>CM074520.1:17550968-18875167 GCA_037379345.1 Perna viridis
GAAGAAGTTCCTAATGAATTAGTGGATAAACACACGTTACAATTCCAGCTACTAGATACACCACTATGTTCCATTTCTAGTCCTTAGCTAACCCATTTTGACTCTAAATTTTCCTTCAATGAAGACACATGCTTGTTGTTCACCGATGTAATTCTGTATAATCTGTAAAAAAGTTAAGAAATCAAAAGACCAATGAACAGAAAACATAATTTACTTGAAACTTGTATTATAAAACATGTAACTACTTTATGTGTAACAAAATTCTTCACCATACTTCACAATAAACATTTTGATCCACAGGCCCGAAAACCATTCACCAGCCTGGTTTATCATGAAAACTGATGTCTCCAGATAAGATTCCAGTTACTCAAACAAGCAATTTTTCATCTTCAAAATACACTGTACTAACATCCTGGTAGTCCATAAAATATTTTTGTATTCTCAAAATATCAGAAAAGGATACACAGAGGAGTTAACAACATCAAGAAAGGTATAATTATGACATTACCATTAATTTCTTTCCAGTAGTTAGTGTCCTTCATAACCTTTCACCAGTTTAGAACTGATAAAACCTTACAATGCCCTCCCAGTGGTGGAAATATGTCCCCAAACCAATCAATGACATTGTAATTAATATCACTTGCTTATTGTGAAATGAACATCAAACAAGTGTAATGAATAGTACATCATACACATATTATGTTCATATTGATAATTTCGTCCATCATTTATACCACATGTACAAATGTCTTTTCACTTCATTATGGGTAACAAACATAAAATAATAGATTATTCAGGTGTCCTCCCCTGAAAAACCACACTTGTACCAATAAAACTGCCGAATCAAAGGTGTTTTGGGGAAATTTATTTGGATGTCATTAGAAGAGTATGTATTTTTATGCCAATACCCACATCAAGAATCGGTTGTTATTCACATAATCATAAACATTTAATACAAGTTTTGCATAGTTTCTTCATAGAAAGTTTTTGTTATCCCTTATGTAGAGTGACAGGTTTTGTTTGTTAGTATTGGAAATTAAAACTTCAGTTTAAGAAATGATATTTTAGTTGAAATTAAATCAAATAGTGAAATGATACTTCCAAAGCAAAGAATGACAATGAAAAAAAGTTCTAAAACTCGTGGCAATCATACAAGTGGTATGAATTTTCCTACCTTTTCTGTATAAAACTGTAATAAAACAGTAGTTTTTGGGAGGAGCAGCCTCTTAAAGAGTCCAAATATTATTTTTGTCCATCAAGAAATGTAAAATTTTCAAGTGAAATGTCACTTATATTGTTAAATAGCATCCTCATAGTTATTTAATCTAAATAGCATCGGTCTAAATACATGTACATGTATCTTCCTAAGTTTTCAAGATATAGAAATGGAATTTTCACTTGATGAACTTTCAAAATTGAACTGTGATGATTATCACAACTGTCAAAACACTATTCACCTCTTTCAGCTGTCTCTATGTAACAATTCTATTTCAATAGGCATTAAAAAATAGTTCAATCAATTTCACAATGCCATAATAAAACTGTCAAAACATTAAATCCATTCAAAACATTTCAATACAGCCAAAACATTTTTACAAATACTGACCTACATAAAAGAACAAAAACCTATGCATCACAAAAGAACAAAGATATTCTAAAGCCTTTACAAAATACAAAATTTATGTAAAATGAGTCCTTGAAGAAATATAGTCCCCAATCCTAGATGACGGGTCTACACTTCAGAAGCTTTAAATCTTCTCCACAGGAAATTTGAACCTGAATTAACGATTTCAATCCTGTCAAAATTCAATGAATAGGGTCAAATGATCAGATACTCGAAATCAACTTCACTTTCATCTCTCTAAAGATCAAACTTTAAAAACACATGCATTTAGGAGTTAGTTGGAGATATCACTTGTAATTATCCCTAGAATTACCTTAATAGCCCCCTATATTGTGTCCACTCCTTGTTAAAACGTCCTGAAGCCTTTTAAACATTACAAATCCAATATACAAATATTTCAGATTTCACGCCTTAAAGTTGTCACCTTTGTCCACCTTGACATTGTCAATTTAACGAGATTTCAAAGTGCTTCTTACCTGATTTTAGATAAAATTCAATAAACCGTGTTGACAAGACTACTTACAAATCTATTTTTTACCTAACATGTTATAGTTATAGAATTTAATCTAATTAATGTCTTCCTCGTTCAAAATCCCTGTGTACCTTAAATATGACATATTTGGTACTCACTTTCCATACATTTTTGGAAGATATCACTATCAATAGCTTATAATGTAAACACATGCAAACATTTCTTCGTTAACATACTAAAATGTTGGAATTTAATATAATAAATTTATCCAATGTTTAAAATTCCCATCTACATTTTATATCTGAACATGACAAGTTTCTAAATATATTTCACAATAAACATTCCTTGTTACATGTGAACACATCTTATTTTCCATATAAGATATAAAAAAAAACTCATAAATGTCCACAACTTTCCAAGTTACCATGAAGAAACAATTCATTCAATGTTTTTCACATACATGTACATGTACATATTAATAAAAAAATTTTTGTATACTTGTATAAACTTTTGAATTAATTTCTCATATGTGTTCAAATTCATCATATGCACAATGTAACTTTTAACAAACTCCCGCTAAGTTACAATGTATACTGCTACTCACAAATCTATTTTCCCAAACATTGTGATTCATAGAATCTGAACTATTACAAATGTCTAAAATGTTTCTAAATATTCATGTACAATGTACTTTAACAGAGCTGGAAATGACATGACAAGTCTTGGTCTATTTTTGCAGAGATCCAGTGTAACTTGACAGAACGTTGCATTACATCTTGTAAGACGGGACAAATATTACCACCCATGTTTACCTAGGCTGCCTTGTAACAAGGACCATCGAAGATGAAAAAATTATATTACGGCTTATGAAACATTTATTTCTATTTTAATTGGGACTAAATAATATTATCATAAAAAAAAAATTAAAAACAGAATGGGAATTAACCATGAATTGGAATGGAGTCAGTTTCCAAGAAAAAGGAATTCTATTTGTGATGCCTACTCAAACTTAATAAGATAAATAAAAAATCAGTCTCTTCTATAGTATTAAAATAATTTTATGTGTTAAAAAATAAGTTTAATAAAAATTCAGGTTGTTCAATTAATCATGAAGAGTAATCCCATCCATACCTATGAAAAAAGAACCATCTTTAGAAAAAGATAGCCAACTCAGTAAAATTTGTTCTTTGTACTTATAATTTTCTACGATTCATTCAGGAAATTTGACAGGGCACACAATTTCAATTTTCAATAAAAGCTTTTTGAATGCCACTCAGTTATCAGTATTTGGCCAATCAGGAAAACAGAATTGTGATCAGGTGACTTGCATTTCCATGGAAGAGTGTCTTTAAGGTCAAAGGATGAAAAGCAAAAACTATACTGATTGTGTCAGAAAGATAAATAGTGATCTTAATCACTCATCCTCATACAAAATATGCTGTGTAGTTACTATTAATGAGCAGACCACAAACACCAAGAAAATTTCTACACAACAAATAAATGTAATTCTTACATAAAAATCAAGGCTCATTTAGAAAACATAATTTTAAAAATTTTTTGAAATTCTAAAAGCAATTAAACATCTATAAAATCTTTATGTCCAGGAAGAGACATTGTAACATGTCAACTTTATTCCTATTGTCTGTACCCTTAATTCAGCTTCGTGTTCACCTTCCTCTACCATCCTTCCCAGGTTCCTGACTCACTTAATCTACCATCCACCAATATCTCCAACTTGCCCCAACTACTCAATTAAATTTAAAACCATCAAATATCAAGGTCAAGAAAAAAATCTAATGATATATTATCTGCTACAACACATTGTTGGCTGACATTTATATTTCAAATTAATCCATGTTTTTCCTTAATTCATGCATATATTATTTCAACCATTATAGATAGAGTCATTTGTACAACATAAAATTAATTTGTTCAACAAGTTTCTAACTCAAAATTTAGTTAAATAAGACATAATTAATTTATAAAAGAGTCTCTTTACAGGAATGTAAAAGCAGTTTAATGATTTTTTTCCCACATTTTTAATTGCTTCTTTTTTTTTTAAATATGCAAATTTCATCAGAACTACTGCACTAAAAAAATCTTCTGCGCTTAAAGATATAAACAGTGTACCCTCCAAGTGTTTCTTTCTGTATTGTTACATGTACTGTATTATATGTCTCAGTACCTGTTCTTCGTTTCAGAGAATGAAGATACACAAAGACTTTTTACCATTATTTTTGTTTTAAATACTGAAAGGTTTACATTGTCATTACTTATGCTACATTGTAACCAACAAAGTACATGCATACTCCATTGACTGACATAATTCACATTTTTTATACATATTTTTGTCCAAACCTGTGTTTTGTCTGAAGATATTATCTTGAGGATGGTAAAACATCAAAGAAAGAAAATACACATACCTGTAAAATAGCATGTTCTTTGTTAAAAAACAGACAACAAATCTAAATTTGGTCCTCCTATTTTTACGATTTTCCAGTTGACAGATTTAACAAAACAATATCTTTCTCCCATCAACTAGTCAAATCCTACGTCTAACAACTAAATGGGAGGTCATTTGACAATTGTGTGAGTTATTTAAGTCCCCCATAATAACATTTAAACAGAAATTAAATACCATAATCTTTTAAACTTTTTTAAAAAATTAAATTTTTCTTGTAGCCATATTTTAAATTTCATTTGTGGTCCTACTCATGGAACAAAAGTGGGTTCTAATCTTTCAGTGGTTAGAGGCCATATTCATTTGTCCAATATTCATCCTAAAAGCTTTTTTCACACTCTAATGATAATTTCATAATGGGCTGAAGTTAATTTGACACTAAACTCTAACCTGTCATGAAAATAAAATAAATGTTGATTTTTCATAACTACTAACTATCTAATGAAGCTTCAAAATTTCACTGAAAACTGTACACCAAAAATCTCTTAGATCAAAAGATCTTGCATAAGCAACTAAAAAAGCATATTTACCTGTAACGACCATAACGTGTTACTAGTATAAGGAGCTTTATAATAATATGTCAACTTACATTGTTAACAAAGAAAGTACCTTCATAACAGAGTGGTTTACCTGGTCGGCATGACTCATATACTTGTAAATTTTTACAATTAGGTAAATATCTCAACTATACTCTGCATACCTTTCATTATTTGCCAATCGTTTATATATACAAGTGTATTAAACTCCCTCACAGGAGTCGATGAATAGAGTTTATATACAGAGAGTAAAAACAGGGCCTGTATGTATAATCTGCCTGTATTGTGTTTTACTACTTATCTTGCTCTTGATCGTAGTGATTTTCTTGGAGGTGAGCGTCATAAGTACTAGCTTACCTAAGGATTAACAAGGGTTTCATATCTATTAAATAACTTTATAGAAAAAGATTAAAGGGTTTTTTACATTCCAATGGAACATTATCCAACATTTTTAATTAAACTTCAAAAGAATGTATTTAATTTGGAAAAACTAAGTAATTTAATAATTACATACCCAAAACCAAAAGCTATATTTACCTTCATTTCCTATGTTTAGTAACAAAAGTTTTGACTTCTGACATACAATGAAACTGTCACCTTCAAATTTTATGGTCAAGGCAATTGATATACTTCTAAAAGGGTTATAATGAAGACAATAATATAATGTAAACAAAACTTGGTCTAAAATGTAATACTCTATCAGGCCATAATAAACAAAAACGAAATGTGTCCATAGGACTTCAATGCCCTTGTCACCCATAAATATTGTAGGATCAAGTAATGGAAATTTAGGAAGTCCTGCATTACCAATTCAACCCATCATGCTATTGGTTCACTCCAACTTGGATTTCAAATTATCTCCATGAAATGATGAAGTTTTAGCTGGAAAAATTATGAGTACAAAAAACAAGTCACACACAAATAAAAATAAACTAAAAATTTGACACAAATGAGCAGAGATGGAATCAAATTTAAAATTTGGGGGTCCATCAACACCTTTTTAACAATATAGTGAAATTAACCAATACCTAGCCCTGGTTCAGCTATATATTCTAGTCAGACTTAACAAGGTCATCATAAACATAAATTCTTTCACTAATATTTAAGTTACAGATAAGTGAGGTCACTGTAAGAAAAAGTATATTGAGTACTGGGTAGCTACTGGTACATGTACTAAGCTACATTTTGTGGTACATGAAATCACAATTTCCTTCCACATAACCTACTGTCAAAGAAACAATAAGGTACAGAAATCTATGTAACCTTGATTATTTCACATGTTATGTATACTGACAAAAAATAAAGTCAAGTGTATTTGAATAATGTAACAATACCATTTATTGTTATTGTTCCATCCAATCACAGATATTATAGTACTGGTCCACCATAATAAATACAAATCACAAAAAAATCAGTTGTTTGTAAATTTTATTACCACCATTCAACCATATTTTTTTATTTTCAGATAAAAACAAAAACACAGACTTTTATTATCTTTTATCAATGCCAGGAGCTATCTACACAATTATAGTTTACACTTTTGTTTAAATAAGGTTCCCCTAATGTATAAAATGGATTAAAATATTTCTGTGGAGATAATCAAGCATGTTTAATTAGTTCTTAATATATCTTGGGTACATAGAGGTGTTAACGTTCCAATGGTCAATGTTTGATACCCTGTTTAAAATAGGCCTAAGAATGACTTTTGCCAGGGGCAAAACAGGTGAAGAATACAGTAGTAATGACTTGCATGTACATATATGAATAATGACGATATATCTAATATGATTTTAGGCTTTGCCTATGAGGGATGGAGCAATTTGTACTCAAATAACATTTGTCTTCGTGTGATAATGCACTTCTATTTTGTTTTATTGCTGGTATCCCAACCACAGGAATATGCGAGGCTTACTATATCACACACTGTGCAATCTTAAATGTATACATCATTTCCAAAATACAATTTTGATCAAGCTATTTAAGGAGGTAGACCTCGGGGAAGGGAAATGACTCTTGAAATCAGTGATATGCTTCTATCATATTCAATTTCACCTAAGTCTTTCAAGCTTACATTTGAAACATAATGAAATCAATCCAAGTTACTTTGATGCTTATATGATGTTGATATAAAGAGCCTGACTACAAACATTCCAATGATTTTGAAGAGTTGTGTCCCTTACCTTAGGTCTACCTCCCTAAGTTTAAATGTGAAGATCTACATACATGTACATACTGGTACATTGCATGTTTCTTCAAGTTAGGGGAAATAAAAGTCAGTGAGTGTGAAAGCCTCCCATTAATGCCCGAGATACCTATGATATACCAACTTCAGTGATTTTTTTCCCTTGTTTTAAAAGCAGCCCCAACCCTTTATTTATGGAAAATTTTTGCTGTATTTTCAACACATTGGAAAAATATTTTTGGACAGACAAAACACATCATATGCTGATCCGGGCCAAATAATCATGTCTTGAGGAACATTTCACTGGCTTCTTTACCCGGTTTTCAACAAATTATGCCTGACAATTGGGAATTTTCCAACCTTTGGGAAAAACATTTTTCAACACTTTGAGAACAGTCTCCAGTGGAAACAGCCAATATTTGGCTGCAATAAAAGGGTGACAAAATCAATTATTCCTCTATCTTTACAAAACAAAACATGTATGATGGAGGATGGCTCTTATCTACATTATGTACATTTTTTTGTACCATAAGAAAACTACAGATAAAAACAGAAAAATGAGACAGATAGCAAAAGTCTATGATACAATAATCTCTACCACAAAAATAAAACATAAAATCTTCCTTTTATATAAAGACCATTCAAAACAATACATGTATACAATGTGAAGTTAATGCAATAAGTTTAATCCACCTCCACAATACTACTGCAAATAAGACAAACCCATTGGAGTGAAAATTATGTGTGGGAGAGATGTACAAATTAGTAGATGATAAAATACCAAAGAAGAATTAAAGCAAAAAACAAATTACTATCACTGCCTTTAATCAAGGTTAACCACCACAGTGTTTTTTTTTAAACTAAAATGCCTGGAGCAGTGAATGCTACCACACAAACAAGTTTTTATTTTCTCCTATAAAAAAAGTTGTATCAGATATAAGAGTCAAGCATCTGATTTTCATTGGATTTTAGGATCAGTTCATATACTGCAGGCCTTTCATTAAGAGGCAGTACCAGGTACTTTTACCCATTCTAAACTGCTGAACCTCCAGAATTTTAAAATTTCATACATTTTTATTAAGCAAAATGATGGAAAAAAAAAACCCTACAAAACCAAAGGTACCTGCATTGCAAAACATTAATAAAATCCTTGATACAACAGATCACTAAGATCCTCCTGTTGGTTATCTTTGTCTGTTTTTTGGTCAGTCAAACAATTTCAGAAAATTTAATAATGGCTGAAACATGGACACAATTCTGCTGACTATAAAATACAGATCAAGTTTGACTTTGATGAATATCGTTAAACAGTAATATCTTTCCTTTTTGTTTCTTCTTTTTAGAAAACTTGATCACCTCACCAGATTACTTTGCTATTCTATTGGGACATCTACCAGCATATGGACACTTCAAGCTTGATACATCCATGGATTTGGATTGTGATTTTATATTTTACTAAGAATAGGTTTCTGACACAGAATAAATGTAGTCATAGAACATAAAAAATTGAAATTAGACACTTATTCATTCTGGTCCAAAAAAGAACAAAATGCTTCACAGGGCACAGATTGCTACACCCAAAGATGTATAACCTTGTAGAGTTGTAGTAAGTAAGGCACACAGGACACAGATTCATGACCTTAAAAATTCAATCTCAGTCTTCATTTAGGGGTATGGCATTTAGTGAAATGATTTCAAAGAGATCTATACACTTTTACTAAGGTATTGACCAGACATGAAGAAACCGCTTATTTCTGGTCCATTTTTGGCCCCTAAGGTCTAATCAGTTCATAACATCTTAAATCAATCCCAACCCTCTTTTTGTAGCAAGTAGTACCCAAAAAGGTCTACATACTTACTATGCATAAGTCATTGTCCACACATCATGTGTGACTGCATGTCTAGACTTTACTGATCAAGCCTACAACAGTGACATACCATAATATCACAATTTTTAGGAGGCTGAACAAAATAAATGAGTTGTGCAACTTTAAAAATGCAGATACAGTTAACACATTCTTATTCTATATGCTTTATATTCATAACTACATGGTGATTCAGATTTCTAATTTCATTCTATGTCTAGTATAATTTTTAAATTCTAAATGTACCAGTATGTAATGTATATAGTATAAGGATCCAGAAATTTTGACAGACCATGTCGGACATTTATCAATTTTCAGCAGACGTTTGTGTCAGTCTTTTACATTTTGTACCTGCCTAGATCGCGAATCAACTTTAAAAATCTTTTTTGTAGATAAATATTGCAATTTGTGTTATTCCGTCACATACTTCCATCTTTTACAAAATATCTGTACGAGTGAACAAGTTTGGTTTCGACCACATGTGAACGTTCTGACATGTAAACAAAACATTGTGTCTCTCAGACTTTTTCAAACAGCCGAAAACTTCCAAGTGAGGAAAAAAAAATTGATTATTTTGAAAATAAAAATTGTGAATACATTTTGTCTATTGATTTTAATGGATTGTTGACTGCTGTATTAAAAAGATTCAATCGATGAATTGATAATTACAAACTAAGACTGATTAGTAGTTTCAGCACATTGTGCTTTCGTTAACACTGAAAAATTGGCGAGAACATGATATGGATTTGTCAATCTTTTTTTAATTTAAAACAAGAAATAAATTTATGAAAATTCTCCGAATTACTTCAGTCAATTCATTTACGCAAAGATGCTGCACATGTAGCGTTAATTTAATTATGCAATTAACTAATCAGTCACAGGTGGCTGCACATCGGCTAATTAATATTGATGTACACCTGTCAAATAATTTCAAATAAACAATTAGGAGACTGGTAGACTTACTGTTTATACTGTAATAAAACCACACTGACTAATTTATAAGGGTTAACAAATTTTTTATGTCCGATATTAGCAAATGGTTGTCTGTCATTTCCCAAATTTGTCAGTCAATGACCGCCATATTTTACCGTTTCCGGATCCATGGTATATACATGTATCTGTATAATGTTCTTGCCGTAATATGGCCCTGGTCGCCGAAACGGCAATAAATAACAACAATCAATCAATCAATCATGTATCTGTATAAAGCTACCATAAAAATCTCATATGATAAAGTAAACATGATCATGTCACTCATAGCTTAAATATCAGGGACTGAATTTTCAAATTTTTTCCACTAGCTAAATTAAGCAAGTACTGAAAATTAACACCTGCTAAATTTAAGTTTTTTTAGTTTTTTTCTGGACCTTACCCATATGACATATAGAATTCCATCAGTAAATTTTAGTAAGTAGAAATAATTTCTACTAGCTAAATTGAGTTTCAACTTGCATTTAGCAAGTATTTCCCCTTAAATGCGATCACTGAATATAGCTTTTCTTTACCATTTAATGTAATAAAAGATTGCCATGAGTAGCCACATGTCCCCACAGGCTGCAAAAAAAAGTGCAAAAGTTCTATAACTCCAGTAAAACGTGTCAAAACAAATGGTGGCAGTATTATGATCAACTATATATGGAGACTAACAATTCTACAAAAGTTGAACAAAATCAGTTTTTCGAGGAGTTGCTCCATAAAGTCAAGTATAATGGACAGATAGACGACACATGTAGTGGTGGGGTCATAAATTCGTAACAGCACCCTTTGACCTCAAATGGTGATTAACGGGACTAACACCTTCAATGAAGCAATTGCAATGGATAAATTTGCCACCATTTTCTTTACAAAACTTGACAACATATGAATTCCTAACACTTGATAAAATTTCATAAAATTCAATTTGTAATAAAAGACAAGTTGTAGATAACACTACATTTGCAAGTACAAAGATTCAGTTCATTCTAGTCATGTATTTTTTAAAATATTGTTGAAACCATATAAACAAAAAATATGCACACCTCCATACAGTGAACAAACACTACAAGTTTCATAAGAATCCAGAAAGTACATAAATATATAAATTTATGATGTAAATATAGGGCACTAACAGAACATATATGTACATGTGTAATATTAAAGAGTTACCATGCCACATAATGGTGAAAAAGGGGAATGGCAAAATGATCAAAACTCAAAAAAAAATAGATCTCGGATTTTGTTGAAGATTAAGCTTAACTTGAAATTGATGGTATTAAACAACTGTCCAAAGTTCTTTAAAAATTCATTAATCCACTCTCAAGTTATTATCTGGAAACCATCTGTGGATGGATAGACAGAAAAACATGCTTTTTGAAGAGGCATAAAATTAATAGAGGTGACATCTGACTTAAACCTTTAAGTACATACACTTACCAATCAAATCATAGCCTTTTATATCCAAAATTAAAAAAAAAATAAAATAAAATAAAAAACATTAAAGGCATTTTCTCCTTTATAACTGAACAGCAAAATGTATATAAAACAAACTTACAATGTACATGTACTACCTATCATCCTTGCCTAGTTCAGGTCATAACACTTGCATTTCATTAAACAAAATATTTGAAACAAAGACATTTTTGAAAGCATATGATCATACTTGGTATCAATAGTGTAAACATATTGATTTTTTTTATTCTGTAAAGTGAACATATTTGAAGGTACAAAATGTACACATACATGTATCGATTTTCCTGGTTTCAAAAAATGATAAGCGTTATGTAATGCTAAAAATCAATTTCACTGGTACCATTTTTTGTTCTTTCCTGTTTACTGCAAAAAATAGAGAAAATTAATATGTTAACAGTTTTAAATAAAGATGAAAGTGATGTACATGTAAATAATTATACAATCATCTATATATGTATATCACTAAATAAAGAGACTTTGACCTGAGCATTGCTTTTACTTCTGTAACATAAAATTGAGATATACTTTTATAACATTGACATTGTACATGTAATTCTTGATTTAGTTAAATATTACAAACTTTGAAGATCGATCATGAGTAGGGTACTGTAGAGGAAAAACATTAAAAAGACAGTTTGTATTGAGTTTGAATAAGGATCTTAATTGATTTCATCATTGCTGGATCAGAAAAAAACAAAGATTGAAAATAATGTCTTATTTGTTATTTTGACAAAGATATACATGTAAGCAGAAGAACTTGAGATCACATCGTCCAATGATGTGATATCCCAAAATATCTAGCTGTCCAAGAAGTAGATTAAAATGACAAATTCATAGAGAATTTTATAACAGGATGGTACATGTATAGGCACCTTATCAAGAACATTGAGAGTTTTATAAAATGAATTGATTCGTAGAAAAATGTGTATAAAGATAATAAAACATGTACTATCTTTAAAAAAAGATAGTGGACACGGTAAAATTTTGTTCTTTTTTACTTAAAACTTTCTTCAATTTATTTAAGAAAATAACACATGGTACACAATTTCAATTTTCGATACAATTTTTGCGAAAACCACTAAGTTAACAGTATTTGTCCAATTGGGAGACAGAACTGCGATCAGGTGACTTGCGTTTCTATAGAAGAGCATCTTTAAGGTCAAAGGGTAAAAAGCGAAACTATACCGACTGTGTTGGAAAATTTTTTTTTTTAAGTTGTACACCATAAATTCTTGTATGAAATCGGTTCAGACAGTTGAAAGCTTATACATGTACATGTACAAATGTATGTAAGCTCTTCATAACATCTGATGGTATTTACATTACAAAAAAAAATAATAAAATTGAGGAATAATAAAAATAATCATCAAATAAAAATAGCAAAAAAAGGATTGTTTTCCACATCTTTCAGGCTGCTTTTTAATTGACATTTAGACATACTTTACATAGGATTTTGCACTGAAAACTATAACACATAAGCAGTCTTCAGTCTTTTTTCAAAAGAAATAAATATGTAATTGATGCACTGTATAAATATAAATACATTTGTACTGTAGCTTAAACATGCTATATTGAAATATTAGTGTAGTTGCCTGTTAAAATAATTTTCATCAGGCAGTCAATTGAAAAAGGACTACTAGAACATCAGTGAAAGATAAATCAATGTGGCTACCTCATTATATTCATCTAGTCCAAATCTCAGATGTCAATATCTTATCATCCTTTTTGATTGTCACAAGTGATTTTAGGATAGAAAGCAGGGCCCCAGCCATGCAAATGAGAAAAAGAGCATCAAATTAAAAATGCAACTTTGGATACAGTCAAACCTCGGTAGCTCAAACTTCAAGGGACCATTGAAATGTGTTCGAGTTATCAGGATTTCGACAAATTGAAGTTTGTAGATTTCTGCATTTTCTTCGTTGGCAATTGGAGTTTGACTTAATCGTTAAAAATTTCTATTGTTAGTTCTTGAATATTTGCTTATGTAAGGTTACATGTATATTGATTTATAAATATTAAAAATGCTGTGTTTGCTTTTAAAACAACTTTCAGATTACAAGATTTGGTCAATTATTTGTTTTCATCTAATTTTCTTTGATGATTTCATCATTCTGACTTCTGAACATTCCCGAACTTAATCAGTACTGTATTATATTTAAACTATCTTATTAATGAGGACTTAAATATTATCTATGATTATAATTTAACTAAAAAGACAATTAGATTAATGATAGGGTTTCAGTTTTTCACACCATTTATTACTCAAGCTGACAAATGGCTGAAGAGTTTCAGTAAGTGAGAGTTATTCACTAAGACTTATTACCAAACAGACTGACTAGTCAGTTAGAGTGTTTGAGAAATCAAAGTTCAAGAAATCCACAGTTATTTATATTGATTATATAGAAGAAATTTTGGTACTTTGAATTGTGTTCGAGAAATCCTGGGTGTTCAAGTGAGTGAAGTATGACTGTAATCTATATCCCTAAGGGCAAGGATTTTTAAATTGTATTTGAAAAATATTTTGAAATAAAAATGCTTTGATGAGAACCATCAGTGACTCAGATTGGCGTCGGTCATTGGTTAATGACCTATCGAAATTGTAAATGTCCGGTTGAATAACTGTTATGGGGGGTCCTTGGTCCAATTAAAATTTCTGGACGTCAAAATTTAGATCTGCGGTATTTTTGGTATTCCCCCGCGTTATTTTTAGAACTCATGTAACTCAAACCAAATTGTTTATAAAAGAATGTATCTGATTGGTCAAAATCCAATTTCCAATTTATTCAAACCAATAAAATGTCTTCTTTCAATCGAGGGTTTATTATTGACAGAGGTCATTCACCTGTAACATGCCACGAGCAAAGAAACTAAAATTAACATATCCTTGCATATTTTTATAACGATGGTTTTTGGTATGGAGTGAATGTGTGTAAGATCAAATGAAACAGTCTGAGGTTGTTTTATTGTCTTTCAATCTGACAGGTTTCAGAATTTAAGTATACTTTCTTGAAAGTTCATCCGTCAAACAAATAGGCTGAACTGTTGAACATGTATTTATTCATTGAAATATCGATGAAGGCAAAATCGGTACTGTAAATTTTAAACACCAATTCAAAATGGATGTCAATTAGATGGTACTGTAAAAAAATGAGCAAATATTAATCAAGGCTGTGTGGACTGGAATTAAATATATTCTCAAACTTACACAACTGACACAGTAAATGTCTCCCCTGTCGGAAAACAAATGAACACATGGGAATGCCAAATCATCATGTACATGCTAACCAAATATCACTGATTATAAATGATAGTCACATAAAGTTCTCTACCACAACCAAACTTTTTTTTTTATTTTATTGCATTTTGAAGTAATATTTTGATACTTATTCAATGCCTAAAAGTGTGTCAGGAGAACCCTTTCCGAGAGAGTTGGAAAATCTTAAATCCATTTTCGGCCGGGCAAGGGGGGTTGCCCCCCCCCCCCCCCGACCTCCAGCCAGACAATGTCCTCAACCCATTTCATGGTTCAGGTAGAAATTTCAAGCCGAATCACTGAACCATTACAGTTTCCATTGTATTGTCCCTGAGATGACCTCTGGATGATAAATTTGACACAGAAGAGTGGAGAGAGGATCTTACAAATCTACACTTTAATCAAGTATAAAATTAGGAACAATGTTTTAAGTCAAACTGAAATTCACTGGTGAAATTTGGTTAATTTTAATCATATTTCTCTTTGAGAATAATAAGGATTGGAAGATCGCGGCCTGCACCAAATTTTTATGTGTCTATACATTAATACTCTTAAAACAACTTTACTTCCAAGTCTTTCTTTACAATCCTCTATCATGAATTAACAATATTTTTGCAAAAAGATGATAAAACAATCTAAATGTTCATATTAATTTAGCATAAATCTTCACATCATCAACAATTTTTTTGGTAGAGTTTCTTGGTGCACCCTTCTCATTCTGGTAGAATTGTAAATCTATTTTTTAACCCTCATTAAACTAAATCTTCCATCTGTTTACACAGTCCAACCAACCTCCTTGTCAAAATGGAGATATTGTCAGAGAAGTATACATATAATTTCCCATAATGAATCTAAAAATAAATTTACTGTATTTTGGTGTGTATAATACCCATTTATGTATAGTGCACAGTGCAATTTTGAAGGTCAAAATGTGTGAAAAAATATCATTTAAAATTCAATTCCTTAAGGTGAATTTGGTGATAAGATAAACTTTCTTTCAGTAACATTTTACTTTCGGCTTGTTTGTTTACATTCTCTTACAAAAATCTTTTATTTCTTTACCAAATCGTATATACTGATGCTTAATACACACCCCATGCCTTGGAAATGATTTCTATTTTAAAATATGAGCATTATCCACATTAGCAAACGGTCCTCTAAATATACCTTCCTTAAAAAAAAAATAAAAGAAGATTGTAAGCTATGTCCATTGTTCTCCTCGAGAACAAAACATTTGAGGTGACAAATCTGACCAAGGGCAAGGATTCAGACTGGACCAAGAAGACCACAGGTTGGAATTACCTTCCGATGTTTGCACTTCAAGTTGTCCTGAATACACGAAGTTCAGTTTCTTTGGCAACGTAAAGGATTTCACCTGCCTCATATTATTCGTCACGAAAATTTGCAACTTTTTCAATAAACTGATGTGATTCATGATCATTTTACATGTGCCTTGGATAAATTTATTGACATTACCATTTCAAAATTAGATTTTACACAAGTGACATACATTAAAACAGGTCTTTTTTATTTTCCCATTTCATTACTACTACTCATGTTTGTTATCTTAATGTGGATTCTGATTTCTAACCTATTATTTTGTTGATCTCGAAGTTGTTCTTCTTTCTTCTGTGTATTGCCCCCATACACACTACATATCTTAAATTTGATTGGCTAAAATTCTTAAGATGTGCCAATCAAAACTCGTGTAGCAAAAACAGGGATTTCCGGAAATGATCACGAAGCGAGGAAAGTACTTCCTGTATCAATCAAGTGTGTCAAGTTTGTTTTCACTTTTGATACTTTGGTGTTGTGTTGCAGGGAAATGTAGCAAATTTAACCAGTACAACCTATGAATTTATATACTTGTGATAAAGAATGTTCATAAAAAAGTATTGATGAAGACCGCCATGAGCAAAATCGCTAACCAAAACGTCGTCTACTCAGGATGGCTGGTGAAATCCCCTCCTGAAAATAAGTTCCGACTGGGTGGACCTTGGAAAATATTCAGATCTGTAAGTAGTGCGCCGCTGAAATGTTAATATTTAACATTTTTTTGTGTTATAGTATTTGAGATAATTGTCATGTTTTGATTTCAGCATCAATTTTGCTATTACAACACGTCAACACCTACATTGTGCATGTACATTTGTACTTAGTCACTACCCTGGGTCGGTCACCAGGTCCAAAAATTGATGGGGGTGTTTTCTGGTACTTTAAAATCCTTATCCCATTCCAGACATTTGTTTATAGATTTACAGACCCTGTGATAGACAAATTGGTGAAGATATAGACCTATATAGACCCAGTCTGCCTGACCACTAATTAAAATGTAAATAGGCAATTAAGTTGTTTGTATATGCATTTATAAAAAAGTGATTACTGTTGAAAATGTTTTCATTAAATGTATGACCCACCATTCCAGAAGTTTTTATGATAATATTCCATTCTAGACAGTCTACTCTGACCTCTTCTAAGCGAGAAAAAAAAACAATACCCCATTTCAAATAGTTTTGCTGAAAGTGCAACCTTGTTTGTCAGAAATATATACAGTAAGTGCCCTCCACGGGTCATAAATAATTCACTATTTTATATGGGCGGATTAAAACAAGAACTAGCAGTGTTGTTATTGCTGGTTTGATTTTTACTGAGAATGTTAATATCATAAATTAATAGCATCATACTACTGTGTACAATCAGGAATCAGGCTATTGTAAGATCTGATATAACTCAAACTGTGACTCTTACAGGGTAACACTTGGCAACTGTCATGGCAAAAAAGTAATCAATTGTTGCTTTAATGCATGTGTATAAAAACATGTGTAATGTACTTGTTATACAAACTGCACTCATGCGTTTTTCCTTATTTATGCCACACACAAATGAATTTTTTTGATGGGAGAGGGATTATATGATAATACATGTGTGAAGTACATGTACGTGGCTGTTGGTCTGTTTGTCCATCTATCCACATTTCTTGTATTCCCAACACCTCCAACAAAAGTGTTTAGCAGTTTAGATATCTGACATGTACGGTGTGGGAAACCACTGCTTGCCAGCTCGCCAGATACGAGTAGATGTTTATTTTGGGGAGTTCTCATTTGCTTACACTTGTCAATTTGGCGACCGTCATTTGATTGGCAAGTTCCAAGGAAAGTTAACCAGCCAACAAGTTATTTAGTAAAACATTCCTTAACATCATACATTAAAAATATGTTCCCTACATTTTGATATGCACAATTTTATTGACTTGTAAAGCATTGTTTACGATCTGCCATTTTAATTTCCGGGAAATGGGATATGCCTAAACCTAGGCGACGGTCCTGTTCTCGTATTAGTATTCAAACAAAATTACCTGGGTAATTTAAGATTTGTTACCTTGCAAATTAGTCGTTTATTGTCAAAATAAAAATGACAATTTGCACTCGTTATTTCAATGCTTTACATTCACGTACAATTTACATGATTATACAATGTATATTACTACTCCACAGTATGCTGCTAATAGGTGCTGTGTTTACCATCATAGCTCTATAGTTCTAGCTTCATACAAGATCAATGTACTTCTTAAATATCATACATGTGTTCTACATGTGTTTTTTTTTTTTTTTTTTTTTTTTTTTTGCTTCTATAAGAGCAGGAAGTTTACATTTAAAGATGAAATGATCAGTTAGCGTTGAACATTACCCAGTGTCCAATTCAGACACAGGGACTGGTTACAATTGACTAGATAGGTCATATACATTATCAGGGCCCCTACATATTTATAGTCATTGCCAGTTTTGAAGACTTAACTCTTGACTTGTTTTTCCATCTGAATGAGTTCTGGGGTTCCTAAAACTTTTCAGTTAGATGTACTTGCTCCATTTATAAATTTCAACTAATTTTCTTTATTAGTAAGCACCTTTCCACTGCAACTCAGTTTTTACTAGACTTAAAGGGGAAAGTGGTGGCCGGCAGAGACTGACACCTGTTGAGCCCCTCCAGTAGTTACAATTAGCAGGATTCCTTCCTTTATATGGTCCAGGTCATCAATTTCTGAACATTCTTTATATTCATTTCCATTAAGTCAATATCCTAAGGCCTAAATTAAAAATATGTTTGCCATTCACTGACTGACCCCATTTGAAGGGCCTGACCAAAATTATCTCATTGCCAAATCTCTGACACTATTTTTTTTTCATGGGCCGAGATCTGGATGCTGACATTCTTTTAGCTGTTTCTTAATTCATGTCACGAAAACTTTTGAAAATCTGGTAATTGATCTTTTATTTAAGTGCTGTTTCGACTTACTGATATCAGTGTGGTTTTAGGGTGGATGCTTGGCCTAGCAAGGCTTAAGTCCTCATGTTTTGTTCATCCGTCAAAATAAAATACAGGAACACTTAAAAAATTGTAATGAAATATATACATTTTTTTACTTTACAATTTTCTGACATAATTTGCATGGGAAGATCTTTAAGATGTGTTTGAATACATCCAGATGATTTGACTCTTGATAAAAAAGTCTGTCTTGGACAAATACAAATGTAGCTAACGGCATACATTGTCTCAGTAAATTTTTAACCAGACTTTAAAGAGGCAATTACAGTGGTTTAAGATTTTGATCAAGTATTGTAAATATTGAATTCTTGAAGTATTAAGAGATGCCCCGGCAAACACACTAATAATAGCACTAATCCCTTTTGTGATTCAATATCCAGAGCTGTTTTTTTATTACGAGACTAACTTATTACTTCCCAAATGTCACATTCCTTGTACATTTAAAATTCTGCATTTCTTCTTCTCCAAAATTTCAATAAAATAAAATTTTTTCCCTACCTACCAACCATAGCGTCAAACCATTGGGAAGGGGAACAGCAAACAAACATATTTTTATGTTTGGTCTAAATTGACACTTTATTGAGGACCTTTCTTTTCAGAATGTGGACCTTTGGCTCTGATTTGAAATTTGAAGAAATCCTTGGTCTACCATTCTTCATAGTTAATTTTATCCCATGCTTAGTTAAGACCTTTCTGGCTGAGGTCTGTATTGAAGATGGCAAGAAATAGCTTGATACAATTAAGCCACCATGTAGGTGACAAATTGAAATGTCAATAACTCTGCTTTAATGGATAAAGGTACATTGTAGCTAGTGTGAGTATCAACATGACAATTGTCAAATACGGTCTTCCAATTATATTTACAGGAACAATAGTTCAGGTCATTCTACTTGTCAAATTACAATGGCTGATTTGAAGAATTGAATTATGTTAGGAAACAGATCAAATATTTCCTGGCTTAATTAAGAGCGACCTAAGCCTATATATAGTATACTATTGTCGCCTCTGATTACCCAGAAGGAAAGAAACAACGATTGTCGTGTATACTATGGCAGAATTACTCTCTCTAAGGAAATTACTTAAAACATCGTGTAATAGACTTAAGGATATATTGATTGATTTTGAGATTTAATTTATTTTGACAAATTGAAGATAGGAAGAACAGTCTTTGTGTGCATTGATGATTTTTATAATCTTACATGTTCCATGCTCCCTGTTTTTAGTGGAGTCCGAGTTGCTCATTTACTTTTGTTACTTTGTATGTATGATTTTAGTTACTTTATGTTCTTTGTTGTGTATGTCTGTTTTCCATGTCTGGTCTTTGTCCCTGGATTACATTCTTTTGATTACCTCTATAACCTGGGTTCCCTTGATTACTCTTACCTATATAATTAGCTTTAGACAGTTGAAACTCAAATGCTTACTTATGTTTTCCCTTCAAATCACAATATTTACTCTGATGATATACATTGGTTAAAAAGTTTTGATATTTAAAAAAAAACCAAGAAAACAAACAGCAACGTAAAGAATACAAATGTAGTAAGGTCACAATAACACATGTGCTTAAAAAGTACACATGTACATGTTGATGTACAGTATGTACTTCCATAACTCTTGATCTTTATGTGGAATTCACCATGTAAATATATTGTATTCATGTATAATGGTGTTCATGTACCATGTGTGTTTTTGCAATGTTACATGCATATCCTTACTTTTGACTTTTACCCCCGTAAAAGTAATAGATGTTCCTTCATGTATTTTTGAAATATCTCCTGTATTTCAACACTTTGATGTTTTGTAAGTACATTATAAAAGTCTTTATGTAACCCCATAAATTTGAAAATTAGCATGAGCTTGCTAGTAATACCACAGTGTTGTCCAGAATTATAGCGTATTGTCAATAGTACATTCTAATGATAATTAATTTCTGATAGCACAGTGCTAAAATTTATATCAATGCAAAGCACTGCACTATAAAGGCTTGGGTCAAGTTAATGGGAACACTGGAAATCAGGAGTCCACACTTGGATTAAGCCTGCTAATTGTGTGTTTAAGTTGTGTTATGCAAATTCATTTCAGTCTCTGGTGTGCATTGAGTGCCCATGTCAATAAGTAGGGCACGATAAATGAACTTCTTGTCAATGTTAAAGGTTAGATTATAATGGGCAGAATTACTTCACTGTATCAATTTAATTAGTGTATGAGATGTGGCATTGCCTTGGTGGTCTTGTGGTAGCCTTTTTGCCCAGATTGTTTGATCCATAACACCAAAGACTAAAATAGATAGTCCCTGTTTCTCCACCAAGTCTGTGGCATACAGGAGATGTAGTTACAATTGTTTGGTTCAGTCTCAGAATCATAGAAAGGAGTGACAAGCCTACCTCTGTGAGCTAGCCCAATAAAAATCGATTTGATTGGTGAAACATTCTTGTCTCGTTATGCATGAAATATCTGCCACAGACGTGAAACAGCGATCAATCAATCAATTATTAGTATGTTAATTGAATCTCCATGTCGATGGTACAAGATAGATATATACAATGTACAATTGACAGTCTTTTACTATATTAGTGTGTTCATAGTCTTTCTGTTATAAGTTTTGCTGTACATTTTGTTTATCAGACAGTAAAATTTTACTCCGAGTGTTACTCACTTGTATCTTAACTCACTTATAAAGGTTGGGGAATCAGAGTCTTAATGACTCATTTTTTCCCAGTTAAGCTTAAAGTTATTTTTAGTTATATCTAAGTGTTAATACTGTGTCATATGATAACTTCTACAGATACCAGTGTACATCTATAAGCACCAAGTTCAAACGTATTTATTTTTCAGTTTTTTTTAATTCATACTTATGTTTCCTGAAATCTGTTTAAACAGGAAGATGTTTCTAAGTTTAAACAGGCATAGATATCAGTCTTGTATAGATGAATGAGAAAGGACATCTTATATGTTTCCTTTTAAATTAAAATAATATGAGTTTTGTTTTCATCATTGCCTTTCTTTGGATGAAAGTACATGTTTTATTCTTTGTTTGTAGGCATTGTTAGCATTTTGACTTTTAATTGTGCCATTTGAATTTACATGTTTACATACATAACTGTCCCTCGAATAATTTGGAAATCTTTTATAGGAATTATTTCAGCTTGAATAGTTGCACTTTGTCTGAACTTCTTATCTCTACACATCTAGGTTGAAGCTTTTGATGGCGGGGGCATCCATCTCCCATGTTTTTCATTTTAAGATATTTCTGAGTTACATGTATGTGTGCGTAAAACAAAAAATATCTTGCTATTTCTACAAAATATTACTTTACACTTACTGGTACTACAGTAGATTTCTTCATGTGTCTTCCAAATAACATTTATGATTGTGGGTTGTGTTGACTACTTGTGATTGGATAAAACCATTCGTCCATGTAACCAAAGCAGCAATTTGCAAATAAGTATGATACATAGAAAATCTATCCACCATTGAAGAAAATATTGGAATAAATAATATGAAAATGACTATAAAAGAAAAATCCATCCACCAATGAGAAGGAGTTTGAGACTAATACAGCACTTTCAAACAATTTGACCTGAATGTTGCTACAAAAAGATAGTTCAATCGGGCTAATGTGTAATCATTTGACCTGGACACCAAGACAAAAATAGTTTACCTAGTAACCACTGAATGATTTTGAAAAAAACCTTCTAAGCTTAGAAATATAGTTTGATACAAATATTATTTTATATTTTCCCATTTTATAGGTATGCAAAATCATACAAAAATGTTATAAGCTCCCAAATTGACTGTCTGTGATCATTTAGACAGTCAGTAGATCTGTTAGAGGGATTTGGCTAACGTCTCACCCTCCAACAGAATCTACTTGCTGTCTACTGACTGTCTAAATAACTATAGACTGTCACTTTGGAGCTTGTAACTTATATAGGCAAATATGGTTTTAGGACTCAGATTGGTCTCATGTGTCTTGTGAGCTGGTTCCTTGTCAGAAGGTAACATATTAACCTCACTTATTTTTAAATCATTATAGATTTTTTTGTTGTGGATACATGGGTTAGAGTGTTGCAAAATCTTACCAGACTGTTTAAATCCTTGTCTTACAAAAAAAATCCCTGGTGTTATTATATTATATAGGGGTTAATGTTTTTCTCGGAATATTTAGGTGTATATGTCTTTGTCATTTGGACTAGGAATCCCATTTCCAATTGTTTAAAAAAAGATTAATCACTGGGAAAATTAAGATTTGATTCACTGTTGAACATATATGGAAGGTACAGTCAATGTGGTTAACAATGATAAACATACATAAGCAAGTGGTAAATACTTAAAACTGACTATTGAGAACAAAATTTCTAGTCCTAAAGTTAATGTAGAGGTTTTTTATGGAAATGATTCCTTTAAGTATTCATTAAAGAGCTAAGTCTTTGAGTTCATACTGATTTTTGTACCAGTATGAAATTGAAAATACAACACAAATTATGCTTTTAAGTAGTTGTCTTTGTAAGAATCATGCAAAATCTGAAAAATGTGATACACCCCAAAAAAGTCTACATATTTTTATTTTTGTAATTAAGTTGTTTTATGGGTCTATACTATGAAATGTGTAATTATTCATTCAAATCTGCCTGCTCTTAGGAGATAATCAACATTGAAAATCCAGTAGATTCTATTGTATTTGAGAGTCATTTACAGAGTTATCTCCCTTAATTTTGAAACCTACAGTGCATTCTATATAATTTTTATCTCCTAAGAGCACGGGTTATATGAAAAACCACATGTTATTTTCTGTTTACTATGACATTTCAAACAAAATATCAATAATAAAAATATGTAGGCTTTTTACCCATGAATCACATTTTGCATGATCCTTAGCTGGAGTGCTACTTAAGTTATTGCAAGTTATTCTGGTTTTAATATGTACTTGTATTCCTTTCTTGTGTGTGCTGTGTAGTATCCTTGTCCTTCTATTTACATATTCTACAGTGACTCAAGCAGTCTCAGTGAGGAAAAATTGGTCTTGTTTAGTCCTACTTAACCAGCAAGAAAAAAAATAGGGTAGCTAGGTAGGAAAATGATTCTGTTTCTCAAAAACATTTCACATTGAGTTAATGGGGAAACACTCTAGACTTCAAAGATGCTTGAACCAATAAACAGTTGCCATAAAATATTAGGGTAGGCATTTAAAAAAGGGAAACAGACATATTGTTTTTTTGCCCGAGCAGTCTATCAAAACCTATATCAGCTGCAAGCCTAAAGTAGTATAAGCAAAGTTCCTTTGAAGTTTCATTATAAACCTGCATCAATTTTGACCAATTTGAGCAAAGGGCAAAGACACCATGAGTCAGGAGAGTCTGCATTGATGTCCATTTCAATGCCATAGTCACCTAGTTAAATTTCTACTAAACATTTAGGTATATATATGCACATGTATTTTAAACATCTGCTTTGTTTATTTTAATTGGCACCTTGAAGAGGAATACCTATCCTAATTTGAAGATTACTTGTAACAAACAGGTGTCCACCCCCTACAACAGATGTGGGAAATGAGACAATAAGTCTAAGGACTTCCTTAATTTAGTTTTCAATGTTATGTATTAAGAGGGGACTGAACCTAATTTTAATTCCAGTATAATATATAACAAAGGGTGATCAAACAAGAGAACAAAGTTCATTAAAATTTTGAATCTTTTCAGATTTCAAGTGCAATATCCTCTAGTTTGTCACAGTTACATTGTACTTCAAATAGGCTAGTTCACTAGGCTGATGCTAGACATTCTTTTTGCTGTTATATTTCTACAGTTAGAAGAGGTCAAATAGCTTAGTTCTGTTGATAAGCCATTATAGTTCTTTAGCCTAAGTTCTAAGTTGAAAAAATTGTGAGACACAAAACTGTGGAAAGTCCCTGAAAAACATGAAATAAGTTTTTGATTAGAATAGGATGTTTCTACTTTTGTCAAGTCTAATATTGTTTACCTATTTATTTTCCCGAGTGATTTATTTTTCGATAATTTTGCAAGCAAGGAAAATATTGTGAAAATGAATTGCTATGAATATGTCCCTTCAAAGTGTTGTTAAAATAGTGTGTTAGTGAAACAAATAGGAGCAGAATCAAATTGATAACCTGAGGCTGGAAAATAAGTTGATTTTACAGTTTTGGCTTAGAACTCTTTTTTTTTTCATTATAATGCTTCCCCCACTTTATATATTGATAGGGGTTCCCTTCCTTCCATTGTCCTTCCTTACTTCTGTTATACAGAAGGGTACTACCTCTTATCTGTTTCTAAAACCACGAAATGGAATTTAATGAAATTATCACAGAATCTTTATAACTTATGCCCATTGTGCACCGTCTATTTTAGATTTTGATCTAATTAATTTTGAGGTCAGAAAGTGCATGTTATCAAAATCATGGGGGAGTGGGAGTACCAAGTTAGTGAGCATTACTCATATTTTTCTAGTTCTTAACTTACATAATTTATTCATCCTTATTTTTTCCTCATTCATTAACAATGATTAAAACGAGTAGCATTCTCAATTAAGCAGTCTCCTTAAGATCAAATAAAAATAAACATATAAATTCTAATTTGAAATGAGACTAATGCCAAGACGGTAAGCAGTTAAAAGACATTGGAAATGGTTTATATGTTGAAAATGTTTTGAAATAATGTGTTGAGTGCAGAAACTAAAAGATAATATACAAAACAGTTTGACAACATGCACATCTTTTCTGTCAGATCAAAGCTTATTTTAACAGTATAATTATAACTTGTTAGCATTCCTAAATGTGATTAGGGAAATTGTTCAGTATTTGAAATATTTGACTGATTTCCAGCATTTTCAGAGTGCTGCTTTAGTTCAGCAGTGGAATGTACTTAATTGATCCACAGATGAAAGTTTACACCTGTATTTGAACATTTAAATTGGTTTCCTGACTCCAGTGCCATAAACTTGAACTCCTAAAATACTGTTAGTGACATTATGAAATGTAAAAATCTCTAAACTTTTATTGGAGTCTAGGTAACATGGAAAATAAGAAAATTCATGGACTTGAGTCTTTTTTAACTTGTGGTGCCATGGCATGTGATTCAAACCCAGTACAGTACTAGCTGATCATGATCATTATTACTATTTCAACAGTCTCACTTAACAGCTGTTCTCCATCTCTCCCTGGTGTGACCTGCTTTTTTATGGGTCCTTCATTTGATGAATGTATTTTCTTTGATGGGTCTATGCTGTTTGCCTGTCTGTCTGTTTGTCATATAATAACTCACAGTTTAATAATTTGTGGTGTGATATACTGGTGAAAAAAAATAGGCCTGCTGCAGCACTAAGCTTGTTGTAAAAGGCGACTAGATAGTGCTCAGAATCCTAGCCAGGGGCTAGGGCGCTCTGCCCACAGAGCAACTGGGATGTGTGCCCCAGGTGGTTGAATTGGGTACCCCTGGTATGTTACATGCTAGGGTTGTCAGGCTATAATACGGAAAACCTAACCGCAAACCATAGTGGTGCACTGTGTTGGGAAAGATGCCACGTTCCTCGCACGTTAAAGAACTCTACTGTGGTATTGTCCCGGAGTAGGAACCATAGGGCTCTGCCACAGGAGGCTAAATTGCCCGACCCAACCCACCTCTCCCTATTTCCAGTGGCAGTCAAAATTTGTCGACCACATTGTCCTTGTGTCCCATCCCTTTTTCATTTCATCATCATTTCATGTTCATCGTCTGAATATAGCTGAAATATTGCTGCTCGGACGTTAAACCCCAACAAACAAACAAACAAACATAGTCTACAACTGGACAATTAACAAGGCAATTTTAACTTTCTGTTATTAAAAGTATTTTATTTTAAGTTTGACAGAATTTTAACTCTTTGTCAATTATGAATGGTAGACCTACTCTACTCAATGCAGTTAACTATATCATTTGCAGTAAATATGTTAGGATATTAGACAGTCTTAGAATACAAGTATGGTGAAAATTAAATTTTTTCATATTGTGTAATGAGAATGTTATTCATTTTTTTAGTTCAAGATCCATTGGATTTTCATACTCTTTCTCAGTCTTTTTAGTCTGTTTATAAAATTTTATCTTTATTTTTTTTAAAGAATCAGCACATAATTGCAATACTTGTTATTTCTGACGTAAGATTTATAGATACCTAGAAATTTATTCAATTTAAACCATAACTAAACCAACAAACATGTGGCCAAATATCATTCTACAATTATGATGTAAATTAACTTAGTTAGCCATCTGTCTCAGTATTGGAATTAAAGGTTTCACCATATAATACTGCATTGTGATGCTAATCTTTATTTTACTGAAACTTTAATATCAGTAATATTTTTTTGCAAGTGATTAAGGTTTTATGGTATCTTCATTTTCAGTGTAACAGTTGGGTTTAACAAGAGGGAATGGAATGCTATGTTACATTTTCCTTTCTACATCCTCTGCTAAAATTAATAGGGCAACCATTAGACTTTTAATGGGTGGGGGGAAGGGCTAGAATCAAAATTGAAACTTAAAGGCAAAACATTAAAAAAACATTAAAAAAAAAAATCAAATTAGGTTTTGTCTTATAATCTGTTAAAAATACAGAAACATTCTTTAAGGTTCAGCTGAAGTTGATATCTAGCACATTCTTTTCATTTTTAATAATACATCAAATTTAGTACTGAAGCATTTTGCTTATGCTTAATGCATCATTATATGTATATAACATACAAGCATAAGTCAAACTTAAGAAAAAATGTTTTATGTTCTAAATTCACTTTGTTCAAACGAACATAAAGTATTTATGTACTCAACCAATGCCCTTTTTTGACCGCTGTATGCATATTTGAGCACATTCAAATATCTATACTTGAAAACTTCTATTGGCATAAATAATAACTACTAAAGTTAGTTACTGAAAGGTGCAATGGCCACTTCAAAATGTAATTAACAATATTCTACATTTTTGTACATACATACATACATACATACATACATACATACTAAAGGTATATATATTAGATATCATGAGATATAATAAATGTCCATTATGCACAAAAATAAAAAAAACTGGCCCAACACTATCTACAAAATAAAGAAAAGTATGTGTAAGACACAAATATTCATGAACACAATATACATTCCTCATTATTGAAAATTAAACTTCAAATAAACACGTCTCTAGTGGTCACTGCCCAATCCTCGATAATTAAATATCTGCAAAATTTCTTTTAAATACGCGGCACGAAAACCGATTTACCGTTCAAAAAATTCCTCTACATCCGCACATAAATTTATGTATAATTTTTATATAACATTAACAAGGAAATGGTAAACAACATAGAATAAATCTTCAGTTGTCAAAAACAAGGTTTAAAGTCTGAAATTCATATACTGGTAATCCTGTTCTTGGATGTATTATGCAGTGCAAGCTGAAATTAATTTTTTGAAAAAATTGTCATTTCTTTAAAGTTAGATGAATTACAATACTTTATACCATGGTCTAGCTAAATACCAACTCCAATAAACAGAAAATGGGAATTTTCATTCAAATCTGGCAATTTGTCACAAATTATTGCCAGCTTGCACTGCATTAGATATTTAGGCTATAGTGCATTTGGATTTCCGAGCAAAAATGTGTTCTGGTAAATCTGTAAATTTATTTTAAAATTTGATGTTCAGCAAATATGGTTGTAGTAACACGTTATGTGATGGAAGGAAACATTCATAGATATAGAATACTGTATAAAAAAGCATTAAGAAAAGGTTTCAAGAACATAATATTTGCATCCTTAACAAATTGACTAGAATTATCTTGCCAATTTATGTCCTAGATTGTGACTTTAGCAGAACCTTAAAAGCCCATATTTACACATGTTCATTTGTACCTACACTAGTAATTTATGATTTAAAACAATATTTTGAATACTGTTTTATTGGCTTTGAATAGGAAGGGTCAAATAATAATCTGTTTAAAAGAAATTTACGAGCTCGTTATAAATGTAGTTTGGGTTACTGTTTGTAAAACTTGAATTTCACATACTTTATGCATAATACCTGGAATACTGGACACTTGACTTATATCTTTTTATTAGTGTGTAGACAAAATAGGGGGATTGATTTATTGAACATGACTATTGACTTACTTTGAGTTTGTCTTTTAAGTATAAATATGTCGACAAAAATAGGGCTGAATGCCTTTGAAAACCGAACATTGTTAAGTGTAAAAATAATGTCACTTGTGTCTTTAGTATGACCAATGGCTATTGTGTCTTTATATTTCTGTGCACAATATAAGAGAGAAGGGTAAAGTTAAACTTTAAACCCCATTAAAAGTATAGAAGTTGGTTATGATGAAGGCATATACAGTTGAACCTCATTAAGTCGAAGTCGAAGGGACCATGCAAAAAAGTTTGAGTAATCCGAGGTCGAGGATAAACCAGAAATACTAGTAGTTTGGTCCATGATTGTTTCTGTAGTTACATCATTTGTTGTGCTTGTACATGTACATGTACTTCACTTTACGTGGTACTTCGTAATGTCATGTGTTTCATATCGGAAGATATTTTTTGTATGTTGTTTATCATGTTTGAAATACTGAACGGCACCATTTTAGTGAAATTTCCTTTTTATTTTTTTCTATATCAAAAACGTCATAGTTTGTAACATGTTGCTTTGTTTGATTCACAATCAGGAGTATCGTCAAACCATGTGCTCTACAATATTACGATAAAATACCAAATTCACGAGTGAAACGAATTTAGTCGTTGAAATACCCTTACTATCGTCTGTTTGATGTTAAATAGTCAGATACCGTTACAATTCATCTGTACATACGATATCACTGTTAGTGTAAATTCCCACCTGTTATTAATAAAATTCCTTTCTTTTAACAACATGTGCAATTTAAATTGATTAAATAAACAAATCAAACCGTAAAGAGTGGCAACAAATTAATTTTGAAAGCCACGCTAATTGTTAAAATACACTTCGATCATGGTTTGTAATAAAGCAATCAGTTTTCCGACTAATTAGTTGACTTTGAGACATCAGGGTTAATTAACCTTGAAGTCCTATTGAGGGGACTGATTGATTACCTCAAGTTATCCGAGGTTTCAATTCATCCGAGTTCGAGTCGTCCGAGGTAAAATTGTATTGGAGTAGGGGGAGTTTGGCTGGGACTTTGTAATTAGTTTGAGTTATTTGAGATTTCGACTAATCCGAGTTCGACACATCGAGGTTTCGAGGTTTGACTGTAAACCTCACAAACCTGTCGATATACAGGTGCATTTCTGAACTCATTGGACAGTGTTTAGAAATGTACTCAAAACGTAGACAAAGTCAATTTTACTTCCACTTTTCTAAGCCAAGATGAAGTGTCATTTTGTGAATTTGAATTTGTACATATAATACCCTCTTTTCCAATATTTTCTTATTTACTGGCTTGATGATTGTATTTATTAACTATAGCTTCCTTGTTGAAGTAGATTGTTTATGTTATGTATCTCTCCAGTATCACCCAACTAACAGGAAAATTACAATGTATTTATAACCAATAAAAAAAACACAGTCTTTCAGATAATACAAAATGTATGTTGTATGACAGTTCGCCTTATGATGAAATAAATTTATAATATAATATACCAACTCTATGATCACATTGTATTATCGAGACTTTAAAGTTTTTAACTTGAAGATGCATACTATTATTGAAAAAAACCTCTGTCACTTTCAGTTTCAATGATTGGAATGAAAAGAAAGAAATATGATTTAAATATAATTCTTGCATAAAAGAGATAATTGTGAACAATATTTTTCATCTGCCATATGTTACCAGGTGTGTTTTTACCTGAACTTTTCTATCACCTGTCTGTAGTCACCTGTCCATGTTTATAAATTCTTATTTTCATTCAAAAATTCAATATTTTCAAAGATGCTTCTAAGTAAAGGTATGTCAATTCTTTCAGTTTCCTGGATTTCAAAACTTTTGAAATACTTCCTTCTGATGTTCTCTTTCTCACTTCGCTATAAAATGCTTTATAGGTAAGAGTTAAGAATTTATTAGTTTAGCTACAATACAGTTACAGTCAATCAGTTTTTGAAAAATTTGATCTGCTCTGCAATCTGCTGACTATAGGTCTGTAAGTCTAGTTTTAGTTACATTTGCCTTACCAGAACTTTCTATGTAGAATGTATTGAAATCCAAAGATCAATCTGCATTGTATTGTTTTCTTCAGGGATCTTGTAAGGCTGTGTTACAATTCAAAATCTTCTGTTTAATGCTTTTTCTAAATACTTTTATCTTGTATAAAATAGAAATTTGACTTTTTTCATCGGCATTTTTACACAAAAAGATGTTTTCCTTTTAATACTGAGCTCAACGCTCTTTAAATGACGAATCTCCCTGCATTTGAATAGTGAACTAGGACCCATTCTCCTAAAACCATGGAGTCACTAGACTTACAAAAAGATGTTTTCCTGAACTCAACGCTCTTTAAATGACGAATCTCCATGCATTTGAATAGTAAACTAAGACCCATTCTCCTAAAACCATGGAGTCACTAGACTTACAAAAAGATGTTTTCCTGAACTCAACGCTCTTTAAATGACGAATCTCTATGCATTTGAATAGTAAACTAGGACCCATTTTCCTAAAACCATGGAGTCACTAGACTTACATATTCTATCAAAGAAAAACTACACTTACTTTTACATAATTTATTTTTTGTGTTGGTTTAAAAGGCAACTTAATAGTTTTAGATAATTGGAAATGTTTCATTTCTCAGTATTATGCCCACCCATGTCTTTGTTGATAAATCTGCCCTAAGCTAACATATGCAAAATTTGTTCAGAAATTACCAGACCAAATCACAAATTTTACACGTCTCCTCTATGTAATTGAAAAAAAAAAGCAAATTTTTAACTAGACAGATCTGGTAGGCCAGTGAATTTTGAATTCACTGCAATTAGCGATTACTCTGGTGCATGTCCTACCAATGTTAATGTCCTATATCTGCTTGATCTTTTCCATCAGCCATGACTTAAAATCAGAACTATTTATGGTAATCAGTTTTTTTTTTTTAAATCTGATAACTACTAGTTTTGTTTACCTTTGTCTATCTCTATTTATGGAGAATATACCAAACTTTTTATTTCTTATTTCCTTGTATGAATTTTTTATTTGGTCTTTAGCTTTAGTACAATATTTATAACCGGATGAAAAAATGAGTGGGTATCAGTTGATCCTAATCATATGGAAAAACTGAGGCTGCTTGAATTCTTGGGTGAAGTAGTTTGTAAGAAGATGTCTTCTGGTTTAGTTAGAAAAAAGGGATATTGGAACTACTTCTGTCGAAAGAGCCGAGCCATACCAAAAGATTTGTATCTTGATAGTAATTTAAACTTATTTTTACCTTCCTTTTTCCACTGAAATATGAGACTTAAATAGACAAGAGAATTGTGTTGATAATATCACACTGTAGGTGAAGGTCATCCAGTAAGAAATAGTTTTTTGATCTGTTGGCTGAATGTCACATTTTGACTATTTCCCTAATGCCGTTATGTTCAACAAGAGAATATGAAGATTTCTGCGAAACTGTATGAAATTGTGTCTAAAATTGCCTTTAGTGTGATTTATTTTGTCATGATTGGAATCAAGAACTGATTCCTTAAATAATCAAATGAGTATCAGTTACATATCAATCTACATTCCTTTCTAAACCAAACTGTTATAGTACAATAGAATTTGTGTATATATTAAATTTAAGCAGGTTATTAATACACAAGAACATAAAAAGAAAAGGTTCAAATCATGACCAATTTGTGCAGGTTTTCCATGTTACAGCCATTATGTTTACACAGGTTTTTACTGTGTCATACATTTAAAGTGGTCTAAATCAAACTCTTTTTTACTTCAGCAGCCCTTTTCACAAAAAAATCGTAAGTGTAAATTTAGCAGTAAGTTATGATGTCATAATGGAGTTAAGTATCTTGACGTCACAGCTTACGACTAATTTTACTCTTACGATTTTTTGTGAAAAGGGCTGCAGATTTTGATTGATTTAGGCAGGTGCTTGGTTGAAGTTCAGAATACAATTAAACTGATACAAAGGGACTTAAAAAAAAAGTCTGTTTTTGACAGGATTTTGGTTTATTCAGTGTTTGGTTAAGACAGGTTTCTCTGTATATATTAACCTTTGACCTCCAACCCCATAGTATCCTGTATATATAATTTGTCTATTATTTCTTGATAATTATGTATGGGTCAAGAGGTAGCTGAGTATAGAAATAAGTTGTGCTACAATAAAAGAATATGAGAAGAAAACCTATTAATCTTCAGTGAATGGATCCATCTTCAATAGAACTTAATTTCAATTTAGGATGTCTGGAAAAATATCAGTTTGCCAAAAAAAACAAAAAAAACTACATGAATTTAGTGACCCTGTTGTCATCTTAAATACCCAGATAGTGAATTATTAAGTGAGACCTACCTGAATTGTGGGTTTTCTTGGGCTTAGTCAGATATGTGATTTTCATACCATCGAAATTCATTGACACTATTTTAATTAGAGGGTCTGGTTTTGACTGTGGTCTAGGTTATTTGTGGTTTGGTTTAGACTGAATTCTGAGTCAGTATAGGTTAGGTTTATAGTCAGGTGTTAAATCATTTTAGAAAAGTCATTTCAGTATTGTTTACAGTTCTATATTTAGACCTGTAGTTTGTGTTTGTATTAAAATTAACTGAAACTTAAACACATATATCTGCATGGATGTTAATTTCACCTCAGATAGGTTTCTGACATTTTGATTGGTAAATGGCTATCATGCAGTGACCTACTATCAAGTTAGAATGGCATTCCCCACCCTGTATTAATTTAAATTTAGTATATTTGCCCTAAGAAATATAAGTTTACAATAGTGGATCTAGGGCATGTTCCTGTTTTTTTCAACGCCATAAACCCTCTTTATGTTTGAAAATATTATTTATTTTGTGCGTAATTTGGTCATTAATGTCCAATATTAGCCTCAACCCCCCTCCTTTTAAAAAAAAAAACAATCGTGATCCATCCATGTATTTTCATTACTCAACCAAACATTTTTAAAAAATATTACCTTTTTGTTTTGGAATAATTTTTTCCCATTGCCATACTTTACTAATAAATTTAGTGTCAGTCTTGACAACAGTGAAAAAAGTCCAGAATTCTGCAATGTTGGAAAGAAATGTGTGAATTTGATCACTAATTCTGTATTGCTTGCTCTCATTGACATTATACTGTAACATGCATAATACAAAACTTAATGCACATTTATCATGTTGTTTTGATAGTAAAATGACTAATAATTTGGCATATATATTTGACCACAACAAATTTGATAATTATTATGGCTGTCATCTGTAACCAAATTATATGCTGTTGTATAACATGTGTTTTGATGTTAGTTATTATATATTACATATGGAGATGCCATGGTTGAAGAAGTGAATGCTTGTTACTGTAGATAGGGTAGGCCACTTAAAGTCTTTTTTTTTTTATTCTGGGCATCAAGTGTTGATGAAGTGACTGTTGAAAGGGGGACAACTCTAGGTATATTTCACATTTTTGCTAACAACATTTTGTAGCAACTGAAGTGAATGTTGTACATACATGTATATTATTGTAGCAATCAATAAACGTTCTCTTTGGTATGAAACTATGAATTTATTGTATGATGTAGTATCAGTCATGAAAAATCATGATAAACCATATACCAATTTGAAGGTATAAAGAATCTGATTGGGAGTTGAGGTGCTGTAGGAAATCAGCATGTTTTACATGAAGACCCTCTTTGGAATCAGAGGTATCTACTTCTGTTATAGCAGCTACCTCTAATGAACAATGTTACTGTTACTTATCTCGTATCTAAATGTTTTAAAAGTTTCTTTTAAAAAAAAACAAGCACAACATGTAAAAGCAAAAAATTGTTTCCGGACCAATGTTGAGTGATAGGTACCTTTAAATCTTTTAAGAAATTGTTGAGAAATTTAATTATTAGCTGGCCTGTCCATAGCTGGTTAGTTGTCTATAATTCTTATTCAGGACTGGCTGTCCTAACCATTGGAGTGTTTTCTGACATCTAAATACATTTGTTATTGGTGTTCCCTTCTGATGTTTGTGATTATTCTAAAAATTTTTGTGTAATGTTTGTATAATGACTTGATTTTATTTTTACAGTATTCTCAGGAGGCCATATATATGGACACAAGTGTAAGTTCTAGACCCTCCTTTGGTTGTTGTTCCAGTCACGTGTGCATGACTTTCATTTTTTTGGCATGCGTGATCAGTCATGTGGAAAATGATTCACATGTACTAACTCAGGCATGAGATGACTGTTTAGTTCAATTTTACAGCGCACACAATGATGATGTTCAGGTGATAAGAATTTGGTATTTTCTTTATTAAGTGATCATTTTTTTGGGTATTTGAAAAAAAAAAATCAAGGTCTAACAGAAGTTTAAATCTTCTCAATTATCCAGTAACTACCTACCACCACAGTTCATCAGGTGACTGCCATTTAATGAAGAAAAGACCAGTTTAATCCTCAGAACATCATCATCATATGTGCTGTAATGCACTCATCTTATCAGTTGTATTTCTGCAGTTCTTTCTACTAACCATTCAATAAGAATTTGAAACATTTTACCATAGACAAACGTATTAACAAAAAAGAAAACCTATTCATTCTCTTTCTTCTGAGTTGAAATCGTGGGTTATGACAAGCTTGGCTTATTTACCTTTTTTGGTTAATTGGGTATTCTAGTGGGTGCAAAATATGCTATGAATAAATGTGAAATTAGTTTGCATGTAGCTAGGTCTGAATAGAATGTTTAAACTCTAAATGTTAACTACATTTGTATCTTTATTGGGTATTTTTTAAGAAACTTTATTAATATTCATAATCATATCTATTTCTTTTTAAAAGTTCAACTACACCTTTTTATAGCTCTCTTCAACAACTAACATATAAAAACCTGTATTATGATTAAGGACCAAGTGTTTTATCTGTTATTATTTAAGGTGACATTTTTGTTTTAAAACTTATAACTGCATAAATAGAATGATAAGATTGAGTCCATTCTAATTTTTGACATTGAATTTTAGATTTTTTTTCTATATATTAATGAATGTTTTTTACATTTTCGTGGTGAGAGTGTTTTTTAGCATGTGCGGTTTCAGAATATGGCCATTGATTATTTTGTCATTTTTTGTTGTTTTTCAGTTTTTTATTTGATGCTGGTACATGTATGTTTATTTATTTTGTTTGTATTATGTATTTTGTTTTTGTACCAGTGCTATATTTGTCCTCGTGTTTGTTTATAAGTCCCCCCATTTATTCATTTCTTAACATTTTGGTTACTGGATGAAAAATACATGGACAAAATCCTTTCAAACTTTTGTTCAAAAAATTACAGGTCGATCAAGTCCATTATTGTGTGTTGTGGAGTTAAGGTTCTTTTTCATTTTAAATATTTTAAATGATGGTTTGTGAGCAGGACTGTGCAAACACTATGCCAAGCTTGCCTGCTTTGCACGTATTTTCTAGGAGTTGGTTTTCTGTGGACAAGTTATAATGAACATAACTTTTTTAAAGCATTATATTAGAAACAAATTTTTACATATATGAATTGTGAAAAATGTTTTTTTCAGAAATCAAATTCACTTATTTATTTGTCATTTGTCCATAGTTTTTATCCAAGAGAAGTTATTAGATTCATATCAGCTGGACATGATTGTTTGTAAGTCAGTGAAGTTGTTATTCGATTTACAAATAACCACAATATTCAGAGTTAGAAATACTAGCTTGCCCCCAGCCCTAGACTGGCTATTTTTTGGCAGGGCTGGCTAATTTTAGCAAAAATCTATATAGCCATATAGTAAATGTATTGAAAAATTGTATTCAGGACTGGCTAGAATTTGAGTGAGTTTCCTACCCTGCTGAATATTGCTCAATTGTAGTAAGGGTCTTCTATATCACTTTGTCAGATTGCTGGTCTTTAGGTTAACTTATAAAAATAGGAGATGTGGTATGATTGCAAATGAGATAGTCATCCACCCAATACCAAGCAACAAACAATTAAATTTCGACAGGTCACCTCACTTTCTTCAATGATGGACAAAATCCATACCTTAATGCATGCTGTCAAAGACCCCAATATAAATGATGTGAATCTTTTCATAAAAGACAAAAATCATTCTTGTCTATACAAAAAAAAACAAAACAAAAAACAATGAGCATAAAAAACCACAACCACCGGACCACAGGTTCTTTGCTTGAGATAAGACTATATAGTATATGACAGTGTTAATAGTGAACAGTTAAAGATGGTAAAATTTTGATACAAAATTTGTAATAATTGATCTTTTTAGGGGAAAGCTTTGTTCAAATGGTAAAGGCCTTTTTATAAACATTTCATTAAGGGTTAAGCCCTTCCTGAGTTTGTCATTATGTAAGTTTGGACCAGACAGGGATTCAAATTACCAGTGGTCCGAGGTGTGAGACCCTCCATTTCTGAATTAGGATTTTTGAAGGTTCCTTTACCTATGTCTGGGACCTTCAGCTATATACATTGACACTATATTGAGGAATTTAGGTTTTATTCAAGTGGACCGTTGATTCAAAAGTCCAGGATCTTCCACTCTTGGAATCCTACCAGGTCTTTAACCCTTTATAGAGGGAAGGATTTTAAACTTTCTGCCTGAAAAGCAGTTGTTATTCAAAGAGGTTACTTTGTTCTTCCAGTTTTATAAACTGTAAAAAAAGGGGATGGGGAGGGAAAGGGGAAGACTAAAATGTGAGAAGGCTGTATACCTTTATAAGGAAAGTAAGTGGTATTGTGTTTTCTTTTAATGATTTATTCAAAATCTGTGACTTCAAACAGTCATTTGGCATGTTGACATGAATGTTGTGAATTACTTTACATTTACTTTACATTTAGATTTGCATGGGAAATTGTGCACATTGTTCATAACTTGGTCACAGAATTAATTGAATTCCTGACTTTACAGAGATAGGATATAGATCTGATCTTCCTTTGACCTAACAGCTAGTCTTGTTTTAAGGCCATCATTAAAAAAAATTCTAGATTCTCATCCAAAATTTTTCATAATTAGGGATGGGCAGGTGAACTTTTTTTAGATTTTTTTTTATCAATTTAAGTGAAAAATACTGTCATTTTGAAAGAAATTGACCTAAGTTAGAAAAAAATAAAAAATAAATTTTTCAGGTAGGGTGAAAGCTTTGTTTGGGAAGGGATGCGACATTCAAATAATTTTCTTCAGTTAATACTGAAGGGTTATATTAAAAAAAAACATAGTTAAAAGTAAATGAACTATGGCCTGAATACCTTATACTAGTGTGAGTCTTGCATTTGTATTTCTTGCTTTTTGTTTTGTTTTTTTTTGCTTTTGGGATTGAATTGTTTCCAAATGGTCATGTCCTATCCAGAAAAAAATAAGACCGCCCATTATATAAAAAAAATCTGTATGTGTTAATCATTTGTTGGTAAGTATGTGGGATAGTGAACTATAGGTATGCTTAACAAATACCACAATTTTTAAATATGCAAATATTTTTAGATATTCTGTTGTGTCAAATCAAAATGAAACATAAACAATTTTAAGCCTTTTGTAAATATTGATTTCAGGGATTAAAAATAAATCTAACAGTTACATGTAAACAGGTCTCTAAGCTTTTAGTACACTATTTCACATTGTGTAGATTGTACTTCTCCACTTGATCGTGGCTGGCAAAGACTTTCTGTGGGCACGTTTTTTTCCAGTGTACAGATTTAAGCTGTTTTCATATTTGACAAATAAGAAAAAAAATACCCGCAATATTTTTTGCATGTAATGCAACATCTGTAACTTTCTTCACACCCCCTCCCCCTAAAAAATAGATACCCAAGAATATGTTCAATAAGCAGAGTCTAATTAAGCACCAAGAACTTTGAGAATACACTATTTATATTTAGGATACAATAATTAAGTCAGAACTTTGGACCAATATTTGTTTTTAACAGAGCCACAGAATTTTTTTCTTACCATGTGACCATTATGTGAATACTTTCACCATAGAAGGTGGAAAAGATGTAACCCATCATTGCTACAGTTTACCTCTAATCTTAAAATTGAATTTTTTTCTATTGATGCTTTTATACCCATATACCATAGTATAGTGTTTTGAAACGGAGTTTGTTTTCGTTGTTCAGCACATCAAAATTTACATTATATATGATATTTGAGGACGCTTACCCTACCGGTGCACCTGGTTCATGCTCCCAGTTTTTAGCGGAGTCCGAGTTGCTCTTTTGCATTTGTTACTTTGTATGTATGATTTTAGTTACTTTATGTTCTTTGTTGTGTATGTCTGTTTCCATGTCTGGTCTTTGTCCCTGGATTACATTCTTTTGATTACTGCTATAACCTTGGTTCCCTTTATTACTTTTTGTATTCTTCTATTTGAAAACTTAGTATTGGACCCATTTATTTTTGGTTTTTCAGAAGATTTTGCAAAAAAACTTACATGAATTGCTTCAAAATAAGAATATTTCCCTTAATGAAAGATTCTATAATTTCCCCAAATTGCCTCAAAATGTATCCTAAATAAGATAAATTATTTCCAAGTTGTTAGTCGAAGTGCATGATATGGTGTACACGTTTAATATTACACTGATTTTGAAATTGTTTACGATTTGTCTTTTCTTGTAATCCTCATTAAGATTTGAGTGATTTAGCCATGAGTTGCAACGTATTCTTATCAAAGCCACTGTTAACAGGATGTTATTTGTCCTATTATCAGGAACTTAGATTTGATGCTAAGTTACCATTTTGTTCCATTTAAAAGAATCAATCCATTGTAGTGGTTTTTTACTATGAACGTATTAAGCTTTTCTGGTTTTCACATACCATGCTGGCATCTACAAGCGCCACCTAAATTTAATTCAAATTTATTTCTATGTTAACAGACTTTTTGCTCTTAAAAGTATCCATGTAAAAACAATCATATTAATACATTAGCGAAAACTGTAAAAAATATGCCATACAGTTTAATGCATCTTTGATGTAAGGGACCAGTAAAATTCTTCATTAAAAAGGGGGGAGGGATTTCCAATCTTCATAAATACAATAAAAACAATTTGTTTATAAATCCTTGTGGATTTCTTTCAATCTAAATATAACCATCTACCTGTTATTTAAATCATTGACCTTTGTTTAGTCTATGTTTATATACATGATAGCCATAATTGACTGAGGGATTCCCAGGTGTAACATTCAAACCTTTTGAATATTCCATAGTATCTGATTACTGGTATATACATTATTATTATAATCTTGTCAGCTTCTGAAGTTTGTACTATTGATGTTGACATTGACTTCAGATTCTTGAAATTTGATAGCAAGAAAAGATTATTGTGACTTAAACAGTGCTGTCTTAGAATTTTGAAAGGAAGGGCACTGTTATAGAAGGACAATTATTTAAATTTGTTGTAAGTATTAATTTTTTTATTGTCATCAATATTTTGTTTGATCTTTCAAAATATGATTTTTTAAGGTGATGTGTATTTTGATTTCTTAGTATGATTGCAAATACTTGTGTGTCGTGTGTCATGAATCTTTCAGTTTTTTTTTATTGATTGATTGTTGGGGTTTAATGTCCAAGCAGCAATTCGGTCTTGTAAGAAGTCTATTGATTATGTAGCTTCTTAACTTTGATATTGAACTTTTAATGAAGAAACATGAAAAGGTTTTTTTTTATATAAAGCACATTTATGTTCCAAGAATTTTAATGTTGTTCCTTTTGCTAACAGGCCAAAAAGTTACAAACTTCAGCTTTATTCACCTTTCTCCCAGCAAAACTTTTTTGGGGCAACATGGCATTTAAACCTTTGTATTTATAACATTTAAACATTTTGAGGAATCATCAAATGGCAGAGGGGGAGGGGTAAAGATTTTTTTAACACTTTCATTACAAGTAAATAGTAATCAAAATGTTTGCCGTTATAAATATGCATGAATACTTTCTGTGTCATAAAAGTGCAGAAATTTAGAAATCATGACAAATTTGATGAATACCTCCCAATATTACTAATGATTAATGTATTTTTTAAGATGTTTCAAAGTTGTACATTTTTGTGTTTTCAGATAGGTAAGTCATCAAAACAAATAATAATCATGTTCTATTTTATATTTTGTCACATGTTTTGTTTTTACACAGTTCAGTTGAACAGAACACCATTGTGAAATCCTTATTTGCTTTTTTATCGTAAATTATTGTATTTTGTGGTAAGATTTACAAATCAACCTGAAAGGATGGACATTAGGTATGCTGGACCTTTTGGTTTGTGTTTTGAAATGATGTCAGTATTGACCTTTAAAAAGTATTTCCTTGTGTACATTGGTGTACACTAATAGAGTATTAGGATTGTTATTTATGCTTATTACAAAAGGCTTATGTCTTTCATTGATTCTCCATTCCTATTAATCAAAGCAGAAAGCCTGGGCCCTGTTTTCTTAAAAGATTTTTCTCAAATCTTTAAGTTTTCCTCAGATCTTCATTTTCAAGCAATCTGATTGGTTGAAATTTGAGTTAGGTAGGATTTGAGAAAAATCTCAATTTGAGATTTTTTTATGAAACCAGCCCATGGTCTCTACTCTCATGGATCCCTGAAATTTAACTTAATTCTTAATTTCCAATTTCATAAAAATCAGTTCATCACAGTCTGGTTAAACATTTGATATTTTCGTTTTTTTGTCATTTTCTTTTAAATGATAAGGCTGTTGAGATAAGCAACTCAAATTTTAGAGGCATAAAAAAGATCTATTTGAATCTCAGTGATTTAGATTAAAATACTAAGAATAGGCCATTTCCTAATACAATTAGAATTTCAATGGGCCAATTTTAACATTCTGTAAATTCAGATTTACTACTCATTTGACCATTTTGCTATATGCAATAAAGAACTGACCTCCATTCCTGTTTGGGTCTTTTGATACTTCATGCATTAGATGTTCGCATGGACTATATCTGACATCGTTGCTTATGTAATGTGAAACCTGCCTTTACCTTACCCAGAATCTACAAAAAAACTTGTCAAAACAAGTCATGCAATGAACTTCCAGTATCGTACTTATAACCTGGGAAATTCTGCCTTTTAGGGAGAATGTTGTGAAAACTTAAACAGACCGTCTGATGACATTAATATGCGATGTCTGTTAGATATTCCAGTTGATTGTCATTGATACACGTGTAATGTCATTTATATTCTTTGGATTACGCTTGTTTTCATCAAAATGATGTTTTGTCATCAATATCAGAAATTAGTTCCTGTTAAAAAAAGGGGGGGCTTAATATTTTTTAAAAGTATTTAAAATGGCATGTTCTACATTGGCATGCATGTGGTATGCAAGTCTTTTCATGAGGTTAATTTAATTCTGTACATTATTGTCTTGTCTTTGATGAATTTATAACCCTTATTACAACTCTGAGAACATTTGAATTCTTATTTTTGACAGACAATGCCTTGTCAACTGTGACGAGGATTTTATTATCATGAGCTTGTCATTTTATCAAACATATCGTTAATTTAATGATCATAATGTTCAGGATACATGGCTTAACAAGGATGTTTTTGTAAGCTTATCCTATTCAACAGTTTAGATGATTTAATTTTATTTTTCTTAAAATTGGAGAATGTAGTTTTAAATTTCGTTACCCTGTGTGATCCTATGTAGAGATAGTGTGAAAATGTGAACAAGTAGTATTTATCAGACTACTGTTGAAAAGGTTGTGATTTCTTTTTTTTTTGGAAAATTTACTTTTGATTTAAACCAGGAAATGACAAGTGAGTATGCTTTTATTTGGAGAATGACATGGTCTGAGCTAAGAAAATTGTATGATTTCGTAACTTCAGACTTTCAATGTGAACAGTATTTTATTTAATATTGTTTGAAATTTTGGAGCCCTTATACCAATATTGATATTTTTACTTGCTAATGTTTACATTATACCTTGAAGGGTGATATCTTTACAGCAACATTCCATTGAATTTAGCTGTGTGTTACAATACTCTGACAGGCTGTTAAGATAAAACTGTATTGGCTAACTATTGAAGTGAATTCTGTCTTATTTAACACCTAATTTTTACAATCTTTACTGCTATTTACATTGTATGTTTGTTGGTTTGTCAGGAAACCACTTGCAAGCCATGTTAGTGATCATTGTAATGGATAAGCTTTGAATTTACTGTTCAGATATAGTCAAATCTGTCTGAACCAAATAATTTTAGTAGAGAAGAATTTGTTTAGTATAGGCAGGTACAAAATACATTAAAATTTTAGAAAGGTTTTAGAAAATTTTCTGGCTTTTACAGGTTTCTTTGTTCCTTTGTTATAACTTATAAAATTTTTTGAGGTATCATCTCCAGTCCATCCATACATTTGTCATTAGTATGAGGTCATGCTAACAGAACAACCCTGTCTAAATAGAACTTAGTGCTGGGATTTAGTATTAACTGTTACTCATTGAGCCATGGGCTTAATACAACATAATGATAGATTTCTGAAAGTAACAGTCTGTTATTGTCGCCTTAGATGTATATTCAATATCTAGGTCAAATCATTAGCACTTCTTAGAGAGTAATATATGTCACTTTAATTACCTTTGTCAAATCTAATAAAATGATAAGAATTACATGACTTAGAAGATGTTTGGAAGTTTTAGGAAGAGAGAGACAAATCTCAAAGTATGATTTTCATGATGATATATTTTCAGCAGTCCAGGCTACATTTGTACTTCTAATGTAACAGCATGTCAGCTTCTCCGCAAATGAGAAAACCCTTCTTGATAAATTAAATTCATAATGGTTGATTCTGGTTATGATGAACCCTATCTAAAATGAACCCCTTTTTGCACAGAAGGGTTCCATGATGAATTTTAACGAAACTGAACCCTTTTTGCACTAAAGTGTTCAAAGATGGGGTTGATGTAGAACCCTATCTAAACTAAATCCCTTTTTGCACAGTAGGGTTCCATGACGAACTCTATCGAAACTTAACCCTTTTTCAGTGAAGAACCCTTTCTAACCCTTTTTCAGTGAAGAACCCTTTCTAAACTAAACTCCTTTTTGGTTAAAATCCTTACTAAACTGAACCCTTTTTTGTGCAGGAGGGTTCAGTTTAGACAGGTTTCATGATAACACAGACTTAAAAAGACATGAAGGTATTTGACTAGTTGTCCAGATTAAACAAGTTTTATGTTTAGTTGAGTGTTCTGGGTATCTTACTGTAGTTTTATTTCTGTTATGAAATTCATGGCTATATACTGACCATAAGCCTATCTAGTAAATATTGCATTTTTTTTTTATTTTATGGAAGAGCTTTTAGGTGAGAAAGAAGTATGATTTCTTCAAGTACACTAAAAAATGGTTTATTGGTATTGTAAAATGTAGATGATAAAATTGTCTAACATTTAAAATATGGATGATTATGCTCATTTAAGTATTTAGTGTGCAGTGCATTCCAGAAGATACTAAATTACATGTAATAATCAGTCTGTGAATTGTGTTACTTTGAAATATCAAATTAAAATCGACCTCAAGTTCTCAAATTGTTGAATTCTAGCATTCTAGTCTGGATTTCTTTTTGAAAACAAACCTTGAGATTTTCCTCAACTCATCGAGTTTTCCCTCAAATTCTCCTTTTCAAGCAATGGTTTGAGTTGAGAAAGGATTTGAGGAAAATATAAATTTTAGATTTCTTTAAAGAAACCTGGCCCAGATTGGTTTAGATTTTAGGCAGTTTAAAATCTATTTTATTATCAGTTAGTTTTATGAAGTTGTAAAATTGAAGCCTCATACCTCTTTTGATATATCTGGGCATGTGAATAAGATAAGAATGATTTTATTGCTTGTACAGGAAAATTGTTGAAATTATTTGGTAAGATGCAGATGTTCCAAAATTTTAAGTTGACCTTTGTTTTTTTTTTTTATTCCAGAAATGGAAAAGGAGGTTCTTTGTCCTGTTCAAACCAGAAGGCAGTCTACCTCATCAATATGTCCTCAACTACTATAACAATGAGGAGGGCAAGAAACTAAAAGGTTACATTGACTTGGAACATTGTGAACAAATCATAGAATCATTAGACTTGGATTTGTTTCCATATCTGCTGGCAATAAAGACATTTCACAAGAATCGGGAAAGGACATATTTTTTGGCTGCGGACACTGAGGAACAGATGACAACGTGGGTTAGGAACCTTTGTTGTGTCTGTGGCCTAAAGCCAGAAGATAGTTGTAAGTAGTTCCAGGATTACACTGTCCTAGGCTGTTTCCATTAATCTGTACACATCTACTTGTAGTATTTGTGCTTCTGGTTTGTCTGGTACATCTGAGATGAACCACTGTACTTATCAGGTTCAAGTGGAACAAACTGTATAATGGAAAAGACCACTAATTTTCTTTTAGATGGTTGGTATAATTGATAGAAGAACTTTGTTTTTTCTATAGTTAATACTAGTGTTTTAATACAACCACAAAAACATTGCAGTTGTTTAATGGTATGGCACAGTCATCAATTTTTGTTGTTTTCCATAAACATTTTGTTTTTGTGCAATAACTTGAATATTAGTTAATTAAGCTTTATAAAATTTTATAGCAAGGTTCCAAACCACTAAAGCAAGGGTGGTATTGGTTTTGGGGGTTACGCCCGTACTGTTTAAGAAAATGGGCTAAAAAAGGCATTTCATAGAATTGGTCTTACTCCAGTTAAAGCGTAAGAATTCTACGATATTGTTCCATAATATTATATACCACTATTGTCAGATTTGGTTTGACTTTAGAGGGGGTAAGACTTGAAAATTTTAGAAATTAGGACCCAAAAGGGGGCCAATAACAAGTTTTTTACTGGGATCCAGACATTTACTTGACTATTAGTAAAAGGACTTGACTATTAGTAAAAGGAACTCTTTGACATTGTATTTCAAGGTGTCATATCACAAAATGAAGACTTGGATTGATGTAACAGTTATGACATAAATCAAGTAAGAATGAGGGGCCACAAATTGGCCATAAACAAGTAAGGAAATGAATTTCTTTGAAACTGTACCAAGGTTGTTGGGATTTATTTTGGAGGTTTTGACTGAAACTGTTTATGAATAAGGGGCCAAAAAGTGACCACTTCAATTTTGGTCATATTCTTAACATGTGGCAAATATCTAATCATAATCCAAATTCAAAGCTGTAATAAATTTGAATGACATGTCTGTACTTGCCCCAACTGTTCATTGTTCAACATCTGTGGACGTATCAAGCTGTACCCTAGGAAGCATTTTATTTATGAAAGTTAGTTCTTTCTAAAATATTAACAGCATTTTTCTGGGCAAATTTAAAACTTCCTCTTTTGACCATGGATTGAAATTTCCCAACATGGGCTTGCATGGCTTTTTCATATATAGGTTTTATAGGCGGAAAAACAAGTTATTTTTTTTTTTTGCAAAAAGAATTAAACAAATAACTTCCTTTGGTGTATCATTTTAGCATGGTTAAGCCTACAAGCACTTTTATTGGAAACGCTGTGCGTTTTAATTTTTTCGAGAAAAAACCAAGAAACATAAAAATACTAGCAATAATGTGTTTGGTTGTGATAAAACTTGATAGAAATTTATATGATCAAATTTAATTCAGACTTAAAGCATATTTATACTGTTGAATACATGTACTAACTTGCAGCCTCTGTAAAAATTCAAGCTAGTGAAATTAAATGGAACCAAAATTCTAACAGTAATAGAGAAACTCTTTTTATGGTCTCCCCCACTAATGTAAAATTCTGGATCCACCTCTGACAATTACCTCAGACTGTAAATATAGATGTGTTGAAATTGAACAGGCCCACTCGTTCTCAACTTACCATATTTCTAAAGGCAACACTTACATAATGATGGCACTTGTAAGTCAGTTTGAATTTTTGTGGTTTTGTGAGATTCCCTTTGGTTATCATATTTCTGTTTATGATTTATGACCTTAAAAGGGGTCAATTCTGTTCGTTGAGTGTTGAATATCTAGTCATGAACTTGAAATAAAATGAAAATTGATAGTTTAAGAAAAATGTTCAATATGACGTGTTGAAATTGTGCATCATTTTTCAGTGTCCTTTAAAGCATTTATGAAATATACCGATTTATTTCTACTGTGTCTATAAAATAACAGGATTAACTTACTAGGTAGTATTGTTGGCAGAATGCATGCAATCCTTAGGCCAGAAAAATAATGTTTATTTCTTTCTGTCCTACAAGTACCTACCCTATTTTTTGTGCCAACCCTTAACATTTTATTGCCATTTTTGCTAAAGCACTGTTCAAGTCTAGAATTTTCCCCCATTAATTCAATGTAAAATGTTTTTGAAAAAGAAAATAATTTCCTTATCTATCTGCCCTATTTTTTTCTTGCTGGTAGCTGGAAACAAGTCTATTATTTTTTTTTTGCTTTATTTATCCAATATTTCTATTGTGAAATAGATTTAAAAGATTTCAATAGATACTTTTGTTTTGTTATGTAATTCAGAAAGACAATGTACTTTTCATGGAAATATACCTGTATTAATTTTTTTGGCTTTTACATGTTTTTTTCCTTCTTGTCAGATCATGGTCGTTTTTTAAAACTGCCATTGAAAAAAGTCATAAATTATTATCATAATTGATAGGAAAGGCTTAGTCTAACATTGACACATGAGGAACAAGTAGGATCTCTTTGTTTCTGTTCTATTGTTAGATATCATGCAAAAGTCTAAGAAATCATCCTTAAATAAAAACTGTGGAGGTGAAAATATGGCAGGGTTTGGTACAAAGTGAAGGTCAAAATGACAAATAATATTGTAAAGGTTGAAGGAATGTCTCTATGATAGAAAAGGTACAAGGCTTGCAACTTCATGTTTAGTTTCAAAACCTTATGGTGCAGGTGGATTAAATATTTCAACTTCGTGTTGTAGCAGTAGAAGATTACTTCAGGTGCAACAAACACCTATATCTAATTTCATTTTGAATCTGACCATTGATAGAAATGTAGGGAGTTTTTTTTTTGCTAAGCTGAAATACAGGATTTTCATTAAATTGACAAAGTTTATATGTTAACACATTTCTTGGTTATATTATACCCAACTTCTTTAAAGAGGAATTTTAATTTCATATTTTGTATGTAGCTTCATTATGATAACTTAGGCTCTTAGTTTCGTATTTGCTTCGGTGGTCTCATGGTAGCCTGCTGGCCTCCAGTGTGGGAAGTCTTGGGTTCAACCCAGGACAAGTCACACCAATGATTGGTAGTCACTGCTACTCTGTCAAGCATGCTGTATTTAAGGGAACATAGTGGCAACTGAATAGCCAAGTCAGAATACGGTAATGTGTCTTGAGTGGGATGGCATGCCTACCTTAGAATTTGAGCTAACACAATTGAATTCTGGCTCAGTGTGTTGGACTAATGCAAAGCAGCGTCAATCAATTAATCAATCTCAGTTTTTTTATGAAAAATAGATGCCCCTTGATCTAAATGAACTAACATATGAGTAAAACATCACAGTCAGCTTTGTTCTTATATTTGAATGATATAGAGAGATACAAAATAAAAACTCAACATAAAAATATTGAAATCTTCCTAAAGGATCCAACATCAAATGTCATGTATATATTAAAATGTATAAGATATAATATTAAACAATTAAATTATTATATGGCTCTTGCTGCAAGCATTTAAGTTGATAGAAGTCAGAGCTAAGTATATATAAGTATTGTTAATTCAGATTTTGGTTGTGTGGATTTGTGTTTTTTGCAGTTGTTATAGTTGAGCATTATTTGAAAAAAAATTATTTGTTTTGGCATTGTTTTATTACAAATAGAGAAATATCCTAAAGGTAAATGTCAATCATTGCTGTTTATATTTGGGTTTACATAGAGTGCAGCTTACATCTAATTCCATATTTTTGAAGAACATGTAAGTTTAGTTTTATAATTTTAAGAATTATTTTTTTCAGCACCCGATTTACCACCAGAGCGGGAGGATAATGAAATTCACACAACCCTTGACAAAGTTCCATCCTCTGTAACGACACAACCAACCAGCCAACGTATTTCTCAGCCAATACAAAGAAAACCATCGCTGGAAGAGTATGTTCCTCTCAGTAACTGTTCCACTGGAACACGAAAATCTCCTCTCGAAAGACCAGACAGTATTGATAGTGTTCCAGATGAGATAGCTCCTCCTCCACCCACTAAAAAGGGCCAAAACTTTGAGGAAGATGATGTTTTTCCCCAGAGTGTTTATGACAGGCCTCCAAAGCCTCATGAATTAAATCAACCAATACCAACACCAAAAACGTGTCATCCAAGTGTGACTTTAGATGTGTATGATGTTCCTCCTCCATCACATCCCCCTCGACATAGCCCAACAACCCCACGGTCATCAAGTAGTGAAAGTCACGTGGGTGATTCAGCTTATTCTTCACAATCAGCACTGACATATGATTATCCTCCAAACTGTAGCTCAGAAAAAATTCCCATTAGTGATGAAACTTATGATTACCCTCCATCTAATCCAGCACCAAAAATGGACGATGTGCCCCCAGTCCGACCACCCCCTCCACGTCATCTACAGCAACAAGAAGCCTACCAAAATATTCCACCGAATAGTAAAATGTTAAATGAAGGACTAAGTAATTTAGACATTAACAAAGTTGTACCTACGGGAATGACTAATTTAAATGTTAATGTGCCATTGTCATATGATATCCCATCTAACAATGCATCAACAAAAACAAATTATGATTATCCAACCAATAGTGTTTCAAATTTGTCTGTAATTCCTCCACCTGGACAGTGTTCGTCAGATCGTGATCAGCATAGTTACATTAACGCTGCAACTAGTCGTGTTTCAAAACCTGAGGAGGACATGTATTTACCAATGAGTGGGTATATGCCAATGCAAGATAGATCGTCGTCTTCATTGTCTGACAGTGCGAGATCACATGATAGTTATACAAATATGTCCGAGGTGAATGTATATGATCACCCTCCACCTCAACGACCACCACGGTTGAGTAAACCTGTCCCTCCACCTTGTAGTAAGTATTGAATTAGGTTTTTTCATCAGAAAATTGGAAGCTTTGTAGTCCTAAGCATTTGTTTTAATACTAGGGATTAGAAATTACATTTTTCTCCACCTTGTAGTAATTTCAGAGTTTGGTTAAGAGAGCTGGTGGTTTTGTTGTCCACAGTGTTTCCTGATTATTGTGGACTTGCCCATATGGCTTTCTGTCTCTCCATCTGTCAGTAATTTATTTCCACCATGTAAATTTGTGTTTGTTTTAACATTTTTGAATACAGGTAAATGAACTTGCAAAAGTGCTTATGAAGGTAACACCTCTTAGTTTGAGGTCAGTAGATCAAAGCCAAGAGGTCAAAAGGTCAACACACATGGGCATTTTACATTTTTCTCTTGGACAGTATAAGTGTACACAGCCAAATGTGCCACATATGATAATCATATGCTGCTCGATTCATATGATAATCATATGACAATCATATGATATTGAACATATGATTATCATATGATTCTCATATGGTAATTTTGGCTTACAAACATATGACAATCATATGTTTGTGAAAAACATATGATTATCATATGTATACAGAAACATATGATTATTATATGGTGCTTGATTTATATGATATCATATGATGCAAACCATATGATTCTCATGTATAGCACATTTGCCTGATTAAATACTAATAAGTTCATGCCGGTGTTTTGATGATTTTGATGTTTTCCTATGGTTAAGTTGGTCTTACTTTACAAAGACAGAAATTACCAGTACTGTCAGAGATATTTAATTGGTTATTTTTGTTATAGAATTTCTTAAAAATTTAAATTTCATTTAAAAAAACAAAAATTCATGTAATTCATGAATTCAAAACTCCACTATGTTATAAAATTAAGCAAATCATGTAAATTTTGAACAGATTATTGTCCCCTGCGACACATCACAAGGGGACATGGAAATGCCGGGGTCCGTCTGTCCGTCCGGGTTTTCCGCACCTTTTTTTGTAATGCTCCTACTAAATAAATTTGTTTTTGGTATGTAGCTTTACAATGAGAAGTTACAGATTAAGTTTAACTTTGGTTGTGGCTGAATGATTTTTACAGAAGTTATGGCCCTTGGAATGTATCTTTTACGCGGGGGACATTGGAACGTTGTTCTTTTATTAACATAAAAGTTATCACCATTTTATGTTGTTTTTACCCCCATAAGTTTTTTTGTGATGTTGAAGGGGATATCATTTAATATCTTGTAAGATGCCTAGTTTTTATGAATGTTTTATCATGGATCTGCTCAACCTCTTACTTCATGATTTTAATACCTGTAATTAAAAAAATTTTACTGGATTTTAATCATATGTTTGTTGAATGCTAGTATTCATGATAGAGAACTTCCTTTCGTTACTACCATGTTCATTGGTAATCTATCTGATTTTTGAAAATGGGTTGGACATATGCACCGCTGTTTAATATACCTCTACTGAGAAGGATCTATATATATATTATTCATATTTGACACCGAAGGGCAAGATGTCAAGTCCTCTAAAGAGGCCCTGCCTAGTTCAAGAGCTTTGAAAATTTTACCTGAGGTATTAGTCTGAGATTTCCTAGTGTTGCATTTTCTGGGTGTTTTTGATTTTTTCTTCACTTTAAAAATTGATTTTGTGATTAGTTCGTCTATTCAGAATGCCCAATTTGCTAAAATTTATAAAACATCGTTCAACTTTTTATTGTGATGTCACATGGCTAAAAAAGAGTATGCCCTTTTCTCCTACGTAAGAAATTAAAAAAGTCACAGCACCAACATTTTTTGCATATTTCTTGTTATGATTTTCTAGGTACTGATTTTTTTTCAGTTCAGGAGGGTATTGGTTTCAATCTATGGTCAAGTCAAACCAAAGATTTTAAAATGGGTAGGACCTTCTTCTCCGCCAAGCATGTGGTAATAAAGGGGATAGAATAATGTGTTGAGTGGGGTTGCATACCAACCTGTAGTGAATTGCTTCTGTGAGCTTTTCGCAATAAAGGGGCAGCTCAGAGTGTTAGTCTAGTATAAAGCAGGGTCTGTTTGATTGGTCAGTTGTTCTCGTTCTTAAATTCATGAAATATCTGCCATAGTATGTTAAAACTTAATCATTGAATCAATCCATGGTACATTTTCAATGTTGAACATCTAATATGCCACCATCCATGAGAGCAATGTCTGCATGGTTATTTAATTTCTATTTCTTTCAGATGGTGATGCCTACACAAATATCTACAAAACTGAAAGGACAAGAAGCTTTAAAAAACACAATCAGGTCAACCCCCCTCCTGATATCAGGTTTGTTACACTTATTGTGTTATACTATTGGTGATGAATCAGGGATAGTTTGATTTAATGAACATTTTTTTTTCAATGTTTTCAAAACTTAAATGAACATGTGACTCTTAATTTGATTAATGTTGACATTGTAGGTTTTATGACAGATCCTCAGTGGGATGTTCTGTGTTTTTGTGGGTTTAAAATCCTTTTTGTTGAAAAAAGTTGTTAATTTGATGTACTTACATTATTTGTCAAGCCCCCTTTTCAAAATCTCTGATTCTGCACCTACATGCTTCAAAATCAAGCTTCCCCTGATTTTTTTCAGAAAATCTTCCACTTTAAAATACCATAATATATCATTTAACTTTTATTCATTTATTAATTATGAAAAATAAACGAAAATTTTACTAATTGATGTTTTTTCTATTTTTTTGTAGCAGTAGGGGTTCACAAAAGCAAAGCATACCTTTACCTATCAGTACACATCCTGATTTAACGACAAGCTCGGAAGAATCTGATGATGATCATGCTGATATAAACAAGGTAATGGTACCGTATCCATACGAGGAAAACCAGCAGGTAGGCATCATTCTGGTGTATTCCCATTTATACCTTTCCCCTGCACAATATATCCTCTTTTCTGATATGATTCTATGCATTCTTTTTCCCTGCACAGAATTTCCTTTTGTGTAGATGTAATGAGATTATTACCTCATGCATTTCACGAGTGTTTTGAAAATTAGAATATTATACTCTTACATTTCATTCCCCTTCACTATATTTCCCTATAAAGCTGCAATGTATCTTCACCGAGTAGAACTTCCAGGGATATGCTTGTGTTATGTAAACACATATTTAAACCATTATAAACTTAAATTTGAATCCGGAATTCAGCATAGTAACGAACCATTTTGGATTTTGATTTTTTCCATGCAAACATTCTGTATTTAAAAACTGTGGCTGTTCTCAGTGGGATAAATTCAAACCCAAACTGCAACAACATTTGTATTTACCCCTTTCTGAACAGGAGGTATCTTTATAGTGATCATGGTATTTCTATGCAATTACATATCACAGCCATTTGATATTCTAGAAAAGGCTTTATATAGGTATGCCATATTGGGATTCAATTTCAGACTCAGGAGATTTTGAAAAGGGGGCTTGACAAATAATGTAAGTACACCAAATTAACATCAGCTTCCTGTTTGACGACTTTATATTTTGACCATATGGTTTTTGGCAAGTTCGGGGTTTCCTTAGTAGGCTTTGCTTTCAGTTTTTCTTGTTTTAATTATAATTATCAACAGTAATATTTGAACTTCATTGAAGAGATAATCTTGCATATGGCTGTATTTGAAAGTGTTGTTTTTGGTTACATTTTAAATATTTGACAGGTCTCTCTGAATTTTTTTATCAATTTTTGATTCTAAAGCTCCTTTATATGGGGGTATGATGTAGGTTTATTATACAAACCAATAGAGATAATTGGTTAAATGTTTGCAGTTGTGTGTCTGCTTTTTTTCAATTTTTATGTTGTAATTTTCCTCCATATATTTGCACAAGGTCACTAGCATGAATATTGTATAGCATGTTTGTATGGCCAACATTAACATGATGAAGTAGCATTAGAAAATGACCTGATGTTGCTAATTTGACAAACTTGGGTTCTAATGTTGCTTATGAGAGGCTATTTTTGAAACACATGTACAGTAAACCAAAATTTGTAATATTTATATGTTTTGTATTTTTGTATTTGGACTAGTTACCACCCATTTTTGTATTAAGTCTTTTATGCCCATATGTACTATATTTTCTTACTGCTAAAGGCAAACAAATAATAATTCATCAGCAAAAGAATTCTGCAGGCTACTGGCCTTTTTCATGCCAGAGTTTTAATTTGTAATCAGAAAAAAAAAATGTTCTTGTACATTTTATTTAAAGTTGAATACAATTGTATTGTGTTAAATCCTAGAGGCATTTATGAAATAGGTCTCCTTTCATTTCACATCTCATTAAAAGACCTTTGTCCTTTGACATTATTGCATGAGGTTATTTGTCATCAGAATGATGCTTTACCTATATGTAGTTAGTAGTACTGTTGTGTTAATTTTACATGCATGTCGTATTTATATCACAAAGAAAGTATTTCTGTACATAATTAGTTTACACAACAACTAATTCAAATCATCTTATGTGAATCTATTGACCAGTCTTTTGAGATACCTTTTTCTGGTCACCAGGGCTAAATGAAAATTTGATAAGGGAATCTACTTTCACTTTGGCAAGTAGAAAACTTGAATATATAAAAAGATGTTCAGTTCAGGAAGTCGACATACACTTGAAATTTTCAAAATCTCAGAACACTGTCATGTTAGCAGTTTTATAACTAAAAGTGTAAAAAAGTATTGTGGTACTATAGTATTTACAAACAAAATAATACATATATTATGATATCACAAATGTCACATGCTAAAAATATCCCATCGGCAGCTGAGATAAGAAAATCTCACCTGGATTAAAAAAAGAGGAAAATTTTTGTCTCAGAAGTGAGATTATTATAATTATACCTCCACTCAACAAGTGGGTGCCACTGCGGTGTATTGGAATCATCTTATCCGTCCACCATTCCGTCTGTCTGTACAAACTTTGTCACAACTATCTCTGCTCCCAAATATGGTGTGTTGATTTAATTTGAAGAAAAACCCACCAAACAAACAATGCTTTTTCAGTCTATAGATGCTATATTTTTACAGTTGTCCTTTCTATATTCAGATCTGTACTTTTGAGAAAATTATACATTTATCTTCCACTAAAATTAACTAAATCAAACCTAATCAAGAATGATGAATGTTGCAAAGTGCTAATTTCATGTACAATCTATTTATATTTTATCTCGAAAGCACAACACCCAAATGAAAAACTATGACTGGTTATGTTGTCTGTAATTGATTCTGAATAAAAAATAAAACTGAATTTAGTGGGTTTTTGACATTCATTAATCACGTCCTGTCAGATTTTTAAAAAAGACTGCCACTTAAATAGATGAGGCACATTGGTTCCTGTCTTATCTGTCCTGTATATCAACTTCCTGTTACATAGGAGTTGGCCATTTTTCACTACATTGAACGAGTGGGAGTATAGCTGGCTTGACAATACAAGCAACTTCATATTAATGAAAGGAAAAAAGAATTGACTTCTTCTATCTTGCAGAGTTGGAACCAAGTTCCACCAGTCATGACCAATACTGATGGACTCAAATATCTGGAGTTAGACCTTGTAGGACAGCCAACAACTCAACATGTAGCCCATACTGAGCCAAGGAAAGGCTCCCCAACAGAGTACAGAGAAATAGACTTTGTCAAAACTATGGCCCTTAAAGAGGTGAAAAAGTCTGTAGAAGGACAGAGAAAACATGATGAAAACTGATGATTGGTCATTTATGTAACCAATGAAATGTTCTGTTATGTTTTGATCCATTGGAGTCATTTGTTACAAGTATTGTGATAGGTAGAAAAATTTAATGCTTTGAGTTATTTAATATTATGTGATGAACAGCTACAGGGTTAGTGGTTAGCTTCTTTCGTCCAAAGGCAGGGCTTCACCACTTTAATTTTTCTGTTGCTGCTGTATAACAGCTTGGGAATAAAAAGATGACTTTGAGTTGTCTCCCTTACTACCTTAATTAGAATGATAATATTTGGTTAGGTACTTTTCTATGTGTAACAGTATGTAATGTACTGATTTAAAAAAAATGAAAATGCCATACATGTACAGGCATGTTTCTTTTGTTGTAAGTAGAACTCTATAGGTGTAACTAAAGATTTTTTTTGGATGTGTTAAGTTTTTTTCCACATAAATAATAAAAATTTCTTTTTTATTATCATTTTGTGATTGAGTTAAAATTAAACTAAAAATAGATACCTGCGGGAAAGAGAAATATGTACTTACAATGTAATTCATTTAAAGAAGCGAAAAAACGAAAATTCTTCTACACTTTGCCAAAAAATACAATTAAGGCAGCAACACTGTGTATTAGTTTTATGAATGAGATGTCTTTTGAATTTGAGTAGGTGGTAAAGAAGGATAACTCAAGTTAAAGTTCTGGCAGTAAATTATAAAATTTTCCCTGCTTAATAAATTTAAAGTAATGGAAAGTAAATTCTGTAATTTCACTCTCAGACTTTCTCTAGCTAAAATTTCACAACTCTAGTGGTGATAACTTTATTTGAGGTCACTGATAATTTTGAATATAAATCAGCCAGTCACAAAATTTAATATTTATTTTTAAATATTGATAAATTATCGAGAAAATCTATAATAGATAGGATGATTTATTGTGAATAATCTGAATATAATTATTTATGCAGTGAATGCTTAGATATTTTACTCTTTCCAATAAATTACCTGATTCTTTTTTTTAAATCTTTTGCGTCACTTTGTAAAAATCTTTATTTCTACTGCTGAGTATTAAAAAAAAATTTTTGTTTGCATGTAATGTTTTTTTATGGTTAAAGTATTCAAATTTTATAACTTAATTGTGAATTTTTTACTACACATCTTATTATTATAATGATAAAAATAATTTTCAAAGTAATTTTATATGATAGCAGATAGGAGATTACTGTCAGAACATGTGTAACTAGGTAACCAAATGTTTAAGCAGTGCATGTCAAAATATTCTAGGGGAAAAGTTGTAATCTTATAATACCAAAATTACAGTATATTCCTAATATCACAAATTCAACAATTTGTACTTGTGTACAATGATTTCTCATTTGCGCGTTGTGATTTTTTTTTTTTGTAAATGGCCGCCCAGGCATTATTATCAATGTATCAATTAACATATTAGGTTTATTTATACTAAGCATTTTTAAAAATAGCTGTCCGCCTAAGGGTCATGCAAAATTTGAATTAAGGGATTTGTTTTTGAAAAGGTCACATATTTTTATTTTTTTATGTGAGGTGCATTTTGGCATTTTATTTATGAAATGGACCATGATTTTTCATTTGAAGCCTTTTAGTAAAAGATATTTGAGATGAAAGATATGATAGAATGTGAGCCAAATCGAACTTACGTCTGATAGTGAAAATGACTATTAAAAGAAAGATGTTGAATTTCAATTCCAGTACTCTGCAGTATTGTTAGCAATATATTAAAAATGACTATATGTGATCTGTCGAACATTAAACATCCCCATCCATTATTCTGAAGTGGACAGCTACTTAATGACTAACTAATCTCCATACACAGGTATATCATTTTATTATACTTCCATTTTCGGAACCAATTTTTTATCATTCACAATTTGTTCATATTTAATTCATTGATTTTGCAAGAAATTTCATTTGGTTTGTTTTAATTTAATTTTATTGAATTTGCATAGTTCTATGAGACCCAGGCAAACCAAGAATTGTTCTTTATCATCTGAAAGTTTTGACAATCATGGAAAATAAACAAATTATTCAGATGAATATCAAAACATTTTGTGTGGAAAGTTATGCTCTGTCAATACCGTAACAGGAAAAATTCAGTTATTCTAAGATCTTTGATTTAAATTGGGTGTTAATTTTTAGAAAAATTCTAGTCAAATTTTCAACATTAATATATTTTATTTTCTTCTCCTTTTTTTATCATATGATGTCAATGTATGATTTTGTTTTGAAATATTTTTAGGACTGCATCAGTGTTCTGCAGTGCTTGAAATACATTGTATTTGTGATAACAGTAGTTTGTAAACAAATTTATATTTAGCTTTAAAAACTTACTTATTTCTGGTTTTATGAGACATTCTTTTTCACATCTAGAAGAACAGTAATTTATTTTCTAATTATGATATTGTGCAAAATTTAGAGGATGTTTAGAGAAGATTTTTAAGACCTTAAATATTTTTGGCCCTGTAACTTTTAGTTTGTGTTTATTAGAACATTAGAAAGTTTAATTTTTTTACAATCATGCTGTTTTTACATTATATCTTTACTGTTTCTCATTAGTGCTATCCCTCTATCTAATTCTTTAACAGGAATCTAAAAAAAAAATTGTACTAAAATTTTTGATATCTGAATTATACAGTAGATTGTAGAGTTATTCCCCTTACCTATAAAAAAATGTCTGCCTTTCATATGTACCTGACTTAATTCTTGTTATAGTTTTGTAAAATGTCAAGTTTAATAGTACATGTGTTTATATTTGTGAATTGTACAAGTAGTGTATTCAGTGTTACCATGGAAACACAAAAATTCCAAATGCCAAAAACCATGTCCTTACTATTGCCATAAATTTGATACACATATTCTTATCTCATAAGTCTATTTTTAGTATTTATTGTTTACATTCAATTTGTAAATAATGTGTAGATAATATTATTGTATTACAATGCAATTTACATAGCTGTGTAACATGACACAGGGTATACTGCTAATATAACATGACACATACACAAATTTGGGTTCAGTGGCTAAAATTAATTTTATTGTCGCAAAGCGATTTTAATTGTTCATTCAATTTTAAGATTATTTTTTCTATGAAAGCTGAAATTTCAGATTTCCTGTTTGTAACGATCATCAAGGATCATTGTTCATGGAATTTTGAAATCAAGGATGCTCTTTGACGATCTATGTTACCTTTTGTTTGAAATCTAAATTCCTGGCATTCTGACACAGGGAAAGAACGGTACCAGTACAAAGAATAATAATTTACACATTAGGAATTTGGTTTGTGAAAGAAAACTGCCAGTTTAAGGAGGTACTTAACATCTTCTCTGAAATTTATGACTCGTTTAAATTTCTTGAAATTTTATTAAATGTTTTACTTTGATAAAAGAAGCAAAAAATAATAAATTTCAAGAAATTTTAAACAAACTTTTGATCAATAAGATGCTTTTATTTTGATATCAGAATGTCACATAATAAAACATTTTGCTAATTTTTGCTGAGTTGTTTTCCTTAGGTGTTGTGTACCCCCTTAAGTACTTGTTAAGTTTAATGTTTGTTAATGATCAGGGTTGTTATTATAAAAATAATGTTTCCTATCTTGAAGTTGAATTAAAGATAGGACAAACTTGAAAATAATTAAAATATCATGATTGACTGTGATTCAATTGCCTTCTTCAAACTGTTTTGTAAAACAGTATAGATATGATTGGAAAACTGTGAAATCAGAAATTATTGTAAGATGTAATTATTGTTTTACCTAAATGTGATGAATGATTTTGGGACATATAGAAAAATTATCAATTGAAATTAACCATTTTGTTGGAAATTTAAATATTTTTTTTGTCAAAACAGGAAAACCAGGAATATTAGGACCCAACAGTAGGATAAAAATTTATCTAGTGGATAAAGTTTTGAACAACTAGGCCCAGACAGCAGGATGGATGGTGCCAAAAGGGTTCTTATTTCATATAGTATGGAAATGTAATCATGGGTTTTGTATTCAGAAAAGTGAAGATGATGTATATTGCAAACCAACTTAGTTTTGCTAATTTGCAAACAAGAAAAAAAATAGTAAAAATGAATTGATATCCTGAACTGTAAAAATAAGTTGGTTTATAATATTTCATACATCCTGAGTGGGAAAAGCTAATATATAAAATATTATCTTCCTCTTGTTAAAAAAAAACTATAATTTTGTAGGTTAGTGCAATGTGAAGATGAATTTAAATGGCTAATTGGGAAATTTTTGGTGCATAATTTCATAATCAGATAAAATATACCGAACATAATCTTATACTTTGAAACTATTAACATCGAAATACTTTCATAAATAATGAGTTTAAAGGATGAATATAAACTTGCCTTTCATATTAAAGAATTAATATACTCGTTTTCTTAGTATTAACGTCCATATATCTCTTGGAATACTCCTTTATCCATTGTTCATAGGTGTTATAAAGGTTAAAACCATTGATTTAGTTATTTTAGGACCTATTTATTTTGTTTTTTTTTTCATTGTATGTAATACTTAGTTATAATCATTCTTTAACTTGTAAGAAACATAATGACAGTATTCTGTATCATTGCTGTATAAAAGAGAGGGTATATTTTATAATCTTTTTCTTTTCCCGAATTATGTATTCCCTGTCCCTGACCAATCATAGTCTTCTTAACTTTCGTACAAATTGAGTGTCTTTCCTTTTGTGCTCAGTTTAGTATTGGCTCTTAATGATGTATACCAACAAATTTTATCATGCATCAGATTCTCAAACAACGAAGTTTTAAAAACCTTTATCAGATATGTTCATATACATTTTAAGAGTAGGGTGGTCAGTATAAGTGATTAGCTCTCTGATGAAACTCTGTAACTAAGGTCAGCTATATCGGTCAAAACACTAGGATATCAGAGCAATATGATGTCTTTTAGACAAAGCAAGGACTTTAAACTTGTAATTAGGTGAAGAAGGTGGAGTTTATTTAAAATTTCAAAATGTCTGTATGAAGTTAATTTCTACAACTGTAACTAGATCTTTATTAACTCGGGGATGATTTTTCCCACTTTTTCAAATTTTTTACTATTTTTTTTGGATTTTATTAATACGTTTCTTTTTTTACTGTATGTTACTTCCAATAATGTCAATTACTGCTTTTTTATTGGCTTTGTAAAATCATGGTAGTTCTTATCATTTAATATAGTGTGATAACTGCTGAATTGTGTTTACTCTGTAAGTTAATGGTCTAACCAGTTGATTGTTTTTATGTATTGTTCACCATATATCTTACAAGAATGGAATAGTCTTTTTTCATATTATGGAATGCAAGCAATTTTAGCTTGTTTTTCAAAGGGACATAACCCACGAAAACCCGACAATCTAGTTGGCAGTCTCATTGGGGGAACGGGAAAACGGTAAACATTTTTCATGGATAATTTAAAGTATCCAAGTACTTCCTGAGGCTCTAATAAATTGAATATTTTTGAATTTGAAATCTACTGTTGTCCATTGCGCCAATTTGACAGTAAACCAGTCTGTCGGATGACAAAATTGTAGAAAGTTGTTCCTCTTTGCTTAAAATCTTAAATAAAGAAGCCAAAATAGGGAATATGAAAAAGATTCAATTTAAAAACCAATATTCAAGCATACTGTAATACTATTGCTCTTAGTCTATACAAAGACTTTTTTGAATAATTTGAAAATAGATATCCTTCTAATTACTGACTAGCTGTAAGAAAAAAAGTATATGGGACAAAGTATTACCTAGTCAGTTGTGAGTTCCAGGCTTGATTTCCACTACAAGGACACTGTAAAGTATAGGGAAGTTTTATCAGCTTGGTGGTTTATACTAGAACTGCCTAATATATATATATATGCTGTGTGTCACTTCCGGTGTTCTAAAATGGTTGCGTTCAAAGTTTATTCATTATTATTAACTATATAGCTGTCAATATTTGCCAAATGACTACTGTCAATTCAGAAATTACTGCATGAATACATATTTGCAATTTTACAATTTAGTCTAAAATATAATGTATATTTTTGCCAATTGGAAGATAGCTCTGCTAGGTTTCGTGTTGCAATTTCAATCCATCTGCATGTTTGTTTTTTTTTTGCAATGATAAAATGGTTGCAATAATTTTTGAATTTACAGTTCTTGATTGCATGAGCAAAACCAAATTCAACAAAATAACACTTGCTATACATGTACATGGAAATTCTGTCTTAAAATTCATGTTTCTGTCTAAAGGGTATTATTAGTATTATTTCAATACAATTTTTGAATATTTTCTCATATTGGATGTTAATAGTTACACTGTATATCAAATATTTTTTTGTACAAGGCCAACTGAAATAATTACTTAGTTCTCTGCCGCCTAGTCTGTTTTGAGGATGCCCCATTACTCATTTTCTTTGCTATATCAGTAAAAAATCTTCCATCATCTTTAACATTTTTACAGATATGAATAATATAAAACACCCCCATCACTTATTCAGGCAATAAAATATTCATATGTTTTCATAAAAAATGGCCTAAGAACCAATACATTAACTTTCAGTTGCCTTACCCAATTCATGCTTTACATGGCTATAATTCTCTTCTGTTTTGAAATGTTAACAAAACATGAAGGATATAATCAATGTTTAACCAGAACTTTTATATTAATGTCATACAATGAATTACATTTAGTTTTTTTTCTTTTTGTTTGTCATTTATTATGGAATCATAAATACAATATTGCTATACTGTTTATTGTTGAAAAAAATAAATGTATGATAACTGAATTCTTATTGCTTGGTCTAATGTCCTTAAAAAAAAGATTGCTTATTTTGAAGCACCCAAACTATCCCCCTATTCAGAAAACAACCCTGACGTATGGATGTTAAAGTGATTATAGGCTTTATCTGTGAAGGTTGAAGCTATTTGAACTCCAATACAACTTTGTTAATGATGCATTGCCTTGTAATGTGTAATGTTTGGACATATGAAACAATGCAGGACTTCCTAGAACACCCACTTTCTGCCTGCATTAAAAGTTCAAACACTTTTATTCATAGCATGTACACTGCAAATACAATAATAAAAAGCTTTATAGTGTAATGTATGGAACTGAAATTCAATTCAAGATACAGTCAATGTATAAAATTTGGTTCTTGCTACTTTCTGAATGGACAAATTGCATGAGATAGTATCCACTATCTTGATTTTTAATGCTAATAAGCTATTTCTTCAACCATAAATAATAATACTTACAATGTATTCAAAAATCCATGAAATTTGCAACAGTATTCATGTAATTGAACATATGCTCATAAATTGTGTGATAGAACTATCTTTCTACTGAATCAATATGGTATTTTAACCAATTCAAAATCTTGTCTGATAAAACTGAAAACACTCCACTACAATCTATATAAAATTCAGACACTGCCAATAGCAGAGTTACTTCTTAGTGCAGTATTGATGATTTTTCAATTCACATACCGTCTGAGTATGCAAGTACAACTCTTTCTACATACAGACCTTATTTAAAATCATACATTTATATCCCACTTTAATCAACCAAATGCATCCTCCAAAGTCAGTGTTTTGAGTCCACCCTCGCTCCCTCAAACCCCTCACATCACTCATTCATATTTAGCGGGTATTGTCCAGCGCCATCTAGTGAGTTACCTAAATTTAATCCGGATCCAGAATCCAATCGAATTACTCATAATAGAAACTCTTCGATATAACTTACAGAATGGCTACATACACTAACGTCATTTTTTCACTGAAGGCTCTAAATAGAATCTACAGTTATCATTTTTGGTCATATTGAATCATTTGTGACATCTTACAACTATCAGTTACTTGTGTCATTGTTTACCTTTCCACAGACATTTTATGTCAAATCAATTTTCATTGGTGCTTCGCACCGGAAGAAGCAACCAATCTGAATTGGCTGGACAATACCTGCTAAATATGAATGAGTGATGACAGGGGTTTGAGGGAGCGAGGGTGGACTCAAAACCCTGACTTGGGAGGATGACCAAATGAAGAAAGATAACTCTTACAAATTTTCAATTTCATACACATTATACATAATTGTCCAACTACTGAATGATAACCGAATCTAAATTAGAAAAAAAAAGTTATTTTGTTGGGTTAATGAACTACCTCCTGTCTGATTTTCATAAGTATATTTCTAATATCTTGTGCATCATAGTCCTGAATAACTAATATCTTCATAATCAAGCAATTATTCTACACAAGCTTAGGAAAGTGAACAAAAAATAAATTGCAAACAAGTGATCTAAGGACTGCAGTATAGTCCCCTTTTACAAGTTAAGGGGACTGTAAATGTAAATATATATAGATCAAGCTGTAAATCATATTTCAAATCATTCCTAACAAAGAGAGCTAAAGTTTGTGTGCTGACATACCCTTAGTTCTGCCAAATGTGATGACGATTTTAGGAAGCAACCAAAACTCATTTTAGTGAAGCTGCAAGCAAAATAATCCCCTTTTAAGGGCACCAACATTCTCCACGGTCATTTACATGCACTGCAAAATCCTATGATCTGCTGAACAGGAAGTTGATATGGAACACTGACAAACAACAACCAAAATTGCTTCTAATGTAAGCCCAAAGCTTCATACAAATTTTGAAAACAATTTTATAAGCAGTAGCTGAGGCAATTGAGATAAAATCTTAGACACACAGAAAAAGAGATTCCAATATACCACACACATACGGGAAAGGGGATTACACACACAGAAATAGACCATGCGAAAATCACTTCCTCTGCAATGGAACATCTCTACTTCACCAACCCTCAGAACTTGTACCTGCAGATAAGTTGCTCTGTCAAAATCCATGAAAATAAGCAAAAACCAAATGGTATACAAGTATGTATGGTATACCAGTATGTATTATGTACCAGTATGTATGGTATACCAGTATGTATGATGTACCAGTATGTATGGTATACCAGTATGTATGGCATACCAGTATGTATGATGTACCAGTATGTATGGTATACCAGTATGTATGGCATACCAGTATGTATGGTATACCAGTATGTATGGCATACCAGTATGTATGGTATACCAGTATGTATGATGTACCAGTATGTATGGTATACCAGTATGTATGATGTACCAGTATGTATGGCATACCAGTATGTATGATGTACCAGTATGTATGGTATACCAGTATGTATGGCATACCAGTATGTATGGTATACCAGTATGTATGATGTACCAGTATGTATGGCATACCAGTATGTAAGCATGTTAATGTTTCTATTAGTTAACTTCAATATACTTAAACCTGGTAACATATTGCTGCATGTGATGGTCTTTTAAAAACATCAAATGCCAAAATGAACCAGTTGTTGCAAGCTTCATTGTCCTTAGAATACCTCCACTCAACCATTTCCGTTAAATTAACTCATTGCTGTAAACAAGGAGTAGATAAGCGAGGACCCTAGAAAGTGGAGACATGGTACAAGTCATCATGCATAAGCAATAAACCCATTTTCTAAGCATTGCCTCCTATAAAAGCTGAGAAACCTATTGCAATGTTTTCCACCATATATCACCTAAAAAATTACTTAAAGAAGAAGTAAATAAGCACGGAGCCTGGAAAGGGAAGACACAGTAGAAGTCATCTAGCAAAAGCAATACCAGAAACAAAATATCTAAGTATTGACTCCAATGCATGAATAAAAATCTGTTAAAGAAAAGTGTAATGGAAGCTGATTGTAATAAATCCTCACTTTAATAATGGGGGGGTAGCAACAAAAACAGAAAACAATGTTCTGAATGGTTTTATTGTTGTTGATTTAAACATTTAAAGCAATGCTATCATGACTGATCAATAATTGTGATAATTACAGAAAATCATGGTCAAAATGATATATAGTTATCATGCTTTTGTCATTTAAATGTTATCTCAAAATGTGATCTGTACAACATGCTAGTATTCCCATCAGTAATACTGACTTATTACATAATTTAGTCATATTTCAAACATTTATTGCATTAAGTAATTATTCATTATTGTGGTTAAAGTTTTTAACAGGTATTTAAGAGATTTGTGCATTACCAGGATGTTTTCAACCTCCCTCCAAAAATCAGCTAGTAATTATTTGAGATTAAAGGTGAAGGTTCTTTGTACAACTTGTTTCATCTTTTTGTCATTCAACTCTTTATGTAATTTGGCAAGTTACTATTTTTAACAAGAATTCTAGTCCACTGCATTATCTTCAATTTGATATATTCCCCCTTCAACTGAATGAAATTCAAATAATAAAAAAAATAAACTGCATTTTCTTCTTACTCCTATTTTTTGAAAGTTATCTACAATATCTGCTGACCATTTGGCTAGTTACTGGATACAATGTTTTTTTTAAATTTCATGAGAAAAAGTAACAAGCATTTTGAAATTTAAAATGGAATTTGGCTTACCCTAGTATATACATTTTTGTAAAACATTACAATATTAATCTTGTCTATATTTTTTTTATACAGACTTACTACACTGGAAGTAATATTTTTCGTGGAGTACCAATTTTCATGGTTTTCATGGGTAGGCCAAACCATCAATTTGTTTCCCAACAAAAAAGAGGAATCCCATCAAGTATACTGAAAACCTCAAAACCACGAATTCAAGAATCCACGAACTTGTGTTTCTTCCTATATCCATGAATTCAAGAATCCACAAACTTGTGTTTCTTCCCTAATCTCTAAAAATTGGTATCCACAAATTAAAGTACTTTCACTGTATGACAAAAGTTGTGACCTAATAAAAACAGAATTACCCAACACCAACTTCTTTATCCTTCTACAAATGAAGATATACAAATGTAATATTGGCTTCTTTGGGTTATTTTCATGATAGCATGGTTGACAGTACCATATCATTATACAGCTGTTAACTTTTTGCAGTCATTTAAACAACATTTAAAACAAAGGTAAAAAAATAGTTTGTGTTTACATGAAAAAGAAAAAAAAAAGTTCTATATGTAAGTACTTAAATGCATTTTGATTCTTGCTCCAAAGGAGTCTCTTAAAGTTCAAGTAATATGAAAATTTGCAATTGTTGGTTCAGAATAAACTTTAAGAGCAAAAACTTAACTCCTACAAGTCAATGAAGCATGCACTGAATACATTTTAAATCATGCTTGAAATAATATTTCAGAAAACTTAAGATTTACATATGACCACTTCACCTTATATCATATTACTGAATTGAAAAAATACTTATACAGCAAAAAGGTAAAACATCATTCAAACAGGTTAGAACATACAAAAAATAACATTACTCTTTACTCAAGTCTTCATCATTTCCAACACTAGAACTTCATTACTCCACAATGCTTTGAGGATATAATGAAACTTCATATTCACAAATAAAATCTTGAAATCTCATTCCTCAGGGGTGTCATTTGGGACATAACAATAATAACCGGTAATTTGCATACAATTCAAAACTAAATAAAAAAGAAAACAATTTGAACAACACTTCTATAATTAATTCATCAACACTGAACTGCACTAACCCCAAAAATGGAACAAACTGTTAAATGATAATACAGGAAAACTTTTTACTCACAACCACTAAATCCTTCCTGATTTTTATGAGTTCTCATATCAATTGCTTAATTAATCATATTTGAATACATGTAGTGTAATATTTAATTGTCTCTCCATTGGCCAGTGGTTGCATTGCTATGACAACAAATAAAACAGTCCAGATTTTTGTAACATCCAGAAAATGATAAGGGTGAAGCTGGTATTTGGTTTTCACAGGTTTCAAAACACATTTAAACTGATTCCAGAGACATCAGAAGAAGCCTGGTTTAGACATTTTTAGACTTATTTCATCAAAAGAGGTAGACCTAGGGTAAGGGACACAACTCTTACAAATCATTGGAATGTTTGTACTCAGCATCTTACATCAATATATGTAAGCATCAAAGTAACTTTAACTGATTTTGTTCTGTTTCAATAAAGCTTGAAATGCTTTTGTTAAATTGAATATGATACAAACAAATCACTGATTTCAGGAGTTATGTCCCTTATCCTACGTCTACCTCCTTAACCAGGTTTCACTGTCCTGTTACCTCATGATGTGTCATTGGATCACAACAAAAAATTATCAATATACAATTACTCTTGAAATAAAGAGTTAAAGTACAAAATGACAAGTTCCTGTGAATTGGATGCATACAAGCAGTTTCCCCTTTTTTTACCATACATTTGTTCACTTTTTGGAATGTGAAAAAAAAATATTATACATGTACAATAACAAAGTCTTCTGTTAAAAGAGAAAAAAATGCATCACAATTTCCTCCTATGGTAAATTGTTATTATTATTCTATGCATAAGGTATATACAGATGAACCTGTCTTATCCAATACCAAGGAATTTAATCAGTCCAAACTTATATTTCAAAAGTGTGGCTGAACATATACAGTCAATGCTTTTTTTCTTGGGTATCAATTCATGTGGCTTGTCAAAATTTTGATCATTTGTGCCTTATGGATTTATAGTATCAATCGTATTCTAAAATGATATTTTACATTTTGTTGAGATCTCAAATCTGTGGTTAGATCAATTCAGGAACACCAATGGAAATAGTATTCTGAAAACCTTATCATCATTGAGTTTATGTTTTCTTTTGGTTTTTTTTTTTTTTTGGGGGGGGGGAGGGGAGTAAATTTGTAACTTAAATATGAGACAGGCTAACTCTGGAAAGTTTCAAAGAAATTAAAATTCACTTAAACTCTGTATTGTTCCAAAAGTTTGGTCCAATCAACCTTGGTCTGTCTTGTCTCACGTTTAGTTCTGTTGTCATTTGAAATCAATGGACACCGCTTTCCACCTTTCCTGTTTTTACTTTTCTTATAAATGAATCCAATTTTTTTTTTTAGAATTTTAAAGTGTGAACTTGGTCAATTAATGATACATTTTTAGCTAACAGATGATGGGGAAGAGTTAACCTGATGTTAATGTTTTTAATAAGGTGTCTGAAACACATCCCTAACAAAATTAAGACAAATTTCACCAAAAAATAGTGGATGTTCGTCTATGAATCAGTAATAAGCATCAATGAATTTCAATATAACATAACTATCACCATAATTATATTAATTTGCATAAAATTTAAGACATGTACAGATTTCTTAACCAGTGACTATTTTTTGAAGTAGCTGTCTTTGTAAGAATCATGCAAAATCTGAAAAATGTGATACACCCCAAAAAAGGCTACATATTTTTATTTTTGAAATTAAGTTGTTTTATGGGTCTATACTATGAAATGTTTAATTATTCATTCAAATCCGCCTGCTCTTAGGAGATAATCAACATTGAAAATCCAAGATTCTGTTATATTTGAATGTCATTTAGAGTTATCTCCCTTAATTTTGAAATCTACAGTGCATTCTATATATTTTTTATCTCCTAACAACACGAGACATATGAAAAACCGAATGTTAATTCCTGTTTACTATGGCAATTCAAACAAAAAATCAAAAATAAAAATATGTAGGCTTTTCACCCATGAATCAAATTTTGCATGATTCTTAGCTGGAGTGCTACTTAATTACTAAGCAGAAGCCACATCTATCTGTAAAATAACATATAGAGTCTTCCTGTGGAGCATTTGGATGCAACATGAGATTCAACCAATATTGCACAATTTGTTTGCATCATTCACAGACAAAAACTGAACTTAAATAATATGTGTATAAATCAAACTTCTTAGAAAATACACTTCATATTTCTTTCATGCAAACATTTGACACAAAATTAATTTCATGTTAAACTTGAAGGTTTATTTGCTCCATTAGGGTGAAAATCATGTCAAAAATATTTTTTTCTCTGAAGTTCTGACAGACCTCTGCCCAACAAACAAAGTAAACATTGGGGAAGTAAATATACAGTAAATAAATTCAAACAGAATTCTTGCTGTTTTAAAGGTGGAGAAAATCAGGTCTCAAAATCAATTGTAAAATCTGGATGGAGACATAAAAATTTGCAACAACTTAAAGAAATTAATGAATGCAGAAAGTGAAACTTCATGGAGACATCAAGAAAAAAGTAAAGTTAATTGTCATAAAATAGTCACATTCTTCATTCAAGTGCAAATTAAATTGAATCAATCATTTTTAGAGAGAAGTGTTGATTCACTAACATACCAGGTAAGACAATAGTTTCTTTATCAATCTCACAGAATACTGTAAACAGTGAAATTTTCATAGTCGTTTTATTTTCGCCTTTTTTTTTTTGCGGTAAGACTTGTGTTAGTCGCCCTATGTCCACCCATGGACGAAGTGGAATAAATCCAAAAAAAAAGACTTGTAATGTGAAAATTTAAGAAAAAATATTCTTCACAGAACAATTATAAATACCAGTAACTAAGTCAAGAAACAAACTTCAAAACTGTATAAATGTAGATTGATGTCCAAACCATCAAAAAGATGGCATAAAAGTTTCCAAGTTTACTTTCCAAATTTTTTTTTCAATGCATAAAAGCCCCTATATTTCAAATGACATTCAACTAAAGAAGGTAGATCAAGGTTAAGGGACATAACTCTTGAAATTGGTGATAAGTTTGTATCATATTCAATTTCACCTAAGCCTTTTAACATAATGGAATCAATCTAAGTTTCTTAGATGCTTACATGATATTTATGTAAAATGGTTTACTCAAGCGTATCAATGATTTGTAAGAGTTAAGCCCCTTAATCTAGGTCTACTTCCTTTAATAACCTTCTATAATTTAACATATGATAAATGACACTGATAATAAGTTATTATGAACAATGACATTCTACATTTTATAAAACATCTATAAGTGTACTATGGTTCTAATTAATCTAATCCCACATAGGCTAGCTGGCGCTAGGTAATGGAGGTGGAAATTCCATGGAAGGTGAATGACGAATGTCTTTATAGCATGGCCGACAAACTGGTACAGGCCGCTTGGAATAATGTCCAGGAAGTGGTATATTCTTTGCGATACATCGAGTGCAGAAGACATCACCACATTTCCAACAGTGGAACTGTAAATAAAAGAATTCAATTTAAAAAAAAACATGAGACAGGTATAAACTTTAAGAGAATGAAGTATATGCTAAAGATGACTTATTGATAGATATGCCACTCATTAAGTTTGGTGCCATCCTAGGTCTTCGTAAGCCTAGGATGACTTATAGATTCTGTATGTCCCTAATCCTAGGTCTATCTCCTTAAGTTTGGTGCCATCCTAGGTCTTAGTAAGCCTAGGATGACTTATAGATTCTGTATGTCCCTAATCCTAGGTATACCTCCTTAAGTTTGGTGCCATCCTAGGTCTTCGTAAGCCTAGGATGACTTATAGATTCTGTATGTCCCTAATCCTAGGTCTATCTCCTTAAGTTTGGTGCCATCCTAGGTCTTAGTAAGCCTAGGATGACTTATAGATTCTGTATGTCCCTAATCCTAGGTCTACCTCCTTAAGTTTGGTGCCATCCTAGGTCTTCGTAAGCCTAGGATGACTTATAGATTCTGTATGTCCCTAATCCTAGGTCTATCTCCTTAAGTTTGGTGCCATCCTAGGTCTTCGTAAGCCTAGGATGACTTATAGATTCTGTATGTCCCTAATCCTAGGTATACCTCCTTAAGTTTGGTGCCATCCTAGGTCTTCGTAAGCCTAGGATGACTTATAGATTCTGTATGTCCCTAATCCTAGGTCTATCTCCTTAAGTTTGGTGCCATCCTAGATCTTAGTAAGCCTAGGATGACTTATAGATTCTGTATGTCCCTAATCCTAGGTCTACCTCCTTAAGTTTGGTGCCATCCTAGGTCTTCGTAAGCCTAGGATGACTTATAGATTCTGTATGTCCCTAATCCTAGGTCTACCTCCTTAAGTTTGGTGCCATCCTAGGTCTTCGTAAGCCTAGGATGACTTATAGATTCTGTATGTCCCTAATCCTAGGTCTACCTCCTTAAGTTTGGTGCCATCCTAGGTCTTAGTAAGCCTAGGATGACTTATAGATTCTGTATGTCCCTAATCCTAGGTCTACCTCCTTAAGTTTGGTGCCATCCTAGGTCTTAGTAAGCCTAGGATGACTTATAGATTCTGTATGTCCCTAATCCTGGGTCTACCTCCTTAAGTTTGGTGCCATCCTAGATCTTAGTAAGCCTAGGATGACTTATAGATTCTGTATGTCCCTAATCCTAGGTCTACCTCCTTAAGTTTGGTGCCATCCTAGGTCTTAGTAAGCCTAGGATGACTTATAGATTCTGTATGTCCCTAATCCTAGGTCTACCTCCTTAAGTTTGGTGCCATCCTAGGTCTTAGTAAGCCTAGGATGACTTATAGATTCTGTATGTCCCTAATCCTAGGTCTATCTCCTTAAGTTTGGTGCCATCCTAGGTCTTAGTAAGCCTAGGATGACTTATAGATTCTGTATGTCCCTAATCCTGGGTCTACCTCCTTAAGTTTGGTGCCATCCTAGATCTTAGTAAGCCTAGGATGACTTATAGATTCTGTATGTCCCTAATCCTAGGTCTACCTCCTTAAGTTTGGTGTCCTAGAAGGCTTCAGACGACTTGTCAAATTTTAAACTTCACTACATTTGTTTTGGCACAATCAGAACTACTCTGCCATTTTTTGCTATAATACATTCTTGTGCAAGAAGAAAAGCTGAGTAGTTCTGTTTATTGTTTGCAAACCAGATCATTTGTCGGACTGAAATCAGACCCTCAGTGGTTCTTTTTGTATAGATTGGAGTTAACAAGATTTTGATCTCAATCAACTGCATTTTGTCAAAAAACAAGTGAAAATCTAAGTATTCAAATAAATATTTATCATTTAGGGTTTAATAACTAACGGGGGTGTGTGGGTGTGTGTCTGTACACTCAATATCACTGACCTAGCATAATGGGTTCATGTTTAAATGAACTTGTCAGAAAACTTAACGTTAGTTTGTCGATGCTGTCGCCACCGTCGGAAAAGCAAAACCTTTGTCTCACCTTCCACAACTTTTGGTGCAGGTGAGACAAAAATCATATCAATCTTGGGGCTATCAATACATAAAGTTTCAGTTTCAATAAAGTTTAGGCTACAATTCTGTACAAAAAAAATTAACATCATTATCAATTCTACTTTGGCTTCAGTTTGTTTTTTTTTAACCATTTGTTAGATATTGTTTAGGATGTTCCGTCTAATTTTATTTTGTATATCTTCTGTTGACTACAACAATATCATATTGAACAAAAAGATCAAATAATTTTGGCATGTAGTAAAGTGTGCAGGCTGTATATCAAGTTGACACATACAAACATTCATGCCAGCCAAACAGAATAAATACATGTATACAGGAGCAAGGGTAGACATACAGTTCATGCTAAAATATATAGTCAATTCTATAATTACTTTAAACCATCATTGGTTATACATATGTCAGACACTTAACAAACACAATTTTGATTTTAATTAATTTGCTGGAAAAGATAATTATCTGATAAAAAAATCAAAGTATTTACCTCCCTTAGTCATTTTTCTTACTACCCAAATCACCTGATAATGAATATATCCCAAATGATGGCTTGTTTTAATGTTCTGACTTTTGTTGTGACAAAAGGAAACATAAATTTATAATGAATATAATAGTATGGAATACAATATACCACATTTTGTGAACAAACCTTTTCTGTGGTTGAGTTATTGCAGTTAAAAAAAAATAAAATAGGAAAAAGAAACTTAAAAACATCAGTACTAAATAAAAAAAAAAAAAAAAAAAAAAAAAAAAAAAAAAAAAAAAAAAAAAAAAAAAAATGTGGTATGCCTGTTTGGGAGAATATAAATATCTATCTATATATTGCTTGCCTTTTTGGTGAAGCGGTCAAAGGGAGAAGCACATGAGCAGTTTTGAACATTTCTGAACGATTTCCAATCCAATGCAACACTTGTCAGTTCTAAAACTAAATAGTCCAAATTAAGCTGCTCAGAGCTAGCTGAGTGTGTCATGCTTGAGTTCATAGTCCGAGAACCTTCTATACCTGGTAAAGTCATATTTGTGTTCAAATCATCGGGCATTGACTTCGTCATATCTTCAAAACCAGATTCAGAGTCACTTTTCTTATTTAGAGAGTTCTCTTTTTCTGTGGATTCATTTTCACTGTGTTGTAAGTCAGAATCACCATTAATGATCAAGTCCTTGCTAATCTTCAGGGGTAAGTCGGTATTAGTATCGTCCACTTTATCAAGGGATTCTGTTGATAGGTAGCCATTTAGTTTTTTCTCTATCACTTGGTCTGGTTTCCCTAGCAACTTACAAATCTGGGTTATTCTCTGTAAACAGAATAAAAATTCTATATTAATTAATCTCTCTAAAATTATCATATCAGCCAATTACAATTTTAAACCATTAATTATAAGTGAAGAAAACTTTATTTTTACAAACCTGACCAACATTCATTTCTGGCTCATGAAAACAGATCAATAATGTGAAAAAACCTACAGTTAAATAAACATTACAGAATGATCTTATAGTTCAAAATAACAGTAATACTTTAATTCCATTTAATTTCGTGGGTTTCAATTTTTGTGAATAGAGGAAAAAAGACATTTTGTTGGATACTTGAAAATCATGGTTTGTGGGTCAATATGGTAAAAAAAATGACCATTTCTCTGTATTTCCGGTAAAACCTGAAGTAAAACCTTTTTGCTGACGATTAAAAACAATCATTTTCAAGGCATTTATTTTCGTGGTTAGGTATTTCAAAACACTGCAGATTAAGACCAAGTGATTTTAATTTTGAATAGAAGTAATTTATATGATACATCCATAGGAACAGTTATATACATTTTTAAGGATACTAGAAAAAAATATTTTCATGTTTTTGACATATATGTTGATTTTCATTTAAGCTGTTGATATCCAGGTTTTCTTTCTTTTTGTTTACCACATTGTTAAATACTTGTTTATATATTGCTCCTGCAGCACTTAAGGAGGTAGACCCAGGGTAAGGGACATTACTCTTAAAAATCATTGGAACGTTTGTATTCCAAATTTTAAGACATTGTCATGTAAGCATCAAAGTAATTTGGATTGATTTCATTCTGTATCAAATGAAACCTTGATAGGATTTGGTGAAATTAAATATGATACAAACACAATGATTTTTGGAGTTCTGTCCCTTACCCTAGGTCTAACTCCTTAATTGTGCCTGAGTTAGCAAAATAAACTTGTCTTGTCTTGTAAATTATTACTCCAGTTCTTAATTTCCAGATGACTACTAAAGGTTCCAGTAATTCAAAATTCTTTCAAATGAAAAAAAAAAAAAAAAAGGCACCAATAGACAGAGATAGTAACTCCCCAAGTTAACTTAATATCATTTTTATCACATCTGCTAGAAGAGAGATGGAAACATCCAAGAATACTGGACATTACTCAAACAATAACATCTATGGTTAACACAGACATTTCACAATTTAGGTAACCTAAAGGCAAATACATGCTAATAAACAATGAAAAATCAATACACCGGTGACAGAATGTCGACTGCTCGATCATTCGTGACATGTGTACAATGCTGGGATTTAAATATTTTAGTCTTTCTAAGTGAGTTGATTTTCTTCCATGGAAATAATTGTTCACTGAATTCTTAACTTCTTGGTTTTACTCTGCCCACAAAAAACACAAAAATAAATAACCCACATATAAAGATGGAGCCACATTCAGTATAAGACTAAACTGTCAATGGATTAAATAAGTCATAGACAATATGATTCAAGTATAGCCTCCTCTTACCAGATGGGGTGGGGAATAGAAAATGTTTTACACAGTTCCAAATGAAGACATAGAAGGTGGGTTGCATCTGTAAATAATAGAATACTGTTAACCTGCACATTTTCACAAACGCTATATCTTCAATAATTTTGAGAGTATAGAAAAAAATCATGAATAAATCCCACTATTATGGAACAGATATTCCATATCATTACAGAATGTAAGTCATGGAAATTAATAGCTGTATCAATGAATTGATATCCTGAAATATGATAATCAAATGGTTTAAACTACCTTTTCTAGAAGTTGAACATGATCTTCTAAGGAAGCACAATGGTCTCCTGCTGAACTCAATATATCTATTATATTTTCCCTAGGATGAATTCCATTCTCATATCTGTTGTACATACCAGCCCAAAACCTGTGAAATAAACAATTTAGTACATTCAAAAGGTTTTGTGGAAGATATTGTTTCATAATACTGTGGTAGTTCATGCTTGGTTTTCCTGTTTCATTATCCTATCTTCTTTTTACACAAAATAGTAGTAGGCAAAGATTTTTTGAAAAGCAGATTTTCCAACTTCTTTTGTTTTAAATTAAAATTTTTGAGTGGCCATTCATTATGTTCTGCCTAAACATTTCGAACCTGGGCATTTAGAATATACTTAAGTCAGAGAATATTCTTAATTTCAATGGTAACTCCAATCAAAGTCTTTGAATTTAATGACATCACAGTTAAGAATTTTCTAAGACTTTTGTAATTTTTCAAGTTTTGTTTCACTGGGACCAGACTTTATCTTTCAAGTGAAAACTGCCTTAGCCCCTTGTTTCACTAACTGCAGGATGGATAATTTAGTTTGTTGAAGGGACAAGAAGTACAAAATACTGGTCCAAATCAGATTTTTAATAGTGAAATATAGACATAACACAAAGTAATATTCTTTATTCTTAGGGTAATTATTATCACGGTTATTATGGTATGCCATAACCATTCACTCAAAGTACAAAGAAATTCCTGAACTGAAGAATCCATAAAACTTATGAAATTTCGACAAATCATCTAAACTAATACATGCCCCACAAATAGAAGTCTTTCACAATATGTCATGTAGGCTACATGAATTTACTGCAATAATTACAGCAAGAAAAAAAAAGGAAGCGACAGAATATGTTCTCTGATCAGTAGGTTCAGTTTTTCCTTGCATTATCTCTTACTTGATACACTGAGGACTGGTATTAGGCATTATCACAGAGTTTTGGTGTTCGTAGGATTTCTTGTACAATGGGTTGATGAACTCGCTCATATGTTTGGTGATGTAACCCCATAATGAATAGGTTCTTTCTGATAATCTGTAACATAGCGTAAGAAATGTTGTTCTAAATAAACAGAGATATCATTGATTAAATTATCTCTAAATAAGTGTTTCACTGAAGAATATCAATAAGATTAAGAGTAATCCATTTTCTTTCTACTTGTAATGTAATCCCTGTTGATTGCTAAAAAAAAAATCTACCAAGAAGATGTATTGATCATTAAGCATCTTATTGTTTATTTGTTTACAACATAAACATATTATAAATTTTGTAGATCATGTGCATGTAACATAACCTTTAATAATCAAAATTATAAATAAAATCTCAAAATGAACAGTTATGTAGTAAATCATACTCATAAAACATGCAAATTTCAAAAGCGCATCTTGTGGAACATTGAGGCCATGTAATGTGACTGACATTGACATAAATATCTCCCAAATCTAAACAACATATCATATTTTTCCACATCATGTGTAACTACAACAATCTAGAAAGTCTAGCCCCTGACATTTATTTGTTGCCTTTGGAAAGGCCATTTTGAAAAAATAACAAATAGTATTCCTTTATATATAAAGATTCTCCTTCAGTCTCATGGAAATTACAAGATTTCTCCACTCAAGATAGTTAAATTTTAGAATTCAACCAAGAACTTCAGCCATTGGGTTATATTTAAAATTCAACCATCTAGAAAGGAGAAATCTTGTAATCTCCAAGAGCATTGGACGCAAATCTCTTTCTCCCATGAAATATGTAGAAAACTCAGAAATGTAAAAATGGCGGAAAAACTCATGCAGAAATTTAATCACCATCCAGTGGTTAAAATGTCAAATGTATTTTTAATCATCGGATTTGAATGGGAAAAATAATAACTCATTCTTATTTATATTTTTAAGTCATAAGGGAAAAACAAAAATTCACAAGTTACCTCAAATCTAATCTATCTTTTTCACAGTTACCAATAAAGGTACCAAACTGACAAGAGTACACATGATCATGAATTGTTATCAGGAAACGATCGTTGAACTGGAAAGCACATGGAAATTGTTGCATCAGTTGCCAGATACTTTCTATAAACTGGGTAAAAACTGGCGATACTTCTTTAGAATCTACAGTTCCTAATAATCCACAACGATCGGTAAACTTGTGACCAAATGAAAGCCATTCTTTTTCTATTAATGCCTGAAATAAGACATTAATAAGGTATTCTTCAAATATGAACAACAAGAGAAAATGGACTTGGTTCATTTTTTTTCAATGCAAGGAATCAACAAAAAAATTTGCAGTCATAAAAAATTAGTCGGTATTTTCAAAATGTGAAATTTATTAACTTCAACATGGTAAATATAAAAAACGGATTTAAAATTACACTAATAGTCATAAGATTTTTTTACCAATCTTCCATTTTTAACAATTTCTTCTTTCAATGTATAATAAATAAGCTAGCCATTTTTTCTGTCGTACATCATATCCATGCATGTATTTGATATCATCATATCTTTTAAAAAAATGTAATAAAAATATAAAAAATGGCATACCTGAAAACCTTGTATGGTCCTATAATAAGGATCAAGTATAAGACTAGATAAGGAACATGTTTGTGCAGTCCTATCCCAGCCATCTGAACAATGTACCAATACACTTGTACCTTCTGCTATAGCCTAGAATAAAAGGAAGATTTCATAACAACTTGCTATTTACTACAAAGGGATACATTCATTTATTTTAGTGATTTGACTAAAGTTATTTCCAGGGTCGACGTTGATGCAAACTGTAAATGTACCCCTTTTCTATTAATAATGAATATATATGAGCTGTGTATTTTATATTTCTAAAAAATTGAAAATCGTCCTTTTTGGATAAATGAAATTTGATAAAAATTATTAATTCATTTACTGTGAGTTAAAAACAAATTAACACTATGATTATATTTTTCACTGACAGTATTTTACTTTCTGGTATATATTTAATCAGTAGCAGTTCATGATATCAACAAATTTACTACCAACCTTAGCAATGAAGACTGAAGTATCCATAACAGATTTGATATGTTTCAGCCACCCACATGATTCCAGTCCTGAGAGGAAAGCACTCATTGATGGGTTCCTCATCTCACATACTGCAATTAAATTTATGTAAAGACAAATGTAAAAATTTGGTTGACTCAATAGTAATAGTGGTACTTTTGCAAAACTTTTTGATGCTGAAATACATTCAATATAGTTAAGAAAGAACCTTTTTCGTGAGAATCAAGAGAGTAATAAAAGAGGTGTTGCAGACAAATGATGTTGGACGGAAAGATGAAGAGTTCCAATAGCTGATAGTCATACCTTTAACAACACTTGAAAAAACCAAAACATTCCTTAAATAAAAATTCAGGAGATACCAACAAGTAACACAGGATGAGTTTTAATGTAGGACAGATTGACATATACTGTGAAAGTACTTTAATTCATCGATACCTGAATTTTCGTGGATTAGGGAGGATAGACATTTTCGTGGATTCTTTAATTTGTGGTTTCGAGCTTTCAGTATACACATCAATGAGAATCTCCTTTTCGTTGGTAACTAAATTTCTAGGTTTGGCTCACCCACGAAAACCATGAAAATTGGTACCCCACGAACAATAGTTCTTTCACAGTAGAAAACTATTTACACTGCAATCATTCTGTTTGACACACTCTCACTGTGCATTTACAAGTGATATACAGTCACTGACTGAATACAGTGGATTCCACTTAATCGCATACCTGTTAATTGCATCTAAATTCAAAGAACAAAAACATTTCCCATCTTATTCATGCCAAAAATTCCTTTTATTTGCATATCATAAGACCAAAAATTAGAAAATTCCTCTTAATTGCATTTTTTTCAAAATTTACTAAAAATGTAACTAAATGGGTAAAATAACAATATATCGATAGTGAATATCTTAGTTTTCTTCAGAATTTTTTTTTACAACAGTATTTTCCCTCTCTTTTGACTAGACACCAAGGCTCGTATCTAATTTGACATGAGAAAAGAATAAAGTTCTATTTAACATTGAAAATACTAGGTATTTTCCTTGAAATAACAATTTCTTTTAATTGCATATTTTTTACTGACAAATATGTTGTGGGATTAACAGGAATCCACAGTTTCAGTTATTTTTGTGACATCTCAAGTATTACATTATTTTGAAGTTGCAAAGATACCAAAAGCACTAATCTAAGTTGTTTTTTGGTTTCTTATTTAATTTTTTTTGTATAAAGAAATTAACAGTGCACTGACTTAACAAACTTTTGATACACAAATTCAGTTTGAACTGTTGAAATAGCTCAGTACAACATTTCTATATCAAGTAGTTCTAACCTTCACCTGTATATCAGGTTTACGTCAAGTCAGTGCACTGTATATGTCTAAATACCCATCAAGACTTTATTGAAGGTTGTATACTCATTCCTCTTCACAATGCTATCTCAGTGCTTTTTGGGTGTAAAAATAGTTTATTTTCCTAGTTATTTTGATAAATTTTTTAACAACAAAAAGTTCTGCCTTCTTCTACCTGATTATTACCATTAAACAATTACTCAAAATCAGACTGCCAAAAAAATATCACATGAAGAATTTTATGTTTTATTTATACAAACTTCAAAGGTGTAAGAAGTCTCTACATGTCTCTCATCATCAATATTGAAATAAATGATGCAGCAGATGCTATAAATTCTATGATTGAATTTCAGGTCAAAATCAATATAAGATTAAGTTTCAGGGTCAAAATCATTAAATTTTCTATTCCAAAAAAAAAAAAAGAAAATGAGTTAAAAGAAAAGAGAAGAAATTCATGTAACACTGATTCCTTTGTTTCATTATAATCACTATTTATGGGTTAGTATTGTATTGAATAGAAAATGATGTTAAGTTCCTGGAGACTTTGATGAAATATTCTCAAGTCATCTTGAGAAAAAGCAGTATCATTCGCAAACCAGACATTTCACATTGGGACTAATAACACTGCAGTCTATTGAACCCTATAATACATTTGGGGTCCATTGTGGACCTTTGATTCATATTGGACACAATTTTATGGTGGCTAGACTAAGCACTTTTGTCACACAATTTGCTGCCATTTCTAAAACAATCACTCCCAACTGAAATCAGTGCTATTTTTTATTGTTGACAACACAATAACAGAATATGACTAATTCCTGACAATATGCACATCTCCATATGGTTATCTAACACTCCATTGAGTTTCATAACTATCCTGCCAGTTGTGGAAAATGCATCATACCAACTTTTGCTGAAGAATGCCTAAGTCCAACAGCCGTCATTTCTACAATTTTTGTCCCAACATAAATTCCAGACAATATGCACATCCCAATATGGAAATTTAACACGCCAATAAGTTTCATAACTATCCTGCAGGCAGTTTATGAGGAGCTGTGGACAACACATAAGAACAAATTTTGCTGAAAAACACTTAAGTCCAACAGCCATCATTTCTACATTTTTGTTCAAACATAAATTCCTAACAGTATGCATACCTCCACATGGTTATATTAAATTCCACAAAGTTTTATAACAAGCTGCAAGCTGCTTAGAAAATAGTTCTGACAGATAGACACACAGACAGACAGACAGATGGACTAGTAGAAATTAGTAAAAAGTTTGCCTTTAAAAAAATATATATATACATGTACATGTATATGAATAATCATAGAAAAGGAGGCTTTCGGCAAGTAGCTTTAGGGACAGACTTAAAACTTTTATTGACTCAACACTTACAATCAATGAGTTTCTGTAAACTATTTCTCATGACATGGATGTTTTCTATACCACAGAAATAAAACTTGATGTCAGAGTAATAACTCTCATTCTCAAATCCTTTCCCTGCTGCCTTGTTTGCCATAGCATTTATCTGAAAGAGATTGATTGATTGATTGTATATTTATTTATGTAATTTTATGACAAGAACATTTGATCAATTGAACAGACCCTATTTAAAATGTTTACATACATGCTGAGCCACAATTTTATGTTTTAGTTTGTGATATAAACAATCTGCAGGTAGGTATATCATTTCATTCGGACACATCATCATTACCCCAACCCAAGCAATATTCACTTTATCTCCTCTATCTCTATTTGCCACATGCTTGGTGGACAAGCACAGTACCACAAGACCACTGAGCGAAGCAGTTTTCTCATTGAATAGGTACTAAAATATCAGTAGTTTGCCAAATTATTAAATAACCAACTGATTTCTGTAAATTCAGAAATTATCACAGAGCTTTATTATTGAGAAGAATTGGAATACTTAATGCATATTACAAAATGGAAGTATTTACACAAACCAACATCAATTTCAAAATAATAAAATGCACACAATAATTTTCAAATTGACATTATTTAATTGATGGGAAGAAAAAATGATGAAAAAGCCATAAAAATACTTCTATGTATTACATAAAAAATAGACTTATATGACATTGTATTGTTTTAGGCTTTTGTTTTTGTCACATTGTATTTGTTTTGTTCTGATTTTCCATTTGTTCAATACTAAGGCACATTTTTAATACTTACTTTGGGCCTAGTATCAACAACGTACATATATTTAGAAGCAGGGTTAGCCTTAAGGATTGCATGTAACATCTGTTCATCTTCAACACACCTAGCACTGAATCCTGCTAATGGCTGACTACATCTGCATATAGCAGCCTAAAAAACATACAAAATAAATGTATGAAATAATTAATATGTTGCTATTCATTAAATTTTTAACACTGCTTATGGCTACCTACATCAGCCTGATACATAACATGGTTATAGAAGCATCAACAATTTAAAATGACAGTCCCACTTAAAGCTGCATTAGCTGTCATTTTCGTAACTTTTGCCTTAACTTTGAATTATTTCTACTAAATTGTACCTTTTCTGTATAATTTCATTTAATATCCACAAATAAAATGCATTAAATACATGAAATAGGTGTCTATATATTTATTGTCTTGCAAGACAAAAATTCGACCAAAATAAATTCATATACATCTGACTTCTGGTGACCTTAATCCGCACATGTGCTGTAAGGGTTGCTTCTTTAAAAACAAATCTTATTCCAAAGTGAAAATGCTTAATCAATGGCAAGGAAGACCAACCAACTAAACCCGTAAAAGAAAAAAGTTCGAATATAACGCAAGGGTCCTTTTGAAATGTATTGTAATATAACATGGCACAAATATGGTCAGTAATTGTCATCATTAATTTGAAAACTAATCAAGAAATAGTTGAAATGACATGTAAACAAGACGCGTGCTTACCTGTGTATCCATTATTGTTGGTTTTTTTTTTTGGGGGGGGGGGGGGTTTTACCAAGTTTAAAGTATTTTTTAACCCCGGTGAATGTCCTGTCGGCAACCTTCGGAAGTAATGGCGAAACATTATTAGATCAGAGTTATCGATCTTCTTTGATCAAAAAAGTGTTGTTTTCACAACATTCTGTAGGTATTATCAACATTTATTGCTTCAATTGCATTACTACAAACACATTTCAATGAATCAGCAAAATTTAGTAGAATCAGAACTGAAAAATTTGACAGCTAACACAGCTTTAAGGATTATTTTTAATTTTTGACCAAGTTACTGACAACCATTTGGGGAAGTTTACACTTCATGAACCACAAAACAATTTAATTCATATTCGATTACAGTAAGATTGATCCTTAATTAAAACATTATTCAGTTTAGGAATTATTTGAATTACAAACTATGAACAAATCCAAGCTAATAATGTCACAGTACCAAGTAGGTCTATACAGATGTTACCCAAAGAGAACCAACCAATCATAAGGCTTATTACAAATCAAATTAAAAATTCTAAATTCTTGCTAATTAACTACAGTCTCGTGCCAAAAGTATTCGCGGAAAATGGCGGATCAGGTTTACGAGTTGTCGCGCGTCCATTGGAAAAATGAAAATTGTAGGGAAATTATCAAACAAAATTCTACTTTTAGACTATCCCCGGAAACAGTGATAAATTCCAAAGTGATGACGTAAATTGTCGTCTGCAATGACATAATTACATTGTAATATTTCGAATGTAAACAAAATGGGTCGCAAATCAAAGGAATTGTCACCGGACAAAAGAGAAGTAATTGTCAGACTAAAATCTGAAGGATATAAGATAAGTGAAATTTCAAGGATGTTGGGCATACCCGAGAGCACCTGTAGATCAATTATCAAAAAATTCCGTGATTGTCCAAGTTACAAAACAGCTCATCGTTCAGGACGTCCTAGAAAAATGACTGTGCGTGGCGAGGCCAGATTGAAACATCTTGTGAAAAAACATCGCGGGAAGGCTTTGAAGGACATAACATCGGAGTACAATATTGGAAATGGAGAAAATCGTGTTAGTGCTAGGACTGTTCAGAGATTTTTGCACAAAAGTCAGATTTACCGACGGGTAGTGAAAAAAAGAATGGTTGTTAAAGAGGTTAACCGAAGGAAACGTTTGTCGTGGTGTTTAGAGAAAAGGAGATGGACTGTGAATGAAAACTGGAGGCATATAATATTCAGCGATGAATCCCAAATAGTAATAGGACAGAACAATCGCGTTTATGTATGGAGGTCAGCCCAAGAAGCATATCGTCCAGAATGCATGTATGCAGAGTGTGTGCCAAAGGTTTCTGTTATGGTATGGGGTTGTATAACATGGTTTGGTGTAGGTACTCTGTGCAAGGTAGATGGAAGTATTAATGCTCAGAAATATATTTCAATACTTGATGATCAATTATGGCCAGTAATTGCACGTCATTTCCCCGACGATCACTATGTCTTTCAGGATGACAACGCCCCCGTCCATAGGGCCCGCATTGTTGAACGATACAAACATGAAAATAATATTCATGGTATGGTCTGGCCTGCTCAGTCCCCGGACATTAACATTATTGAGAATTGTTGGCTTAGAATTAAACGGACATTGCAAATTCGGGCCCCCAGAATAACAAAACCGGAGGAACTTTTCAATGCTATCTTTGACATCTGGCAAAGTTTTTCAGTAGAATATGTGCAAAACCTGTATAATTCCATTCCGAGGAGAATTTTAGCCTGCATAAGATCGATGGGGCACCTGACAAAGTATTGAAGGTAAGTTTCTTTTTTATTTTATCGTTTTATGTATCAGCATTGTATTTTTATTGTACAAAGCGAGACAACTTCGTCATGATGTCCGCCATTTTTCCGCGAATACTTTTGGCACAAGACTGTATGTAACTATTAACTATGTATAAAAATAATCTGGTTCATGATAGAAAAATAAAAAATCCATATCACATTGAATGACCGATTGTAAAAAATTAAATCAAGAGTTCCATGCATTTCAGAATGAAAGCCTTTGCAAAATTACAACGACCCTGCTTGTTATATTGTACTATCAGCAGTAGGACAAAACCAAATAGATTTTCAATGTACTGGCTAGGGCAAAAAAAAAAATTTAATGCTTCTTTTCTGCTACACTACCTACTCTATTTTTAGTACCTACCTTAAACATTATATGGTCTTTTGGCTCAAGCACCATTAAAGTTTATATTGTTTCCCCATTAATTCAATGTAAAATATTTAAAAAAAAATAAAATCATTTCCCTACCTACCTACCTACCTACCCAATTTTTGTTCTTGTTGGTAGCAGGAAACAAGACTTTTTTTTTTGTTTTGGCCGACAAGCCTAACTGAAACAGCAGCTACAGTGAAAATTTCATAGGCTTCATTTAAACATGTGTAAACAGCCCAAAAGTGTCAAAGTTTGAAAATTTATTACATTTTTTTTACATCACTGAACTTGGAGATATGAAGTTGCCACCTGGATATATAACCTTTGTATTTACTCTACCTGGTTATCCCTATGTAAGTATGAGAGAGTTGGTAACCTTCCACGACTTCTGAACTTTGAACTCCCGACAAGAATAGGTGTAGTGGCATGGATAGGAACAAACAAATTTCTAGGGTATGTATCACAGATCTGAAACACGAAAACACAAGGAAATTATCAGAATACAATAAAACCTATAAAAAATTATACCATAGAAAATTCTAACCAGGTAAATAATTTTATCTTGGTTAACCCAATATCATTTACATGCATGTAGTTATAATCATTTCTAACTTGGATAACCTCCCCTTACAGTCACCTGGCATTAGTTATCTTTAATTATATTTATATTATATATAACATACCTATAAAACATTTTATCATGAAACCCTTAAGTTGAATCTTTCTACCCTTTGCTTCTTACTGGATTCAAGAAACCCTTTCTATTTCTACCCTTTGCAACTAACTGGAAACCATTTCTATATCTACCCTTTGCTACTTACTGGATGCAAGAAACCCTTTCAATTCTTCCCTTTCATACTTACTTCATAATTTTTGTTCATACTAGAGAGTGACCACATGTTGTTAGGTACCCCCATACGTAGATATTCTGTTTCAGTATCATACATGTGCCAGCCGCTAGATTTTGGAACATCATCATTCATAGAGTAGTGAAATGCATACAAGGACTCCAAGTCACCTAAAATAAAAAAAAAAATACTTATCTAAGGTTAAAAATCTTAGTCTTAAGTACATGTACAATCTCCTTCAATTACAGGTGGTTTAAACTATTTTTCCACACCAAATGGTAAAAGTGATCAAAGTTACTATCAAGCTTGGACACATAGTTTAAATCAATCCTTCTTTTCAAAAGGGCACTAACTGTCTCCCTTAGAAAATAGTAAAATCCCAGAAAACTGTCTAATAGATTGAAACTTTTTACCAATTGGTTAAAAAGCTGTGTGTAAATATTGATTTATTGCTAAAATGAGGGAAAATGGATTTGAAATAATATGTGCTCATTATTTTGCAGTTGAAAATAATCTGATCAATTTGGTCATATATGTAAACAAAAATTTTATTTTCCAATTCTATTTTCAGCACCAATCTAAAATAGAACAAGGTGGCCAAGGGTATATATTTATTAACAATTAGTACAAACAAGAGGCTCCCAGGAGCCTGATTTGCTCATCCTGTTAAAGTTTGTCTTTCAAGGGCAATAAATTTAACAAGGAGTTATCCAACAATTTGAACTCAAGAAGACTTTGGTAGGACTGTCATAAGGATCATTTCAGTGAAAGAAAGTTTCTTTCTGTTATAGTTTTAAAGATATTGGCTGAAAACTGTAAAAGGGCAATAACTCTTACAGGAGTCACCTGACAACTTGGATCCCTGACGACTTTGAAGGCCTTATAATAAGGGTCATTTCCTCCATAGAAATATTTTTGCTAAACCTGACAGTTTTGGAGACACTTGTGAAGAACTATTGTCTGACCCCTATGCTCTATTTTTAGTAACAGCAGCCATGTTTTTTGACGGATCAAAAATCCTCAGTTGTGGATAGATCTCATCATGCTCAACACTTTTATCCCATGTCAGAATTTGGCTAAAGCTAACAGTTTTGGAGATATATGCGAAAAACTACTGTCGGACCCCTATGTTCTATTTTTAGTAACAGCTGCCATGTTTTTCAACAGACCAAAATCCCCACATCAGTTCTATGCAAGATACCCAAAGGAACAATCATACCAAGGTTGGTTTCTAATTGGTTAGGTGGTGTCAGAGGAGAAGATTTTTGAAAGAAACAACATTCAAAATAGCAAAAAAAACATCGAAAAACGGCAATAACTCCAACATGGCTTAACATATCAAAATGAAAATTTAACCATAGATGGATCTCATCATGCTCAACACTTTTATCCCATCAGTATTTGGCTAAACCTAATGGTTTTGGAGATATATGCGAAAAACTACTGTCGGGCTCCTATGTTCTATTTTTAGTAATGGCGGCCATGTTTTTTGATGGATCAAAAATCCCCACATCAGTTCTATGCAAAATACCCCAAGGAACAATCATACCAAGGTTGGTTTCTAATTGGTTAGATGGTGTCAGAGGATAAGAGTTTGGAAAAATTGTTAAAGACAACGACGACGACAGACAAAAAGTGATGGCAATAGCTCACATGGCCTTCGGCCAGGTGAGCTGAAAAGGAAATATTTACAGCAACTAAAGATTTTAACTTCTTGATTAAATGACATCACCTGAACTTCTTAAGGTACCGGTAATTAATAGCACAATTGACAATGACATACATGTATAATCTTTCTAATATTCCATAAGTATTTCAATTTATTACTACTTGAAAGTTTAAATATGTGTGTAAATTTTATAGTTAATTACAGTGATATTTTACCAGGTAATGGTCTATCAAGGGAAGACAAATTTCATTCCCTGAAGACAACTATTTTATTTGCTATTATAGTAACATATTCCAAGAACTGGACCATGAACAAAAGACCACTTCTCTACAAAATTCTAGAAACATATACCTAATTACATTTGTCTTATCTGTATAGAACACCAAAGCACAGAGTTGCATGATGCTAGATATTCCACCCCATTGAGTTTTCCTTATCAGCACTATTTAGCCTGTAGAATGGCAATTATGGAAATGTATTGATATTACTGATAGTCTGTGTTCCAAAGCAGACATGTTAGAAATGTTATTATCTTACCATTATGCCTAATTTGTTTTAATTTTCTAGTTATGCCAATTTATTAAGGTCATGGATAGTTTAAACAAAACAAAGTTGACAAAAGCGTCTGGACCCTAGAGACATTAATACAGAGACTAGATTGGAAGCTTAATGTAATATTAAACTAGGTTTTAGAATCTCTCTTCTCATTAATAAAAACATGTTGAACCAAAGTCACAAATGTCTACCCTTGTTTAACCACATGTAAATATGGATGGCAGCATACGTCAATATGTTAGTACCATAAGGAAACAAAATTAGACTTCATGGTAAACCTTTTTATCCACTCCCCCAAACCATATTTTGGAGAATTCTTTATATAGATGATCTGAATATATGCAAATTTATTACAGGTCCACCTTTTTTTTTACCAGCCTCAGGCATCAGGCTACTAGTTAGTGAAGTCTATAGTTAATAAGTCTGTATTAACTTACCTGGTTGTGACAAGTATTGAAGTGACTCTGTGATGTTCTGACAGTCTTTTTCAACTTACTTGGTTGTGACAAGTGTTGAAGTGACTCTGTGATGTTCTGACAGTCTTTTTCAACTTACTTGGTTGTGACAAGTATTGAAGTGACTCTGTGATGTTCTGACAGTCTTTTTCAATTTACTTGGTTGTGACAAGTGTTGCAGTGACTATGTGATATTCTGACAGTCTTTTTCAATTTACTTGGTTGTGACAACTGTTGCAGTGACTCTGTGATGTTCTGACAGTCTTTTTCAACTTACTTGGTTGTGACAACTGTTGCAGTGACTCTGTGATGTTCTGACAGTCTTTTTCAACTTACTTGGTTGTGACAACTGTTGCAGTGACTCTGTGATATCCTGACAATCTCTATCACGAGGTATGACAAATGTTACACATCTGAAATCTTTACATCGAATTTGTAGAGGGGATCCACCAGTGGTCAATGGCATCCTGTCAACACTGGACATGTGGGTATGCAAGATCTGAAAAAAAAAAAAAAACATCTTGAAGTAAAATATTACTGATCAAAAGGCTAAAACTCGCAACAAACCCTTCAATATTCATCACAGCAAATAAATTCCAATTTTTTTCCACAGATCATAGTTAGTACATAAAGCTGCTAGCAGCAATATGTATGAGTGAGGAAAAAAACAATCATCTGCTGTAAATTGTTGTTTATCAAATTGGCTACCTAAAAAATTGCTTGCCCATCAACACTTAATTAAAAAATTAGTGACAAAACGGTTGATGCATATGAATTTTTAATTATTTTTTTTAGTTTGGTCTTCAAGGCACACTTTAGTGATGTTTTAAAGGGATATTCTTCTCTTGGTTTCAAGACAAAACTTGTTCAATGGTGTCTTCAATAAATTGTGTGCCTTATAAGACTGATTGAATGCTATTTGGTATAGCTGAAGCTGAAAGTCTGTTCTTTCAAATGGCTGACAACTTGTCAGCAAGTGTCAAGAAATCTGCAATTATGTTTCCCCATAACAGTGGGTTAATAATAGTGCTTTACACCAGTACAGCCTACTTTTCATGCACAGTTTCTGTTATGTCACGCAAATCACTGACATAAATTATTCATGTTGATGTTATATTTATGATGATTGCAGTAACTTGAGACCTGATTTAATGCAACAAACATCACATTCTGGGGTGGCACAACTGAGTCTGACTGGTACCTAGCTTCTATAAACAAACAGAAATGCAGAATTTTCTAGGAATTTAGATGCAACCTTAAGATATATGACTTTAAAAGCAAATGTCTTGCCACCTTGAAAAAAATCAATAACTCTCTTTTTTTTTATTTCTAATGGAGTCATCAGGAAGCAGGTGCTTGTTTCAATTTCAGTACTTTACATTTAAAATGTGCTAAATTAATTTTTTCAACAATATTTTGCATTTAATTACCCATAAACAACGTACTATATTAATGATACCATCCCTCCAAAACCCCCAATTTCATTTGCATTATTTTATACCAGATAAGTTCAATCTTCATGAAGTTACAAATTGAATTACTAGTTCTCTGTTTCATCAATTACTGTTACACTGGACTATTTGACAAAACTAACAAGGCCTGTATTATACCCATTAATATCATTAGGCTTACTCAAGCACAAAACAAAGGGTTTAAGTAAACATATCCAGTTTGACATCACACAACACCATCTTCATAAAACAGAATTTTGTTCAAACAAACATATTGTCTGCATTATCATAAGATCAGCTATTAATTGCCAACGACAGCAATACATGCAACCATTTAAAACATTTAGCTACTGATGGAGCCAACGCAATCATTTGATTTTCAGTTAAGGCAAAATAGTAATACTTCTGTTTCCTGCTACCCTACCTGCCCTAGGTTTTGGTGGCTACCCCAAACATTTTATGGCAATTTAGGCACAAGTACTGTTATAATCTAGATTGTTTCCCATCAATTCAATGTAAAATGGTTTTGAAAAATGAAATAATTTCCCTACCTACCGACCCTATTTTTTTCTTCCTGATAGCAGGAAACAAATCTATTATTTTTGTTGCCTAAGCAATCACCAGGTTCAGTTAAAACAGCCTTTCTGATCTAGCAATAACCAAAACAATTCATATCATAGTATAACCTAAAGTTCATATAAAAATTGAGGATGGGCTTATTCCATTGTTAAACAAATTAAAATGCCTTTTACCCTGTGCTGCTCTACTCAACTTGTTCTTTATCATTTGAATAAGACAACTTGGTTGACTTCCCATCATTTAAACTTAAACAAATGCAAAATCTGAAAAATGTGATACACCCCATAAAAGATTAAATATTTTTATTTTTGTGACTAGGTTGCTTTATGGGTCCATACTATGAAATATGTAATTATTAATTCAAATCTGCCTGCTCTTAGGAGATAATCAAAATTAAAAATCCAATAGATTCTATTGTATCAGAGTGTCATTTACAGAGTTATCTCCCTTAATTTTGAAATCTACAGTGCATTCTATATAATTTTTATCTCCTATGAACACAGGTTATATGAAAAACTGAATGTTAATTTCTGTTTACTATGGCAATTCAAACAAAATATCAAAAATAAAAATATGTAGGCTTTCCAACCATGAATCACACTTTGCATGATCCTTAGCTTGAGTGCTTCTTAAATGGTAGTCTTCCAACAAAAGAATTTCTAAAATGCACCAAATGAGTGAAGCTCATATAATTTAAATTATATTATATTTTGGCATCTGGGAAAACAGTTGAGTTAAGCATTCAATAGCAACAGCAGAAAGAAATACAATAGGATGTATATATTTTTTTCAGTTTCAAATTTTTCAACATTCAGTATAAATGCTTGTTTTGCCACTGGTAGAGAACTTTCAGCATCTCAGTTCCGCAGTCAATTAATTCAGCAAAGTCTCCAACTGCCATTACACTACCTTTACAATAGAAAACACTCAAAACTGCTCAGTTGCAACAAATAAATGCATCACAACATTATTCTCATTCAAAACCACAATCTCCACCGAGCAATAATCCTTTCAATAAAAATTTGTCGAAGCATTGAAGTGAAAGCTTGACATTTCTCTCTGATATCAATTTACAACCAAAACAAAACACAATCATTCAGATCTTAGTATCTACTAATCTGAAGACAATAGTCCTTTTGTTGGTATGCTCTTGCTTTCCTGCTGGGAATTATTTCTACTTTTAGCTCACGAAAGGGTACAATAAAAACTCATCGATACATTTGTGTTCTTGCCAATATGTTAAAATAAGTCAAGAATATTTGTCAATATCAGACACTTTATTTTCCCATTCATATTAGTATGATCCAATAATTTCAAAAGAAAAAATGCATTTAAGCAAACCAAAGAATTTATATATTTATTGGACTGTGCATTAAAATACAATGGGATGACAGTTATAAATCTTTTTCTAAATCAATTTCATGATAATATTTTTAAAAACTACTCTAAAAACTGGCTTTGCCTTACATGAGATTAATTCTTGTTACATCAACACTAAGATAGTATGGATGCAACAACTGAGAAAATTCAACTTTAAATCTTTAGTGGAATGGAGCCTTACAGTTAAAAAAATCAACTGAGGTCATTTTGTTGTTTCAACACTTGCAAATAAACTATTTTAAATTACACTCACATATGCAAAATACCTTTCATTTAATTTTGCCGATATCATTCAAGTTCTATATTATATAAGGCTTTGACCTTTTCTGTAAATGATATATTTCCCAATTAAGATAATGAAGACAACCCTCAATTCTGCCATAAAAGTCCAATATACATAAATGAATGCCACTCACTCTCACATTTTCATTGTAATTTCCTCCCTTAACGGAATGTGTTAGACAACTATCATCTAAAACAATCACATCATTTCCAACTGCAAACAACTGTCACAAATATATTTTCTAATTTTAAGCAGTAAAACAAATTCTACAGCACATCAACAATAAAAAATCCTCCCACATAAACCTTTGTGACAAATTTGTAAAAACACTTAATGAAAACAAATACTGATAGTGTTAATTTTGATGGGAAGTGACTGCTGAGCATAGAAATGAATAACATTGTAGGTGTATCATATAGTGGGAGAGTAGGAAGATTAAAAAAATACTGTTTTTATTACACTCTTGTATAAAATTAAATAAGATATAGTTAAGTTCAGTGGAATAATCAAACTATACTTTAACTGGATTTAATGAATATTGCATAAAAAAACAACCAATGTCATAATTATTTAAAGTTTCTTAGTAATGAAACTGAATTCATTTCAAATATGATGACTTTTGAAATGAAATTATACCATACCCTGTATTTTACACATGTTAAATCAACAAATGTACCAATTTCTCACTTCTCATGTCTTAACCAGACAAACCATCTCCATATGTAGTAGATGTCCTTCCAGTTTCTCCAGACATTAACTCAGAGCAGCCATTATACAGAAGGAAGCAGAAACTGCTCATCTTTCAGAGCACCTAAGGTAATACTAGTTTTAGTTGGGTTTTGCTGCTTGTTTTTCTGTGTATTAATAGTCATGCCTCTTATGCTTTTCTTGTTCTGGGATTACCCCACATTTGAGCTTTAAGTCTTTTTTTTTTACTTCTTTTCTCTCAAAGCTAAGTCTTACTCCAGATGAGCCAAAAAGAATTCTTTAATGGCTATGTCAAAAATTCAATTTTCTTTGTATTAAAATTTTGTGATGATGATTGATGTTCATAACTAATAAAGTGGACTGGAAATCCAGACCTTATTCACATCCTGGAACCTCCTGAAATCATCCTATCAAGTTTGTGACAGACAAGCAGCTTAGGTAGTAATTTCAGGTAAATGGCATCTGTCGAAAAAATGTCAGACTCAGCCTTATCCATTCTGATGGAAATAGATATTCAATGATAACCATTGTCACTGATTATATATCAAAACCAACAGTATATAGAAAGAATATCATTTGTGAACAGTCCCGTCAACTTTTAAATAACATCATAAATCTATGTTGAGGTACTGATCTACTACAACAAAGCCTCTCAGCACAGTGATGAAATATCTACTAAATTAAAACAAATTTCTGTAAGTTATGCAGTTATGGGTACTATAAGATAATTATGTGTAATAAAAACTCACTCTTTATCAATTTTGACACTACAAGATTTTATTTTTATATCACCGAAATTTAAATATGTTTTTGTCAAAAAAGACAAAACTGCAATAATAAATTGCTTGCATTTTATCCTTGCAACAAATTCATAAATAACAGTCACTATTGCATACATAATATATTGTAACATAGATATTGCTTGTCTTGCAATTTTCCGTCCAATATGCAATGTTAAATTATAATAGTGATCATAAAATGCTGATTGGCATGTTATTTTCCTATCTCTAAGAGTCCCATTCCGAACAAACCTCAGAAGGATCTTCCAGCAATGGTAAATCATCCATACATGAATTTATATCAATTAACACAGAATTTCTTCTCCGATTTACGGATGTTCAATTAATGAGCTGAAAATCCACAACCCTGAGCATCCTATAAATGGAATACTTCAATAGTACAGGAATGTAGTAAGATTTTTACAATTAAGCAAAGGCAAAATTAAAAGTTGCAGGTAAAAGCTTGATTGAGTTGACAATTCTTGCCCTATTTATGAATTAATTTTCATCAAGTACCTAGTAACCCAGCTTAAAAAAGATACTAAGTGCAGAATCAATGAAAAAGGAGACGTAATCACATTATACCTACAGCATGAGTATTAAGTAGCTGTCTTTGTAAGAATCATGCAAAATCTGAAATATGCAATACACCCAAAAAAAAGCCTACATATTTTTATTTTTGTAATAAAGTTGTTTTATGGGTCTTTACTATGAAATGTGTAATTATTCACTCAAATCTGCCTGCTCTTAGGAGATAATCAATATTGAAAAGCCAGTAGATTCTATTGTATTTGAGCGCCATTTACAGAGTTATCTCCTTTAATTGTGAAATCTACAGTGCATTCTATATAATTTTTATCTCCTAAGAGCACGGGTTATAAGAAAGACCATATGTTAATTTCTGTTTACCGTGACATTTCAAACAAAATATCAAAAATAAAAATATGTAGGCTTTTTACCCATGAACCACATTTTGTATGATCCTTAGCTGGAGTGCTACTTAACAACAAGTAGAATCATGTGTACTGTAGCAGAAATAAGACCAGACTAAATTCATAAACAAAAATCTCCTGCTGAGTATTGCATTAACTAAATGACAGTGCTCAGCCTTACAGTACAATAATACGAACTAAAGTACACTGTGGAAGAAAAACTTTGAAGCAAATATTTCTATATATTATTTTTTTTTAATTTTAGATGAGAAGTTTCAGTATTTATAATCATTTTTGTAAGAAACCATGATTAATTTCCTAAGTTTGTATCATCAACCCTCCCTGTCATAGCTCTATCCATTTTATCATGTAATCGAATTTGCCTGCAAAATAAAAAAGTCTCCTCACCCATAACACTAAGTTCAAAGTGCTAAACTCACATAATAATTTGGGTGATAATATAATTCTGATAAAAACCCTGAACTGCATTTGTTGTCCTTACTACCTACAAAGTTTCGTAAAAATCTTATCAGTATTTTTCAAGGATTGAAAGGAGAAACAGTGAGAAAAACAAATGAAGTGAGAGACAAATGAAATTATAACAGAAATTTTAGTGTCTCAACACAATTTAGACTATTAATAAAAATAGACAAGTAAACAGACAATACAGATTGGAAACCATCTTATCATGCACAATAACCTAAGTTGGTTAGGCATTCAATGTTGAACAAAACTTCCATTCCCAACACATCATTGCATGTTTGCAGAAATGTTTTTGACAAATTATATTAGAATTTTCTGTCACAATCTATCACTAGCCTGTAACAAATGTACAAATTAATTTTCTCTGACTAAATTATCCAATTGATAAATTTTAACAAATTATCTGACTCCAACTAACTCCCTCAATCAATCCTGTACAATTCATACTATTAATTGAATAAAGTAATAATCATTTATATTTTACTACTCCAAGCATTTGACCTTGAGTATCAAGACACTACTCTATGAAGGTCATCAGCAGAGACTGAAGGATATATTGCTATATTTAAAAAAAATGCAGAGGTGTTTATTCAAGAAATTAATCATGGAAACTCCATTTTATCATTGTTTTACCATGGGCTGGCCATTCATGTTGCATTGTTTTAATCGCATAAGCGAGGGATTAAATAACAACAGTGATGGTCAGCCCATGGTAAAACAATGATAAAATAGAGTTTCTGTGATTTATTTGGATTCCAATAGAACTAGTTTCTTCATATTTTTTATTAGACACTGCCTATGTGTTGTATGAAATGTTGGTCATGTGTTTATCACTATTTTACCATGGCTGTGGTCTAAAGAGCATTGAAGCATGTCATATTAGATTTTCATGATAATTAGTTGCATGTCTAGATAAGCATATTTTGATTTAGTTGTTGTACCGTTAGTGTCTTATATCCAAAAGTTTATCTTTATTATGATTTTAAGTAGTTTGCTACAATACAATATCATGTTACCCATGTATGTTGTTGTTTTAAGTATTTGTTATTGTTTTAAGTATTTGTTAAAAGTTTTTTATCTATTAGAAATTGGTGCTAAGTTGGTGCTGAATTGGTGCTTTATTTAGGTCAGTTACATAAAATATGATAAAAATAATTAGTGTAAAATTGGTGTTGAATAGTATATAAGGGGTTTCAATTTCAGTTTTGGGGTCCCGTCTGTGCAAGTCCCGACAGGGTAGTCAAGGATGTTAAAAACCCCCTTTGTGGTAGTTCTTAGGTGAGGTGCGATTGCCTATTTAGGATTGAAATTAGAGGTTTAGGAATATACAGTTGCAAACTGAATGTAAGATTGAAATTTATTACATGTGATTAAGGAATGTGTTTTTGGAGATAAGGGATACAAGAGGAATATTGTTTTTGTAAGTCGTAACTTGCCGTAACTGGAAGTTAACTCGTCATTTTTTCTTCAATTTTTCACATATACCTGTTTTAAAAGGAAGTATTTGTATTCTGGACAATATGTTCCAAGGTTTCAGAGAACGGTCAAAGGTTATCGTGAGTTACTGATGTTAGTATAACTTGCTTTAATGGGAAGTTAACATGTTCCGGACAATGGTCCGAGGTTATAGATTGTGTATTGTTGATGATAGCATAATTTGCCTTGACAAGAAGTTACTGCTTTATGGAGAATTCTTTGCTTGTTTTCGTCTGTTGTGTTGTTCCCCTGTGCCATGTGGATCCAATTGGTATCAGTTAAGGAATATGAGAACTTTTTGGAGAATAATATGTTTGAGTGCTCAGTATATGTGAATTTGCCTTATTTCCTGTTGTCAAAATACTTTTTAATCCTGTAACATGTATTTTCTGTATAATCGTAAAATGAACTGTAGATTAGTGACAATTCTCTTTATTTTGTGACCTGCCTAGAATTGTGAGCAACTTGGCTTCAGTCTTCGACATATACCAGCCAAGAGCTTTGCATATACTGAGCCTCCATGGCAAAAAGAAAGAAAAAATACGTCTAATTAAAGCTCTTACTGATCTCAAGCATTTATCAAATTATATATAGATTAGATCCAAATTTTATATGATGTAAACTAATAAATATTGTACTAAAGAAAATATCTGAATGCATTTGGATTTTAGAAGGATGCACTGAATACAAGCCTTATTAAAAAAACAAGGGATATCAAAGGATTCACACAAGGATTAAATAAACTCATATGCACTTAAAACATTCCACATAGCCTCTGAAACAACAGTACATTAACCAAAATAGTTCTAAGACATACCATGACTAAGAAAAAGTCCTTGACAAAAAATTACAGGGACTCTCTGGCTTAATTACAATGGCATATAGTAGGGGCCTGATACTGAACTGATACGAAACCTATAAATATAAAATAGCTTCTTGGTTCTAATTTCCCCATGTCAAGCCATGGAATGTACCAATTTCAGTATTTTTGGCATTTTATTAAGCTCTCACTAGTGATCTTGACACTGAATACCATTAATGAACAGGTTAAGTTTGACTTTTCCCTAGGGAAACTTAATGACAGAACACAGTTTTTTTCCCATAAAAATGTCTACCAGCAAACACAATGTTTACATAGGCCATAAACAAAGAAAACCACTTACTCTTTTATTCAGTAAATACAAAATACATTCAGATCTTGCTCTGAAGTAAAATTTAGTTAGACCAATCAATAGCCATGATTGATGGCTCTGAGCTGATTGCCAGATCTGGCGCCAGAAAAATACAAGGAACAGAAAAACCAGATAGATGTATCAGATATATTTACTTAAGTTTTCAGTTAAATTGAATATTGTGATATTCCCTTAAATTAATCATAGAAGTTTCAAATGATTTTGAACTTGTTTTCACACTCTGAGCAAGAGTCAGTTTTATGTTTTGTCCAGTAAGTGATATCAAAACAATGACAAAAGTGTAATTCATCACATTTTTAATGGTTATGTACCTGTTAACCCTCCCACATAAGAGGAAGAATCCCCCAAAACCAATGAAAAATTTGGAATCTCTTACTGTAAATGTAAGATTTCTGGAAGATTTTTTGGTTTAATTACAATATTGTCTCCTGTGAAAGAGTAATCAAGGGAACCAAGGTTATAGCAGTAATCAAAAGAATGTAATCCAGGAACAAAGACCAGACATGGAAAACAGACATACACAACAAAGAACATAAAGTAACTAAAATCATACATACAAAGTAACAAAAGCAAATGAGCAACTCAGACTCCATTAAAAACTGGGAGCCTGGACCAGGTGCACCGGTAGTGTAAGTGTCCTCTGCTTTTCTAGAAACACCCATCAAGTTGCTCATATAAAGTATGGATACACCATAACAATCAACGAGTTTATGATGATGACCATAAAACTTCTGTAGTGATGACTTCAATCTTGTAGCAACATAACCCTGTTCCAGAAGCCTATTTGTTAGAGTTCTAGCTCGATACAAAAAGTCTGCATAGTTTCGGCAAGCTCTGGCATAACATATGAGTTGTGATATGAACACTCCATACGCAGGTGCTGAAGGGATGTTGCCACAGATGAAAGGAAAGTTGACAATCCTGAATGAAAAGTCATCAAGTTTGTCGTAAAGTTTGGTCAATAGTTTTCCTTTACTATTGATTTCTAAGTGTAGGTCAAGATATGAGGCTGACTTCACAGTGTCTGTAGTATCCTTTATCTCAAGTTCTTTGGGGTAGATGCAATGTATCAAATCCCCGAAATTAGGATTGTTTAAAGACAATACATCATCTCTATAACAGAAATTGAGATTAAAGGACCTAGCCAAACGATATTCTTTCTTTTGGATCAGATCAGCAATAAAGTCAGCCTCATAGGAGAGAAGGAATAGGTCAGCAAGTAAAGGAGAACAATTTGTTCCCATTGGAATGCTGACCGTTTGTTGAAAACATGTCCGCCACAGTGGAAAAATACAAAACAAATTAATTTTTACATGAAATCTCACCAGGTAGCTTTAACTAAACCATTGAGACAGTTTCTATGGTGGAGAATCTCTCACATGAACTAATCCAAAGGTGTGCATGTAAATCTTGCCAGAAATATTGATTTTGTTAAAGGATGGTTGTAAAACATGTATTGTTCTTATTAAAAAATAATGAAATTTTACCCAAACAATAAAAAAAGAGTAATTAAATGACTTCCAACTGACAGCTCAAGATGAATGCAAACTAATCCTTCAAAATGAACGGCAATAGTGACAAGTAAAATGTCCTCATATCAGCAGCAGCCTAACATGTAAGATTTTAATAACTTTTAGGCAATTCCAAATGGAACAGATCATGAAGAAAATTCTTTAAGTCATAAAATACCAACCAAACAAGCAATAACATTTCCTACAAAGTTTCATCCCAATCAATACATGCCTTCATAGACCACATAACTGTAATCTTTCCGACTTTTTATTGCATTTTGGTACGAAATTGAAAACCAAACAAGATTTAGCTCCAATAAGTGGTGCATAGAAAGAAATCTATTGAAATTATACACCTACAATAAAACTTTTCTTCATTTCTAGGCAGGTATAGCTAATATCAAATGCCAGGTTGCACTTGTATAAACATTCTCGTAACACTTAAATCACAGCCACTAGATACTTGCTACACAACTTCAGTATGGCGTCCCAAACCATGGGATGTGATTTCAGGTCTGTTACACTTCTGCTTCCTGTTTACTGACTTTCTGGCAACCCAGCAATTTCTGTCTTAGATTTATTTTCATAAAAATAAATTTAAGAAAATACATTTAGAATGCCTGTTTTATGCATATTAGTACATGTACATACTTGTACAGTACAGTACACTGTCCGTGGTTTTGGGGATTTGTTATAAGTAGTATATACATGGAGTAATACATTATGAATCTAGAAGCGATTATTTGGTCAAGATTTCAGGAATCCATGAATCCATGTAATCTTGTTGCAGATAATGTATATTGAAATTGAATCAAAACAAGTAATGAAATTACCCAATACTTCCCCCCACCCCCCAATCATCATTAATGCCTGTTGTCTTCCAATCACTGTACTAAAGAATCACTTCTACACTAGATCAATCATTTCATAACAAGTACTTTTTTTCTGTTTCCTTGATATTCCAATTTATTAACATTGATTCTAGCATGAAATCAGGAATATTGTGATTTAAAATCATTTTCATGGAGAAATTACCATTGATTTTTTGGGATAAGTTGTTGTAATGTATTCCTTCTCATCTGTAACAAGAAAATGATTTAGGCATGATTTTGCAAAAGAAGAGCAAGCAAGTCTTCCTCTGGTCACAAAAAATATAATGGAATTTTTTTAAACTGTCAAGGATTAAAAAAAATAAATTTATTGAAAATATTTTTAAGTAAAAAGTAGTTCAGCTACCTGGGGCATAATAGACATGCAATGGAAACAGACAGACACAAAGACTTAAGCTATGAAAATACATTAAAAGTGTTAAATAATAAAGAGTATTGGACCTTCATATTACTCCTAGTAAATTATTAAAGTAAATGTATACATCCATGTTAACTTAGCAACAAAACATGTCAATAGACTTATTTAACATTCAGGTTCTGAATTCAATGTTTATTGGAAATGCAGAGTCCTTGCAAATTTTAATTGAAACATCCCAGCAATACTCCAATTAGATTTTGATTACTAACAACGCAATTTTGTCACCAGTGCAAGCATCAATTGTTTCCTTGACAGGATTACTACATGAAAATTCATTAATTTGCATAATCAATCATGTAAATACATCATATAATTTTAGGTTTTAAAAGTTCTGTTATGATTTCACTATATCATAACTACATGAAAACTGTCAAGATTTGCAAATGGTATGATGATTTATTAGTATAAGATATTGTATTCTACAGACTTTTTTGGCATCTAGCCAATGCCAAATGCTGATATGCCTATTAAAGGCTAGAAAATATTGACCTCATTTCATCAGAAGAAAATAACTTATTACAGTTTATGTTACATTACCCCCCCACCCCCCCACCCTACTGGAAATTAATTGGTCCTCTAGATTTGAAGAACACCTCATGTATTTCATGTAAATTTTGTAGAATTACAAGAGGATGTCTATTCAATAGAATTAGAGCTATTCATCCTTATAAACTGCTCTAGCCATGCTAAATATCCCTACAATAATATTTTTCTTATTCCCCTGTTGGCAACAAAATAAAATATTTAAGGCTTTAAATGAATAGATGGATGAAAGAACCTATACTGACACAAACAATAAATCACGGAGATAAAAATACTCTATGGTTATATCATCCAAGAAATTGATTCTGTGGCAAAATAATTTGTTATTTCCAATATGAACAATTGCATGCATAGCTGAATAAATGTCAAATGTTGATGCCTGCATGCCACAATGTAAGAACCTAATATGAATGATTGAACAGGATAACTTTGGTAAATTAGAGGGTAAACGCTAAGTATGAAGTATGAGCATTTAATTCTACACAAGGAAGCCGTCTGATTTAATTTTTCTTCTCATTTTTTTCTCCTGTGAATTTATTCATTATTTCACTTAGTACAACAAGTTAAAATGCCAGACCCTAATTGTTCAAGCTGGTTTCATGAGTAATCAATTTCCCAAGTTTCTGAAATTTTTCTATGGCTTAAAATCAATACAACATTCACCCTCAATACAAACATCACCAGATATTCAATGGTTTAGGACATGATTGTTCATAAAATTCATGTAGATAGGGGAGTAAGAAAGCCATAAAGTCTTTAATAGTTTCATATCAATTTTACAGTAGTTAATTTTCTATATTTTGTCAAATGTCCAAACTCAAGGATATTAATCTTTATGAATTTGACAGAATAAGTTTTTTATTGTCTAAAGAATTACAGTTGTAATTACATGTATAATACATTTTGTACGATTTAATTTAATTACTGGTTGATTATTTAGGACTTCAGTAAAAAAAAAATAATAGGCAAATATCCATTCTCTGAGGGACATTTACAAATCATATATACAGGTTTTTTTTAAGTTTCTAGTAATTTAATCATAAATCATAAAGTTAAGGGTAGACCGACAGACAGACAGACAAAATTTAAACTAAACTACACCCACATAATAACCTTAAATATTAGAATCATTCCTAAATGTCTTTGTGGACATTACTGCATGCAATACCCAGTATATGACAAAGTTAATTTTCATGCTTGTTAGCAATACATCATCGAATTAGACCAAAAGCCTATAGCCATCAGCTTGATCATTAGAAATTTCACTGTGTTCTCCCATTAGCTTAAATTAAAATAGAAAATCTGTACGAAAATAAGTCCTATGCATTAGATGAATAACCATTAATGTTTAAAATGGCAATATTACCACAGTCCAATGTCTTATAAATTGCTTCGCTGATCAAGGCAACTGAATCATTATATATTGCATCTTGTCATGCAAGGTAAAAATCTTTGTTATTCAGAGAAACAAGGAAATTGTAGTGTCAAGTCAAAGAGGAAATTGTAGAAATAACTTTGAAGAGGATTTCCATTCATTTCCTACTACAGACAGACTGACTGACATTGATGAACCTAAGTAGACGGTTTTTACCTTAGACTTTAAGTTCATATGACCTTTAGCAGCACTGAATAAATAACCCATGTTTACTGATTTTTTCATTTCTATTTACAATATGTATACAATGTGTATATTTTTTGTGTATGCAGTCAAGTAAATCTGAAACAAGAAAATGTGGAAAAGGCCAAAAAACAAATGGGAATAATTTTTTCTACAAACATCGTAAAAAAAGTAAATAAAATCCCTAACATGTTTATTTCCAACCTACAATTAACACAGTTACTTTGTTAAAATGCAAAATACTGCCAAAAAATATACAGAATAGAAATTTTAATGAAAATTTTGCCATTTAATTGCATAAATTAATAGCAAACATGGAGACTGGTTAATTATTTTAAATTTGAATATGCTTCCTGAGACATGCTACAATTTAACCCTTGTCTACTGCAAGGTAAACACAAACAGACCATAATTATAATAAGGAACAGGGTAAATATAATTGAAGATGACGACTAGACCTTAGACAAAAACCCATATATAACACAAACTAACTAAAAGAATACACACAGAAACTAAGAATAAATGAGCAACATGGGCTCCATTAAGAACTGGGAGTTTGGAATTATTCTATAATGCCACCCCTATAATTTACTTTATTTATACGTCACAAAAAAAAAACTAAATCAGAATTAGCAATCAAGGGAAATAATGTCCTATCTATCTAACTGTCTGTGTCCATTACCCAGTAATTTTATATCTCCTAAGGGAAAGTATGAAGTCAACAAAGAAGTTGGACCATATATAATTACATTCTTAATCTGCCAGTGAGCAATGCCATTATAAGACAAGAACTATTATAGAGAACAATTCAATTATACATTTAAGACAGTTTACAGTCCAAAAAAGCCCTACATTTTAATAAATAGTTCTGTGGGGGGAAAAAGACTATTGACTATAATTTTTTTCAGAATCTTTGTGGTTGCAGCCTTGTACTCAGAAAGAAAATCTCCTTATAGAGAAAAACAAGGTTATAACATGACAGAGTTGTCAAAAAAAACTTGGGAGCAACTAACTGCAAAAATTAAGGAAAAAAAGTCTGAATTGAAGATGGAACATGATGTGGACAATTCTTCATCACTTAATTGGTTCAACAACATCCTAAAAGTGTATTCATCTTATAGACAAGGGAAAATTTGCAAATACAGAAGGTTTATAATCCTAAAAATTGACATTTATTGACAAAAGATAAAACAAACATCGTAGAAGAACATTGTACCTTATCAAAAATAGCATTCATACTATTGGCAATAATTGCAGTGACTCTCTGCTATGATTGGCCTTTTTTCAACAAGTTATTAAGTACATGTATCAAGAAAAAAAATTGTTTCTCCTAAGAGATAATATTCTAATACAGAATTCCATGGTTAAACTATTGTAGCAGCTATTCTATCCCATCGTTTCTACGACCCTCGACAATTTTCAGACTGAAAAATTCTGAATTATAAGAACCAAAAGAAAAAAATCCAAAATAAAAGTTTCCTGGTACAGAGTTATACTATTGATGTCTAGTTCCTAATAGATTATTCCGGAAACTCTGCAGTCAGGACTTTCAACCAATAATGGTTATGACCCCACTTCATACAAGAAACTATAGATTTTAGATATTTTTCCCCTTACAATACCCAAGCTATACCAATACAAACAAATTAGACATTGATTAACAGTGAGTAATTAATCTAACTGTTGACTAAATAAATATCCTTTAATCTTCAGGGCAAACTATTTGTATCTATGAATCATATGAAGTTTACTCAGACAACAGACTGTTGTGTATTATAAATCACAGAGCAGAGAAAATCTGTAAAGTCGTAGGAGGATTTACAGAACTATACAAGGTACACATTTACCTATTCCGTTCATGGGCATTCTAGGAACAACTAAATATAATTCTTATACACAGCATAACAGGATGTTCCCTCAGCTCAACAATTGTCACAGGAGCATTTTATATCAGATTCTATGTCTCCATGAATTTTTCTGATTTTTTTTTTATTTTTAAAGTTTTTCGAGTGGCAGCCACTTTTTAAATTTAAATATGGCCCATGGGACGCCCCTTGTGGTGACCTATTTTTAAACCAAGTATGAACCTTCTATGATTTTTTTGTGATTTCTTGACAATTTTTTAAAAAGTTTGGATGGCAGTCATCTTGAAATACTGGCTATGTTTGAATATTCAAAACCATTGTACACATCTACATATGATAGTCTATTTTTCTGCCAAGTTTGGTTTCAATCTATACAACCATTTCTGATGAGATGAGTGGACAAGACGGAGGCTAGAAGAAAGAAGAATATTAAAACAGAAGTTCCGGAAATTTCAATATGTTCCCCTACATAGTAACTACATTAACTAAGTCACACTAATATTAAAAGAGAAAAAAGTGGAAAAGCCAAAGAAAAAACAGTTTAAGGCTATCACTATATTCTAAAAATAGCTGAGAGAAAGACAAATATTGTCATACCATTACCGGTATATAACCATATTTTTTTACATTTTTCTAATTTCAGTACTTTTCCCACCTCAGATATAATGCTTTATTTTGATTTGCTTTGTACTTGCATGATTCCTGTACCTTTACCCCAATAGTAGCTTTTATGTTTATCCTCCTGTTTTTAAGGTATTGTATGTGTGTGTTTGTAATGTGTAATTTTTAAAGCTCTACGGAGCCTGTATTTGTATTTATACATCACCAACCTTAAATAAAGTTTCTGTCTGTTTGTCTGTGTGCTTAATGTTATTTTTCTCATAAATGCAACTTTCAAAAATATTTTCGGTTGATAAGAAAGTTTTTTGGCTTATCTCCTCGATTTATTTACCGTACATGATATCATGAAAAGCTGTTTTGAAAATCTCCTTCTCAACATGTCACATGTAATATCTTATTTTAAATAAAAAAAATTAATATAAAAGGCCTGAATTTGTATCCTCAGGAAAGCACTTTTTCAGCTTCTGAGACCATTTTGAAATAAAGAAACACACTTTCAAAATTTCATAGAATATCTTTTAAGTGTCAAAATTGTGACTATCGACATTTTATCAGAAAAAGTACCAACTTATACAGCAACATATTGTCAAAAGAGATTTCCTGTTCATGCACAGTATGCGATGGTAATGAATGATCAGACATTCTTTAAATATCTTTTAATGCCCTGTTCTGACCTATTAAATGACACTATAATAAATCTGAGGAAATCACTCCTTCCTTATCAAGCTTAAAATCTGAGGAAATCCTTGCTTCCTTATCAAGCTTAGAATCTGAGGATATCCTTGCTTCCTTATCAAGCTTAGAATCTGAGGAAATCGTAGCTTCCTTATCAAGCTTAGAATCTGAGAAAATCCTTGCTTCCTTATCAAGCTTAGAATCTGAGGAAATCTTAGCTTCCTTATCAAGCTTAGAATCTGAGGAAATCCTTGCTTCCTTATCAAGCTTAGAATCTGAGGAAATCGTAGCTTCCTTATCAAGCTTAGAATCTGAGAAAATCCTTGCTTCCTTATCAAGCTTAGAATCTGAGGAAATCTTAGCTTCCTTATCAAGCTTAGAATCTGAGAAAATCATTGCTTCCTTATCAAGCTTAGAATCTGAGGAAATCTTAGCTTCCTTATCAAGCTTAGAATCTGAGGAAATCCTTGCTTCCTTATCAAGCTTAGAATCTGAGGAAATCGTAGCTTCCTTATCAAGCTTAGAATCTGAGAAAATCATTGCTTCCTTATCAAGCTTAGAATCTGAGGAAATCATTGCTTCCTTATCAAGCTTGGAATCTGAGGAAATCATTGCTTCCTTATCAAGCTTGGAATCTGAGGAAATCATAGCTTCCTTATCAAGCTTAGAATCTGAGGAAACAATAGCTTCCTTATCAAGCTTAGAAACTTTTAATGTTCTTTGTAATAAGTTGACATATCTTGATTGAATGACTTTAGTCTATGCTGTGTGTAAAAAGAGGCTAAAAATATCAGAATGATTGAAAAACCATTAAAAAATTAATGAAATAAATTTGCATTACTTTGTCATCTATTTTTTAGTTTTTTTGGTGGGGTTTGTACTGATGACTTTTTGTATTTTTTGTTTTTGTCAGTTTATGTGATCTCCAACACATAATTCTTTCTCATTTGTCCATATCAGTTTATATCTTTCTAGAACATATCTTATTCCATGGATTTTCATTCTTTGATGTTTTTCCTTTCATTAGCATGTTGGTAATTCTGCTTTGTTTTGTGTACAGTAATTTAACTAATGTGGTCCAATGATATGTTGTGTATTGTGTAGTTTCCAAATTCTGTAGATTTTTGCTATAACAAATTCTGAGCAAAGCCAGTGATGCAGAGATCAAACATTGTTTTTTTTACAAATGGAGAAAGCATCCCTGAGTGAAATTATATTGTCAGATTGGCAGGGTTTTGACAGGCATGTCTTTGATTTTTCCCATTTTGCCTGATTCTTACAAATACTTACACTTAAATTGAAAAAAAAAGCATATTTACATTATTAATTTTCTTTTATTAACAGAAAATACAGTGCAACCTGTCTAAACTGAACCTCTTGTGAACTTCAAAACTGATTCATTTTACACAGGTGTTCAGTTTACCCAGGTTTACAATACATTTAAACAAAAACTAAGGGACTTCCACAAGTATCTGGTTTAGACAGGTTTTTGTTTGTTCGGGGTTCAGTTAGACAGGTTTTACTGTATTGCCGCTTTCTCAATACTTTCTTTCATTAAGAATCTAAAAGCTGTCTGTCATTCAATCATTTTCTGAAGATTTGAACCAACCAGCAGGAAGTAACAGCCAACATAATTGCTACACCCTAGATAATTGAGCTTAACAAAATGGACTGATAATCATTCTTTATGTAATAAATGTCACCATATTTTCTTCATTGAAAAGGAAAAGCTGAAATGTCAATATCTAAATGTTTTTTAATACTAATGTCATGAGAAATGTAGCCACTTGACTGTAACAATTGTCCTTATCAATCTCCTGTATAGAGGTAATATTAGCTGAAGAATCAGCCACAACTCCTACATGTCAGTAATAAACCAACTTTAACAGTGTTTGAAATTAAATACTTTTCATCATTGACCTACAGCAAAGGAGTAAATTCACTAACTCTTGTTTCAGGCCTACTATTTTCACGAAATTTCAACTTACAATTTGAAATTTTCTAATTGCCTTTTTTAAAGTTAAAATATTATCTGAATACTAATATACAGAAAATACAAGCTATTGGGTCATAATTTAGTCACAAGGAGGGTACAAAACACTACTTCCACAAAGTTTTCAAGGAATTTTCACAAAAATGAGAGGATTAGGGATATATTTTTTAATCCAAAAATATAGAGTGCAAGTTATGAACAACACAATCTTTTGTCAGAAGTTGTGATAGTATAGAAGGCTATTTTTGTAAAAATATCAAAGAGTTCGACAAATGCACCCTATATTTTCTACATAAAAATGTCTCATTAAATAAGCTGTTTTAACACAATTCGACTTTATTTTCTGATTTTGCTTTATTTTCATCTACAATTTTAGTGAAACACAGGCATTAACAGCCATGAAACTTTGTTTTTTTAATGAAGGCATATATTCAAATAGTAAATTATAAAATTATCAAATTTATTTGAAACACTTTAGTTTTTGGGGCTGATTTTGACATTTTCTGAACCTACTCCTTTTCATGAAATTTTGAATGTATATAACATTTCTGGAATTAAGTGTAGACCTTCATCATTTTAATGGAAAAATCACTAATTACAAACACTGTTACTTCTTTGTCTTAATTGATGTAAATTTATGACTGAACCCAGTGTCACATACTTGAAAAATTACTGAAGTCTCAGAATATTCTTAATTGTTTGTGACGTCATCAATTTCCAAGACTTCGATTGGAGTTACCATGGAAATTAAGAATATTTTCAGACTTCTACGTATTTTTAACATTTGTGACACCAGGACCTAATAGTCTTACTCAGAATTTAGCTAGTTTGTATGGATATAAATTCCACATCATGATTGGCAGAGAATAGGCAACCGTTCATTACTACCTAAATGCAGGAACTTATCTGATGTTCTCCTGTAAATGGCAGTTTTCTTTGAAAAAAAGTTATAGTCAACTTCTAGTCAACTTCAACAGAAGTACAACTCAAGCTACAGATGACGAAATAATGTTACAAAAACTAAAACTTTCTTTTGACCATAGGGATCCTGGAAAGGGGAGCCAGATGCATTCTTATGTGCATTTGACTCACATTTTCCTAGTTTTTAGTTACTCAGGATTTTTACAGTTCTAAGGTTCTAATTTATTGTATGATATCGACGATGAGTGATAGACAGACAGAAAAAGTCATACCATAGTCACAGAGACCATGTTTCACCTTGTATAAGGTCTTGAAAGAAAATCCAGCTTACAAATGGCTGACTATATTGACTACAGCATCAACTCATTAGACTTGGACTTATCCACTGAGTATTTCTTCTATGACAAATTCTCCTATTTAGTCTTTATAAAAGGCATTAAATAGAACCTGTAATACTCTTTATTTCTACTTATACAAGCCTTACGAATTCTCTAAAGGATTTTCATATCAGACGATTTTAGCACAATTATGGAAGTATCAGATTTAGAAGTAATACTATAATTTAAGCAAAATGACATGTCTAAGGAGCATTCAAGGTCACTTCAAGGACATCAAATGGTGCAAGTTACGATAACTGGGAAATTATTTCTACTTTTTTCTAATGTACACACTACAGTCTAAAGTTTTTACCAGTTATAACTGTCATGGTACTTTCATTCATGGATACAATTCTCAAGGTTAGCTTGAAGCTTTGTTAGGGAATGGAACTTCAATCCCAATTTGAAAGGAAAACTGCATTAGTGTTTAAACTGTGACAATGCCAAACATCAAAATAAAAACAAAAAAACAAGAAATCAATGCCCCAAAAATACATGTACTCGACAAAAACAATCAGTGGTAAAAATCAAAATGATTAAATCAAAAGTCAATTAGAACTTTAATTTCAATTTTGATGATATTTCTGGAAACTTCATCCACTATATTGTACTGGAGGAAAATATACTAGCCCTGTATTTCTATCATAATTCTTTTACCCAAAATATATCATTTTATGACCTTGAACTGCAACCCATGCATGACCTCTCCCCCCAAAACTAACAAATTTTCACAACCAATCAAACAACCATTTTCAATAATGTCAATACATACATAGACATGTATTGGCAATTTACTATTCTTGGATATTTCAAATGGAGTGTTCTACATCAAATGAATATCACTGCAAAACTTTTAAAGCCTATGGACAACAATACAATGCACTTAAATAACATCAAAGAAATTAGATCAATCATGTAGACTACTTGTAGACAACTATTTCTTTGATATTGGATTTAAATTTAATTAGAGAGACCAAAAAAGAGCATTCATCTACCCAACTCATGTAACCAGACCTGCAAGGAAATCATTCAATTTTACGTCAATTAATATGAACTCATTTGAATCATTTTTACTGGAGCTTGAAAAAAAAAATCCTTTTTTAAAACAAACAGCCCCCTGTCTTAACCAAACCCTGGGATAAACAGATTGATTGATTGTTGGGGTTTAACACCCGAGCAGCAATATTTCAGCTGTATTCAGGTGATGCACATGAAATGGATGATAAAATGAACATGAAATGATGATGAAATGAAAAATGGGATGGGACGCAAGGATAATGGGGTAGACAAATTTGATTGCCACTGGAAATAGGAAGAGGTGGGTAGGATCAGCAATTTAGCCTCCTGTGGTGGAGCCCTGGAATAAACAGTGATAAATCAAATACCTGTTTAAATGAATCATCATAAGAAGAACCACTTTGTATTAATTTTTGCTGAGTTTGAAACGCATGTATCATCAACTTGTGTTTCATGGATGTCTGCCTAACTCAAACAAATCTTTAGTCCAAAGGTTTAAGTCCTTTCATATTAATTAACATGCATACAGAACCAAATTAAACAAACACTATAGTACAAAATGGGTTTGGTTCAGACAGAATGAAATATTTCCATAAATTTAATAGACCACACCTAGGTTTCATAAACAAAACCTCAAATTGAGATTTTTCTAAATTTCCAAGTTGATTGATTTGATTGGTCAAAGTTTGTGTTGAGTATTAGAGGAAAATCTCAACTAGAGTTTTTTTTTTTTTTTTTTTTTTTTTTTTTTTTTTTTTTTTTATGAAACATGGTCTAATTTTTGTTTTTCAACATATTAAGTAGCTGTCTTTGTAAGAATCATGCAAAATCTGAACAATGTGATACACCCAAAAAAAGGCTACATATTTTTATTTTTGTCATTAAGTTATTTTATGGGTCTATATTATGAAATGTGTAATTATTCATTCAAATCTGCCTGCTCTTAGGAGATAATCAACATTGAAAATCCAATAGACTCTATTGTATCTGAGTGTCATTTACAGAGTTATCTCCCTTACTTTCGAATTCTACAGTGCATTCTATACAATTTTCATCTCCTATGAGCACGAGTTATATGAAAAACCAAATGTTAATTTCTGTTTACTAAAGCATTTTAAACAAAATATCAAAAACAAAAATATGTACGCTTTCCAACCATGTATCACATTTTGCATGATTCTTAGCTGGAGTGCTAAGAAGCAATAGCCTACAGGAAGGCATGTCACCCCACTCCATCACATTGACTGTGAGCCAACATTTCATCACTCTATTTTCTATATGCTGCTAGCTTGGTGGAAAAGTAGTGAATATCAATATTAAAGACTTTGGTTCTACAAGAATACTGGTCAGAGAGTAGATCTCATTGTTGTCAAGACAGAAGCAGTTCTTGCCAATCTGCTAATGATTTACCTCGATGAAAATTGTTGAATGATAACTCAATATTAGCAATCTGACTGACATTTTTTTTTTCTTAAATTTAAGGCACGAATTTGTTTCACAGGATATGGCAAAAAATTGGTTGGCAAGAATCACCTCCTGGTAAAATCTACTCCAATATGACCAATATTCTTTTGTAACTTGAGGCAAGAATGTTTCCATGAAACCACAAAGGCAGTAAGAACAATCTACATGTTTTAATTACACAACAGCAAAGGTTGAACCAGTAGTCAGTTGAACCCAACTATAATTAGTACTGTATTGTCATATAATTGGCACATAAACCACCCTTACATTAATTTCATCAACCTTTACCACTTTTTATATATTATAACTGCTAAATCAATTTTACCAACTCTCTACTTGAACTAATAAAACATAAAATTGTTGAAATTTACAAGGAGCAATTTGCAAACCTTTCAACAAAACTGAAACTAATAAAAGCATATATCCTACAGAGAACAATAAACAATGAAAATCGTAGGTGTTCTATTTTGCTTGGCTAGCACTTCACCGTTCTACATCTCGTTGAAAAGCAAAAAGAGGAAACGAAAAAAGCACCAAAATGGCTGAAACCTTTTAGAAGAGAGATTAAAATGTCACCTTTCATTATGATTTACAATGTATTTAATTCATGCTGCATGCAAGAGGTACTTGTACCAGGAAGTGTTATTGATCACGAATAACACTACTTTGATCATAATTTTAAGTCATGATTTGGTATCTCTTTTTTCAATGGACAGCTTACCATGAGTTGGGTAATTAGTATTTGATAACAGTTTCCACTATTGTTAATCAGTATTACAGGTACTGTAAACCGTGAAATTTTTTTGCAGCAGTTTTATTTTCGCTTTTTTTGCAATAAGAGCATAATGCTTAAATAAAACTGTCATAAATATTTTTTGAAGAATATTATATTATAACTTGGGGAAAGATGACAAATTTAAAACTGCATGAAAGTAGATTGATCACAGAAACCATAAAAACAAGACAGCAAGAAAATTTCACTGTTTAATGTATATGTATGTATGGAGAAGCAACATAAATGTGATGCATAAAAAGAGCATTCAAGAAACATCTGGTCTACCAAGCAAAATGATATTTCATTTAAAGTAAGCTATTTCCAAATACAGAATTTAAAGTTTATGCATTAAAACCGTATTCTTCCGTGTATACAGCACACTTTTTTTTTCAACTTTTTTCTTTGTTCCAGGAGGGGGGTGCGTGGTATACACCAAAACGAGTTTCTAGATTATTTTTCTGGAGACGTAATTTTCAGGTCCGTAAATTTTGGGAATCAGAATCAAAGTCGTCAACTCAAGATAACATCGAGCCGTTTAATATTTTGGAGAATAGTTTTATGTGAAATAAACAAATAAAGTTAGTTTTATTGCTATTTAATAGTTGTTTCATCTATCAATGCCGTTTCCTTCCATTTCACAGTTTGTACGAAAAACCACGACTAGCTTCTTATTGTTCTCTCAAATCAAGTCGTCTAATTATAACTTCTTCACCTGTGTGCGGTGGAGCATTAAATACACAATAACGGGAGTGCCAATCTATCCTCGTACCCATTGTCATTTAATTATCTAGTAACTAAAGATCAATTTAAAAGGTGAAACAATTATTACTAATCCTTTAATCCGCTTGATGAACTGTTTCCAGATGTCAGACATCAATTCACAACTTGGCAAATTAATATATCTTTTTTATAAACAGTCGGACTTGACGCCATTGTTTTCGGGAAATACCCGATTTGCATTCGAACAGGAAATGTAAACATTTCAGCCGACCTGGATCCAATACATCGCTATATAAACTATTTTAATTAATAAATGGCTTGTAAATGCAAGGAAACAGAAAAATACTATTATTTAAAAGATTAATGACGAAGGGATACGCGTACGCATTTCAGGGAATTGACCGGAATCCTTTCATCTCAATGTGATCTTCTGCTGGTGATTTTTCCTCACTTCCCAGTGTGCGTTTTATATCAATCTCACTAGCCAAGAAGGGTATACACGGAAGAATACAGTAGTATGGAAAATTTATATCAAATGTTGAATTTCATTTGTGAAGAATTAATTTGTATCAGTAAATCAAGGTAAAACTTAAGTTTATAATTGAGGTATTCGACAGCTTCTCAATTCAAATAGCCATAGACAAAATATCCATAATGTTCATTATATAAAAAACTCATTGATTTTTATTGAACATTTGTAGCTAAATTCATGGTAAAAATGTCTGCCGTTTAAAAGTTTTTCAGTTGGCAAATCGGAAGTAATTTAACAATCAAGGATTTCATTGCCACAAACCTTCACACATGCAGATAGATGTATATTGTAAATGTATATCTTCAAACATTTTCAAGAAATAAAATTCTGAGCTTTCACTTAAGACAAAGAGATAAATCAGCCAGCTAATTAAAGTTGTTTCTTTTTTCTTCAGAATAGAAATTTCATTTTCACTTACCCATGTTTCTTTCTTGCCTGCTGCATCAACAAATATCAGGTGTGTCGTTGTCAGGTAAAGTGTACCAGTAGTCGACTTCCTAGCATTATACCTCTCAAGAAGCTTGACATTGTCAACCTGAAAAAAAAAATCAGAAACTTCCTTTCCAATCATTCAACATATCTTCATTGTTTTCTATATACTACAGCAAGTGCAAAACAGTCCATTTTCTACTTACTGAAAACAGCTTTCACTCTGGTTCCTAAGCATTGCATGCAAAGGGAAAATAACTCACATCTCAGACAGTCTGGTTGCCTACAGAATAGGAAAATATTTTGCTCAGGGCAAATGAAAAAATATGTGTGGTTCCAGTCACCTCATAGAAAAAAAACAGGGTCAGTCGGTAGGTAAAGATTTTTTTAATACAATATTTTCTTGTCACTCCACAAATTCATTAATTAATACTGCTTTCAACCTCAATATGAACTCAAATTCTGAGTTTCAAAACCTAAATCCACACGTTACCATGATGAGAGATTCAATAATGGTAGAGATAAATCTGGGCTTTAAACAAAAACAGGACTTAACTGATAATTATGGTACAGTAGGTCAGTTTTTATTTTTTTTTTTTCATTTACTTCAGTCAAAAATGTCTAAGGTCGGTAGAGTGACCAGAACCACAAATAATTGATTTGGTCTAAGAAAAATAAACAAAAACTTTAATAAATACCTGAATAAATTTTTAAAAAATACCCCAAAAAAATCAGCATATAAGTAACAATGTTTAAAAACAATTTAATTTTTAGGAAAAAATATATTGACTGCTCTGTCTCTCATCTCAATTAGACAGTGAACCAGTCTGTTGAGTGAGTGAGTTAATACTTTTTGCATCAAATGTCTAAGAACTAGTAACAGGTAAGAGAACTTATGATGGTCATATCATGTTGTCTATCTCCAAACTCAGTCATAAGTATACCAACAGGGCCTCATAAGAGATAAATGCATATAGATTTAATGTAAAGGGTGTTAGATTTTTCAACAAATAATAAAAAAAGGCAGTAAAAATAGGACAGCAACCAATATCGCTTTCAACATATTCCAATGTATATACAGCTTCATACAAAATTAGAAATCAATCCATCGATTGGAAGGCAAGATAGTTGGTTACAAAATCTGGATGGCAAGGTGATTCCAATATACCAACCACTTATTGTGTGGGATATAATCAAACCACAGACATTTAAAATATGGTGACACTAACTCTAAATCAGACACTTTCTGAAAGCCCATTATAATCAGTTTCAATACATTTTGAAGCTATGTAAGACAAACACCTCCCTGTAATCAGAATCAAACACGTCCTACAATCTTAATAGCTTTTGTTGAGAATGATTTCACTGAAACTCTACTAAACAAGTGGGTTATGTTACCATATAGATTTGATTTTGCTATATTCACTGTAGACTTTGGACATGAAAATAAAAACAAATTATTACCCCAAAATATTTAGAATTATTTCCTCATGGTATGGTTTATTCCAAGACTGCAAAAATTATATCACACATTTTTTAAAAGGAAAAAAAAGAGAGTTGGCCATCCACAAAAATACTTATATTCTTTTGTTCTAACAATGCAGAGTACATGCTGAGTCCAGTAGTTTCCAGGTAAATGTCTAATGATTATTGCTGAAGTTATTAAAAGTAACAAGTATCATAACAGTATTAAATTTCCAACTCTGATCAGTTTTCCCAGAATTGAATAAAATATGTGTAACAATGCCACCATACCATTGGAGTATTTAATTAAAACAAATAGAGATATTTCAGAGTAATCTAAGATTCAGATTCTGCTTCATTAATTTCCACTTAAAATAAATGAATCTAATTTTGCCTTGTTTAGAGGTTATATCATAAATAAATGGGCAGAGACAAATATATCAGATTTTAATTGGAATTTCGACAGGATGATATTATTGAGATATATAAAACTACCGCAAATTGGTTTGAAAATTTGAATAGAAATCGTGTTCATAAAACTGCCATCCTGGTATGGCAGAGTCATATAACTGCCATCCTGGTATGGCAGTCATATAACTGCCATCCTGGTATGGCAAAGTCATATAACTGCCATCCTGGTATGGTAGAATCATACAACTACCATCCTGGTATGGCAGAGTCATATAACTGCCATCCTGGTATGGCAGAGTCATGTAACTGAATCCCAAAGATGCTTTCAAAATAGTGAGCAGTACTATAATGTAAAACATGTCTTTCATTCAACAGTTTTGGGAATAAAACTCCTGCTTGCATTAATTTTTGTTTGATTGCAACCTCAAGATTGTAGCATTAAACTGTTTTTCTTTTTTTTCATATATATTTTGTGTTTTCAGTTCATTATATTATAGTAAGTCCAACTGTAATTTTTTTAAATGAACACCCACTCTGACATCTAAGTGGTTGGTGACAAATTGGTTCTAATTTATTCCCATTCTTTGTTTGTGAAAAATTGTTTTTTTGCAACAGTAGCTAAAAAAAATCTCTTTAAATGCTGTTATATTTTTGGGGTATCAATTTAAGCTACCACATTACTTAAAACTAAAGAATGAATCTTCAGAATCTCAGTGTATTTACTTTGTACCGGAATAAAAAGGGACATATTTTGAAGGCAGAAAAAAACCTTGTTACTGCTGCATGAACATTTGTACAAGAAACAACATCTAACAAGGGGTTACAAGCATTCATTACATCATTTTAAAATTCAGTGAAACAAGAAAACATACTTCGCATAGTAACAATGATAAGCTTATCAGGTACACATGTATATATTTTAAGTGAATATGACACAGCACGTACATATTTAAGTCTTAGAGTAGACCCAATTGAATAACAAAAATTCTTGATTTAAACATTTCTGATTTGTTTCCTGGAAATTTGCAAATGCAGAAATGTAAATAGGAGACAAACTTCAAGTCAACATATCCATGTTTTATACCTATGAGGTAAAATCATTATGCTAAGTAAGTCTGATCCAAGATAAAAACAACCAAAACTATTTGTGGACGAGGTCAAGGGTTATTGCAGTATTTCTCCCTTTTTTGGTAGGAGTGCAATCACTTCTCTGTGAATCAATTACACATAATTTTTTCCTGGTAAATAAATTTCCCCATGAAATCTGGACTTTCAAGTGAAAAATCATGTGAATGTTTCATTCCTGTATAACTACATGTATTAAATGAATTCAGTATGACATATGTATTTTGATCTAGAGCTCTGCTTAAGGTTATGTTATGCCCTCTTTCCCTTTTTCAATGTATAAAGTCCCAAAAATGACAGGGATATTTCTTCAATGGCTACGAACATGTGAGCAAAAGAAGTATTATTAAAATTCTTCTTAGCAAGTTGAATTCAATCATAGACAGACACAAGTAAACAAATAATGGACACATAAAAATGATCAATAAGCAAGTACATTTTATATCCATGATAAGAAAAATACCCTCATTATAAAAATGAATGAACAGCATGGCAATGTAATCATATGTAACACCACCCTTTTCCATCCAAGCAAAATGGCACAACAGCCTCTTTGAAATCAAAGCTAAAAAAACTGGCAACTAAAATGCACATATTTTTTCCTTACCCCATTTTACATTTCTGTAGATCAGTAATTTGTAACTAACAAGGACACGTTTTTAAACAATGCTATTTTTCCTTAGATTATTTTGATAAAAAAATGACAGACTGATAATGATAAAATCTTTATATACTTTTATTTATACATGTTCATGTTAGTATATACAAAATATATTGCATTATCAGATCCAGATTCAAAGACTGAAAAAGAGGACACAAGGCTGTTATTGCTAAATTTGCTAAAATAATGCACAAACAAAACAAATTTTCCATGGAAAAAGGGGGGATTTGAAACCCCCAGAATCTGCCAATAATTATTAAAGCAAGTTCATATTAGCAACCTCTCACCACTGTGTTAGTAGAAGCCTTCTCTTTTTAACTACAAGCCAATAATATCTAGCTATGTTAGAATTTCTTGGTTACGATATGTGCACATGTAGTTAATGGTAAGTGAATCATGAAGAAAATTTTTTTCATAGCAAAAAATCATGGCTTATTTCTATTTACATGTGAGAAACTTTTGGCTTCTGGCATTATCACGGATGTTTTACAATTATTAAAAGAAGGTTTATATCCAGCAATATAGAGACAAAAATATCTTTTTATTCAAATTTCCAAAAACCAAAATGCCTTGGCCTAAGTGGCAAGATATTTCAGTTGGGTAATGCATTGAATATTTCAAAAGCCTTAGTACACAAAGCCTAGTAGAAGATCATGAAAAAAAAAATATTATTTTGATATGAGCTTTGGTAGTAGGTAAAAACATGTTATAATCATTCTTAGGCATTTTTTTATTTCGAAAAGTTATATGAATGTAAAGACAGATGACATTTTCTCGAATATTGACATGCATCCAAGCATTCTAAACAGAGTACCAAAACTAAATTTTAGGAGTAGGATTAAAAATTTCAATATGCAATTCTAAATGCACAAAAAAAAAATAATGAAGAATTGGAGTTTGATGGAAAAAGTAAAACAGTTACCATGATTTCCTTAAATTCATCTGCAGTCTGAAAGAAAAATTACACTCAGTTCATGATGAATTTAAAGTTGATTAATTACCCAAAAAAATTAAATTGCAACACTACAAGAAAACATAGATTGCATAATATTATTTTGTACACATTAAGGATTATTTTATTTTCGACATGGCATTTTGTATGGGGAAGTTACTGTTTGGGTTAAAACCTACATTATTTTAATATAAACCAAGCACTTTCTAAAGTAAAAATTTCCTCCAAATCTGAGGAATTTAACCATAACTTTAACTTCAGACTTTAAGCAAAATACGTAACAGTCAACAGCCTAACAAAACTCTCTCTCTTAAAAGCTTTAAAGTAACATGTTGTAAGCAACATAAAGCAATGCCATAAATAGTACTATAGAAAGACATACATGTAGTTGACTACATTGCATTTCATATCTGCTTACCGTTTTATTGATAGAGTTTTCCGATGGAAAATGAAAGTCAAGAAAGTTCCCCATATCCTGCATCCATGAATGAGCTATATACTCTAATGTTTCCAACTTTTCCTGCGTCCATTCTAGCACATTCATTGATTAAAATTTAATAGTAACAATTCTACTCGTATTAAAATTGAAATTTAATTGAATTGATCAATCATTAATTGACTATCAATGACATTAAAGTCCCACGATTCAAAATCTACCCTGAGATGTCAATATGGTTTCCCTTTCAACACTTTTATCAATTGAAAGTGATCTAATACATTTAAATCTTTGTTTAAATTTGCTAAGTTAAATGTATCAGTATCTGATCCCAAACACTAATGAATTTTAACTAGCAAAATATTTCCCATCGTAGAATAAGTTCCACTTTCAAGCATCCAAAGATATAGTTATGGAGAGAATACGATATTAAATAATTCCTGTAGTTGAATTAGTCACACAAAATAGAAAATTTCTTTAATTAACAGACTTCAGTCAGCTTCCCATCAGATTTGCAATCCAAAGTAAAATTCTTAGCAAAATTAATTGTCCCAACTTGAACAATTTTCCGTTAGAAATCTGAAATTCCATACAAATCCTCAATTGGTTAGTTACTCCAAATTTCTGATTTTTTTCTTTAAGTATATCTTGTACATGTATTTAAAACAATAATTTCAATAAAAAGTTGCTCGTATAGAAAGCCAAACTAGATTCTAACATCTAAGCACTTTATATAACTTTTTAAAGACCACAATAAGAATGCTATCCCAATAGTAACTTCCAAAGAAAAACAAAAAGTATGACCGATGCCGCTATTGGAGAAAACGTTTAGATTATTGATCTACAATCTTAGCAGGCATAATATTGATTGGCCAGATTTGTAACAAACTAGTTGAAGACGTGTATCACATTCAGCTTCCCACCTAATTAACTGTAATGGATCAATGAATTTAATAGTATTGAATGGTCCCAGGGTCTGGAAAAATCTCAATCACAATAAAAATTTATACATTTTAGATGTGCTGCAACTACATGTACATAGCCTTCAAGGAACCTCATAGCCCAGTTACTCAAAAGTTGAGATTTCATACTTTTGTCCCACCTACTGGCTTGAGGTGCTAATATTCATTATCAAGTAAGATTTACTTTCAAAATCTATGAAATAGATTCTCCTATAAATAAAAACTTAAACTGACAAAGGATCCAGTTGGATGATGGAAACATGCACATTTAACTTAAAGGAGGATTAGATTTGCACCTGAAAGAGAAGGTAACTTATCTCCCTGTGTACAGACTTATCCTGTTGCTTCCCAATTGAATGGAATTATTAATTAAAGAAAATCATAAGAGCTATATTTTCAGAAAAATAATGAAGTTAATTTACATTTCTTTCAATCTTGTTTATTGCCCCAAAACTGATGGTCTTTTTTACATTGCTCATATCTAGGAAAAATAATTAAACAAGGTACATGTAGATGCTTTGTTTGTTTCAATCTAATGGATATGGCAAAAAGGTAATTGGGCACCCTCAACAGGAGACAAGAGAGGGCTTGAGAATCAAGAAATTATTTTAGTTGGCTTAACATTAAGAAAATCAATCTTTTCCATTGTTTTTTTTTCTGAAAATAATGTTCAGATTTTGACTGTCTATAAAATGACCTGCTTTATTACAAAGTAAAGAGTACTCTGAAGTTCAATCTCAGAGATGTTCATAATATCAAACAAATAAATGCCCTTAAAAATACATGTATAACCATTAAGTATTGCAATTTACAAATCAGAGGTACTACCTGCTGTTTTGAATGGGTATTTGACAAAAACCCCTCAAACACTATGAGAATTGCCATTTCTGGTCCACAGGGGAAAACAATACTTTCATCAAGAACAGCCATTTAATATTTTCAACTTTCTCTTTGGAATGTAGAAAAATTGAATTTCCATAAAGATTAGTCAAATACTTAAAGCAGACATTGATTATGGTATAAAAGCACAGCTTTATTTCAAGATTTCCTGGGGAAAATCAACAATATAAAAAAAATCCTGGTATGCTGATATCCTGTATTGTCTAGCCTGAGAACACCACAAGGAGACTTAAACAAAAATGCTCTCCTAGAGGTAATAATCAATTTGATAAGTTGCCAGCAGAACTGTCTACTATCCACAAATTTGTGAGTTGTCAGACTAATTATTTATGACTATAAACAGTGTTATCTTCCCTACTTTATTGATCTATCATTGTCATACAATCAGTGCCGTCTTACTTATGCTTTCTGAGACTTTGACACTATAAACATGATATAATGAATTTAAAACAGAATTAGTAGCAACTGACATTACATAATAAAAAAAAAAAGATGAATTCAAATTGTATTTTATCTCATCCAATGGAAATGCTTAAAGCACAGAAACAGAATCCCTCTACCAAAATTTCTGTAGGCTGAAAAAAATCCTATCAATTTACTACCTTTTGCAAAGTGACCATAATTATTTTTGTTCTAATTCACAAGGGAAATCAATAAATGAGCAAGATAATAAGTAATAATCATTACTAATGAGTGAGAGAGCTCTGATAAATGTACATTAAAAGTCAATAAGTAGTTTTAATCCAAGAGATCATTCGTGACATTCAAGAGAAGTAAGAGTCTTCTATGCAATTCAGACCCTGAACAACAAGAAGTTTTGGAAAAGAAAATTCTTGAAACAACAGCTTTACTAGGGCTTAGTGTATGCCAATAACTTACATATAAATTACATTTTGCTTTATACAAAGCATGTGCTTTTCATGTTGTTAAAGACCCAAAAATTTAATTTTGTTTAAAGATCTTTATACACTTTGACAGACAATACACATAGATGGAAGGACAAATAAAATGGAAAGGAAAAGGAGAAATATTAATTGGTAGTTTTCAAAAATCATAATAAATTAGCATCAGTCAGTTTCACAAAAAGTTGTAGTGACTAGATGTAAAATCTGTTGTAATGTTTTAAGTTACAATATAATCTTTCATTGTTTATCAAACTGGTGACCAATTTTTACACTTACAATTTTGTGTAAAATCATCCGTAGGTTTCGGTAAGGAGTGTCAAATAACCCTTGATTATATTATGATTCAAGCAGGCTAACCAATGAGATGGTAAACTATTGATTTTGACTAGGGACTAAATTGACAACATGAAAGACACAGAATCCAAAGTTGAACTGTCAGATAATAATTTCCCCTTAGAATTTCTTCAATCAAAACTAATTTCCTCAGTGACTTATGATAAATAATGAATAGTTCACACTTCTAACAGGACATTCCTTGTCATGATTTTACTTAATGATAAAAAAAAGACAAAAAAAGACATCAGGGATCCTAAATCATACCTGGATGTTAAAATATCCATATATATGAACGTAACAATTTCTGATATACTTGAAATTCAAAAAGTACTATAGGTTTTAAATTCATTTACCATTGACAGTCAACAACAAAATTTAGGAATACCTGGTAATGACACTTTTAATTTACTAATTCGGAAAAGTGGAGACATGTAAAATAATTTGTTTCTCTATCATGTACATTTGCATGAAAAAAAAAATCCACTAAGTTTTGCTACTGAGAATTGCATGTTATCGAACATTATTGATTGTATAGGATATTGACCACAAAATCAGATACTTGTTTGAAATAAAAACAAAAACATAACCAAAATATGATTACTTCTGCATAGAACATTATTACAAGACTCAATTCGTACTTTTCAGCACTCATTTAAATCTTTGCATTTTTCAACACAGTTATTCACCCTTTAAAACTACATGTAGTTATTTTGGTGTGATTGCAGACAGAAGCAATTTTTAAACATACATGTATATCATTATGTCCTATTATCAATAATTTGTTCACTGTGCTTAAAAGTACCATGGTCTATGAATAGTCTTCATCTTTGATCTCCACAGTTAGTCAATGAACTTAATGTGCATGTGTATATTGTGGCAGAATAACTCATTATTGTCTGAGAAATTCATTTCACTGCAATGCTGCAACAAATCAACATGTACATGTACATTTGTACAAGGTTAACAATTCTACACTGCCAAATGTGCCACATATGACAATCATATGATATTTAACATGTGATAGTCATATGATTATCATATGGTTCTCATATGTCAATTTTGGCTTGAAAACATATGAAAATTATGTTTAGGAAAAAACATATGATAATCATGTGATTGTCATATGTAAACTGAAACTTTATTGACTTTCACCGTGTGCATTAAAGTCACGCTTGAATGGTCAAGGGATAGGCATTTACTCCAAGTGCCTGATTATTGTAATTGACAAATTATAATTGTTTACATAAAATTTTGACACTTGTTGAGAGTTGTAATTAGCTTGGGGTACTAAAATTGTCACTTTATCTACTTGAACCAATGTTGGGCTTGCAGTTCTTAATATTTTTTGTCCTTTCGAAGATTTCAGGTGACGAAATGAGACCAGATTATTTTCGTCATTCTGAAAAGTCTTTCATCAATGACGAAAATGATGAGCGCTAGAAAAATCACTGCATGTACATTTGTACACCTCACCAATTTCACAACAACCCCTCCATTTTTTTTTGGAGGCACATTTTATCAATCATATCATCAATCATCAGCTGAGGGATCAATAAAAATAAAATTATAAATTTTTGGATTTACAATTTTCAATTGTTTAATAATTTGAAAAATACTTTGGATTATAATTTGAGGCATTTTCTTCCCAAATAAATTGACCTGTGAGCTGTACGGTTAATACATGCACTATTTTAATTTCCCTTAAGGTTCCCCGATATACCGATACTAATGAAAAAAAGTCATGATCTGGAAGTAACAAAATGTGACTGTCCTTATGGAAAAAATTCCTCGCTTCCATAAATCAAGCACATAAAAGTATACAGGTTAAGATTATGTTTCAGTAAAAATAACTTATCTGATAGTTTTCGAGTTCAAATTTACTTTTTATGTTTATTAAAAGAAGTAAATATGATGTGTTTTTAAAAAGTTCAAGAAAAACAGGGATGTACATACATGTATCTCTGCTGTTGTCAAGAACCTAACCCACCTCAGAAAAAATATAGCTCCAATTGTATCATCCAAATTGAAGTGTAGCTTTTCTAAGATAGGAAAAGATGTTGCTAGATATGCCCTTAAGGGTTAGAAATTGTAAAGTATGGCAAAGAACTACAATGTTATCTACAATTTTGAAAAGGAGGGGCAAAGAAGGGATGAGGCTGGGAATTTGGACAAAAAGCATTATTTTTACTTATTTATTGTAAAAAAAAAAAACAATGCCCCCATTATTTAACAAGGCAGATTTTCAAATAAAAATATTGATCTCACTTGCTGCTGATATAAAAATAAAAATAAAAATTTTCCATTTGCGAAATAAAAATTCTCATCCAACCCCATCCCCTTTGTGCCCAATGGATTTTTTATGTCCTTTACTATTTTAAAGTCTCTCAAAGTCAGTACACATATGGTAAAGCTCACAGCACTTGCTGATAAAGGCAATGCCTACTCCATATTAGCCAGCCCAGTTCATCACAGGACCATTAATTGCATTTAAGTCATCTGGTGGTTGTAACCTCAAAGATTAATCCCAAGACCTGTTGTTCTCAAGTGTGCAATGTATCCAAATGAGCAAACTCCAAAGTAAAGATTAAACCTGGGTATGAACATACAAATGTATATCTCACCAACATCATAATAATATCATTTTTAGATGGAGCAAGGAGGTTTTTTTTTTTTCAAATTCCATGTCCAACTTTTGAACCATCTTCTACCTTTGTCAAGAGTACTTATCATGGTAAAGTATTATACACAGTTGTGAATAAAAATGAAAGGTAAGTACGGAAAAATAGAGGGTAACATTATTGTAATAAATGGGGTATTAAAAATTCAGACTCCAGCATCAGCTGATCTGTCAGGTTACATTCGATGGTTAAAATTAGGACCTAGGGTATATTTCAGCGACTGTTCATATGCAACCATTTATTCGATGGTTTACCTTTGGTGTTTTTATGAAGTCCATAGTGAGTGACAATATCTGAAGGGTTGATTTGCATTCAAAGTCTACATTGATTCATCATTTATCAACACCTGCGCCATGACACCTCCTTCCCGGAAGTGGCGTAACTAAAATGGCATTACCTACAGTTACATCAAATTGTAATACTGCAAATGTGGGTCTCACTAATTAGCGACAAGGCGTGACAAGAAGCGACAAGAATAGACAAGAAGTATAGAAATAGCAGCAAAAAGAAAAATTAGCTACAAGAAGCAGTAAAATAGCGTCGAGAAGTTTATTTTTTCTTACAGAGAAATAAAAATGAATGTAAAGATATTTCGATAAAGTGACAAGAAATTTTTTTAAAAGATGAGTATATTTTTAAACAAGAATTTTTTTCAAATGTTATATTGAAAAGATAATTGATTGAATAAAATGATTTTTTGTAGTTTCTAGATGATCTTCTTTAATCAAAGAAAACAGAAAGAAAGAAAATTTATTCAGTTGCAAAAAAAATGAGTTCCGGAATTATTAAAATGATCAATGGTGAAATAGTTATTATCTAGAAGGGTGATAGCAAAATTTTGTTTTGGATTAAAGAATGAATAGTTAAAAAAATAGATATTTTACTACTATGAATTAGCAAATTTGGCTTAGAACACCTGTTTCGACTATTGAAGTCTCATCGGTAACGCTTTATGCCAAACTGTTTTAGATATATGCTTTATTTGATATTTTCTGCGTTATATACGTGCTTTAAATTTTTTGGGTTTACAATTTCCAATTGTTTAATAATGAGAAGAATACTTTGGAAAATAATTGGAGGTATTTTCTTGCCAAATAAATTGAACTGTGCCCAGTTGTTCTTTAAATTTGAACATTATTTATTTTCCCTATCTACTATAATCAAATATTTATCTTAAATTCTTACCTAATTAGGCATTCTGCACATGCCCAAGGCATGTCACAAAAATATAGTTTGCACTTTTTTCTTTTCTTTTATTATTATTATTTTTTACATTTTATCAAATATAATAATATTTACATACACAAAAACACGATTGTTTAGACGGCATCCTGCACAAGGCACGGGCATGCCGAAAAGTAAAGTTTTTTTCTTTTCTTTTATCATTATTATTATGATTATTATTTTACATTTTATTCAATTAATATTTAGAAAAACAAAATCATTATTATTTAGGCACACTGCACAAAGCACGGGCAAATCTAATCCTCTTGGGTCTCAGAATGGAATCAATATCAATCAAAGAATTAGCAAAGATCCAGTTAAAACACCTCAGAACCTATCAAGCAACAACTGGAAAAGTTCCAGAATGATGACACCATTGAGTAGTGTGAGTCCCCATTCGGAAAGGCCTTAACATTGGCAACAGAGAAAATGTGCACATTATTACCAGAAGGGAGCAGTTTGTTAGAAATAGTCCTTCATACTGGAGTCGGCTTGAGTAGCTCTAAAGAAAGAATTAATCAAAGAGAAAATTCAGTCATTCATCAGAGAAACACATGAAAACGCCATAATTGCCTTCACCGACGGACCATGCAGAGCCACACCATACCAGCTAAACACCCGGTTGCAAAGAGAGGGTTCATTCTATTGACGGAACTAGTGGCAATTCTGCTGGTTGTTCAGGTACTCCACTGCAAAGAAAGACCGTTTTCAAAGCCCTGAGGTAAACTCCTGAATTCTAACGATTGTGGAGCCAGTTTTTCAGAGCCTATATTACGTTCATGGTATGCATATGTGATAAATAACTGCGTATTTGCGTATAGGCAGCTACGCCCCTGAGAACTTACAAGGTAAAACTATCGGCGGAATGACCGTAACGATGAATTATCTTCCTCTTAGGATGACCGTAACATGCAGCAAGATCGAGATGTCCGTAACATGAGAAACAATAATATTTCGTGATGGGAGTTTGTACTTTACCATAATGATAAACGATGAATTGAAAAAAGATTTCACTAAGATTATATTTCATTATCCAAGTATTTATTCCTCGTAACTCCAGAAATAACCATCAAAGTGTTTGTAAAATTTGCCTTTGTAAGATATTGATAGGCCAAATTCAGTTGAAATGCACTGTGTAAAAGTGGTAAGAAAATTTTCTCACTTTTTTCCCTATAAGCAGGCAAAAAATAATCTCAAAAAATAAGTCACAGATGCTTCTTGATTAGATGTATTGAATATATTTATAAGTTTGAAAAGACAACGTCGAGAATTATGTACCACTCATTGCCTGATTCTTACACAGAATGGTACTGAAGCATTTGTCTAGCAATATCAAGGTCGCAGTTACAGTTTTATTTTCGGCTCAAGCGATTGTAGAAATATGGAGTTTGAATGTTCAAATCATTGTGTTGATTTAATAGAAGTATTTGGTGGTGATACCTGCGTTTATTTATTACATTCATCATTTGTCAAGTGATTGCTTGAGCAGTAAATAGTGATGTATTCGATTTTATTTGAAAAAAAATAGTTGAAGCGAGACACCCGCTAACTTGGGATCACCCTTTCGTAGGTTATTTATACTAGCGAGTCTTCATATTTGATATATATCACTCTACACGTTGACGTACCCCCAGGTAGCGAAGCCCAGCCTTCGGGATACCTGACCGAATAATTCAGTCAGAGTATGTCTTACTAGCGGCTGAGATGCTCTGTTGGCGCTCTGACCTACTCCCAGACCACACGGGGGTCAGAGAGCGTTTCCCGACTCTAACTATTTGTGAGTACGTCAACGTCAAAAGTGATTTCGCCCTTCTCCGATTGCTCCATTTCAAAATTGAAATGACTTTGACCGTTAGAGGGCGCTGAATTATTCAAGTTAGTGTATCAGGAATGACAAAGTACTTCCGATTGGACCCATAGTGGACGTACGTCGTGAACAACAGCATTCCCAGATTTTAAATCGATCTATTGAAAAAGGCAAAAATATATAGGTGAAAAAAATCAGGTTTAACACTACTTCATCATGGACCAAGAATGAATCTGAAACTGTAAAGCTATTGAGCCTCAATATGTTAAAAAAAAAGTTCTGTTGGTTATATTTAAAAGTACTGGAAATTACGGTGGAGCGCCAATAATTTCTTTTTGAAATTACTGTATATCCGTCGCAGAGATACATATGCTTTAATATTACAATGGATTCTCGGTTAAATTGTATACCCACTATGGATACAAATACTCCGTAATTTTAGGTGTAAATGAAATAGCAAGTAACGTTTTATTCTTGTAACAAAAGTTCAGAACTATTTTTACATTTTTTGAGTAACTGCAGCCGTGGCTTATTTCATTTTTTTTTATCCTGCTACGTATTAACAAGGGTCTTTATAGTAGAAACCTTCTATATTTAAGTAGCAGTCCGCTTAAGAATCATGCAATTTCCACTGTAAGTGATTTATTGATGTCAGACATTCTATCCGAATTGACTTTAAATCAGTTGGATATATTGGAAAAAAACAATAAATAAAATGAAAAAATGAAAAATATTTTCACCGTTACCATAGCAACCACCAATTTAGGACCTAATTATCACAAGAACATCATAATTTTAATGTAATTTTATATATCTAATGGTGGACATTAGAGAGGTGTGTGTCAATTTTAGCCGATGTGCAGCCACCTGTGACTATGATTTACCTGTAACTGATTAGTTGATTGCATAATTGAATTTACGCGTAAGAATCATGAGTGGGTGATTTATCAATGTCGGATATCTTATCCAAATTGACTTTAACTCATTTGGATATATTGGAAAAACAATAAATAAAATGAAAAAATGAAAAATATTTTCATCGTTACCATACCGACCACTCCTTAGCAACCGCCAATTTAGGGTCTAATTATCACAAACACATCACAGTTTGAATGTAATTTTATTTATCTAAGGGTGGACATTTGTCAAACAACATAATTATACTAAGGAAGTGACTTAATGAAAACAATTTACAGTAAAGTACAAAGCTATCTGATTGGTTTAGATCTGGTTACCATAGCAACCAAAATTCTTAATTTTTGACATTTTGAAATATATGAAAATAGGCTATGTTCAGACTCGTTTTGCCGGCACTAGAAAGAAGATATTATCCAAATGTATGCATTGTGCATTGATGTGTGGCAAGACTTCCCCACTGAAACAAATAAAAAATGAAAATATGTAACCTATCTTTGTTTTTTGTTTTTTGTTTTGTTTTGTTTTTTTGTTTTTTTGGGGTTTTTTTTGTTTTTTTGTTTTTGTTTTTTTTTTGCTCTTCTGGACCGGAAATCACCACCCATAAATACTTTTCTTCTTAACGCTTTTCATACTAACATTGTCCAGACCATAACTTTTTTGTCTTTTGACCTAGGCGTCTAATATTTGGTATGTTGGTACATCCTCTCAGGACAGAGTGTTGCATACCAGAGAATGTGACTTCTGACCTTGACCTTTAACCTCAAGGTCAAATCACATACAAATTTCGGCATAATACGATACATAATTTTGTCTGTGCCAATACTTTTAGGTCTTTTTACTTCGGTATCTGATTTTTTGGCATTTAGGTATATCACGCCAAGGCAGAGAGTAATGTTTTTTGTAGATGAAATTTGACCTTGACCTCTGAACCCAAGTCAAATAACATAAAAAATTTGGCAAAATATCATACAAAACTTTGTCTCGGCCATAATGTTTTTTCGTCTTTTTACCCAGATATCTGATATTTGGTATATAAGTAACTCAAATTAAGGTAGAGTGTAATGCTCTAGATAGGATGATTTTTTACCTTGACCTTTGATTCCAAGGTCAAATGACGTCCAAAATTTTGGCCAAATATCATACAAAATTTTTGTCTGGGCCATAATTTTTTGTCTTTTTACTTAGACACCTGCTATTTGGTATGGGGTTATCTCAAGTCGAGGCGCCACATACTAGAGTCGTTGACATTTAGACTTGACCTTTGACCTCATGGTCAAATAACATACCTAATTTTGACGCTTTTCATACAAAACTTGCCCAGACCATAATTATTTTTTCTTTTGACTTAGACTTCTAATATTTAGTATGTTGGTATCCCCTCAGGGTGGAGTGTCACGTACCAGAGTAGGTGATATTTGACCTCAACCTGTCACTTCAAGGTCAAACAACATACAAATTTTGGCAAAATATCACCCAAAGTTTTGTCTTTTACTTAGATATTTGACATTAGGTATGTGGCTATTCCACTCTAAGGCGGAGTGCCTTGTACCAAGGTGTGTGACTTTTGAACTTGACCTTTAACCTCATAGTTAAATGACATACAAAATTATGGCTTAAGTTAATGACTCATTTCATGCAACATTTCACCTCGTAGTATGTGATAAATGTAAAGAATCACTTGCCCTTCATCACCTGATTGTAGCTTAACCCCAAGTAGCAGGGTTAATAATCATTTAAACATCATTCTGTTATGGACAAAGTGTTCTCTAAATTTTAAAGGAGAAGAACTCTGATGAGCTTCAGTAAAATACCCCACGCAACGAAGTTGACCCGTCCGTCTGTCCATCTTCAGTTTTCCTGACTTTTTTGAAGCAGTTGCAGATATTCAAATGAATTTTGGGTTTAAGTTCACCATGATAAGTTTCAAATCAAGTTTACGTTTCGTTCCACTCCGATGATTTTTACTTAAGATTAATTAAAACTTAAAGAATTAAAGTCCGGAGTTTGAAACTACCATTATGGGTACCAGAATTTAGTAAGAAAATAAAGGTTTGTTTCTTGTCGTATACTTTAAGCTCACCTAGGACGAAGGTCAGTGTGAGCTATTGTCATCACTCTGTGTTCGTTGTAGTGATATGTTGTTATTGTTAACTTTTTCAAAAATCTTTTTTAAATTTTATTTTGTCACAATCTTTTGTAATGCCTAAAAAATAATTTTCAAAAATCTTTTTTTTTTTTTTTTATTTTATTTTGTTGCAATCTTCTCTAATGCCTGAAAAAATCATTTTCAAAAGTTTTTTTTAAATTTTATTTTGTCACTATCTTTTCTAGTGCCTTAAAAATCATTTTTAAAAATATTTAATTTCAATTTTATTTTGTTGCAATATTTACTAATGCCTGTTTAACACTCTAATTCCTTTTTCATATAGGTCCTTCTACATGTATTTCTCCTACGAACAAATTCACTTGAGTATCCAACATGGGGATCCGTAGGGTATTGTATTTTGGTGTGTAGCATTTCAGAAACTACGAATAAACCAAACGTAGGAAAGAACATTCAAGGGAACCTAGATTCTAGGAGATATCTACAATTACATATTTCATCTCGCAGTGACACATTAGAATCAATTGCAATATAGGAAATATGAACTATACAAGATGGTATACAAAGTTACATGATCCTTCTACTTATTTATTGCCCATACATAAGGTCAGAAGTAAACTTTAACATAGTCAATGAAATGTAAAATATAGGTTGCAGATAGTTCACGTTTGCCTGATGTCAGTATCAGTATGTAACTTCAGTTATATGATCCTACCTTTTGTATTTAATGAGGTATAATACCAAAAGTACTAAATCATGATGTTGTTACCAAAAAAAATTAGATTTTTGTCTTCTTTGACATACACGTAGATTTTCCAATAGTTCTTCATCAACTTCCTAATCTGAAGATAGTCAAATTCATAATGAACCTGATTGTGATTCCTAAGATATATTGGCTGACCAGGTATCAATTGTAATTCATTCCTGATACCTAAGAATTAAGACTAAACGAAAATATCTTAACAGAGTTGGCAAAGCGGAAAATGTAGGTCCTAATAACCTATTTCTTCATAGTGTGTTTATCATATAAACGACATGTAAAATGTATGCACAATTTAAGCCAGTTCTTGTGCTAGTTTCCTTAAATGGGAAACAAATGATCACACATAAAATGGCTTTTGAATGCTATTCAAATTTATTTCAATGTGATTAGGGTACAAGTGTTACCCTAAGGTCTTATATGTACAAAAAGACAAGACAATATCGATTTTCCTATTGTTTATTTTCCATTCCTAGACTGTGATATTCCCAAAGCGCCCTCCTACTAACCTCCTATTAACATTTACAACTGGTCTGTTGTGCTCGTATTTGTAATAAAGAGTCAGGTTTTATTTAACACAACAGATTCCTCACAGAAAAGCTTCAGCACTAAGGGGTACCGATTTTAAAAAACTTCTATCAACGTTTACGAAGTGTTTTCACCGTTACAAAATTTCATCATGATTTAGTACTTATGGTATCATACATGTACCTCAATCAATATAAAAGGCAGGATCAAATAACTGAAGTTATATACTGATGCATTAAGGATAGCGAATCGGCATCCAAATGAAGGGTAGTATCTACATTTCTTTGACTGTGTTAAAGTTTACTTCTGATCTCATGTATGGGCAATAATAAGTAGAAACTTGTTGACCATATTTCCTCGTTTGTCTACCCCGGACTTGACTTTTTATGGGCAATGGGTGTTTCTAGAAAAGCAGAGAAGCTTACCCTACCGGTGCACCTGGTCCATGCTCCCAGTTTTTAGTGGAGTCCGAGTTGCTCATTTGCTTTTGTTACTTTGTATGTATGATTTAGTTGCTTTATGTTCTTTGTTGTGTATGTCTGTTTTCCATGTCTGGTATTTGTCCCTGGATTGCATTCTTTTGATTACCGCTATAACCTTGGTTTCCTTGATTACTCTTGCATGAACAACTTCGTAAATCTTCCCTAAAACTATTGTACATAAGTCAATGAAAGTTGGCGTATTTGTTCCTTAGGGTACCCCACACAATATGACTGTTGGTACTTTTAATCCGTAAAAAAACATTGCCGCCGTTACTAAAAATAGAGCATAGGAGTCAGAAGGCAGTTTTTGCAAATAACTTTGTAGGGGTTGTATTGTTCAGCATCATAAGACAGACCAATTCCGAAATTTTCGAAACGATTCGTATACTAATGTAGGAGTTATGGTTCCTGAAACAATTCTTTTTTTTCACATGTACAACTTTGAAAATCATCTTCTCTAAAACCATTTATGATCATTTAATGGAAATAAAGCATATTAGTTCTTTAGTGTGTTTGTGATTGAAAGGACTTGTGATTTTTTATCAATGAATACATATGGCTGCCTATACTAAAAAAACGGAACATAGGGGTCGGAAGACAGTTTTTTGAAAATAATTCAAAAACTTTTGCCTTCAGCAAAATTCTGGTTCAGGTCATAAAATGCTATTAAAAGCATTTCCTACATTTGACTATTCAGTTAATTTTAACTTGACCTGTCTTATTGTCAACTTTTTTCTAAAAAGTAAATGGCAAACCAGATGAGCGATTCAGGCTATCTTGAGCCTCTAGTTATCCATTTATAATATTTCTATGATACATTTATAAATGTTGATTTTCCATTTTTTCTAAATTTCTGCCACCAAATTCCATGTTGAGCAAGTCCCAGTATTGTGAGATTATGTTTAAACAACAAAAATTATAACATTTTGAAATGTTCTATAAAAAGAATTTACATGTTCATGTTTATAAGATTAATAAAGGGAACCAAGATTCTAGCGGAAATCAAAATAATGTAATTCTGAGACATTTTGATAAGGAGATGTGCATTTCAGTAAAACGCGAGTTCAAAAAATGGAAATGGGATATCATGTCAAGAGATGACCAACAAAAACAAGAAATATTATCCTGGAATTCTCTCAATATACAGAAATTAATAAAAACAAAATTTAGTATTAGTCATTCGACATCCGTCCTAATTAACACTAAGTCAAAATTTGGTATGTTATTTGTCCACGAGGTCAAAGGTCAAGTTCAAATGTCAACCACTCTAGTACATGACGCCTCGCCTTTATGAAATATAGCCCTATACCAAATATCAGATGTCTAAGTAAAAAGACAAAAAAAAATATGGCCCAGACAAAATATTTATGGTATTTGGCCAAACTTTTGTATGTCATTTGACCTTGGTGTCAGAGTTCAAGGTCAAAGGTCATCTTATCTAGAGCATTACACTCTACCTTAATTTGGTTTACTTACATACTAAATATCAGATATCTGGGTAACAAGACAGAAAAGGTCATGGCCATGACAAAGTTTCGTATGATATTTTGCCAATTTTTTTGTTATTTGACCTTGGGGTCAGATGTCAAGGTCAAAGGTCATCTACCTAAAACATTACTCTCTTCCTTAGAATGATATAAAATGCCAAAGATCAAATATCAAAGTAAAAAGACCAAAAGTTAATGGCACAGACAAATTATGTATCGTATCATGCCATAATTTGTATGTAATTTGACCTTGAGGTTAAAGGTCAAGGTCAAAGGTCACCTTCTCTTGTATGCAACATTCTGCCCTGAGAGGACATACCAACATACTTAATATCAAAAGTCTAGGACAAAAGACAAAACATGGCCCCGACAAAATATTGTATGGTATTTGGCCAAACTTTTGTATGTCATTTGACCTTGGAGTCAGAGTTCAAGGTTAAAGGTCATCCTATCTAGAACATTACACCCTACCTTAATTTGGTTTATTTACATACTAAATATCAGATATCTGGGTAAAAAGACAAAAAAAAACATTATGGCCAAGACATCAATGCACAATGCATACATTTAGATAATATCTTCTTCCTAGTGCTAGCAAAACGGGTCTGAACATAGCCTATTTTCATATATTTCAAAATGTCAAAAATTAAGAATTTTGGTTGCTATGGTAACCAGATCTAAATCAATCAGATAGCTTTGTACTTTTTTGTAAATTGTTTTCCTTAAGTCACACTTCATTAATATAATTATGTTGTTTGACAAATGTCCACCCTTAGATAAATAAAATTACATTTAAATTGTGATGTTTTTGTGATAATTAGGCCCTAAATTGGTGGTTGCTAAGGAGTGGTCGGTATGGTAACGGTGAAAATATTTTTCATTTTATTTATTGTTTTTCCAATATATTCAAATGATTTAAAGTCAATTTGGATAAAATATCCGACATCGATGAATCACCCACTGCATGATTCTTACACGTTAATTCAATTATGCAATCAACTAATCAGTTACAGGTAAATCACAGTCACAGGTGGATGCACATCGGCTAAAATTGACACACGCCTGTCAATTAATTTCCAATAAACAATTAGGAGACTGGTAGACAGGATATTTATACACTAATAAAACCACGCAGACTGTAATTTATAAGGGTTGACAAGTTTTTTTATGTCCGATATTGGAAAATTGTCGTCGGTCATTTGCAAAATTTGCAAATACTTAACTCCTTGGTATTAACAATCGTCGTCTATTAGGGTATGTAAGTCTCGTTCTAGTGGCTAAAAACCACTAATTCCACTTCCCATAGGCTTCTATGCTAATTTCACAATATTCAATGGCTTCTCTGGACTTTACCTTAACTTTAACCTGCAGATGACTATATATCAGCATGATTCTACATATGTCAGCTCACAATCCTCAGAATGGCATCTGGGGTTAGCAGACTTGCAGTGCAGTACTGGTCACCGGAAGTGAAGGGTCTATAAATAGCATGGGAAATCCCAGTGTTTTCACAAGATAGGGGTACATTTAAAAATCATTATGGAGATTAGGCTTCACATCACAAGAAGCAAAATGCACCTATAAAATGTACAGAAATGTTTTTCCTTTCAGAAACTGTTTAAATTTTTTAAATAAGATGAGAACTTTTTTCACAGCACTATGAGGAACAGGGGTAATTTCTGCGTAGGACTATTTTTGCGTACGTTCCAAATGCTCATTGGTTGAATTGGTGGTCTGTAACCTAGTTTCATTTTCCGATGTAGAACGTATTGGAAATCGAAGATCGATTTGTATTTTATTGTTTACTTCCGGGTACTCGAAACTCTGTATAACAATGCAAAATCTTCTAGTTTGTGTGTTTTTTTTTACTACATTTATTATGTAGAAATATTTTTTGTCGGGATTTTTTACACAGAAAGATTTTTGCCCTTAACACTGAACTCAAAGCTCTCTAAATGACAAATCTCCATCTCGGGGTCACATGACAAGACTTACATACCCTATAGGAGAGTTCGCCAATCTCATTAGTGGTGTCATATTCACTACTTGGTTGGCAAATAAATAACTAAATAAACAATTAACAATTTCATGATTAGAATCCCAATTTTCAAAACTTTATAGCTTTGTTATTTTACATCCAATTTTGGTTCTGTAAAATGTTTCATATACATAAAAGAATTCATATTTTATATGTGAATTTATAACTGTTTTACTTGAAAAATAAATTAGAAACGATATTTGTATGTAAACCTCTATTTTCATATAAAATTGTCTTTAAAATTTTATGCTCATATAGTCTAATTACTGAATATTTCTTAAAAAAAAAAAGAGTTTTATTGGCAGTTTAGCGAACCTAAAGAATTTTTCTATTATCTTAAAAAAACGTAAAAGTTATGATGATTTAAAGTTGATGCCCCATGCCACTCAATGGATTTTTTGCCAACCAAAACCAAATCACAGGTAAGGGATGACATCACGAACTCTCCTATTGTGAACACGTTATATTTTGACTTCAGTTGTGCATGCAGTGTTATTTATTACTTTTCAGATTCGGGGTTCCGGTAAAACCGATGCTGACTTTTTGAATAGAATTTTCTGGGTTCCGAAATGTTTTCAAGTTTGCTTCGGTTGTCTCTCTACACGTTTCTCTTCTGATAGTTCCAGTCTACTGATATTTCTGTGCATGGTCATTTCATATTTTGCTGCCAAAATTCAAAAAGGAAAAGCAATACAAGAAAATCAAGAATTCAACTGCGTGGGTAATTTATAGGTAGGGACATTAGATCTTTGATATTTAGTGTTCAAGCATTTAGGTTTACATACTGATTGTGTAATTTTGAATTTTAGAGGGAAAGTGCGCTGCAAAATACTGAACCCAAACTTTATGCAGATCCATAGGATATAAGCACCGGACTACAGTTCCCCAGGAAGTGGAGGAATATACGTAACAACAACAACGATAGAAATTTAAACACGAACTTGCAAACTCCTTTTTGCCCAATTTTGGGCAGAAACAATTTCTTCAAATATGATTTTGGCTAGTATGAGAGACCGAGAAATTTGTTTTCAAATAACTGACTTTTTAAATTTTAATAATGCACCTTTATACTTCCTTCTCCTTTTGAGGTGTATAGTCGTCTAACCTTATTCCAATGCAATCAGAAATTCTGACTTTTTTGTAATTGTAACAAGGGCCTGCTGGTGGATCATATGATATTAAGCCATTTAAGGTCAGGTCAAGGGGTTTTTACTGACATATTCAAATCAGCCCATCATTCCATTTATGGTATGATATTCCTTTTATACATTTGTAAGATTGCCATTGTGGTTTACTGTACTCCCTTGAAAGCCTTGTATGCATTAAAAATTGTATTAATATTTTAACATTATTCTTCAACCGACAATAAAATAAGCAGAACTGATTAATGGTCTGCTATGTAGGGTGCATTCCTCCCCGAAGTCAGATGATAGTTAAATGTACAATACATGTACACATGACTGATAATTTCACCTTTGCACCAGAACTCAGTTAAACAAAAAACAAAAATGGTGGCTGAAGACCCTTGTCTATCATCCATTCCTTTAGTAGGTTAGTATTTACAAATATTATAATTTTTAAAAAAAATTATTAGAACAATATCTAGCCTACATGTACGTTTATAGAAACAAAACATGTCCATCAATATTTGCTTCTGAATTTTTTATCAAAAGCTTAAAATTTGGACTATTTGAGTGGGATTATCCAACTATATATCTCATAGGCTTGTTCCAGTTCAAATCACATTTTCTGAATTTTTTGTAACGAAGGTGCTGCATTTATGTATCCTACGTCATCAAGGTCAGGCGTCAATTTAACAAAAAGTCATAAGTGTACGTCGGAAAATGAAACTAGAATGAGACTTACATACCCTATTAGACAATGATTGTTAATACCAAGGAGTTAAGTATTTGCGAATTTTGCAAATGACCGACGACAATTTTCCAATATCGGACATAAAAAAATTGTCAACCCTTATAAATTACTGTCTGCGTGGTTTTATTAGTGTATAAACATTCTGTCTACCATTGTCCTTCAAACAATCACGTCCTCACTGCATATGTCATTTAAATAGCTTAGAGAGAAAGACATCTAAAACTGCCATTAATCATTATCAAGTGTGTTATCCGTTATTAGTCCCAAAAAAAGTATGTCGTTTAGGGTTACATTCCTCCCAAGAATAGGGTAGGTCGGTCGGCATTTTCATTTTTTTTTTTTTTCATTTTATTTTTTCTCAACTAAAGTTGAGCCTATATTTGTAAAATAGCATCATGTTTTAAGTCATGAAAGTGTATGGTTTTAAGTAGAAAGTTTAATTTTTAACATACACACCTATTAATCATGTCTTTTATTACAATACACTTATTTTTTGTAGGAATTTTGAACAAAATATAAGTACACTGTATTTATGCTTGAATTTACGTGATATAAATAAGTCTCCTATTCAACCACTATTGTGACCTGGTTTTTAACGTATTTTCGGTTTTACCGGAAATGATCTGTATTATACTGGAAATTGGCGGAAAATACCGATTTTTTCAATTTTGGAGAAAAAATGTATTAGGGTCGGGAGAAAAAATGAGTGTTGGTCTGGAAACCCGAAACAGACATATTTTTTTTTTGGCCTTATGTTTAACTACTTTTAAAATTTGTTTTACTACTTATGTACATACATGTACATGTACCTTACTATTTACTTAAATGTAACTTAATATTTACTTTTTTTAGGGTTCATACATGTAATTCTGATGATTCTGCAGTAACTGATGGCAAATCCAGGTAAGAACAGAAATATTAATTAATACATGTACATGTAGTAAGTGACTGAATTGGTGCATTCATTGATGATTTTAAAAAAAAATGCAAGTAATTTCTTTGCATTTTAGGTCATCCTTAAAATATTCTTGGTTGCTGTTTGTCAAATGACTCGCAAAAATTCTACCCACTTAATTTCTATTTCTTCACTTACCAGAAAAAAGTTCTATTTTTGGCACATTACTTTCCAAAAAATGTCCTTTTTGGATTAAAAAATACCTACCTTCCTACATTTAGAGGTAAGAAGGAAAACAGTTTATAATGAATGAATTTATGAGTGTTGAGAATCCATGATTGCTAAAATTTCAGGACGTAATTACATGTATTTGAAGTAAACTTTTCATGTAATAAATTTCAATAGAGTTGAAATCTGACTAAATTGACGCAGTTAGAAATTCCCTTCTCAAGCAGAATCCAAAAAAGTTTCAAATGCTTTGCCAGACCAAGTAAAAATAAGCCTAAAAGCTTTCATCCAGAATAAGTTCCCCTTAACTACATTCCTGTGCATGTATTTCAGGTGGTTTTAATTTTGGTGGCACACCTTCAGCCACATCTACACCATTTTCACTTGGAAAGGCAGCTACAGCTCCTGCAGGTGGTTTCTCCTTTGGCGCTACTCCTACAGCAGGGCAGCCGGTAGCTTCAACACAAGCTGCAGGTGGATTTAACTTTGGTGGAACAACTAGTACCCAAGCTACAACCCAAGCTGGTGGATTTAATCTTGGAGCAACTCCTGCAGCTGGTTTGTTATTTTTTTCTATGAAAACCCAAAGTTTGTTTGAACATGTGAATTACCCAGTAATAAAAATAATTTATTCCAGTCAATATCAGTTAACATGTGTCATTTTTTTGTGCTTTTTTTTGTTACAGTAGATTATTGCTATCTGGATACAACAGTCTTTTCTTTGTATTCTCCAAGTTAACTCAACTTATTTCTGTGACACTATAAAAGAGTAATCAAAGGAATCAAGATTTGAGTGGTAATCAAAATAAAATATTCCAAGGATAAAGATTAGACAGGGATAATAGACACAGATAACAAAACATGAAATAATCAACATAATATGTACAAAGAAACGAAACTAAATGGGCAACCTGGACTCAATTAGATACTGGGAGCATTGACAAGGTTCCCGATTAGGGTAAGCTTCCTCTGTAATTTGTTTGTGATGCATATATAAAACTTTCACTATAAATTAGCACTTCAATGTTAGAGCATATGGCAAAAAAAATCCTGCAGTAGTTAAGTTTTAATGAAAATTTTTAATGTACTTACAGTACATGTAATGTGATCAATTTATAATGCATACTAATATTGGTACATTGTTTCTTTATCAATTGTACTTTTGCATACATCTATTTCTTAACTTGATATTTAGGTGGCTTCAACTTAGGTGGTACACCTGCCACCACCTCTGCTCCTGGACTTAATCTTGGTGGGGGAACACAAACAACAAATACAGGAACTGGATTCTCTTTTGGTGGTGTACCATCATCTACCACAGCCCCAGCTTCATCTAGCACTCTGTCTGGATTACTTGCTCAGCCCACAAGCTCTCTTGGATTAGGTGGTCTAGCTGCCCCTAAAACTACAGCTGCTGGTAAGATAGGGCTAGTGGTATTAAGTTTATATTCTCATCTGATAATAAAAGTTTCAACTTCTGATGGTGTACTATAGGAAAATGTCATTGAAAGTTTAAGCTAGAACACTGTAGGCAGTGGAGTCCAATTGCAGAAAAAAAGATGGCATTTAGCCATCAGAATTAGATAGCATTCACATTTACTTGCTCTGTTATGATAAATAAATGGTCATTTAATTTCTTGTCTTTTGATATTATTTCAGTGCAGGTAAAACAATGTACAAAGTTTTGATATAATTAAGTGTTTATGACCTGTTTTGTTTTTCTATTTTTTGTCAAAGAGAAAGAGAAGATGGTGCTGCATCTCTCTTTTATGGACAAATTAGGTAGTGGTAAAATTGTGTTCAATTCAGACATACGTGTATGTAAGTCTATGGAGTATTTTTTGTGATAAGGAGATGAAGTATTTCAAGAAAAAAATCAAGGGTGCTACAATGAAAGTTAAGGTAAACTCAATGTAAAAAAAGATGTGCTTATTTAATCTTGTGAATTAATTTGGGGTAGTGAGGTTTGGGGTCTTGTGTCTCCAAAAATCAGTAACATGATTTTGCCTTTTATTTATAACATGGATGAAAAGACATTGGCTTATTTTCCAGTAGTGAGAAAGAAACTTAGCAATAGCAATACATGTGATTAATTCAAAGTTTTTTTAATAAAGATTTGTATTCTTTTCATTCTAGGAGTCTCATTTGGAGGAGTGACACAACTTGGTGCAGCCCCTACAACAGCCTCAACTCAACCATCAACTGGATTTGGGTTTGGAGGGTTGGCAAAGACCACTGCTGCAGCCACCACACCTGCTGGGTTTGGCTTTGCTACACCTGCCACTCAAGCTACTGCAGGACTAGGTGGCACAACTGCAGCATCATCCTCTGGCTTCAGCCTTGGAGCTAAACCACCATTGCAAAGTGGACTTACCATTGGTGCAGCTGGTTTGAATATCGGACAAACTACAACAGGTAATTTATATGGTGCAGCTGGTTTGAATATCTGACAAACTACAACAGGTAATTTATATGGTGCAGCTGGTTAGAATATCGGACAAACTACAACAGGTAATTTATATGGGGCAGCTGGTTTGAATATCGGACTAACTACAACTGGTAATTTATAATGCAGTGAAATCTGTCACAACCAAAGCCCTGTTGGAGGGAAAGTTTTGATTCACTTAGTCTGTTGTTTGGTTTACATAATTATCAAAATGCACCCTATCAGTGCACCTGGTCCATGCTCCAGTTTTTAGTGGTGTTTGAGTTGTTCATTTACTTTTGTTTCTTTGTATGAATTATTTTGGTTATTTTATGTTCTTTGTTGTGTGTGTCTGTTTTCCATATCTGGTCTTGTCCCTGGATTACATTCTTTTGATTCCCGCTAGATTACCTAGGTTACCTTGATTACTCTTAAACTTACTTGAAGTGACTTCAGATGATGTCTGTAATAGATAAGTTTACAATCTTCTATTACGGTTCTGTTCAGACAGATTTCTTTGTTTTTGGTTGAGACACAGTGGTGCGCTTAGTCATTACAGTAAAAATTTTTTGATGTACAAAAACAGTGTACACAAAAATTGTTGCAATTCAAATAATTCTTAACTAAATTTGGCTTTGATGTAGAAATAAATCCTAATTTTGACTTTAACTGATTAGAAATTAAATTAAAAGGGTTGTTTATAAGTTTTGACTAAGTTATGCTGAATTATTTTAATACCCCTAAATAATCTTCATTTTCAGCAGGAGGAAGCATTTTTGGACAGACAACAACAAAACCACAAGTGACAGGGCTTGGTGGTGTAGATCCTAAAACTTCTACTGTAACTTCAGGTAAATTGTTAGAAAAAAAATTAAATGTAAATTAAGATTTTAATGCTTGGATTTTTGTCAAAGCTTCATGTTCTTTTAATTTTAGTAATTTTCTTTAATAGAATCAATCTCTTGAGGTTTTAATCAGTACCAAGCACTTGGTGCAAAAATTTAAATAAAAAAATATACCATAGTTATTTCTTGTCCTAGTATTTCTTGCTGACATCTTTCTTTACTGTATATTTACTTCTGATTTCATCAATTTCCAGTTTTTTTTGTTGCTTTAGTTAATTCATGTATGTAAGTAGCTAATGCATGATTTTATTGCAGGAGGAACATCCACTGATACAAAACCTGGGTAAGTGATCTAGCAGATAGACGTGTAGATGCTTTTAAAACCCATAGATTCATTATTGAGGACAAAGTCCTCACTAACAGTATTTAATATGAATTAAGTTATAGCTTGGAAGCATTGAGTCTGATTTTAGTCTTATAAGAAATCACGTCTTTCACAGCTTCCCTTACAAAGTGCAGTATTTTTGTATATTCTTCACTCAAAAATGTTTATTATATATGGTCTCTGATAATTTTTAGCTCAGCTGGCCATAGGCCATGTGAGCTATTACCATCACTTGGGGTCCGTCATCGTCCATCTTTGTCGTTAACAATTTTTCTAAACCCTTCTCCTCTGAAACTACCGGACCAATAAGAACCAAACTTAGTATGAATATCCTTGGGGTATCCTATATAGAACTGATTTGGGGATTTTTGGTACGTCAAAAAAAACGTGGCAGCTGTTACTAAAAATAGAACATAGGGGTCAGACAGAAGTTGTTTGCATATATCTCAATAACTGTTAGGTTTAGCCAAATTCTGACAAGGTAAAAGTGTGATGAGATCTATCTGTGGTAAAATTTTCATGTAAATTTGTGAAGCCATGTTTGAGTTATTGCCCTTTTTTGGCATTTTTTGGCTATTTTTAATATTATTACTTTCAAAAATCTTCTCTGAAACTACTCATCCAAATAGAACCAAACTTTGTATGAATGTTACTTTGGTGTTCTGCATAGAACTGTTGTGGGGGATTTTAGATCTGTCAAAAAACATTACCGTTACTATAGATGGAACTTAGGGGTCAGACAGTAGTTTTTTGCATAGATCTCCAAAACCGTTGGGTTTAGCCACATTCTGGTACAGGTGAAAGTGTTCAGCATGATGAGATGTATCTGTGGTCAAATTTTCATTTTAATCTGTTAAGCCATGTCAGAGTTCTTGCCCTTTTTCAACATTTTTTTGCTATTTTTAATGTTATTTCTTTCAAAAATCTTCTCCTCTGACACTACTTGATCAAGTGGAACCAAACTTGGTGTGAATGTTTGTTGGGGTATCCTACATAGAGTCTTTGTGGGGATTTTCGATCCGTCAAAAAACATGGCCGCCATTACTAAATACAGAACATAGTGCTCGGGCAGTAGTTTTATCTTTGATATTATAAAAACATAGTAAAACATAAAAAGAAATTTCTTTTATGTACATGTATGTGTTTCTGTGTCTTTATCTTTTAATGCACAATAATTTGAGTTGGCATTGAAGTTATCTTTTTAGAAGATGAAGTAATTAATAAGAAATTGCTTGCATATGTAACTAAAAGTGACAAGACGTGAAAAGTCTTATGCAAAGTGTTGAATTTAAATAAAAAAGTTGTGGCAGCATTTAATTCTGTTTGAATTTAACTATGATTATCAGTTTCAGTGGTGTGTATGATTATGATTTGTATTTTTACAGAGATGGTAAAACTTTGAAAGAATCACAGCTACCACCAGAAATAACAGGAACTGTTGTGGAATTTCAGTAAGTTACTAGGGATGTTATGATTCCACTATGTCACGATCCTGTACATTTCAAGGTTCATGGCTGACAATCTTGATTTGTATCATGATTTTTAAAAGAGACCATATTATTGTTATATTAGTTATAACACATTACTAAGTATGTAGGTATTGACTAGCCTTATCCCTTTAATACAGTTTCAACAAATATTAAGTGCTTTCACACTGCAGAGTAAACTATTTCAGATTTTAAAAAAATTCTTGCGGTCATTACTCCGTTTTTTCTTCTGGTTAAGTTAGTTGATAAATAGTTATACTCGACGTCACATACTGCACATTTTCAATTTGAAGCTCTATTTTTTAAACTGTCGGGACTTACCGCTAGAGTTGTCTCTCTTTTATTTAATCTGAAGATAGTTCGCATATATGCATGACGTGATAGTTCCAACGAGTCGTTTATTGGCTGAATTCGTGCGTAACAAATCCTTACGGGAAAATCCTATACTAATATCTGCCATGTTGGTTTCTACAGGACGCTTTGTTTACAAAGGAAGTTCTTAAGTTCCCATCAAACTCCGGTGACAATTGTCTGCTTGATCAACTTCTCGGTGTTGTATGATGTTCGTGCAGAATAAATCCGAGATATCCGAATTAGTGCTGAAATGCATTCTGGGTTCTTTGATTTTTGGACAAACCATTTAAACGTAAACAACATCTAGCAACCCAATCACTGTAAACATGGCCGACTTTTGACAATGTAAATATTGGGACCGAGAATTAAAATCTCACCAGAATTTAATGATTCAATGTTTAGGGAGAAGCCGTTTGGCTAAACGAATAAGCAAGTCATTTAAAACAATTTAAATGACGGTAGGTGTCAGTAAAGTCGTAGAAAATATTTTTGTTCAAATTTTAACAGTATCTTATTTATGTGACGCCGAGTATAGTTAATAAATTTATTTGTTGAACTTATATAATTTGATTGTAGAAAGTATGTGAAATCTGAGAAGGCAGTTCAAGATGACCTATCACGATCCTCAACAAAGCCATTATACAAAGTTCAAGAAGATGTTATGGCCCTTAAACAGTTGTTGTCTGTTGTTTCTAATGGTCTGCAGAGAAATGCTGTAGTTGTTGACAAACTGAAGCATGAAATGACACAAGTTTGTATACTGATTAAATTCACTTCAATGCAAATAAGTACCTCTCTGTGTAAAGAATCAGGCAGTAGGTGGCACAACATCTTTCTAACTTTGATTTTTATTACCTCATACCATTATATTCAATACATCTAGAAAATTTAAATTTATCCTGAATCATCTATGATGTATCTGCTTATATAGGGTAAAAGTGTGGAAAAATTTTTCATCCATTTTCAACTGAATTTGACCTATCAATATCTTAACATATTTTGCCTGATTCTTTAACAGAGAAGTACTAAACACCTAGTAGCATTAGCATTCCTAAAAAACACTAGAACAGTGTTATGGTTTGAATGTATTATATCTACCAATGCATCTAAAATGTTAATTGGAATTATAGTTTACTTGTTTTAATCCAAATTTGATTACTTGTCCTGGAGATTCTATAAATCAATGACTCAAGTAACCTACATTGAATCCACACCAACTAACAAATTCTATATGTTTCTTTTCAGGAGCTAAAGAATGCTGAAATGACCATGAGAACCAAAGATACTCCTTCAGGATTACAGTATGACAATACTGCTCCTACAGAGTATGTATTAAACATGCATGCTTAATTTTAATCAGCCATGCATGAATTGTCCACCTGTACTAAGCTGTGTGACCTGCCAAGGCTGTAAAATTTCCATTTAGTGTAATATATTTTTGTTCTGCTTCAAGATTTCATTTCAAATTGGCTATAAGTCATTTTTACAACTAAAATCTGTTTAACATGTATTCTATATTGAAGGAACTTGTTCTCAGCAATTTAGTTTCACAAATTATTCTTAAAAATAAATCACTTACGAAAAATAAGTTGGGTTCCAGGTAAACAAATTTAGTGTAAGGAAAATTAAATTTGTAAGTTTTGTTATAGGTTAGTTACAATCATGGTTTAAATATCTCATTTATACTATGTACTTTTAAATTACATGTACTGTAAATCTGGAAGTGGATGGAGGGTTTTTTGTTTGAATGAATTGTATTAACAATAATCAAAACATGGATGTTTAGTGAAGTTCGACTTTCCTTTAAATATCACAAGATGTAAATCACAATTATATATAATTGACAAAAAAAAATAAAAACAATAGTTAATACATAATGCCGCGCAAAGTTGCAACGTATTATTGATACCATCTAAAAAGTTGTGTGTCTGTCTGTCTGTCTACGACACTTTCCAGATGATAACCTGAGAACGGATTAATGAATTTTGTACAGTTGTAAAGTACCATAAAATACAGGTGAAATTAAATTTTTAGCAAAATCAAATATGTAGTTTCCAAACATTTTACCACCCCTTTTTTCACCATTAGGTGGGGTACAGACATGAATTTCTTCTGTTTTTTACTGGATTTCCGTTATTTCATATCCGGATTTTACTGTTACAATTCTTTTTTTATCGTATATTTACTTCCAATTTTGCCAATTTCGGCTTTGTTTGTTGACCTTGTTAAATAATCTCTTGGGGTATCATTTAATGTTCCAATAATGCCTTATTTTTATGTAACAATTTGTTGTAGATATTTCCAAAGACTAGTAGAAGATTTTGAGAATCAGATGTTAATGTACAGACAGCAGATAGAGACTTTAGAAGAACATCTTGCATCAACACATCAACCCAATAAACTCACTCCTGATGGTAAATATTTTTATCTGACTATTTAATCATTTAGTTTTTGTACCCCCCACCCTCCTTCACTGTGAAAAAGTTGTATGTCAGTCTGTCTGGTTCTGGTGTATCATAAAATACAGATCAAGTTTGATTTATTGCTTGATGGGATACTATTTAAGTAGCTGTCTTTGTAAGAGTCATGCAAAATCTGAAAAATGTGATACACCCCCAAAAAGGCTACATATTTTTATTTTTGTAATTAGGTTGTTTTATGGGTCTATACTATGAAATGTGTAATTATTCATTCAAATCTGCCTGCTCTTAGGAGATAATCCACATTGAAAATCCAGTAGATTCTATTGTATTTGAGTGCCATTTACAGAGTTATCTCCCTTAATTTTGAAATCTACAGCACATTCTATATAATTTTTATCTCCTAAGAGCACGGGTTATATGAAAAACTACATGTTAATTCCTGTTTACCATGACATTTCAAACAAAATATCAAAAGTAAAAATATATAGGCTTTTTACCCATGAATCACATTTTGCATGATCCTTAGCTGGAGTACTACTTAAAAAAAAACACAAAACTATTACAATGTGGCAATTATCATTTAATGTCCCATTAGATGCCCTATTTTCGTTGTTCTGAAATTATTACATTCCAATTTATCCTTTTGGTTGAAGAAATATGCATTGGCAGCATCAACAATTCCATAATGCCATATTTATTGCAATAGTAATTGCTTTTGGTTAGTTTTATATTCATAAAACAAATAATTATGAGTTTAAAGGTCAAATTATTCATGTATGTATCTGTATGAGTTTCTGACCTTTGGGTCATCTGAATATTGAATGGATGGTGAGTAAATTTTACTTGTCTAGTATTAGTGTTTGAAAATATTTTGAGTACATATTTCATGTATATATCGCTTATAAGAAGTTTATTTTCTTGTATTATGGGCAAAATAAATTATTACATTTCCATTGCTTTATTCTTCAAGACCTGAGTAATTATTACAATATAACAGTAATCTCTGATTTGACAGTAAAATTAAGTTAAAAATATGCATCCCAACATATGCCTGAAAATATATACGAATGTCATTTCCAATTATATCTGTTCTACATGTTTATTTCAAAACTACTAAAGTCCATATAATTGTAAATCTTTACAAATTTTCATAAAATTAGCACTTGTCTTTTTTTATACAGTAGTTTTTTATTTTGGTTGAAGGGTCGAGAGATCGAATGAAAAAAGATATTGTCATCAAATGATGTAATTAATTTTTTTTTTAGATTTGATATTGCTACTGAGAAAGTTACATGAGACATTTATAGCTTTAGCAGCCCAGCTCCATCAAGTTCATGAATCTGTCAAGGTAAAAGTTAAGAGATTTGTGATATTTTTCTTTTGTGGGTGTACTGTCTTAGTTGTCTCATGTTGGTGTGCTCATTTCCAGTGTGTAAGGACATTGGATTAATATACGGCTAAGTATTACCATAGACTTTAGAATTGTTAGTCATTGGTAATATAAAATGTACTTAGCCAAGTGCACGAAGACATATAGGACAGGGTCGTGACCTCTTGGCTTAAAAGTCAAAATATGTCTGGGTAGGGTGACACAACTTCTTGTGACTTTTTGGCTCAAAAGTCAAAATGATATGTCTGGTTGGGGTGACACAACTTCCTGTGGCTTTTTGGCTCAAAAGTAAAAATGATATGTCTGGGTGGGGTCACACAGCTTCCTTTTGGCTGTTGCTTTTGTGTGTTGGTACATTTAACACTTGGCTTGTTCAAAGTAAGTTCTTTTCTATCGATTAAATGTTTTTGCCCTTTAATGCTTGAAATATTTGCCATAGGATGCAAATACCCTGACATTCAATTATAAGAGTGTATAGGCATTCTAGTTCTGTCAGTGGTCTTAATTATGATAAATGTTCTGGGCTAGATCTATTTAAGAAGTATTTCCTCCTTGTGGAATATAATAATAAGCAGATTTTTTATGTTGCCTATGTAGGTACAGAAAGAACATTACCTGAACTACAGAAAGATTTTCCTCCATGATACAAAGAATATATTTGAGACAGAAAAGAAATCTACACACCATGCCAGACCTGACACTGCCACACATCTTGGTCCAACACCATTTGGTGGTCTGTCAAATGCTGCAGCTGTTGCCATGGCATCAGCTTTAACAAGGTCACAACAACCCACAGCAGGTAAATATAGATTTGATTTTAATATTTTAGTGAAAAAGAGCAACAGAAAATTATATTTTTAGTTCCGAGTCCCTCTTTCATCTGTGGTATGGTATTGCACATTTTTATGGCCTGACTCGAAGTTGAATAATTCATTTCTACGTGTACCTGGCCCAAATGCCACAAGACTTGAAAAATACTCAAGTCTGAGAACATTTGTAACCTCTATGCTAATTCCTCTCAAATTTTCAGACAGAATTAATCTTTTCAAGTTTTGCGGTGCTGAGGGTTAGGGTTGACTTTCATGAAAAACAGTGTGATGCCAACAATTTCAATATTCAGCTTGTATATCTAAAAATCATAGTAACCAGGAACTAGATAAGGTAAAAAAAATCACTGTCTTGTGCAAGCACAAAATAAGCATTAATTAATTTGGTATAAATATATTTCATGTGGCATCCTATATTTTCTGATTCTTAATAGAAGTTGTATTTTACTAATAGGTCCACCAGTAGCTGGTCTTTCTGTCAACCTTGGACAAACAACAGGCTTTGGGTCTACTGGATTATTTGGTGCAACTCAGCCAGGTAAATCATACCTGTTAACCTATACAACAGGTCATGTTCTCCTGTGAGAGATTTTAACATAAAAACAAATTTTTGGTGTCAACTATTTAGCATTTTTCACAGAAAATATTGTAATTTTAGCCAAAAACCTCCCACCAAACTTACCTTGATTTTATGCGAGTTGTTCCCCTTTATGTGGGAGGGTTAACTAGTATGTGTAAATAAATGTGGCTACTGACATATTTTGTAAGTAGAACTTGCAAGTGTGTAATTTTGATTGGTTGAAAGATGAACCATTAATGATTACAAGATATTATAAAATTATAAATCATTACCAAACCAAATTTATTCAATATTTCTAGTTAAGTACAAGCAGGAATTAAACACCTTCATGATTTTACAGTGTTATTGTGTATTGAAGTAGCTGTCTTTGTAAGAATCATGCAAAATATGAAAAATGTGATACACCCCAAAAAAGGCTACATATTTTTATTTTTGTAATTAAGTTGTTTTATGGCTCTATACTATGAAATTTGTAATTATTCAATCGAATCTGCCTGCTCTTAGGTGGTAATCAACATTGAAATTCCACAGTGCATTCTATACAATTTTTATCTCCTATGAGCACGGGTTATATGAAAAACCGAATGTTAATTTCTGTTTACTAAAGAATTTTAAACAAGAAATCAAAAATAAAAATATGTAGGCTTTCCAACCATGTATCACATTTTGCATGATTCTTAGCTGGAGTGCTACTTAACTTTTCCAAAATAACTTGCCATTCTTTGTATGAGTACATCTAATCAAGTGTAACAGATGGGAATATGCTGTATACATTCTAGATTTTTATTATTGTAGGATTTGGTGGTACAGCAACAACACAGCCAGGTATGAGAAATATTTTTTGGCAATAAATACTGTAAACCCAGAAAGTAACTTCATTTTAGCAGATATTGTGAATTGTACCACTATTTTTTTGAGTGAAATTCACATCAGTAACTTTAAAAATTCCACAATGCAAATTTCAAACATTGCAAATTTAAGTCAGTGGTATTATGGCAAAAATAAAAATATCACAGTAATTCCTGATATTACAGTTGTACATTGTTATCATTTGTCTCTGAGTATCAAAGTTTCAGTTTTCATCGGTTTTTGTGGGTTTTTTTTTAACTCCAAATTTGAATGACATCTGTTGGTAGTACCTTTCAGAGTTTACTTAAAAGTTGTGTTTACACTTGTTGAAGACCTTTATATGATCTCTGAATTCTGAAAGTATTTACTATTTTGTATTTAGGCTATAAGCTGGTGCATTTGTTACATTTTACCATATCTGTTCTATTTTCTTTTACCAACAAAATTAGATCTCTTCTTTGAAACCTTAAATGGTTTAAGAAATCTATGAATTCATTCTCCACAATTAAAATACTGAGAAATCATGAAAACTGGTAATGATAAATTAAACTGCATTCACAGTATTCACCAAATATATGGTATGTCCTGAATAAATGGATTAATATTCTTCCTGTTTCCTATATTTTGGTCCTGTTTGGAAATACAAATAATATAATTAAAGATGATTTTAATAAATGTTCAATTTCTGGTTTATGAACTAAGAAATCACACAAATGTATAATATGTATGTACTCGTACCTTCAACCAGGATTTGGTGGTGGATTTGGAGCTACTACTCAGGCTGCTGGATTTAAAGGTGAGATTTTGACGTGACATATAATGTTCAATTACACTACTTACACCTCATATATAAAAAACATAAATTAACCAGATTGTAGGTGATAGACTCGTATAATCTAGATAACTATGTAATGTAAATCAGCTTATTTTCGGTATTAAATATAAATGTTGCCTGCAAAGGAAATAGTCAAAATCTATCACCTAGAGTAAATCATGTAAATCAGGTAATTTAAAAAAAAAAAAAAACAATAAAGTTGCCAATAAACAGAGATACTGTTAAATTTTGATTTGAATTTTCAGGTTTTGGAGGTGGTTTTGGTGCTACAACAACTACCCAGTCAGCAGGGTTTGGAGGGTTTGGTACCCCATCTGCTACTGTTAGACCGTTAGGTTAGTGGTAAGCACCCCCATATGTAACAATTAAATAAGTACAGGGTTTATAGGGATTTATAGATCTAACACGAAACCTATTAACCTGCCTATATACATTTTATAATATTTTACTGGAGTGAAACATGCCAGGTGATCTTGCTATTTGATTGGTCAGCTTTGCAGTGGATATTAGACCATATCCCTGTTGAAGACTCTTGGATATAAAAGCAGATTAGAAATTTTATACGACTCAAAATAAGCACCAAATCGTAACTATGTTGAAGATCAACATCTTTTAGAACAAGAATTAAAATAAAAAACTTATTTAAAGATATACCAGTAGAATATAACTGTTATTTGGGATATTCAAGGGGAAATGGTCTAATATTCCCTGTATTGGCTCTATATTCTCTTCTCCTACAGCTCAGGGAGTATAGAATGCTGACATGGAATGTGAGCCCTTATCCCTTCTGAAGATCTTAAATAAAATATGATATTGTGGTGGGGTACTAATTAATAATTTAATAGAAGTAATTTAGAGCTCATCCATCTTACATTAGTAATATTTTATTGAAATGTTACATCTAGCAGAGCCAGTAAAAATGCCATGTTCAATGAGTATCTCCATGTAAAAATTAGGATATAATGTAATAATTGGGACTGCTGCTATTGCACAAAAATTCTTCTTGTATTAGTCAAGATTTTTGTTAATGTTTTAATGATTCCTTTATGTTGTTTTATATTCCAAAATTATAAAGATGTGTTGAATTTGACTAGAATATATTATTAGTGAGTCTCTGTTTTCTTCAAATTTTTTTCAGTACACTAAAGCTATGGTAGAGATTGTATATTTGTATTGAAAGATGATAGATTTTATGTTGCTTGTATATTGTATAAATCTGTCACTCAGAGATTTTTTTCTCTCAGGGTTTGGTACAACAACAACTGCATCAGGATTTGGAACAACAAGCACTTTTGGACAAACTGGTTCCCTGTTCGGGGGAACACCTGCTCCAGGTACTACACCAGCTTTTGGAACAACTGGTGACACATTTCAGTTGAACAAACCTCCAACATCCAAGAAGAAAAGATGAAATAGCTAATTATCATAATTTTTACATTGACCAAAGTGTCTTTGATAGACTCATGTGGAAAAATCATGGTTCAAATTTTTTATGTTGTATCTCAAAATTGTAATTGTTAATTCATCTTGTTCAGTGTGATGGTTTTTCTCAGGAAAACATCTTGTACAACAATTCAGGTTACTAATTTTAAGTATTTCTTTTTTTAATTGAAAGGGATACATTAACTACAATAGTAATAACTTTCTTTGTGACTTCTTCACTGTAAAGGTAGCTTTTATACACATGTAAGCATGGATCATTCAGATTTTGCTGGTTTTAAGTTATGAAATTGTTTTGACCAGGCTATATTGATCAAAAGGCATATCATCAGATTTATAAGATTTTGTGACTTAATCATACATGTAACATGAAAACCATGATTTGGTAAATGCAACATAGATACAATGCAGTGTTTCTAGAACTAAGTTGTGGGAACAATATTTTTTAAATACATCATATTAACAATTAAAATGCTCTAAAATATTTATTTTCAACTTGTATGAGGTCATTGTTAAAAAATGAGATGTAATCAACTTGAATGTAAGATATGGTGGAAACCCTTGCAAGTACAATGGTGATCTGCATGAACAGTTGTCTTTTAAACTAACTACATATGAAAGAAATTTGACCAATCCAACACAACAACTTTTTCTCATTCAATTGAGGTGTAAATTCATGATAACAGTTGATTAATCAAAGAACAAATGCAATTTATTTTGTGTAAAAGTACTTGGTTTTTTTTAGATCTGATGCAGTGAAATTTCCATTCTGGTCATTTACTGTTATGTTAAAACCAATCTTGTTTCAATTAAATTGTTGATATAATAAAAGATGTTTTCTTTTTTATGTATTTTTGTGTATCTGTTCTCCAATTTTCTATGAAGACAGATGGTCAGTGATTCCCAATGTATTCTTGCTTTTACTGAATAAAAATCTTTTATTGCAGGGGTTGATCTAAAGATTTTGAAAAAGGACATCTTAGGCTATTTTTTTCTTATTTTGCCAGAAATTTACAAAAATTTTCTAACAAAAGGATGGTTTCAACCTTTAGAACCCCCTGGATCTGCCACTGTATTTTAAAAATGGCCTCATCCTCTATGCAAATTTTATTTAAATCCATCAAGGCAAACTGTTGGAGGTTTATATTTGGCTGAAACCAGTTAGTTTTTGTTCTTTGCTGCAATACAAAGCAGGGACATAGAAATGCTGGGCTTCTGTCTGATAAAACTTTTAAAGTACTCTCATGCAATTTCATAAAATTTATACTAAAGGTTGTTACAAGAAGTAGAAAGAAATTTGCTGTTGGATTATTTATAGAAGAGTTATTGCCCTTTGAATTTAGAAAATCTCACTTATTTTCATTCCTGCAACATTATTAGTGTTCTCGTAATTTCATTTTGTATATTTGTTTTAGATATCAATATCAATCTACTTTCATCTGTGTAAGTTTAATTTCAATCAGTCAAGGCAAGGTAAATTTGTACAGCAAAAACCAATTGTGGATATAAGGAAGAAAGGACTAACACATATAAAGCCAAAATTCTATAGTCAGGAAAGGCATGTTTTAGAAAAAACTTTCAAACCATGATATCCATTCTGGTTACTATTTATTAATTTTATCAGTTTAACATCCTGAAAATGAAAAAAATATTGCAGCATTCTTAAGTTTTGGTTGTAAATGCAACATTGAAAAAAAAAAAATCCTGTGAGTTTTACATGTATTATTGCTATATGAAATCATTAGCAAATTCTGAAATAGGAGTAATTTACAGTAAAGATCAATTAATTTGTGTGCATGTGTTGGGTGATTACAGGTAACCGTAGTTCATGAAGGGGATCCCATAGGTTGAGCAGGATATTAAAAAAAACCACACCATTAAAATTCTCACAGATTTATTAAGTATATCACATTCTTATTTAACCATTCAATAGCACTATGAAATGTTGGTAATATTTAACTATTCTGAAATGAAATGCAATATGTACCTGTTAACAAATATGTAATAACCTGAACAACCAATACTTAAAGATTAACAACTTATAACTGTGAAAGTATTATCATTTGTGGGGAACCAATTTTTGTAGTTATCATGGATAGGACAAACCAAGAAAGGTTCCCAACTAAAAGAATTCCTCCATTGAATTGTATGCTGGATATTTCAAAACCATGAATTCAAGACATGAAGGAGTGTTTCTTTCCCAATCCTCCAAAATTGGGATCCATGAATGAAAGTACTTTCACAGTATTACATGTACAAAAAATTTAGTACATGCATATGCTTCATGTAGTACACTTATACATGTATTCCTAATGCAAAATAAATTAAAAAGACTGCAAAAAACATAACAAAAAGTTACAAACAGTATCGTGATATCAACTTCATCAATTGTTCACCATATAAGCATTAAAATTGAACAGAAAAATTAATATAGGGTGTCTGTAATACCAGGCCTGGTTACTTTGGGCACAGGGGTGGCAAAAGATTAAAGTCGAGAACTGAAAATTGTCTTGTGAAGAAAATCAACTCATCAGGGGACATCATAGCTACACACCAATTAAAAATTAATCTGTCCCGTTAGAGATGTTTCCAGGACTTAATCTAGCGGAAGTAATGAGCAAGAACTTTTCCTTGTTGGTACTCATGCCTGCCATTTGGTAATTGGTTATGTAGACAAAATGTTAATATTGTTATTTTTCAAACCAAATTTACTAAAACTTCTCCTTGTCAGAGATGTCTTTATAAGGCCCTGTGTTTCATGTGAAAATGTGACAATTTTTTTAACAATGTGCAAGATGAATGCAGAATTGCATCCTCTTATGCGTTGGGTGTAATATTATTGGGTTATAAAATTTCTCCACCACTTGACACAATGAAATGGTAAGTATATGTATATTCACCTTTTTTGCTGAAAATGCATCATTTATATGCATTGTAATGCATAGTTGTAAACCATTCATATAGCTAACTGTAATTATATGGGTTCCAAGATGTTTCTGTAATGCAATTTGTACTGACATTAGAATTTAACATGTCCTATATATGAATTCAACACTAAGTCCTAAAATATGCTCAATATAGATCCTTACTATTCAAGTACATCTCTGTCTAAGAATCAGGCTTCTTGTATAAAAGGTGTTGCACATGAAAAAAAAAAGTGCAGAGGTTTTATTGCATTTATTGTATTTATAACTCGTAACCTCCAGAAATAACCATCAAAGTGTTTGTAAAGATATTGAAAAGTCAGCTTTAGTTGAAATGCACTATGCAAATTTTCCTGCACTTTTTCCCTATGTAAGCAGTAAAAAAATATCTACATCACCGACATTTCAAGATAAATTTTAACAGCTTTTCGATTGTTTTCTAGACTTACTGAATATACTTGAGGCAAAAAATACCAAATTTGAGAAAAATAATGTGAAATCCATTGCCTGATTCTTACACAGAAAGGTTTCATAATCACAGGTAATTCTCAACCCACACTGATACAAAACCATCTATTTCTATATTTATAATCTCATAATGTTTCTATCATCTTTTTCATAATATTTGAGTAAGGTCTTTTTTCTAATGTCCGAGGTAGTTAATTATCCCCTTAATGCCACATCTAAAAATATACATAGGTCAAGAACATAAGCATTGTATTATAAGTAAGAGCCCTACACCACTTAACAAAGCATTATACTGTATGTACAATAGGCACTTTTTGCTGGGAAACACAACATTGCTTTTTAATACAATAAAAAAATAAAACATTTGAATTTTATGTCAGATAATAACTTGATTATCCAATTCACAAAAAACACCTATTTCCTGCCATAACAAATCACTTAAACTAAAAAAACACATTAAATTTGATGTGATCTATTACAGCTAATGACTAACAATGAATAATTCATGCATACTGTTAAATATTCCAACTGTGATGTCATGCTTGAAACAATTTTATGTGTAAATATGTAAAAAGCTTTGATTGATATTTTGTATTGTGACCTCATTCTTTTAAAATTATATAGGGTTTGTAAGTCTCATCCTTGATGTGCATTTTAATCTGGAATTTCTAGTGTTAATAGTATTCAAATCCAAATACCAATTTATATCTACATAGCTGCATCCAGATGCATCAATTTGATGCAGAGTTATCAGAATTTTCTTTTTTGTAATATTACCAAATTTATTATAGTGTAGAAATAATTAAGTGTCATATTTTCATTGTATTCAAAAATAAGACATTTTCATCTATAGAATTTTGGTGTTCATAAACAATCTATGCTATTGAATGGGCGTTAGAGATCCATTCAAGTGAATTCACTGGGTCACGTGGTGAGACTAACAAACTCTATTCCAAATATAAGTCAGCTACTAAATTCTTATTGTACGGTTAAGAATAGAGCGATAATTTATCTTTACTTTGAAAAAAAGTATATGATTCTGTAATATTTATTTTAATTACCACAATTTTTTATGTTAACTCCCTCTAAATGCCATTAAAATGTTGAATATATATGTATATTGTAAATTGAAAAATTAGTGGAATATCTTTGTTATTGCAATAACTACAACTGACTTAAATTTACAATAAAAAACTGACATAATGCAACTTTTTCCTTTTTGATGTGGAATTATTTCTTTAAACCATAAAGATTAAAGTAACAGCTGAAATAACATCAAAATAATCAATGAATGCAACTGAATCTACAGTATTCAAAATTACAAACTGAATTTACAGTATTCAAAATTACAAACTAATCATGAAATACTTAAAATGATTTAATAATCATTTAAAGTTACCTTCTTGATGCATAGAAAGATAGTCAGAAATTTTCTGAGTTTAAATTCTTTTATTATTATCTTATTCTAATTATTATTATTTTTTTTTTTTTTTTTTTTTTTTTTGGGGGGGGGGGGGGGGGTGGGGTTCCAAAAATTCATTTTATATCAGAAAAATTCATAAGTTTCCATAATTCTTATATGCTAATAAAGCAATAATTTCAAAGAGTAAACAGTAGCAAATAATACCACTCCCTCTTTTCAGTGTCTTAAGTCCAATAATACCCCTCCCTCTTTTCAGTGTCTTCAGTCCAATGTCCATTGGTAGGATATAAAGAGATAACACAGTCATAGCATATGTTTTTTTATAGTTTAGATGGAGTTTCATTTAAAATTATAAAGATCACCTACAAATTATATCAGAGCTATAATATACAATTACAACACAAAAAATGTACAAAAGAAACTGAAATTGGTTATTAGTATATGGGAAGATATATCCATAGCCATCCAAAGTATTCAAATAGAATAAATGTTTAAATAAATAATAAACAACTCCAAGTTCATATATTTCCAGTCACAACAAATTAAACATTCATTTTGAACTTTAGTTTCATGATTATTCAATCAACCAGTCAGCAGATTTCAATTCTTTTACACATGATAATTATCACAGTTCACATGTATCCTGGACATTTGCTGTTGAGATCTTTCTTTTGCATGGAACAGCCCAAGCAGTTTCTGGAATTTCCCTGGTTTAATTTTAGCACTGAGTGATATTTATAACTCATCATTCTTTTATTCCTGGAGTATTTTCAATGGCAGCTTGTTGAAGACATGGTAACAGAAGTCGGAAGCCATCATGAATATAAGTACTGCTGTTTGATGCCTAAAAAAACATAATTGTAAATCTCATTTTAAGAAAATACACTAAATCATTAAAACTGTGAAAAACTGTGAAAGTATGATACTTATTCTTTTCTCTGTATTTACTCCCTGTTGTTATTTTTTATTTTTAAATGATAATCCTTCATTTTTATTGAAGAACTTTTTATGGGATTTTATTTTGTTTTCATCAGCATTCCACCACTGATTTGATAAGCTAAGATTATTACAGAGTAAGACCAAACACCTTAAAGATGAAGGACTTGATGCAAAACCAGAATCGCAAAGATCTCATCAACATTTGTAAATTCATTAGAACAATCATGGAAAAATTGAACTCTCCATCTAACTCTATTTTATATATCATCATATAAATAGCAGTCATTCTCCTGCAAAAATGCAAAATATGTATATCATATATTTATATTACTTGTATAGTTTATATCTTATGTTAATTACAACTTTTTCTCTATACCACTATAATTGCAGTTTGTGAGAAATAAAGTATATTCAAGTTAAAATTCCATACCTCAAGATAAACATTGGTAACCATTTGGTTAATAGTACTATCATTTTCATTGTCCTCCTGAAAATTGAAAAAAAACAAGTGATAAAAATAACATTCAATTCCAGAACGTACAATTCTTGTAAAAACTCCCCCTTGAATCAGAACACCAGTGATTTTTGTACGCACCTACTAAATACTTGTAGTACTGATTTTTATACTTACATGTAGATAGGAATAAGCAAAATATACGATGTATGTTCACCCTTTTGTAAATTATAAGGGAAAAGTCATCACGTTTTTTCATATACACATTGAACGAAATATGTCATACTTCAAAATTTGTTTGTACATTCAACTAAATGTAGTATATGTAGAGACTAATGATTCCTCAACAATGTAGTATATGTAGAGACCAATGACTCCTCAACAATGTAGTATATGTAGAGACCAATGATTCCTCAACAATGTAGTATATGTAGAGACCAATGACTCCTCAACAATGTAGTATATGTAGAGACCAATGACTCCTCAACAATGTAGTATATGTAGAGACCAATGACTCCTCAACAATGTAGTTTATGTAGAGACCAATGATTCCTCAACAATAATTCTTATAATTGTATTAAACTAATACATAAATATAAAACCAACTAACTATATATATATATAAATAGATATACAAATTAGGATTACATATGCCTTCAAATCATTAATTCACTGAATTTTAGACATATTTAAACAAGGTAATTTCCCAAAAACTCAACTTAAACAACTGAATAACCATACAAATGAGAAGTATAAGAGAAAATGACCATGTTAAATTTTAAACTAAAAAAATTCAAATATTTCAATAGGCTATAAATATTCCATCACAAACATACTTCACTTTAGTTACTGAAATAAGTACAAGAGGCTCCTAGAAGCCTGAATCACTCACCTGGTTCAATTATTGCCTTTCAAGGGCAATAACTCTAACAAGAAGTTGTCCGACAATTTTGACTCCAGGAAGACTTTGGTAGTACTTATCGTGAAGATCATTTCATCAACAAAAGTTTGATTCTATCTATAATAGTTTTCAAGATATTGACTGAAAACTACAAAAATGTAATTTTTTGTCTTTCAAGGGCAATAACTTTTATATGGAGTCAACTGACAATTTTGATCCCTAGAGACTTTTGTAGGCCTTAAAATAAGAATCATTTCAGTAATTGACAGTTTCCCTCTGTCTATCATAGTTTTCAAGATATAGGCTGAAAACTAAAAAAAAGACATTTTTCACCTCTCAAGGGCAATAACCCTTACATGGAGTCGTCTGACAATTTTGATCCCTCTGAGACTTTTGTAGGCCTTATAATAAGGATATTTCAGCAATTGAAAGATATTGGCCAAACCTAACGGTTTTGGATCTATATGCAAAAAACTACTGTACGACCCTTATGTTCTATTTTTAGTAACAGGGGCCATGTTTTTTAACCGGTCAAATATCCAAATATTCATTTTGTGCAGGATACTCTAAGGAACAATCATTAAAGTTTCATGCAAATCTATTGAATAGTTTCAGAGAAGATATTTGAAGAACTTGTTAACGATGACGACAATGGATGCCAAGTGATGGCAATAGCTCAAATGGCCTATGGCCAGGTGAGCTTAAAAACAAAACCTTTAAAATGTTGAAGAGAAATACTATTGTTTTTCCATTGTTTTTCCTGCACGATATCTACTATCTCAGCCCAGGGGTAAAAATAAGGAAATACAAGCTGGTAGCCAAGACCATATTTTTGTTTAACATTTTCTATATGTTCATCTAAATTTTACCCAAAAGTATGGTAGTCGAGTTCAAAATCTAGCAGCCATGCGCTGCTGGGCCACTGCCAATTTTTTTTATCCCTGCAGGCTACTGCTGTGATACTAAACATATTGGCACATCATGTCCAATTGACTCTTAAGGTCACATATTAAAAGAATATTAAAAGAATGACTTCAGTTTTGTACATCTCAACAGAACATTACACCTCCATCCATCATACTCACTGCGATATTTTTTGTCTCTGCTGTTATTTCTTAAATATCTTACAACTTACCCCCAATTTATTGAGGCAGCGTGAGAACTTCGTAGAAAGGATAGACACCTCTGTGCTTAGCAACTTGTTGATACTGAAATCATAATGTTAAAATATTAATGCTTGTCTACAGTTACTTCATATAAGTTTGGATACAAAAGCAACTTTTTTTTTATTTCATTTCTAATTATTGTGAAAGTATTGTTTGTGAAGTACCAATTTTCCTGGATTCATGGGTTTGGTATACCACACAATTCGGTTCCCAACGAATAGAAGATTTCCAAAATGTTTGTATGATAGAGTTGTCAAATCCACAAATTCAAGAATCTATGAACTGATCATTTTTTCCTAAACCATGAAAATTGGTACCCCTGAAAAAAAGTATTTTTACAGTATTTTAGAGTGTATACAAGAAGTTAAGATCCATTAGACCCTTGCACTACGGATTAATTTGCTATTTCAAAGCTTTTAAACTTTCACCACACTTTAGGAATATTTTTATTATTGAATGACAGTCCATATACATGTATTAATAAATGATTCAAGATCAAAACATTATTTTATTTGGGACTATTTGAATTGCTGAGTGTGGACCAATCAATGTTAATGACAAAGTATCAAGCCAGGTTATATAAAATTATTTGGTTTGCTAAAGAAGAACACAACCAATCAGAAAGCCTGTTACAGAATTGTAGGATACAGATGATATTTTTCTGGAGTATATAAATATAGTTGTATTTACATTTGTGTCCACCACTGTAGAAAATAATACACTTTCTCATTGTTTTTATACTCAATTCTTCTTCAAATGAACGATTTTTGACTTCAAAATTTAAAATAACATTGTCCCTCTGACATCAAAAGTCGCTAGGTTCTTTTGTAGCAAAATGACAAGTGAATTGTAGTATTGTATTGTATTGTACCAAATAGTTATTGATAAACAATGACACTTCAGCAAATCCTACTATGAGTGCAATGATACACTCCCTCAATTACTGTAAACATATTAACTTTTGCTACTGGTAATTTTTGCAGATTCTTTAAAGTGAACAATTTTGCAAATATTAATTTTTTTGTGTTTCAAGAAACAATAAATGTTTTTAGTGTTAAAAGTCTATTTCATGGGTATTAGTTATCATGATAATTGTGAAAATAGCAAAAATTAGTACACGGCGAAAATCAATATTTTTACAGAAACCCCAAGCAAGTTAATAAAAAAAAAGATTTTAAAATACCTAAGTAAACATTTAGCTCTTTCTACAAATGATTTATCTGAATCCTTCTGTATCAGTATTAGTTCCCCAGCTTTATGAAATTGTTCCATTGCTTTTGATGTCAGTTCAGCAAGTGACTGGATGGCTTTCTGGTGCATAGTCTGTAAACAAAGATCAATTACGTAAGTTCTTAGAAAATTTAAATAGTACAAATAATGTTTTCTTTAGTCAAACATGTAAATGATAACACCAGTTCTAATGAAAATCATCTTGTTTCTTAGATGTAATGGATCCTATTGTTGGGTTCACACCTACAAAATACAGTTGTCGGAAGCAATATTAAAAACAAAAGATGAATGATGCTGCTCAGAAACATTTTTAGCTAAATAATGTAACCAAAAGCACATTGAATTACATTTTTTAATTAATTATGCGTATTCAAAATACTTTAAATAAAATGCAGCCTGAACACTGTTATTTATATATATATGGTAGATTTGCCTCACCCCATTAGACTTCTTATATGTATTATATACTTAGTGTGGCTGTATTTGTAAACTGTTACAGATCCTCTATTGTCTTATTTGATACCATCAGAGGTTGTCCTGTTCAGTTACATCATAAGCTAATGTTTGCGCTCTAGATTTACTTACAAAGAAGTATCACTCAGTTAACAAAAGGTATATTTTTATATAGCCAAGTTGGCCAAGTGGTCTAGAGCGTTGGACTTAGTGCAGGCGGTGTTGCCATAGATGTCAGAGAAGAGAAGGAGTTCGAATCCCGCTGGGGGAGCAACCTTGCATCGATTCTAGAGTTGGGGTGTAGTTTAGACTTGATTATATATTTCACACAAAAATTTTTTTTTCTTAATCATCTCAGAAAATGCAATAAAAATGAACCTAGTTTGACTATCTGCATCTCTAAATTTCTTGAACATGTATTTATGTTAATTGACTGTCACAATTACATGTATGAAAAACACCACAATGATTTTATTAATCAAAATAATTTTACTTGTCATCACCAAAAATTAAACTCACATTTGCATTTCTTGTCTTGACTGAAGGAAGATTTCTACTTCAAATTCACACAAATATAACTGCAGAGTAATATATAAACAAATAAAAGGCAGTACTAAATGCAATTAATTATTTCTAGATGTTCAAATTAGCACTGACTAAAGGACAGGGACCCTCAATTTCAGATGCAGGACCACTGAAATTTCATTTACCTAGGTCCTTGGTCTACCATAATTTACAATTACTCTAATTGAGAAGCTTTCTTTAGGATGCAAAAAAAATCCAGGACCTTTCACTTTTGAAAATATATTTGAATCTACAGTACCTTAGGTTCAACTTCTTCTCCTTTTTCTTGTTTTTCATAAAATTCTGTGATCTCCTTCCTGATTTTCTCCTGGACCTACAATAAAGCAACAAAATTTAATTTTGCTCACTTCCGACCAATTTAATTTTAGATTCTAATGTGGATCAAATCAAAAGCTGGGCCCAAAAATTTAAATCTAAATAAACAATTAAGAGTCAGCATATCAAAGAACCCCAAGAGTTCATTTTTTAAATGAAATCAAGCAAAGTTGAATTTCGGATTGTTAAAGAATAATCAAGGGAACCAAGGTTATAGCGGCAATCAAAAGTATGTTATCCAGGGACAAAGACCAGACACGGAAAACAGACATAAACAACAAAGAACATAAAGTAACTAAAATCATACATACAAAGTAACAAAAGTAAATGAGCAACTCGGACTCCACTAAAAACTGGGAACATGGACCAAGTACCTTGAACTAATTTCAATTTAAGAACCTTTAAGCACAACAAACCCATCATACTCAGGAACACTAAGAATTATTTCTTTTATGAAATCATTTGAAGTTTAATTTAACTGTGTACCTTAATTGTGACTTTTTCAAAATGAGACTCAAAATCATTATTCTAAATGCAACCTAAGCAATAGACTTCATCATGTTTAAAGAAAACTTTTTTTGGTAAAGAAATAAGCAATTTTTACAAAGTTTCACAAAAACGCTTATTTTAGCTTTTTAATTCGAAGTGGTTACAGCCATTACCCTTTAATAAATCTAAACCTTAATTTGGTGGTTAAGAACGACATTGTATAATTTCATAGAGATTCATGCACAAATTATTGTCTGAAAACAAAATAAAATAAACAATGTCAATAATGTAGCCACAACTATGATGGAGCATTGTCATTACAACATATAATCCCAAAAAAAATCATAAAACTAAACTTATTGAAGAACTTAAGCAATAGGACACTGACTATAAGTATTTAATGGACAGTAAAAGGAGGGATGCACTCAACAAAAAGAAAAATTTAAGGAGTTAAATGCACAATGTGTAAGAAGTGATGTAAAAATATATCATGGCAATTCTTGATAAAGACCTAAAACAATTAACAGGTGTTATAAATTCTTAGATTTCAATAATATCATACAGGCAATCTACTGTAAATTAAAAAATTAAAACCATGTATTCACTATTGCCAATTTGAGCAACTAACTTACTTGTAATAATTAAGACAGCTTTACAGAAATTTTAACAATACTGATGCTGATTTTTTTCTCAAAATCACAAAAATTAAAATCAGACACACAGGAGAAATTGCAACACATTTTTCCTGTTTTAAAATATATGGAAACATATGTTTAGGACCAATATGGAAATTTATGTTTTTGAGCCTATAAAATCACATGGAAACAAACGTTCTTCTTCATTATATGAAAACCATACATTATTCATAAATAAGATCCTATGGTACACATAAAATTATAATATGATTTTCAGTTTTTCATGAATTAATTTGTTAGTACTAAACATATGAAAAGATACGAGACAGATATGTTGCAATTTTCCCTGTGTATTCAACAATAATGACAAAATTGCAATAATTCAGGCATGCAATAGTTTCTGAATTTACCAAATCTTATTTTTTTCTCTGCGATTACCTTATTTATTTTATCTGGAGCTGTTCCAAGGTGTAGGTCAGTCAATAGCTCAGTCATTTCTTTAATGAATTCATGTTCTTGCTCTTCATCATCTGAAAAAAAAACATAGAAATCATAAAATAAACATAAACATTTCCTTGGATATTGAGCTGCGGCCCTTTGCACAAAAATCGTAATTACTTTATAGGCAGAAAAAATATAACAGTCATTCCTATAATATCAATTTCTATTTGATGATTGTTATTGAAATAAGCAGCACCTGCATCTTGAAAGTATAGGCATTTCTCTGACGCTATTTTTTCCAAATTGGCAATAATGAGAATCACCTTTGGTGTAAAAAATAAGGAGATCAAAATTACACAAATGCACACTTTTTGATATAGACATAATTATAAAATGAAAGAATAACACTAAATTGTTATATATTATTATTTTTCTGATGAAGATGTCATATAGAGTTAAGTATTATGACATCACAACTTACGACTAATTTTACTCTTACGATTTTTTGTGAAAAGGGCTGCTGTATCTTAAAGTTTAATGATAAAAATTACAGTATTAGAGTACGAAGGAAGTAATTTTAACAGAACAAATTAATCACTTTTGTTATAGCTGCATTAGCTGTCATTTTCGTAAATTTTTGTTTCTGTTGAAATATGCCTTAACTTTGAATTATTTCTACTAAATTGTACTTTTCCTGTATAATTTCACTTGATATCCACAAATAAAATGCATTAAACACAGTAAATAGGTGTTTTTATATCTATTGTCTTGCAAGACAAAAAAAATCAAACAAGATAAATTTGTATGCATGTGACTTCTGGTGACCTTAATCAGCACATGTGCTGTAAGGGTCACTTCTTTAATAACAAATATGATTGCAAAGTGAAAGTGGTTATTCAACGGCAAGGAAGATCGACGGACTCAAGCCATAAAAGAAAAAATGTCGAATATAACACAAGGATCCTTTTGAAATTTACATATTGTGATATAATGTGACTTAAATATGGTCATTATTTATTTGAAAATTAATCAAGAAATCGATGAAATGAAATGAAAAAAGACACATGCTTACCTGTGTAGCTGTTATTGTTATTTTTTACAAAAGTTAAAGTATTTTTAACCCAGGTGATTGTCCTGTCAGCAATCTTCGGAAGTAATGGCGAAATTTAGTTAGATCAGAGCTATCGATCTTCTCTGATTGAAAAATGTTGTTTTTACAATATTCTGTAGGTATTATCAACATTTATTGCTTCAATCGTATTACTACAAACTTATTTCATTAAATCAGCAAAATTCAGTAGAAAATCAAAACTGAACAAATCTGGCAGCTAATGCAGCTTTAACATTGTCTAAGTAATCACACCCAGTCTGTGAATGAACATGTTTGCAGGATATAGTTTATGCTGTTTTTAACTGGTTGAAATGTTTCATTGCATGTAAATGATTTTTATGGTTAGAATTTTAAAGTTCATTTGCCCACAACAACAGTCAAATTTAGTTACATGTAACAATGAAAAAAACCATTGTACTACAATTACAGCATTGGGTAGAACCATAAAATGACCTATCACCACAAGATGTATGACAATATCATAATAACGTGATTGTTGTTTGATTGATTATAAAAATCTTATGGCAATAATTTCATTCATTTCAGGACATAAATGATTTACAAATTAAGCAGTTCCTGCTTTGTACTTATCCAACACATTGAGCTGGATTTTTTGTTGTGCTAGCTCAAAAAAGCAACAGCTCGCTGGTAGGCATGCCATCCCAATCGAACACAATATTAAGACTCATCACTCTATCCCCTTAAATACTGCATGCTCGGGGGAGAAGTGGTGACAACTAATATCAAAGTCTTTGGTGTGACTCGGTCAGGAATTGAACTCATGAACTTCTGTACATGAGGCAAGCTACACTGAGACCACCAAAGCGGTTTCATAATGGAAACTTGAACCTGACAGATACATTAACCTGCAATGATTTGTGAAGCATACACAAATTTGTTTGTGTTTTCCATCAAGAACTGCTCACACCTTTTAAAATTTATTCAGTAGAACATGTCTAACAAAAAGCATGAGTATTCCAATTTTTATTTTGTATGCTAAAATGACACTCTCATAGATTTTTGTCATATATCAGCAACTTGTCATTTCCAACAAAAAATCTTGCAGTCCTATTCACAAAAAATCTTAAAAGTAAAATTAGTTGTAAAATCTAACTTCATAATAGATTAAAGTATTGTGACGCCATAATTTTTGACTTATTTTTAACTTATGATTTTTTTTTTGGCAAATTGGACCACTGCTATTAAGCAATGTCAGGTGAAACACATTCCACTGTAATACCTGTCGAAACTAAACCCTGAATAAACCATAAACCTGTTTAAAGCAAACAACTCCTGAGTCTATAAATGTCAGTCTCAATGTGACTTATAAAGTAGCAGTCTTTATAAGCATGATACAAATTCTGTAATATGTGATATACCAAAAAAAAGGCTATACATTTTTAATTTTGTAATTAAGTTGCATTATTGATGAAATGTATAATCATTCATTCCAATCTGTCTGTTCTTAGTAGATAATTCACATTGAAAATCCAATTCTTCCTATTGTATTTTAGTGTCAGAGTTATCTCCCTTGATTTTGAATTCTACAGTACATTCTATATAAAATTCCTAAGAGCACAGGTTATATGAAAAGCCACGTGATAACTTCTGTTTATAACATTTTATACAAATTATCAAAAATAAAAATATGTATGCTTTCTAACCATGTATCACATTTTGCGTAATTCTTAGCTGGAGTGCTACTTAAAAATAAGCTACAAGAGAGGTTTGGTTTAGATAGGTTACAATGTACAATGAACAATTACCAGTATCATCATCATTCTCATGTTCAAAGATCTGTTTTATCTGGATAAGTTCTGATTTTATAGAAGATAGGGTTTCAGCTGGAAGTGATGTTAGGAGAGTCTGGACTTTCTTCTCACATTGGTTAGATAAAATCTCTAATGCCTCCAGATGGGATATGCCTGAAAAATTGTCAATTACAATGCATCCAAAATTGGTACAAATGAAGGGATTTAACTCTTTGATCAAATAACTATATTTCAAAGTTAACTATATACTTACCACTTGGTATTATGCCATGATTAGTGTTCAGATACCTTTTCAGTAAATTTATCAATTGTTCAATCATTAGGCCATCATAAAAAAAATCCGAGAGTTTCATTTATAAGGGGGTGGGCAATTTTTTTTTTCATTTTTTTTTTATCAATTTAAGTGATAAATGCTGTCAATTTGAAAAATTTACATAAATTGAGAAAAAAAACATAATAAAAATAATAGTGACAAAATTAGGTTTGGAGGGAATGAGAATTGTGGGTATTTTTTTTATTTTGGCCTTAAAGTATGCAGTCAACATAAAAGTCTATTTAATAATTTTCTTATAAACACAGAGTTGCTTATCAATTCCTAAATAATTTGTAGAACAAATTTATATCGACTGGAATTAATGATATTCAAGAAAGAAAATAAAATGTGTGTACTTAGGGGGACAGAAAAAGGCTAAACCATTTAGTGAGACTGTACTGCACTTTGAAAGCTTAAAAAAAACATATTTTTGTTATTACTTTGTAAATGATTTTTTCAGAGGTTATCTCATGGACATTTCCTCCACATTATGGCTTCCCTACAATAGTCCTTTTTCATATTTACTGTATGCAAGCCATTTCAGCAATTTTTTCAATGTAACTCACGATCACATGACAACATACTTGGCAGTCTTATTGGGAAAAGGAAGAACAGAAAACATATTTTTCTTTGAAACTTAAATTATTTTCATGTCGGTAAGTACCTAAATGGTTTGAAATGAGTTATTGAAAAGTGTCAATTACTTACCACAGTTCAATAAATTGAACATTTGAATTTAAAGTCTATCACTGTCCATTGCGCCAATCGAACAATAAACTACTCTGTTGGGTTAGAGAGTTAGTTCACTCTGCTTAAAACCTTAAAATTCAAAGTCAAAGTTGGGAATATGAAAAAGAATCATTACATATTTTACCTTGATACTCATCAAACAGGAAACCAAAATGTGCTTTCCTTGCTTCCTCAGATTCCTTCTCCATCTCAGCTTTATATTCAGTCTCTTCCTTAGCCTCCTTCAACATCTTAGAAAGGTTTGGTTTATTTCCCCTTTCAAACAACACTTTAGACCTGTGTATGCCAGGATCATGCTCCTCAATGAAGTCAAATGCTTTTTTACCCACGGTTTCTAATACGTCTATACCTCCTGTCACAAGATTTTTACTCTAGAGAAATGAAACAATATAAATAGAAATTTATGTCCATCTGTGTATCAATGAAATTGATTTTCAATTTGTGTTTGGAACATCTGTGTTGTTATGGTGTCAACCTGAAACATCTCCTTGATTTAGTAAAGGGTATGTGATATATTGTATGCATATATTGATTTTATAGTAAAAATAGTTTACATGCTTATGGAAGTTCATCACTGGATTTAAAAAACATTACAAAAATAATATATTCAATAACGCTATATAATTTTAAAAAAATTAAATATTTATTTCTCTAAATCTGTTACAAAACCAAATAAGAGAGATTCAAACCCACATAATATTGATGCTATAACTTGATTTCTTGATAATAATCATAAGAAATAACACTCAAACATACTTTGAACTATTGGAAGGATCTTTCAAACTTTTGAACTTAAGATAGGTCTAACTTCAAATTTTATATAAACTTAAAATGTTTTTTTTTTCTGTTTAAGTAGCTGTCTTTGTAAGAATCATGCAAAATCTGAAAAATGTGATACACCTGAAAAAAGGCTACACATTTTTATTTTTGTAATTAAGTTGTTTTATGGGTCTATACTATGAAATGTGTAATTATTCATTCAAATCTGCCTGCTCTTAGGAGATAATCAACATTGAAAATCCAAAAGATTATATTGTTCTGAGTATCATTTACAGAGTTATCTCCTTTACTTTCGAATTCTACAGTGCATTCTATACAATTTTTATCTCCTATGAGCACGGGTTAAATGAAAAACCAAATGTTAATTACTGTTTACTAAAGCATTTTAAACAATATTTTAAAAAATAAAAATATGTAGGCTTTCCAACCATGTATCACATTTTGCATGATTCTTAGCTGGAGTGCTACTTAAAAATATAATCATGTCTAAGAACTTCTACTGCTGAACATTACTGTAACTAGAAATCCCTCACTCTGAATGGGCAAGTATTCATGTTAAACCTTAAGTTGCAGGTTCAATCATACACATTTACATATTAAGCTCATCCTTCCTGTTTCATTTAAATCCATTGGCAGGACTTGTGCTGAAAGGCTTTAATATGTAATACCATTCAATAAGGTTGTGTCTATCTTCATGCACATCTAAATACAAAATGTATGTTGCCTGAATGTTCTATAAAATTTCATTGAAATCTAATAAGTGGTTTACTTAATGTACTTATATGAACAGATGGACAGACAGATGCACATTGTTATTCCTATCGGTGACTATTAAGACTCCTATATATACCCCAAATTTTGTTTCAGGATTTTCAAAATCAATATGGTATACAGTGTATCTGTAGAAAGTATTACAATATATGACATGAAGTTTGTCAAGCTACCTTGACAAAAGGATTGTGTGTAAATGATGTGACATATGGTTCCTCTTAAATCTTGCTATAAAAGAACAATGTTTCAATGTATTTCACTTTTTCAATAACCTTGAAATATCTTTTTCAGTATTTAACTTAAGTGAAAATTTCTTCAATAAAATTTTATAGGAAATAAAATGTAGATATGATAACAAAATATAAACTTTATAGAAGTACTGTATTAATCTTATAACATGCACTTTATTCAAAACTGACCAAGAGGCTAAAAACCAAAACTTTTCAATAGGATTACAAATTTCTATACAATTTTGCAAACTCGCCCTATCAGTATATCTTATTGTGTTTAAATTTTGAAGATCAGAACACAAATACTCTGTAAAAAACTCAAATTTAATCTTGGTCAATATGTTGTAGAATTCATTTTATAAAAATACCTTAGTTAGATACACTAGTATAACCAAAGGGAGAAATACTAAGTTCAAAGGGCAATTCATTGTATGACACTCCATTTCAAATATAACAAGTATAAAACTATTGTGAAAACAAATCCTCAATATATATTTCATGAAAGAGTAATCAAGAAAACCAAGATTCTAGCGGAAATCGAAAGAATGTGATCCAGGGGCAAAGAATACATGCATATTTACACATTGTAAATCTAAGTTTGAAAGGCAAATTCTAGCAAAATTTCAATGTTCAAAGTGCAACAGCCAAAAGCCACGATATAGGGTAACAGTGGCAGCATATATCTAAAATTTGGCAGAAAGTCAATCAAATTTATATTTTAAGTTGCTTTTTCTAAAAAAAAATTTAAATAATTGAAAGTCGCTGTAATCATTTAAAAACAGGGCTGACAGAAATTCCACTGTCCAGAATTTTCATGTCACTGTGTCAGTTAACCATACATCAACTTGTTTACTTACTGTACTCTGTACAATATTAGTAGTTTTAGACACAGCATCTTTAAGACCAGACATTCCCCAAGCTCCCCACCATCCACCACCTCCAGAAGCCTCTGATTGTTCCTTTTTAACACTCTCATCACTTGGCTTAGTTTCACTTTTTTCTTCTTCTGGTTATTTTAAACATACAAAGAGTCATTCAACAGTGTACATGTACATATCTAATATTCATAATTTACTGTTATGATAATGCATTTATTCCATACATCAAGTTTTCTAAATTAATTAAAGTAATATTCTTAGACCTAATTATTGAAATCAAAATGAATAATTTATTGGGTAAATAATACTCACTGTAAACAAAGTTAGGTTCATCAAGGTGTAATAAAGGTCATAATAAAAATCTTTCAAAACATGTAAAGGTATAGAGAACTTCAATCAATGTCTAGCTCTGTTCACTGATAACTTTTTTTTAGGTTTTTACAATAATTTCTACTATATCAATACACTGACAAATTTAACTATGAAAGTTCTCATCATGATGCAGTGTAAAAAATAAGATTTATCAGAGGTTGCCCAGCTGACGTTTTCAATTATTTTTTTCTAACTACATCAAAACTGATCTCAATTTTTGCTCCATTGCATTTTAAGTCAATCTAACTAAAAGCCGATCTTGCAGCTCCTGGTTACAGAAAACCAGGAGCTGCTGGATTGGCTTTTAGTTAGATAGATTTTTAGTATATACAAAATGCATATACATTCCCTCTTGTCATCAGGACGAGTTACTCTGGAGACCTGTAGTTGTCCCTGTTTTTCAGCTCTTCCAAGCAAGTGACCCTCTGTGGTTTAATTAAGACTTTAACATGCTCCATAAAGCTCCCAGACTGTATCAATACAGATAAAGCCTGGATTCATCATGTACAACTTTTTTAATGCAAGGACCAATAAAGCATTAGTAGTGAAGGATAAAATTTTTATTGAACCCTACTACTAACACTGACTTCACTAAATTGGATGTTATTGTATCAAATCTCCACAGTAGTTGATTGATTGATTGTTGGGGTTTAACGCCCGAGCAGCAATATTTCAGCTATATTCAGGCGATCCACAGTAGTACCCATAAATGATAACAAATGTTTATAGTGACCTAATCTGTGTAATCATCAGTAGTTGAACAATACTATCAAGCTGGGAAGCACTTATTTCTTACACTTTAATACCAGGGATCACGCTGGGCTTCGCCAATGTTACAATTTGTGATTTTTAATTTGATCTGGTGACAAAAATAATCAGTTGGTGATTTTCTTAGCACCTAGGTTTTGCATATTAAAATTGACATAAATTTTGCCAGCAACTGATATTCTCTCAAATTAAACAATTGTGTTGACACCTGGTCAAAGTTAACAGACCATAACCAATTTACGACTGAAGCCATTTAAAGGTAATTAGACCAGGTGACTGTGACTCATAATATCCTCCTGGGAGGTGTCAATCAGATGTAAATATATATTACTGAGCCAATCAAAACTCTCACCATCTGGTCAAAGGTAAACACAATCATGGTCATGTGCATGTGGTTACATACAAGCTTCACGGCCCTGCTATACTATATGATACATTCAGAAACAGATTAACCTTATAACGGAATAAATTAAATCCAATTAATAATGATTATCCCATCAGGAAGTGTCCAAAACACTTTTAAATGCAAGAATTGATGAAAGAAAATGGATGACATTAGTTTACACTTTTGTCATGTGCCTATTTTATGCGGAAAATCAGTAAACAAATAGATGGGGATTCACAAATTATAATTAAGGAAATACTGAATGCATTAAGTCATAATATTCAGATAAAGAGAATAAGAGATAATTGGAAAAGGACACAATTAAAGGTCATGGTAATTGGCTAGAAATTTTATCACTTGAAAAAAGAATCCAGTTTGTTGAAAAATTATAAATAAAAAATAAAATTATATTTTAAGATAAACTTAATTAGACCACAAAGGACAAAGTAAACTTGTTTTAAAATCAGGGACTGTAAGAGCATAGTAATATAAAGTCCTTGATAGAAATAAAACACCTGTATCTGAAGTAGTACTTTATTATTTTGCATATAAAAAGTGACAAATGGTTTTAGATCCTTAGAGCTAAAAACCTGCTTTATGCAGCATAAAGAGTGAATCTTAGGTACATGTATGTCATGAATGAAGGGGTTATTTTGATGAATTGGCATAGATATCTCATCACTGGACTTAATACTATCATATTCTAAAAAAATTTTTTTTTTAAATTTGTGGCACCCATTTTGGCTCTAATTTCTGAAAATTGGCAGCAAAAATTGGCAGCTGGCGATTTTTCTGATGACAGAAAGCTAGAGCAGCCCCTGAATATGTGCCTATGCATAGTGCATACAGATTTTCAACATGCATGCATTATCGAACATGTTAAAATCTTAATTTAACCACAGAAAGTGAAGAAACAGTTACTCCAATGAAAAATGTAGAAAACGTGGATAATGTAAATTGGTGGAAAATTCCTCACAGAAATTTAATCACTGCCTGGAGATTAAAAAGTAATTTGAGTATTTAATCTCCAGCTCGAAATGGGAGAAATATGTCATGTATATATACCTCTTGGTTTAGGTTGTTCAGTAACTTCCTCTGTCTTCTGTTTTTCTATGACTTCTTTATCAGGTTTGTCAGTATCGTCAGCCTTATCTTCACTTTCAGGTTCTGTCGATTTAATCAGAGCTAATTCTTCAGGTGGTATTGCTCCTAAAGTGTTCTCTAAAGTATCCATTACCGTACTAAATCCTTCACCTAAAAAATAATGTTGACAATACATTGTGCCCACTCATAAATATTCAGGAAAAAGTTTGTGGAAGAGTGTACTTTTCTTCTATTAGTCATTTATATGAAACATTATATCGTGAGCAATAGTCAGGGAAAAGTTGTCACAATATACTGTTAAATACAACTATTAAAAACAATATCGTACACAGGTATATACACTGCCATGTGATGGATAATGCAAATTTACCGCCCCATGCAGGCCCGGGTGTTAAAAGAATAGGCCTACAGCAGCGCTAAGCTTGTCGTATAAGGCGACTAAATAGTGCTCAGAAACCTAGCCGGGGGCTAGGCGCTCTGCCCACAGAGCATCTGGGATGTGTGCCCCAGGTAGTGGAATGGGGTACCCCTGGCGTGTTACATGCTGGGGTTGTCAGGCTATAATACGGAAAACCTGACCGCAAACCATAGTGGTGCCCTGTGTTGGGAAAGATGCTACGTTCCTCGCACGTTAAAGAACCCTGCTGTGGTATTCGATAGGAGTAGGAACCTTTGCGCTCCGCCACAGGAGGCTAATTTGCCCGACCTTACCCATCCCCCCTTTTTCCAGTGGCAATCAAAATTTGTCGACCCTATTATCCTTGTGACCCAACCTTTCTTTTTTTCATTTCATGTTCATTTTATCATCCATTTCATGTCCATTGTCTGAATATAGCTGAAATATTGCTGCTCGGACGTTAAACCCCAACAAACAAAAGCAAATTTACCTTTTTAATGAAGAACCAGTTATCCTTTAAAATTTTTCACTTCTTAATGTTTTTGGATATACACATACTACATACATTTTGACATTTTAAAAAAAGGTTAACTTTACATACTGAATAAACCTGAGGTATAAAATATTGTTAAACAATATCAGGTGATATGCTTTTTCTGGAGTTAAATTAGTTAAATTCTATGAAATACATGAATTTGCTTTTGGCCCATTCTCATTCCAAAACAGTTTGGGCCATTAACCCCAATACAGTGGATTCCGCTTAATTGCATAGCCTATTTGCCAGTAAAAATTGTGCAAATAACCGGGCACCGACCTTTCTTTTGTGGTAATGAACCTAGCTGCAAATTGTTATAAAGATCAACAAACTAATATTCAAGTTATTAAAAGAAAACCACAAGCACAACAGATGTACCATTATATGACCCCAAATGTTGTTAGGTGGTAAAGAAACCAATCACTTTCTGTCTTCAGTGAGCAGCATAAATTAAAGAGGTAGACCTAGGGAAATGGACTTAACTCTTGAAATCAGTGATATGTTTGTATCATATTCAATTTCACCAAAACATATCAAACTTTAATTTGAAACAGAATGAAATCAGCCCAAGTTACTTTGTTGCTTACATGAGATTGATGTAAAATGCTGAATTCAAATGTTCCAATGATCTGTAAAAGTTTTCCCTTACCGTAGGTCTACCTCCTTAAATAATCAAACAACTTTTGTAACTCTTTTTCTTGACTTACCAACTTGGTTGGTAAATGTAGATACAGAAGTTTGAGCAACCTTCATCACAGATCCAAACCCTCCCCAACTCCAACTGCTAGCCTGAAAAAAAATATCAACAGAATTTTGAGCAATGCATCACTCAGCAAACTTAATAAATGTAGATCCAAAGTATACTAATCCACATCAAACCTCTTTTACAGATCACAACTTACTAAATTGTTTTCTTCCATAATTGATCCCTGATACATGTATCAGTTGAATGTGAAGTTGTCTACATATTCTATATACATGTAAAAGCACAAATGTGTAAATTTAATAAAACCTTTTTTTCTACTATAAAAGTACTGACCAAACTTATTATCATAGCATTATTTTCTTCATGAAAAAATAACACAATAAATAACCTAATACATGTATATTTACATGTACTACATGTGCATAATTTACATCACACCTTTTCATCCTTCTCTTCATCTTCATCATCATCATCATCATCGACTAATTGATCAAGAGCATATTTTGGATCAGGTGTTCCAGATTCTCTCTGTATATTTTGTCCAGAAGGAGATTTCACCAGTGTCTCTTTGTCTTCTGCTACCCTTTCAGATGTATCTGTTTTTGAATCAACTGTTTTTTCTTGCTTTTTTTCTGGTTCTTTAACATTTACCACCTTGTCTTCCTTCATATCAGCTGGTTTTTCATCCTTGATTGGTGTTTCAGATTTTGGCCTCTCCTCCTTCTTTTCTTCAACTGGATCAGTTTTTTCTGGTTTCGTTTCTTCATTTTTGCTACCACGTTTGTTAGCATTTTTCTTTGCCTGTTTTCCTTTCTTTTTGCCTTTGCCAGTAGCACCTTTTGACTGTTGAGTTTGGGTAAAAGGTGCTTCATTAGGCTTTTCTTCATTCTTTGCCTCTTCAGATTTTTTTTCAGAGCTTTTATCTTGGTCAGGTAATTTAGATTTGTCTGTCTTACTTTGGGTTGGTTTAGTATCTTCCCCTTCATCTGCACTGGCAAATGCAGCATCATCATCAGAATCTGACATTTTTGTCTACAACATTAAAATAATTAAAATTAGACTACACTGTACAGTATGTACATACATGTATCTTTAACACAAATGTTCATGTCAGGGATTAAAGATTAACTTTTATATTCAGAGAGCATAAATCTTAAAATAGTCAGTTCATATTTTGCATGATGACCAGTACATGCTCTTAAAACAACTCTTCAAACAGCCGAATATACACATGTACATTATATTGATTAATCCAGTATTGACATTTTATTTTAGAAATACACTAAACCACCTCTATTCAAAATTTTTATCCGATAAACATTAAGTAATTCATCTGGTAACAAAACTAGAGGCTTTAGAGAGTCTAAATCGTTCACCTTGTTTGATAAGCTACCTTCAATTTCTTGTAAAAATGGCCATATTTGTTTTGTGAAAAAAAAATTCCCAACTGTCATTTTGTGTAGGATATTCTTAGGAATAATCATGATGTCAATTTTCGTTGAATTATGTGCAGTTGTTTCTGAAGAGATAAAAAAATAGCAACAACAAAAAAATGTCCAAAAAAGGCAATAACACCAATATGGGTGAACAGATTTACACCAAAAAAGGCATTAACACCAACATGGGTGAACAGATTTCACCAAAAAAGGCAATAACTCCAACATGGGTGAACAGATTTTCACAAAAAAAGGCAACAACACCAACATGGGTGAACAGATTTTCACCAAAATTTGACAACAGATAGATCTCATCATGCTGAACACTTTTAACCCTGTTTTTTTGGTGGATCAATAATCAAAGCATAAACTTTGTTCAGGATACCCTAAGGAACAATCATGCTAAGTTTCATCCAAATCCATTCAGTAGTTTAAGAGGAGATGTTTGAAAAATTGTTAACAACAATGGTGACAGACACCAAGTGATGGCAATAGCTCACATGGCCTATGGCCAAGTGAGCTAAAAAATTATCTAGCATTTCTCCCCTATTCAAATATATACAAAATGAATATTACCATAATTATCCCCCAATTAAAAACCAATACAGCTGATTCCTATGAAATCTATTTCATATACAAATTTGTATGTACTAGAAATTCACTAATTTTATTGATGCAGAAATAAATATTTGATCAGTAACCTACTATGGTATAATCACACACTTATGCATAATTGATCTCACTAACCACTTCTAACGTTTCCATTAATTTACATGTTAAAAATGAAAATCCACATTTTTACCTTTTCTGCTCACTAACAGCATGGAGGCAAATTACTCACATATGTAAACAATATTCATATACTTTTATAGTCAATTACAAATATGATTTTAAAGGACACTAAAGTACACATTCTCAGCTTTATTTTGACTACTTTTGATCAGAATACACACAAATAATGCCCTTACAATGCATATGTCTAGAGTTCAGTGTGTTTTTGGTACTACATAGGGAGTGGCCATTTGACCTGGAAGGGGTTAGCGAGACCTACAATTGTATACAGATCGATCGAGTTATCTCCCCTTCCTAAGATGAGATACCAAAAATACCCATTTTGAAAAACATCGTCTTCGATGCTTGAAAGCAAATTTATTATCATTATTTTGAATACTTCAATAGATTCATATGTAAACAAAATCTAAGAAATTAATCTCAATTTAAAAATGTTATCGGCAATAATCATTTTCAGCTTGGGAAGTAGAGGTCGCGCTTGGGATACCCTAAATACTGACTCCCTAACATGTTTGAAATCTTAGGTGTTAACCCTCCTGTTTTTTGCAGGAGTCTTCCCTTATTTTATATTTTGACCTACAAAAAAAGTCTCCCGTGCAGGAGGCATCAATCTCCCAGTTTCAAGAATTCCTCTCATAAAAACCTCATGTAATTGAATTTATCAAATTTTCGTCAATATTTGTCTGTAGTTTTTGTATTTGTCAACAACCATGTGGGTCACGAAAGTGCTTTATTGTCAAAACACTTGGAACAGCTGTGCGAAATACGAGTGTCTCTAGAATGATCTTCGTTCATATTGACAAATAGCATGATTTACAATTTGGAATGGATAGTTATGTCAAGATTTTATGAATATTGTGGCCGAACACAACTTGCCATTCTGTGTGCTGATCATTTTACTGACTTTGTAAAAAAAATACCTTCTCTGCCAATAAAATTGCAGAAATTTTAATGTAAAAGGACTTAATGCACTCAAATCATAAAGCTGGTTATCGTACCAGGTCTTGAGGCTACAAAAGTGCAGTGATTCACAACTGCAAACAGAAACCATTCAGTACTTTATCTGATAAAAGCAATGGTAGGGGTGCCAAAACATTCTTATCTACTCTTGTATATATCATGTATTTACGGTTTAGAAAAGAATATTTAAAAACCTGTTTTATTTAATTTATAACATAACAAAATATGTCAATAATGTCGTCACGAAAAATCTTCCTCAATTTTATGATGGATTACAGGAGATCTCCCACAATTAGGTTTGACTAGGTTAACAGGTATGTTTGAAATTAAAGTGTGGTACTCTAAGGCACTATGAACAATTCAACTGCTATGTCTATGACAGCAAAATAAATTGACTTTGTCATCTTCTATGGTGAATTTCTATCTCATTTAATCAGCTAAATCTGACCTTAGCTATAACTTGAACACTGTTAGTAAAGTATTATGTTTGGCAACTTTCCAGACGATGAAAAAAATGATCAATGGTTGCTAATAAAATGTTCACAGAACAACAGTTTAGAATAGAGACCTTAAATATCTTACCAAAGATTTTATGCTATGAAAACTGTACGAGAAAAGGGTATGAAAGAACAGTATTTAAGTAACTATTTCGACTTTCGTCACTTTAGCCACGTCGATTTGTTTTCATTCTGCATGTTATGATTATCAATCAAATCTTACAAAATGCATGTAAATGGACGTAGTCGTAAACGCAAAAGAGGTCCAGATATATTACTCTTCGAACTCCTTGGGTTTATTGCTAATCTATTGAAGATAAAGTCGAGAAGTTCGGTCACCGGAAGTAAACAACAAAACGCATTTTCTGAGTAAAATTACGGTAGTAGAATATAGACAGCAAAATTCTACTGATATAATGGCAGAGGTGGGCAAAAATATTTTTGATTTAATTTAAACAAATATTCACCCTTTAAAGATAAGGGTACTGATCTCTACAACTGACTTATTATCTATAGACTATGTAACATTTCACCGAAAATTTCATGATACATGTACATACAAAATGTACTTGTACATATCGATCCGTTCCCTAGTGGATTCGTCCCCAGTAGATTCGTTCCTAAGTGGATCCGCCCCCTTTTATGAAGTTGACCCCTGCCCCAATAATAAGCTAGATGCAATATGCATTAGGAATTCATACAATACGTAACATAGTCATAGGTCGAAGTTACCAGTGTATATCCATATAACCTGAATAAAAATGTTCCAAATCGTGGTTCTGCACAAGGGAACAAGGTGAAGCTGGGTTTTGATTGAAATGTGTACCAGTGTAACCATGTGACTGATTGTAACCATACCTAATATGAGGAACGCTCCTGAAGAAACATTAATTAATACGATGAAGGTAAAACCTTTTAACACCCCCGAAGAAACATTGATTTAAAACAACTTTGATAATTTTTGTCAGCTCTGTTTTGATATTTTATACTTATAACCTTCAAGTATGGCAAATTTTGTAATGATATATATTTGTCCTAAAGAATTATACTGATTGTCGTGGTCTGATATGTCTATTGGGCGAAATGTCCAGCATTCATAAGGAATTATTGGTTGCCATGGTCTGAAATGTCTTTGGGTCGAATTGTCCGGCACTGGTTAACATTATGGTTCTTATATTTGCGAAATGTCTTCAAAGATTTCTTTTATTGCATTTAGTTTCACTTCATTCTTTTCCATTTTGTATAGTTAAATTATACTTTTATAACAATTTGATTCATTTTATCGAATTGATTTGTTTCGATTCTTTCTTTTTATCGATTATTTTCGTTTCGGTTCCTTTTCGTTTCACAATTTTTATGACCCGAAAATTATGGATAATATTGATTACATAATTTTCGTAAACATCTGGACGCCATACTGCAGACTATAATGCCAACCCTATCTTGGAAAATCTATGATTCGATTTGTATTTAATTATTGAAACTAGCAAATATTTTCCGAGACTGGTTTGGCTCTCAATCGCACATATGTGCAAGTATACGCAAATGAATCTGCCATTGTGCTGTTTTTCAGCTCCTGAAAATGCAGGTACAAACCGGATATTGATGCTTTTTCTTGCCATAAGTATACAGAACCAAGTTGATAATACAACCATAAACTATATGATAATTTTTGTTACAGATCAGATTTGATATATCATTCTTATAACTTTATAATATGGTAAATTTTGTTATGATATACAATTTTAATTGTCCTAATGCATCATCCTAATTGTCATGGTCTGAAATATCTGACATTTATGGAGAATTGTAGGTTGTCATGATCCAAAATGTCTTTAGGTCGAATTCTTCGGCTTGGGTAAAAATTATGGTACCTTTAAACTGTGAAATGTCTATAGATTTCTTTTCTTCCATTGTTTCATTTCAGTTTTTTTATTTGTATTGTTTTATTTTAATTTAATTTTGTTTTGATTCATTTTGTTACGAATCATTTCGAAACTAGCGAATATTTTCTGAGTCAGGTTTGGTTCTCAAGCACATATACAGTGTATACGCAAATGAAGCTGCCATGTTGCTATTTTTAAGCCCCTGAAACTGAACGTTATTGATGCTTTTTCTGGCCAAAAATATTTTGCAGAACCCAGTTGATAATGCAACCAGTAATGCTTCCCATTGGAGTTACAAATGTTGATGTATTGGATTTTGCACACATTTGTTGCCACATTCATTTGTATGAATTAAAATGTTAAACATAATTATTGGAAATAAATAATCTCATCCTTTTCTATATATCTTTTCTTAAATTTTACTATATAAAAATGAATAGATTGTACTTTATAAAATATTATTACTATTAAGCCAAAATAAGTACAGTTTAGAGTAATTACATTTTTGTACATATTATTATCTCATTACAAAATGAAAAGTAATTAGTCAATGTAAGTAATTTTTTTATCATTATAGGATTATTGATTTCCATTTACTTGTTTTTAATCAAGATTTTTATGAACATACACATGTGTAAATGAAACAACCTGCAAACGATGTCTTTTTCTCTGAATAAATATACTAAACCTCATTTCTTACCTTGAAAGTGTGATAACCATAGTCATAAATAAATTGTCTGTAAAGAACAAGTTTCAGTAAATGACACTAAATTTTACGCACATAAATTAATATAATGTAATTATTAGAGGGGACGGATCAACTTGGGGACAGAACAACTTAAGGATTGAAAAGTACAAATGGATGGCATGGGGATGGATCAACCTGCTACCCATGAATTCAGACTTGTCATTTGGCTCCAATGATTCCATTTTTGTCTCTGAATAAACTTTTGATGCCAGAGAAACAATGTAGTTATACGTTGTGCATTTTAAGAAGAGTTCAGTTTAAAAACAACAGAATATATTTTATTTTCATCAATGATGATCTTAAATGTAAATACATGTACCTCTTACCGACTATTGTAAATGTAAGGGAAGGATGGCCATGTAGATTAAAAGCTGTATTTGTAATAATGGATTGACATTGCTCTTGGTTTGAGTCCATCCATGTGTCCCTGTTTCTAGGCATCTGCCCTAGTCCAGGGGTTTCATGTATTTTCAAGCCCTGGAATATCTGGCCTTGTGACCATGGCAGAAGCTTACATTAGGCAAACAGTTGTAAATCTAGCCATCAGTTTAAAAGCTTTACAGATCTAAAGTTGATTTTTTGACTTGTAAATGCATTTATATTCACTGATGTTAAATAAAAATTGATTTAATTTACCATACCTTAACTATATGTACCTACCAAATACCACAGGAGCTTGAAGTCACGCCATTAAACTACATGTACCTACCAAATACCACAGGAACTTGAAGTCACAGCATTCTGTAAATGCTGCATGAAGCTCATAAGTGTGGGTCATAATAACACTGAGCTTCTCTCACAGAGAAAATTAACCTGAGATTTCAAGCTCATATGCACCCGCAAGCCCATGCTTGGAGCTTGTATTTGACAATTTTGCCCTCGGTTGAAAAGCTCTACACTGTAAACTTAGGACTACACCTTAAAGAGGTCAGATTTCCTTTACCCATACTCAATTCAAACAGCTTACATGTATCATCTAGTCAAAAATTTCCTCTGACCCTGTAATCCTCCTCTTTTATTTGTATATTGATGTGTTGAGTTAGGGTGAAATAGAATTAAGTGCCATACATAGAAGTAATTTTTTTGTGGTACTGTGGAGTATTAATACACTTCAAATTATCTGGTTGAAATTGTGCATGCCAGACCTACATGTATCTGCATGAAGTTAAATTCTAAATTCATAATGCAAATAATTCTTTTTATATTTAAGTTGTGCACATTCTTACATAATAACCCTTGTTTTGCACTCTTTCTTTTGGTAAATATTTATTTTTTCACCTTTTTTGACCTCTGGCATACATTTTGTAGATCTTCAGATTACTGGTAGATGTTTTATCACGAGGCAACATCTCTTATTGTGATGACTTTTTATATTACCTTGACCAATCATCTAGGTCCAAATTTTTTTGATTGTGCTTTTACTGAATAAAGAAATCAGTTTTTTTCTGCTATTGTCATACATGTGCTACTAGTCTTCATTGTTCAAAATATCTGCTGGAGAAATATTTATCCACTGGATAACTTGTAGAGATAGTACTAGACTTATCCAATGACTACCTTTTGTCCAGGACAGTATTTAATATTTAAATAAATATTATTTTCAAACCCTTTTATGCATTACAGAGACCTGCACCAGCTGACCACAGAAGAAAGTGGGACAAAGATGAGTATGAGAAGATTGCTCAGGCTAGATTGGAAGAAGAACAGATGAAATTACTGGAGAAAGAATTGAAAGAACCCCCTGTTAAGAGAGAGCTTTTGAAACCAAGAGAGTATAAAGTAATTACTTCAATCTACGCTACCATCAACATAAATTTTAATTTCTCCACTCTTCACAGTGGAGTAATCATTTCCCTCCATTGTGTCTCCATTAAATTAAAAACTGAGATAAACGTGCTTCATTCCTATACTTTTCACTCATATTTTTTATATGTAATTCAAATGCTTTTAAACTTTAGAATCATTAAAAATAGTTTACCTTTAAAATGAAGGAATTAAATTACTAATTTACTTTGTAATGGTAATTCCACTGTGTTTGTTGGAGACAAAAGTTTCCACTGTGGAGAGTGGAGAACTGAAAATTAGTGTTGACAGTAGCATAACTGCTTGATAATAAGTTTTAGATGTAATTGGATTAATCAAGTGTCGGTATATTTTATATCCAGCAATGGATGTGCCATCTTAATAGTTAAGATTTTGTGACATGCTTAACATCTAACAGAGTCAATTAAATAGGTTTTAAGGACTTTACTCTGTATAAAATAGTATACTATTAATATAGTGAATGTGTTTTGGACACTTTTGATGTTAAAAAGATCAATTTAGTGTTGGTAGAATTATCTACAGGGTTTCTGAGATAAAATTTAAGCCGATACTTAAAACTGAATTGATCTGATCTTTTGTTGATAAACTAGGAGAAATTTTTTCCTAAACCTACAACTTGCATGTAGATGATCATAGGGAGTTTGATAAACTTCTTAAAATGTCAGATGGGAGATTCCTAAAATTGTAATTTCACTCACAAAAAATTTTTGGCCAATAGAAAAATATATGTAATACAAAAGAAGAAAAACACTATGAATTTCGAGTGCACTTAGTTTGATACTACTGTGAAAGTTCTTTAATTCGTGGATACCAGTTTTCGTGGATTAGGGAAGAACCACAAGTTTGGAGGTTTTCAGTATACACATCAATAGGAATCTCCTTTTCGTTGGGAACCAAATTTTGTGGTTTGGCTTACCCATCAAAATCATGAAAATTGGTACCCCACGAATTATAGTACTTTCACAGTACTTGCAATGAATTGTTTGTTAACTTTTTAGTAAGACCAGTACCCGGTTTCATAAAAAAATCTTAAATTGAGATTTCCTTAAATCATTCCTCAAATTTCGCCCAATCAGATCATTTGAAATTGAAGATTTGAGGAAAAATTCAGGATTGGAGGAAATTCTTAAATTGAGATTTTTTTTTATGAAACCCAGGCCCAGTTTAATAGATTTTTTTGTATTTGAATATTTTTTCATTTGTTATTATAGGTTGATTTAGATTCAAAGTTGGGAAAATCTCAAGTAATCACAAAGACCACACCTCAATCAGGACAAGGAGGGTAAAGACCTATTAAAGACTAGTAATTACAGTGTATTTAATGATGATGTTCAAGACTTCCCTTGCAGAAATGACAATCAGCTGGTTAACTTACCTAGATAGTGAACTGGAAAATTGAAGAAAAATGTTTCATAATTTCATTACATAGGTATTTGAATCTACCGGTATATTGTATGTCTAAAAGAAACTTTTAAATCTCCTTCCAATTCGTCAAGTTATTTACCTAAGTCAGTTCATTTAGATGATTGTCATTTATTCAAGTGAAGACTAATTCTTCCCCATGTACATTATCATTTTATCTGCTATAATAAATTATAAACAAATATACAGTGTATAACTATGCACAGCGTATGAACTAGTATGTACAGAGTTGAAAATATTTTATATCCCCCCTTAATGAATGGGTGGTATATTGGAATAATCATGTCCATCTTTCCATCTGTCAAATTCTGATAGTAATTATTTCGGCCCCCATTGGTTGCGTTGGTTTTAAATTGGATGTCTGATTGGACATTACATTCTCCGTAATATTTAATGATAGCATCCTGGTAACCCACTGTATTTCAATATAGCATCTTGCATCTAAATATTATAGCATCACATTTATATTGGACCCTATGGGAAGTTTTTTCAAATAGCATGCAGGTAAAAATATAGCATCAGGGCATCTCCCTTGGGGAGACCACTGTAGTAACATATGCAATTTTGGAAACTGTCCAATAACAACTTCTTGTACAAGTGAAGTAAGCCTTGCACAACAGCACATACAACTCTTTGTTCTCTTTGATCCTGCCAGGAAACATCCTTCTCCTCTGATTTGCACCATTCTAGAATTTCTAGCCAACATATACATGATATACTACATGTACTAAGAACAAATTTTCATGCTTTTGATTATTTATATTCATAATTAAACAGTTGAAAAATTATGGTTTTTCATACTTAAGTTTTTGTTTCAGATATTATTGCAATGTATGTGATTGTGTTGTCAAAGACTCCATCAATTTTCTTGACCACATCAATGGAAAAAAACGTAAGTTTTTAGAAACATTGCACAGTGAAACCTTACTTTTTGATATATATATATATGTTTGCAAAAAAGGAAAATTATATCTATTAGACAAATATGCAGTCTGCGATTTTGGCTACTAATCCAATGTTCTTATATTTTCCCAGACTAGTAGATTTTTATTTAGACTAGTAATTTTCCACTAGTCCAATTTTTCATTCTCATAACATATTTTATTTTTGATGGACAGATCTGCAGATAGTAATTAGCCATTTATTATTGTAAAGAAACTACTGCAATGTTGTCTTGTTTCTGTATTATAAAACCTCTTAAGTCTTATTTTGTTTGGACTAGTGAATCATTTTTCCTACTAATGAAATATTTTGTATAATAGCCCTTTGGACTAGTTGCTTAAAGGTATATGGTGCACACTGTTTATAGTACATTTTATTCTCTCAAATTTTAGATTTTTCCCTTTGTATTTATTTAAGGTTATTCTCACTTTCCATAAAATATAAGGGGCAAAATTTATTATGACAGAAATCTTCTTTGAAGTGAATAACTATTTAAGTAGCTGTCTTTGTAAGAATCATGCAAAATCTGAAAAATGTGATACACCCCAAAAAAGGCCACATATTTTTATTTTTGTAATTAAGTTGTTTAATTAGTCTATTTTATGAAATGTGTTATTATTCATTCAAATCTTTTTGCTCTTAGGAGATAATCAACATTGAAAATCCAATAGATTCTATTGTTTTGAGTGCTATTTACAGAGTTGTCTCCTTTATTTTTGAAATCAACAGTACATTCTATATATCTTTTCATCTCCTAAGAACATGGATTTTATGAAAAACTGAATGTTAATTTCTGTTAACTATGGCAATTCAAGCAAATTATCAAAATTAAAAATATGTAGGTTTTTTGCCCATGAATCACATTTTGCATGATTCTTACCGAGAGTCCTTTTTAAATAGCAGTCTTTTTCAAAATCATGCAAATTTTGTAATACGTGATACACATTTTAACTTTTGTTATTAAGTTATTTTGTAGGTCTATATGATGAAATGTATAATCATTCATTCCAATCTGTCTGCTTTTAAGAGAAAATTAACAACAGTTTCTGTTGTATTTTAGTGTCATTTACAGAGTTATCTACCTTAATGTTGATTACTATAGTACGTAATTTAGATCTCCTATGAACAGGAGTTATAAGAAAAACTACATGTTAATTTCTGTATACTACAAAATTTTAAACAAAATATCAAAACAAAAATATGTAGGCTTTCCAACCATGAATCACATTTGCATGATCCTTACCTGGAGTACTACTTAACCTTCTGATATCAAGTGTTTAGTTTTACCAATTATGTTTAATTTACACCTATTGCATTTTGCTTGTATTATCTGACAAAAGTTCTGATAGCAAAATAAGCCTATATTTTACTAAGTAGTATGGACTTGCATGTTTAAATTAGTGAATTTTCAAGGCTGAATTCATTATCAACCCAAAATATTACTTCAGTGGTTCAGCAGAAATGTGTAGGTTTGTTTGATTTTAGATGGTAGCCTATGTTAAGGTTTGAAGCACCACATGAACCACAAAAAATGTTTGTCCTATAGTAATAAGCTTCAATTTGTTTATAATTTTTAATTTAATAGATCAAAGAAATCTTGGAATGTCCATGAAAATAGAAAGATCAACATTAGACCAAGTAAAGAAAAGATTTGAGGCAAATATGAAGAAAAGAGAAGAGAAGAAAAAAGAATATGACTTTGAAGAGAGAATGAAAGAGCTGAAAGAAGAGGTACACAAATTAAAAAAGCTTAAGTTAAATTTCTTTTTAAGGTCATAGAACCTAAGAATTTCCAGGATAGATATTGTTTTCAGAGCTTTATTAAGGTTAAATAATGTGTCCATAGTTGTTCCAATCTCTAATGTCCTATCAAGCTGTGTTCTGTGAAGTAGCTTTAGAAAGAACCCTATGTTTAAAAAAAAGTCATGTTTATTTTTAGTCTCGCTCCAAAACTGAAAGAAAAGCTTCAGTTGGCCTGTTTTTCTTTCCTAAAAAACAAGTACAAAATACAGCAATAATGGACATATTTCACTGAGAAGTGAGTTTAAGTGACACAGAGAAAAGTTGCTTTTGAATACCATTTCTATTTATAGTTTTTTAAGAAATTACTGTAAATGTACTTATTTTCATGGTGTACTAATATTTGCTATTTTGGCAGTGGACAGAAAATCGTGAAACGTAGTACTTGCGAAATTGATATTAAACATTATAAAATGGTAATGATTTTTTTTAAATCACGAAAATTGACACTGGCAAATATGTTCTCTTGACAGAATCTATGAAAATTAATACAGAATTGAGCAGAAACCAACTAAATGGGACCCTACCCAGAATGTTCCAAAAAACAAAAGGATTTCATATCACACTTTTTGTAATTTGAATACTTGTTGCAAAATGTTTTCTATGGTGTAGCAAAACAAACACAAAAGTTTAATGCTATTCAAATGTTGTAACTGTTTCAAAGTTCAGATGATTTAGTTTTCATTACCTATGTCACCCCAATTATTAGCCCTTTATCTGCATGTCAAACATTGCAATACACTTACTGTAATCAAGAACTCAAACATTATTGAACCATGTTTTTAAACTTTGAACAGTGTATATATAAAATTTTTGAAGATATGCGTCTCCTACTAGTGGTTAATTATACATCTCCTCTCCCTACATTTCAGCATGGTGAACTTGTCCATTTTGTATCTGGCTATTTTAAACAGATTATCTGTAACCTTATTACATCAAACCCTTACTAATTTTCAGGAGGAGAGACAGAAGTCCTATAAGAAGGAGAAGAAAGCTGATAGAAAGAGAAAGGCAGAAGGGGAACTGAACTTAAACATTGACCCTGATATGGCTGCAGTGATGGGATTTTCAGGGTTTGGGGGCTCAAAGAAATGATCATAGCATTTTAATTTTCGTGTAAGAGTGATTGTGTAGTGTAAATTGAGAAAAGAAGCAAGAATGTTTATTGTACTGTGTAAGTTTTGTATACTAGAGAGAAAAAAAGTTGCAAATGAAGAATTTTATCTGAAACAGTTTTTGCTGTTGATGTAGTGTGTTGATATCTGTAATAGATTTGTCATGAAAATATTTGTGTATTTATTTTATAGTAACCGAATTTTAAGATGTTTCTCACTGTAAGTTATGGATAAGAATGCTATGAATATACATGTACTAATATTTATACTATGAATATACAAGTACTAATATTTATACTATGAATATACATGTACTGATATTTATACTATGAATATACATGTACTGATATTTATACTATGAATATACATGTACTGATATTTATACAATTTATATATATGTATGAATATTTTAGTACACATAAATTCAGAAATTATTATGATAAATCTCACCATCATCAAAATTCCAAAAATTAAAACTTGTATTATATAGATATTTAAGCTTTTTCTCACAATTGCATGTTTAAATTCTCATTTTGAATACAAAATAACAAAAGTCATATTGATGCACCCAATAAATTTTAGAGTTTGCGATACTTAAAATTTTGTTAAAAAAAAAAACTTAATTTTTTTTTTACATATAAATCTATGATTTCAAGGGAATTCTTTGGCCAATATTAGAGTTAGAAAGGTTTTGAGAAATATGCAATTAAAATATTCAATGAAGCATGGTCCAGTCTTTGAAAGAAGATCAGTGTCCTGAATATTGTCAATTATAATTTGTAGTCAGTTCCATTAACAAGAAGGTCTACACTAGAAATTGGATGGAGTTAATTTGATCAAATTTGTTTAACCAACATTCTCAGAAATTTTCTGTTCTGCAGTTGAAAATAATTGAAAATGTGTAAACCTAATGTTTACCAATCTAAATAAAACATAGTGGACACATTACAAGAGCTAGTATTAATTTGATTGATGTTTTACTAGCTTTAAAATAGGCTTCCATGTAAGGCATGTTACCATAGGGAACCCCAAGAAGTTTATTAAAAGTTGTTTCCATTTGTAGTTATTTTTTAGTCAAATCATTAAATGTAAACATTAAAACTTTATATTTTTTATTTGAATAGAATAATATGTACATCAATGAACACAAAACATTGCAAAACAATAATGAATTGTAATTGCAGGCTTTGAAACAACTTTGTGCTTTGTCAAAGATCTTTTGTTTTAAAGAAAGTTTTATAATAAACTGAGAAATACCCGAGTGAATTTTTATTAATGTACAATTTTTGGTCTAAAGCTTTATAACTTCAATGTTCTTTTTGTCCACATTTTTATGATTGAAGAAAGTATTATCAATTTCAATTTTGTCAATCAGTGATTTACAGAAGTTCATAGACAAGGCTCTACTCTTTCAGAATATTGAATCATTATTGCTGTCAAAAAGTGATTTGAAGTTGCTATTTCCTTGTGTAACTGCACTTGCCAGTAGTCTGAAAGATAATAATGATAAAAAATTAAAGAACCTCAGTGCGCGGGCTCACATACCCCATGGGTCCCAATGTTGGATACTCAAGTAAATTTGTAAGAGAAATACATGGATAAAAACACTGATAAAAAAATGAATAGGAGTGTTTTTTTGTTTTTTTTTTCAGGCTTTAGACCTTTATCTTCTAACTAACTTCTGTTACTCAGAATGGTAGTTTCAAAATCCAAACTGTGATTTCTTAGAGTTTTAGTTAATCCAAAGTAAATATCATTGTAATGGAACAAAACGTATACTTGACCATTGTGAACTTATCATTGTGAACTTATATAACAAAAATCATGTCATAATCTGCAAGCAAAAAAAGTCCAGAAAATGTTTATTTCTGTGAATTAAGCTAAGTTTAAGGCCTGTAATTTCAGGAAAAATCATCAGAGCGAAAGAAACGTTACCTTGGCCTGTAACTTATCATGGTGAACTTATATAACAAAAATCATGTCATAATCTGCAAGCAAAAAAAGTCCAGAAAATATTTATTTCTGTGAATTAAGCTAAGTTCAAGGCCTGTAATTTCGGTAAAAATTATCAGAGCGGAATAAAACGTAAACTTCACATGTAACTTATCATGGTGAACTGATATACCAAAAATCATGTCAATATCTGCAAGCTTTAGATAAAAAGTCTGGAAAACTGTTATTTTTGTGAATTTTGCTAGTAAAGTTCAAGGCCCGTAATTTGGGTTAAAATCATCAGAGTTGAACGAAAGTTAAACTTGACCTGTACCAAAAATCATGTCAATATCTGCAAGCGTTTAGAAAAAAAGTCCAAAAAACTGTTATTTCTGTGAATTTTGCTAAGTTCAAGGCCTATAAATTCAGTAAAAATCATCGTAGCGGAACGAAAATCAAACTTAACTTGTAACTTATCATGACGAATTTATATACCACAAATCATATCAATATCTGGAAGCGTTTAAAGAAAAAGTTCGGAAAACTGAAAATGGACTGACGGACAGACTGGACCCAATGGATTTTCATAGTAATTTACATGATACACATTAGATAGTCTTCTAACAAGCTTTCACTTAAAACATGTCTGAAAAACTATAAGCTGAAACCATTGCATTTTAAATGTACACATATACTGATACAAACCAACCAATGTCATTGTGTTTATAAGAAAACGCTAAATTATATCTGCTGTAAGCCTTATAGGGTTCTGTTCATTTTAATGCCTACAATTAATAGCCTTTTTTCAGTAATGCAAATGAGAAAGAAAACTTGTGGCGCTCATTTTATGTATTAAAACTAGAACATTCTAATATCCTTTGGCCACATTTTGTTTCAAAAAGGTCAAGAAAAAAACATGCCTATTTAAGGTTACCCTACCTACATTAGCACATTATATTGGTATTTTTTTTTAAAATATGCAGTAAAACTACAATTTTTTGTGAAGCACTTTTAAGGTAATAAAATCCTCCCATAAATGTCTGGATAAAATCATTTAAAAAAAAATTAATTGATTTTACCTACCTACCCTATTTTTTCATCCATTGTAACCTTAAACAGACATATTTTTTTTTGGCCTTAGCATTTGTGACTACTCGGCTCTAAACCTGATACCTTCTATTTGACTGTTTCTTTCGCTTCTCTTCAGGTGGTGTCATGTCATAGAACAAATCACACAGTGGCTCTCCTATAACATTAGCCTGAAAAATGAATTTTTCTTACCATTATTTTAACATGAAGAATGTGAATCTACTTTCTTAGTTTCCTTATCTATATCTGTGTAGCCTTTTTGAGAAATGTTCAAAAAATTAATTGTTAAATGCTGTACTGACCTTAAATGACTTATAAGTGTTAGTGTCTGTAAGAATCGGTCAGTGGATGAAACATGGTATGAAAAAACCCACTATTTTGGAAGTTTAATTTCTCTGCTGGCACCATTAGAATCAAGGAAAAAAGACAAGATTTTCCATATCATTTTGGTTAATTGAGTTATAATTTCATAGAAATGCACTGAAAATGAACATTTTAATGGCAGATAACTCTGTCAAAAACCTCATTTTTCTAACATTCCAATGAAAAATCCTCACCAAATCCAGTGATGCATAGATAAAATAATGGTCTTTTCAAATAGAGAAAACTTCATTGAGTGAAAATAAATTGTCAGATCGGTGGGGTTTTGACATGCATATGTCTGAATTTTGCCATTTTACCTGATTCTTAGAAAAATGTATACTTAAGCTACCTGTATGGTGACTATTTGAAAGATTTAACAAAATTTTTGAGGGGAAAATCAAGTTATGCTACCAAAACAAATCAGAAATTTTTTTTATTTTCTCACAATCAACCTTGACGATCTCTTAAAATTATGCGCTAATTGCTGTCGATAACTAAATATGCATTGACTTATTATTGTTGCATACAATTTATTTAGTGTTGACACAGTTGATTTTCACACTTCCAAATTACTTCAATGCTAATTGTCAATTATTGACTTCAGATAATAAGCTAAGGAAAGAATCAAATTTGGTTGTTTTTTTTTCTTTTTTTTAATTAGGTGTCAATATGATATGTAAAATTTTTACCACATTCTTCTTTCCTATAGTACCCTTTCTAGCCACGTTTCTTGTAATTTTCCTTTTTGTCAGCTCACTGTTGTCTTCCCTGTCATGTTCAATATCTTCATCAGCATCAGCCATATTTTTGTCTTTGGAACATTCTGTAAATAAGTCTGTATTTTCCTCTGATATTTGTTTCTTTTTCTTTCTACATTCCACCCTTGCTGTATCTTCCTTTCCATTGCTTGAATATTCTGCTGCAGCATCAGTTTCTTTTGAAGTTTGCTGCCCATTCTCAACCAAGTCTGCACTGTTCAATGGCAAAATACTAAAACTGGAAACACTTCTGGTTGAACCAGAGGAAACACCAGATAGCTGTGAAATATTAATAAATTTTATATTTTATGATGTTTGAAAGAAATAAATCATTGTTTTGGTCACTTTTAGAATGTTCAAGTTTAAACAGACTGTATAATGAGTCCCAGTTCACATGTACAAATGAGTCCCAGTTTACATTTACAAAGGACATATTTGAAAAAAAAGAGACATCTTGAAGATTTTTCTGGTGTAAAAATTTACCTTGAAATATATTTCCATTGACATATGCAGTATTTTTCTTGAAACTGGGATATTTTCTTGACGTCATTTCTGTTTTTGTTTTGTTTTGTTTTTTTTTTTTCAAGTGAAATACTATTTGGCAGCTTTAAGTTTGCAATTCTTCAATGGATACAATTACCAGTATCTTCTCTAATAAATATTTTTCACAAATTTTCACTTTTCAGGTTTTACAATGAAAGTAGCAAAAGTAAGAACAGCTTTGATTTTATTTCTGGTATATGGTACTGGTAGTAGTTATTAATTCCATTGATATCATAGGTTTTTTGTTAGACCTTTTAGTTCTTTGGGAAATTTTGTACTATTAGAAGTATTTTATAAGTCTTCACTTGACATTAAACTATGTATTTGTCTTAATCTCTGAAAATTACAAACTATTGCTGTAAGTAAACAGCTCAGCTAAAGCACTTGATATGCCTTATACCCTAGAGACATGATTTCATGAGTTAGATACATGAAATTGCCAAAATAGTCCTAAAATGTTTGATATAAGCTGTAGATGTACTGTGTGTTGATCCTACAAGATTGGTGTTTGTGTAACTTTGTCAAAGTACGATGTCTTAGTTTCAAATGCTCCAGTACCTGACTTATCCCTGACAGAGCTGGTGATAAGATCTTTGGGGACATTTCTGGACTCCTTATAGGAGAGGGTCTGACAAGTGCTGCTTCTTTCATTCTTTTTAGAGTTTCTAAAACTGTGCTATTGCTTGCTGATTTAAATGCATCAAGGACTTCATCATCATCAGAATCATTTGAAACGTCAATTTCAATAGTGTGAGGATTTTCAGAGACTAGAAAATATTGAGTAGACCCTGAAAAAGTAGGAAGGTTATCCTTTTGGATTTCTGTACTGTCAATGTCATTGTAAGACATATTTTTATCTGAAAGATGAATCACATTAGCTGGAGGTTGTTGTTTGCACATTGCATTAATTTCTTGACCTTTCTGTTTTATAATGAGGACTTTCTCATTGATTTTGCCTTCATCTTCAGGTTTAAGAGGTTCAGCAATATAAATTCTAGCATCACCTGAGGCATCAACTAATTCATCCTGGTCCTCTGATTTGAGATGCATCAAGGAGGTTCTAGTCTTGCACTTCTTCTGGTTGTTAGCTGTATTTTCTTGAACGTGTGATGTATTTCCTACTTCATCTTTAATAGACCGTCTCTTTTTTGGAGCTTGCTCTGCTTGCTGCATCAGCTGTTTCATCGTAGCATCATCCATCATTGGTGTTGTGTATTTTTGAACATTACCCTCAGGGAAGTCATCAATGATTACCAAAGGAGTGGTATACTTCTTATCATTAGCATCAGACACATGCGGTGTTGTAAAGTTTTCTGTATTTACATTTCTTGATGATGGAGTTAATATTGTTATTCTTGTATGTAATATTTCAGGAGTAACTTTCTTAGCTTCCTTTTTATTTTTCTTAGCTTTGCTTTCTCTATAGTTTTCATTTACGCTCTGAGAACTAAATTTTGAATTGTTGAAATTTTCTTGATCATTGTTGATGCCACTTCTTGTTGCTTCCATCTTGATTTCACCCTGGTTTTCATCTCCTTCCACACACATTTGAAAATTGTCAATTTCATCATAGTTTGTTGTATCTCTTCTTATGAGTGTACAATCGTCTTCAGATGAATTCCCACACAAACTTAAGCATGGACTGCAAGTTTCTGGTATGAAATTTGGTTCTGTTTCTTTTTTCGGAGAAAAACTGACTCTGTTCTTTTTCTTCAATGGGACTGTGTCTTCTAATCTAAAATAGAAAGTAGTCTAGGTAATGAGAAGGAATTTTAACAAGTTTCCATTATGAAGCATAGTGATACTGCAGTAGAGTACTTTTAAGTTTAACTCATAATATTTATATGTAACTTTCATCCTTATTATGAATTAGTTAAAAATGTTTTGGTGATTAACAGCAAAACATTTTGAATTATTTAACACTAATTAAAAATCCACAAGAAGAGACATATGGGAAAGCCTTTAAATGATAATCACTATTAAAAATATGAATAAAGTATATCTTATAAGTTACACAACACAGTTCTTTTTAAGTAAAAGCAAAGAACCTATAACTACAAGGAACAGAATATTCACAATCCTGGGATAAAGACTAGACCAAGAAAACAGACAACACCATGAATAACACTAAAATATACACGGGGAAAAAAATGAAAACCTGGACCAGGTGCGCCAGCAGGAAGTTATCTCTGATTTTCTAGACAGCTTTGCAGTGGACTAATTTTTTATAACATGTGGGTAAGAAATCTATAAAAGCAGCTTCTTTAGAGATACAAGGAAATGATACCTATGCTAGAACACATGTTAGGCTTACACTGTCACAGTGGCAGATCCAGGGGGTCTGAGGGTTGGAATTCCATTTGTTGGAAAATTTCATCAGTTTTGTTCATTTATAGGGTAAAATTGATCAATAATAGCCTTGAAACATCCCTGCAAGACCACTTTTTGTGTGTTTGAATTTCAATAATTCTACAATATGGTATATACAATTGGCAATCAATGAAAATGAACATTCTAGCCCCCCCCCCCTTTCCACAAAAACAAAACAAAACCAAAAAACAAAAATAACAAATTCCTAAAACTGGGTCCTCTGAGCACACTAGCTGCTACCTCCTGTTAATTTTATTTTAATACATTTTCTTTATCCTCAAACATGCATTGCCTTGTGATCTTGATGTGCCTCAGTTTAATTCTACATTAATTGAATCCTTTAGATATGTTTCCTTTGGTAAATATGTTACCTTTCCAGGTCAGCCGGTTTCAGAATGCCTTCTTGTTTGCCTGGAGTTTCATCAATTATCTCTGGAACCAAGTTGTCATTTTGATTTTTTACTTTAGAATAATTCTTTTTCAGGGGAAAATTTTCAGAATTTTTCAACCAGTCTGGAGATTGTTTTTGGGTAACACATTGATCAGTTGATGGACTAGAGAAGTCACTTTGATATGTTGGTGTCTTCTTGTCTGTTTTAAAATCACTCCAGATGCTACATTTCAACTTTCCATATTTTTTATAACATTGTCTGTTTTTCTGCTGTGTTGAAGAGGGTGATTTTGTTGGTGTTTTTGTCAAAACTGTTTTACTAAAGCCTTGTTTTTCATTTTGAGGCATGCATTTCCACTGCTCTCTAACTTTATTGTTTATTTGTGCTTTGGTCAAAAATGGATAGAGAGATTTCAGGTGTATTACTTCTCTCTGTTGAAACATCTTGAAGCTGATTTTCTGCGTTTTATAAAGGGAACTAGATTTTGTTTTTGACTCATCCCCTTTCACGTAATCTGAAAAGTGCCTCTTCATGACTGTCTTTTGTAGACCACTAGAATCTATAAACAAGGAAAAAATAGATATCAGTGTATGTCGATGGCAACCCTATACAGGGACTTCATATACACTCCCTGTCATACGGCATATTTATTGTAAGTGAATGCACATATTTTTTATTTCATTTCATCTCAAGCCAGGGGCTTTCAGTGTTTATAGAAATTATTGCAGCCACAAGAATAGGGGAAAAATCTTAATGTAATAGGGAGGTGAAAATGTGTTGTAAGACCAGAGTAATCATCTTCATTAGTATATCAAGATTTAAGTAGAAATCAAAAAATTATATTCCAAAGATAAAGAGTAATCAAGGGAACCAAGGTTATAGCGGTAATCAAAAGAATGTAATCCAGGGACAAAGACCAGACATGGAAAACAGACATACACAGCAAAGAACATAAAGTAACTAAAATCATACATACAAAGTAACAAAAGTAAATGAGCAACTCGGACTCCACTAAAAACTGGGAGCATGGACTAGGTGCACCCAGCATAAAGACTGTATTATAGACATGGAAAACTATGAGGGGCCATTCATGTCTTAGGCAGGCTAACATACGCATATATTATCAAAATATGTGTATATTTGTATTATATACTTATATAGTGTTATAATTTACGTGTGTATACACACATACATAAAAAATAACCAATACCTGTACATTATATATACGCATATATTTTAACAATATATGCATACATAATACAAATGTACACGCATATCTTGATATTATACACGTATCAAATATATGCGTATGTTAACCTACCAATGACATGAATGGCCACTTAATGTGACTCATTGTCATACACATTCACTGACTCAGCAAAGAACATGAAATAAGAAAAAAAAGAAACAAAAGTAAATGAGCAACTTACACTGGACGTAGCTGTGAAATGTAGTTCTATGATTTAGAATGCAAAAATCTGAAAAAAGAAAAAGATCATTGAGAGCTACGTTTTGCAGCTAGACTGAACAACTGCCGTACAGCGAAGTACAACATCCAATGTCTATGAAAAAAACAATGCTTCAAATGATCATACTACATGTATCATTTTTTTAAACGAATCTGGATTTTTAGAGATCTTAATAAGCAGTTTACTGATCTACATTTGGATAATTGTTTGATTGTAATGCAAATATTTTAAACTTTTGCCGCCCATCAAACTTTTGTGATCAATCAGTCAAGGACAGGTGCAATCTCGCGAGAGTTTATCGAGTAGTCAGTAGTTGCTATCAAACAACAGCATGATGGTTGATATGAAGTGAAGTAAAGGAACCGTTATTGAATAAGGATAATCATGTCGACAGGTAAAGAAAGTGTGGATTTTGAGTTCTTTGACACACCAAGAAACGATGACCAAGTTCATCGCGTACCACACATTGTCGTTGAAAAACGTCAAACGCCTAAACGAAGTGTAGAGAAGAACGGACACATTTCTTCAGATTCATACACAAGTGATTCAGATAGTTATACCGATTCTAGTGACAGTGAGGATGAAACGGCACGAAGCAAAGAATACAGACCTGTCCGAAAAAATGAGCAGGTAGTTGTCAAAAAGAAATTAAACTCTGATACTGACTCGGGGAGTTCAAGTGCTTATTCATATGGTTCTGATTCTGAAGATGGCAGCCCAAGGAGGAGGAAGAATACAAACAAAAATGATCATAGTCCCCAGAGACAGGCTTGGGACATGAATGGTTCAGCAAAAAATGATAGATATGAACGAGATTCAAGACCTAAGTCTGCAAAGTTAAGAGGGAGACCTAAAGGTAATTCACGCTCAAGATCGGATTCAGATAGTGAAATAACTGATGTGTCACCTTTGAATTCACCAAGATCAACACCTACAAGAACAAAGAAGCAAGGCCATGACAGAGTGCAATACACATCATCCAAAGAACAATCAGGAGATAGTGAAATACAGTTACAAAATGACAAAATTGACCTTAATTTGTTGATGCAGGCTGTGTCTGAGATTGACAAACAAGAAAGACTAAAAGCTAACACAAGGAGAGTAATGTTTGAGCCTCAAAAATCTAAAGTAGGACAGAAAAATCATTTTTCATTCAGTAAGGGACGTGTGACTGATATTGAAAAGGAGAACCAAAGACTCCTAAGGCAAATAATGCAGCAGATTGGTCCAAAACAGAAACGTGCTCAGCCTAAAGTTTCATATCCAGTTGCCAGAATAGACAGACTAACTTCATCAGCAGTCAACAGAAGAAGACACCAATCTCAAATAGAGCAGGAAAACATGGTAATCATTTCATTAATTTGTTACAATTTACAAAGCTTACATTTGTCCATGCACAGACTTCAAGGATTATTGAAAAGTTTTTGTTTCCATAGGAAAACTAGAAATGGAAATTTACAATTTGTCCCAAAAATATCTGCTAGCCTTTCAAAAGTTTACAAATCTTTTCATATACATTGTATTTAAAGTTTTCTACTTGCCAACACTTGTGAATAAAATTTCACTTGCTACATGTGAATGATCTGGGTGAAAGGAAAGGTGTCCTACATATGTATGTCAATCATGTACAGTCTGTAGGTGATGTACAGTTGTAGGAAATGGAAATCTTGGAATATAGTACGTCTGTACATACATACATTATTTATTGTACATTTTGTACATTAATGAAGTTAATTTGATATTCAGTTTTGTGCCCTGCTTGTCTGAAAACAATTTTTTGGAATGCATCTGTTACATTGTAGTTGCAAAATAGTTGCCGGGATGTTGTTGTGAAAAGCCACTAAAATTTGCCCTGTAATTTTTGGACATCACCCTAGATCAAGACTCATTAAGTGATGTCTTATTGTTTATGTTTCTAACATGCAATTGTATTAAGAATTTTTTTCTTCACTTAATCAATACATACTTAACAGGGTTTGACAATAACTTCATTTGTTTGGTGGTCAACAGGACTACTTCAGAGGTAAAACAGGTAGTCCGCAGATGGTTATGTCGGTACTTAGATACATTTGTACTATAAAAAATAACGCCAAATTAAAGTAGCCCATAGGACTACCATGAAAAATTTTTCTAGTAGTCAGACTGTCCTCTCTAAAATTAGGGTGGCACAGAATTGCCGGACTACTGTTAAGTGTGGATCCTTACTTAAACGATGTATGTGATTGTCCTTAAATGATCTACATGTATTTATTTCATATCCTTGTGGAGTTTCATTTTGTACATGTACATTTCAGTGTTTTTTTCATTTCGTCTGTCCGTAGTTAGTTGCGAAATACAAATGTATCATGACCCCAATAAATGGATTGATTTTAAATTTGATGTGTGGCTATAGATGGGGCATACAAATGTACATCAGAAGCAAATTTGAGTGCTGTTGGTTGAAGGGTAATAACAAAATTACCAACCTTATAAAATCTATAAATATAGTCAAAGGGAAAGTCCATATAATATGTACATATTTATATTTGTTGGCTGATTTTTTTTTACAAATGGCTAATTTTGTCAATATGTACATGTATAATGTACATTTTTGTACATGTACTAGAAAATTGCATGCATATTCTACCTGTACATACTTTAAGTACATTTAAGTCCCGTGGTAACAAATTTGAGACCAAAAACTTTATAAGTGGATGAAAATTAGAGGTAATTGCTTATTTAGGCTTTAAAGGTTTCTTTTTTGTTTATTTAATGTTCAAAAGGCAATGAATGGTGCTTTTAAATGCATACATATTTGAAAATATGTGTCTTAATGTGCCATATTTGATTAAACATATATATTTAGTTAATCATACAGGGTAAATTTCTATGTCTGAATTGAAAATGGAAAATTAGTTCAGAACAGGTTTGCCTAAAAGTCATGCAAATACTGTGAAAGGACTTTAATTTGTGGATATCAATTTTCATGGATTAGGGAAGAAAAACTAGTTCATGGATTCTTGAATTCATGGTTTTGAGGTTTTCAGTATACACATCAATGGAAATCTCCATTTCATTAAGAACCAAAATTCTTTGTTTAGCCTTACCATGAAACCCAAGAAAATTGGTACTCCACGAACAATAGAACTTTCACAGTACGAAAAAAAAAGGAGAAGGTGAACAATTTTGTGAACTTTCTTAACCTTATTTAAGGTTTCAGGAATCCTCTCATTTACTTATTTTTTAATATAAAAAGGAATACCAATTAGGTACTGTAAAGGTACTAATTTCATAATTTTTCGCGGTGGACAGAAAAGGGTGTAAAAATAGTTCATAAAAATTTTTTTAACATTATATAACACTTATCCTTTCTGAATCCGCGAATATACTCACTTGACAGAATCAGCAAAAAATAGCAACCACAAAAATTTACAGTATATTTACAGTATATTTACATTTACAGTATCTAACAGCTGGGAAAGTTCAGACTTAAGTCTAAATAGCTTTGTTGAATTCTTTTGAAGAATATTTCCCACCAGTTTATTATCTGTACAAATGGCTATATAACCACATATTTTTCGAACCAATAATATCATATACTGGATGCATGCATACTATTTAGCATAACTATAAGATACAAATTAAAATTATTGCCCAGTCTCTGCATGATTCTTAGATGAATCTCTACTTAAATTCTGACTAAAATCTGTCATGTAGTGCAAGAATCGAATTTGAACATGCGTCTAAAATGTCCCATGATGTACATGAATGAGTTGTAAACAAAGTGATTTTGTGATGTCTAAAGCACCACTCTAATATGTCTTCACAAGAGATTTAAAAAAAGAATTGGCACACAGAATAGAAACACTTCTATAGCTTCCAACTGTCATCATTTATAATCCAGCATTCGATCTTGATGTTAATCTACCCATATAAATAAATTATACATTATTTAAAGGGATCTAAACTAACATATATGGAATCATGCCAGGTATGCGTGTATTGGGAAAAATGATAGAGCATGTGGGTAGTTGGACTTATCTGGTACATGTACATTGTATATATTTATTCTTTAATTGAATAATTTTCTATTAAACAACTTGCGAGAAGTCTGTGTTAGTGTACAAGGTTTAGGAAGATGTGTTGGGGTATTTAAAACATAGTGCTACTTCTTTCTTTAAATAGACTTAATGCTTGAAAATTCTGTTTGTATTATCTAATACACTAATGCATTGGTATTAGGTAAATACCTATTTCAGTCAAAAAAGATTAGACAAAAAATGTTTACCCAAAGACATGTAGGTAGCCCATATTTTTGTTGCTCTAAGGGATTTTTTTCCTAATTTTCAGTACATGTAAACTACACCCAAACTAAATCAAAATCTGTTTGAGAAATTTTAAATGGCAACCTTATTCAATGACTCACTCTGTTTATGTTCATGCTGTTTCTAAGACAAATAAAATCCACAGTTATTTACGGATTTTCTGTAGTTCCTTCCAATTTCAACTCCAAATTACACTTGACATATCGTGATTCTCTCCATATTACATGTTCGTGTTAAAAAAATCACATAATTTGAGATTGATCAGGATTTTACAGATCTACTTAATAAATACTACCATAATGAGAACAGTGTATTGCCCCTAAATAGCATAAGCAGTTCAGAAAGTCTTTGGTGAAACAGTTGTAAATAGCTTAAGCATATCTTAAACTTGCTTGTAAATGCATGAAAATGATGAATTTGGACTGACCAACAGCTAAAAGGGATCTCCATATTGGAGACTTATGCTTTCTCCAGTGTTACAGAAATGGCACAGTGGCCATGATGCATATATTTAACCAAATTTTATAGCAGGTAGAGCACTGCTAAAAACTTTGTAAGATTTTTCAGTTCTTAGTTTGCCTGGGTTGATCACAGGAATATTGTCACAGACTTAAATGCCATATTACTTTTATTAAAACAACAAAAATAAAAGGTGTCAAACTTAAGTCAAATTTTAACTCAAGGCCAACTAGACAATAGTGCTTAAGACTGCTTTTTTCCCTTGTAACTATATTTAAAGGGATTGAGGTGTATTATGAAGAATTACATTGAAGACTGTTGTTAATTCTATTAACCATATTTAAATTAAGTTTGTGTACAATGTACTTGTATGTACTGTTACAAGTATTGTACTTATTTGTATTTTTCCGAAGTATATATAATCTCAGTATGATGGGTGGTTACTTTTTATGACAGTCGGTATTGAGTTTGCTTTGACATCATGTGACACCCATGATGCTTAATCATGGCAATGTAACTGATGAAGCTTACAACCTCTCATTTCAATGGACAAAAGTGATGGTCACCTGGTCACCATGAAATTCAAGGCTCTATTAGGGGCATCAATGTCCAGAATAATCTCAAATGTTTTTACACATTTAATAACATTTTATGTACAATGTATTTAATAATTTGGAATTTGGAGAAGTTTTACAATAAACAAATAAATTTGCTAAAATACAAAAAGCACAATTATCACAAAGTTCGCCAAATAAAGTCCAACTGAATTCGGTATTTAACAAAGAGATGAAATGCAACGCTATCTTTTTAGGACTACAAAAGTGTTTGGGATAAAAGTTGACGGACAACTCCTTGTAAGAGTTATTGCCTTTGAAAAGGGAAAAATGACTTTTGTTTTTCAGTTTTCAGTCAATATCTTGAAAACGATGATAGATAAAAAAAAACATTTCAATTGCTGAAATGATCCTTATGATAAGTCTTATCAAAGACTTCTTGAGTCAAAATTGTTGGACAACTTCTTGTCAAATTTATTTCCTTTGAAAGGCAAAATTGAACCAAGTGAGCAATTTACACTCCTAGGAGCCTCTTGTTTAAAGATATAGTACTTGTTAATTGTGACTGCAGACAAAGTATATCAGTGTGTCTGCTGTATGGTCCATAAAACCATATAAGCACAACTCTTTCTATTATGACTAGTAAATTGTAATGTACATGTACCAAGGTCCATGTTCTATTTGGTACATGTACATATATTGAATCAACATAATGAAAATTGTCTTAGTCATTTACATGTACTTGTATATTTGGTCAATGAATAGAATGATTACATTGTCATAATGGTATTTTGTGTTGTTAAAAGATCCATTTTAATGGTAATAGTCTAAAGCTTTAAAAACTAAATTAAATTCTTTCCATTTCAGAAACTTCTGAACAGACTTCAGAAAGCAAAGGCTTCTAAAGGATTGTCCCGTAAAGAGCAGTTGACTGACTATTCTAAAACTACCTTATATGGAGTACCCATTGCAGCTGTTCACGAACAGATGGCTGCCGAGAGACTTGACTCAACGTACATGCAAAGTACAAGTAGTCTGAATTCTACATTTGGTTTATCACCAGCAAGAAGATCCAGACCTTCAAGTGCAAAATCCAATGCAAGCTCAATGCGTCCTGGAAGTGCTAAGTCCACAATATCTATGATGTCATCGGCAAGTCGCATGAGTCGGCCTAGTAGTGCCAAGAATGTAGAGAACCGCCCAGCATGGGATGATAGATTTGCATATTCATAGGAGTTTCTTGTTGTACATGTGTATTATAAATAGATCTACGTTGATTGACAAAGTCTCATTTCAGTTTCATTTCAGTAATGATATAGTGTGTTGTTGTGCAGAATTTTACATGTATAGTTGTGAAAGAAATGTACAACACTGTGTTACTATTATGATATGATGTGATTCATTATTTTACACCTCCTTCAGTGTTGCAAGTAATTTGACAGGATTTGTAAACTGTACAATTTATCGTCATTACTTTAAAAGCAGCTCTATATTTTGAACAATTCCTACTTATAAACAAATTAATTTTGAGTTTGTGAAAGTTTGATATATATATCGTTTGAACAACTGCAAGTTTACCTTTCTTGGTGCATAGTTGTTTGACGAGTTTGCAAATTAATTTGAGACTTATGTATAAATGGTTATTTGGCAGGATACTGGTAAAACAAAAATAGTTTGTGACTTGCAGTTTTGAATTTCTTAATACATGTAGAAATTTTTTACAATATTGCAACCATCATATGTTTGAATAAATCACTGAAAAGTGCATTGTCCAAATTGTGCAAAACGTATACATGTACTTGTAAACAGTGAAACCTGTCTGAACAGGACCATGAATAAACAGAAACCTGTCCAAACCAGATTCTTTCTGAAGTCCCTTTATATCAATTTTGATATATTTTTGAACCTGTATGGACTGAACACCTTCCTAAACCAAACAAATTATTCTGCCCTTAGGAGGTAGCCTTGGGTTACTTTGATGCTTATATGAGATTGATGTAAAATGCTGAATACAAGCATTCCAGTGATTTGTAAGAGTTGTGTCCCTTACCATAGATCTACCTCCTTAAGGGCTCTGGTTTAGATAGGGTTCATTGTACTACTGTGAAAGTACTATTGCTTGTTTGGTACCAATTTTCATGGTTTTTATGGGTAGACCAAACCATGAAATTTGGTTCCCAACGAATAAAAGATTCCTGTTGATGTGTATACTGAAAACTTACACACAAATTCAAGAACCCACAAACTTGTGTCTCTTTCCTGATCCACAAATATTGGAATCCAAGAATTAAAGTACCTTCACAGTATGTTAAACAAGGAAACACTAATGAAAAGATCTCTTTATACTTATGGAATTAAATTTGTATTGTTACTTTAGACTGTGATAGAGAATTTGTACATAACTCATTTATAAGAAGTTTGGGCAAATGAGCCATGCTAGTTGTGAATATCTAATTTTGTGAAAGTTTAATGATTAGTTTCTTAGAGTAGAATTATATAATATTAAGGAGAGTTTTAAATTTTATAGATCTCTATTGTCAATCTAGCTCTGTACTTCAACTTAAAGTATTTAAACACAATATAATGCAAATAATTTGTTAGATACTTTTAAGAGTTTATAAATCAGGTTTGAATTGCAAATAAATCATACATTAAATTTTATTTGTATGATTCAGATTCCATGGGTACATTGTATAAGATTTGTAAGGTTATTTTTTATGACAGGATAAGCTCAAATTTCACATCCTGCACAAATGCCTGTACATGTAATTTTGTCTGCTTTATGTTTGGCCCTCTAATAATACACCACTGACAATACTCCTACAGCTGCTAGGCATACAGACTGATACATGTACATGTTTGGAATGATTAAGAAAAAAAAGGTCACTCACCACTGGTCTGTATCTCAGAGATTTATTCTCACCTTATATATCAATACAAATTTATTGTTTTATAGGCTTGTTTCTGTATTAAAATTGGCAAAAAGCTCAATTATTTATGTTTGTTCCAAATTAGATTCTTTGTTATCTTCTTGAATGTACATTTTAAAGTATAGTTTTAGTATAAAGTAGTTCTTGCCATTTTCTCACATTGCATGATAGAAAGTATGTAAAACATTGATATGGATGTAGATTGATGCTATCTTTGTTAATATCTTGTGTTCAGTTACATCATTAAGTTTCATGAATTCTGAATGCATCGATTTTCATTATTCATATTGGTTCATCATTATTGAATTCCATTTTAATGCATTGCATTGCTTGGAAGACTTTGTAAGTTTATTTCCAATTTGTGTAAAAAGTAAGAGCATGTTAATTTGTAAATGTATTTTGTGATATCACATTTATTTAAACAGCGGTTGTCAGTAATTCCCAGGGGAAGTTTAAATATTTACTTAATTACTGGTACTTTAATTGAACAGTATTCAATAATGGTATTGATATTGATTTTAATTACTTTATAGTTTGTTTGTCAGATACATGCAGAAAAGTCTAGGCATCAATATGTGTTATGCCTGACAGTTTTCAAAGTAGGATATGAAATAGGGGCACAGAGGGAGAGCAAGTAATTATGTTGTGTACTAGATGTACCACAGACCCTTAGATTTCTAAAATTGTTTAGGTACTTCTAGTATATATGACATTTGAAGGAAAAAAGGAAGTTTTATACCAAGACGGCTTGGGTGACATTGTTTATCTAAATTCATCAGGACACTTTTAAATTATGAGAATGGACAGAGAGGTCAGTGGGTACCTTTACATTTTAATCTAGTGAGAAAATTGTAAATCTTGTATACATGTACTTATCTTGTAGTGTAAGATTTTTAATTTTTTTTATTATACCGGTAAATCTCATACGTGCACCTACATGTACTATCTCATTTAGGAATAGAAAAAAAACAGCTGACATATATTTTTAAACATTTTACATTAAACATTAACTATGCTATCTCATTTAGGAATAGAAAATGAAAAAATGTCCTTTAAAATATACATGTAGATAAACCAATTAAAAAAGGATTTATTTAATTGTAGCATTGCACTATTTATACTTTAATAGGTCTGTAATACAATCTCCAAAATCAACCTATAGTGCTCATTAAATACAAAAATGTGGAAATTTGAGTAATTCTTGTAATGAACATGTAACACGTTATGAGTATGTTCCTAATTGTTCTATATTTTCAGTGGTAATCTCTCTATTTTAAACATATGTAACAGCTGTGTTTAAATTGTAGTACTGTAACAATCTATATCATCTTATTTGTTCAGTTACTGAGCTTTTGATTTTTAAATTAAAAAAAAAACATTTAATGATGAAGAGTGATAGAGGCAGTTCTTTCTTCTTGTTTTGGTGCATTCTGATATTCAGAATTGTATGCCAAAGAATTTGTTGATTCACAGATATTATGACGGTTTTACAGTTACTGACGAAATGTAAACTTTTTTTTTAATTATTGTATATATGTAGAGAAATAAAAATGGAATAGTTCTTAAAAAGACTCGTATAATAGTATTCAGTAGAGTAAAAGATACTTTTTCGCTTCAAGATTGAAAGAAATTCTTCATGATAGTTTTAAGTCAGGACCAGTTAAAAAAAAAGGAAAAGTAGAGCAGATAAATCCAATTGATATTACCCTAAATATACATTTTGTACTCTTTTTTTTTAATCCATAAACTAGAACATGGTTTCAGATAAAATGTCTTTTTTTTTCTTTCTTAATTAAGTGATACAAACAGCTTGATACTAGATATTATAGAATGTAGTATTGGGTGGTTTTAGTTTAGATACTATGACTATATTTCTTTTAGTAATGATACATTACTTAGGGTCATGAAGTATTATGAACTTGTTTGTCGTAGACGATTTCATTTATTATTTTTACCCTCAGTAATGTCATGGTCATAAAATTTACTCTTTTTAAGTCATCACAACATTTTTTTAGTTACAACAAATCCTAAATAAATACAACATATACTAACATTTTCTTCCATTTATTGGTAACTTGCTTGGTTATTTCATGATGTAAGAATTTACACTTATTACATTCAGAGAATTGCAAAAATAAATCACTGAGATGGTTGTAGATTTATTGATTAATTATTTAAATAGTTTTGCAAGAATGGACTCTTTATTTACCAGCAATGCAGATAAACCCATAATCATCCTTCAGATATGCATTTAACTGTTGATATATCTGATTTATCAGAATTTTGAGCATGCTACCAAACCTTTTTTTTATTTGAAGGATTTAGTCAAATTAGACATTTTTGTCAAATTTTAAGAGTCCTAAATACTTCAGAAAGTCATAATCATAATAAAAATACTAACAAGAGTTTAATTTAAGGTTAGTAAAGTATCATAACTACTGTAGTCAATAGAGTTCAGTTGTGTTCTTTTGAAAAATGTGTAGCTCAATTTTTTAACTTTAAATTACTATGTGAACAGTAAATGTTTTCTCCTCTTACCCAATCGGTATCCTTTTTTTACTGTTATTGGTTCTTATACCACATACTGGGTGCATTAACATTATTGAGAAATTTGACAAAAATATGGACTTGTTATCCTCTGCATGGTTCTTAAGCAATCCAATACTTTTGTCCTATTATATGTACCAGTACATTTACATTATTTTTTTTATCCTCTACTACCATATCTTTTGGTATTGTTATGTGTAGGAATGATTTATATGAGATATAGATATTGTATATTATAATGTTTTGTCATTTATTGATTTTGTACAATTAAGTATGAAAAATAGATGGATTTACTTTAGAATACCTTTGGAATTGTCTCTGGCTTTTAGGAATAAAAAAAATGTGGAAAGGATTTCTTGTTATTTGTTTTAATTCAGACCAACACTGTTCCTTTAAATTAATTTTACTTGTGGTAAGGCCCACAGAACTTGGAACATCTATATGCTTTGAATACAAAGTGTCTATAATTTACTCTCCCCAGAGGTTTTTCTGTTTACAGATTACCTTAATATGTATGATATACATTGGGTGTTGGAGTCTGAATAGCAACTTATTAAGTTTCAGTCTCTGTAAGAATCTGACAGAGGGTGAACCATGGTATGGAAAAATCCACCATTTTGACTGTGCAATTTGACTATTTGCACCACCAAAATCAATGAAATAGGAGACAATTTTTCCATATCATGTTAGTGAATTAAGTTAGTTTCATTGAAATGCATTTAAAATGAACATTTAAAGGGCAGATAAATCTGTCAAAAAAATTCTACAAATGTATTAAAAAATTCTGAGCAAATCCAGTTATGCAGAGATTAAATATGGTCTTTTCAAATAGAGAAAGTATCCTTGAGTGAATTCATATTGTCAGATCAGTGGGTTTTTAACATGCATGTTTCTGATTTTTCCCATTTTACCCGATTCTTACGAAAACTTACACTTAAGTGTTGAGAATCACATAGTTCACTGTCAAAACTAGATGATTTTTGAGAAATGTTGGTATTTTTTTTAAACTGTCAATGTAACTTTTGCACCTTATTTGTAGTATTGACATGAGGAGTTTCTGGGTTTTTTCAGACTCTTCCCAAAACTTCCTGTTTATATATGCTTGAAACCAGTGTGGGAAACCTGACTGAAATGTTGCAGACTATTTTCAGCCAATTATGCCACTCTATATAAGTGTTCAGAACTGCCCACACCACAACTTACAAATAAGCCTTTGTAACATTTGATTGTGTTTGAATGAGCAGTCAGTAATGTCTTAGCCTACATTTATTTTAGGCCACCTTGAATCCAATTTTCATGCAAACCATGTGCCTATTTATGTCTATGTGTATGCCCACATCTGTCAATAGTAATAGAACATTTTCTCCACTAATTTTGTCTAAAATTGTTCAGTGTATTCAAATTGTTTACCACTAGCAATTGTAGAGGTTGGTAAGTTCGTTTTTTCTGACTTGGGGCAGTATGGAGAAACGAAATTTCATTTTTTACGGTTTACCAGTTGGTTCTGCAGTTTAAATAGTGTTTTTACTGTGCGTTGGATAATGATTGTGTTTAATCGCTGCGCATTCATGATATTTTTGTCAATATTTTATTTCTCAAGATTCGGAAATTAAAAAGAAAATGTGTAGGCGAAGACGTTAGGGTTTTTAACTTTTATAATATTTAACACTTTCATCACATCAAGCACAAAGCTTCGTGAAGCTTATCGAACTGAATTGCTAGATACAAAAGCGTCATGATCAAAAGTTACAGTTCAATTAAATCAAAGGATTAACAACACTCAGAGAGCAAGGTACAAAATAATTAAGACAGAAACACGTTTTAGGGAAGAAGAAACAAAACTTAAGCAAGAGTGCAAACGCGGAAACACCTTGGACCACAGGGGCTTGGTGAGTATTTTTAGTAACATATATGCCCGCTAGGCAATGGGAACCTCGGAAAAAACCTAGCGGGCATATATGTTTCTAAAAATACTCACCAAGCCCCTGTGCTTGGACAAGGTAACACTGGTAACGCCAGGGACATATAAAGACAATATATACACGAGAAAGAACATTACAACGGCACAAAAGAAACTAGAAAATTACAAAGAATATCAACAACAAATAACAAAGCATTGAGACAAGGAGGGCTGCAGACACCAAAATCCAAGTACGCATGGCCAAAACACGAACACGAGAAACACAGAGAAGATCTACATCTACAATGAAAAGAAATAAAATACAATAACATATATATACACCCTCACGACCGTAGCGTAATGGAGGCAAATGAGGCAAATGCCTCACTTTTGAAACGACGATCAAATTTTTTTCTTTCTCAAAATACTTTGTTTTCAGTTGTAAAGTATGCGAGATGCAACCAATAATTAAGTACTGTCACGTTACATGCTTGTTTATTCGGCAGTATTGACAGAAGTATTATCCACAGTAACGAGGGTAAACTTAGTAGCATTCCGAATACAGTTCCCGCAGAAAAGGTAAAATCTAAAATGTCTCTTCGAAACTGGCTGAAGACGGGTTCTCTCAAGAGAAAAACAAACGAAAAAGGTAACTTGATATGGATATAAATCGATCCTATACATATTAAAACTAATCACGTATTGCTAAGTCTGATGCAACGGTATGTTGATCATAATGTTTTCCTTAAAAAGTCACTGATCAACAAGTGATAATCGGTTTTACTGTCCAATTATTTAGCATTCAATCTTTTTTTTAAATAATAATAATAATAATAATAATAATAGTAATTATTATTATTATTATTATTATTATTATTATTATTATTATTATGATGATGATGATGATAAAATAACCAGTATTTCTTCTCTTTTCTTCTGTTCAAAAGTCATGTAATCTGGATGTTAACCTGCGTGTTTTTGTTTGCTTAAATTCTTTTAGATGAACGTGATTTTCTAAAAAAAAAAATTGCAATCCTAAGTACATGTATATTTATACCATTTTCTTTTGTAGATGATCATTCCGATACTGATGAAGCAAATCCATCTAGTAGTCAATCTCACGCTGAAGACATGTCTACATGTGTTCAAAATTACCCCTATCCGGAAACAAGTGAAAACCCAGGGACGAGCACAAGTGAAAATGTTTTGAATCCTATATCAACAAGCAGAGAAAGAGGGCTTGATCAAGCTATATTTCTTCTTGAGGAACGACCTACAGATTCTCAAAAATTGGCAGTGCTAAAAGATACTGACAAATCATCTGAAGTTTACCCGAAAACAAAAGGAAGACGATGTCTACCCTCTTGGATTTATAGAACTTTTGGAAATTGACGCTGAACATATTGCTGACGCAATTGTAAGTAATCTGGAAAAATGGGGATTACCACTGGAGAAGATTCGAGGACAAGGCTACGATGGAGCATCGGTTATGAGTGGACATGTATCAGTAGTCCAACAGCGCATACACGAGCAGTGCCCAAATGCACCTTTCGTTCACTGCAAGTCCCACAACCTTAACCTAGTGGTGACCCAAAGTTGCAAAGATGTGCGCCAGATCAGAAATTTAATGTCATCAGTTGGTCAAATGACAAGGTTCTTGTGTGCTTCTGCAAAGCGTAAAACCATTCTAAATTCATTTACCGGTAATTCAAAATTAGTAGATGACATGCTAGAAGGCTTAGAAAATGAAGAGGAAGGCGTTGATATAAAACTTTTGAAAAAAGGCATAGATGCTTCGATGAAAAGATTATGCGAAACTAGGTGGACAGCAAGAGTAGACACCATTTCATCACTTTTAGCAAACTATAATTGGAACCGAAATTGGATATGTAAGCACAAGTGAAGCAAGTACAAATGCAAGTGACCATCGACGCTATCTGGAAGATCCGGAATGTATTGTTGCAGTAGTAGTCGCCCATTTTGTTTTGAGTATTATAAAGCCTCTAACTTTGTTTCTTCAAAAGTCAGACTGCAACATGGTTGATGCTTTTGAGAAATCAAAAATTCTTCTGGAGTTACTGCAGAAAAAGAGAACAGACGAACAGTTTCCAGAGCTTTATAGACGTAGTGCAACTATTGCTGATGCAACTGAGATAGATCTTATGCCACGAAGACGAGTTGGTCGCCAAGTCCATAGAGAAAATGCAGCTACAACAACTGCAGAACAGCACTGGAGAGTGATTTATTTTTTCCGTTCATGGATCACGTCATCAATGAAATGAGACGCAGGTTTACTGGTGAAGTAAAAAATCAGATGTACGGATTTTATCTAATACCAAAGCATGTTAGCAAGCTTATGTCTGATCTAATCGAACCTATGTTTCAGGCCTTTCCAGATGTGATCAACTTGGAAGAATTTAAATGTGAAATTGAAAGATGGGTAAAGAGAACAGTTAGAATACAAGATGAAGGAAACCTTCAAGAAGCTATTAAGCTTGCTGACAAAGACTTATACCCAAATATTTTTGTTATATTTCAGTTTGTTGTGAAAGATCTTTTTCCAGTTTGAGGCGTCTGAAAACTTGGGAACGTGCATCAATGGGTGGAGAAAGACTTTGTGGACTAGCAATGCTTCATGTGCATAGAAAACTTTGAAATTGAAAGAGAACGTGTGCTGTTGAAATTTGACAGTTCTGGTCATTGCAGAATTGGAAAGTTTTGGCTGAATAGAGACGAAGACAAAAATTGACGTTGTTTTGTTCACTCTGTTTACCGTATTAAAACAGAACTAGTTATTAAAACACCAGATTTCAATCATTTTGTGTTTGTTTTTGGTATAAATAAGCTTAACATTCCATTATTTTCCTGTCAGGATTTGGCGAGTTTGCTTGATTTTCAAACAAAAATTTCGGTGCGCTGCGGCCGTGAACCTGATAACAAAAACAAGGCAGCACACAAAAGGAAGCTCTGAACTCTACAGAAACACAAATAAACAACCAAAAAAATCGCGGGGTAACACCAGGCGTGTACTAGTATCCTAGGAAAGAAGCGCATGAGTTATCCCCTGATCCGCCATTTAACGGCATCTGTTACAGTACAAGTGAAAATAAATCTAGGGGGCTGTCAATCCAAGACGCACGTGCTGAAAACGGTATGGCGCTGTCAACAACCATTGTCCGTAGGTATTTTGGTGTCCGGACAAAAATCTTAGTATAAGTGTATATATAGATCTATATGACATAGTATATTAAAAGGTGTCATACCATCAAATAAAGGATGGGATTGGCAATGGGCTTGTGGCTTGCACCGTTAGGAATTATGGACAAAAAAGGGGCCAGAAACAAGCCTTTTTTCCCTGATCTCCGAACAAAATCTTGAGTAAAAGGTAACGAATGAATCTCTTTGGAATTATACATCAAGGTGCCATATACCAGCAATACAAGAAGGTAGTGCTTCATTTTCGGGGTTGTGACTCGAATTGTAAACTTAGGAAATTTTAAAAATTTAAAAAGGGGCTAGAAACAAACAGTTGTTTTATGTTCGTACAATAGATCTAGATTGAATAGACATGATATTGATCTCGTCTAAATAAGATGGAAGGCTTACCAGTATAAAGTTTAATTATTTGTTGCTTGGTATTTGGTGGATGACTGGATCTGTCACATCATAAACACTTACATTCTTACCATGAGTCTTAAAAAAAACATCTATTCCACAGAAGATGGACAATACCCAGATAGCATGCCTCCGTTGGGCCAACGTTGCTGAAGGTTGGTTCGTTGGCGCTTATAGTTGGCGATGGCAAGACAATGTTGGCCCAACGTTGACCCAATGTAGCAATGATTGGTTATGGAATATATTTCCTCTTGATTTATTTTTTCCAAAATGGTTTCTACTTGACGTTTTCAAATTTTAAATATTTTCATACTGTATAAAGATTCTACGTTGGCCCTACTACATCCAGAAAAAACGTTGCATATTATGTTTCTCTTTAAAAAAATTGTTTTTAGAAGCTATTTGTACTTGAGAGTATTGTAAAATTTCAATTTTAAATCAAAACAATAATTATATATATTTGCATTATTCTACATTAAATTGTCCTACCCAGAGCCAACGGTGAGCCAACATTGAACCAACGTCGAAACAACTTTGGTAAAACATATGGTAAAACAGACTTCGTATAACTTTTGAAGCAAAAATGTATGTCGATCCCAAGAAAAGTAAAACAAGAAAGCAAATCCAGACATCTGAAAATAAATATTGTGTTGCATCTAAACTAAGATATTACGTTGGGCCGGCGTTGACCCAACGTTGAAATACACACACACACACACACACACACACATATATATATATATATATATATATATATATTATATGGTCGTTCCCTCCGCGGGACTCGAACTTGTACCGCTGTGACATCTATGGCAACACCGCCTGCACAAAGCCCAGCGCCATAGACCACTAGATGTCACAGCGGTACAAGTTCGAGTCCCGCGGAGGGAACGACCAAAAATTTGCATCGGAAATTTAACAGTAACTCGAAAACTTATTATGAATAACCTAATCTAAATTATGATAGCAACAATAATATACGTGATTATCACCCCTATCTGCAGTATTGTAACTTAGAGCATAATACACTTTTTTTCAGAACAAAAGTTCTCTTTAGTTTTGAACAAATGTATACATATTTTCAATGTAACTGCTACCTAAACGCGTAACAGAGACAAGCATTTATCATTTTTCCATAAATGCAAAAAAGAAAAAATCAGCTTATTATTGATATATTCTAACTGGAAAGAATTTATATGATAAACTGAGTGGATATTTGAGCACTTACTCTTGAAGAGCGTATAGCATTAGCTAGCGCTCTGCGACATATAACAATTTATAAAATTCTGTTTTAATCATCACAGAATGCCATCGTCGGACAATTTGGTTGGGTTAACGTTGGATTTATGTTGGATCAACATTGTGCATTCGTTCGGTCAAAGTAAGCATTACATTTGAACAACATTGGCCCAACTATTGTGTGCCTCCAAGGCCAACGATGGGTCTCTTTACACTTATAGCGTTAGACACCCTATGTTGGCCCAACGTAATTGACTTCATTGAACCAACGTTGGTCCAACTATTGTTTGCCTCCAAGGCCATCGATGGGTCTCTTTACATTTACAAAGTTGGATCAACGTAGGAATGCTGTTTGGGTATATATATAGCAGAATGACTATCTATGTAAATTTACGGGGTAAAAGTAATTTTTTAAATGTTTTTTTGTTTTTGTTTTTCTTTTCAATATTTTTTTTCGCTCATTTTGGCGATTTATTTGTTATGCAACTCTAACCTAAAATGTTTAGCCTACATGAATAACAATGCATGCAGGCCCTTGGAACGTGAAGGAGATGTAAAAAAAAGTTCTTGATAAAACGACAAAGGGATGTACCGAAATTTCGGCGCCACGAACACTTGGGTTTTTATACGAAGGAACCTAAGCAAATGCACAAATAACACCAAATTGAATGTTTTTGATTGCAAATTGTAAGAAGAACAAATACTTAGCACTAGATGTATTTCTATCTATGATAATTTTGTAGTATTTTATATGAACATTTTTCTAGGAGAAACACCCCGCAACCTGTATTACAAGATGGAGGGCCTATTGATAATGTGACCTAGGTCTAAACCCTACGTACCTCAGATGCGACGTGGAGGTTGCACATAAATACCATATATACAATAAAGCCTATTCAAGATTACACCTGCTTCGCCAAATAAAGAATACACTGAACAGAAGTGGTTTTAAATTGCAATCTATTTATCTTTTATTCGTCCAATAACTGGTTATTTAGATGTTGTCTGGGATAACTGTTCTCTCAAAAAATTAGCTTTATTAGAGAGTGTGCAAGCACGCATGCATTATTACAGGTTTCTGAAAACAAGCTTATTCATAGCTATGTTTTGAAAAACTATCCGATAGAAGAAAGCAACATAAGTTGATTATATTTTTTATAGAAAAAAAGGATTTCCCCTTTTTACATTCGTGATCTATCAGTTCCTTGCTTTCCAAGACTAAATAGTTATAACTTAAAAACGGACGAATAAAACTATTCATCTTAAGCGTAGGACAGCCTCTTAATTTAATAGCTATATGCCTGCTACAGTTAGACATTTGAATGATTAAGATTATTCTACATTTCTGCACTAATTTAAGAAAAAAACCTCCTGATTGTTTTGATTGTGGTAAAAGGAAAAGAAATATTTGTCAATTGTCAATGAAGCCATCAACTTAAACTCGCATTTATTTCAAGATCCTTCTTGTCCAAGATGTTCGCGGCTAAATTTGAACAGTCACCACTTTTTTCCTCTATCGCCCTGCTTATGAAGATATTAGAATAGTACCGGTGTCATTTGAGAAAATTACCTCTGTCATTAGAATTATCACTTGCTGGCGAGAAAATGCTTAATGATGATGAAAATGTAAATATCATCAATGTAGTTCATTGTTACATTCGCAAAGTTGACGACTTTTGAATTAGTTTTATGTTTATGATACTTGTACTTAAATGATTGGCTTCTCATAATATCACGCATGAAACTTCTTTGATAGCACACATTTTTCAAAGTTGAAATTTGTATTTTTTCTTCCTAAACTAATACTGTTGTATTCTAATACTTGTATTCAATTTTGATGACTTACCCCATCATGTCTTTTATCTGTTGCACAAGTGATTTATTATACTTTATATACGCGTAAGAATATCAAAATGAATTGTATACCTTTGTCACCGGGATATGGCATACATGGCTTTTATTTAACGAAATTTTCTGCTTTCAACATTCTTGCGCTCCGTATTTACATTCGAAAGAAGTAATGGAAAAGTCCGAAAAACCCGAAGAATACATTAAGGTGCAGAGAAGGAGTATGTAGATTTTTATATGTATTAAATTCTTAAACATAATTTCCAAAACATTTGATCGTAGCTTTATTAAAATTTCTAGTCTAATTTGTGTACCTAGTAAAGAGAGAAGGCTTAGAAAAAAAATGTATAAAAACTCTATGGTTTTATTATCCCATGTAAACCCCTTTGACGTAAGAGGTCAACGCTACAACGAGGCTGTGTTCAACTCATTCGGAGGGAAACACCAATGACTGGTTTACGAATTGGTTTCATATGCATTTGTTGTTTTCGGTGGAAAAATTGAAATTGCTCGATGTAAAGGAGACTATGACAATGTTGAATCAAGCAGCAGTAGAGGCGCTTTGTTCGGCCACCTATCTTGAAAACTATCTTGACACGATGGATAATTTGCCTGACGACTTGCAACGCGTTGTGACACAAATGAGGGAACTTGATATTCAGTGTCGAGGTTTGTATTTTTTGATTCATTGAAAGTAGCTAATACGTTAATGCAGCCCCTTCTTTTTCTTGAAACATATTTCAAGCTGTTCGATAAAAGCATTTTGACACGGAATACCCCAAAGATATTATCGCATTCACTTCCGGTTCAAATCTATTTTTAGAAATAGGTTAGTGAGGGAAACCCCTGCAAAAGTATTTACATATATTATTTTGATTACATTAATTGAAAGTCACTTAACAAGTTATTGTTTGTTTTATAAACATATGAAACGTTTCTTTTAAGTTAATTCATTTCAGGAATATTTTAAATGGTGATTTATGCTGTAACAGCATGATAAGAAATAGTATCTCAGATTTTAGTTGAGCTGAAAAGTTCAGGCCTAAACATACATTTTGATAATTTTTATAAAACTATTACAAGGCAAGTAAAGCAGGTCGTATCAAACATGCTACTAGGGTTCTAGATCTTTATTCAGTAAAATAAATAACCCTGAAATTACAACAATAAAGTAATTTCAGTATCACAAATTATATAAGTAAGTACATGTATAACAACTTGCTCTCAAACTATCATTGATAGAATGCAGTTCACACTCTAGATATGTAATTAGAAAACAATGACAATGAAAGTACTCAAGTTAAAAATAAATCTATGAGTTATACTAGATAATAGCTATAAATAAATAGACGAACTTCTTCACATATGAATGAATGACAATCATATATTTTATCAAAATACTAAGCTTAATAATTCTCATATAAAACCAAGTACACTATAAAGCATATAAACCTACCAATCTATGGGACTAGGTTATAATAGTCTACATTTATATGTATAAAATACAGGGTCAGTACATAGAGTATCTCCTGAAATTAAGGAATAAAACAAATACTCAGATCAAAGCTATAAACCAGATACATGTTAGTGCTTCTTTTAGCCATATCAATTGAGTGTTCCTTTGAATATTGTCTTCTGCACCCAAAATTTGCTCTAAAGTCTATATCACAGTTGTGCAATAAACTTCTGAGAATGTGAATTATTTCAAATGTATGGTATTAAGATCGAACTTCCATTTTCAAGTATAATTTTAAAAACCCAATGAGTTTTTGTCTGACCAATCAGAACTGACCACAGAGAACTAAATCAGGTGTGACAATTAGCATTGTAAAGGCAGAAAACTATCACAACCAGGCTCGTTGAAGTATGACTGATCAAAACCCAAAATATACTAAAGACCCTATATAGCAGACGATGGAAAATAAAATGAATACACAATATCTGGCAAGCAATACACAATAATGGAATAAGTATAAAAAAGTAAAAATACACAGGTGTAACCGGCAAGAGGATGATGTTGCATATATAAATGTATTCAAGTAGCAGTCTTTATAAAGATCAGACAGGAGGTAAAAAACCCACTAAATTTACTTTTAATTTCGATTCAGATACAGTTTCAGACCACATAATTAGTCTTTGTTTTTTCATTTGGGTGTTGTGCTTTTGAGTTAAAATTTATATAGATTGTACATGAAATAAGCAATTTGAAAGAGTTATCATTCTTGGTTTTGTTCGATTTGGTTGATTTTAGTGGGGAGCTTAAATGCAGTTTTCTCAAAAGTACAGATCTAAATACAGAAAGGATTATTGTCACGTAAAAATACAGCATACGTAGACCTAAAAGCATCATCAGATCCATGGGTTTTTCTACATCATGATTCACCTTTCCATAGGTGGTGTCTTATTTTTATAAAGACTGGTACTTAAAAATCATCTAGTTGGTCCCCCTAATTGCTTTTTCTAGACATCTTGATGATTCTTGTCCCTTCTTGAAATTTGTGACACTTTTTATTACTAATTAGTGAGACTGGTATGACTTAATGTTCGCACTTCAGACTTTTTCTGGCCAAAACAAGAAAACCCTTCTCTTATTGCATGTTGGAAACGAAAAAATGTATCAGAATTTATAAATAATTATTGAAGATCTTATAATAAATGCTTTTTAGTGAAGAAGATATGAAAATACCCAACTTTATATAGGAAGCTTTGGAAGAAGTGTCAAACTGAAATCAGGCTCTAAGTGCTTCCAAGCTACATGTACATTGTATGAGTAAAATTTGCATTAAATACCATTATGAGGACTTCCCTGTAAATGAAATTTTTACATGCCCACCTGCTTGTTTTGTTACCAGAATACTGGATTACTGTTAATACTTAATAACACATGTATAAAATTGAAGTATGATTAGTACTACAGAAGACACATACACAAAACAAAATTACATTTGTTTGTTATGGTCAGCAACCTTTTAAAAAATTAAGGGACAACTCCTTAGTCCTACTTATATTTCATTATGATTGAATTACACATGTCTTTAGATATACTAGCTGATATTGATGTACATAAAGAAACATATCAAAGTGAACCTGAAGGAGGACCAGCGAAAAGGAAAGCCATGATGGCAATGCAAAGAGCACTTATAAAGTGCCAAGAAATTGGGGATGAAAAATTAATGCTGATGAGCTGTATCATGGATCACATTGAAAACAGAGCAAGACAGCTTGAACAAGACAGAGAAAATCTTGGTATGTATTTAAGGTGAAACAAATAATGTCTTGTTTCCTGCTTCCTGCCACAAAAAGAGGGTTGCTAGGTAGGGAAATTATTTTGTGCTTCAAAAAACAATTTACATTGAGTTAATGGGGTAACAACATTGTGTGCTTGTATACTTTAATGGTGCTTGAGCCAAAATGGCCACAAAATTATTTAGGGTAGGCTAAAAAAAAAGACTGAAAAAAGTAGGAAGGGAAGCTGGAAACAGACATTTTTTTTTTTGGCCTAATGAAAGCAATAAAGTTTAAATATTGTCTGTCAAATGTGTTAGAAAATTGTTGTTACATTGAAATTGATCAGTTAGACTGATAAATTTTCTGGTATAGTTTGTATTTTGAATTCCACAATAACCTCTTCAAACTTACTATGCATGTACATATCTTACGTATACTAGTACATGAATTTTGTAATTTTGAATTGTAATTTTCAGATACATTTTTTAAGCAACATTTTCCACCTCTTCTCAATTTTTTTACAGAATCATATGAACTTTTGGAGAAAAATTTTCCCTTTCTACCTAGTACCTACCAATAGCCAGGAGCTAGGGTTGGTTAAGGGGAAACAAACATTATTTTAAGTATGGCCTGTGCTGAAAGAGTACTCTTCAAGCACAGTACTTAAATCAACCTGTCAAAGAAAGTCACTACTAAAACATACATTTTTCTTTAGATCCTAATTCTGGTCGTGATCAAGAGCGAGAAGAGAGAGAAGTCATAGTTCACCCACCAAAACAGATTAAGCAAGAGGAAAAGCCAGATAAAATACCTGTCAAAAGACAAAGGCGACAAAAAACAAATAATGATTCTATAAGTAGAGAAGACCTTAGATTAGTAAGTCCAAACTCTATGCTTTGTTTTGATTGCCAATAAGTCCTGAACAAACCATCAATAATCATGGAAATTATTAGTTGCTGATAACATCCTCTAAAAAAAGACCTTTATAGCTTCAGTTCTGCAGCTAGAAATTTATGACTTATCTTCCATTGGTATGAGCAGATGTGTTTTATTGAGCCAACCTCTTGTGTTGAGAGAGGTATATTACTATTGTACACACTAAAATGTTCAGTGCTTAATCTTGTGTCACTAATTTTAAATTTTGAATTTGATGTGTACATGCTTGGTGAAGCTGTTCTTGTTCAGTTAAGGTTGATCATGTGTAAATATTTCTGATGTTAATGTATCAACCTAAACGATTTTCTTTCAAAGGAGCATAATGGGTATATACTGGTATTAATTTGTGTGGTATTGAAAAATAAATAATTAGTGTTTCATTGTGTAAAAAATCAATTTCGTGGCAACAATATTTCATTCTTTGACCAGTGATATAATAGCAAATATCTACACCGTAAAAATCCGTTCATTTACATCATTAGCAAAAATATATCTTTGAGGAGATGGAGTGGCTGGCTTTGAATTTGTAAACATATTGAAATTTAATTAATTTTCTTTCTTTGATAATACTTTTAATAAATTTTGAAACTTACATTTATATGTAAATAAAGCAATGAGTGGTATATTACATTTTACTTCCAACTGTAGGATTTAAAAATGTATAAATATGTCTCCTCATTTATTAAAAGAGTTACCCCTGTGATTGGAAATCACTTTAATAGATGCAAATCTAATCCTTTATACACAAGTAGGGAATTCCAAGTCTAATGGAAGTACACAAGAAAGAGAAAAAGATAACAGCTTTCAATTTAAGCAGATTGAATAGCCATTACAATGTACACATATAACACTAATAAAGATATATACATGAAGTGTATACATTATGTACAAAATCTTCCAAGAATTAAACCTGACATATAATAAAGATAAACTTATGATTTTCTGGACAAAAATAACCTATAAAAAATAACTCTTAAAAGCATGAAATCTGGTTGTTTGAGTGACCCTTTGAAAAATATATTTAATATCTATTTAATGTATTGCTACATTATAAGGTCTATCTATACTTTGGTACAATTATGCTCTTTTCTCTTTGAAATATTTCATTTTCATTTTTTTACTTTTGTAGGATGACAAAGACAAAGGACCAAAGAAGAAAAAGAAGAGAAAAGCAAAGAAAGAACAAACACCCACCTCTCCTATAGACCCGCCCATTGACCCTGATGAACCTACATATTGTTTATGTAATCAGGTGTCATATGGTGAAATGATTGGATGTGACAATGACCTTTGTGTTATTGAATGGTTCCATTTTAATTGTGTTGGACTCGTTAACAAACCTAAGGGCAAGTGGTTTTGTCCAAACTGCCGAGGGGAGACGAGTAAGGTCATGCGGAGATTTGACAAGTCATAGTGCAATATTGTCATGAATATTTTATGCAAATTTGTACAGTTTTACTTAAAGTTGTAAATAGAAAACTAGGTGAACAAACAAATGTAATAGATATTTACACAAACAATTTTTTACCTCTTTTTTTTTATACTCTTTAAGAGGATTTGACTATTTTGATCATATTGTAGAAAGTGCATAATTAGCCCTGCTATAATATTTGCATGTCTGAGCAAAATTCAAGAGACGTATCGAAAAGAAAACTATTTCAGATTACTTCTCATGTTTTAAGATTATACACTTATACATTATACTGTATACCAATCAGAACTACCTGGGCTTTTCTGCTACACTTAAAAATAACCTCAAAGGCAGAAAGGAGAATATCTTCTTGAAAAAATTGCTGGAATTGTCGTCATATGCTGCTCAAAGTAGTTCTATCCACTAGGTGGTGCTAAAAAAATTGGTTGGATACTATTAGATATAAAGACTAATAACTCTGTCAAGAATTTTGGGGTGAAGGTTGGAGCTAGGGAAAAAAGTAATGGTAAAAATTTCAACCAGAAAAATTATAATTTTAGAATTGATTGGTCAAATTACGGACAGTTTTTCTCACCTTGTGCCTCTGATGTTTTTCCTTTGCATAAATGGAAAGGCTGGGGAGTTCTGATGGACTGTATACTTGACATCTGTTCAAATCTGGTATTAATTTAACCATTTTTTTCACCAATTCCAGTCTCAAGTCAAGCTCTACATCAGTACTTTCCATTCATTTCCTTACTTGAGTAGAATTTTCTAATTTCTTACAAGGAGTCCCATTATAATTCTGCCATCTTTATTGTGAAAGAGTCAACTTTTGGCAAATACTGGTCATTGAATTTTCAAATTCGATGTTGACAAAAATATCATTTCTCACATTAATGTTTAAAAAAAGACAAATATTAGGTAGGAATTATACTCTTGGTGTCTAAATTTTATCATTAAATTGTTTGAATTTTAATCATATTGTATGCTGACTTTCAAATCCAATGACATTTTTATCCAGCCTCACAATGTTAACTTTGTCAAATCAGCTATGATTGTGTTACCAAAGAGTAATCAAGGGAACCAAGATTCTAGTGGAAATAAAAAAAATGTAATCTAGGGACAAAGACCAGACATGGAAAAGACACTCACAACAAAGAATAAAGAACATAAATAAAAAAAATAATACATACAAAGTAACAAAAGTAAATGAGCAACTCGGACTCCACTAAAAACTGGGAGCATGGACCAGGTGCACTGGTAGGGTAGGTGTCCTCTGCTTTTCTAGAAACACCTGCCAAGTTGTTCATGAAAAGTCAAGTCCAGGGTGGACGAAAGAGGAAAGGAAAACTGACACATTGAACAAATCAGTTTTCATAGTGCAGATGTGTACACCGTAACAATTCACGAGTTAAGGATGATGACATAAAACTTCTATATTGATGACTTCAATCTTGTAGCAATATAATCCTGTTCCAGAAGCATAATTGTAAGTAGTGATACAAAATGTATGTGTAGTTACGGTAAGCTCTGGCATAGCGTATGAGTTGTGATATGAAAACTCCATACGCAGGTGCTGAATGAATGTTGCTACAGATGAAAGGAAAGCTGGCAATATGGAATTAAAAGTTATTGCGTTTGTCATATAGTTTGGTCAATCGTTTTCCTTTACCATCGATCTCAAAGTGTAGGTCAAAATATGAGGCATGTATCTCAAGATCTTTGGGTGTGGATGCGATGTATAAAATCACCGAAACTAGGGTTGTCTAACGATAATATATATAGTAGAAACTGAGATCAAAGGATCTAGCTAAACGATTTTCCTTCTTTTAGATTAGATCAACTATAAAGTCAACCACATAAGAGTGAAGGAATAGGTCAGCAAGTAGAGGAACACAATTTGTTCCCATTGGAATGCCGACCGTTTGTTGAAAAACGCGTCCACCACACTTGACAAATATTTTGTCGATAAAAATCTCCAGCATTTTGAAAACTTCTTCTGAATATTTCGAAGATGATTTGGAATTGTTTTTTTTTTACAAAGTATGAGGAATCTCTACCAAGAACTGCATATTTGTATCTAGGTGTACCGTCTTGTTTTGAGGAACAACGATGTAAAATTTTGAGTCGGGATTTTAACAGCGTATGGGAAATAGAAGTATAAAGAGTTGAAAAATCATAGGTTTAAATGCTATTGTATTCTGGTAATAATCCTCAATTGAGGGTTTCCAGAAGATCTTTCGATTTTTTTTCAGGATCCGTATTGAATTAATACCATTACGGGAGTAACAAGTGTCAGGGTAGGACAGGAGACCCTCTTTGATAGTTGTGAGTATAGAAGTTAAAAGTTTTTAAAGGGGTTTGGTGGTACATTTTGCAGATCCAGCTATGTAACGCTGTTAAGGAATCTAGTACATAGACGGTACATCAACACGACTTATATATTGTTGTTGATGTGGCCAATAATCTAATTTACCCCCATAATATTAAAACTAAATCATGTTAGTCTGCTTGAATGTGATATAACACCATCGAATCAAAGGTCAAATCATAGGGTCATCGTGATTTTATTTCATACCATCTTCCATATATTATCTAAAACTTTATTGATAACTGGACTGTTGAAAATATGTTCGTATTAACCCCTGACACTAGTTCCTATGAGATGTAATGATGAGATCTTCTACTAATGTACATCAAATTTTTATTTTCCCTAATTGAATTTGTAAACTGTTTTCAGAGGATTGACAACTGTTCTGTTAAAAAATATTTGTACTCACCCCAGGGATGGGTATGATTATTATCAACACTAATCGATTATTAATCGATTACATAGGTTGTTTTATGTAATCGATGATATAGGTTTTTTTCATGTAATCGATTGGTAATGGATGATACTAGTTTTTCATGTGTAATCCATTAAAATCGATTATTTTTTATTGTTACTTTCGATTACTTTGGATTACGTTTCTCAGAAGGCAACAACATATTATATAATGTTACAGATCTCAAGGTATCTTTCAATTTCAAACTTAACTTCTTCAAATATTCGATTTAAATGTTTAGTTGAGAATTGTTTCCTTGAGGTGATTAAGTCTTTTAAAGTATGGGTTCTCTAATGGGGAAAATGGTGATGATGCTCCAGCTACTACTATCATGTGCACTAATGTGTCATTAATATCCTTTTGCGTTTGTTATTTTTTTTCAGTATTTACATAATTTCTTGGCATTGACTGTGCAAGAGTTTGCTGATTGTTCTTTTTTTTTGCACATATTTAAAAACTATGACTGTAAAAATTGGTCAATTAGTTTCTGTCTCAACATCAATTTTAGTACTTTTTTCTCGACGATCATTTGCTCATCCTATATACAGTTCAAACATGATTCATAGAAGATTTGTTACATATGACAACTACTTGAAATTTACTTGATTACTCTGGTGAAGTTTCAGAATAAGTATAAATATTAAGCTAGATAGCTTGTTCTCGTGTTCGACGAGGCAGTTATAAAAAGTACACATTCTTAGCTTGATAACAATTCCATCGAAAAACGTCCGATTTCTCCATAAACCACATAGTTTGGTGTATTGTTCCTCAAACCAAGATTTGTTTTTACAAAAAAACTGTTAAGTGCAGCTTTTCTATCCCCTCATTGTTTTCAAATCTCCAGACCACAAGAGTAATTAGTATTGGTGCTATCGAAACATCGAAAAGTTTCAATTGTATATCAACAGGAATCGAAATATTTTGCAGCTTTTGATTGAATGCATACATAGCTTTCTTTGCTTAATCAATTATTTTCTTTCTACCAGCACAAAAGCTCTTGACATTTTTTCCTAACAAATAGTTTTCTAAGTCATTACAATACTGAGATAACAGGAAAGGAGACAAATTCTCTCACTGTCTTAAACTAATTTCACAATTAAAATATGGCGAATACACAGTTCCTTGTCGCACACATGATTTAATTTATTGATACATAAGATAACTTCAAAAAAATTTTCCATGTATATTTGACTTTTGCAATTTCTGCCACAGGCCAACTCTCCAAATAGTACCAAATGCGCTTATAAAATCAATAAAAGTTTACCAGAGCTAAGATATATAGACGGTATGGGGTGGTTTCGCCCCAGTTACATGTTCGCCCTTAGTTGTTTCGCCCCGAGTTGTTTCGCCCGGATTGGTGAGTGGTGCCCGAGATTACACAAATTTAAATTATTAATTAATTTAATTGATATGTAAATGAGCGTCAGTTGTTATATCTTTACAACCGTATGATCTAAGCACGTGCCCGAGATTACAATAAAATAATTAAGTTAATTGATATGTAAATGGCCGTCAGGTGTACCTAGGCACGAGTCACAATTCACACATGTATATAAACTGCTAAATAAACATTTCTTTCATTTCAGTGTAAAGAACAGATACAGAAAGATCCTCATCGCCGTGCTATGGAGGTAGTTACGCAAGTGGTCACCAACGTCATTCCATTAGCGCATCCTAGCCCCTAAACAGAAACTGGTGAAGAGAGCTGTTAACCTGCACAGAGCTAAGAACAGACCAGCTGAATCCAGGGACTTAGACTTTGAGGTTTGCTTAATTTTGTATTAGATTTCATACATTTGACGCAGTATAAATTTAAAGGCAAAAAAAAAATAAAAAAAAAAATAAAAAAAAAAAAATAAAAAAAATAAACAGTATCGTAACTTAGGGTTATAAATCATGCGGATTGAATACAAGATTTATTTATAGACATGAGAATCTTCATTATATCTACATGACGACATCATATGCCTGTAACAATCATAGTCTTTTGTGTTATTTGCAGTTTATTAACAGTTCTTTTTGTTTATAACATAAATTTGTAATATAAATATTTCATTATTTCTTACAGCTTGACACCGACTTCTTAGTTGCTGATCTTCGAGTTGGTGCCCACAGACACAACATCTTTGCTACAGAGTTCCAGCTCAACCTCCTTAGTCATGCTAGACTTTTTTTGTGGTTCATCGATGGTACATTCAAGGTAAGTAAACCATAATGTATATATATATTGCATATTTTTTGTATACATCACTTTTCTTATGAGAAATGCAAATAGTCTTCATGGTTACTTAAAGTCATTTCATTTTTAATGTTGTATACAACCAGTAAACATTGTATCTGAAAACTGCAACATCAGCGAAAGCCATACACTTTAGTACACTAAATATGTATCTTAAGATTACAGTAAAAGTACATGTAATTAGATTACGAAATTAGGCATAGGTAAAAATATATATAAATTGAAATGTTCATTATGTATGTAATATAATCATTTCTTCCATATTTCAGGGTGGCACAACAGTCTTAACAAAGCAGCAAAGCATGGGGGTGTCCCCTTCTATGTTCTAGTTCCTGACCTCAAGATCGAAGCCCAGCTGGTAAACAGCATATTCGTTTTCATTATTTTATGAATTTTATGTTGGCTAACGTGACAGGGCAATTGTTATTGTTGTTATTTTTTTCTTATTGTTTTTATTCATTAAAACTTTATTTTGATTATAATCTGTTTTATCATGCTTATCTGATGTATTTGCCTGATTTATGTTGTATAATACATATTGATAAATATACTTAATAAATAAATAAATCAAAGCTTTTGTTTTGTCATTTGTATGCAATTAATTACCAAGTACCAGTCCAACTGAAGACAGCAAGTATATATATATATATATATATATATATATATATATACTCTTATAACTCATCAATTATTAAACTGTTGCTGAAGTCTTTCCTAGTTTTCTTTGAATGTGTAGCAGCATTATATATATAATGCTGCTACACATTCAAACAAAACTAGGAAAGACTTCAGCAACAGTTTAATAATTGATGAGTTATAAGAGTAAAAACATATAAAGAGTTCAACAAAAAACAACAACAACAACAAAAGACAACATAAACAAAGACAAAATAAACAAAAAAAAAAAAAAAAAAAAAGCAAAAGAACAAAACAAAAAAAAAACAAGACATTATTTGGTAGATATTAATTGGTTGTGCAGTTTTACACTTGACTTAGTTTATTTCACTATCTAATTTTGATATACAAAAATTAACCACCCAGGGCGAACCGGTAGTAGGGCGAAACCACTCAGGTGCGAACCGGAATTAGGGCGAAACAACCTGGATTCTATATAAACTAATGCATGCAAGACAAAATATTATCTAATGTAGACAATCCTTTTCAAAAAATGGCCTGAGCATGGGATATCATGCAACTGAAGTTCATCAGAAAAAATATATAATATATTATTCAATATACTTGAAGAAATTTACTGATACTCGAGTTTAATGTATATATCTCTATGTTAGCTTGGCTCTGATCTAGTCACCTGACCATGATCCTTTATCTTTATTTACTGGAATTATAATACCTTTACACCAGTATACATGAATTAAACATGTATTATATTAAAAAAAGTACATAAATTGGCATCATATCATCTATCGTTTATTTTTAATGTATTCATTTATAATATCATCAACACCAGAAGCTTTACAATTTTTCAAACCCTTTCAATATTTCTTCCTCCGCGATAGGCGCATTTAAGAGTAGCATTCAGATTTTCATTTAAATTTCATACCTCAAAGTCTACATCGTGATTAGTAAGTTCTTGTTATATAGATAATTAAATTTCGATGATTCACACTGTGAAATTCACTCCCGGACTTCCTACCGTAAAAACTTTTGTATCAATCCGCCAATAGCGGATTTAAAAATTCATGTTGAAAATATGGGTAAGTTATAAAGGAAATCTATATAATAAATAGGAAAATCAATTGGTTATCGTAAATAACCAAAATATGATCATTCGTGCCAAGGACGCTTGAGGATTTAGTTGGCGCGGAACAACTTCCGATCACTCGTTAAATCTAGGCGTTCTTCGTGATAATATTATCAGATTATTTAATATTTTTTCCACGAAAGGGAGTTTCTCATGCTTATCTCGTCGAGATCTGTCGCTTGTATGTCACGCGAGGACCTAGAAACTGGCGATAATTTTCATTCTCACTCGACTGTCGTGAGATTGAAAATTATCGTATAGCAAGATCAAAGGGATTTTAAACAAAATAGCGATAATTTTGTTTTTCTCTCTTTCCAATAAATTGTCATATTAATCTTTATTCAAGTTTTCAAAATGTTCATACTATGACTCTATTGGTATGTTAGAGCAATTAAGTACTAACTACTCTGATTTCCTTGAATACCATAAATATCTGCGTGACAGGGGTATGAGAAAATGTGTCTTAAAAGGTCTCTTACCAAATTCTTTTTTTTTTACAAATCAGTCCTGGTTGAAAAATACTCAGTTTCTTCTAAAATAATGAGTAATGATTGTTTGTTTTTTTGTCATTTGTTCTTTGTGCTGATGTTAACCGCTGATTTTCCTGTAATGACAATAGCATTAAAATGCTTTTTAACCACCACTGGTATATTCTTGCCGCATTGGAAGAGGAATGTTAAGCGCGCTGTAAAACCTAGATTTAACCCACCATTTCGTTTGAAGTGCCTGTACCAAGTCAGAATCATTGTGGTGCCAGCTCCCCCGGTGGTGTTATATCTATTTTGCCAGATTTATTTGGGACTTGACTTGATTATAAATCGGATTTGTGTTCGGTAATTTGTTGTTACCCTTATTGGTGCATCAGAGTTACCTCTTTTTAATAAAGTATTCAGAACATTCCAGAATTCTTTGCTATTTGAATTCAAGGTCTTTCTTAGCTTGTTCTCAAGTTTAAATTGAAAGTTTATAAGCTCTCTGTATTGTGTTTTATATTATTTTCTACACTCTAAAACTTCATTGCTGTTTTTTTTCGAAGGTATGCAAGTTGAACTTTTTCTTGTATTATGAAAAGTTTTCTTCGACTCTTATATGTACATGTATGTCAAGGTTTTGATCCTGGATTATGTGTTTGTTTTTTATTGTAACAGGGAAGGTTTCCTTTCTGCTTTTAATTTAAACTTGTGATATTTTGGACATAATTGTATCGACAACTTTTTTATCAACTTGATCAGAGGATTTTAGAGTTTCAAGGTCAATACATCGGTGATCTCGTTATGTTTGATATGTACACTGTTAATGAACTCGGTCTTTTTGTCGTTGATCCACCTTAGTGTATTCTGCCTATGATGTTTATCACGTTGTTGTGGTGGTGAACTGCATAGTGTATTAAATAAAATTGTAGTGCATTATGCACATATGACAAATCTAAATTGCAAATATCAACACGTTTTTTTTTTTGTATATTTTGGATTAAAGCTGCCTTAGCTATCATTTTCGTAAATTTTCGTTTCTTTTGAAATATACCTTAACTTTGAATTATTTCTACTAAATAGTACATTTCTTGTACAATTTCATTGGATATCCACAAATAATATGCATTAAATACCTGAAAAATGTGTCTATATACTTATTGTCTTGCAAGACAAAAAATCGACCTAGATAAGTTCTTATGCATGTGACTTCTGGTGACCTTAATCCGCGCATGTGCTATAATCTGATTGCAAAGCAAAAGTAGTTATTCAAAGGCAAGGAAGACCGACGGATTCAAGCCGTAAAAGAAAAAAAAGTTCGAATATAACACAAGGATCCTTTTGAAATTTACGTATTGTGATATAATGCGGCTCAAATATGATCATTATATATTTGAAAACTAATCAAGAAATAGATTAAATGAAATGAAAACAAGACACGTGCTTACCTGCGTATCCGTTTTTGTTATTTTTTTGCCAAGGTTAAAGTATGTTTAACCCTGATGAAGTTCTGTCGGTAATCTTTGGAAGTAATAATTTCTATTCAAATATCATATGTAAATGATTTTTTTTCTATGCACTCTTTTTAACGCAAAAGGTCCCAGAATGTAATCAAATGTAATTGAAAAGTAATCGATGATTACAGAGCTTCCCTAACAAAACAACCAAATTTTGCACGAAATAAAAAATAAGCTCCCTTTTCAATGAATTGAAATACATTTTCCGTTAATAACAATTTGATTTCTCTTTTGTCGTTGCAGTTAATAAAAAACCTAACATTCAACACTGAGAAAAGATGAAATGTGTTATGGAAAGGGCTGTAAAAATGTTTGAAAACAAAATTTGTGATGTGCCACTCACTGCATGGTTTTAATATGGACACACTCTCAAATAATTATTAGCAGACATTTAAGTAAATGTTGTTAAACTGGAACTACAGTAATTTCTTAAGCAAGGCAAAAATATTTTTACCCTTTAAAAACTTTTCTGTGCAATTTTTCTCTGTTTAATCCATACCAATTATTTCATATTTCTATACTTCACCCACTGTATCCAAAATTTTCAATTATAAAAGGCTATTGCAGAACCTCGAGATTGAGGACTTCAAGGCTAAACCACCTGACTGTTCTTGCAAAAACTTTCCATTCAAATATGGTCCTTCTGGTTACGTCGTTAGGGGAGATTTAACCATCATCGAAAACAAATCTCTGCGTAATATATTTTCTAAAGGTCCCAAGTACCGTGAACCACGCTCCATAAATTGGAATTATAACTTTAAAGTTTTATGGATGCCGTCGAGCACTATGCAAGAAAATGGATAAAACCAGAACAAGAAGACATTGATTCTCTGTCAGAGTGGTTAAAAGCCGTGAGGTCTTTAATTTTGAAACGAATGAAAGTTTTAAGTAGGTCAATCAGTGCCAAGGCTACATCAGTTTTCAAAGACCCCGATGTAGCAAAAACATTGTCTACTATACATGACAAACATGTTGTCGTACCAGCAGACAAAACCCAAAACAACATTGTTTTTGTCTGCAAAACGTTTTACATCAAATGTTTATTATCAGAGGTAGACGTAGAAAATAATAGCAGTGATAAGACCTATACAGCTACCACACTCTCCAAAGAAGAGATTGTGGAAAACCATAAATCTGTGGTATCCTCTTTTGGTCTCTCTACCAAGGACGATGATTGTGATTTACCGTCTATGTACTGGATTCCACAAGAATCAGTACAAACAACGTTTCATAGCTGGATCTGCAAAATGTACCACCAAACCTATTTCAAAACTTTTAACTTCTATACTCACAACTGTCAGAGAGGATCTGCAGTCCTACCACAACATTTGTTACTCCCGCAGTGGTATTAATTCAATGTGGATCCTGAAAAATTTCTGAAAGATCTTTTGGAGACAATCAGTTCAAGACTATTATCTGAATATGATAGCATTAAAACCTATAATTTTTCAACACTGTATACTTCTATTCCCCATACTCACTTAAAATCCCGACTTAAAAACACTATATATCGTTGTTTTTCCCAAAAAGATGGTACACCTAGATACAAATATATAGTTCTTGGTAGAGATTCCTCATTCTTTGTAAGAAATAATTCCAAATCATCTTCCAAATATACAGAGGAAGATATTTGCAAAATGCTGATCCAGTGTGGTGGACGTGTTTTTCAACAAACGGTCGGCATTCGAATGGGAACTAATTGTTCTCCTTTACTTGCTGACCTATTCCTTCACTCTTATGAGGTTGACTTTATAGCTGATCTGATCAGAAAGAAAGAAAATATCGTTTGGCGAGATCCTTTAATCTCAGTTTCCGATATATAAATGACGTATTATCGCTAATCAATCCTAATTTCGATTCTGATTCATCGCATCTACCCCAAAGAATTTGAGATAAAGGATGCTACAGACACTGTGAAGTCAGCCTCATATCTTGACCTACACTTAGAAATCGATGGTAAAGGAAAACTATTGACCAAACTTTCGACAAACGTGATGACTTTTCATTCAGAATTGTCAACTTTCCTTTCATTTGTGGCAACATTCCTTCAGCACCTGCGTATGGAATGTTCATATAAAAAATCATACGTTATGACAGAGCTTGCCGAAACTACGCAGACTTTTTGTATCGCGCTATAACTCTAACAAATAGGCTTCTACAACAGGTTTATGTTGCTACAAGATTGAAGTCATCACTACAGAAGTTTTATGGTCGTCATCATGAACTTGTGGATCGTTATGGTGTATTCAACTGCACCATGAAAACTGATTTATTCAACGGGTCATAGTTTTCCTTTCCTCGTTTGTCTTACCCGGACTTGACTTTTTATGAGCAACTCGGCGGGTGTTTCTAGAAAAGCAGAGCACGCTTACCCTACCGGTGCACCTGGTCCATGCTTCCAGTTTTTAGTGGAGTCCGAGTTGCTCATTTACTTTTGTTACTTTGTTTGTATGATTTTGGTTACTTTGTGTTCTTTGTTGTGTATGTCTGTTTTCCATGTCTGGTCTTTGTCCCTGGATTACATTCTTTTGATTACCGCTATAACCTTGGTTCCCTTGATTACTCTTTAATACACCGACAAGCTTACGGATAGATTTATGATAGCGTTTTCATTCAATAATGTATATTTCTAACACATTTACAAACTGTGAACCATCGACACTGAAGTAAATGATTGTACCACATTGCGGAACACGATATTATAAACTAACCGTGTCTGTCCATGCTGTATTTGATTGCGCTCCTTTTTGGTGGAATGAGGTCCATCCAGAAATGGGTGGTTGAGTTGCTATAGACGTTAATGATGTCATAGAGTTCACATGCCTATTTATTGATTTCTGTTCATATACATCAACATGGTCTTCGTATCTCTTGGTGTCATTAGATTCCAAGAATTCAAATACTAAATTCCGTGTCTCGTTTGCTGGGACCTCAATGCCTAACACAATTACACACCGCCCATGGTCATCACAATTACTTTCGTTAATTTTACCCCTTGCTGTGAAGGTGAAGGTATTTGAATGGTGTCTCTGAAACGGCATCAACGGGTAAATATTTACATAAGCCGACGCCACATGCATTCTGAATCATATTCGCTCTCATTCCTACGTAATTACTAAGCGAAAGTCTACTATGAGTAACCTTGACCTCTATTGAAAGAAACAAACCACAATTTATACAATGTAATACCCGTGACCTCTAGTGGCCAATACAAACTATACAACATGGGAAATACCTCTCTTTTTCTACTGGAGCGACTATGACCATGTAGGTTAGGACTTTGTTCATTGGAATTTTGTAATGTTTTTTAGTTCTTAAAGTGTTCTAAAATTTTAAAATCTTAGTGAATTTCTATACTGAACTTTATTGTATGGAGTGTTGGTTCCTTTAAATTCTACTCGTGTGTACAGGCAAAATTTTTAATTTTACTATAGTCGTACAAGTAGTGTAATACACTGGTGTTTTGTCATCGTGTGGTGCATGCCATTACTGAAAATAAATTACTGTTAATTTTGTCTGCGTGTGATGCATGACATATAAGTATTGCTGACGATAACCCTGACATTTTATTGCTTCATAATGAAGTGGAATGTCTCCAGGCGACATTGTTTTCCCGAGTGAGAAAGTGAAGCTTTTTGCTGCTGATTACTTTAGGAAAACAATAATAAGTTGTTAGATTCATGATATCTTATTGGGCATGAAAAATTATTTCCGTTTCAGAGAAGACGTTCGTTGATAAGGCCCAATTTGAATGACAAACTCAAATTCATCTGTAATAATGATGTACCTATTGATAATACAGTACACTATCCGCACCAAACTAAAACTGTATAACAGTTGCGTCTTGCCTATCCTGCTTTATGGGTCAGAGTGCTGGAGGATAACAGAGTTAGACCAACACAAACTCTCAACCTTTCACACCAGGAGTCTGAGGAGGATCCTAAGAATATTTTGGCCTCTTAAGATCAGTAATCAGGACCTCCTTAATAGATGCCAACAAGAAGACATGGCCACCATCATTATGAAACGAAGATGGAAGTGGTTAGGACATGTCCTGCGAAAAGACCCAAAAGACAACACAAAAACAGCCCTATTCTGGACACCTGAGGGAAAACGCAGGAGAGAACGCCCAAAGATCACCTGGAGACGCACCATTGAAGCAGAAGTCAAAGAACATAAAAAGACGTGGGGCACATTACAGAAACTTGCCAATGATAGACAAGAGTGGAGGAACTTCGTTGCTGCCCTACATGCCAGTGGCGTAAAGGGCAGTAAGTAAGTAAGTAAGTATTGATAATAATCGTTTTGGTAAAGATTGTATGAAAGAAGGAGTTGCGGATTATACTAAAATCCCCATTATATTTTAGCTCCAGCGGAAATTAAAAGAATGTAATCAATGCAAGAGAGACCAAAAGAGGATAGATAGCACAGATTCATGGTTTCCACTGTCTTTTCTTTACAGAGTGCAACAGCAGTATAGGTCTTATTTTTGCTGTTATTTTCTACGCCTCTTTCTGATATCAATGATAACTAAAATATTGGAAAAATATCTTGGATGATATCAAACCAATTAAATTTTTACTGTCTGGATCAATGTATAGAAAATTTAAATTCCTTAATGCATGCCTTTGATATCACAATCAGATTTTTTTTGATAATTTGTAGAATTATCAATTTTTGAAGTTTTTGAAAAGTAAAATCATGGAATTAGGATAAACCTATATCTCAATATTATTATTACATATAAAAATCCTTATGATATCTGAATCCATAATTACAGTATATGGAGGTAATTGAAGTAAGTTCAAATACGTTTTTTCATGACTTTTAACAAAACATTCTATTTTAGATATCTTGAATAATTACCATGAATACTACTTACACTACCGAAGTATTTATCAAACAGCTCTACATATCCATGAATAATCTCAAAGGCAAGTAATGCATTATCATCATCATTTTCTATTGCACAATAGAAATGTAAACTGGCATATCTGAAATTACAAGATTACAAAAAGCTAACGTTGGTTATTTGACAACCAATAAAAGTTCACGTACATGTACATTGTAAAAACAAATATTTAAGTATCAGCCTGTTTACGAATCTTGCAAAATCTGACAAAAATGTGATACACCTGCAAAATAGCTACATATTTTTATTTTTGTAATTAAGTTGTTTTATGGGTCTATATTATGAAATGTGTAATTATTCCAATTTTTCCAATCCGTCTGCTCTTAAAAGATTACCAAAATTGAAAATCCAATAGATTCTACTGTATTTGAGTATAAATTACAGAGTTACCACCCGTAAATTTACAGTGCATCCTATATAATTTTATTGTCTAAGAACATTGGTGATGTGAAAAACCAAGTGTTAATTTCTGTTAACAATGGCAATTTTAACATGATATCAAAAATATAAATATGTAGGGTTTTCACCCATGAATCACATTTTGCATGATTCTTATGTGGAGTGCTACATAACTACATATACAGATCTTGCTACTGAACGTACGTTTTAATATATATCTCGCAATACTCTTATGAAAAAATGTATTTTCTTTTAAATTCATAGTAAACATTTGCTTCTGATAATAAAATTGGATATAATACATTTGCAAACAAACACAATGTTGTTTTAGGTTTTGTCTACTGTCTTTTGTCAACACAATATTTGTCATGTATAGTAGACAATGTTTTACTACATCGGGGTCTTTGAAAACAAACGTAGCATTATTAATCATTGAACTAAAAACTTTCATACATTTCAAAATTAAAGACCTCACAGCCTTTACCCACTCTGACACAGTTTCAATGTCTTCTTGTTCTGGTTTTATCCATTTTATTGCATACTCCTCCATTGCATCCATAAGAACTATAAAGTTATAATTTATGGAGCGTGATTCACGGTACTTGGGACCTTTAGAAAGGAACTTACGGAGAGATTCGTTTTCTATGATGTTAAAATCTCCCTTAATGACGTGACCGGAAGGATTATATTTGAATGAAGAGTTTTTGCAAGAACAATTAGGTGGTTTTGCATTGAATTTCCTTGCATCGCCAATCTCTTTTTTTACTGGTTTGATATTTTATGCATGTAATGCGGTGATGCTTGGTCTATTACACCATACATGTTAAGAAAAGGATAAAATAAGGGCTTTAAAGACATGTGATGGTTTGATGACACGTTCAGTTGATTCCACACAGGAAGTGTTTCGGTGGGTTTCTATAAAATTTCTGAAGCCAACGGAAAATTAATTCGCCCTAATCGTATTGATTGCTGGATTGAAACTGATGTATCGCCATTAGGCTGGGTGCAAATTCTGAAGGTAGTCGGACGGGGTAGATGGAGCTTAGACGAAAATCGTATCATATAAATTATTAAGAGTTTTTAGCCATTTTTTTATTCCTGAAAGGGCTTTTTAAGTCCGAAAGTTCACTACATGTTAAAATTAAACCAGATAATGAGATGGGAGGTATGACTTCTGTTTCACTAGACTCATTGTATTCAGACATTATTTGAACAAGCAAATACTTAGTTTTGTATCATGGTCAATTGATCTCCAGGCAAAGTTAACTGATGCATTTTCTATTTCTTGGTCGAATTTCAGACTTTATATTTGTTAACCGTTCAGTTTGATCTTTTAGATTATTACTAAAACTATTAATGACAAAATTGAAAAAAGCAATTATTTTTAGCCCTTTTGGTCTACTCATAACTGCTTTTCAGTCCTATAATCTATCTTAATTTCTTTGCCCGCTAGGCTTCCATGGAGACCTTTAAGGATGCCACAAAATGGAGAAGTTTATCCATTTTTTAACCGACTAAATTTAATCATGTGTCTTATATCAGAATGGCCATCATTAGTACACCCTCAACAGCTAAACTTTACGAATATCCACAGAGGACATTTGCATTTTAATGCAGTAGGAGGGTTGTTCATTCCTTTCGTCCAATGGAAAAGGAAATGATTTTGTTTCGCATTTTTTCAGTCTTAGAAATGTTCTTAACCTGTAAAAAATGCAGCTAAGTCGATGCCTTTGAAAACTACATTTTGGGAGTGGAATTACGACAACAGCAGAACGTGTGCAGACACTTTCTGTATTAGATTTAAATACACATTTTCGAAATTGTAAATTCGGTTGTTTTTTTGCCATTTGCCAGTTATTGAAAATATCTAGACCGGGAAAGAATTCTTCTAAAAATATAATAGAAAATAACTTTGGGTAGTTACTTTGACTATCGACAATTTCAACTGACAAAGCATAAAGTGTACAGCGAAATATGGATAAATGTTGCGGGTCTAAGTTTCCCGTAAAAGGTCACGAGAATGTTAAATAAATACAGTAATTGTCATATCAGATTCGAAATAAATCACGGAAACTCCATTTTAATCATTGCTTAACGATGGGCGGAGCATTTATGCCGCTCTATTTTACCCGAGGGACAGCGAGGTGGAATAATAATAATGAAAAGTTTCCATGATTCAGTTCTTCATTTATTTCATCTATTCATATAAAATTATCATTAAAAAGTCAAAATGAAGTTCAAAATTTGAATACTTGTCAGGACATTTTTAGGTCTTTTAAAAGGTGCGCAGTGTTCCTTTAACTGTATTGATTGTAAGTTGATTGTTCCGTTTACAAAGTGTTAGCTTTTACTTTTGAGAAGTGACCCTTAAAAGAAAATGATTCATTAATATCCACTTCTACATGGATAGTTTAACATATATTGGTTAGTTAATCAACAAAACAAGGTATACAGAATTCCACCAACTTTGTAACAAATTTTACCTAAATGCAGCAAAGCTTCTGCAACAAATATAGAATATAATGTCCAGCGGATGTTATGTCATTGACTTGTTTACCTCCAATGAACCGCTGCGCTCCGAATAGCTGCAAAATCAGAACTACTACCGTTTTGTTATATTTTGTTATTTGAACAGTGGCAACTAGTAAATAAATAAAAAAAAAGAATAAATGAACAATCTTATCGGTTACATGTTTGCAGCAAGGATCTATAAAAATGTACATCTTAAAGTTTTATCAAATTGTAAAAAAAAATAATTTGAAGATGATGTAAAACTGTAATAGGTATGCATTTTTGTAAATTTCAATATATTCTACTTCGTGCTCTTACATATTACATCTGCCTCACATTAAACATGTATTTTTAATTTTACTTACCAGAATCAGCTCGTGCAATGTGCCAGTGGTAGCACAGTTCTTTCCTTGTCTGGTTTCTACTTCAATGCAGTAGATGCTGAAACATCATATAGAGTAATAATATATTATCCTCCAAAGTAGTTTTTATGTTTACAGCTGATCTACAAACAAACAACAGCTTCTTTGGGACAACATAGATTCTTTCGCAAGAAGTAGGAATATGCTTTTCTGGTATGGTATGATTACATGTGAATTGACTGTGAATGACGAACACTTTCTTAAGTATTTAGAGTGTCTGTTTTGCATGTGGTTATTGTTTTTTATCTTGAAACAAATGGACAAAATCCAAAAGATAAACAAAACTTCTTAGTGTAATGGGGCTGCCATTTTGCAATGAACTATTTTTCCTCAAGATTGAAGATTTTCAAAAATTGATAATTGTTCACCTTGTAGGGTACCAATAGGGAAAACCGGTTTATTTTATATCATTTAGGGAGTTTATTGGTAACACAACATAAGTAAAATACTAGAACTAGAATTCATGACCGGAGATGATCGTTACAAACAAATTATTCAATTGAAAATAATTTGCTACATATTTATTGAAACGTTAAGGTATATTTTAACAGTCATTTATTTCTAAACCGGGAAAACCCAAAAATGCAAATTTGCACATATATGAGGAAAACTTGGTTTAACAAAATCACTGTCAACAAAATGCTTTCATTCTTAGCTTTTATCCAGGGTAAAGTTGATACTAATTGAACCATAGGTCACGTGCGTGACGTCATTTCGCGTCGTTGCCACAGCAGCATGTCAATTACTATTTCAAATAAATGTAACTTAAACCAGATTTTATCATTTTTTTTTAAACATTTTAAGTGTTAGTTTGTGTATTTTACAATCACAAACCTAAAGTTGTCGTTTCATTTTTTCATTTTTGGCTCGATATTGTTCCTCATTTCTATGCATTTCAATTCCCCTTTTAAAATTATGGAAAAAAAAAACAGAAGACAATAGGACATGTATTTGTATCCTTTAAAACAGATATACTTTCAAAATCTAATACAAGTTTTAGGTTTGATAATACCGCAGAAAATTATATTTTTCTAAATTGCCTGGTTTTCTCGTAGAATGAAAGTTAAGAAAAGTAAAGTTTGGATTTGTATCTGGATGTCATACATATCAATAACGAATGTTTCCAAATCGATTTATTTTTTAAGTTAACAACTGCAAATTAAGTCATTACATTGACAATTACTTTCACTCAATGAAGAAATATATGAGTGTCAAACACTGTACCAAACCTTAATTTAGTACAAATCTGCATCATCATAAACCAGCCAACAACCCAACAACTGAGTTGCACTATTTCCGAGAATAACTTGTACATCAAATAGTCGTAAATATCGGAGAATTGTTCGTATGAAATAATTGCTAAAGCACTAAAAATCACCCAGTTTTGGTCTGAGCCGTTTCAGTTTGAGATATACATTTTGGACGTCTGCTCCTAATACTGACGCAACAATAGCTCCAAGAATGAGACCACCAACCCAACCAATCGCCTTTGATGACACGCGCGAATCGTCGGCAGAAATCAGTTTTCGTCAAACTGATGAAAGCACTGTTTCGTCGACTTTTAGTTCGTTCTTTATTTCATCTTGCATTTCTTTGATCTGTTCATTTGTAAGTGATGTTGAATTGCTTGATTGGCATAAACAAATACAACTCAGTTCAGAAGTGGTATATTCTCCTGTTAATTGAACACTGTATAGAATAACGTATTTTTAAAGATATAAACGATGATCTTGTTGCTAACAAAAGTTTAACTCCATTTAACGACATATATGTTCTGTTCGTTATTCTTGTGAAATAGTCAAAAACCTTGTAAAATTGAAACATTCCGGTGATTGACAGCTATTAATTATAAATGATTTTTTTACATTTAGGTAATTGATATTCAACAAAAAAAAACTGTGACACCAAACACTTTCGCATGACTTATAAAAGCATGTACAACTTACAGGCGTATTCAAAACATATGGAATTATTCAGTTTGCATCTTTTTAAATGAGTTAACCAGATATTTGACCATCAAGATGCTTACACTAAAATTTAACCTTTCTAACTGATCAATGAACTTACCAGTTGTTGTTGTTGTTTCATTACAGACACTTCCCGCTAAAACATGAAGCAGTCCCTTTTTGAAAATGGTATTTCACGTATGCATGGTTATTGTTGTGATAATTTAGTGACAAGTACCTCGAATAAAATTTACAAACCGCATTGATACATTTTTATCATGATCATATACTCATCATAATCTGTATTTAAATGTTTTTAAGTTTTTTTATTTATTATAGTGTAAATGGTATAGGAACAACGATGTACCAATTATGTGGTCAGGGTCTAAAGCAAAGCATAAAAGAATAAAAGTAAATGATCAGGTTTTTTTAAGAGTGTAAAATCATATGAAAAAACAATTTTAAGCCCACAACCTTTGCCAAACTTTAATTAATTGTGTGCGTTTGACCAAGAAACATAAATGTACATTGAAAAACAGTAGTCAGTACAATACTAACAACAACAACAATATGATAAGATTCTTACACTGACTTTTCTGGATATCGATACCTACAACGAAAATATGCTTTATCACCTTCTATGGAAATGGGCTATCAGTTCCACTAACTTATAATCAAAGTAAATCGTAATGTAAAATTGAATAATACAGTCATACGTGTGAAGTATATCGTAAGTTTGTATGCCACTGGAGAGGTTATTGTTCCCATTTTATTATTGGACTTTTGGTCCATCACAAAAACGTTAGGAAAAAAATTCCCCTTTATTTCAAAGACAAATCTATACAAATTATTTCACATTCCTATACTTCACCCATCGCATCCAAAATTTTCAATTATAAAAGGCTATTGCAGAACCTCGAGATTGAGGACTTCAAGGCTAAACCACTTGACTGTTCTTGCAAAACCTCTCCGTTCAAGTACAGTCCTTCTGGTCACGTCATTAGGGAAGATTTAACCATTATCGAAAACAAATCTCTGCATAATATCCTTTCTAAAAGTCCAAAGTACCGTGAACCACGCTCCATAAATTGGAATTATAACTTCAAAGTTCTTATGGATGCCGTCGAGGACTATGCAAGAAAATGGATAAAACGAGAACAAGAAGACATTGATTCTCTGTCAGAGTGGTTAAAGGCCGTGAGGTCTTTAATTTTGAAACGAATGAAAGTTTTAAGTAGGTCAATCAGTGCCAAAGCTACATCAGTTTTCAAAGACCCCGATGTAGCAAAAACATTGTCTACTATACATGACAAATATGTTGTCGTACCAGCAGACAAAGCCCAAAACAAGATTGTTTTTTCTGCAAAACGTTTTATATCCAATGTTTATTATCAGAGGTAGACGTAGAAAATAATAGCAGTGATAAGACCTACACTGCTACCACTCTCTCCATAGAAGAGATTGTGGAAAACCATAAATCTGTGGTATCCTCTTTTGATTGTGATTTACTGTCTATGTACTGGATTCCTAAACTTCTCAAGAATCCATACAAACAACGTTTCATAGCTGTATCTGCAAAATGTACCACCAAACCTCTTTCAAAACTTTTAACTTCTATACTCACAACTGTCAAAGAGGGTCTACAGTCCTACCACAACACTTGTTACTCCCATAGTAGTATTAATTCAATGTGGATCCTGAAAAATTTGAAAGATATTTTGGAGACAATCAGTTTAAGACTATTATCTGAATATAATAGCATTAAAACCAATGATTTTTCAACACTGTATACTTCTATTCCCCATACACACTTAAAATCCCGACTTAAAAACATTATACATCGTTGTTTTTCCAAAAAAGATGGTACACCTAGATACAAATATATAGTTCTTGGTAGAGATTCCTCATACTTTGTCAGAAATAATTCCAAATTATATTCCAAATATACAGAGGAAGAGTTTACAAAATGCTGGAATTTTTAATCGACAACATATTTGTCCAGTGTGGTGGACGTGTTTTTCAACAAACGGTCGACATTCCAATGGGAACAAATTGTGCTCCTTTACTTGCTGACCTATTCCTTCACTCTTATGAGGTTGACTTTATAGCTGATCTGATCAGAAAGACAGAATATCGTTTGGCTAGATCATTCAATCTCAGTTACCGCTATATAGATGACGTATTAGCTTTGAACAATCCTAATTTCGGGGATTTGATACATCGCATCTACCCAAAGAACTTGAGATACTACAGACACAGTGAAGTCAGCCTCATATCTTGACCTACACTTAGAAATCGATGGTAAAGGAAAACTATTGACCAAACTTTACGACAAACGTGATGACTTTTCATTCAGAATTGTCAACTTTCCTTTCATCTGTGGCAACATCCCTTCGGCTCCTGCGTATGGAGTGTTCATATCACAACTCATACGTTATGCCAGAGTTTGCCGAAACTACGCAGACTTTTTGTATCGCGCTAGAACTCTAACAAATAGGCTTCTGGAACAGGGTTATATTGCTACAAGATTGAAATCATCACTACAGAAGTTTTATGGTCGTCATCATGAACTTGTGGATCGTTATGGTGTATCCATCAGCACCATGAAAACTGATTTATTCAACGGGTCATGATTTTCCTTTCCTCGTTTGTCTACCCCGGGCTTGACTTTTTATGAGCAACTCGGCGGGTGTTTCTAGAAAAGCAGGGGACGCTTACCCTACCGGTGTACCTGGTCCATGTTCCCAGTTTTTAGTGGAGTCAGAGTTGCTCATTTACTTTAGTTACTTTATGTTCTTTGTTGTGTATGTCTGTTTCCCATGTCTGGTATTTGTCCCTGGATTACATTCTTTTGATTACCGCTATAACCTAGGTTCCCTTGATTACTCTTAATAAAAGATGGTTTACAATAAAAAGAAAACAAAACAAAACTAAACTAAAACAAAACAAAACAAAACAAAACCAAACCAAACAAACAAACAAAAACGAACAAGAACATCCTTTTAAAATAGATGCAAACTTTTATGCAAATAAATACAATTAATACAGTGAAGAAGCATAGAAGCTAATATAAAATATTGGTTATGCATGTTTGTATTGTGTGTATTTAGAGTTCGTAACATACTGATTTCATTTATCTAGAAAAAGTTTGGTTTTCTCTTTATATGAAGTTAATCTGGTAATTAATTACTGTACATTTTTACTGGTGGGGCACGTGTTCCTCTTTTGTAATGTAATTGTGCTATCGGTACTATTTTCATAAAAATATCGGTTAATTAGCAAACAAATTATGACCTAACACAAATTTGCTACACATTTATAATACTGTTGTAAATACTTACATGTAAATAGCCTGTCATCCAGCATAGTATGTTGACCGGTGAACGATCCAGCTTCAATGAAGACTGTAACAGAATATTTAAAAATCCTCCAGATGCAACAATAATGACAAAGTATGAGACAATTGTGAGAAGAATTATAGAATAATTGTTAATTTCAATTCCGATAAAACAATATCAAGCTGAATATCTCGACGAGCGTTGGTGCGAAAGTTGGGGTATTTTGCATGATATTGTCATTATTCTCTTTTTTGTTTTGTAATTATTGCATGTTTAATCATTTTTATGGTGTATTTTATTTTTGAACAAACTTTGTATCGCATACAAAATTGTAGCGGGATACACATTGTTGACGAGTGACGTCACTTTCATTCAATAACACTCAATGTTCAAATATCTTGTAATGCACGAAGAAGGAGAAATATTTGTCAACAAGATCAAACTACAAATCAGCAATAGCGTAAGAAGTTTCCAACTCCTCGATGGAGTCAAGGAAACATATGTCAGGGGAGGTAACTAAGTATGTAAGAGAGAAAATTAACTAAGATTGTAAGAGAGAGAACTCAAAACATAGCGTAATACAGGATAAAGTTTAACTTTCAAGTAAATTTCTTTACTTTTGAGAAAATAAATTGTTTATTTCGAAACTAACTTAATCAGTCTGCTTAAGTTTTGTATCAGTTGCATATACTAATATTGAGGCTGTACAAGTTTACCATAGCATAGTTTTGACTCTTTTAATTAATATCACCAACAATAAAATAAGCAACGCTTGTTTTGTAAAACAAATTCGGGTGTTTTGCTCATCCTGTCAATGTTAAAATGGTACAGTTTTCGTTTGGAAATTCAAAGGGTATTCCAATAAGTTATAAATCGCAGGCGGTCGAAAAAGTTATTTACGCTCTAACAATCTGGTGAATCAGTCATTTTTTTATTAGATTAACGAATGAATAATATTACAGATTTAGATTTATATATGCGGTTACTTTATATAGGATGCCCTTTTCATGTTACAATTTTGATTAGCTCTGAAGGTACCTCTTTGCCAAGACTTCCAGGAAAATTTTGTATACACCGAGGAGTTGTCTGTAAGCACGACCAGTTGCTTAAATCCAATTTCATAGTGTCCCAAGTTATAATATAAGTAGCACTGATTGGTATCCAGATCGAAATAAGAAGCAATGCAAAACAGCAGAAATTTGCATTTATTGTAACAGCTTTCTGATGTTAATTTATCTTGTATATAGGTACGTACAACGCCTTGCATCTCCCCTACAGATACATTTTGTCGTTTGAGTTCGAAAAAATCCGCATTTTCTACAACATCAAATGAAGGGTGATTTAATAAAAACAAATCGACCAATTCTAGGCAATTATCAAAAGGTTAACTAAAAAAATAGTCAGTATAACAAACAGCAATATTTAGGTAAATGAAGAAAGTTGAAACTAACGCAATGGTTAAGATTTGATCAGTAGAAAAAATTAGTTACACCAGGTTGTATAGTAAGCTAAACCTTCGATTTCATTACCTTTTATTATCATCCAACTTCGACACCTTTGGTGATATATTTGGAGGAGCAGGAATTATTGAATAACAAGACAGCATAATAAATCAATGTAACCATTAAATATTTTGTTCTTTATATATATATTTTTTTCACATAACATGTTCAAACATTTAAAACTAAACAAAACAAAACAAAAAGAAAACAAAAAAACATAAACAAAACAAAACAAACAAACGAAAACGGAAAAAAAACGCAGGTTGTTAATAGTTTCAACGACAGCATTCTTAATCATGTCCAAGCGTAATTAAAGTCGTATCGGAATAATATTTCATTCATCCACATTGTGTTAGACAGAGATACATGTAGCAGTTGTACTAAAAAGAAAGATCAGCTCACCAAGGTTGTACACTACGTAGGGATGAGGGGTCATACAATCGTCGTAGACATATTCCATTGGTTTATTCCATAATATGCTTGGTAAGTTCATTGCTACACATTCTCTTTGACTACAACTTGTAGGAAGATTCAGGTGGCTCTCATCTGCAGGCTCACAATCTGAATTGTAGATTAAACCGTCGTGTTCAGATTTAATTGCTCCTATCCATACCAGTGAATCATTGAAATAACTGGAAAGGAAACACACTAAATACAATCATATACTAGATGAAGTATGATTCGACGACAAACGTTGTCTCCCAGTAATATTTGAAATAGGACATACTTAAACAACTACTCAATGGTTGTCGAATTGATAAAAGCATATTCAAGAAGCTTGAAAATATGTTGTACTTTAATGACAAAAAGGGGCCATTAAATTGAAATTTTCTTTCAATAATTAGTTTGAGTCAGTTTGTATTTTGTTTTTTCATTTTTTATATACCTACCCATTTTGGATCATATAACGACCGACATGACCGATTATATTTTGTCTGTCAACTACATATTTTCCAAATTCATATGACGAATTTGCAGCAGCATACCACGTGACCGGATCTGGAACAATGATATATGTCCCGTATTCATTCCACCCTTTCCCAGCTGTTGAAAGTAAAGTAAAAACATTTAGAATAAATTGGTAGTTAATTCTTAAAATGTACAATTTGTGTTTTTTTGAAACATGTTTAATTGAAGGAATAATCACAAAAACTTAAACTACAACATTATATATCGCATTTGTTTAATTAAGAACGGTTGATAATGCAAGGTGCTGAATCATGATTTAATTTATCAGCGAAAAATGAATAATTCCACAGAGCGGAATTTTGATACTTTATAAAATATACTTTACCATAGATCGTGTCGTTAACTCCAAAACATTTATCAACTGAAAAAAAGTGAAAAATATGATATGTCTTTTAGTACCAGCACAGTAAAATCTGAAAGATGAACTTTGTAATCGACCCTTTCATAAAATCCCAACTAAAAGTCATTAAATGATATATTGTCACTGTAACAATCTAAAGCCATATAAATTAATTTGAGATAAATACCGTAATCTGATAGGTTTAAAAAATTTTGTTATATCTCAATGGATAAAAAACTAGTGACACGCCCCTATTCAGTTAAATTCAGAGCTACTTTTTTCATGTTTGCAGATAAAAATATGTTTCAAAATTAATTTATGAGAATTGGCAAAAATAAAAATTTTATCTATTGAAAAATAACATAAATTTTCCATGTGTATAATTTGTTTATTGCACTTCGCGCAATAAACAATTTGTACATAAAAAGTTATTTTTCGATAGACAACATTTTTATTATTGCCAATTCTTAAATGTAGAAATGAATACTTTCAGAAAATGATTTCTTGTTGTTTGTGTCCATTCAATATTTGATGATAGCAATCGATATTAAATTCAGACAGCGGTAGAGGTGTTTTCTTTCCTGGTGCCATAGAATCATCTCCCAAATCCGGACAACCAAACCAAGAACCCTTGCAAAGTGCAATTTCATTTATAATCTACATATTTATATCGAAATCCTAATTTACAACCACCCAAAGGAGAACTAAAATGGTCTTGTCATCCGTAATTCGTAATTTTTTTTAATACTAAAGTGAATTGTGCAGGTTTTTGACCTGCATAAACTTCTACTTTAAAGTTAGCTTAGGTCAACGCAAAACTCAACTGAAAACCGATATATTCACCTCTGTATTATGAAAACAAACAGAGCCGACGAAACCTCAATATTAACTAAAGTGATTCCTATCGATATAGAACCTTGAAAAATCCCAAACAAGTGTAAAACAGACATCTTTAAATATTTCTTAAAACAGTTTCATGTAAATTTGAACATATGTAAAGAAAAAACAAAACATTTGTCTTATTCAAATAAATTTTAATGTCCGGGAAAAATTAGGTAAAGATTAGTTTCTCTGTATAGAAATTAATACAATAAGCATTATAATGGTAAAAACACACACAAAAAAACTCCTACTACCAATGATGTCAATACATTTAATATAACCTTACCTGTCAGTGATAAAACTACACTGTACACAATCATATCTTTATCCAGGCACATATTCTGGTCGTTTGTGGGAATTTTTACAAGTATCGCTAAAAACAACAAAGCATTAATCGTTTAAAATTTACCTCAGCACTCTAACATATTAATCCATACAGTCTGAAATACAATTGGTTCGTTTCCAAGTCAGAAATTTATGAGTACCACTCCGTCTAAACATAATGCACAAAGGAACAACAAACATCTATGTCTCTTGGAAGATGTAGAAATCATTTTAGGGGACGATTCAAACGAAGAAAATAACTTATTGTTCAAGAATATTTTTATTTGAAGGTATGAAATATTTAATTAGAAAGTACGTGTTCTTTTGATGATTTTTTGTCTAAAAAACGAATGCATATCGAATGTCATACTAGTGAAAGTTTTCGTAAAGGATCTTACAAATCTGAAATGGCAATAGATCCATTAATCAAAATAGATCAACAGATCAAATACAAACAATCTTTACAAATAGTCTCCCCGTATTTGATCAGACATTATTCAATCATTTGTTCACCTTCGAATATACTTAAAAAAAAACTAATTTTCACACTGAAAATGACCCATTTTCACTCCTTTTTATGAATCTACAAGAATTTATTTGCTTAAAGTCAAAAGATAATTGGCCTTGATCTGACATTTTTTATCCCGTCTATCCCGTCGGGGTTATTGTCGCTTTGACATATTCACCATATCCATGTGCTGTTGATTTGGAAGCTCAAAAACATTTAAATTTGTGAGATTTATAAATAAAACTGTAGACATTAACTAAACTCATTTAGAGTTTATCGTAAATACAAAATAAAAAAAATGACAAGCCCGTGTATTGACTAACCATCCCGTCGCTATGAAACAGATTAGGCAAAAAAAAAGACTCAATCAATGCCACTTTGCTAATAAAAACCTGATTCATTTTACTCTTTTATCAGATAGTATTTAAATTCTGAAACGTTTTAACATCGTGATAAAGTTATATTTATATGCTTTGAATGAATTTCTAAATTGAATCAAAAACGATACTGGAGATATTTGAACTCTTGTCAACCGCAATTAAACTATGTTTTAAAGCACTTACGTCTTTTGTTTCAAATACTTCAACAAACTCTTTGATTGATATTTACTTGAATAGAACTTGTCGTTCCAATGTATGACCTTTCCTCATCTTCTCCTACAGCACATTCAAATTTACATCAATCTTGTCTTGCTCGGTGGTCATTAAATCACAACCAGCTTAGGAAAGATGGCAATAAAGATCATGCACACAGAGAAAATTGCAACATATATTTTCATATATTCAAAACATATGGAAACATAAATTATATTTAGGACTGGTATATAAACATATCTATTTTCCCCAATAAACTGCATATTTTGCCCTAATTCGGAAACATATACCTTCAATGATTTAAATCATCTGGGATATATTTGTTTACCTGTCAAGATTTAAATGAGAGTTTAATTTACACTTAAATTAAAAAAAAACATATGTTTTTCCTATGTATTTCATGTTGGTACTTAACATATAAGAAACACATGAAATATATTTATTATATAGATAGCGGTGTTCTATTGAATATTCCCAGTTTAATAAATTTCGATAATTCACACTGTGAAATAAATTTGATAATTTCACCTAGGGACTTTCTCCCGCCAAAACGTCACAACTTTGATATCAATCCGCCATTCACAGTATTTAATATTGATGTTGAAAATTTTGATACATTGTGAAAAAAATTTAAATAATAAATAGGATAATCTATTGGTTATCGTGAAAAACCAAAATATGATCACTCGTGCCAAGAACGCTTGAAGATTGTACTCTTGCGCGGAACAAGTTACGCACAGTCGTTAAATCTTGGCGTTCTTCGGCACTCGTAATGATATCTTGGTTATTCAATTAATTAATTATTCCAATTAATTATCCAATTAATGTTGCAATTTTCCTGTGTAATAAAACAACATCTACTTCACACAAAATACAAATATGCAATTCGTCAATATATGATGATGATGATATATACAGATGAACCATAGGAAGATTTCTGCAAAGATAGTTGATAAGATGCCACTGAAAACAAAACTGTATGGAATGAATACAAGCTTTTTTTATGTATTTATAAGATGACGGATGATTTGTTTTGTCGAACGTCAAGTAAAGGGAAATTGCTACTTGTACGTTGCTATTGTTTTCATATGTACAGGAAAGCTGTTAAGTAGTATAGTAATTTACTAGCTAAATACAACATGATTTTCATGAATTTCGGACAAAAAGAGTCCATAAAGATAGGAAGAGGACACGTCTTGCCTCCAACAACATATGGGCAACTTTAGCGACGAAATGTATTCTTTAAGTTAAAGTGATAAAAGAAAAATCCGGCAAAAAGATTTTGGTGAATAGGGTTTTGTGAATCGGGAAAATGCAAATACTATTCATGCATTTCTTGTTACGTGTGAATGATATAAACCGAAAGATATTTCGAATCGAACATTTTGTTTGTTTGTTTTTCTAAAAAAAATATTATATTCTAATTGACTGGGTATGAGGGAAATAGCAAGTTTATTGTTCCTCAAGACTGACTATTGCCCGAGGCATAGTCATCCTTTAATCACATCTCTAAGGTTTTCTCTTCCCCGATTACCAAAGTAAAATAAATATAAAAGAACACCCTTTTCTGCAGGGATTCTGGTGTGTCGCAAGAAAACTTTTGGTGATTGTACAGTTTTTGTAAGTCCTCACGTATAATGACGTCCTTGTGACGAACTGTCCCGTAACCTTCCTTTGATAATTTGACCAAAACTGACTTAAACATTTTATTTGCACCGGAAAACGCATCACAGTTTATATTGTCTTCATTTTTACTTTTTAAGAAAATGTTTCTGCAACCCAAAGCGAAGGGTTATCATGGATTTTTTGGCATAGTATGTACCATCCACCTTACGTACTTCACCGTAGAATTTCCTTAAAATTGTGTTTAAAGTAGCCACACCAACTTCAGCAGAATTAAGATCATCAATTGACGTAAATTCCCCATCTTTTTCCATTAGAAAGTCACTGAAAATCCTTTTCGACACGCGTATGACGGATTTTGTGTTTTAGAGTCCTTTTTGGTCAATAATTGTGTCCAAATCCTGGTCGGTAAAGGAGGCAAACCTTGCCATTTGTGATTCAGCAGACAAAACGAGCAGACGTGATAATTTCGGGGTTTTCATTAAGAGAGGGTGAAGTCCGAGCGTTCCGAATAAATATAAAACTTTTGTCCAATCCGGTGACGGAACTAAAATCCGCGAAAGCGGTTGACATTGCCGGTAAATAGTCCGAAAACTATGGACTGCTCAATAGTCAAACACTGAAAAAGGAGAAAAAATAGCAATTTTACTGTAGAAAATTTTGTATTGATGTTTATATACTGATGTATAATAAATTTTGTTATTCGTAATAACGACCTTTGTACTCTAATACTTAAAGGAAGTCTTTTTAACCAGACAGAAGTAGATTCATACATTAAAACACATTACAGTGTAACGATTTTTCCACGCAAACAAATCAAAGAGAAGCGACACTTACTGTCCTACATGTACCAATACAATATTAACATATATAAAGTTCCAAACTGTAATCAATAAATCATTTTACATTTGTGCATAACAAACTGTATCAAATCAATAAATCATTTTTCATTTGGCCCCGTGCAGGTCCGGTGTCAAAAGAATAGGCCTGCAGCGGTGCTAAGCTTGTCGTAAAAGTTGACTAAATAGTGCTCAGAAACCTAGCCGGGGACTAGGCGCTCTGCCCACAGAGCAACTGGGATGAGTGCCCCAGGTGGTGGAATGGGGTATCCCTGCCGTGTTACATGCTTGGGTTGTCAGGCTGCAATACGGAAAACCTGACCACAAACCATAGTGGTGCACCGTGTTGGGAAAGATGCCACGTTCCTTGCACGTTAAAGAACCCTGCTGTGGTATTCAATAGGAGTAGGAATCTTTGCGCTCTTCCGCCACAGGAGGCTAAATTGCCCGACCTTACCCATCCCTCCCTTTTTATAGTGGCAATCTAAATTTGTCGACCTTATTATCCTTGTGTCCCATCTCTTATTTTTTCATTTCACCATTCATGTTCATTTTATCATCCATTTCATGTTCAGTGTCTGAATATAGCTAAAATATTGCTGCTGGGATGTTAAACCCCAACAATCAATCATTTACATTTGTACTTTAAAAACTGTATCAAATTAATGTATCATTTTACATTTGTACTTCGTATAAGTTACTTATCATTCACTTGCACTGGATAAGTCATCTCTTTACACCTTTTGAAGTAAACTTCAATAATTTCATATCACTTGCCTATCAGACTATCTATTCGAATATTTAATTTATTATACTGATTTATCAATTGTATTTCCTTTCTTGCTCTTAAAATTCAGTCAGTATCAAGTTTTCGTAGATGGTTATCCTAGACAGACGTTTAATCGAACATAAATTATTGAGGGTTATTTTTTATCCAATTGTCCGAAATTCAACACCAAAACAAATATAAGGCATGCATTTGAACCAGGCTAAATTAACTAAAAGTAAGACGAAGAGCTTGATTTATTCTGCTTGTTTTGACCTCTAAATTTTATCATATTTTAAAATGATTTGTTCAACGTGTCATAGTTTTCCTTTCCCCTATCGTGTACCCCGGACTTAACTTTCTATGAGCAACTCGGTGGGTGTTTCTAGAGAGGAGGAGGTATCTGGTTCGTACTCCCTGTTTATAGTTTGTCTACTATGTTTGTATCATTTATTTATATTATATGCTCTTTGTTGTGTTTGTATATTTTCCATGTCTGTCCCTGGATTATATTCTTTTGATTTCCGCTAGAATCTTGGTTCCCTTAACAAAACATTTTTTCTTTATATAAGATCACCATTAAAGAAATCTTGATACAAAATAAACAAGGCAAAGACGGAAACGCAATTGATAAATTATCACTACAAACTTTCGGCAATAGTGCGCGATAAGCACAAACAGTTACCTAATTACATGCGTTTAAGACAGACGCGAATTAATTGAAGAGAAATACGATGTAAATGGTTTGTTCTATAATATAACAGGCAACAAAGTGAAGGGTAATTGGTAAAAGAAAGAAAAGTAAGTATCGTATAGTTTTTGTGTAGTTTGTTTAGAATTGTTATTGTAAGGTTTATATTATATCATATTTATTATTATTTTCAATTATTTTTTCTTATTGTTTGTTATATTTGTTTTGTTATTTAAGTTTTGTTTCGGTATATTTTATTTGTTGTTTATTTGATGTCATCACTCGTTTGCATTATAATACTAGGCACTCGACTCATTCATATTTTTGTTAAAATGTTATTTCGCGTCCCAAACCACAACACGCTGCGCAAAAATATAAACTGTCATCACTTTTGTAGTTAACAATTATTATTCGGAATGGTGCGGAATTATAATCATATGTTTGATACTATCTAAATCAAACCTAATAAGCACAAATATTTCCATCTGGAACGGTATTTATTATATTTTTTGAAACAAAATCGAACTTCCTATTATTTTTTCAAACAACCAAATATTTTAGAGAGGTATATTTATGATATAATAGAAAAATACAAACCAGTCAAGTATCTAAAATTTTAGATTTATAGATTCAACGAAATTACGTTTAATTGTATTGACAAATTCAAAATATCAATCAAACAGATATGTAATAGAATCTGGTTTAATCAATCCCCTTTTTGACTTTGAACTGTGATCAGATTTAAGGTTCCAAATACATATCAAATAAAATATAGAAATTTTAAGAAAACATCTGGTTTAAACAGGTTTTCAGATTATTCAGGTTAGGTTTGACAAGTCGCATCGTATTGCAAATTCTTTATGCTGTACACGTGTTTCATATATTGACCTGCAATCAGCAGCGATAGAGCAACAAATATTTGAAGATCTAAAAGTGGAATAGATTGTTTTTCTTGATTTTAAAATAGTTGAAAATTATAAAACTGAAAAAGTCGGATCATAATTTATGTTGTAAATCAGACATGTCTTACCAATTGTATTGTCAATACCATCTAGAACATAAGGTCCAGTATCAATGGTATTGTGGTATAGACCAAGCGGTTGCTAAGTACACATATTGATATTACAAATTACAGTATACTTACACGTTTCAAAAATTAACATCTCATCGGCAGGAAAAGAACCAAATTAACTGTTTCTGTTCTACATGTACCAATAATTATATAGGTACATATAGTATCAATTCAATAAATCATTTTACATTTGTACTTCGGATAAGTAAATATCATTCACTTGCACTTGATAAGTCATCTCTTTACACCTTTTCAAATATACTTTAATCATTTCATTTCATTAGGCTATCAGATTATCTATTACAAATATAGATACAACTCATATTGATATCACAAATTTCAGTATGCTTCGCATATGTTTCAAAAGGTAACATCTCACCGGCAAGATAAGAACAAAATACATAAGAATACATATGAATAAACAATATGAACAAGAAGCACCCAAAACAAAAATATAAATGGAAAGCAAAATCAAAAACTGAGAAGTGCAGCTATTTGCAAAACATGAAATGACGCCTCAGAGATTTTGTTTTAGCTTTTTCTTGTTTTTGTTTTTATAATACTTTAAACAGAAGTCACACACTTTCTTATTTTCAAATTATCCATTTTCTCAAAGGCTGTGAGTCAGCAATCTTTGTTTAATGATGTACTCGTAAAATGTCGACACTGAAATTGGATATAAAGAATGCCGTTATATAGTATCTGTTGTTTTTTACCTTGTCTTAATATCCGTGGATCACACTTGTGAAGCAGTTTGTTCAGTGTGCTCCATTGGATAGAGGTAATTTTTTCATCGACAAAAATAATGTACCAATCATACAGTACATTAAACTGTCTTAGATATAATTCCGGCCAAAAAAGTCTGATTACTGAGCTGCCAAATATTTCTCGCATTCAAATTACAATACAACCAGTGCACGTCTCCATTCTATTGCAATTCTGTGAATACCAATAAGACAACTGTACTTTGTAATTTTATATGACAATTAAATCAAGCTATGAAAATATCATATCTTATATTACTTGTGCACCTCTTTATAATTATTTCCACATAAATAATATGTCAATGTATCGATGTTGAACAGTGTCTTTGCCTTTCTTATCTCTGTTTAGTATTATGTGAAGGCCTGCAATTGAAACTTGTATCAAAGGGTATTCCAGCATTGTATATTTATCAGTAAGTTACCATTGGTAACAATAAAGTAAAACGTATGGAATAAAACACTACTTGTATCATTAAACTGTCATTGTTTTCACTCAACATATATTAAAACAAAGCACTAAACAACATTGATGTTACCTTATTATAAATTTGACAGACTCTATGCAAAACATGTCATCAGACTTACGTAAAAGCTTGTGACATCATCAGTTTTTCATATAGTGAAACGAATTTCAAATATTTAGTGTTTTATAAACTAAATATGACGAACTTACTTGATTATTTACCTGTTAAAAATTTATCGTGTTATCACATGCACGTGAACACAATTTTTTAAACAAATTTTCTGACTGCCATAAATGTACTCAAGTTTTTGAAGCCATACAACAACTAAAGTCGTACCAGATATCCCTCTTTTTACCTTTTAACTTTCAATTTTTGAAAGGACGAATAAATCATTTTTATGAAATTTTATTGTCTTCCTCCCTGTCTATGTCTGGCTAACCCACCTGTTGTTTTTACACTTTATTACATGTTTACCGTACCGTCTTTTCATGATTAACAATTGTAACATGACCAAGGAAAGATAGTTTTTTCTTTGAAAAACCCGATAGAGTTTGGAATCTATACGGTACTGATTAAATTGTACTAATAAAGTTTAAGGTAAAAAATAAGGAATGAATAAAGGCTTTATTCGGTACTTATTGATACTGAGTAATTACTCGGTCTTTTGATTCGTCCAGCATCGAAAATATTCGCCCATGAACTCTCCTACGGCTTAGTAGGTCATTTACCGCATACAGTGAATTCTATTTGTCTGACCAATTAAAACTATTTGGGTTATAAAGGCAGTCCGTAGTAAAAATTACGTAAACACGTAGTATAATCTGTCTGTTGACAGTTCCAAAAATTGAGTCGTCGGACGATAATTTTGAGTTCGAAGGATTTCCACAAAATGAAATCAATGCTACAGTTCAGTGTTTTAATGAATAGAACAAATATGAATCGGAGATTTTAGTTATTTAATAGATTCTGATGATAATAATGATAATGACCCCCTTGTTGATGAGAGAGGTGACTATGTTCAAGACAATCAAGTTGTAAATGATGATGGGTGGCACAATGGCTTCCGATTTTATGAAATAGGATGTCCTCATTTATTTCTCCCCTTGGAAATACTTGCCCAACAAAAGTACTAGGTGCAGATAAAAATTAATCTGACTTCTTCTAAGTGTCATTTCCTGACGAAACTGTTCAATTTGTCTTGCAAGAAAACTGACAAAGTTTTCCAAAAACAAATCAATGAAAACCCTGGTGAAAATAAATCTCCATGGCTGACTTGAACCATCCCTAAGCATGTTTTTTTCATGGAAAAAAATGTTTAACCCAATCTTAAATTTTATTGGTCAACAGACATATTGAATAAATTATTTTTGGGAAGCCATAAAAAAAACAGGTTTATGCAAATATTTGGTCATCTGCTTTTCTCAGAAGTAATCTAGCATCATAGCCTGGAGATGCAAAATTTTCTATATTGTATAAGGTCTCAGTATCGTATTAATTTTCCCATAGACTTCTATAGTGAAGTGCATATTTTTAGGATTTTTAAAAAAATATGTAAATTGATTCAATAAAACTTTCACTTATGTAGCATTTCTATGGACATGTGAAAAATAATTTCCCGCAAAGAAAATAGGGTGAGTCCACGAAGATCGGACAGAAAAGTAGTCTCGAACTATAAATAGCCATTTTCCCTACTTTCACTTTCGTTTTGCACTCACCAAACCAACCTTTTCAGTAGAACATTTTTATGATATTATGTTAGATTTTCTTTTAAAAAAGTTCTTCATCTTACAGTGTGATGTTTGCTCTATTTTATAAGTCATTGTTCATATCTTTTGACAAAATATTAGTTTGTAGAGAGGCAAAAAGAAAATGCATTATATTTTTATAGCATCCATGTTTTGACGTACACCTGCTCAGGGATGTGCAATACGATACTGGTACCTATTACTAATAAACATTTCAATATAATCATAAAAGTTGTTGTTTTTCTGCTAGAGTATTCATTTTCATACTGAAAAGTCAGAATATCATTGCCCTGCTATAAACATGAGTTTTTTATTAAAATTTTTATATAGGTACCCTATTCCAGGCATGAGACTAATATCTCAATGTTAGCCAGAAAATATTACTTTTGATAAAAAGCTGCTGCATTAGTCAAACTAAGCAAATTTGTAGTTTATTCTGACATGGTAGATACATGAGCTGTACTATGAGTTCCAAATCATTATTTAATCCCCACTTGTGAGTTCCATATATGGAAATATTAATATCCGAACCTCCTTTTTTGTCTTTAACCCAAGGGAGCCTCTTGTTTAAAGTAAAGTATAATGACCGGTACAACCAACTGTTTTAAACTATAGATATGGTCATTTCAATTATGATAAATCCAAAATAATACCATAGTTTTAAATATAGCTTTTCATATGCAGAAAATACAGATTTTAAGCCATTTTGGTACCCCAGGCAGATACAAATGGACCTCAATATGACAGGAAATGGACTTTTTCTTTAAAACAGATAGCTATGATGCAAGAAAAATAGTTTATTGGTATAAATATTATAACAAAAACTGTCTGCTTTAGACACTTTTTGAAAAAAAAAAATCAGTTTTTATATGAAAAAACACCTTTATTTTTCTTGCCGCATTAGAATCTGTCCATTTGAACCACTAAAAAAAGTCCACTAAAATTGACTGTTGACTTTTGTGACATTTCTGTGTTTAAATCAACCACATAGTTATATGGCAACTCATTTTAGCTATTTATTTGAAAGAAAAAAAAAAGAAAAAAAAATATTCATTTTTTCATATGTGAAAGGCAATGTATGGAAAATGACTATTTTCAAATCCAAACCACATACTTAAAATGTGTTGTAACTTGAAAACTATCCTTGATGCAGGAGTGTTACTTTCTTTAGGTTACATGAATATAGATATGCTCATCATAAACAGTCAAGATAATAATTTTATTGAACTGATATTATACAAATTCATGAAAACAAAATGCATTTCCAAATTTGGTAAAGATTAACCATAAATGCAAAGAACCAGAGCTACCATAATAAATCAGGTTCAAAAGTTGGCTAATTCATCTTAAAAGTGTTACTTGCATTGGGGTACTACTTTTTCAGCTGGTAAAGACCACTTGCTGAATATCCAACTTTACTTGAAAAACTGGCTTACTAGGTCTCAGTATCGTATTAATGTTCCCATAGACTTCTATAGTGGAGTGCATATTTAAAAAAAAAATATGTAAATTGATTCAATAAAACTTTCACTTATGTAGCATTTCTAAGGACATGTGAAAAAATAATTTCCCGCAAAGAAAATAGGGTGAGTCCACGAAGATCGGACAGAAAAGTAGTCTCGAACTATAAATAGCCATTTTCCCTACTTTCACTTTCGTTTTGCACTCACCAAACCAACCTTTTCAGTGGAACATTTTTTATGATATTATGTTAGATTTTCTTTTAAAAAAGTTCTTCATCTTACAGTGTGATGTTTGCTCTATTTTATAAGTCATTGTTCATAGCTTGAGACAAAATATTAGTTTGTAGAGAGGCAAAAAGAAAATGCACTATATTTTTATAGCATCCATGTTTTGACGTACACCTGCTCAGGAATATGCAATACGATACTGGTACCATAAAGTCAGTGCTATTTTGAGCAAATTTGTAGACAAGATGGCAGAACTGTGTTAACCCAAGAGACAAGTTCCTGTAGATGGAGTAATGATTTCTTTTAGAGCGAGGTTGTCTTTCAAGCAATACATGTCAGCTAAACCTAAAAATTGGGGAATCAAACTGTTGACTTAAGCAGAAGCTGACACTGGATTTATTTCGTTCTGCCTAATATAGAGTGGTGAACTGATAGAACATCTAATGGTCCTGCCCATCGTGCTGACAAATCTACCTTAAGAGGAACAGAATTCACAGGGCAGGCATACCATGTTTACATGAATCATTTTTAAAAAAAAACATCTGCATTACTAAGTGATCTTATTGAAAATCACAACACTGGTACCTGTGGTACAGTCAGATAAAATCGTAAGGAGCTATCCAGGGCCATTGTGAGAAAGAAACCTTAATGGAATACCCAGTCGTGGAAACATGCAGTTCAGGCAAAAATGGTACATCAGTGCAATAGTGATGATTGTTTTATCATCTTTAATCCAGGAAAAGCTGATTTATTCAACGTGTCATAGTTTTTAGTTTTCCCTCCCTCTTTCGTCTACACTGGACTTGACTTGACTTTTTATGAGCAACTGGGGGAGGGGTATTTCTAGAAAAGCAGGGGATGCTTACCCTACCGGTGCAGCTGGTCCATGCTCCCAGTTTTTAGTGGAGTCCGAGTTACTCATTTGTTTTTGTAACTTTGTAAGTGTGATTTTAGTTACTTCAAGTTCTTTGTTGTGTTGTGTTTTCCATGTTTGGTCTTTGTCCCTGGATTGCATTCTTTTGATAACCGCTATAACCTTGGTTCCCTTGATTTCTTTTTCAAACATACAAAAGATGTATTCCAAATGCTGGATTTTTTATCGACAACATATTTGTCCCGTGTATTGGACTTGTTTTTAACAAATGGTTTTCATTCCAATAAAAACAAATTGTGCTCCTCTATTTGCTGACCTAATATTTCAATCTTATGATGCGAACGGTTTAGCTAGATCTTTTAATCTCAGTTTCCGCTATAAATATGATGTATTATCGTTAAACAACCTTAGTTTTAGGGATTTGATATGTAGCATCTTCCCCCCAAGAATTTGAAATTGATTGTAAAGGAAAACTATTGACCAAACTATACGAAAAACGCGATGACTTTTCATTCAATATTATCAACCTGTCTTTAATCTGTGGCAACATCCACTCAGCATTTGCTTTTTTGGGTTTTCATATTGCAATTCATTCGTTATACCAGAGCTTGCCGTAACTACACACACAGACTTCCTGTGTCGCGTTCAACTTCTTACAATTAGGCTTCTGGAACACGGAATGTTGCTAAAAGATTGAAGGCATCACTACAGAAGTTGTATGGTCGTCAGCATAAACTCGTGGATCGTTACGGTGTAAACATCTGTACGGTGAAAACTGATTTGTTCAACGTATTCATGCTGCCAGTTTTAGAGTGGAGTCCGACTTGCTCATTTACATTTTACTTTGTATATATTATTTTGGTTATTTGATGTTTATGTTTATATGTTTTCTATATCTGGTCTTTGTCCCTAAATTACATTCTTTGATTTTTGCTAGAAATTTGGTTCCCTTGCTTACTCTTCCAATTAAGAATTTTGAAGTTTATTGTTTATTTAAATAACTCTTGACCTATAAAGAGTGGATGGGTCATTCTAAGATGACAGATGTGATCGGTAATTGCAAGAAAACAGCTCAAAATACAAATTCAATCCAAGAAGGGAAGAATATTTAAGTATTGAGTTTTTAACGTTTATTTCTTAAAATAATTAGCTTTTTGACATATATTATTGAATGACTATTCAGACCTATCCACTCCTGAAAAAGACCCCGACCAAAACCTAGATATTGAAAATCATGTTTAAGAAAGAATTGAAAACAGGGACTGCTCACACCCAACAAAGTCAATACTGTGACTTCGTGGTTTTTTTTCAAATAGTTTTGCAAGTCCATAGGTATAACTGCAGTCTGGAAAAAAAATATTTGAATAAACTAATCCTTAACAAAAAAAAATGCTTACAAAATAACAAGATTAAATAAATAACCTGAGTCCACTAAAAATCGGGAGCATTGACCAAGTAATGGCAGGTTAAACCGGGTTTTATATGCTGTTTCCTTAAAGGGTCTCTTTTTTGGAAAAAAGTTCTTCTATTGATTTGCTGTGAATATTTGTTCACCCTTTAACCCGAAATTTACTTGTATGATCGCTTTTTAACACTGAGTACACCGCTTGGAAAACAATAGAGGCAAAATATTCTAGACTAAGGTAGTACAATGCTGTTAGGTCATTTCTGAAAATTTTGTCTGATTTTGTTCCTTGGTGTGTGGATGCTCAAGTCATTTATAAAGTAATTTAGTGACTATTTTTATAAAATCCAGTAGCCATGGTAACATACTGAAAAAACATTACTGAGTTTTAGTACAAATTAGGGGGTGTCTTTCCAAAACTAACAGCCAAATACTATGTTTTGTAAAATATCAGGTACTTAGACACTACTACAGGATGAAAGCTTACATCGAATAGGTTGGAAAAGGGTAAAAATAATACGAATCGTTTGGATTCATTCTCTCACAAATTTAGTTCCAAAAGTTCATGCGAAATAAGATATTTTGAAAATCAGCCATCTGATGCTGAAAAGAAAACCTAATACGGAAAAAAGACTGAAATATTCCGGATAACATTCTTCATTTAAATTACATCTGTTTACCATTGCATATATTACATCTGTCTATGTATAAATGTTTAACTATATATAAACAATATATCCACCAAATTGCAACTTTTAATTTTAAAAGTAATCAAGGGAACCAAGGTTATAGTGGTAACCAAAAGAATGTAATCCAGGGACAAAGACCAGACATGGAAAACAGACATACACAACAAAGAACACAAAGCAACTAAAATTATACATACAAAGTAACAAAAGTAAATTAGCAACTCGGACTCCACTAAAAACTGGGAGCATGGACCAGGTGCACCGGTAGAGTAAGCGTCCTCTGTTTTTCTAGAAACACCCACCGAGTTGCTCATAAAAGGTCAAGTCCAGGGTAGACAAACGAGGAAAGGGAAACTATGACTCGTTGAATAAATCAGTTTTAACTTTGGTTCCCTTGATTACTCTTTCATGGTGCTGATGGATACGGGGTTATGTTGCTACAAGATTGAAGTCATCACTACAGAAGTTTTATTGTCGTCATCATGAACTCGTTGATCGTTATGATGTATACATCAGCACCATGAAAACTGATTTATTCAACGGGTCATAGTTTACCTTTCCTCGTTTGTCTACCCCGGACACCCAATGTGCTTGTCCGACGCGTAGAAAAGACGAATACCATTAGAACCATTGAGATCTACTTGATCCGTATATATGAATCTAAATTGTAAACAAAAAAAATATATATATATTTTTCAATTCTTAAATTATTAAGTGTTGAATAATTTCCGGTGCAGTATTTTGAAATACAGTTTTCCTTTTCTACATTTCGAAAGACTAAATCGAAATCTTAAAGCTGACCACAATGGCAAATTAGACCTTGTTATTTTCAATTTTTTTAAATAGCTTTTAATATTCCATACTTGACTTTAATCATTTTTCTGCATAAGCACTGATTTTGCCATATATTATCTCCTTTAAAACATTGGTTTACGCAAATAATAGCCCATACATTTAGAAATAGTTCTGAAACAACGTACTGGTCAATAACTTTCGGATGAACTGTTGAAATAAAATCTTAAAATGGAAATTATTTTGAATTTGAATATGGCTCAAATTCTCTGTAAAAATGTAAAGAAGCGCAGTGTATAATTAAAACTTTTGTCCATATATGATCACAATATATGGAGATTTACAAATTTATATACTGTGAGAGTAATATTGTTCATGGGGTTCCAATTTTCATGGTTTTCGTGGGTAGACCGAACCACGAAATTTAGTTGCCAACGAATAAGATATTCCCCATGGGTGTGTACACTGGAAACATTCAAACCAAGAATTCAAGAATCCACGAACTTGTGTTTCTTCCCTGGTCCACGGAAATTGGTGTCCACGAATTAAAGTACTTTAACAGTAATTGATACCTTAAAAGTTGTTGAAATATAATCGAAGTTACGTTGACAATCTCCTCTGTATCACCGATCCAACATTCATCATAGAACATAGCTTTGAATACTTGAGTTCTCATTGCTGGTATCATCTTGTGGGCCGGTATACTATTTGGGTTTGTTCTTGAAAGGTGAAGACGACACCTGCCATCTCTTCGTTTAAACACAGATGTCTGAGATATTCCAAGACATTCCAAAATACTGTCATTTTGTTGTCCTGTATCTGACTCTGCGCCTTGAGCGTCTCTCTCTCTCTCTCTCTCGCTCTCTCTCTCTCTCATCCCACACTTCACTCAAAACCAGAGAAGTTAACATTGATACATCGCCAATAAAAATGGAAGCTAAGCGTTTTTTGAAGTCTTAAGTCTTCTACCAAATTCAAAACCATTTGAACACTCGCAGGTGCATATCTGACCTTTGACTCCCTGATTATCGCCCATTGCCATCACAAACGCCTTCATAACTTTTAAAAGTTTAAACCATACGGTTGGGGGTTTCTCTTGAGTCGATACATAAGAGGATAAATTGATGTCAGCAGACAATCTACGGATTATTTTGTTTGATTGGATGTGTGTAGTTTCTGTCACACTTGCATTTTGTGTGTAGCCTGTTGACATTAGTCTACGACTGTTTTCCTTTTCCTGAAAGGTTTGTTCAATGGGTATTCTTATATGACCTTTGTCTGTTCTAGGTTTTATTCGAAATTTGCTTGTAGGGTCTTTTTGTTTCAATGTTATAGTCTTGAAAAGAAACAGCTGCTCTTCGTCACTTAGTACATCACTTGGAACTACAAAAGAAGTAAAATCTTCTAGATCTAGGGAAGACGAAGCCATTAGTTACAACAGATTTGGTAACAACAAACATTCTTTTGTTAAAAGCAGTTGCCGGCAGTTTTGTCTTTGATAACTGTGTTTCAACCCATTTATTTACCGCTCGGAATATGTCTATTTCTTGAATGTGTAATGCATCAATCTTTAAAATGCCTTCAAGGTCTTCTGTCGACAGAGACAAAACAGTTTTGGCATTTGCTTGAATGAAGGCCCTGTTTTGTTTTGTTTAATTCGTTTTTTCTTTAAAATGTTCTTAGCATTAGCATATATGGTGCAAACATTTCCAGCACATGAGACTCGCACAAGTCACTCAAGCGTTTAATTTGGTACTCGTCAGCAGCGTGAAGAAAGATGCACAGCAATAGAACAGGATAGATCCAATTGGTTTGTACAAATAAATCTGAAAATCAAAAACAAGCACAAGATAAGATAATTTCATGGTTAGATTAAACCCGTTCTCTATTGAGGCTCGGAAGAATCCTATCTAACCCAAGGCTGTCTGATATTTCCCAATCTTGCATGAAAAAAGCTGGTGTTTGATTTTTTTTATAATCAAATATATATATAAACACCGACGCGTCAGCAATTGGATGATTTAAATAGATAAAAGTGTAAAATAAACGTGACCAGAACGGGAAGAAGGGAACAAAAACGATCTACATACACCATAAAGCGTCTTATTTCGTTAATTTCTGAACCTTAGAAATAACTCTCATTATTTTAAAAGTGACTTTCTGAAATAGTGTATGGCAAAGGGTTGATACAAAAATCATGTTACTGTATTGTCCTTAATTTTCTTTTGGGGAGAAACTTTACTGAAAATGGTTCCTAAAAAATAAACAAAAACTAGTCCGTTTTAAAAAGCTGGTAAAGAAAGCCGTATTATATTTCAGTGGTTTTCAAAAATGTGCTCCGCTCCTTCACTGTCTTCGGGTAGGATCTAAAATGTTCGAAGTATGTGGCCAATACATGCAAAGATCATTAAAAATGAAAGGTTTTACAAAAAACTGCTTAAAAGCATAATTCCTTTTATAACATAATCAAGACATGAAAAAAGACAACTCTTTCTTGCCTTGAACTGGAATGGTCTTGTATGGGCTTGTTTCATTGTACAGCAACACAATGTAATTATTTTTTTTCTTTAAATAATCATTGAGCACGTAATTAAATTCACACAAATATCATATACTTAGATTAAAATATACGTGTTTTGTATGTGCATTAAACGTGATTGTTTAAACCGTATATTGCATACACTTTATCACTCCATAGAACTATATCGCATTCCCTACTTAGAATCCTTAATCGGAACACACAGTATGGTTAAGGTATATGATATAATATACATTTCATGTCAAAATACTGTATCACATGTGGTATCAACCCTCGACATTTACAACTCAGTGGCTCTTTGGAAGATATAGGAATCTCGGGTTGTTTCGGCATGTGATACAAAATTTGGCATTCAGTATTCAGTATGTGAAGCACTCTTTTCGCTATACACTGATCCATTGGTTAATGTATGATACAATGAAGATAACGTAAGCATAGGAGGGTCTAAACAATCTCGACGATTTTAAAACTATCAAATTTACAAAGCCAATTTGTTTTTTGTTTTTTGTTGTTTTTTTTGTTTTTGTTTTCATGGGATACGAACTCTTACCGTTTTGACAACAATGGTAGCATCACGTATATTAAGTCTTTCAAGCGTACGTTTTTTTTATATTTTACTATCAGATATAAGAACAACTTAAAAGATAATATTTAAAATTATCTAACATATAGTTCACTCTAGACTATGTAGGGAAAAAACATTCCTCATGAAAGCCATCATTATTTTTTCTAATTGTGGAAATAGGAAACAGTTGGTTAGAGAATGGATTTATATAGGTATAAAGTTACTTTTTAATGAAACTAAATTCACTTTGTAATTGTAATTTGTAATTTTGAGCTGGCTTTGCACAGTCTTTTTGGTAATCATACAAAGATATATATTGAATACAATAAAAATGAACCATATGGAAGTCTACAAAAATCTCACAAGGAAATTATGAATTATGCCGTCCCCTGTCTGAGAATGTTATGTCAACTGTATGATATTTATTGTTTATATCAGAGAAAAATGATGTAAAAACCAAAACGATTATTTGCATATCAAATATATATAAATACCTAAGCATATGCTGAAATATCAATGGGGTTATATCTGAAACCTCCACAGTATTACTACAATCATTATAGAACATAGATTTGAACTCTGGACTTCTCATCGCTATTATCACTTTGTGGGCACGAATTCTTGCTGGCTTTTGTGCTCGAAAGGTAAAAATAATATCTGCCATCTCATTGTTTAAACAAAGATGTTTGAGACATTCCAAAATACTCTCATTTCGTTGTCATGTGTCTGATTCTGCACATTGAGCAGATCTTTGAACATCCAAACTCTAAATCAAAATTCACAAATAATCTCCCTTTAAATTGTATTTGTACGATATTGTAAAAAATAGTCAAGGGAATCAATCTTATAGCGGTAATCAAAAGAATTTAGTACAACATAACCAAGAACATGAAGTAACTAAAATCATACATACAAGGTAACAAAAGCAATGAGCAACTCGGACTCCACTAAAAACTGAGAGCATGGACCAGGTGCACCGGTAGGGTAAGCGAATAAGCAAAGAATAGCTTACTCTAAATACTCTTTGAATACTAAGTGATATTTCTCATGTTAAGCATTGTCTTATGCTTTGTTTTGATAGTATTGTTCCTACATTTATTTTCATTAACATAAAGCACAACGTTTGAATATTTTGACTTATGGCTTAGTACTTACCCGAACTCTGTCCATTATCGAAAAGAACTGCTACCATTCTGTTATATCATGTATTAAGTGAACGAATTATTGAACGGCATTATGTACAAAACAATAAATGAACATTTAATTGATCTTCCGAAATAGCCTAAATCAATAACAATCAGTCCTTGCAATTCAACTCTTTAAAATAGTATAGTATTTATTGGATAGGTTTGATTTTTTGAAAACCAATCTATTTAAATGTAAATAATTTCCAGAAGACTTTATATAGGAAGTTCTAAAACGCATTCTCTTGCTTGGTGGAGGTCTTTTGTTTTAATTCTAAAATTGTCTTTGCCACACCAATCCCCCCCAATAAATATAGACAGACTTTTTTTACAATTTTGATATCGTGTGTAATATCTCGACGAGCATATGTTATTGTCAGTATCAAAATCGAAAGTAAGTATTTTTATGTTAATCAATAACCCAATAATTGCATTTTAAATCATTTTCATGTTTTATTTTGAACTACTTCTGGCGCGCACAAAACTTAGTAGTGTGACTCTACATTATTGGTACTCAAAGTCATCCATTAAGAAGATCTGATGACACAGTCACAATCACTCTCTATTTTTGACGGATATTTTCTAATATTTTCTCATGTACGATAAATTGAAAAAAATATCTGTCAACAACATCAAAGGAAAAAACTAATGATTACCGAAAACAAAATTGGTACACCCAGCATATTATACACCAACAGATTATTTTAGGCTCAGGAATAAGGCACCATACGTTATAGTGTAATACCAATTTTAAAAGCTCATTACTTTCTATGTTTAATTAAGCAATGTTCATGGTCACTATTATTTTAAAAATTTGTTAAGATTAACTTTTAAGTATAATATACATCAAAAATCATTAAAGTATTTCTATTGCATAAAACATATTAAGATATAAACTGAAGAACAAAATGACAAAAATTGAAATTACAGACAAAACGTTGAAAATTTGACAAAAATGTACTTTTTTGATAACCAATCAACATTAAAAAAAAATATAATGGCGAAATGACATGAAATGTGCATATAAGATGTAAATAAATAAAATTATGGCAAAGGAATTTATATTTTGTTTTGCACATTTCTTGTAATAGGTGTAACACCACTATTAAAAGCCCAATTACTTTCCATGTTAAATTAAGCAATTTTCATGGTGTCTATCTTTTCCAAAAAATGTTCAATTGAACTTTAACGTTTTTTTTTTTTTTTTTTTTTTTTTTTTTTTTTTTTTTTTTTTTTTTTTTTTTTTATATAAAATGGTCCCGTCAAAGATTCTTTTATTAAAATTGCACATGCCTTCTAAGAAAAAACCGTGAAGTAAAAGTAGAAAGGTACTTAAGGTGCTACTTTCGTTATGAAATTTTGACAAATCAATTGGGGTTAAGGTCAAGGCTCTAAAATTATTCTCTACATCTAAGTTAAAAACTGTTGTATTCAGTATGTACCTGGCATGATAAGCCCTCAGATGATACCAAGTTTGCATATACTGGCTATATCACGAAAATATATTATGCATTCCAGTTACAACTTTGTTTTACGGACTACTCTCAGGTATGTGCAGGCGACTGGTTCATAATAACAGTTGAATTATATCTTATCTGAGATTGTCTGCAGAAAGTTACTGAAGATTATAGTTTGATCAGTTTGTTTTATAACAAAAATAGCACTAAAGTCTGACTATGACTCTAATTACTGTGATGCATCATTAGATTGCAACAAATACAATATCTCTCCCCCAGTAAAATAGTCTTTACTTTTGCTGTAACAGTTTTCATTTTTCTAATAACCATTATGCAGTCTGAATTTCATTCCTTGCATTATATTGAGGAATGCTTTTGAAACCTATCAGTATCATTTTTATTTTGAAGAGAGAAACAGTTTAATGTAATTCCTGAAACTATTAAAGCTGGTTAAGTTGTGGTAGTTTTTTGTTAAACTTGGAATACGGAAAGAGAACACTTTATGAGATTACACGAATTAAACTTACCATCTTGATTGCAACTTGTTGAGACTTATTCTTGAGCTTTATTGCTTTATAGTTGTCACAACGAAGGCCTGTTATGTCTCCTCAGATTGTTTGTATGCATATTTCCGAATTTGAATTTGCTACATTTATGTTTGAACCCTTTCTTAACATCTTTGTTTAAGAAGGACTACTTTCTTCTACATTCATATTTCACATGTTATTTTTGTTTTTGTTTTTGTTTTTTGTTTTTTGTTTTTTTTGTTAAAAAAGATACTTGTTGATTATCTTTAGTAGAAATACTTCCGCGTGGAAATAGTTATCACATAAAAGATAACTTGACAAACAAACACAAATTCCTGGTGTTTTCGATGTAAGTGCTTGCTATCGCATGCGAAACTGGATTGGAAAGTTTACTTGAAGAAAGTTGATTCACCATTTTCTTTCCATTTTCTTCCATACTGAGGAGATTTTAGTGGGGTAAGGAGTGCCATTCTTTAGCCTAAATGATTATGAATAATTTTAATTGAACATCATTTTGGCTCATTAGAAGGCTTATATATTCAAAAGCATGTTGGCAATATGGTATTTGAAAAAAAATCGTTTATAGGTTAAATGGAAGAGCATATGAAATTCCAAAAATTCCCTTTATTATAAATAAGACATTAATGTCACTTTGAAAGAGTATTCAAGGGAACCAAGGTTATAGCGGTAATCAAAATAATGTAATCCAGGGACAAAGACCAGACATGGAAAACAGACATACACAACAAAGAACATAAAGTAACTAAAATCATACATACAAAGTAACAAAAGTAAATGAGCAACTCGGACTCCACTAAAAACTGGGAGCATTTCCAGGTGCACCGGTAGGGTAAGCGTCCTCTGCTTTTCTAGAAACACCCGCCGTTCATGATGACGACCATAAAACTTCTGTAGTGATGACTTCAATCTTGTAGCAACATAATCCTGTTCCAGAAGCCTATTTGTTAGAGTTCTAGCGCGATACATAAAGTCTGCGTAGTTTCGGCAAGCTCTGGCATAAAGCATGAGTTATGAACACTCCATAAGCAGGTGCTGAAGGGATGTTACCACAGATGAAAGGAAAGTTGACAATTCTGAATGAAAAGTCATCACGTTTGTCGTAAAGTTTGGTCAATAGTTTTTCTTTGCCGTCGATTTCTAAGTGTAGATGAAGATATAAGGCTGACTTCACAGTGTCTATAGTATCCTTTATCTCAAGTTCTTTGTGGTAAATGCGATGTATCAAATCCAAAAAATAAGGATTGTTTAGAAATAATACGCCATCTATATAGAGGAAGCTGAGATTAAAGGATCTAGCTAAACGGTATTCTTTCTTTCGGATCAGATCAGCTATAAAGTCAGCCTCTTAAGAGTGTAGGAATAGGTCAGCAGGTAAAGGAGCACAATTTGTTTCCATTGGAATGCCGACCGTTTGTTGAAAAATGCGTCCACCACACTGGACAAATATGTTTTCGATTAAAAATTCCAGCATTTTTGTAAACATCTCTTCCTCTGTATATTTGGAAAATGATTTGGAATTATTTCTTACAAAATATGAGGAATCTCTACTGAGAACTATATATTTGTATCTAGGTGTACCATCTTTTTTTGTTGAAAAACAACGATGGAAAATGTTTTTAAGTCGGGGTTTTAAGTGAGTATGGGGAACAGTAGTATACAGTGTTGAAAACTCATAGGTTTTAATGCTATTATCTTATGATAATAGTTTCGAACTGATTGACTTGAATATTTCAGGACCCACATTGAATTAATACCACTACAAAAAAAGAAAGTATTGTGGTAGGACTGCAGACCTTCTTTGACAGCTGTGAGTATAGAAGTTAAAAGTTTCGAAAGAGGCTTGGTAGTATATTTTGCAGATCCAGCTATGTAGCTTTGTTTGCATGGATTCTTGTAGAGTTTAGGAATCCAGTACATAGACGGTAAATCACAATCATCGTCCTTGGTAGAGAGACTTGAAGAGGATATCACAGATTTATGGTTTCCCACAATCTCTTCTTTGGAGAATGTGGTAACATTTAAGTTTTTATCACTGTTATTATTTTCTGTGTCTACTTCTGATAATAGGTATTGGATGTAAGACGGTTTGCAGACTAAAACAATGTTGTTTTGCGCTTTTTCTGCTGGTACAAAAACATATTTGTCACGTATAGTAGACATTGTTTTAGCTACATCGGGGTCTTTGAAAACCGATGTAGCCTTGGCACACATTGACCTACTTAAAACTTTCATTCGTTTCAAAATTAAAGACCTCATGGCTTTTAACCACTCTGACAAAGAATCAATGTCTTCTTGTTCTCGTTTTATCCATTTTCTTGCGTAGTCCTCCACGGTATCCATAAGAACTTTAAAGTTATAATTCCAATTTATGGATCGCGGTTCACGGTACTTGGATCTTTAGAAAGGATATTATGCAAAGATTCGTTTTCGATAATGGACAAATCCCCAGTATCCACGTGGCCGGATCGACCATATTTGAACGGAGAGTTTTTGCAAGAACAGTCAGGTAGTTTAGCCTTGAAGTCCTCAATCTCGAGGTTCTGCAATAGCCTTTTATAATTGAAAATTTTGCATGCAATGGGTGAAGTTAGGAATATGAAATGATTGGTATGGATTTGTCTTTGAAATATGGGGGAATTTTGTTGGTAACGTTTTTGTGATGGAGGATGTTGCATCTACACGTATATTGACAAACGGTAGTGGAAGCGACCATTTTTCTACATCTTGACTTTTCACAAAAACTGGTTTAAAGAGTCTGTGGAAACCAATATCTAAAATGATGGCAACAAGTTTGTATAATAATGAGGTAAGGTCAGAAACAGGAGTGTCAAGACTTGTTTTGTAAAGGGAGTGTAGTAGACTTAGAGATATAGAATAGAGTTTGGTTCTAATGTGATGAAGTCAAAGAGGTTTTTGTATGAAAGGAAGGAGACCATCTATGGAGACATCATGTAACTTAGGTGACGTATAGTGGCGATGGCCATGACTTCTTTCCCGTCATGAAAAATTCACTAAAAACGAATTTCATGCGAACATTTCGTGTGAATTTCACGTGAAGGCTCCATTCACCCGAATTTCACGTGAACTCTGTCACTCAGTTAATTTGCTCAATTCAGGTGAAAATCATGTAAAATTCACGTGAAAATCACAATGTTTTAACGTTTAACATTAAGAAATTTATACCTCTTTTAAAAAATAAATCTTCAATAACCGATTTTATTGTTACAGCATCATTCAAGAAACAAACCAGTGAATGTACTCCAATCCTGCTGAATATAAAAGGATCTTGAACCAAAGGACTCAGACTTTTTTATTCTCACTAGATCACCTTTTTCAAGATTAACGATAAGACTGTTGGTGGCACTATTATGTGGTACGGATGTGCACGAAGTGTACATAAACATTTTTGGTGCATCATTAACGTACAATTTCATCACAACAGTTGAGGATTCCATAGTCAAAATTGTGGAAGTGAAATAATAAGCGCCACCGTTTGGCGCAATAAAGATGCCAGTAGAAGGGTCGTACGCATTTCCCGCATTAATTAAAGCATCATCAAAAACTACCGTTTCGCCAGGATTCATACTACGAATTGTTTTGCCAAGACGTGCGGAAAAGAAAACATGTTTTTTTTTTATTCTGTAAATCTGAAAAAAAGAAAAAAAAGTATCTTATTCACAAACTTTAAAAAAAAAAAGAAAAAACAAATACAATATATTAACAAATGGAGAAATAACATGACATTAAAAGTACTTATCAGAAACTTAAAATGAAAAACGGAATCATTAATCTAGCACTGGCAACGTCTGTTATCAAAATTAATTGTCAAGTTACACGCTAGAAAAAGTTTGATAACATTTATGAAAACAAATGTAAGTCAAAAATAGGCTTTTGACCAAGGTATATTTGTCATTGTTTGGCATTCAAGAGGTTATCGATTTGAGACCACATACTACACATTGTATTTTCGCCTATAAATGTCGTCAATTACATTATACAAACTTGGTCAGTTGATGGTAAACTTTTCGTGAAGGAAAAGAATGACAGAATAGTAGTTACTAACACTGAGGCAGCTTTAAGGAAATTTGTTCATGATCGATGTCCTCCTCAAGCCATGAATTTGATGACAAGGTATCGGTATTGAACCTAGAGAGTGGGTCTCTTTAAAATACCCCTAAAATACAATAGAGCACAGAACCTGTTATTATTTGATGTAATATGTGTTAATCTTTTTTGCACTTTACAGGCTTGATTCTTTACCCAGGATATTTGTGTTATTGTTACATTCAAAATTATCCAAACTCTCGTTCATTATATATTGTTATAACAGTTCTACTGTTATTTATAATAGTGATGTCACTTCTTATGTTTGGGTTGGAATTCAATCCAGGCCCTTTTGGTCCTGAAAGCGAATCAGGGGATAGTATATCTGCGATGGTTCAGAGTTTTCACACATTTATGAATTATTATCTAAGTGACGTTTCTACATTTGAACGTACAGACTTTATTACCCAAATTAGACATTATATTAGCAGAATACTGTGAGTTTGACATATTGTCTTTTACAGAACCATGGTTGAAACAATCCGACACGGATGATTCTGCAGAACTAATTATCAAAAACCATTTCAAAGGGACAGGGAAGGAGATAGAACGGTGGTGGGGTGGGGTATGTCAAGGACAACAGTAACGCCGTCAGGCGCCCTGATTTAGAGTTACCATACCTTGAGGTTATATAGAACCAATTAAAGATCCGTAACAAAAATAGTTTTATATGGGACTCTTTACATTCCGCCTCATGGTAGTAACGAGGTATGGAGTAAAATAGAACATTCTGTGGAATCAGCCGTCAATGACGTCTCTTGTGACTATGTCTAATAAACTGGTGATTTTAATGATAACCAGGAAAATCCTAATCCGGGAATGCATCATATTTGTACTACATTCAGCCTAGAGCAAATGATTAATTATCCCACAATGTTACTGATAACACATCGTCTGTCATTGATTCAATTAGTAGCATATATTTCTGCCTTGTACTGGGATGGGTCCTCCTTTATAAGACCAGATTAGATGTCACTGTCCCATTATTGGGATACTAAATTAGCCCAAACAACCCATTGTTCATTCAGGCGTAGAATTTGGTTGTATGACTGAGTTGATTATGATAACTACAGGCAATTATTATCAGATACTAACTGAAACCGCGCGTTCCTGTCGGGCGATATTGACCAAATAATGTCCGATTTTTCAGATGTCATCCTGGGTTTAGCTGGCGAGTCGATTCCAAATAAACTGGCGACGATCTGGAAGGCGGCCTGGGATGGCTAACGAACGATTTAAGGAGACTTATCCATAAAAAGAGACGCTTGCACTCTAAAGCGCGACGTACAGATAACGCAAGCGACTGGGCAAAAGACCGCTTTTTCCGAAATGAAAGGTCCATTATGTAGACTTTTTAACTTATCGCTCTCGAAGTCATTCTTTCCCACTATGTGAAACAGGAACGTGCAAGAGGTTAAAAATTATCGGCCTATTTCTTTACTCAGTATCATATCAAAGTTTTTGGAACGTTGCGTACTGTTTTGAATACTGATTATATCCGGTCGCAAGTTTTGATACATGTTTGTATTAAATAAAAATAATGAACCGTAATCGAAGTGGGGAGTTTGGCGGGCTTTTGAAATCTGGCTCAACCCTACCGCTTTTCCATCATATTAGAAAAGCCTGTACCAAGTCAGGACCATGGCGGTGGCTTCTAATTTTCCTGTTTTTCTTGATATTTCCATTTGTCATACATAATGTTTTTTTTACTATTGCATAGATTTTAGTAGCTTGGTCATTTTGTTAGCACCATTCATTTTGCTCTTCGGATAATATTAGCCTGTCTTTTCAACTTTTGTAGGACAAGTAATTACAATGTGACCTAATAAACTAAGAGTGCAGACTATCTTTTTCTAAGCATGTAAGTCTGGGAATGATTATGGTAAGTCCAGCAAAAAAACATCCGTTGCCGTCCCACGAATTCGCATTACTGCAACAAGATCTACAGCCTACATGACTACATTGAAAAAAATATATATGCATAAATTTAAAGGTATTTGTTGTTGTTTTGTACAATTATTAAAAAATCAATTCGAAATGAGAAATTTAATTCTTATTTTAACCGTCATATGTCTTTAATGAATATGTTTTAATATGATCTAATAATATTGATATGGGTTGGACGTCTTACTAAATCTACTGCTAGCGTTATTAAACTGGCTACATATTCAATATTATACAAATACAACAGTTCTATTCAAAATCAGAACTAATTTACTTCCATGTGCAGTTAAGGGAACAGTCTTGACAAAATTATTGAAGGAATGACAGTTATATTTTTCGGTCTATGAAAAAATGACCTAAATCAGGTGGTGCACGCTAAATAATCTATTTAGCAGGTTATTTTCAAGTATACATCACGGGCATTGAGGCTATTTCAAATAGACCGAAAAAATATAACCGTCATTCCTTTATTTAATATTACTATGGAAATTTAACGAGTAAATCATCAAAAATGGTTGATGACATCACAGTCGCATAACAAAATTTTGTCCATGAGATGATGGACAAACTTTTCATTCATTCAGAAAGCGCGTTACATATGATATTAAATATGTACTTATATATGTTTCTACTTTTTCCATAAATGTTTAAGTATCAGAATCTTTTCATTCCTTAATATCCTTGACAAACACAATTACAATTTGATGTACCGTTGGTTCGTGTGATTTATAAAAAAAATCCTAGGCAAACCCAGTTATTTCCTTTGATATCTATGCATTAAAGATATTATTTTTGTATTATGAAAATAAATGACACTTATGACCTTTCAAAAACACAATCTGGCACGTAGTCGTGTATAGTATTTAAATTGATTAAAGACTTCATTTACCTGTCCTTAGCATTTTTGCTTCCTGTTCTAATTTTCCATTAATAAACCTAAGTTCCTGAACATCTTCTGACACTATCGACAAGGTTTTAAGTGTGAAAGCTAATACTAAAATAATAATGCTCTTTCCATTTGGCACAATTTGAATTTTACACAAGTGAATACACTTTTTCAGAAACGCATCCGGAAGACAACCATTTTATATACCATTTGTTTTGTTTACAGTGGTTACCAATGGTTGCGAACTGTGTTGAATACACCAATGAGTATTCGAACCGACAACAAGTGATGATAAAAGGAACAAAATTAGTTTCTTTTGAATCTCTAAAGATTTAAGGAAGACGATAGCCAGGATAGCAGTAGCAAATATAGATGACTGCGCCAATAACGACGATAGTCGAATTTGTTTAGTACACTTGGAGTAGAGTTCACGATCCAACTGATGTAAACATTGTTCAAATACAGAGTTAAGATCACTTCTGATCGATGACACTTCCACAAACAGAAGTAACAGACAACTGAAGAGAAACTTGTTACAGGATATTACTACCTATGATTTTTTCCGGCCCACTCTAGCATATTTTATTGTGTTTTTTTTAAATGCTGCTTTACTATTATTGTATTTCTTTAATTTGCCTTAAATAGATACTTAAACTGTTGGGGTCCAGGGATAAAATGTCACCAGCACCTAACTACACTTTTTACAAACTATACTTGGCATGGATTTGTTGAATTAAATAGTGCTCAGCAACAACTTTACAACTATATACATTTCTTATTATTTCATATAATATATAGGGTCGTACTCAAATACCCCTGCATACGACTGCCAGGTTAAAATACACATGCAGAATAAAAACATACGCCTGCAGCCAGGCTTAATAAAATATAGCTTTCGCTCACTGGGTCATTCTTCCTCCTAGGATTAATCTAACTTAGTACAAAGTGTATGGTAGTACGGGACAGCTCATCTAGGGTGTTGTTATGTAGGATATTATTTATAGCCTAGCTGGCTCTGGACTTTGTGCAGGCGGTGTTGCCATAAATGCTACAGCGGTACGATTTCGAGTCCCGTGGAGGGAGCAAAAAAAATTGTTTTACAAATTTGACAATTCTAACATCGTTGGGAATTTTTCAGACCATATTATGCTTACATTATCTTCCCTGTATCAATTTGATCCGATGGAGCAGTGTAGCTAATTGAGGCGTCACATTTCGAGGGGTTTGTATAATATTGATTTGCTGTGACATGTATCGTTAATTTGATCCTCTATCCTACATAATACCACCTAGATGAGCTGTCCCGCACTACCATACATCGTGTACTAAGTTACAGGCCTAGATTAATCCTACGAGGAGGAATGACCCGGCGAGCGAAAGCTATATTTTATATAGCCAAGCTGGCCGAGTAGTCTAGGGTGCTGGAGTTTGTGCAGGCTATCACAGCGGTACGGGTTCGAGTCCGCGGAGGGAACGACAAAAACTTTGTTTTGCAAATTTGACAGTTATAACATCGTTAGGAATTTTCAGACCCTTCTATATATAGGTGCGATTTATCACATCCCGAAATTAGGATTTTTTAAAGATAATATGTCATCTATACAGAGGAAACTAAGATTAATGATCTAGCTAAACGACGTTGTTTCTTTTGGATCAGATCAGCTATACAAGTCAGCCTTATGAGAGTGAAGGAATAAGTCAGCAAGTAGAGGAGCACAATTTGTTCCCGTTGAAATGCCGACCGTTTGTTGAAAAACGCGTCCATAACACTGGACAAATATGTTGTCGATTAAAAATTCCAGCATTTTGTGAACATATTCTGTATATTTGAAAGATGATTTGGAATTATTTCTTACAAAATATGAGGAATCTCTACCAAGAACTACATATTTATATCTAGGTGTGGAAAAAACAACGATGTATAATGTTTTGAAGTCGGGATTTTAATTGAGTATGGGGAATAGAAGTATACGGTGTTGAAAAATCATAGGTTTTAATACAACTATATTTTGATAATAGTCTTGAACTGATTGTCTCCAAAAGATCTTTCGAATTTTGCATCATACACTTTGAATTAATACCACTACGGGAGTAACAAGTGTAGTGGTAAAATTGCAGATCCTATTTGAAAGCTGTGAGTATAGAAGTTAAAAGTTTTGAAAGAGGTTTGGTGTTACATTTTGCAGCATCTATGTAAGCAACCTGATGAGTATCCTTAGCATGCACAAAACAGTTTTTATACTCCTGTCAATTTTGACCGGACATATTTCTTTATAATGGTATACTCTGGTCCATAATATAGTTATATTTCTGTGTTTGTGCTCCATCTATTTATGAAGTTAGAAATAATTAATGTTTGGTATAGCAGCCGATGGGCATGTCATGTATTCATGGCGCAGCGCTTTTTAAGTTAATGGATTGGTAAAACAATGCACACAACATTAGTATTTCCGTTTTCATGCATTTTCATTGTGCTTGAAGTCCACCATGCAGTTTCTATCATTCAGTTTTACTTTTTTTTCATTTACTTTTGTTACTTTATATGTATGATTTTAGTTACTTTATGTTCTTTGATGTGTATGTCTGTTTTCCATGTCTGGTCTTTGTTCCTGGAATTCATTCTTTTGATTACCGCTATAACCTTGGTTCCCTTGATTACTCATTCAGTAAAGTTGACTTGGTTAACTTAAAAATTCAGCAATTACAAGCCTATTTAATTTATCAACAATTTTATGCAAATTTCAAAAAGGGTTTTATTTCAGTTCCATCAAACCAAAGGAAAAAAAAGATGAAGTATTGGGTAGGACCAAAGAAAACCAGTTTCTCAGTAAATCAATGGCCGTATGCAGCATCTCTGATTACTATAAATTTGCATATTTTCAAATTAAAGGTATATATTAAAGGATATAGGTCAGTATATATTCATATATGTACATGTATTTAGTATTTTATATTGAACTTATATCAAACAATCATCTAATAATTTTATAATCTTACAGTTTTTTTTATTATCTTTGATAAACAACTTACTTTCCATCTTCATATATAGATAATCAGGTACTGTTGTAACGTGTATTTCTGGAACATGGTCAGGAATATTCCATAGATGAGTAAATTCTATATCAAACCGGTTTTCTTAAAGTGCTACACATGATAATCATGAGTTGCCTGATTAATAAGAACATTTACATCTGATGAATCTCATGAGAATCACATATTGCTATCTATATGATTATGTGATACGTTGACTGTTTATGTGCAATTGGTTCCCGTTATCATTACATTAGTCCTGTAATTATATACAAATCTTTAATTTATTTTTCTATATTTTAAGGTGCTATGTAATATTTAATCTGCAAATAAAAGATTACGCTATTTATTCGTGTATTTGTTATATTTCTATATTGAAGTAGAAAATTGGTTTTTATAACGTTTCTTTTACCAGGTTTAACTTATTGTTTTGAAAATGTTTTGAATTGTCAGAATAAATAATGAAAAAATATGTTTGCTATGTGAAAAGTATTATTTTTATACAGGTATTTGAAAATATATACCTCAGCTCCCTCAAGTGGGAAATTGTCCTGGAAACATAAAGGTTTCTGTCACTAGGATGGCGGGGATCAAAACCAGATATACCGCTAGTACATGTATCAAGAACAGGTCCAGCAGTGTTAAAAACTAAAGGTGTTAAAGGCTTCCGTTTTGGTAAGGTGCTCATCGGCCTTGGCTAAACTGGAACATTTCACCCACACAGCTTTGATGTACATGATTTTTCTGCTGTCATGTCTGTTACCTTTGCATTGCCATTTTGGCTACATGTAAAATCTGAAAAAGATATATAAATAACAGAAACTACATGTACATGTAATCAGATCAACTCTCAAGTATGCAAGGGAAAACTTTTACCATATGTTTTCATATGTTTTAAAACGTGATACATATGTTTAGGATCACTAAGAGAATTTATGTTGTTGTGCCTATAAAATCACAAGGAAACAAATATTTTGCTAAATCATACAAAAAAAACATACATTTCTCATATATTAAATCATTTGGTAGACATATAATTATCATTTGATTTTGTTGTACCTTTTTCATGAATTATTTCTTAGTCCTGAACATATGTTTTTTTGTGATGGTCCTAAACATGTGAAAAACAAGTGAGAAGTATGTATTTTTCAGGTGCTCATAAAACATATGTTACAGTTTTTCCTGCGTATCGTGCTAATATACACACGATTTATAAAATATGTACCGTAGTGATGTTCAGATGATGATGTTCTTTGGTGTGTTTGTCTGTTTTTCATGTCTGGTCTTTGTCACTGGATAACCGCTAAAATCTTCGTTCACCTGATTTCTTTCAATCTTATCTCCAACAAGATTTCATTAGGTCCCCGTTGTTATTATATATTAAACAAAAATTGAACAGGTAATCTGATATTATCAAAAAGAGCCTATAATGAAAACTTTATTTCCAAAACGTACATCATTACAGCTTTGACATCATAGAAAACACTAAGTTAATTTTAATCCACTGTCAAAAGTAAACTTCTTTGATGCGCGAATCTTGAAGTGGCCTATCTACACCCCAATTAACAAAATATATGTCAATACATCTGCTGCAAAAATCATTTATTTGAACCGAACTTTCAATTAAGACCGTAGTACACACCAAATGTCAATCATCTAAACCCTTTAAAGAAAAACCGTTACAACCTAGTCACAATCGGGACCAAACAGAGAGACAATTATATTAAGGGCTGAACCCTAACTAGTAACAAAGGTTATTGGCGTTTATTGAAAGAAAACCGTTGACAAGGAAGCAGGAAATGTGTTTTTGTCATCATACATTTTTATGGAGGCAGTGCCAGAAAATTGCCTTTGCTGATTTTCTCATGAAAACAAAAAACGCCCTTTCTATATTGAAAATTATTGATAAATTCAAAGGTGAATTTTTCTCATGCGAAAAGTCTTTAAGTCATAGCAGAAAATAAATAATTATTGATGACGAATATAATTTAGTTTCAGTACTAAATAGTTAAACTTTTCAACAGCTGGTTGTGACCTTTATAAGGTGACTACTTTTCTGATAAGTCTATTTAACCGGAGATATTCGATCTTAAACGTATGAAAAACGAAATAATAGGCGGAAAGATATTTTACTTTAACTTCAGCTTAAAACGAACAATTTCTCTTTTTGTCGTATTCTATTCATTTTGTGATAAAAGTGAAATAAAAAAACGTTAATATTTGAAATATTGGGGGACGAAGTGTGATTCATTTTTAGGCCAATCTCCAAAGCCTGACGTAATGCCTAATATCCGGAAAACCAAAATAATCATTGAAACTGGCACTTGGTTTGCATCTAAAGTCATTCTTTTGTGTGTATATTTTATTTTACCCATAGTTTTGTCTAGCGTTTCAAATATTTTGAAAGTCTCAGCTGTACTTCACTCTGAGTAATTAATGTAACTGATATTCTTGCACGCCACTCAAATATCGATTAGAATTTAGTGTTTGTCTAGAACTAATTTTTCGACTGACTCAAGTCAAAGTGCATTAGAGATATCGGGGCATATTAGCTCAATTTGTGCATAGTGGTATCCCATACCTGACATTTAATGAACAACTCGAGAGGGCTCCTACCATACCGGTTCACTTTGTAAATGCTCCTATGGCCAGTTTCAGAGGAGTCAAGGTTGCTCATTTACATTTACTTCTGTGTTATTATGGTAATTTCACGTTCTTTGATGTATGTGTCTATGTTCTATATCTAGTCTTTATCCATGGAATATTTCCTTTTTTGTTTTCGCTCGAATTTTGGTTCCCCTTATTACTTCTGACTTAGAGTCTAGATACTTGAATGAGACAAAGTCATGCTACATCAGATTGTGTTTTTATTTTTCAATTATACAGAAACATAGATAGAAAAATCATACCACCTGAAGTGACAAAATAAATATTTGACAATGCATTGAACATGATAATGGAGAAAACAGTGTTTATCAGGGTTGCAAATGATATAATGAAAAGACGGGTGATGTTGCTGGAATATTTCATAATAGTTGCCATGATAAGTCCATTTATTGCCTGAAAACGTTTAAATAAATAGCAAACATGATATTTTAAGGTGAACTATGTCATAAAGTAGAACAAACAGATATTTTTGGTACGATTTTAGTAAAACGTTTTAGTAGTTTTATAGTTATTTAAGCAAAAGCATTTCCATTAATTCATGATGATAATTATTATTTCTTTTTATAATGAATGATTAGCGTGCCCCAATTGTTTTGATTTTCAACATCAGTAATAATATGCTAAATAAAACAAATTTAAAAATACTTATCATAATTTGAGCTTTATGCTTTAACGCATTATTCGGGATTTTAATATCGAGCTATTCAAAATAAACCTTATACACCATTAATTTGTAAGTTTGCATTTTTTTAAAAATAAATATTAACACAAAACATGTAATATATATGTATATCCTTTTGAGATTCATTTTATTTCCTTTGAAACTTTCGGGTTAATTTTTGATACGATGTTAATTTTTATCTCGTGATTTGTTCTAGTTAGTTCAAGATGAAATCCCGACGTTATAACAGCTGGTAATATCGTACGTATGTAATCTAAATTTTATTTTTGTCTATTTCCAACTTTCCACAACTTCCATAATTATTTTCTTTGTTTACATGATGATACTTTGTTGAATGGAAATATTCGCTCTAGTGTGAATAGTTGTTGACGGAACCTCTTTATGAAATTGTGTCGATGAGCTGCATTATTGTTGCCAGACCGAATTTTACATCCGTGCCACAAGCGGAGAAGGACATGCTTATACTTCTGGATCACCTGAGATCACTCCTGGCGATTTTTGGGATTTCATATTGTTTGTTTGTGTATGACGTCATGTTTACCCCATTTTTTGTGTAAACTGTTTTATTCGGCTTGCTACATAATGTATGAAAATATTCTGTTTCATGTGGCCATGCTAAGGCCACGTTTTGACGTAGTGCATTGGTAAAATATGTCTCCATCAGGAACAATAATATACAATACAGGTTAAATGATTAAAAAAACAAACCTGTGTTACAATGATAACAAACGTGGTTCCTGTGTATCCCTTAAATAAGGAGTGGTTCACGTCTACCACAACTGTAATTATGTCAAACATGTACATAGGTGTAATATTAAGCTTAGATACTGGTAGATCCCAAAGTGTAAACCAAAAAAACTCCCAAAATGCTCTTTAAAACATCAAAAATTTCTCACAAACTAAATCTCTTGTATTCCAGTTATAATTAGCAGTCTAATACACAAAACGCCATTCGTACAATACTAATTTAATCAAACAGCATATTAGCAAAATTGAAAAACATTGGTTTATTACCAACATACACCAATATCATAAGAAAAACAATCGTAATCTTGTGATATATTATGATTGTCTGAGTAAGCATCAAAAGCGGACAGGTACCTTAATACCTATATCGTTACAAAAGTCATAGCAAGGAGGCCATAATCCCACCACGGAAGAGTATAACCATGATGGATACATAGACTTAAACGAGAAAACAAACAAAATGCGCAAAATTACAAAAGAAAATAATAATAAGAACAACCGAAAAATAAAGATGCAACCCGGATATTATAAAAAATATAACTTTGGAGTATTAACTAGATGCACTATAAAGTATAAAGCGACATCGGTTTTTCTAGAAACAGTCACACAGTTGCTTACATGATGTACATAGAATATTCAAGTTAAAATGATAGAAATACAATTGAAATGTCCAACTTTGTTTTTTATCATTAAAATGTGAAATTTACATTAGAACACACGTAAAATCATATATTTTCAGGCTATTTTGTTCAATTATGAACTCATCAAAATTATAAAACATGTCTTTTTAATCAGTTTGATTTTGGTTTATTGAATTTCTCAGTGTACTTGATAAGTTAATACTTGCCATTATTTCCATATTCATTGTAACACCATACCATTAGATTCAAAAACACTCCTGTCACATGACACATTATGTTTTGCATCTTTAAACATACCTCAGAATATTTTTTGATGATATATTCAGAATATACTCCTGATAAGCCTGATATTGTAGAGTAAGCAACTACCATATATATTCCAGATAAATCAATGTTCATTTGATCAGTCCTCGGGGATGTTGTATGTGAAAAACTGCCATAGCTAAAACAGAAATTAAATATGTATAATGAATAGATAAGAAGAATGAAATATCTTTGATTCAATGTTAAGGTGATGTTAAATGTATTTTAGATATATACAAATGATTTTAATGGAAAACCGATTGAAATCTACAGGTATTGAAACGACGGCGCGGCCACGATTAATAAATATGGCAAAATTGGCTCATTTACATACGTCGGCCATTTTATTACAAAATGGCGTCTACAATAGCACAAATCAGGGGGCTCAATCTTCCGGTTGCCGCCATGTTAAAAATTTCTATATGACTTAAAGATTTTAAACACAACTTTTTCAAAATGTAATTTCTAGCGATCGAATGGACAGATTTACGTGAAGTTGTAATATATCGATTTAGAAAGTTGTAAATTTTGGATTTATCATAAGGAGATACACAAATTTGGTAGATATAAAAAGAAATTAACCAGGTAAGTTGAAAAGCCATGTTTATTATTGTCTTGGTAAAACCGAGCCTTGGTTTTATGAAAAAACTGGATTTTGCCCATTTGTACCTAATGTTTTCATAATTATGATAAGGTTTTACTATTATTTATCATCATTTATGATATTTATTTGCATTTTAGAGAAATTTTATTGATCTAGCTCACATTTACAGCTCATTCCACACATGGCTAGTTTGTTGTTCATATTTTGCTAGTCCGCCATTTCTTATGTGTGTTTTTAGGAACCGCCCATTGAAATACATAATGTATGAGATGCTGCGATCGTAAACAAGATTAATTTCATCAACGATATTAATTTTCGTAATATTGATGCAGTTACTAAGATAGAAATTTAATCATAAAAGGCAGTATTATGAAATTAACCTTCGTTTACAAAATGTACATTTATTTCAAACACGTTACCAGTCAAGTTGTCTTAATTAAATTATTAAAAAGATGCTTAGAAACTACAGTACTACAAACCAAAAATAACAGACAACAGTAAGTCAGTAATACATGGTATCATTTACACTCTACATGTATGTGTGTGTGTGTTTTTTTTGTGGGGGGAGGTATGCTAAAAAAATAAAATAAAAAAGAAACATTGAAATATTCACTTTATGAAACATGCAATTTATAATCTTATATAGATATTATAAGCTTACAATTATGAAAAAGCTTTCAATTTTTACATGTATATTGATATTGGTTTGTTTTAATTTTCAGCATCCTAAGCAGTGTGAATTGAATTAATAGACAATGCACATGTATATGAAGCAGAAGGAAACATGACTTGCATGTAAATTATTCAACTGATTTGACCCATCTCAACAGTATATTGGACACACAATGACTTAAATTCAGTAAATGTTTAGTATGGGAGAATCAACACATTATATTTTGAGCATGAGGGAGGCGCAGATAAAATATTACATGTATTTACCTATTTCCAGCGGAAAGTATCTGTCCAAGACTGACACTTAGTATCAAAATGTGAAACAATACAGTTGTAAAAGTTTTCAGTATCTGCTATAAGACATATTGTGGTAAAATGTGATACATTGTACATGTATAATAAAAGAAAATTGAATACCTTAAGTATGTTCTTGTTTCTTATATGTGGGAAATTTCATTATTCTGATATCGGGTACATTTACTATATACATTTGTGCATGCATATACAGTATGCATTAAGGTGTCTATCTCTTTTTTTTCCACTTGTGTTTACACATTAAGCCAACACAATTGACAGTCCAATTAAACCATACTTTTAAATTTAAACTTAACCATTACTGGGAACAAGGTTTTATATATAACTCTGTGCTGTGAACACAAATTTTGCATAACCAACCAGTTTATTACTCAAAGCAGTCTTCTAGAATTCCTATTCCCGTTACCCAGGGCAAGTGAAATTTGGGTCAGGGAAAGTTAGGTACTTGGTTACACTTTCCTGTGGCAAGTTGAAAACTTCATATGCTGTAAGGATTTGTTTTGTTAGGAAAGCAGTCATTGACTGTGGGAATGTTGATTTTATATGGATTTTTCCCAAGGAAACCTCAATTTTTGAAAAATCCTAGAACACTGGACTTAGTACATGTACATTTGTATATATTGATTTGACCTAGGAGTAAGATATATGGTCAGCAGTTTAAAAAATAGAAAATGACATTTCAAGTTCATAATAACAAAATTCCAGGAAGCCATGCAGTCAACAGAGGCTAATTTTGGTATCACTATCGCCTGCGCTTGTGACTTTATTGTTACAGGAGTGACATACAGGCTCCTCTAATTAAAGTATATTATTTTTCATTATTGCCAAATGTTACATTAAAAATAAAAATGTAGCATTATACCACTGCGAATATCAGGGATATGGGTATCTGGACTTACATTATATTACTGTACTGAAAGTTGTACAGTATGAAAAATTAATATGGATGGTTTTTAACATCATGAAAATGAACTGCTATATGTACAAAAAATGTATGTAAGATTTTTTCTTATTGTTGCAACCTCTGCAAAGTCTACTTAAAACCTTGCAATCCCTTGTTTACATGGATTTTCAGATTAGTCTCTGTACTCTCATTGTGTAACAGACCTAATTAAGATTACAATATAAGTAAAGTTGCCACATTTTGATCATTTTAATGTATAAAATTGGTACATTATCTGTATCTTGAAATTTACAAAATAAATTATAGCACACCTTCCAAGTCATCCAATTATTAGTGGTATAAATTACATGCAAATGAAGAATTTTCCAGGAGGAAACATGCAATATCAAGACTCAATATCATCAGTCATCACATACATGATTGATCATAATCATCAGTCATCACATACATGATTGATCATAATCATCAGTCATCACATATATGATTGATCATAATCATCAGTCATCACATATATGATTGATCATAATCATCAGTCATCACATACATGATTGATCATAATCATCAGTCATCACATATATGATTGATCATATTGAATACATGTAGGTAGAATGTAATAAAGAGTATAAAGTTAATTAGAAATTTACCATGACATTAAATTTAATGTGAGCATTTTAAACGGTGTCATTTCTTTTATTAAATTTCACAAATGATAATAACACATTATGATATCAGAATCAAAACAAGTCCAAATATAAAGAATATTAAAATAATGTCCATATAAGTAAGCATCTCAATTTAAATGTCCATAATTAACACAAATATTATTCATATAAACCATGCGCAACGAGAAAGTCAGGTAACTCCGTCCACATTGCTTCCAAGTCCACACACAATACACGTAGTCTATGCGTTTGCACTTATTTAAAGCAGGTGTGTACATTATATGTCTATTTGAATAACAAAAAAGTGAACTTTACTTTTGAATATTCAATCATTCAGTATGCAAATTATCTGTCGTAGTAAGTTATCTGAACCAATAAAACAAATCCGGAACTGTTCTGGTTTACTTAATTTTTCTCTGAAATAGATGGCAATAATTAGGTTCCGATGATGTACACCATATTTCATTAACATCTGAGGCGACTTAGGTTCTCCTATCTATGAACTCCCCTGCACAAATCTTATCACCTCATTCATGTTTTAGTCAAGTTTAGGCCACATAGAATACCTTCAATCGAGTGCGATGCCATACAAATATTCACAAAACTGATTAAAACAAACACATAAAATTTCATTAGTATAACCGTTAAAATGTAGGTTGCGCGGCCATTTAGGCAAATTTCATTATTTTCTATTTCAAAGCAACACAAACCCTTCAATCGGCAGTAATATCAGCTTGAAAAAATAATTAGGAATGATGTCAATGACAGTTGCGATGTAAAATGTTGACAGATCTGGTTGCAATTTTTTTCAAAAATATATAATATGTTGGTTTTTGTGGCACATTATGGGTTCCTGGGTGATACAAACAAACCTAACTTTCAGAAGTTTCAATAGAATCTATTTAAAAAGGTGTCTGAATAGTGAAATAGCTCGCATTTACACTAAAACTGTCTGAAAAAAATGTCATCGTCTGCATCAGGTTAAAAATTAGAACGTTTACCGGAAGTAGCGTTTGTGTCCTTCAATTTCGTGTTCCAAACAGGTTATTATGATATAATTTTATGTAATATCGTTTTTGGAACTTCGTTTGAACGTCAAATTGTCCGACTATTTCTCGAAATTTATCTATTATGACATCAACGACGTCATGAATATTCATTACCTCGTGAATAAAAAAGTGGGGCCTGATTTTGCCATATGAGCTGTTGAAGACATTGTTACTCACGAATGAGGCACCTAGTTGGTTAAGTGGCTAGGATAATATTTTAAAGTGATAATAAATTACATTACACATCCTTTAATTGAAACCGCATTTAAATATTTTATTTACTTTGTTTCTTACATACGTTGTCATATAGTATCGTCAACGAATCTTTATAACAATGCGATGATATAGAGAATCAAACTGCTTACTTTATCAAAAAATGATTAGATGGGACTTTAAGTGCAAGCCTTCTACCGTTTTAAGAACCAGTCATCGTTGAGATTTAAGCAATCAAAATTCCTCGTTGAAGGTCACAGAAATATAATAATTTTCTATCAGATATTTTTCATCCCGGTTGCCTTGTTGTCTCTTTGAAATATTCAACAAATATATCTTTCTACTTACAATTGATTACCCAAAGCTTAATTGATAAAATCTAAGGTCTTGTAACATGTGATTCGCAAACGTGCACCATTTTGTTTTACAATGTTCGTGTCTGCATTGTATCAAAACCTTTTTTTTGTGTTATCTTAATTTCAGTAAACCCAGTTCTTTACCTATTTACTACTCCACCACACATGAGAAATGACAGGGCAATCCACTGACGATTCGATAGAGGTCTGCAAATATATAGTTTTTACGCTTAAAATGGCCTTGAATTAAAATAAAATTATCTTTCAACTACATGTAGATAGTTAATTACCATTGACTTACTAGAAATGAAATTTGCATTGCAGTGTTTATAATATGTGATAACTACTTTTTTACGAATCATTTTCAAAAAAAAATTATACTGCAAATTGTTTTAAGGTATATAAAATGAGTTAAAATATCCCAAGATAGATATATATATTTAAAGAATATTATAGGAATTTATTTTCACCTAATTCGTGCAAAACAAGTTAAGAACAAACCATATATTGACTAGGTGAATAAAAACTATGTACTGATTGTTTTTAATTATCTTAGATACCTCCATATTAGATTAAAAACCCATAAAAACTGTCTTTTTACGATCGCAAGCACATATGAACGGACCCGTGAACAAGTTTCTCTTTATTATATTGCATTTTACATATTGACCCTTAGACCCAGTGCGATTTTTGAGTTTTTGCTGCTATGAATTTTATTACCTTTTCATTATAAGCCTGTACAATATTGCTGTTGTGACAATCTTTATATTTGAAAGTAACTGTAATATACAAATCGCATAACATGTACACTTCAAATGGACGAACAACAATACTCGATGGTAGAAGCTGTAATACAAGAAGGATCAACAGTGTGTCTACCACAAGCTTTAAGTTTGTTTGTTTGTTGGGGTTTAACGTCCGAGCAGCAATATTTCAGCTATATTCAGACGATCAAGCTTTAAGTTAATCACTGGTTAACATTTAGTGTAATGGTACCACAAATCGGTCAAATATTGAATGAACAACAACAAAAAACAAAACAAATAAAATACACATTCCAAAAACAAAACAAAAACAAAAACAAAACAAAACAAAACAAATACAACAACAAAACCATATACAGTTCGCACTGTTAACTATTATGATGATAAAATGATTTCGGCTACAGGATCCTCCCATTATAAATCTCATATTACGTATTTTTATCTTCAAAAAACTTCCAGATTCCATTCTTTTTAATATAAACCTTATCTACGAAATTTAAAATAGGATAGAATGTAAAATCTGTTCATTCATAAAAAGGAAAATACGCTCTGGACAGCTGTAAGATACTTTATATCATAACCCTTCTATCACATAAAAAAAATAATTGAAAAATTTACCTGATATGTTGAAGCGTCCATGTGACATTGTGTTAAAAATGACAAATTATTGTTTCTTGCATACAACACTGATGGGATTGCTGAAAACAACCAGATCTTTAGTTTTGGGATATAGAACTGTTTGATTGGTGTCTGGTATAAATACATAAGCAACGATAGTATTAACTGAAATGAAAACAATGAAAAATTTATTTTTGTTGCTGTTTTGTCGTTGATATATGAGGAAAGAGATTGAAAAAATAAATGATCTATACAGGAAAAAAATTGATTATTTCAGACCTATCGTACGTGTACGTCCGGTCCCAGAGATGTTTTCTTTTGTATTTTGTTTTGTTTTCTTCTTTTTAATTTTTTTTTAGATGATTTTGTTTTTTCTTAGTAACAACCAAACTTCTTTTCTTTTAACGTCATTGTATTTTTATTGCATGTTCATATCATGATTAATAAAATGGCAAATACCTCTAGCACTTCTATCATGAGAACCATTGAAACTGGACTAAATGGCAAGTTTCCATCAATTTACATAAAAACTAGTATCGAGTACGTATTATATGTATTACAATATTGATGATCAACATTTTTACTCCTTCTTCAATTTCTTCATAATTTGAAGAGGTAAATCACATGGTTGCCTGAAATACAATGCATTGGACGGATACTAACTACATTTCGAGGAAATACCTTTTTATTTTTCTATATAGCTGCAATTTTATATTTCAAAGTGCAGATTACTCGAATGCTACTCGCCGTCATCTTTTTTCATAATACAGATTTTGTAATTATTTAACAATGGCGCGTAAAAATCTGGTTTAACACATTGTATTTATTCACTTTTCTTGTAGAAAGCAAGCCTCAATACTTCAGTAAAGGCAGCATGTTCTCTCGAATCTATGACCGAACTTAATAAACCCATATAATGCGCTTATGAATATGAGTTACAAAAACAAACCAAATAATAATAATAATAATAATAAAAATAAAAAAAAATAAAATAAAATAAAAAAAAATTAAAAAAAAAGCAAAGAAAATTAAATGAATAAAAATAATGAAATAAAATAAAAAAATAAAGAAAGAAAAAACATAATATTTTTCTCTTTTTTCAAGTCCTACAGACTATTAATGCTACAGATTATTCGGTATTTGGTTGCCGCTATTTAGTTTCAAATATAATACTGTTTGGTTGGGTTTTTATGTAGCCTTTTGTTAAATCCTTTGTCTAAATTTTGATATATTGGTTAAAACGGAGCTTTTGTGACGGTAAGAAAAGTGGAGAACAAGTTGACACACAGATGAAAAGCACTTACAGGATATGTATGATAGATTGAGTATCTTGAAAAAATGTGTATATAAACATGTCGACAATATAAAGATTATTAAGTCACTAGTCTACAAAATAAACAATGTTACAATTTCAAACAATAAGCATGACTTTGTCAGTTGCCTAAGTCCAAAATTTTCTCCAAATGGTAGTATAGTTTTCCAGTAAATTATTAGCAAAAACCTGTCAAAATTGCCATTTGTTGAAGAGCTGATAATCAGCTGGCTACTAGGTTGGCGGCTATCTTATAAAGATCCATACATACATACATACATACATATATACATACATACATACATTTTCAGTTGATAAAAAACCTGCTCTAAACTTAGAAATTCTGATGGTATATCATTTACAAAATATTCTCCTGTGTTAAGTTATTCCATACCCAGTCAATAAAACATATATCCACAAAACTTTATTAAATGTATTCTCTAATGCAGGAGTCTTCTGTTGGTTTTTGAGAGGAATTATATGGAATGTTTTCTGAAATATAGCAAACACGTTATGAGTACTTGAATTGTCAAAGCACCTTAGATATTTTTAATATTTACATGGTGACTCGAAATTTTTAAAAAAAATATATGTATTCAATGTTGTTTATTGCATTGAGGAATGCATCGAGTATAAAATACAGTTTAACTCTTCATGAATAATTCGTTAAGAAGGGAAGGGGACAGATCTAGTTTAAAACATTTTTCATTTTGAAATTACAAGTGATTCCTACTTTCAGGGTTTTACCCAGATATTGCAATTTGTTATATGAACTTTCTTCTTGACTGCTCCTTTTGACTACTTCCTAGATTTGATCTGTTCGGTAAATTTGTTATTACCTTCACACTTCAATCTACAATGAAAAATTGATTATTTTTTTTCTTTGTCCAACATCCAAACCAAAGCTTTTAAAAAAAAATCATCTAGAACCGGTATTTAAGTGGTGTTAAAAAAAAACAGAACAAAACAATTTAACAACATTAAGAACAACAAAACAATAATAATATCATAATTAGAAATTAGAAATATAATAAAACTTAAATAAATAAAATTCTAAAAAATCTTTTAATCGAGAGTTTAACTTGTTTTTTTTCCTCATATGCTTTTAGAACCTCCTTTAAAAAAGTAAAACAAAAACAAAAACAAAAACAAAAATAAAGAAACAACAAACAAACACAAAAAAGAAACCCAAAAAATATACAAACAAACAAAATGTGATAGGGTTGATTTTTATTTTTATAAGCAGTCATAATGTGTACTGCTATTATCAATTCACTCATTAAAAATCACATATGTATTGTCCGTTGAAACCGTTAAAGTGATCTCCAACTAACTTTTTGATTTTACTACATGTATAGGTATAGAGTGAACACGAATTGGTCACGTGACTTATATAGGGTCATTCTATCTACGATGTAATGTTACTGTTAGGTGTGACATAATATTGTATAATGTATGTCTAATCGAATGATCTTATTGGTTAACTTTAGTGTGTGAGTGATGTAAGAGCTAGCTTTGAGGTGTGATGTAGTGGTGTCTGAGAGTTGTCATTGGTTGTATGGGTCATGAGGTGTGAGAAGCGTTTATGATTGGTTGAAAGTATTGGAGGGAATTTGGATTCTTTCATTTTCTATCTAAGTAATATCTATCATTGATATTTTCTTATATTTTTGTGGAACATATCTGCAAATCATTGTTTGGATTTGTGTTATTTGGAACCCTGTTATTCCATCAAGTAAATGTATTTATATTTCACTCTTCTGAATACTTATTTGTGTACATTTGTAGAATTATTAAGCAGATTGATTTGTATATGTACTATGAGAAATGCTGCAAATTAAAATTGTATTTTTAAATTATTTATCTATTTATTTATTTATGTTCATTTATTTGTAAACCTGGAATCATATAAGTAATCATTACGGTAAAGGTTAATGTGAAGATTTTGATTTTAATAATATTTTTCTATTTTGTGCTATGATTGTATATTGTGCTTACATAGGAATAGTCTATGCGTATTTCATTATAACGCACATATATATAATGTTTCAGACCTAAATAACTGTTTCCATAGAGATAAAGACGGTTGTGTCGTTGTATAACCTTACTCCTATAGACATGTACTTAGTCCATATTTTTGTATTTATGTGAAAGAGTAATCAAGGGAACCAAGGTTGTAGCGGTAATCAAAAGAATGTATTCCAGGGACAAAGACCAGACATGGAAAACAGACACACACAACAAAGAACATAAAGTAACTAAAATCATACATACAAAGTAAAAAAAGCAAATGAGCAACTCGGACTCTACTAAAAACTGGGAGCATGGACCAGTGCACCGGTAGGGTTAGCGTCCTCTGCTTTTCTAGAAACACCCGCCGAAATGCTCATAAAAAGTCAAGTCCGGGGTAGACAAACGAGGAAAGGAAAACTATGAACCGTTGAATAAATCAGATCCACGAGTTCATGATGACGACCATAAAACTTCTGTAGTGATGACTTCAATCTTGTAGCAACATAACCCTGTTCCAGAAGCCTATTTGTTAGAGTTCTAGCGCGATACATAAAGTCTGCGTAGTTTCGGCAAGCTCTGACATAACGTATGAGTTGTGATATGAACACTCCATACGCAGGAGCCGAAGGAATGTTGCCACAGATGGAAGGAAAGTTGACAAGTGTGAATGAAAAGTCATCACGTTTGTCGTAAAGTTTGGTCAATTGTTTTCCTTTACCATCGATTTCTAAGTGTAGGTCAAGATATGAAAGTTCAGATTGCTTACCTTGCATTAAGTTATTCATAATTGAATTAATTTGGTAATGGCCAAAGTCGTGGTTCTCACGTTTATGCTGCTTAACATTATTCATATTTATCACTAATACTCCGGGTATATATTTGAAACCGTTATAGTAGTTTAATATACATAACTATTGATATTGCATATTGATAAAATCTACAATACCTATAGTGCATATTTACTATTGTCTTATTTGCATAATATGATTTCGTTGTATACAATAAACATTAACCGAGAACTGTGTTTCTTTCCTCAAACTATCCCCGGTTACAAAAAACATAAAAAAAACAACAAAAGGCAAAAAAACAAAAAACAAAACAAAAAACAAAAACAAACAAAAAAAATAAGCCCCCCCCCCAATGTTTTCACTTCATTTCAGCAATTTATGAATTGATTAAATTGACTCCTTCCGTAAATGTGCTATACACGAGTACTTTTTTTCTGTCGACAACTTCTCTCACATACCGCCCCGTGCAGATCCGGATGTCAAAAGAATAGGTGTACAGCAGCGCTAAGCTTGACGTAAAAGGCGACTAAATAGTGCTCAGAAACCTAGCCGGGGGCTATGCGCCCTGCTCACAGAGCAACTGGGAATGTGCCCCAGGTGGTGGAATGGGGTACTCCTGACTTGTTACATGCTGAGATTATAAAGCTATCCTGAAAACCTGACCGCAAACCACAGTGGAGCACCTTGTTGGGAAAGATGCCTCGTTCCTCCCACGTTAAAGAACCATTCTGTGGTATTCTAGCGGAGTATGAACCATAAGGTTCTGCCACAAGAGGCTACCAAACTCTCCCTATTTCCTGTGGCAATCAAAATTTGTCGACCCCATTATCCTTGTGTCCCATCCAATTTTTCATTTCATCATCATTTCATGTTCATTTCACCATCCATTTCATGTTCATAGCCTGATTATAACTGAAATATTGCTGCTCGGGCGTTAAACACCAACAATCAATCATATCACATAACTTTAAAGACAAGTTAAATTAAGTTCGTGTTAAAATTTTTCCTGCAGTGTAGAGTCACCCGTTTAGTTTTACATACTTCAACAGAACTTTGTTTACACATTTGTAAATCATCAAAAATTTGTAACAAGTTTGTTTAAACTCCAGGTAAGAATTATACATATGTGATTCATGGTTTAAGAAGGTAGGCCTAGGGTAAGGGACACAACTCATAAAACCAGTGATATGTTTTTATTATATCCCTTTTTTACCAAAGCCTCTCAAACTTTCGTTTGAAGCAGAATAAAATGAATCGAAGATAATTAGGCGCTTACATAAGATTGATGTAAAATGCTGAATACAAGAGTTCCAATGATTTTTAAGAGTTGTGTCTCGTAACCTAGGTCTACCTCCTTAAAAGCCTACATATTTTTATTTTTGATAATTTGTTTAAAATGTTACAATAAATAGACATCAACAAGAGGACTTTCATATAACCCCTGTTATAGGATATATTAGTTATAAAGAATGTACTATAGAATTCAAAATGAAAGAAGATAACTCTGTAAAAGAGACTGAAACACAATAGAAACTATTGAATTTTCAATGTGAATCATCTCCGTACAGCAGCCAGATCGGAATGAATGATAATATATTTCATCATGTAAACCCACAAAACAACTTAATAACAAAAATAAAAGTGTGTTGCCTCTTTTGGGTGTATCACATACTACAGACTTTGCATGATTCTTTCAAAGCTTTCAACTTAAATTGCCTTTCTGCCCTTTTTGTATTCATCTTTATTATTTATTTTTGTTAATTGGTTTATTATTTACTAGATACCCAATATTTTGATTATCGTAGAATGGGCATTAAAATGTGTATCAAAAATATGTATTGGGCTATCATACTTTACAACATTAGGCTACATTACATCAGCTTACCTTATGTGGTAATAGCGTGATAAATGTGATTGATACACCTTGTATACAATTTAATATTCAGGTTAGTATTATTCTAATCATCAGATTCTTCATGTTTATAGCCGTTTTTGTTTGGTAGAGAACGTCTTTGTCAGAAAGTTCATACTTGTATAAACTTCTTCTGATCGTTCATACATACATGAACGCCAGTCAACTTGAAAACTTGAAACCAATATGGCGGCCGTAGTTCAAAAGAGCGGCAACAAACTGAACGGCATAATATAGCCGTAATAATAGTTTATTACATGCACATTAATTTTACTGGTCAAGTTTGTTTACAGAGAGTAATTTTCAGCTCGGGGAAAGAAACTAAGTCTGACTGAACTCTTGAAAAAAATTTCCTTCATTCTTGTTGTATTTTCTTAATAATTATATTCCTTTTGAATTCTTTACATCTCGTATTTTTCAATGCCAACTAGCACGCACTTCGTCCATGCCGCCCGCCTTCACCGTCGTTGTTCAGCCGATTATGTGTAAATATTCGTCCACGCTCCCATCTGTGTGCCAAGGAATGTGTGTGTATTGAAGCGTAAACATAAACACAGTATATCAATATAACCGACTGAGGCTCTCAGAGGGTAACTTTGACTGTTGGATAGAATTATAAGGATTGAACGGCGGTTCAGTGAGTTTGGGAGCTCGGAGATCCTTTCATACATTCATGAACAAACGACCGAAAATAGCTGTTCAATCCTATCGTAAATTCGCCCCCAAATTAAATTGTCTCAGAACTAAATTCTATAAATGCATTTACCGATTCAACACATTTAACAAAAATATTCCCTAATGTCAGGATAGAATTATAAGGATTAAACAGCTATTTTCGGTCGTTCATGCATGTATGAACGGATCTCTCCACTCCCAACATTATATGAACGGCCTTTTGTTGTTCATTGAGTTTGAGAGCTCCGAGATCCGTTCATAAATGCATGAACGACCGAAACCAGCTGTTTAATTCTATAGTAGTTAAAAAAAAACCAACCAACATAATTATAGAAAACAAAAACAGTTATGAAAGAGTTGACTAAAATAAAATACTATCAATACTACCATTCTATACCATCAAATACATATCGACGTAAATGTTGACACAAGTCAATAAAAATCATTTGTCGATAATCAATAGTTCAAGTTAACCTCAAAATCATGCAAATAAAGAAAATGTTGTTAAGTAGTAATTCATTTTGTACATAAAATTACATGCCATATCAATGATCAAAATACCATTCAAAAATGTATCTAAGCTTGGTAAAAACAAATTAGTAAGCCTGCTAAATATTTTGAATTAACACTATTAAATTTGAGTTTCAAGCTAAACATCAACTTGCAATGTCTATTTTTCTACAACAAGATCTATAAATCGATTTTACCAGAACGGTTTATCGAACATTTAACTTCCAAGATAATATGCAAGTGAAATTGAACAAAAAAGAACTAAAAAACTGCAATGAACATTACCCTTCCCCAAAACACAGATGATAAAATTAAAATTGAAGGCGTCAAACAAGAAAATGATGTCGCTATAGTCTGAAACTGTCTCCGCGATATGACATACCTTTATAAGACTACTGTCAAAATAAGAAGTGGCTGTAAGTAGACGCAGAATAAACTGTAAAAAAAGTTAAGGACGGATGAACGGACAAACGGACAGACAGGAGGAAGGACACAATAGTCATTATAAATCAAATAAGTCAAATTCGGGATAAAATAAGACAAATCGTAGCCACACTTACTTTCGCATTAATATCAACGTCATAAAATTGAAACCCCCTGAAAAAAAATGTATACAATTGCTATTTATTGTTTCAATTCTAAATCTCTCACCACTTCGTCTTTAAATGAAAATTCTGCATGAACATTTGAAGGAACAGTTATTATTTTCGGAGGACCATTGAAGTATCATTCAACTTTCCGTATTTTGTCCTGATATTGCCATTTGTTATGAGGAATTTCATTTTTTACTTTTGTCCAGGGTAAATCTGCCCGAAAATTTGTTATTATAGCTTGAAGAAGCAAAACCTGACGTAAAATAACTGACCAAAATACGCCTTCTTCTATTTATGTGTTTCAAACATACTGATAACATAGGAGGAGTGTTTAAGTAGTTGTCTTTGTAACAATTATGCAAAATCTGAAAAAAATGTGATACACACCCAAAAAAGGGCTACGTATTTTTATTTTTGGAAATAAGTTGTTTTATGGGTCTATATTATGAAATGTGTAATTATGCATTCAAATCTGCCTGCTCTTAGGAGATAATCAAAGTTGAAAATCCAATAGATTCTATTGTATTTGATCATCATTTACAGAGTTATCTCCCTTAATGTTGAAATCTACAGTGCATTCTATATAATTATTATCTCCTAAGACGCAGATTATATGAAAACCAAATGTTAATTTCGGTTTACCTGATTGTTAGCTGGAGAGATACTTAAAAAGAACAGTAATCAATAAGCAATATTTACTTTCGCTTTCACAAAAAATTCCTTGATACCACTCGGCATTTTTAACGTCAACTTTTAAATTCTCATATTACTTCGTTAATAAAATAAAAAAAAACAAACATTTGTATTAATACTTGTAACAACAACTGTTATTATTTTAGAAGAAATCAATGACAAGTAAATTAAAAAAATAATGAAAACATTTTCAAAGGAATTTTTATAATACATTTATTTATATTTTACAAGAAATATACCGAACGCAAATGTGTTATTCGGAATTATACAATTCATTTTTAGTGTTTACTATCAGGGTAGTAAAAAAGAAAAAAAATATACCATAACATTTTGCCAGTAGCTTTATTTCTGTTTATTTGGCACCTCTCTTAAAAGTGCTAAAATTAAACACTCCAAAATATGATATTTTTGAAGTTTCAGACATCCAGTTTGTATCGGTGTTTTGGTATGTATGGACAAAAAAAAGATTTATATCGTAGTATGTGTCTGTATAGCAATTGCATTGACCCTCCGAGGTGAAACACAGTCATGAATAAGAAAACTAAGGATAGATGGACTCAGCTGTGATAACTAAGGATAGATGGACTCAACTGTGATAACTAAGGATAGATGGACTCAGCTGTGATAACTAAGGATAGATGGACTCAGCTGTAAAGATAACATAGAAAACCAACCAATCATTCTGAAAGCACCAGAATTACACACCCCAAAATTAAACATCAACATTTTGACCGAAAAACGCCACAATTACCCAGCGCAAAATTGTTAACAATTGCGGAATGGTTTGATAATGGCCAAAGATTGAGTGCAATGCTAAAATTCGATGATCTACACCTTTTGTTAAACAAATGTTATGGTTTCATTGCTTTTCACCGTAGCCACCACAAACCAACAATAAATTGCAAATTTGAAATAATGTAATCGGTCCATTAACAGATATTCATGTAACTATCACAAATATTTGTATGTATAAGACATATACGGAACAGAAATGTTTTATACAGTATTACATTGTTTGGAGTAATGAATTCATCTATAGTGTTAATAAGCAGGATTGTTAAAAAGAAAAAAAAATATATTTCAATATAAATAGCACTAGTAGTTAAGTATCATGCTTAATTCGACGACGTCTACCATCATTAAACAATTGTATATTTTTGTTTATTGTTTTAGCCACAAACTACCAAAAACGATTTTCTTTAAATTAATTTATTTTTTTTAAATCCAACACATGTAGCACAATTGATTCAGAAATACAGAACACACAATAAAACATGTCACCAATTGCATTGGTTTGTGTTAAAAAATAAGTGTTGTAGGTAGAAGTGAAAAGCGAAATTGTTAAAATAGTTGGAATGATGGAGATATTGAATTTAGAATACAAATTTTGCATGAAACATGAAACTAAGAAATTTATAAATTTAACACATTTGCAGATGAAGAAGGCTATATCGAGATAAATACTCAAAACTATGCAAAAGTCAGCTAAATTTATCTAGTCTATTTTTACAGCAACACTTTTCTCTAAATTATATACATATTTCAAATATTCGAACACACGTGTCTTGGAAGTGAAAACATCAGGAATCAAAGACGATCAACATTCACAATGTAGTAAACAGAATATGAATTATTACATATTAAACTTAAACTTGATGCATAGATGATAAAATGTCATCATGAAAATACGTTTACATATATTTTATCGAAAATATATCAACCAAACAGTTCGGCATTACTATGTCGTTGTTCAAGGTTAATTTGTTTTAAGCACGAATTGCATCTTGGGTATCGTGTAAGTTGGCCTGAAAATTTGGAATTATAAAATATCCAGCAATCGTGCTTATTCCCTTTTACAAAATGTATTTGTTAGGAATATTGTAGTTAGTTGTTAAATGTAAAATTTATCTCCTTGTGTGTAGAAAAAGCGAGAGAATGATACGAGATATAAGTTCCATGAAACATGTACAAAATCACCACATAATGCCCGGACCATTTGAATTTAAATTAAAAATAGAACTACAAGTTCAAACTTACCGATTTGAAATGATTTAGATCCACCGTCTTAAATGTATCATACAATTTGAGTTAATTAGCCGATGCCATTAAAATCTAAAATTGCAATGTTTATATTTTCAAACCAGTCGATATTCTGTTACCAAGGCGGTCTTAAATTGTTAGAAGTTCGACCAAAGTCATAACTTACCGCCTTTTTGCGTCTTAAACTATAATGCTGGTTGTTGTCTCAACCAAGAATTTTCTTATTTTCAAATTCCGTGAAAAACTGCATTTATGTCAACACTGAGTTATGGGCTTTTCAACGCAATAACAATTTTTTAAAGTTTTACTGTGAAAGTACTTTAATTCGTAGATACCAATTTTCGTGGATTAGGCATGAAACACAAGTTCATGGATTCTTGAATTTGTGGTTTTGAAGATTTCATTTTAAACATCTATGCAAATATCCTTTTCGTTGGGATCAAAATTTCATGGTTTGATCTTTCCACGAAAACCACGAAAATTGGTACCGCTCAAACAAAATACACAGTAATGTATATCATAAGTTTTTCGAATGTATATTATCACAAAGGTAAGCATTTTCGTATGTAGATGCATATTTTTCCCCATTTTTTTACCATTCTTTTGTACAAACTTAAACCTAAAAGTCTCACTGAAATAATGCCAAATTGATGATGTGTCGGTTCCCGCTCTTATCTCATCATATCATATCCCAAAACCGGATATCAGAAATTGAGACGTGCACAGAAGCCTCTTGCACAAAAAAGGGATCGGCTTGAAGTTTGTGTAAGCATGTATATCCATTGCCATCTGTACATTGTTTTTTTTTTTTGCCGTGGAACTTGTAAATAATTTTTCAGCAATCACTGAGTACTTATGTCAGATCAATCTACTGCGTCCATATTGCATATACCTCGTCAAATAGGAAGGACTTACAGTTTGCTGGGATAAATAGTTTATGGTGGGAAGATACAACACTTCATTTTCAAGGTGTTTAACATAAACAACTTTGACATAATCACTAATATAGTACTGCTTCGTCATATTCTAAATATGAATTTTAGTTAAGTGGACATGAAGCATTTACATGCGTCTACAAAAGGTCATACGTTGTTCACTGACATCTACTTTCGTGTTACAAACTTCACTTCATTGTTTTTCTTTTATCGTATAATTTCATGAAAATGGTTTATTGGAGAATATCCATGACATGAAACATCAGCAAATTATCCCCTCTAACGGAGGAGATCGATCAAGTGTGGTAAAGTAAAAAATAACTAAAATAAAAAAAAAATTAAATTTGAAAGTTTTACAAAATACCAGCAGCGGTCATAGGAAGATATATAAGCAGAATGATTTATAAATAATTGTTAATATACTGTGCTTCGATTACAAAGATTTTTTTCAATTAGGGCATTTAAACAATTTCTTCATTGTCATCTATGTAATTTAACTTACAGTGGAGTCTACCTGACCCGACAGTACTGCTGTACAGGTCAAAATGTGACAACAAAATCATGGGTGTGTAGTGTATTAGTAATACAGAATAACTCCCTCTCAACTTTCAGGCGATTCTTGTTAAATACATAATAGTGAAAAAAAATGAATAACTTTGGGTCACTGAAATTTTTAAAATATTATTTTCAGAAATGTATATCATCTTTAGGGACTCGTGGAAAATCTATTGTGCTCATTTCATCTTTAAACCATACGGAACGTGTTTCTTCCGTAAGTTTTCGTTAACAATCGTTGGGTTTGTCCTATTATGAAGTTGCAACCCCTTTGGGGTGAATCTAATTAAATATTCTAATAATTGATGTCATCTTTTTTTTCAAATGTAGGAACATCGCCATACCGGATAACCCCATGAAAACTTATATATTGTAGTGAGTGCATCGAGTTGACATTCTTCCGTATAGGTGATTGCTAATTGGTTGAATTAAAATAGAAATACCAAAGTCCAATATTGTCACTGATGTAATATTTTACAATTTTATTGTCGGACACTCTTAAGTCATGGATATCCTTATAAAATTTGCCTATATAGCAATAATCTCAACAGAAATAGCAAAAGCTGCCACGAAAGGTGAGAGTTTGTCTTTATATTGGAAATTATTTTATAATACGAAAATTCATTTTATTTTATACGTTATTACGCACGGAAGCGACGGAACAATCGGAAAAGTACCAATGAATTCCGAAAATGCCATTGATATTTAATACTGTATCATTGCAGTAATGGGAATTATCTGAGCGGCGTGTATTTAAAGATCATAATAAATATATATATTATAATTATTAATAAAGAAAAGGAATAGAAAGGTTGATAATTTGCCCTAAGATCTTTTGCAGTGCGTAAAATAAAATATGGCATTAAATTTCAACAAACCCAACCATAACGGTTGCACTACCAATTTTAAAAAAAATTACTAAATTCCTCTTATAGTTACTTTGTATCATATTTTGTCAAGCAAACCATAGCTTTATTAATTTTATTGGTTTATTTTAAACAAACATAACCGGAGCAACTAAAATATAGTTCCCCCCGCAAAAAAAAACAAACAAAAAAATCTTATTGACCACTATATTGTCATCATTGAAAAGATTACTAAAGCCTGAAAAAATGCAATGGATTAACAAACTGTTACAATATTTATATGCCTACAAATTAACTTTCCTTTATTTCATACGCAGTTAGTAAGTTTGCAGTCGGTTTTGATATCCGGAGACATAGGTCAAATGTTTCAGAGAACTAAAATATTTTGTCAAAAGTTGTCTTGACATTTTGGTAGAAATATTCGAAAAATTGATGCATACGATCAAAATCAACCGCATCCCGCACCAAAAAAGAAAAAAAAAATAACTAAGACAAAACAAAACATAGCAAAAACAAAACAAAACACAATTATTTTTTTCACATAGGTGCATTCAGTCCATACTCCCAGTATTGTCTTTATTCCCGAATTGCTTATTCACTAATCGGTGTCTACGAGTATTGTTTAGTTTAGTTTGTATTATTCATAATGAATTGTCTTTTTTGTCTTGTCTTTGTCCCCGAATCATAAAATATAGAAATCACATTATTTGAAATTGATCCAATAGATCAAATGTCTGTTTACTTAAAATAAACTAAAATTATTATTTAAATTTGGAATAATGAATGATGACTTAAGTATCAAAAACTTCCATGAGAAATGTTATTTCTTCCTTTTAACACGTTTTCCTTAGTTACAAGTGACATGTTCAATTTTTAGATTTTCTATCATCATTTATAATACATTTACTTTTTTAAAAACCATCATCCAGGCGAAATAGATTGAACATTATATTAAAGCAATATTTTCAGAAGACAAACCATGGATTCTTCATTCAAACTTAAAAACGATAGACGGGTTAGAAATTAACACGTGGTCAAGCAGAAGTTTGATAAAGTATCAGACTGCAGCTACAGCCGTCGACTATCATTATAAAGAAGGCTACATTTACTGGACAGACCAGATAGAGGATCGAATACAAAGGTTTGAATAAAATGATATATAAAATATTAACCAATTCTTAATAATGACCTAAGTGGTATCATTTTAGTATACAGGTAATAAGAAGGTGGCCTGATATTGTTTATTTCTACGAACATAGATAATAATGTTGCACATTGTCGATTCATTTAAAAACGAGAAAGGTTTTTGGAAAAAAAACATGTAGAATTTAAATTCGGATTTTCCAAGATATCATACAAAATTTAGGCATGAAAAGGATAAATTAACGGACAATTACATATATTTGTTTTATGTAGTACTATTTTCCATCTCATAAATTACATATAATTCTTTAGTTTGGTCAAATTCATAAAGCTTGATATTTTACAACACACAATAGTAAGTACCATTATTGTTCTCAATTTGAAAATGTTTGCCTCATATACATTCACATAGAAAACAGCAGGAAAGCCATTTATGTCAATTCTGAAGCATTAGTGACGAAAAATATTTGATTGCTTATACCGGGGGAAAAGCGGGATTATTTTCCCGCAATTTTTTTTCATATTAATAGGACAATTTAACTTATTTGACCTATCAATATCTTACAAAGGCAAACTCTACAAACACTTGATTATTTCTGCATGAGATTATGAGGTAAACATAATTGGACAATTCAATAAAATATCTGTGTTTTCTTTCTTCAAGTGCCACACCTTATACGCATTTTGCCTGATTATATGACATCGAATTATAATTATAAATTATATGTCTTTTCAATTCATTGAAATTCAATATTTCTAATAAATACTTTAAGGGCAAGCCTGTCTAATCCAGCAGCTATTGAAGACATTCACACAAGCGGCCTTGATCGTGCTGACGCTCTATCTGTAGATTGGATCAATGATCATGTATATTGGGTAGATCTTCACTATGGACACATCGTCATATCACGACTGGATGGAAAGCTTCGAAAAACTCTTATTAAAGGCACTAGGTCTAGAGGTCTCGCTGTGCACCCTTTAATTGGGTATTAATTAGCTTGACATTACATTGATTTGTTTTTTTTCCTTTTTTACGTTCAGAATTATACCTCAGATAAATCTAAAATTATCTTAATCGTAGAGGTATTAGAAATATCGATGTTCATATTGCTGCATTAGAAATTTACACTGTTGTCTTATCAATTATTTTGAAATGTCACATGTTTTATCGAAACAGATTTAATTCGGTATTGAATACAATAAACATAGTTTATCATATTAATTAAATATATTGCTTTGTTCTAGTATATATACATTTTACATCTAGTATTCATATGTTACAGATGGGTTTTCTTCTCTGATTATTCCGACTCCAAGATAGAGAAATGTGGTTTAGATGGAAGCAGTCGAACAGCCATTGTTACAAGAAATAATACCGATATTGATGAACCGAATGGGCTGGCTATAGGTATGAAATAATCAAGACGTAAAACCACAGCCATGATGTTATACTTGAAAGCACACCATTCCATTGGAGAAACACGATCGCATGCTTCTTATATTGCACTATGATATTTTTTCCATCATAGTAAAGCGTAAGCCGACCCAAAGTCGTTTATAATTTTCTAACCAACCAACAACTGAAAACATTTTTTAAATTTTAATCAAAATAAAAAAAGACAAAAGAAACTAAAAATGATCAAAGTTCCAGGAACATGTCTTTTTTAAGCACTATTATATGAAATTAAAAATTTGTTTGGAACGGGAATTGATACTGTCAACTTTATCAAGGCATAATTAACGCCGTTTAAAATTTACAAGCGCATTGGAGTGTATTAGGATACGTTTAATGTAGCTGCGTATTTAGAGGGTGTGACCAAAATACAACGTTAGTTTATACGAAATAGACCTACGCTGAAACAATTAATATTTCATAGATATTGAACCAATAAAACTAAGATCATTCATGTCTGTTCCAACTGACACAATATTTTAGTCAAATAATACTTCACATTTTGAAATGACATATACGTGCATTTGATGTGATCTATGGAACACCAAATTATTGATAAAAATGTAAGAAGGTATCTTCCTCTAGAATGTTGAGAGTAAGTATTAACTTGAAATTTGCGTTGGGGCATCAGGCTATGAAAATGACCCAAAATCTCAACTCTGTTGTTATAACATAAATATTATTCAAAACATAGTGAAATATAAAAATATATTAGGAAAAAAAATATTTTGTGACATAAATTCATTTGTAATGATGTCATAATGGTGTCACATGTGTACGTCATTTACCAATACTGCTGTTAATTTGATGGGTTATTTTCAAACATATCCACATCAATAAAACTATGTCCACACAAATTACAACAACAATATATTTTCACATATATTAAACTATGTAATGATGAATACATTCAATAAATCTGAAGTTGTCATAAATTATTTTGTCCTGACAATTTTAAACATTTGATGATAATCTGTCTGATTTTTATAAAGACTGCTACTTAAATACCCTTTTACTTTAGTCTTTATTGTGATTTGATAAAATTAGTTAACCGTAGAAGTAGACATTTTACCATGTTCTACATATAAAAATAGTATAGTAGCACATAAGTACTTCCTCGCCAAAAGTTTAACGCCTAAATGAAAACCTAAGACAAGTTATGTGGTTGGTAACTGATTCAGAATAAGAAATGTAAGTAAATTCCGTGGATTTTTTGACATGCTTAAATCACCTTCTGTCTGATTTTTATAAAGACTTCTACTTAAATCCCCTTGTACTTTAGTCTTTATTGTGATTTGATGAAATTAGTTAACCGTTGAAGTAGACATTTTACCATGTTATAAATATAAGAATAGTAGCACATAAGTACTTCCTCGTCAAAATACTTAAAGATGTCCTGATTTTTGTTGATTACAATATGCGCTCTTTATTAAAGATGTAAAAGTATCTCTTAAAATACATAAATAAGATTCTTATGATCTTAAATGTCCAACCTTGTTAGTCGAAAATAGTTTTGTAGTATTCCTTTTAAGTTTCATCAATATTTACAAAAAGAGTGTGTCTTTTTTAAAACATAAACAAGCATTCTACCAAATAATATTAGAATTCTTTCAAATGTTTTTGAGTGCTTCTACGACGCGTTTTTACAAATGGACGGACAGCAAAATGCAAAAAGTCGCATGACAATTCATAAAGCGACAAATTAATTCTATTATCAATTCAAAGTTCGTTGACGACACAATCAATTAATATTGATTTCATTAAGGTATTTTCATAATTTGTATTTTCTGTAATTGCAGGTTTTTAAAACAACATTCAAATACTTCCATGTCTTCAAAGGTACATTTTTGGCTTACCTGGCCTATGGCAAAGTGAGCTTATGCCATCATTCGGCGTCCATCGCCGTCATCGTGGACAAACTTTTAAAAATCTTCTCCTCTGAAACTACTAGACCGACAGGTTTCAAACTTGACATGATTGTTTCTTAGGGTGTTCTGCACAAAATGACCGTTGGGATTTTTGATCCATGAAAAACATTGCCACCGTTTTAAAAAATAGAACATAGGGGTCAGAAGGCAGTTCTTTTGCAAATAACTAAAAAACCGTTGTATTTAGCAAATTTCCGGCGAACGGGTAATATTGTTCAGCACCATGAAACGGACCTATGCTGAAATTTTCAATACGATTCGTCAACGGATGTACGAGTTACAGCCCCAGAAACAGTTTGTTTTTGTTTTTTTTTCCACATGTACAACTTTGAAAAACTTCCCTAAACCATTTAAGATCATTTAATGAAAATAAGTATATTTAGTTGTTTAGAGTATTGTGCTCAAAATGATTGTTGTGATTTTAATCCATGAATATAAATGGCTGCCTGTACTAAAATTGGAATTGGGTCGGAAGACAGTTTTTTTAATATAATTCCAAAATTGTTGCCTTTAGAAAAATGCTGGTTCAGGTCATGAAAATACTACTAAAAGCATTTCCTGCATTTGACAATTCCGTTGATTTTAACTTAGCCAGTCTCATTTCTCAAGTTTTTTTTTCAAATATGCAAATGATAAACCAGGTGGGCGATTCAGGCTCTCTTGAGCCTCTCATTTATCTAATCGTGATTTTCCTCGGCCCTTGAATTATTGGGCAGAGTTGTTTTTTTATTTGCTATACGTTAAACATGAATCATTACGATTGATATGCCAAATAAAAAAAAATTATAATTCCTTCCGATAAATTCCATTGAAATTCCGCCTTTTTGTTGGTAGGGACCGATTTTTGAAAATAATAATAATTTTGTTTTTCAATTTCTGTGTTGATGACCAAAATGTAATTTCGCAAGATAAATACTTAAAAAATAGAATAAAGGATGCAGCAAGGATAAGATCCAAGGTAAATTGGTGTGAAAAGTCCAATAAGTATTTTTTTTCAATTTAGAAAAAAAAACAGGGGATGCGAAAAACTTTTGATTAAGGTAAAGACAGCTAATGTAGTTTATAGAGAGGGTATAAACGCCATTTTAGAAGCACAATTAATATTTTATGAACATCTCTTTACATCAGAGGGATGGGATAATGATTCAGCAGAAACATTGTTGCATAACGTAGCATTTGGGATAGAAAGACAAATATTTTTGTTAACAAGAAATAACTTATGATGAAATCCAAAAAAGCTGTAAATAAACTTAAACCAGAGAAATCCCCAGGAAAGGATGGGATAGTAAGCGAGTTTTATGAACTTTACTTGTACCTTATAAGAGAAGAATTTTATGGTGTGGTTAAATAGATAAAAATCCATTGTGTAACTCCCAAAATAAAGGAGTAATTACACTTATATTCAAAGCTGGGGAAAGGGATGATAGTAAAAAACGGACTATAAAATTATTTTGAAGTTGAAGGTGAAAGCATGTATTACCTAGTATCTTTGACACTGATTAAATTTGGGTTTGGGCAAATATTTAAGGGAAGGGTTTCTATGCTATTCAAAAACACAAAGACTAATTCAAACTAATGGATTTGTTTCCAAATATATAGTAATATCCCATTCAATACGTCAGGGATGCTCTATTGCAGCGATGTTATACATATTACAAGACAAACCATTTGCGGCAACAATAAGAGGTAATCCTAATACTCAGGGGATACACCTTCAGTCGAGGGCCGGAGATGGCATTGAAGTCAAATTAAACATATTCGCAGACGATACTTAACTTATTAATAAAGCGGAAAGATCATTATCGAGACTTTCAAAGTCTTGGAAATTTAGGAAAAAAAACCAGCGCGCCCATGAATTTAAACAAAACCGTTGGTATGTACTTAGGCAGATGGAGGAATAAAAAACATATACGAAAATCAAATGGAGTAAACAACCAATAAAGCCACTCGGAGATCATCATTTATGGTGTAAATTTAGACAGGGTTTGGCCAGAGTAAAAAAGTCACATAAAGAGCTGTATGAATGTTTTGAAATCAAGAGATTTAACCTTTTCTGGCAAAGTGATCATTATCAAATCTTTCGGATTTTATGTTATTGGATATGAGATTGAAATGAGAGGTATACCAGAAAAGATGAAAAAGAAATAAATAGTATCATATGGGATTTTATATGGGATGAGAAACCTAACAAGGTCGCAAGAGCCGTCTGTTGCCTTCCCAAAGAAAAAGGGGGACGGGTATGGTCAACCTTAGTAATTTCATCAAGTTAGTTAAGTGTATGCATAATATTATTAACTCGATAAATGGAATGCCATAGGCAAATGCTGGCTTACTTATCTAGATTCAAAATTAGACAAAATGTTTTTTATTTGCACACGTTCAGACATAATTTCTCTGGAACAAGTCAAAATGTCTAAATATTATAACAATCTCTTGACATCCTGGCTAGAACTACAAAAACTACACAACTCTAACAAAACCTCTAGAACAGATCTTCTAGGGTATTATGGGTAACTAAAAATTCAAGTTCAGAGGGAAAACCTTGCTTTTCGACACTTTTTCCAAAAGCGGGATAAAAAGGGTCAAGGATATATGGAATACACAAGATAACACCTATTAAACGTCAATCGCGATTTTTAATAAACTGAAAAATAAACGGAATTGGAAAGCACAATATAGCCAAATAAAAGCCGATAATATTAATATACTGAAGACATATAATATTGACATTAACTTAGAATCAGAAAAGAGGCTACCGTTTACGATAAATTAAATGGAGTTCGTACGAGAAGGACAGATTATGGAAATCAAAAATATCAAATTGAAAATGATACAGTCATTCTATAACTTCCCTCTCACCCTAAATTGTGAACTAAAATGGGAGACCCACTTTCAAACTAATATTGAGTGGGAAAAAATATGGACAAATTTACGAGATAATTTTGCTAAAAGAAAGCAACTTCAACTTCAAGATATTAGCAAAATATTATATATACTGAAGAAATGCTACACCAAATCAAACGGGGGAATTCACTTTTGTAAAGAAAACGAAAGCTTACTCCACTTACTTGTGCAATGTAAATTAGTCATATAAATTTAGGAGGAAATATTTGAAATGATAAACTTATTAGGTGGAATTATAGGGTTTGGCCAGATACAAAATTCAGAAAAGGTAATAGCTCTTGGTACTCAAACCGTCGATAGGAGCATGCTACTAATTGACTCGATTCTGGTAACAGTCAAGTGGGTAATTTGGAAACACAGCAATATAACTTAATATCAAAAGAAGGTTGTAACCAAATAAAAGTTCAGAGTATGATAATAAATGAAATTATTTTTCTCAGATATCGTCCAGTACGAACTAAGCAATGACATATATATCATGCATTTTTTAGAGTTTTTACATATGTATAAAGAACGGGTAGCATTTATTGTTGCTCACATGTGTATCTGTTGTTTTCAATGGTTTCTTCATGTTAGGCATGTTGTTTTAACTAATTATTGTTCATTTATTTCTTCGTATATGTCATCATCATTATAAAATTTACTTACATAATTTGAAATAATATATCCACACACTTTTAAAAGTATCAGCCACGTGCTCTCACATATCCTTTCAAATTCAGTGATGCATGAAATTTTTGAGTCCATATGCCTCAGATAACGGTCAATTATTGATACTTTGGTTAATTTGTTCATATTCACTATTCAATATTTAATCCATACGTTTAGTTGATGTAAGTGATACAGTATTTTTAAAAGTAGGATAAAAGTACAAAAATAAATTAATAAATAAATAACTAAATAAATAAATACATTTAGATTGTTCTGTGTACAAAAAGAAACAGAAAAAAAACGAGTGATTTTGACCCTCATATATTCTCTGGATATGTTTGTTTGTCTGTTTGTTGGGGTATAACGCCTTAGCAGCAATATTTCAGCTATATTCAGGCGATGAACATGAAAGAGATCATAAAATGAATATGAAATGACGATGATGAAATGAAAAAAAGGATGGGACACAAGGACAACGGGGTCAACAAATTTTGATTGCCACAAGATAAAAGGGAGGAATGGGTAGGGTTGGCCAATTTAGCCTCCTGCGGCGGAGCGCAAAGGTTCCTACTCCTATCGAATACCACAGCAGGGTTCTTTAACGTGCAAAGAACGTGGCATCTTTCCCAACACGGTGCACCACAATGGTTTGCGGTCAGGTTTTCCGTATTATAGTCTGACAACCCCAGCATGTCACACGTCAAGGGTACCCCATTCCACCGCCTGGGGCACACATCCCAGTTGCTCTGTGGGCAGAGCGCCTAGCCCCCGGCTAGTTGTCTGAGCACTATTTAGTCGCCTTTTACGACAAGTTTATCGCTGCTGCAGGCCTATTCTTATGACACCAGGACCTGAACGGGGCCCCTGGATATGAGATGTGTCAATACAGAGAACCTCTTATTCTGCTACCCTGGGCTTTAAGGAGATTTCGATGTATTGCAGAAATTGTTAATAAATTTATGTACTTTATTTATGTAAAAAAAACATCTCTCGAATTTGAAAGTAAACAATTATTTGGTAGGAAAAATAACCTTCAGAAGAATGTTTGACACTTATAATTCAAATTTGAAAAAAAATATATTATGAATGTGACGCCGTGTATAAAAAGGAGATAAACATTATTCATGTAAAATAAAACCTTAAGTCAGTAAGTATCTCTGGCTTGAAATTCATTCGAAGCCCAAAGATAACTTGTCAGAACCAGATCTATGATATGATGAAAATTGTGTCTGTAGCGTCCTAGACTGCTGGACACCACATATACTCTCTTTGATTAATATCGACTTTTGTGATTTATTTTATACAGATTTAGACTCCAATCGTCTCTATTGGATTGACAGTGCGGTAAAAGCGATCCACTCGTGTAGGTTTGATGGTACAGATATCAAACTATTGGTAAAATCCCAAGAATACATGGGGCTGGGGTTTAACTTTACACAAGGATTGGCTCTTCTGGACTAATTTCAAGAATCAGAGTATAGCACGAGTGGATAAAGCAACTGGCACCAACATTGGGTTCATCAAAACTGAGTTGAGTCTACCTATTGGTATCAAGGTTTACAGTTCAGATAACCAACCTTCAGGTAGAAGTTAAAGCATTTTGTCCGTTAAACATCGTAAATGTACACATCTACTCTTTTGGTTTCGTATTTGGAAAGCTTTAATTTGCAAAAGTATAAAATCCCGCATGTTTATTGATTTAACACAAAAGGATCTATTTGGTGGTTGCTTTTCCAAATCACAATAAAACGCTCCAGAACACAATTCTACATGAAAATGTATCGCAAATGCTTTAACCTCATCCAGGGAAAATAACTACACAAGCATCTTGTTAATATTTCAAACTGAGATAATAACATGTGTGTTGCGTGAATAAGTTAGATTTAAAAAAGATTAAAACTGTGTCTATGTTTAAGCAAATATATATATAATAAAATTGATAGAACATATACGAAAATGTGCTATTTTTTCAGTAATTAATTTGTGCATAAAGGAAAGTGCCAAATGTGAACATTTATGCCTGCCATCACCACAAAGGACGGTAACATGTGCTTGTGCCGATGGTTTCATGTTGCAACGCGATGGTAAAAGATGCAAAAACATAGGTAAACTTTATTCAAAAGAAAAATATTATATTAACAAAAATAGTAATTAATATCAGCATCATCATTATTATTTTTATTTTCATTATTTTTATTATTATCAAAATTATTTTTATTCATTAATTTACAAAAATTATGAAACTTAGAGGTTTGAAGATAGTATGCGGTTCTGACATATTGGTAACATGTTACAACGAACTAAATATTCCATCAATACTGTCATGATACACTAGGCTTTAAAGGTGGGACTAGTTGTTGACCTATATGACCACCATCTTAATTGTAGTGTCAGTATCTGCTTTTCGTTAATTTTGCAGATTTATTGTATGTTGGCTCCACTTTGCACTGATATTTTCTTGTTATGCATGATTGAACAACAAATACAAGATTTTGTTGTCGAAGTAAGCACACATTCACTTATTAATTATTCAAAATCCATATTGAGTTAACATAGTTTAATAAATTGAACTTACCCTTACAGAAATGGAAACACAAATAGTGTATATGTGTTAATTGAAACATAAGTATAAAACATAGTAACATTATCTTATTAGGATCAGGGACATGGCTGACTTACACAAACTTAAAAACAATCGAACGGCTTGATATGGACACAAATGTCACTCAAACTATTGCTAAGGATGTTGTCAACGCTGTTGCATTGGACGTCCACTACGAGAAAGGGCTTGTATACTGGACGGATGTGTTAACGCATACAATTTCGAGGTGAATATGATTTAATCGGTCAGTGGTATGTTAAATATTGCTGTGTGTTCTGTTTAAGCTCCTATCAGTATTTTGTGATAAATATCCAAACTTATATTTAAGGGTTATTCATTTTTGCAATAGGAAATAGAGAATAGGAGATGGAAATCAGGATCTGTACAGGGAGGGGAGGGGGGTTGAATTGGGAGAATGGCAAATCGATTTTTAAATTTTGATTTATTTCAAAATTCAAATTAAACAAAATATTGCATCTTGAATGTAGAACTTGATTGTACAATTTCAGTTGGTATTGTGTTTATATTATGGTGTAAAATGCTATGGGGATTATACCTAGGATGGGGAGGGGGCTATGGGGATTAATCACAGGTTTGGGAAGGGGGTTAAGGGGAAATGAGGGTATTTGTGTCGGGAATCGGAGAATGGGGAAAAGATAATAATACATATGGAGCGCCGTTTTATTTTGCCATACTTTCAGGAGTAAAGTTTCCAGAGATTCCGTGTCTAATAAAGTTGAGAACATCATAACAGACAAAATAATAACTCCTGATGGTCTAGCTATCGACTGGATGTATGATCTTTTGTTCTGGACAGACGACGGTATAGATCATATACAGGTCTCTCGTCTCGATGGGACTTACAGAAAAACTATTATTAAAGACACCAGCTTGGATAGACCGAGAGCAATTGCTGTTGACCCAACTTCAGGGTTTGTAGTATATCCTAACTGTTTTTATCTTTCTGTTAGAAAAATAAATTTGCAAGTTAGGCAATGTTTAAACATAGTAATGACGGTTTGAAGCATCAACACATCAAAACATCTTGTCAAGAGTTGAAATTTATGGCTTCCCTATAGCATTTATAAATATTTGACGGATACTGACTACAACTACATGCACTCCATATCATCTTTGTGTTTAATTTTTTGTCTGTGAAAACGATTATTCTTTATTTTAGTAATGCTAGGATATACACGAAATTAACACTATAGAAAATACAATAAATTTCATTATCATGAACATGTATGTACAAGTTTCTATGTGTTAATCACCGTGACAATGAGAACAAAATTTGCAAAAAACAAATAACAGCTTAACAGAACATACGTTTTGCTATAAAAAAGCAATACAGAAAATGTTTCAATAAGATCTTTATTTTGCGGAAGGTTGTACCGTAAGTCTTAAGTAATTGATAGGACCTCTTAGTGCACGAATAACTTCCGTACAACGGTTTTAAAACAAACTGCGTATCAATGTATTTGTTGAGTACATTTTTAACATTATATACGATCAATACACATCGTCTCTTGCTCTGTTACAGATGGTTATTTTTCTCCGATGTAGGAGAATATTCCCGAATAGAAAGATGCAGTATGAATGGACAAAATAGACAAATAATTGTAGATACTGGCCTTATTGCACCTAATGGGATAAGCATAGGTGAAGTGTACCATTTTAAAATGAAATTATTTCAATAAGTGTATCTTAACAATAAAAAATGAATAGGTCGATTTTCAATGTGTGCAATTCATAAGGAGTAACTTTTGGATTTACGACATGTGATATGTAGTTTAATGTAATATACAGTCAAAAGTGCTACACATGAAGATCATATGGTTTTCATAATATGATTATCATCTGATGCGAGCATGATTTGGTACTCATATGTTTCAGTTTACAAGTGATTATTGCATGCTTATCACATGATTATCAAATGCTTAAATTATCATATTCTTATCGAAGGGATATCATTTGAAAATCATTTGTTTTCACAAACATATACAAATCATATTTTTTTTTCACAAACACATAATATATGTTTACCATGTCTTAATAAACATATGGTAATCATATGATAATTATTTGTTGTACATTTTGGTGTTTAATTTGTTTCGGTTTATCATTGACTTAAGAGGCAGTCCATGTAGAAACCAGGCAGTTTCTGTGATATGGATGGCACATTGTAATATTTTCTAAATTTTTGTTGACTAGTGTCATGATTTGATTATGTTATCGAATACTCAATACATTTTGTAGTTACGATGTACTCCTTAATTATACAAAAAAATCAAATCTTTAATCATTTTTCAATTAGTCTTTATTTCTTGTTATTGAATGTTGTGTTATTGTAGTATCATGCTACTGTCATGATTTTGAAAAGCAATCGAATTTTGTTATGTTATTGAAGTCTTCCCATAAACGGGCATGAGAATATATATTCCAGAGCGAGCATTATGCCTAACGTCAATCTTAATTTACATGTTTCTATTATTGGAAAATGTGTTATGAAACTGCGCTAACGGCTGTATCATTTTATTTTAATATTTCTGATTGCAGTATAAAACTTTCCAAAACTTGTCTATTCTTTTGAAGCTGACCTTTAGTGAATTTTTTGTTTCGTTTTCATTTTTAGATCACATTGATAAAAGACTATACTTCATTGATCAGATATTGCATAAGATCGAAAGCATCAGATTTGATGGCACAGATAGATTTACTCTGATAACACATGCTACTGCAATACCAATGCCATTTGGGCTAATTGTATTTGAATCCAATGTGTATTGGTCAAATTGGAAAAACAAAACGATATTCAGCTTAAACAAGTATGGCATTAGGGATTTCAGAAAAATCGCATTATACTTAAGATCTCCTATGGGGATGGCGATGTACGGAGAAAGCGTTCAACCGAAAGGTAAAGATCATAGATTATAGAACAAGGCGACCATTTAATTCTGAGTGATGACAATTTTTGAAATTCTTGGCATGGAAAACGGGTGTAAAAGTATTCTGGCCTACACCTAAGAAATGAATATAAATTCTTTCTGATCTCCAATGCAGAGTGCAAAGTTCAGTCAAATAAAAATCCCTGACCGTTTGAAATCCTGTCTTGGAATTAAATCTTCTGGCTTGCAGAACCTGTCAGCGTCATTAGAACAAAATAGATATCCCATACGCTTTTCACAAATTCCTTCCAGATTTTAATGATAGTGTTTGTTCATGATACAAACTATGGATTATTTTAATCTGTAAAAACAAAAATTGATTTCTATACGCTGATAATTTCAGAAACAACCGTAAGATAAAGGTGAATAATTTTCTAAAGTTCTGTGGAGTGATTGAACACTATCTGATCTGTATAATTAGAGTTTTGATAAGTCCCTTTTCGTCATTTGTATTAAATTTTCTGATCGGAAATTAAGTGCACGTTTGTTCAAAAGAAAGTATAATTAATATATATCGGAAATTGTTTTTATACAGGTCAAAATGTGTGTAAAGAGGACAACGGTGGATGTAGTCACATTTGTTATCCTCTACCAGCCATTGACAGAATATTTAGTACGACCAGTGCTTGCTTATGTCCCGATAGATATATTATGTCGCATAACAACAGTACATGTATAAAACGTGGTAAGTGACTGTGTTATTGTGGCCAAGACATGTACTATAAGCATTTTAATTTGTATAGTTTCGATGAATATACTTTAATTGTGCATCAAATTCAGTGAAATCTAATACACTTTTTTTCAACTAAAAGAAATAACTAAGTTTGTTAAGGTCATTTTATTTTGTTTTCGTGTGGATTTATTTTATTACTTATTTTTGTGTCGTCTTAAATAAAAATCAGATTTGCCATAAAAACATGCATATTTATCATATTGTAAATATTCTTCTTCTTTTTGTAGTTTTTTTTCTACAGTAAAAAGTACTTTTTCAACGCGTTTAATTCCTTACTGATGTACTACAATTCCATTGTGTCCTTCTCACATTCGTGAAGTGTTTTTAAGAACGTCCAAGTTTTTTTTTTAAGTTTGAAATTACATATTTTTTCTTGCTTATAAAGAATGATTTTGGAAAATACATTTGCACTAATAAATTAGCGTTTGTATATTAATCGTCATTCAACTTTGTTATGTAATAAAATAAAAAGCATTTGATTTTTTTTTTGCAAAATTCTATTTATCCACCATAGATAAAAATGAAGTTTGGGTCTGTATAAAATTCATCAAGGGTTATAAATCATATCTTAAGATAATCAAAGAAACTCGGCGGATGTTTCTAGAAAAGCAGAGGACGCTTACCCTACCGGTGCATCTGGTCCATGCTCCCAGTTTTTAGTGGAGTCCGAGTTGCTCATTTACTTTTGTTACTTTGTATGTATGATGTTAGTTACTTTATGTTCTTTGTTGTGTATGTCTGTTTTCCATGTCTGGTCTTTGTCCCTGGAATACATTTTTTTGATTACCGCTATAACCTTGGTTCCCTTGATTACTCTCTCAAATACATTTGTTACGTCCCCAAAAAACTCTTACTGTGTTTATTTTCTTTGATCTGCAATATATCGTGATATATTTCAATGACTGGCTACAGTATAAAAAAACTGAGGGAAAATTTTCCCATTTTATTCTGTAGTGGAGTGCAACCAAATTTGTAGTGCTAATATTCCTAATGACCACCTGTCATTTGCACGAATACAGTTTCTATGAGGTATTCTGAAGGACTTCCAATAACTAATTAGGATTCAGAAATGCATGGTTCACTAATCAAAAGCTTCTGTCTGGTTTTTAAACAGAGCTTAACAAATTTGTTATTTTAGCTTCCAAAGAAGATCAAGATGACTCTGACCAAGACAGAAACAAATTTAGTGATGAAAAAGGTATGATCCTAGTCCAAAAGGTATGCTTTCAATCCAAAAAGTATGATGTTAGTCCAAAAAGTATGATCTTAGTCCAAAAGGTATGCTTTTAGTCCAAAAGGAATGCTTTCAATCCAGAAAGTATGATCTTAGTCCAAAAGGTATGATCTTAGTCCAAAAGGTAAGATCTCAGCCCAAAAGGTAAGATCACAATCCAAAAGAAAGATATCAATCCAAAAGATAAGATATCAGTCAAAAAGGTAAGATTTCGGTCTAAAAGGTGAGATATCAGTCCAAAAGGTAGGATTTTGGTCCAAAACCTGAGATTTCAGTCCAAAATATAAGATCTCAGTCCAAAAGGTAAGATCTTAGTCTAAAAGGTGAGATTTCAGTCCAAATAGTAAGATCTCAGCCCAAATGGTAAGATCACACTTTAAAATGCAGGATCTCAAACTAAATGATAGGGTTTTAGTCCACAAAGTAGTGTGCCTAACTTAAAGATAGCAACCTAATCCAAAATGTAGGATATAAATCAAATATTCGTATATGTGCAGTTTAACTGAATGATAGAGGATGTTGATCTTTGCAGAATTATCATTGTAACCATCTCCAGTTCCAGTAAAGAAAATCGTCTGTGTCATGGGCCTGATCTGCTAATTGTGAATTGTAGATCTGAATTGTTAAAAACATCAAAATATGTAGTAACAAATTAATAAGAAATAATCAAGGAAACCAAGGTTCTATCGGTAATCAAAAGAATGTAATCCAGGGACAAAGACCAGACATGAAAAAAAAACAGACATACACAACAAAGAATATAAAGCAACTAAAAGCAAATGAGCAACTCAGACTTTTAATAACTGGGAGCATGGACCATGTGCACCGGTAGGGTAAGCGTCCTCTGCTTTTCTAGAAACACCAGCCGAATTGTTCATAAAAAGTAAAAATTATTTTGCAGAGATAGATTAGGAATTCTTTGTGGATTTATTACTTTTTTGGTTCTAATGACTGTTCATCAACTGTCTATTTTTTTATAAAAATGGAAACAGAATTTTTCAGTTTATAACAAAAAGAAACAGAAACCAATTCTACTATAATTGGTCTTTATCTTTGTAGAGTCGTTTGACGGGAAGGAGACTACAAAAATAATCGGAGCAGTTTTTGCCAGTGCTATTTTGATTTCGATAATAATTTTCTTTGGAAATTATATCCGACGTTTAAGAAATGAACGGGAAGAACAAAGACGTATGGCAACTGGACCAAATCCTGTGTATCACTACGTTGTCGAGAAAGATTAAAGTCAAAGTTCTTGAAGATTAATCCATGTACAAAACAATTGGTAATTGTAAAATGTGGTAAAAATATGAATGTTTTAAGCGTACTGACCAAAATAAATGTTTAAACTTTTTTTTACAATTTTGACTTAAGATGGAAATACAATGACAGGAAATTGAAAGGTTCCATAATGACTAAATTTAAAACAGTATGTCGCCTGAACAGACATGTCAACATGATGTGTTTTAACAGGTTTTCTATTTAAATGTTTTTGAATCCAATTGAAATATAAGAAAAGGTTATTCTAAAATCGACTTTTGTGAAAAAAAAAGATGAAGAGGAAATGCAACTAATTAGCAAAATAGGATAAAATATCTTTTAATTTTAATTTTCGACATTTTTTGTTCTAAATTGAACAATTTTGGTTGGAGATATCTTTACGAGCGCCTTTCTAAGTATAATAATGTAGGGATTTTCGTTTCGTGTGGTTAAAATAAGACACTTCATGTTATAGCAAAAAATGGTTTCTTTCAGGAATTCAGTTTTGTTTTTGTTGAATTACGACACATTAGTTGTAGTCCTGACTTCCACTTAAAAGTCCTACCATAACACAATGTGAAGAAATAGTCCAAGTTTCAGCCCGACTGCGAAACTTCCCTCTGTTTTTAAATGGATCTCTACAGAATATTTGAGACAATTATCCATAGTTGTCCGAACGAAGCAGACCTTTGTCAAATATAGAACTAAAACATATATGGACTTTTGGCTTTCCGACATTTCATGTTTAACTTGTTTCATTATCAAATAACCTTCCTGAGATATTACCTGAACTCAATATGTACTACATTTATGTATAATGAGTTTAATTTGTAAAAAAAGGATTCTTCTGAAAATAATTTCTATATCTTATTTTTACTTAAACTTTGTACTGTTAATAGATGAATTTTGTTTCTGTGTAACTATCAAAAGTCAAAGGGAAATAACTCTTTCACGACATTTGTGATTCAAACTATAGATTGTTTACCTTTATTGATTATTCAGAGCAAATCAAACATATTATTTTTTAATATTTAACACAAAATCCCCCATAAAAGATTTCCTTTTTTTTTTAAATCTTTTACTTTTTATATATTTTTTTAGTTCCTGTTTTCTTCAATTTTTTTGACAATTTTATAGAAAAAAAATGTCATGATTGAGGGTTAAAACTTCAAGTAAAATGTTTACCTAATTAACGTAATTGACACTTAAAATAATAGGTTACTTATATGCTTTTATAAGTTGTTGCTTAATTATCTTTTTCCCGTTCCCCATCTACATGTATTTGTAGATAAGGAATGTCATTTTTTTTGTCTTCATGTACAATTCACATTCTTTCAAATTTGAAATCCAAAATGTCCTAAAGTAACTAAAATTAATCCTAAAATATTGTATTGAAATAAATTTCAGTGCAATAAACAATATGTACATCCATGTAAGCCAAAATCGAAAAATTTAGGAAGCCCTTGAATTCAGCAAATACATAAAATTCATCTTCTTTTGATAATTATAGCCTAAATTATGAGTAAAAATGTCAGTATGATATGTACAAGCTTTGTGTTTCATACTGAAACATGGTGCATGGGGGTAGGGTGATATTATGAAATGTAATGGAAGAATCTTCCATGAAAATAGGTATCACTTGATATCTAGTTATATCTATAGCATGGTACAAAATTTGAGACATTTGTACCATACAATAACTTAAAGAGTTTAAGCGACATTATATGGAAAACTAAATTATCCCGTTTTGACAGTTTTTGGTGAATTGTGACTGTGAAAATTGCATTAACGCATAAAAAAATTCCAATATCGTTTTACTTGAATCAAACTTGTATAAAATTTAAAAAAAATAAAATCATCGAGTCTAAGAGTATGTTCCACTGAAAACAAAATCAACAGAGATGGGGCAAATATACAAATCATGTGATCGTTTTTTCCTCAACTGCATAATAACACTGCATGGGTGGCTATATATATCTTCATAACCAGTTAAAAGTCACTAATGATTATCATGGTTAACTACAGACAAACAGACAGACAGACAAACAGACAGATCCCTGACCAATGTGTTAGAAGTTTTCCGAGTACAATAGCTGAAAAATAATAAGCACGAACATGCACAAATCATTGTTGGTAAACTTATCAATAGTGTTAATTAAATCAATAATTTATATCATATTTGCGAAGTTTTAAAATACACAAACGAGAAAAATAAAAATGAAAAATGTTTTTATTAGAATTTATGATTACGAACAATAGTAAATTAATGTGGGAAAGTTTGAAATAAAGCATATATATTTATATCTAGGTATTAAACCTTCCGCTAGTGGCCGTTTTTGGCTGGAGCCTCCCAACATTTCATCATACATTTCGTAATCTTCAACGGTCTTGTTAGTCTCCCGGTGGGAGCTTAAATCCTGTAGCTTTCGAAATTTTCGCTATTCATCAGTCAAAATATTGGGGATGAAACTGGGCAGCTATAGACGCTAAAATTTGCATTTAATATTCGAAAAACCGACAAAAAGCGGAACTGCTGACAGCAATTAGCACGACAGAACTGCTTTGCACAAATATAATATAAGACCTGTTATAACAAATACTAAAACTACATGTAGGCTATTAAACACAGATATTTACACATGGACGTGAAGAATTTACATGTACATCCATGCTCATCCAAAGTACTTCCTCAGGTAACAGCTTTGATATAAAAGCGGGTATTTTAAGTATCTACGTGTTTTTTGGCGTATGTGTCAGTGTACAGTAAATACGAAAGAAATGTTGGAATATTTATTTTATATACAAGAAACTGAAGCAACAGGATTTTATACACAGAAAATTGCGTAAAATTGACCAGCATTTTGCATATATTAAATTTGCAATATCGAATACATGTAAGGATATGTTTGATATGTACACATTGTAAATGTATATGTATTGAAGATTTTTTTCCGAATAAAGAAAGCAGTGTTGGAAGAACTTTGTTATATAGAACTCTTCTTACCTTTGCAATAGATAAATACCCGGACCTGGATTTTTTTTTCAGGCAAACAAAGCAAACGGCTTTTAATTTTTCTACTTTCAAAATAAAAATAGAAGCGAGTAAAAAACTTCATTCGCGATTGATACTATAACAGTGTTTCCAACTTTGCTCAATCGCATAAGGAAATAAAATGCGTTGCAGCATTTATTACAAAGAAAATTATCTTTAGACTTTAGGCAGGTTTCTATACACTAATGCTTATACCAGCTTATTTAAAGTCTCTCATGTTTGTACTACGTTCCATGCAAAAGTAAATCATAATGTAAAACAATAATTTATCGACGAGATTTATACGGATATTAGAGCAAAAAAATATTGAAAACTATTGGATTCAGAAATTAAATCCATAGAAAAAATCCCACGTAAAGAACAGCAACGCGGTTCAAAGTATATAAGTGCAATGACGTACATGCATGCATGTTTGTAGCAGTGGCTACATCTCAATCGACGTCTGATCAAAGATTATTTTAGACTTTATTTCATTATTTAGCATAGTAAGGTGAGATAAAAGCTCTGTAATTAATATATCTACTCCACCTTTACAGTGTAATTAGGATTTCAGTGTATACTACACGGGTGGTCTGGTACTTAAGCATGTGTCACATGATACATGTACAGGTAAAGTACGACAGTCATTTTTGAAGGGATTTTAAGCATGATTTTAGAAGGTTTTTTGTTAAATGCACATCGAGATCCAGCGTTAACCAAAACATCCTTTTTCCTATATAAAGAATTTATAAATGCACACTTTCAGTTTCAATCTTTATTTGGTTAACGCTGGATCTCACTATAGAATAAGTGCCAGAAGAGTAAAAAAAATGCTATTTTATTGACAGGATAGCCTTCCAGGCGGTTTTGTGCATTCGTTCCTGTATTGTTACTCTTTAAATCACAAACTGAATGCATAAAATTGAAAATTTACAAATATGTATTACTTTATTATTTAGTTTTCTTCCGAATTGATTATAATTTTTAACCATTTACTTCAGGAGGCAGGACAAGGCCTTATGGGCCCTCATCCTTTAATTTTATGGCAATAAGAAAATATACAGTAATACAAACAAGTACTATCTTTTAAAAAGATAGCCGGCGCAGTAAAATTTTGTTCTTTTAACTTCTAAACTACTTTCAAGAAAATAACGCTTGACACGCAATTTTAAACTTTCAATAGGATATGTAAGTCTGGGTCCTAGTCTACCATTCAAAAGCATGGAGATTTGTTATTTAGAGAGCGTTGAGTTCATTGTTCAAGGAAAAACGTCTTTTTGTGTAAAAATACCGATAAACAATGACAAATATCTATTTCTACATGGAAAAGATATTGAGAAAAAACATAAAATTGAAGATGTTGCCTTTTTATACCGCGTTTCATGCAGATCGGTCTTCGGTTTTCAATAAGTTCCACGCCGGAAATTCCGGTAGAAAAAATGAAACTAGAACGAGACATACCCTATACATCAGTATTTGGCCAATCGGAAACAGAATTGCGATCGGGTGACATGCGTTTCCATGGAAGAGTGTCCTTAAGGTCAAAAGGTATTGGAAAAATACTTTACATAAAGTATAAACATTATGGTTTACCCTTTTTTGGCGCTATCATTAAAAAAAAATCTTCCAGTTTTGATTCGATACAATTTAAGTAAAGATCATTATGATGTATGTCAACTTGTGAAATTATAATAAAAACTACATGAAGGGTGATTGTCCAACTGTATATCTTTATACCAACAGGAGTATTCATGTTTGTTTTGATGAACCCAATGTTATTTCCTGTCGCCTTTTCGACCCTTGCTATACTATGATTATTGAAGTTAGTCCAGTAGATTCACTCTTTGTAAAAAGCCAAACCACAGGCCCATGGTATATAGTCCTGTGATTGTACCAATAACTTGATGTACCATCGAACGTACAGGAGCTGATCTCCTTGAACACATTATCACTCCAAATGGAGACGACTGAATTCGAAGTCTAGTAAAATGAAGCCGAATTCCGAAAACAAAAAAGTGGGTTCTTTAAGTATTATCGCAGGAACTGATGGAACACTTTCCTCTTACGTATGTCTCATTAATAGAACATTCTTTTAGATGTACACCGTCCCTGATAAATATTGTTGATGAATAGTAGTTTAAAGTCGTGTAAAGTAGCAGAAATCTAGGTCATTTATTTGTAACTGTCAACTTGGTCCACTATAATAATCGCCTGTTTTCAATATCTGGTTTCATATTAAATCGGGAGCTTAAAAAACGCATTATGACACCTTCATTTTCGTATACCTTATAAATGTATATACGATTGAGAACCACACCTGAAAAATTATTGTTTGTTCGATTGGTTTTTGTACACAATGAATCACCTCTACTATTGGCAGTGTATAAATTTTGTCCTCTGTTTGTATCGCCAAACAAACATCTGACATCCTTAGGCTATAGATAACGTTAAAATCTAATGCAACGGGGTGCAAATACATGTAAGTAAGACGTAATGAAAACCAACTCATTGAGGCTTTAAATCATATCTATCCTATTGTCCTTTTTAGTGATTCATAATACTCCAAAATACAATACACGGAATACCCATTAACATTATACATGTATATATGCTATCAATTGAGATTACCGAGTTGTAAATTCTATAATGTTGCATATGTCTATGCATAACGCATAGGTATATTTAATTTGATACATTATTCATCTCCTGTACTTTATTATAGCGTGAACTAAAAGTGTAATTTTCAAAAGCTGATATTGAAAAATAAATCAAATTAATATATATGAAAATGGTTACAAGTAGATTTTAATATGTCATCTTCATATCGTCAAACAGTGTATGTCGGTACAACCCCACCTTTAGCACCTGCGCACTGTCTCTTTTCTTTAGCTGTCGCTTTGAGATAAAACACTCATTTAAAAATGTTTACGCAATGATTCAACGGCTGAGAGGTTATCTAATTGTAATCAATTACATAAATACACACATTTAACACATACGATAGCATAAATATACGAAACTTCCATACGGGGTAGGTAAAACAGAACAGCTGTTATTTTGGCTACGTCTAGGGAAATTTTTGTTATAGCGTGTTAACATCTTTATCGGTATCGTTGTACAATCCTTTAGACTTATATATATATATATATATATATATATACATATATAAAACGTCTCAGAATGTGACGACTCTATTCTCTACACTGCTTCATCGGATCAATTTGATACAGGGAAGATAACGTAAACTTATAGAAGGGTCTGAAAAATTCCCAACGATGTTAGGACTGTCAAATTTGCGAAGCAAATTTTTGTCGTTCCCTCCGCGGGACTCGAACTCGTACCGCTGTGACATCTATGGCAACACCGCATGCACTAAGTCCAGCGCCCTAGACCACTCGGCCAGCTAGGCTATAAAAAAATATAGCTTTCGCTGGCCGGGTGATTCCTCCTCGTAGGATTAATCTAGGGCTATAACTTAGTACACAATTATATATGTCAAAGACAAACAAAACTTAGATACAAGTGTAATATGTCATGACAGAAGCTCGTACCACCCGGCTAAAGGCATCTCATATAACAGTATCATCATGAACACTCTCAGAATACATGACTATAACAATTATTCTTTAAACTCTTTTATAATTTAAAATATTGAAAATAATAAAAACAAACGTCCTTCAACAAGAGTAATATCTTCTGTTCCGACTTATTCTTAAGTGATGAAATTACATGTTTAAAAAAAATCTTGACCACATTGAACAAACAATACCTATACCGCTGTGTTTGGATATTTATCATTGATCGAAACGTAAACATTTTTAAAGCAAAATAAACGAAGTTTTTTACAAAAAGAGTAACAAACCAAATACAAACATGTTATATATTCGTCACTTTGATGTAAAATACTTTAAGTCAAAGTATGTTTCTATATACTATATTAATTACTGTAAATATTAGGACAAGCTAGCTGACTAAACTGAACAGCAATTGGTTTATATAAGTGTGAGGTTTAATAGGATTCAAAACACATTTCAACTGATATAAAAAAAACATTTAAAATGTGTCTAGCTTAATATAGTTTGGAATAATCAAGGTTGTGTTTATTCAGGCTTTACTGTATATAAAATCAAGGTTTACAGAGTTTCCATTACCCTATTCCTGGGTGCACCACCTGACCTCTTGGGGATACTAAATTATCTTTAATAATAGTTTTTCGTAGCTTCCTATCAAGTTTTGAAACCACAATATGTTTGTGGTTATAGTCTATCCAGTATAAATTGTCATACTGCAGTAGCGTCAGCTCGATTGATCAATCCCGCTAGCATGTATATCCTCAGTTGCAGCGGTATTAGAAAGGCTTGCTCTGAAAATTCATGAAGAAATTCACTTTTTTAAATAAAACATAATGAGCATATATTAAAATTTAATATGAAAAATATGCTTAACTTCATACTATCCTTATGGAGTTAGTGTCTTACTCGGTTATAAAGTATGGTATATTTCTCGCACGTAGGAATATTTCAATAAGTAATGGATCTCAAGCAAGTTTTGAACTTGAGAGTGGGAACAATGTTTTGTAGTGTACATTTAAGATATTATATCCTCTTTTGATTGAAAGAATTATTGGAAAAATTAACCCTTCGAAAATGTCTACTTTGTAATAATATAATCATGAGAAAATGTCACCTTAATATTTTATTTGCTGTTGGAAATGAGAAAAGGGGAAGAGCGAAACGGAATAGAGGAATCGTGTGATACCATTCAAAAACTGCATGTATGACATTATATTAATTGTTAATAATAATAAACATTGTATTCCTTCATCAGTGATATTTCAAATCTTTCTTCAAAAGTCTTTGTTATAGGGGAACAAATAATATTTGTTTTTGACCGATATTTGTTTTGTTTTACATTCTTAGTTATGTGAAATAGTTGGAAAAAGAAAGAGACATGCTAATGTTTCCATTATTGTAGTAACTGTAGTGAAGAACTCTTAAAAGTATTACATGTAATATGATTGGGAATCAAAACAACGACTTACAAAGTATTTGCGTGTTTATGTCTTTATTTCGCTATTTTTGCGAATTCTGTTAAATGAATATTTTCGCGGGTATTCGCAATTTAAACAAAGTTTTTTTTTCTAAGTAAAAGGACATTATTGTAGTATTTATTCAAAGAGGTCAAAGTACTGAATGTTATTTTGTTTATGTTCTATAGGGTTCAAAGTTTATATTTCAAATGTATAGTAGTCAACTGAATTCTTAAAGTTGAAACCGATATTATGTATACATCTACGATTTTAATGATGTTGAGATCAAAAGGGAAATGACAGTCATAGTCAATTAACAGGAGGAAGACAAATTCCTGTAAGACAACATTTTAGTACGCCTTGACGAAACCGTTTATCGTCAAGGTATTGGAATTCCCATGCTGTGCACTAGTTATTGTGGACCTCTTTCTGTATTGTTACCAATCTCATTTTATAACCAGAATAAATGAAAACCCTTTCAAAAAACATTTGATAGAATGAGAAATGAGAAAAATTTAATAATATATTTAGATATTTGGACGAAAGTTTGGCTCTAAATACATGTGAACAACATTTAAACTAATGATATATATCCTGTAGAACTGTCTTTAAATAAAGCAAATATTGATAATAAAGAATATCTGTTCCCTTATGTAAGTATTCAAATCGATAATCGTAAGTTTAATATTCAAATGTACGATAAAAGGGATGATTGTTAATTTCCTATCGTCAACTATCCGTTTACATATCACAATTGGTTCGGTATGTTCGTATTTGTAACAATATTTTGGATTTAAAAAAAAAGGAAACTTTATGTAACCAAGAAATAATTGCATCAAGGTTTTCGATATCACAAGCTCGTTAAAACATTTACAAAGTTTTTCAACCGATACAAGTAACTCACTCTCAAATACAGATGTACTTGTAAAGGATTAACACGTGCGGGTATCTATCACCCTTTGTTTTACGGCAATACTCTACACAAAGCACGGAAATCTCGATACTTACCCAAAGTTAATTAAACCGTTTAATATGCTCATTTGTAAGGGATATAGTTATGCTTCTGTTGTCAAATCGTTAAGGATATCAATATTTTGTGTTAATATTGATTCACTCATAGGGTCTCTACATAGAAATTGACCACTATACTTAAAGCAGTTTTTGGAATGTCATGGGTTGTGTCCCTATTTTATGACTTATGATTTACCGCGATTCTTAAACCCACATGAGAAGAATTTGGATTGATTTTACATACGATGGAGACGTAACTTTTTGTATGCTTAAACTTGTCTAGCATTTTAGTTAACTGCTAGAAGAAATGTCCACTAATTTGACGGAATTTGCCGTAAACGAACGTTACTCAACGAAACTCGCCCTAACAGAACCTTTTGCGACCGACCGTGAAGAACAGATTTTATTTATAATAAGAGCAGATAAAAATCTAGGAACAATTCATATTTATTTCACAGTTTATATTTTTATTTTATCACAACATTTTAAATCTTATAATATGTGCAGTGCGTCCGATACTCAGATCAATATCAATGCGACATACAGAAATTAAAAAGAAGGGATGAACCGCGAGATACAACGCTATTAATATCTTTCTTGTCTTGATTTAGCACAAAGTTCTTGTCATTATCCTGATTTTGCATAAAAGTAGCGAACTTTTCCAATAACAGTGTTTACTTCGAAAACGTCATTTCCTCATCGTCCATTGGAAGCCATTTGCTGGCCTTGGCTTTACATTTCCATGGGTTGTTGTCTCTTTGACATCTATAACATATTCTTGTTATATTGAATTATTACGTAACAGTATGATGTACGCAGAAAAAGCATCGTTTTGGGTTGGTTCGGTTTTTCTTCATACATATCATTGGCAGATTCGGAAATTTATATGGATTTATACTTAAGCGCCCGAACCGTAATATGAAGTTTTAAAATGGTCAGTAAGAAAAAGATATAACGAAGTATCAAACGCTCACATAACATTACGTTCGCTGTCCTAGTGAATGAAATATTCATTTACCGATACAGGGTCGCAATTCATTGATTAACTAATTTGAATGCTCAGGTTGGTTTAATTTTAGAATTTAAAAGTTATGATAACCCGATTAAACTGAGATATTTTCAGTTCAGTGTCTTCAAACATATTCCATTTAACGACTTTAAAAACAAACGGCCTTGAGGAAGATGATTTTTTGCAACCTGTTGCCGCCTGCCCTGCGCTATGAGGCTTGGGTGACATTTTCATCCCAGTGGGATTGTTGTCTCTTTGACATATATATTCTCTTTATATCAAAATACGCAACAGTGTGTTATGCTAATTTATTTAAGCATGTTAGAACATTAGAGTTAATTACCGTGAAAACAACCAATATAATGAGAGGATGCGTGATTGATACTTTTCTATGCTATTCATGTTAACATTTGGATTAAATATATTAAATCAAGCATCAACACAGGCATATTTTTGCACAATTTTTATAGCCCAACTAACAAAATATTGAAATACTTTGAAATATTGCATTTTACTAAAAAAAAAGCAATTGATCTTGAGGATGATATGCGTGATTAATAGTGAGCCATGCGCCATGCAAATCCATTAGGTATCTTAACATTCACTGTAAAAAATATTAAATTAGCAGTTAATGTCTGAATGATAGTGTTCCAGTCAAATTTGTGTTCATGACAACCATATAAATCCTTTTTATGATAATTGTACGCTAAAATGTTATTTAAAAGTGTTCAATTTTACATATCAACAGTTAGCACGTAGGATCTAAGTATATCCCAGCTTGCGGTTTACAAAATGAAGGATTTGATCCTTCGAAAACAGGATTGTCTATTCCAACGCCATGAATTGTACCAGGTTGCGTGCTTAATTTTGTACTGATCTGTGGGTTACTTCCACTTGCCTGCAGATTAACCTCATCATAAATATTCTCTTCATAAACACTTTTTAAATTCGTTGCACTAATTGTTTCATAGGGGTTCGCTTCCACTTTAGTGATCGCTGTAGACTGCGATTCGGTCGTATCATCAATAATGCAGTGGTATGCGGAATTTGGTTGATTCGCCTCGTGTCTTTGTTCTGCTTTCTTGTTATGTAAACGCCGACAATAAACAGAAATTAATATGGCGACCAAAACGACTATCACACTGCCTAACGATGCTCCAATAATAGTTGCATTGGAATTGCCACCTGTCGATTGTATATTTGATTATGCCCAAGTGTTATTACATAATTTTTGCCTGTTGTATGTTTAGAATAAAATAATATCGCTCTCTAAATTCATTATGAAATATGTGAAGAATCTCTTAGTAATAACAAATAACAAAAATTCAAACACTTAGATTGTGAATAGATTGTAACACATTTTGAAACGTGGTAACTTTGACTGTAATCTCTTCCAATGATAAAGCAAAATTGCATTTCTGGCCTTTGCATGGATTGTTTCGTCTTCAGCTTTAGTTTATTTTTTATGTTATTCGGGTATAAAATGGCAATTATTTTCATTAAAGACCAAAGGGTGGCCTTGAGCTGATGCTGATATTTTCATCTCGGTGGGGTTGTTGTCTCTTTCATATATATACCATACTTATTCTCGTTATATTTCTAAAGATTTTAAAACGATAGAAGGTTAATGTTTTTAGAGAACACTTTTCTTATAAAGACTCCTTAAATATTAGATACGTATGATTTTCTGCATCACTATAGCATTTACATTTTTTTCAGTCTTTACATTATGTTTGTACTAGTACTTAATTTGCACACACCAATGCATCTATAATGTAAATGAAGTGCATGATGCACACATTGTAACCTTTTGGTTAATGTAAGTGAATAAAACAAATGTGATCATTGACAAACTACGCATTTCAATTTAGAACTTTTCCTGAATTGAATTTATGATTCAATACTTTTTATATAGAAAATTTACTTGGTCAAGTCAAGGTATTTCTGCCACTCTTGGCATTACAAATAACTGATAAATTGAAAGTGTATGTCAGTAGTTAATGGATGAAACAAAATCATATTACAGTTCCTATCTGTCGTATTAAGTATTTTTACCATCTGGATTTGGTGAGTGTTTTCCGTTGAGCTTGTCATTGTTTTTTGTGGTTCCAACTAAAATAGCAAATGAATATTAAAAGAATCAATGACAATTTAAGTTAATTGAATTTTATGGTTTATTGATCAAATACGTGTTCAGAGGACTGTCAAGAGGTTTCATCTAGTGAATAGATACAGCTGTTAATTATCAGAGACAACTTAAGTATTTAAAAGATCTGATACAATTTTAATCAACTTTGGTACGCATTTAGGGTGCAAAATAATTGTTATGTGAATGTTTGTAATACCAACGTCAATAATATTGAAATGCTTGCACATTACTTTCAATTGCAGTAACGAGCTTTCAACGGTACAAATAATATACCTACAGGGCAATGATAAGCCTTTAGCAAGTGCAGTTACTGAAATGGATTTTTGGAAACCTCAAAACTGCCTTTATAGTCAATCGTTTCTTTTCCATATTAATAGGAAAATATTATAATTGTTCAAACTTTTGATATAAGTAAGTAGTATTTATGATGCATGCATACATACTTGTGCTCCCAGTAGAAATTACCGTAGTTGAGGAAGAAACATCTTGTCCTATACAATACACAAAATAGGTCATAAAAAACATTATGCAATCAATATCAGAATTGTCTTTATTGTATTTTACATTTGAGAAAGATGCAGAACTTATATTACAGAATCCAAATTACTTAAATGCTAACAAGTTTGTGATGTTAATTATTGAAAGATGTACGTCAAGAAGATTGAAATACTTATACATTTGTTTCAATGGCAAAAACATATTTGCTTTGTAGTTAATATTTCTTTTTCAATATTTGTAACAAGAAATTATAAGTGTTCAAACCTTTGATATAAGTAAGTTATATTTATGATGTATACTAAGTGGTGTTCCTGGTAAGAATTGTCGTAGTTGAGGTAGACAAAACTTGTCGTACGAAATACAACAAAATAATTTATAGACACATTATAAATAAATAAAGAAATATTTTTCTTTGAATTTTATTTTTTGCCCCGTGCACAAAACAGGAACTCATTAAATTGTATCAAAATTATAGATAAAAAAACAAAATAAATGTTTAAGCCTGTTAATTGGGCGGATGACGGATAGAAGTCAGAGAAATCAAATGATCTCTTTCTATCTCTCCGTAGAAATAAAAAAGAAAAAAATATATTATTATTATTATTATTATTTATTATTATTATTATTATTACATCTCTTATAAAGCGCTATATCTATATTGCATATACTCAAAGCGCTGTACATAACACGCATATATATATTTGGAATACTGCAAGAATTTGAAAATTGAGATTAAGGAGTATTGCATCACTCATATTTTCACTACTTCTTTTGAATTTTGCTTGGAGTTCTATGATTTAGTTTTTACCCTTGATATTAGCAGATACTGTAAACCATGACATTTTTCCGACAGTTTTGTTTTCGCTATTTTTGCGCCAAGATCCGTAGCGCTAAAATTAAACACTCGTGAATCGTTTATTCGAAGAACATTTAAATGCAATTTGATGAACGATTGCGAATTTAAAACTGCGCGAAAGCAGATAGACGGCGCGAAAATTTCCCTGTTTATAGCATCTGTACGTGACTATATTATTTCCAACTTTATTTTTCGGACTTAAACCACAAGAATTATTTGGTTCGTTCAAAATAATTTTGAATATTTTCTCAATGCAATGTTCCTAAATACTTATAATAAGGTCAAATTTACCTGGTGTAATGCAAGTTTTATTGTTACTCGACAATGTGAGACCATCAGGACACATGCATCCGCTGGCTATACTAGCTGTCATACCAATCGTTGGTAGTGGATAACAAATATGGCTACACCCACCATTGTCTCCTTCGCACAAATTTTGACCTGTGCAAATGAAACGTCTGGTAATCTTTTCTCTCATTAGTGAAAACAAAATGATTATGAATAAAGTAATGTCCGAGGATTTGTAGTTAGAAACAAAAACGAAGCAGGTATAACTTTAACAACTTAGTGGACATAAAGACACAAAAATCCATCGATTATCAATATTTACTCCACCATAAAAAATGGCATGAATCAGTTGTAAGGAAGGGTAAGTGGTTTTGCTTTTCTTAATACAACTCGATTACAATTCGACAAATCAAAAGACAAATCCATGTATAAAACTCTTTTTAAATAGTTGATATTAAAGATCAAAATTCAATGACTTAAATATTACAACTATGGTAAAAATTATATTGGCAATGGACTTTAAGTCAGGTTGGTATGCGACCAGTTAACCTGCTTTTATGTTTGAAAATTACCTATAGGTTGCAAGCCTTCTCCATACATAGTAATTCCCATAGGAGATCTCAAGTACAGTGCGATTACTTTAAAATCTTTTATACTGTACTTATTTAAACTTAATATTGTCCTGTTCTGCCAATTCGACCAGTATACATTGGAAGCGTAAACAACCAGATCATATGGCTTTGGCAGCACAACTGTATTTTCAATCAAAGTAAATCTGTCTGTGCCATCAAACCGGATACTTTCGATTTTGTTTAACCTTCCGTCAATCCAGTACAATCTCTTACCAATGTGATCTATAAATATTTTCTAAGGGTATATTTAAACTGGAAATTGATATATTTGACTATAACGATGACAAAACACATTGTACCATATCAAAATGTGGAATTAAAAATTGCAAAACATGCAACATTCTTATAACCGACCCTTACTTCTCCAGTTTCCTTACAAACAAAACCTTCCATACAAGAAGTCACAATGACTTAAGTTACAAATCAACAAACTTAATATATGGATTAGAATGCAACTTATGTGGTTTAATATATGTCGGAGAAACACAAGAACGATTAAATAAAAGAATGTGCGGTCATCGTTCGGGAATTAACACCACCAAATTCCCGACAATTTATCAACACTTTTTTCAACAAGATCATTCAATCCTCTCCATTTTTATTTTTTTTATTTTTTTATTCCGCTCGCATTTTACGAAAAAATTACCATCCTACGAACAGTCCAGTTCTAAGTAAAAAAAACTATCGTAGGGAAAAAGAGGAGTACTGGATACGAAGACTAGGTACTGCAATACCTTACGGATGCAATGGCAACAACATCAAACGTATAGGAAACCTTTCAAGCCAATATAACAATAACATAAATTTGATGAATTTATTTGACAAAAATCCAAGACGGGAAAGGAGTCATGGCCACCGCCACTATACGTCACCTAAGTTACATGATGTCTCCATAGATGGTCTTCTTCCTTTCATACAAAAACCTCTTGGACTTTTTCACATAAGAACCAAACTTTATTTTATACCTCTCATTCTACTACACTCCCTTTACAAAACAAGTCTTGACACTCCTGTTTCTGACCCCATCTCATCATTATACAGACTTGTTGCCATCATTTTGGATATTGGTTTCCACAGACACTTTAAACCAGTTTGTGTAAAAAGTCAAGATGAAGAAAAACGATCATTTCCTCCACTACCGTTTGTCAACAAAGGTATAGATGAAATTAATCTGGCTAACATACTCCATCATAAAAACGTTACCAACAAAATTTCCCCATATTTCAAAGAGAAATCCATACCAATTATTTCATATTCCTATACTTCACCCATCGCATCCAAAAGTTTCAATTATAAAATATTGCAGAACCTCGAGATTGAGGACTTCAAGGCTAAACCACCTGACTGTTCTTGCAAAACCTTTGTGCTCCTTTACTTGCTGACTTATTCCTTCACTCTTATGAGGCTGACTTTATAGCTGATCTGATCAGAAAGAAAGAATATCGTTTGGATAGATCCTTCAATCTCAGTTTCCGCTTATAGATGACGTATTATCTTTAAACAATCCCAATTTCCGGGATTTGATACATCGCATCTACCCAAAAGAACATGAGATAAAGGATACTACAGACACTGTGAAGTCAGCCTCATATCTTGACCTACACTTAGAAATCGATGGTAAAGGAAAACTATTGACCAAACTTTACGACAAATGTGATGACTTTTCATTCAGAATTGTCAACTTTCCTTTCATCTGTGGCAACATCCCTTCGTCTCCTGTATATGGAGTGTTCATATAACAACTCATACGTTATGCCAGAGCTTGCCAAAACTACTCAGACTTTTTGTATCGCGCTAGAACTTTAACAAATAGGCTTCCAGGGTTATGTTGCTACAAGATTGAAGTCATCACTACAGAAGTTTTATGGCCGTTATCATGAACTCGTGGATCGTTATGGTGTATCCATCAGCACCATGAACACTGATTTATTCAACGGGTCATAGTTTTCCTTCCCTCGTTTGTCCACCCCGGACTTGACTAGTTACTTTATGTTCATTGCTGTGTATGTCTGTTTTCCATGTCTGGTCTTTGTCCCTGGATTACATTCTTTTGATTACCGCTATAACCTTGGTTCCCTTGATTACTGTTATATAACAAAGCAAATAAGTTAAACATTATTGTGTCATGTCTCCTTTAAACATGCACATTTTCCTACAGAACTGTGAAGGAGGAGCTACGATACGAATAGATAATTATAAATGAACCTATGCTCATCCCGTTTGGCCAGATGATGCTATTTTGAACAATCACTTGTCTATTTGTCCCATCCATTGTACATCTTTCTATTCTGGAATGTATTCCCCAATCAGAGAAAAATAGCAATCTGAAACCAGAAAAAAATCGTCATAAGCAATGACACGAAATGCTTTTTTCTATTGTTACGCAATAACTTACTGTATATTTCGACCGCATTAGTGATATAGGTGTCCTTCCTTCCTTCCCTCTTGCTTTCATTCCTTCTAGAGGGGGGGGAGGGTACACATCTCTTATTCGCTACTTCTTCTACAGTACTAAATGGAATTTAATGAAGCTTTTACATAATTCAACTTACACATTCATGCGCATTTTATTAAATGCAGTAATAGGGTATAATGAAAGAAAATATTGCTCTCAGTTTTTCTTGTTTAAACTCTATAAACTTTTTGTAAAATATACTCAAGGTTAAACATGCATTTGGTTAATCATATACGTCATAAATCACATCTTAAAGTTTATACGCAATAAACAGATTGGAGCTACTTGGAAACTTCAATGACCCCCAAAAACTTGGAATGCAGATTTCGTGCGAAAGTCATTGTAAAGGTAATGCAAAACAATATGAAAGGTAGAGCTATACTGTTGAATAGCTGATTAGATATAGCGGATACAAATTATAAAAAACAACATGTTTTTAAAAAAAAATGGAAAAATGAATGCACAAACAGATTGTGTGAAATTTAATATATATGAGAAAGCAATCAAGGAAACCAAGGTTCTATCGGAAACCAAAATAATGTCATCCAAGGACAATTACCAGCCATGGAAGACAAACAAACACAACAAAGAACATAAAATAACAAAATAAAACATACAAAGCAACAAAAGTAAATGAGCCACTCGGACTCTAAACTAAAAGCAGGGACCAGGTGCATCGGTTTGGTAAACTTCCTCTGTTTTTTTCCAAAAAAGAAAAAAAGAAAAAACCGCCAAGGTACTAATTAAAAATCAATTGATTTTACGGTGCTGGTATTGTAACGATCCATAAAACTTCTCTAGTAAGGACTTCCAACTGGTAGCAACATATCCCTGTTCCAGAAGCAATATTGTAAGAAATATAGCTCGTCACAAAAATATATATTAGCATTATAATTTATACAAACACAGTACATGTTGATCCATTGTAAAAAAACATTATTGAAGTTTTTGATTGGTCTCAAAACAAACAGTAAAGCATTAATGCTGTTTCATTTGGAATATCTATCAAGACAAATGTAATAATGTTGTTAGAGGGGCTCTATATTTGCAATAGAAAATATCTAAATATTCATCTTGTTCTTACTTATTTGGAAAAGAAAACTCACTTCACATGTTTATCCGTGACACAAAAAGGAAAAATGGAATAAAAGAACAGTCTGTTTAATTGAATAACTGTTGATATGCGACCTTCATGGGTGTTAGAACTACCTGTTGTAAATCTATTCTTTATTTTGTTCAAAGAAAAAGACTCAAATCCTTTATATAAGCATAAAACAAACCCCGAATTTGGGTCTATAGCAATTGCTCTTGGTTGATCCAAGCTGCTATCTTTAATTATAGTTTTCCTGTCCTTTCCATCAAGACGAGAGACTTGTATATGGTTCAATCCTGTGTCCGTCCAGTACAATAAATCGTAAATCCAGTCAATAGCTAGACCATCCGGGGTGATAATTCTGTCTGTTATAATGTCTTCAACTTCATTAGACACGGAATCTCTGGAGACTTTTCGTCTACAAAATTTAAACTAAATGGCTTTTCCATATATTATATTGGTAGGATAGTAAAAAGAAGAATGGAACATTTATATTACAAGGGGCAAATAGGGTATTTCTTTAAAATTATTAAAAGAATTTTTTATCACAGCCAACCCGAACTCAAACATTCAAAGTAAAATATGATTAATTGATTGTTGGGATTTAGAAAGTAAAATATGTCAGCTTATGTCAGCAAGGAATAACCAATAAAAATAAAAGAGGACTAAAATAGGGAGATAATTTAAAATATAAATTTTCTACCATTGTATATTAAAATTATTGCCCTAGCCATTTTTTTTACGTTTTCTATTTATTTCATCTGCCATGATATATATTGTATTATTTAGTTCTATATCGATATATCGCATTTAAACTACCTCGAAATTTTATGAGCACTAACGTCCGTCCAATAAACTAATCCTTTTTCGTAATGAATATCCAAGTCAACGGCGTTTTCAACATCTTTAGCTATAGTCTGAGTGACATTTGTTTCCAAATCGAGGCGTTCAATTGTTTTTAAATTGGCATAGGTCAACCATGTTCCAGATCCTACGAAAAAAAAACAACTAGGGAAGGGAAATAAGACATATGAGTAGTATAGTATGTGGTTCAGGTTCATTATCTTTTAGGTGAAGTAGCCCAAATTGACATGCGCATGACGTCACATCCGGTGGCCGTAAACCAGAAGTTACAGGTAGAGATGGAGCAGATGGGAATATTAAGAAACCGGAAGGGAACCTTGGGTTACGAGAGGTTGACTAAGAATGGACATGAGACCCTTAAAAATTTGGAATCCCATTAAGTGTCTTAATAGGTGATATCCAATGGTATGGCGTTCTGTAAACAGATAAGTATAAAAAGGGGATTATGACTAGGGTTATTCTTCTTTGTATAATTTGCTTGTTTTGTTTCTACACTTTTATTATTTTTATTGTTTTTAATCATGTTATGTCATTTTATTATTTGCCTGAAAAAATTATAATTATACTCTTTTTTTGTAATTATGTTAAATTCGTGTTTTCAAAGTGAAGTGAACTTTACAGCATATGTCTTTCTATCGTTTTCTTAATTCATTGAGTAAAGTCGCTTTGAATTGTACTTTCAAAATAAATGTAATTTTTGGTGCAATAATTACAACTTGAATGTTTGATTTCAATCATTTAATTGTTTATAATTATTTTTGTGCAATTTATTTTTTTACTTTATATTTTTTCTTTTGTGATTTAATTATCTTTTTGTTTTGTAATCTTTAATCGATTGCATAATTCAGTTTGAATACTTTTTGCAAATTTAACGGTGTAGTGACCTTTACAGCAAATGTTTAACTGGGGATTTAAATGGTGTTTTTTGTTGATTTTAAACCGTTTTGTATTATACTTTAGGAATGAATAACTATCGTAAAGAAATTATATCATCACTTATTGTGCAATGTTAACAACTGTTAAATCATTTTTATTGCTTTTTTGTTTTTTTAAGTATTTTTGTGTAGTTCATTTTGTCTAATTATGTTTAATACTTTTGTATAATCCAGTATGAAGGATTAAGTTCACGTTGTATTAGGGTTTTGCCATATCATATGCTTTAGGCTTTTATGAATAAAATTACACTGATGTTTTCATTTTAGTATCTTCTCATGTTGTGCAATTAATGTTTTAGTTCGGAACGTTTAGCAGAGCTTTTGAAAGTTATTTTTCCCTTTCGTTTTTATAAATAATTTTTTATTGCTGACTTTTTCATCATTTATTCATTTTTTTACAGACGCACTCAACCTTTTCATCGATTTAACTCGTGTTATAGGTCTCTACAAGTTAAATTGATTTCATTTTGGCAAGGATTTTATAAAGCCGCTTGTCCCTGATTTTAATTGGAATTTAAACATTTTTTCAATACTTTAATATCTTAATGTTTATATGTACATGTCGCGTGAACTGAACTTCATTGATTTTATATGTGCTGTGGGTCTTTATTGGATAACTATTTATGGAATATGGGTTGAATTTCTAGTTTTTTTTCCATAGTTTCATTCGAAGTTTGTTACATACTCCCCCTTTTCTTGTTAAAATTTCATCTGACCTCGTATGACCGTAAAATTTTTGTCTTAGAGTTTAGACTATTTTTGTACAACTTTAGTCTAATATGTTCCCTGTTAACATCTTATTTACACACAAACTTGATTTGACTCGTGCTATGAGGCCATATCGGGTAACGTCTTTTAAACATAAAAACTTTAACATTTACCAAAAAGAGCCTCATAGCACGGGTCAAATCAAGTTTGAGTGTAAATAACATGTAAATATAACGAAAATATCAGACTGAAGTAGTACTTAGAAAAAGTCCAAACTTCTTTTAAAAACAAAAGACAAATATTAAATGGTCATACGCGGTCGATTCAAATTTAAAGAAAAAAGCGAAAACAAACTACGAATTAAACTATAAAAAAAGCACTCACATCATAAATATTGAATAAATAATGAAAAAAGCGACAATGAAAATCACATAAAAAAATAAAAGTCCAAACAAATTTCAAAAGCTCTGCTTAACAGTTCGATTGTAAACAAAAATATCAATTGCACATGAGAGGTAATTAAAATTACAACTGTCAGTGCATTTCTATTCATAAAGGCTTTAGACATTAAGAATGGGAAATCTCACCAAAACACCAACTTGATTTTTCAAACTGTGTTATACAAAAACTATTTGACAAAATTAGACAAAATAAACTACACAAAAAATAATGAAAACAATGATAAATTGATGTAAACATTGCACAACACGTGCAGATGTTATAATAATATTACAGTCAATATTCATTCAACACAAGGCACCATCGAAATACCAAACATAGTATAATGTGTACAAGTATTCAAACTAAATTACGCAATCAATTTTAAAAAAAAAATATACAAAGGTAATTCAATCAAAATCAATTCTGAACAATAGCATGACAAAAATCAAACGTCCTAGTTGTAAACATTGCACCTATAGCATAACTTTATTGATTGAATACAATACACGGCGACTTAAATCAATACATTAAATAAATGATTGAAAAACATCTGCTGTAAATGACTCTACACTCTGATATTCTTCTGAAGTATTTAAATTGAATAACTCAATCAATTTAACATCATTATGAAAAGATAATCAAACTTTATTTTAAGCAAATGATTTAATAACACAACAAATGATTAAAAATAATTAAAAATGATAAAAGTGTAGAAATAAAAAAAATATACAAAGAAAAATAATTCTTGTCATAACCCTCCTTTTTAAATTTAACTGTTCATAGAATGCCATACAATCGGAAAACACTAATAAAAACATTTAAGGGGGTTAATATAGGGTCGTTTTCGCCCGAACCTTAAAGGATCCCTATGTCCCCTTCTTACGTTAAGGATCCCAAAACTAAGCCCACTTTCTGTCACCCAGGTCCCTTTCCGCTTTCCCAAATGACCACTTCCAGTTCCCTCCCTTTCCCTGTCACTTCCGATTCCGACCACCGGATATGAAGTTATGCAAATGCGCATTAGTCTAATCCACCTATAATATACCTGAAAAATTATAAGCCTAAAACACATACCATACTTCTTATATACATGCATACACAATTCGAAATATTCTAATATAAACAGTCGGTTTCAGTGAGGTTCTGGATGTTCTGTTGAAACAGAAAATACGAAAAATATGTATTTCGTCAGAAATTCTATTTCATGGTTTCAGTCAACAACGAAATCCGCGAAAATTGGTATCCCGCAAATACTTTTACAGTACTTAGTACCAACAACATCATATATATTTTTGTATTTTTTAGTTTAACACAGAGTTTTACTTGATTATGTTAAATTCGTGTTTTCAAAGTGAAGTGAACTTTACAGCATATGTCTTTCTATCGTTTTCTTAATTCATTGAGTAAAGTCGCTTTGAATTGTACTTTCAAAATAAATGTAATTTTTGGTGCAATAATTACAACTTGAATGTTTGATTTCAATCATTTAATTGTTTATAATTATTTTTGTGCAATTTATTTTTTTACTTTATATTTTTTCTTTTGTGATTTAATTATCTTTTTGTTTTGTAATCTTTAATCGATTGCATAATTCAGTTTGAATACTTTTTGCAAATTTAACGGTGTAGTGACCTTTACAGCAAATGTTTAACTGGGGATTTAAATGGTGTTTTTTGTTGATTTTAAACCGTTTTGTATTATACTTTAGGAATGAATAACTATCGTAAAGAAATTATATCATCACTTATTGTGCAATGTTAACAACTGTTAAATCATTTTTATTGCTTTTTTGTTTTTTTAAGTATTTTTGTGTAGTTCATTTTGTCTAATTATGTTTAATACTTTTGTATAATCCAGTATGAAGGATTAAGTTCACGTTGTATTAGGGTTTTGCCATATCATATGCTTTAGGCTTTTATGAATAAAATTACACTGATGTTTTCATTTTAGTATCTTCTCATGTTGTGCAATTAATGTTTTAGTTCGGAACGTTTAGCAGAGCTTTTGAAAGTTATTTTTCCCTTTCGTTTTTATAAATAATTTTTTATTGCTGACTTTTTCATCATTTATTCATTTTTTTACAGACGCACTCAACCTTTTCATCGATTTAACTCGTGTTATAGGTCTCTACAAGTTAAATTGATTTCATTTTGGCAAGGATTTTATAAAGCCGCTTGTCCCTGATTTTAATTGGAATTTAAACATTTTTTCAATACTTTAATATCTTAATGTTTATATGTACATGTCGCGTGAACTGAACTTCATTGATTTTATATGTGCTGTGGGTCTTTATTGGATAACTATTTATGGAATATGGGTTGAATTTCTAGTTTTTTTTCCATAGTTTCATTCGAAGTTTGTTACATACTCCCCCTTTTCTTGTTAAAATTTCATCTGACCTCGTATGACCGTAAAATTTTTGTCTTAGAGTTTAGACTATTTTTGTACAACTTTAGTCTAATATGTTCCCTGTTAACATCTTATTTACACACAAACTTGATTTGACTCGTGCTATGAGGCCATATCGGGTAACGTCTTTTAAACATAAAAACTTTAACATTTACCAAAAAGAGCCTCATAGCACGGGTCAAATCAAGTTTGAGTGTAAATAACATGTAAATATAACGAAAATATCAGACTGAAGTAGTACTTAGAAAAAGTCCAAACTTCTTTTAAAAACAAAAGACAAATATTAAATGGTCATACGCGGTCGATTCAAATTTAAAGAAAAAAGCGAAAACAAACTACGAATTAAACTATAAAAAAAGCACTCACATCATAAATATTGAATAAATAATGAAAAAAGCGACAATGAAAATCACATAAAAAAATAAAAGTCCAAACAAATTTCAAAAGCTCTGCTTAACAGTTCGATTGTAAACAAAAATATCAATTGCACATGAGAGGTAATTAAAATTACAACTGTCAGTGCATTTCTATTCATAAAGGCTTTAGACATTAAGAATGGGAAATCTCACCAAAACACCAACTTGATTTTTCAAACTGTGTTATACAAAAACTATTTGACAAAATTAGACAAAATAAACTACACAAAAAATAATGAAAACAATGATAAATTGATGTAAACATTGCACAACACGTGCAGATGTTATAATAATATTACAGTCAATATTCATTCAACACAAGGCACCATCGAAATACCAAACATAGTATAATGTGTACAAGTATTCAAACTAAATTACGCAATCAATTTTAAAAAAAAAATATACAAAGGTAATTCAATCAAAATCAATTCTGAACAATAGCATGACAAAAATCAAACGTCCTAGTTGTAAACATTGCACCTATAGCATAACTTTATTGATTGAATACAATACACGGCGACTTAAATCAATACATTAAATAAATGATTGAAAAACATCTGCTGTAAATGACTCTACACTCTGATATTCTTCTGAAGTATTTAAATTGAATAACTCAATCAATTTAACATCATTATGAAAAGATAATCAAACTTTATTTTAAGCAAATGATTTAATAACACAACAAATGATTAAAAATAATTAAAAATGATAAAAGTGTAGAAATAAAAAAAATATACAAAGAAAAATAATTCTTGTCATAACCCTCCTTTTTAAATTTAACTGTTCATAGAATGCCATACAATCGGAAAACACTAATAAAAACATTTAAGGGGGTTAATATAGGGTCGTTTTCGCCCGAACCTTAAAGGATCCCTATGTCCCCTTCTTACGTTAAGGATCCCAAAACTAAGCCCACTTTCTGTCACCCAGGTCCCTTTCCGCTTTCCCAAATGACCACTTCCAGTTCCCTCCCTTTCCCTGTCACTTCCGATTCCGACCACCGGATATGAAGTTATGCAAATGCGCATTAGTCTAATCCACCTATAATATACCTGAAAAATTATAAGCCTAAAACACATACCATACTTCTTATATACATGCATACACAATTCGAAATATTCTAATATAAACAGTCGGTTTCAGTGAGGTTCTGGATGTTCTGTTGAAACAGAAAATACGAAAAATATGTATTTCGTCAGAAATTCTATTTCATGGTTTCAGTCAACAACGAAATCCGCGAAAATTGGTATCCCGCAAATACTTTTACAGTACTTAGTACCAACAACATCATATATATTTTTGTATTTTTTAGTTTAACACAGAGTTTTACTTGATATATCAAACGAATTTAAAATGACCAGTAAGAGGACCAGCTAATAAACATTTTAGTATAGTAAAAATAGCCTTTATTCAAGATATTCTCACCTATGTTCAAGCATCCTCTACCATCACTTTTCAACTGAAAACCATCGGTGCAAGCACATGTTACTGTGTTCTGTGGTGAGGCAAGACATAAATGGTCACACACTACATTGTTCTTTATGCACAAATTAGTTCCTGGAAAATTCCAGAGTATTTGTCAACTTTTGAGAGCAGTATAATAATAAGATAAATCGATATTCACAAAAAAAAACTAGAATGTTTAGTAATAACGTGCGTTATTCAAGGACTAGACACATTTCATTTTCTGGTAATATGATAATGTACATTATAAAAAAAGATACTTTACAACCTCACATCTTGACTTACACTTAGAAATCGATCAGAATTTTTAGTTTTTAGTGGAATCCGAGTTGCTAATTTGATTTTGTTACTTTGTATGCATGATTTTAGTTACTTTATGTTCTTTGTTGTGTGTGTCTGTTTTCCATGTCTGGTCTTTGTCCCTGGATTGTATTCTTTTGATTACCGCTATAACCTTGGTTTCCTTGATTGCTCTTACATCTAGTATATGCATTATGGTTTACTTATTTTTTTATTTTTCCACTATCATTCAAACAGAAATAGTTTTGAATCGATACAATTTAAATAAAGATCGTTATGATGTAAGTCAACTTGTGAAATAATAAAAGAAAATACCTGAAGGTTGATTATCCGAACTGTATATTTTTATACCAACAGGATTATTCATGTTTGTTTTGATGAACCCGATGTTATTTCCTGTTGTCTTTTCGATCCTTGCTATACTGTGATTATTGAAGTTTGTCCAGTAGATCCACTCTTTGTAAATAGCCAAACCCCAGGCCCATGGCATGTAGTCTTGTGATTGTACCAATAACTTGATGTCTGTACCATCGAATTTACAGGTACGGATCTCCTTGAACACGTTATCAATCCAATAGAGACGACTGAATTGGAAGTCTAAATAAGTAACTTCCAATTTTAATAATTATAAAAAAACTTCAGTACTATTAAAGCAACGGATGCTACTTTTTCCTCAGATAAAAAACAACGTATTTAAAGTCATTTAAAGTTCTGCAGGAGTCGAAAAAGAGGATAGTTATTTATCACATGTTATTATTCAAAGCCCAAAGCAACATTGTTTTTGTGTGCAAAACCTTTTACATCCGATGTTTATTATCAGAAGAAGACGTAGAAAATAATAGCAGTGATCAGACCTATACTGCTACCACACTCTCCAAAGAAGAGATTGTGAAAAACCATAAAACTGTGCTATCCTCTTTTGGTCTCTCTACCAAAGACGATGATTGTGATTTACCGTCTATGAACTGGATTCCTAAACTCCACAAGAATCAATACAAACAACGTTTCATAGCTGGATCTGCAAATTGTACCACCAAACTTCTTTCAAAACTTCTATACTCACAACTGTCAAAAAGGGTCTACAGTCCTACTACAATATTTGTTACTCCCGTAGTGGTATTAATTCAATGTGGATCCTAAAAAATTCAAAAGATCTTTTGGAGACTATCAGTTCAAGACTATTTTCTGAATATAATAGCATTAAAACCTATGATTTTTCAATACTGTATACTTCTATTCCCATACTCAATTAAAATCCCGACTTAAAACATTATACATCGTTGTTTTTTCCAAAAAAAGATGGTACACCTAGATACAAATATATTTTTCTTGATAGAGATTCCTCATACTTTATAAGAAATAATTCCAAATCATCTTCCAAATATACAGAGGAAGATGTTTACAAAATGCTGGAATTTTTAATCGACAACATATTTGTCCAGTGTGGTGGACGTGTTTTTCAACAAACGGTCGGCATTCCAACGGGACCAAATTGTACCCCTTCACTAGCTGACCTATTCCTTCACTCTTATGGCAGGGTTATGTTGTTACAAGATTGAAGTCATCACTACAGAAGTTTTATGGTCGTCATCATGAACTCGTTGATCGTTATGGTGTATCCATCAACACCATGAAAACTGATTTATTCAACGGGTCATAGTTTTCCTTCCCTCGTTTGTCTACCCCGGACTTGACTTTTTATGAGCAACTCGGCGGATGTTTCTAGAAAAGCAGAGGACGCTTAGTTTCCATGCTCCCAGTTTTTAGTGGAGTCCGAGTTGCTCATTTGCTTTTGTTGCTTTGTATGTATGATTTCAGTTACTATATGTTCTTTGTTGTGTGTGTCTGTTTTCCGTGTCTGGTCTTTGTCCCTGGATTACATTCTTTTGATTACCGCTATAACCTTGGTTCCCTTGATTACTCATTCATACCTTTTTTAACAAAATAAATGATTGTCTCGAATACTTTGTTTAATTTGACCGAGTATTTCACTCAGCAAAACAGCAGAGAATTTTTTTTTGGAAAATGTTTTGTTACTTTAATGTCACTTAAACACCATAATTGGATGGCATACTTGAAGTCTGAAGCTCAGAAATTAATTAAAATATTCTATGCAAGCAGGAATAAACTGTCACTTTTCTAAATTAAATGAGATGTTTTATCCAGTAGACAAGCAAAGCAACAAGTGGTAACATAAATAATCATAAAAAATCCAAGTTTAATAAACATGTAGAAATTTGTCTTATGGATTTTCGCTGTTTTAGAAATAAAAAATAAAAAAAGGATTCCAAAGAGTTGTGCAATTTTTGAAGACATGTATGAGTAGAAAAATTAATGGGTCAATCCTTTCGTTTTTTTTATATATAAGCATTGGAATTTTGGCGATGAGAGGATTAGGCTTTTTGTCTATTAAAACCCAGTAGTGATAAAAATAACCCGTCATTTTACTTTTCAAATAACAATTTAAGAAGTTAAGTGTTTAATGAAATGATTGAAAAAAGGATGGGACACTTGTCAAAAAAATTACGCTATAAAAGCAAAAAAAACAGAGGCGTCCGAAAATCTGACAAAAATGGCTGAACATGAGCAGAGAGCATCCTTTAGTACTGGTACGTTGCAGAACACTAGACAAGAACTTCAGAATATTTGAATCGAAAACAAAACTTTAATCTGGCTAAGCTGTTGAAAAATTTAAATTTAAATGCTTGCACTTTTACTGTTTTAACTATATACGTAATTACGACTTATTGAACATTCTTGTAAGTAAATTCTGAGTACATCCATTTGCCCATTTACCAGGATGTCTAAATTAAAACCAAATATATTTCATATGTAATAGTTTTTACTTAAGCACAACAATAAGAATATTCATGAAATTAGTAGAAGTACAGTTTATATTTTGACAGTTCGAAAAAAAGGATTCATTTTTACTGTAGAGTAAGAGTTTGCGTTAGTGAAAGATGAAGGTCATACCAATTGCAAGTCCATTCGGATCATCTAAATTTGTCCTTTCGGAAGTGACAAGGGTTGTTCTGGAACTTCCGTCTAAACCACATTTCTCAATCTTTGGTTCTTTAATATCAGAGAAGAATACCCATCTACAATATTTTTATCAACCAGAAATATATATTTCTCGTTTATTTACAATTATGTTTATGACAAACTAAACTTAGATAAGATATAACGACTAAAGCTCGTATGTCCTTGTCATCCCGTCAAATACTTTAAACTTGAAGATTGAATGTTAACTGAATACGACATGCCTATACCAAGTATACTGTAAATTCGTACATTGTTTAAAATTCTAAAAAATGACGCCATATAATGTACCTGAATAGTATATTGGTTGTTCCGACCTTTGACTAAAGTAATGGAATAACATCAATTGAAAAGAAATATATCAAAGCAATATGTGTATTTGAAAACTAGAGCAATTAATATACAGTGTAAGCTCGCTATTTAACTGTCTAAACAGAACCAATTTCGGACGTCAAAATTTGGGTATTTAGAAAGGATCGTGTCATTAGCCTATACATTCGAAAGGTATTTGACAATTAAAAGGAAACTGACAAACTGTCAACATGTGTTCAGTTTATATAGATAGTTTGTTTAACAAGGTTCAGATTGCAGTTCAGTTCACAACATACCAAATACACAAGCAACCTTACAAAGTTTTCGGTAATAACTATTACCCGATTCCTGGATGCACCACCAGACCTCTTGGGGATACTAAATTGTCCTTAATAAGTGTTTTTCGTAGCTTCCCATCAAGTTGTGAAACCACAATGTGTTCGTGGTTATAGTCTATCCAGTATAAATGATTATAAATCCAATCAACCGCAATAGCGTCAGCACGATCAATCCCGCTCGTATGTATGTCTTCCGTGACACTGGTGTTCGAAAGGCTTGCTCTGAAAAATACTCGAGGGTTGGAAATTCTTTGAACGACTTATAGCGAGAAAGAAGTTTGGGAATTAACACATTATAATGTAATATAGATAAATCAGTTTTACTTTTTACATTTTTTAACCTCAATCAAATGACATCTAGCTACACATTTTACTGTAGGGATTACTTCAAACCTTACAAAATATTGAGATAAAGTTATAAATCATTGATCCAAAATTCACCAATTGGGACTTTGATTTCGAAAGTGGGGTTTTGTACATTCAAAGTATTATATCTGATTTTATTCGGAAATCATTATTTGAATAAAAAACGATTTCAATATGTGATCTATACAATGCTAAAATATAGAAAAAATGTACTTAATATAAAAATGACTGTTAGAAATGACAAAAAAAAAGGAATGAAAAGCGGGGATTTTATTTATTGATTAATTTCATTCAAACTCATTTATTAATGACATTGCATTTCTTGATTATTTTTTATTTTAAATCGTGGTTTAATAATATCTTACTTCAAAGCTCATATCATTATTCGGCAACTTATTTGGCTGCGATAGATAAACTAATATTTACATTTTAAGTTATGTAAGTGAAATGATTGAATAAAGGAAGATATATGCAAAGTTATTATCAACCTAAGTAAATGTAATGAAAAGACTTTTTAAAAGTAAAAACTAGATGTGCGTTGACGTGGAAAATATTTGTAAATTCTATTCTTTGGTATATATTTTTAAAATTTTATTAGGTTAATATATACTACATACAAGTAATCTTTACAACGGCAAGCAATAAAAACATATGTCTCCAAGCTGCAATAATATATCGTACAGGCATTTTTACAAGTTTAAAGAAATATCACGTCTGTTATCTACATTATAATTTAATTTACAGTCTGGTTAAACTGAAGCTTATCAAAAGACCTATTTCAAATATATATATATATATATATATATATATATATATATATATATATATATATATATATATATATATATATATATATATATATATATATATATATATATATATATATATATATATATATATATAGCCAGCCTTTTTCTAAATATAGTTACTTATATACAAATTTATTATTTAAATGCCATATTAACAATAATATAGTTAATGAATATAATTAATTATTGGTAAGGCTTTCTAAATTATATACATATTGTGTATTATATTGTTTATTGTTGGGGTTTAACGTCCGAGCAGCAATATTTCAGCTATATTCAGACGATGAACATGAAATTGATGATACAGAACCATGCCAGGATGTAATATTGCTGTAATGAACAAGGTTTTCTTTACATTTGTCAGGTGTATTTGTGATATTTAAGGACATGCAACTACATTAATCATATTGATGTAGGGCTCTAAAGTGATATTGAAGAATTCAAGAATTGACTATTTCATTGTATATTTCATTAATTAGTAAATGCTGTGACCAGGGGGGGGGGTTGTAAATGTTTGACGGTCAACTCAATTATAAACTCGTAATCGACTTATTGGTCTATGCATGCATTTGAAAGAATAATCAAAGGAACCAATGTTTTTTTTACCAAAAATGCAGAAATGACAAATTCAAAGGCCACACTTTATAAACAGAGAAAAGACAAAATATAAAGGCCAACTTATGTGTATGTAGTTCGTTAAAAAAAAAAAAGCTGCCCTTTTTTGTGTACTGACAATTGACTCTACCTTTGAATTCTATCATCTATCTGATCAGCCCAGTAAATGTAACCTTGAGTATAGTGATAATCAACAGCAATAGCTCCAATCTGGTTGCCTATTAACGTTCTGTTGGTCCATGTATTCAATTCTAACCGTTCAATTGTTCTGACATTCGTATGAAGAATCCATGACTCACCTTCTAAAATGTATTTTGGGGATCACAATTGTAGTTTAAAATGTTGTGGTTGGTTAGAAGATATGTACGAATCTCATGGAATGAGAGGTGAAAGGTATCAATAAAAGCATATTTTTTTGTGAAATGACAATGTCTAAAGTAAACAATCACATAAAATGTGACAAAGATGAATGCCATTCTATGTAATTATTATATAATGGAAATCTGTACTAGCCTCTGTTTAGAGTTGTCAAAAATCGTCACCCCGATAATTCCCCAAAAGTTGTCCTGCAAACCAAAGAAAGACATCTGACGACCCGTGTAAGGGCCAAGACCAATCCCTGATAGGCATGAAAAAAATTCATGATAATCAACATAAATCGTTCTGTTATCATTGATTTAATTGCTTTTGTTGGCGAGGTCTTTAAGAGCTGTCTTCACACTTATTGAAAACATTTTGGTGATCACTGTTGGTATTTACTATACTTATAAAGGTTAAGGAGTTATCAAGCGAACCAAGATTATAACGGAAAACAAAAGAATGTAACTCAATGACAAACACAAGACATGGAAAACAGGCAAACAAAACAAAGAACATAAAATAACTAAAACAATACATACAAAGTAACAAAAGCAAATAAGCAACTCGGACTCCACTAAAAACTGGAAGCACGGACGAGGTGCATCGATAGGGTAAGATGCAAATAGAGTTAAACGTGTAAGTGAGTATTGAGTTACCTTTTGATATATGCAAAGAACTTAATATGCGTGGTAGTGTTAAAATATATCCAATTTGAAATGTCTGTACGATCATTATTATCTGGTTCATAATTTTGAGAAAAATAAGACATTGATCCTTATAGCCTTTAAACATGTAGTTGGTAAATCGTTTATTGATTAGTGTTTTATGTATATAGTACATGAATGAGGGAATCCAGAAGTTCAAATATGCCAATTCAGTACTTAAAACGCAATTAACTACCGGTATACCGTTACATCAAGTTCTTCAAGTTACATAACGTCTATGTGTAAATCCTTTAGAGTAAATTTAAAACGACAAACTATTATTGCACATGAACAAGTAAGTATTTATTTCATATTGCAAAATACGACAAGGAAGTCATTCGTAATGTTCACCAAAAAAAAATCTTATCCGAACCCTGAATAATCCGAAAACCTGTCGAAACAAGACATTTTTTAAAAGTTTCTTATCTCTGTTTACTTGTGTGTTTAAAACCTGTTTTAAACCGATCGACAGATTCAAGGTGACAGAAATGCTGCAAATGACAAACAAACAAACATATAGTTAAACAAGATAATGAAAGCAGCAGAACAAAGCAGAATGATAAAAAAACTTGGACAAAGAACTTGCATTAGTACCCCTAAGGGCAATTTCTTAGCCAGCAGAAATAAGTACGGGAATATGCAGACCAACCATCAGATTGGAATTTTTCCAATGTACATATATTTACATGTAACACGATATAAATTTGTGTTTTCAAATAAATGGTACCAATCTTCAACGTATATCTTGAGTTGTAATGGATCCTAATGTTTCAGCAGTTGTATTCCTTTTGAACAAGTATACAAAGATATATATTTAGATGTATTATAAAAGATCAATTTCATTTGGGTTTTTCAAGGTTCTAGTTGGGTAATTACGAGTTAACAAAACTATTGTTTCCGAAATAGGGCTTGGTAACCATAATATCAATAAAGCGTTTGAGATTCAATTGGACAATGCAATTAAACATTTGAAACTTTTCGAAACCATATAGAGGATTAAGGCGAAAAACGGCTCCTTACCAAATGGTTCACTTTTGTTTAACAGTATGGAGCTCAGAGTAATTTATGAGTAATCAAGGGAACCAATGTTATAGCGGTAATCAAAAGAATGTAATCCAGCGAAAAGACCAGACATTGAAAACAGAAATACACAACAAAGAACATAAAGGAGATAAATTCACTAATAGTCAAGTTATTGTCTGGTCACCCATTTTAACCCCTAATTTCTTAAATGTTCAAGACTAAATCCCCAAAATCAAAACTAGTCTGACCACTGTGGCACAATATCACAGACATTCCTATGCTTTTACTGGAGTTAAATTCTATGTAATGAAATTCTATGAAATGCTTATTTTTGGCCCCATTTTTAGCCCCTTAGTTCAAAACGGTTGGGACCATTAACCCCAAAGTCAATAACAACCTTCCTTTTGTTATTTGGAACCTTGTTATAAAATTTTTGATAAAGATCATACAACTAATGTTCAAGTTATGGCTCAAAAACTAAGTGGATAAGGAAAATGACAATATGGACGGTGACGGTACAATACCATTATACCACTGCAAAAAAAATGAAGTCAAAATAATCAAATTGCACACTAGTATCATCATTTATCTTTAAAGAAAGGAAAGAAAAATGGTTTAATTATTAAGGATTTATCAATATATGTTAAGGCAGTTGATAAGAAGTTATTAAACACTTTCTCATATGCAACTAAATAAATGCATAAAAAATATAACATGAATACTAAGACAAATAACTGAAAACAACACATGTATCATATAATGTTCCTTAGAAATGACATCAAAGTCATATTATAATCACATGGGGGCATAAAGTATTCAAAACTAGATAAAGTGATGTCCCCGCATTTAACCTACATACAGCTATATCATAACTCATAATTGTAAAAAGCACTTTGTCAGATGTGTTATTGTGTCTGTGAGACACAAATGATGCCCCCGCATGTGGTTTTAAGTCAAACTCAGCATAGCTGAACAAAACTTAAACTCAATCAGTAACTAATCATGACAGACTCACATACCAAAAAGCAGTCAAATATCTTCAAGCATTTACAAAAAAAGCAAAAAACTATTATTTCAATACAATTTTTTACAAGTTTTAAAACTCGGACTACCACTAAAACTGGGAACATTGATCAGGTTCACGAATAAAGCAACATTTAATAGATGAATATTTTACCACAGACAGTATTCTAAAACTGCAACCTGCCCTGTCACTTGTCTTTGATGACCTGATCTCAAATTAAATAAAATGAATTTGTTATGAAAGAACTTGTATTTTTCCTACCTTCAGATGAAATCACTGCTACTTTTGTTGAAATTGTAATAACGTTAATAATTAACCCACATATATCCATCACTAAATTGCAGTAAAACGATATCTTAAATATATCTTAAACTTGAGAACTAAATACAGACAAGTTTAATGACTCATTTTTGGTCAACAAGAAGGAAGTATAAGTAAAATCACGTGGTTCACACAGCTAATACATGTTTGTTTTTTTTTTACAAAGGTCATATAAACTTACATACCCTACATAATCCGTTAAAGTAATTACATTGACTGATGAACAGAAATTAATACTATTTCAACTGAGGTTAAATTAAAAGGACTTTGAATATAAAGCTCTGTGTTTGGTTTATAGGCCATCTGGAATTATTTCAAAATGAAGCACGAAAACATACGACTAAGAATTGTTTCAATATTAAAATCTTAGCTTTTAGTTTTGTTTATTTTAACGAAAAAAAAACAATATGTTCACATCGTTATTCCAATGGTCTTTTTAGGTGTACCTTATTATTTGTTCTTTGTCATGTAGTATACATAAACAAGATTGTGCAACGACCCCGTAAAGATGTTAAACAAAATTCATCATATCTTACAGCGTTTTCAAAATGTTTATTGAGTGTAAGAGTTAAATGTTTAAAGTACTTGCAAACAAATATATTGAAAAAGTATGACGTAAATGTTCAACTAATTCAACCACCTACATCAATCGTAATTGCAGTTAGTACGACAGTAAGTACAAACCTTGTTCATAATATACAATAAGTTTCTATAAGTAACAGGCATATTGGGAAAATCAGAAACAAATATGTAAAAAACTCAACAATCTGACAATAAAATTTCACTCAAGGATGCTTTCTATATTTGAAAAGACCATAATTTGATCTCTACTTCACTGGATTTGCTCAATAAAATGTTAAAATATAAGGCTTATGACAGAGTCATATGCCCTTGAAATTCCTTTTCGGTTTATTTCAATGAAATTATAACCTAGTTTATCCAAATGATATGAAAAATCTTGTCATGTTACCTCGATTCTTGATTTGTGCAAATAGTCAAATGAATTACTTAAAATGGTGATTTCTTTCATACCATTTTTCACCCACTGCATATCTTTAGAGAGACTGGCTTTAAAGTCGACTTTTGAATTTTAAACTCTCTTAAAATGTTTAACACCTGCGTTCTATGCTAAAATATGTACCTCTCTCCTTTTTTAATTATTTAATTTGCTGTGCTGTACAATAAGGAACATATTATGCAAATGCTTAAATCTGAAATCGATGGGTCTGTTGTGTTGTTTTTCAGTGTGGCTATTTAGGCGTAAATTGAAGCTGTTTAATTTAAGTCATCTAACACTGTTTAGTGATGTTTAAAAAGGTTAAAAGATAATGTTAAAAAATATTTTTCTATATATGAAAACCAGAAACGTGATTATTATTGCAATGTATATATAAGAGTAATCAAGTGATTCAAGATTCTAGTGGAAATCAAAAGAATGTAATGCAGGGATATAAAGACTAGACCTAAACAAAAACAGACACACAGCCTAAAATTACCAAATGTTATACGTACAAAGCAACAAAAGTTAATGAACAACTTGGACTCTACTAAAAACTAGGAACATGGACCAGGTGCACCGGTCGGGTAAGCGTCATCTGCTTTATTAGAAACACCAGTCAAGCTGCTCATAAAAAGTCAAGCAGGTATATGAAAGAGGAAAGGAAAACTATGACACGTTGATCAACTCGATTCTCATTGTGAAGATGGATAGACTGTAACTAAAGACAAACGTAATTGATTTATTTTGGCTTAAAGATTGAACTAACAATCAATAATCCATGATTTATATATATATATATATATATATATATATATATATATATATATATATATATATATATATATATATATATATATATATATATATATATATATATCAATCTCATCCCCAGTCTTTCCTAAGGACTATAAATCTGGTTCTTTTTGTGACGTTATAAATAAAAAAAAATGGTTCCCTTCAAGGTGAAAAATGGCTTGTCTTCCTACACTCACGTTCCAATACAACAAATCTATTTTACTTTTGCATATGCTGTTCTATCAAATTTGATTCATTGTTTTTTTTGTTTTTGTTTTTTTTTTCATTTTTTGTGGTACAAGGATTTGGTGATTTTTTAGCAATTAGTGGTTTGTACAATGTTAAGGTTGAGCCATCTGATACATTAGTTATTACAAAAAATGATAGAAGACTTAAGACTGTACACGGAGAACCATTTTTGTCATAACTATTGCTGTTGAAAATCTTATTATTTCTCACTACATAGACAAGCATATTCCTATTTTGGCGATGTGAGATATCTATATTTCACCCACGGCTGAGATAAAAAGGACGCAACATTTGTGAGGTCATAAAAACACATTTCAGGACGTCGTGTTAATTCAAGGGAACTTTGGCATGCAAAGCGTTCTTATTTGGCGTACTAATCACAAAATTAATTCTTAAAATGAGAAAAAGAATCAAAAACCACCCGAAAATGCAAATTAGTAAATTTGAGACACCCAAGAGTAAGATTTCAAAATCTCTAACGAGGCTCTGTCTTGCATTCTCAGCAGTGTAAAATGTCTTTCTCTACTGGTTTTGGTTATTACGTTTTGAGACTATATATCTTTTACGTTAACAAATTTGTTCTTCTTAGTCAGATCTTTGGATTACGGTGTACAACAATATGACACATGCAGCATTCAGAAATTGTTTAATAAATTTCAACATTATAAAAATTGTTAATTGTATTTGTTCTTTCGTTTCGGCAAAATGTTTGTTTCAGAATTTTTTTGTTTCGGAATAATCTGTTTAATATAATGATTGATTTTAGTAGTGATTCATGTATAAATGAAAGACTTGTATAGAAATTTTGTTTTCAATAATAAAAAATGTTCAGTTGCTGAACTTGGCTAGGATAATCAAGGGAACCAAGATTCTAGCTTTCAAACTGAATCAAAGTTCAATGTATTAAAGCTTTCTCTGTGGTACGTTTTCGCAAGCAGGTTCACCCATTATCAAAGTTAATGAGTAAAAACCATCCAGTTATTTAAACATTAAATAGGAGGTTTTCTGAATTATAGCCTCATGGATCCCATGGATAAAATTTATGCCATCTTAGAATAACCTCATGGTTAAGTGGATTACACTTAATATGGTTCCTGATTGAGTAATCAATTTTTGGCAGTTCTTTCTTTTATGAAAATTACTCTTTCATGGAAATAGACTGCAAAAAATTAACATATGATTTTCTAATTTGGGGATTTATTCGTTGCTACATGTATTCATAATACATATTGCCGTAACTTAATGTTCAACCGGTTATAGAGATTTTGTTTGAATGCCTGCGTAATTGATAAATTGGATTGTTTAGATAAACTTTTAACTAAAAAGAAAAAAAACGATAAATTTTCTGTTAAAATAACAAACAAGTTTTGCGATATTTGCATATTACTATTCAGGGTGATGAGCGCGAAAGTAGTAAATTTTTAATATTGAATAATAAAAATAGTCATGTTTATAAATTATTTATCATTTTGTAAATTTCAGACCAAATGCTTTCATTCCTCTAGAAAGGTATATAAGGTACAATAATGCTAGTGAATTTTATTAAAAGGCCTTTCCGGGCAAAATGATCCTGATATTGCCACTGCATTCTACATAATGTACGTGTAATTATATGCTAACTCTATCGTCACGTTATAGTTTTATAGATATTCGGAACAAAATCATTAAAAAGGTTTTTTTTTCAAATATTACAATTATCAGTTGGATATACCATTCTTAGTGTATGCAAATATGAAATATTTTTAGACTTTATCTGAATAGATATAAGCAATTCCCGTTATGAATCATGCAATTTTATTCAAATATTTTAATTTGATTTTGTCTGTTTGAATGCTGGAGAGCTTATTTTATATTTGATGTAACAAAAATTCATGTGGTCAGCCATACAACAAAGCTAAGGCACTTCAAGTAATTTGAATATCAGTGAAGGCATGTTTTCTCATTGTAAATTGACATTTTAAGATATCAAAATTAGAAAATATCACGCGAATTAAATATGAACTTGAGTTACTGATGTGTTCACATCAAACCTTATATTTATACTTATATAATGAATATCAACATTAAGTTGTGAAGCCATACAACCGAATGCTCTCTCCTCTCACAAGTGGACACTTTTTTAACAGAGTAATCAAGGGTACCAAGGATATAGCGGTAATCAAAAGAATGTAATCCAGGGACAAACACCAGACATGGAAAACAGACACACACAACAAAGAACATAAAGTAACTAAAATCATACATACAAAGTAACAGAACCAAATGAGCAACTCGGACTCCACTAAAACTGGGAGCATGGAACCATGTGCACCGGTAGGGTAAGCGTCCTGTGCTTTTCTAAAAACACCCGCCGAGTGTTTCTAGAAAAAAAATGATTGAAAAGTTTAAAAGTAATGCTAAAAAAAAACAAACCAGAATAGTGAGCTTTGAATTACACTGTTCTAAAAGATTAAAAACGACTTATAATTGTTTGTTTTTTTTTTTTTTTGCTTGCTGAAAAATTAGGAGTAATTTTCAACGGTAGGAAGTTTATCATGCTTATCTCGTCGAGCGGCTTTGCCCACGAGTTTAAAAATATTTAATGATCTGTTTATTGCTGTTTTGCTGCATTGTAAGGTATCAAATTTCTTTTGTTTTCCTGAGCTAAATATGTAAGTTTTATAAGCGCTGCAAACTTTTCTTTCGGGACAATTTTCGGCGACAATCTATATGACGTCACGTATGTTGTACACATGTGATACATATTATTTGAAAAAAAATCGGTTAACTATGACTGCGCCGTTTAATATTTGTGGAATTATTTTGAGATTTATGCATTCTAATCGGGTAAGTCACTGTATTTAATCACTTTCAATTGTAAACTAGAATACATTGCCACAAAATAGCCATTATTTCACACGCAGTAAACAAACAGGCAGTTATATGGGTCGTCCAATTTCCCTACACTGTTGCTTGTATGTCTCGTGATGATATAGAAACTAGAGATAATTTTTATTCCCACTCGACTGGCTTGAGATTGAAAATTATCGTACAGCAAGATCAAAGAGATTTTAAACAAAATAGCGATAAATAAATATATATATATATATATATATATATATATATATATATATATATATATATATATATATATATATATATATATATATATATATAGTACAAGTGTGGCTAGAGATGAGAACAATTTAAATAAGGTTCGATAAGAGCTATATCTGACCCCGTATTTTACAAAAAAAATTTAATGACTAAAATGTGATATGCACTTCTGAGTAGATAGTTATAACATTTTTATATGGTTTAAGATTTTCACAACTTTTAGATTAATGGACGCACCTGCCAAAAACAACAAAATTGAGTAAATTGCTAATTTACAGTCCTTTTTTTGTTATTTTCAAAGGTCTCTGATAAAGATTTTTTATACCGACCACTATCGATGTATATATATATTAAGTGTTTTGTGCGAACATACTTTAGATAGTTTATCAATTCTTTTTTTTTTCAAGTTGTTTATGAAAAGTATTCTATTTTTTGTTTATTTATTGTTTTAGCAGACACATTTATGGGGACATGGCTATTAGTTATTCTAAATATTTTCTAAAATCTTAATGACTGGACTTTTACACTTTCAACAAAATGGAAACACTGCAACACAATTCAACTTGATACGAGTACGTTCTCTAGGTTTGGTATGCTAGAAAGCAAGTTATATAAAAGTCCAATTGATTGTGACTTGTATCAAAGTTGCATTAAGAAATCATAAGGAATAATTTGGGTCAGCTTGGTGAAGACATTCAAAATTTAGGATATGTTGAAAAAAAAGAACCCACATTCCGGAATATTTTTAGATGATTAACAAATTTGCTAGTTTGTGACATCATATTTTCAATCATTAAAATATGATAGGCTAATATGCCAAAACGAGGGCCTTATAGTACCTTTTCTTTTGTAAAAATATATGCTAAAACAAATACAAGAGAATTTCAAAATTGTCAAAAATAGTAATTACTGTGTAATAATTATAGAGTAATTGCATTTATATTACTGAATAATATCTCTTGCTTTAATTTTTTGGGCATTGCTACTGACAAAGATTTATTGACGTTTTTGTTTTATTTTTACTTAAATAAATATAATATATATTTAAGTTGAGTGCAGAAAAAAGCCATAAAATGATGAGTGGGAATCACCGTACACCATACCACCCGACCTAGTAGTTCCTTTGTTCTGCACATCAATGCGATCCCCTTTTGTACACCACAAGATAATCTCTTGGGTTTTTGTAGATATTCCTTGTATAAAACCATGTGTCATTTTGACGCCATTTCTACGTATGCTGAAAGCATTATATTCTTTTCCAGAGATGATACATCCAAAAACGTAGTGACCCGATAAAGGGCATACATATTCCCCTGTTCCCGTATTGTAGACTCCGTAGTTGTCAACTGTAACCCTGTCAAATTTTACTGTAGTAAATGTATATCCAGAAAAACTTATGTCTGGTCTCAGGAATATTTGAAATGCCGGTGTTTTTTTCTCTGTAAGTACAAAAGATACCTATACCGTTAAGATATGATGCACATTTAATAAAACGAAACTCCAATGTCTTTATTGATTTCCGTATATTATATCTCTTGTATAAGTTTTCATACTCTTTTTTGAGAGATTACTCATTAAAACAATGTACAATGTAAACCATACCAGAATACCTAATATTTATGTTAGATTGATATCTTTATATTATAATGAAGATGAAAGAGTAATCAAGGGAACCACAGTTATAGCGGTAATCAAAAGAACGCAATCCAGTGACAAAGACCAGACATGGAAAACAGATATACACAACAAATAACATAAAGTAACTAAAATCCTACATACAAAGTAACAAAAGTAAATGAGCAACTCGGACTCCACTAAAAACTGGGAGCATGGACCAGGTGCACCGGTAGAGTAAGCGTCATTATTTTCTGAAATTTCCTATTTTACTTATACTAAGCTTAAGGCAATTCTAAATCATGCAAGTCGAAACCCCAATCATCAAATGGTACACAAACACCTACTATTATCCTATTCAGACCGAACCTTCTAAGAAATTGTCGTAATTTTCTACTGAATTGATCAAATGATATTTGCGACAGAGTTCACGTGGACTTTGTAGTGAATCGAGCCTTCGCCTGAAATCCCCATGTATTTTGTACATGAAGTTCATGTAAAGTGAATTTCATGTGAATACACGTTTATTTCTTGTAGTTTTCATATACTTCATGTAAAGCTCGATTCACGTGAATTTCACATAATCAATATATGCCTGTGTAAGCGCTTACATTGACTATTATCTTGCCTCGACCTATAGATCTCAAAAGATATAAACGTTCCACGTATACGATATATAAACCCGGGAAAATTACCCAAAGAAAAAAGAAAAAACATACATCCCAAATAATCTCCATTAAAAGTTTTTTTATTAGAGTATTTCATAATCTAATATATAAGTTCTATAATGTTAAATGTCAGTGACATTTTAACTATTGTTTTTTTTTATTATTTTAATTGATATATTTGGTTATAAACCTTTTTAAAAACCGGTTTCTCTGTTCTTTTAAGTCAAATTTCTACAGCCCACAGATTTCCCTGTCATCCATATCCTAATTTCTCATTTCCGATCCAGCAATTTCAAATTTTCCACCATCTGTTATTTTTTAGAAATGAAGTATATAATGATAGAACATTGTGCTGTTTGATAACTTTTTTTGTCCTTCTGTTGACTATTAATATGATATAAACTTAAGTATCTTCATAAGATTCAGACAGAAAGGGATTCATGCATGTCAAAAACCCATCAAATTCAATTTTATTTCTTGTTCAGAAAATGGTTATAAAGCACATAACCAGTCTTAGTTTTTCATTTGGAGGTAGCGCTTTTGATATTACATGAAATCAGCACTCGTTCTTGATTTGCTTTAGTTAAGTTGATTTCAGTGAGAGGTTAAAGTGTAGATCTAAATACAGAAAAAACTATTATCACATAAAAATATAACATACGTAGACCAAAAAAGCATCGCCTGAAACATGGGGTTTTTGTTCTATGAATCTCCTTACAATACGGAGTGTCTGAAATGACATATACCGGTACTTAAATATGATGAAATATTTCAAAAGAATAGAGTCTCAACACGACAAACATATGTTCAATATTGGCAGTGAGAAGGAAACAGAATATTCCATCTTTCTCTTCAAGTAATCTTAAATAAAAAAGATATTGAAATCAATGAATCTTACCATAGTTTGTGATTTCAACTTACTTTCAATGTTTTCAACTTTCTTCTTTAAATTTGCATAGTCAGGAAACATTTCAAGAACTGACTTCTTTTCTTGTAGTGATGGACATCCGAAAAGTGAAACCACTATAACACATAGTTCAATAAACTTCATCTTCTTATTAGTACAGTTTATCTTCAGAAACGTCGCAGATAATGTCTAAAATTAAGATTATTCTAATGGCAATTAAATCAACATGCCATGTACCTGTACCGACCTTTACACGATACCAATTCAAAAGAAAATGAACATCATAGAATTTTGGTATTATGTGTAACATTTGGTCGAAAACTCAAATACACTCCTTGAAAGAGTAATCAAGGGAACCAAGGTTATAGCGGTAATCAAAAGAATGTAATCCATGGACAAAGACCAGATATGGAAAACAGACATACACAAAGAACATAAAGTAACTAAAATTATACATACAAAGTAACAAAAGCAAATGAGCAACTCGGACTCCACTAAAAACTGGGAGCATGGACCAGGTGCACCGGTAAGGTAAGCGTCCTCTACTTTCTAGAAACACCCGCCGGGTTGCTCATAAAAAGTCAAGTCTGGGGTAGACAAACGAGGAAAGGAAAACTATGACCCGTTGAATAAATCAGTTTTCACCATAACGATCCACGAGTTCATGATGACGACCATAAAACGTCTGTAGTGATGACTTCAATCTTGTAGCAACATAACCCTGTTCCAGAAGCATATTTGTTAGAGTTCTAGCGCGATACATAAAGTTTGCGTAGTTTCGGCAAGCTCTGGTATAACGTATGAGTTGTGAACACCCCATACGCAGGTGCCGAAGGGACGTTGCCACATATGAAAGGAAAGTTGACAATTCTGAATGAAAATTCATCACGTTTGTCGTAAAGTTTGGTCAACAGTTTTCCTTTACCATCGATAAAATATAGCTCAAAATATTTCTGTCCATAATGACATGTTAGGAAGGGGCGTCAGCAGTAAGGATGTGATTGTTTGTTGAAAAACTGTACACTGCAATATTGTTGCCAAAAATGCACACAATCACAATGAAAAAAATACGGCCTTTAAATTCTAGTAAGTAAATAAATTGGTAATAATAAAAAATAATAATAAAAGGGAAATTCTAACAATCATGCACCAATTAAGGTACCCAGAAGTCTAAATACGAATCAGCCTTCTGTTTTTGATTGCTTTTAACGCTTCGAATTCCAAAAAAAGAAAACAAGACCACTACAACTGTAACAATGAACTTACCTTTCAATTCGAAATATTTTTGTTAACAACCTTGAAGCGTCAAAACATGATAGCTATGACTTTTATATACCTACCAGTATCGATGCATATATACAAAGTATTTTGTGCGAACATAATTTTTAAGTTTATTCTTTTCATATTTAATAATAAAATTCTAAATTTGTAATTTTATTGTCCCATGATTGTTTGGCCCAACACGTTTCTGCGACTTACAGTACTAAATATTTGATAGCTAGCACACATGTCTATCAATTCTTTTTAAACTTTAAAGTTATTTCTGAAAAATATTTTATTTATTGTCTTTTTATTGGTTTAGCCGAGAAATTTATGAGGACATGGCTATTAGTTATATATTATAAATATTTTGTAAAATTTAATGACTAGACTTAACACCTTCAACAAAATGGGAACATTGCAACACAATTCAACTTGATACGAGTACGTTCTATAGGTTTGGTATGCTAGAAAGCAATTTATGTAAGAGTAATCAAGGAATCATAAAAAAAGTCAGGTCCGGGGTAGACAAACGAGGAAAGGAAAACCATGACCCCGTTGAACAAATCAGCTCCCATGGTGCTGATGGATACCCCACAACGATCCACAACGACCCACGAGTCACATTGATTAAGGCTAGAAACTTTATTTTTTTGTCTATTTAAGACGAAATTACTGACACATTAAAAGAAATCAGTGCCATTTCAGATAACATTTTTAAAAAGATTTCATGGAAGGACTTGTGTGAAGGGAAGGTAAACATTATACAATCTACAAAATCATGAAAACAATTTATCAGCTAAAAAGGCCGCCGTTTTCTTTTTTTTTTTTGCACAAAAAATTCACCAGTGTCGTCGCCTTGTCGTATCTGGAAGAGTAATTAAGGGAACCAAGATTCGAGCGCTTACCAAAAGACTATTTTCCAAGGATTAAGAATAGACAAGGAAAATAGAAGTAGGCGCACACAACGAATAATTGGAAATATCTAAAATTACACATACACACTAACAAAAGCAAATTAGCATCCTGGACTCTGGAAACATCAAGCATGATATAAGTATAAGACATTATGTGCACGATATTACTATGCCTTGATAGTAATAAAGATTACTTTATTTCAGTATGATAATGTGGTCTTTTTTGTCTTTTTCTTAACCTTTTAATATTAAATGTCAACGACAATATGAGTCAAGCTCTTATAAACGTTAAGGGGCCACATATTAGACTATCACTAGCACTAAAAACACCCCCAGTTTTTAGTGGAGTCCGAGTTGCTCATTTACTTTTGTTACTTTGTATGTATGATTTTAGTTACTTTATGTTCTTTGTTGTGTGTGTCTGTTTTCCATGTCTTTGTCCCTGGATTACATTCTTTTGATTACCGCTTTAACCTTGGTTCCCTTGATTACTCTTTTACCGGCCCTGAACTAAATATAACATTGCCCAAAAGCAACACCAATTAGCAGTAATCCTTATCAAAGTTTTTTAATGTATTAAAAGTAGAACACATGCAATGTATTCATTGAATTTATTTGAAGGACGCTTATCCTACCGGTGCATTTGATCAATGCTCCAAATTTATATGCGGAATCCGGGTTTCTCATTACTTCCGTTTCTTGCAACGTGTTATTTTCGATTAAATTTTCGATTTATTTTTGCCTATTTTCCTTGTCTAACCGATAGCCTTTTCTTTATCTGATATATTACCATTCGAATCCTGGTTCCTTGATTTTCAAGAAGATGCATGGTTACATGTACCAGTATTCTTCCTTTCCAGATTTGTTTTAAGAGTTACTGTACAACAGCTTTATTTTCTACTCAACCAAAGATTTGTATGCTTTCTCGTAGAAATCATTTTCATATTATATTGCCCTTTTCATTGATTTATATTTCTTTTTTATTTGATATGTTTGGACGAGATATTTCGAGCATCCGATATCAACTTTAAGCAACGGCTATGTGTGAATAAAATACTATGTTTTTCGACTAAATACAATTGTCCTAAAAATAATTCAGTACCGACTAAAACACCTTTATACTTTAATTTTATAATCATTTAACTAAATGTAGGTAATGTGTTTCTAAAAATAATGTTAACAACTGAAATAATTCTTTTATTTCATGTAATTTTTGTCTGTCCCATACATTCAATTAATTATATTATACGGTTCATTTCATACATATTAAAATATTCAATCGACATTCATTTAAAATATTGGATAAACATTTTATAATTCAATTTAATATGTTTCTGCTTTTTATGGTGTATGGAAAATTCTAAAAATCATTGTGTCCTCGGTGTATAACTTTTAAACTAAATTTACTGCGATGATTTGTGAATGAATGATAAATATATACATAGATCAAAACCAAAAAAAAAATGAACTGTAACATGAATTGTTAGTTATGAATTTATTCAGACATAGTTACAGGTATGACTAGATTTTACGCTAAGCCTAATCTGATGCTTATTTCTGAAAGATTAATGAAGGGAAGAAGTACTTGAAATAACATAGTAACACGTAGAAATAAAAGAAACTAATTGAGCAACTTGGACTCCACTAAAAAAACTGGAAGTATGAACCAGGTGCACCGGTAAGGTATGCTTTTGTTTTTTGGCGCATTCACCGAGTTGCTCAAACAAAAGTCAAGTCCAATGTAGACAAAAGAGGATAGGAAAACTATGACGCGGTAAACAAATCGGTCCTTATGGTGCACACGGAGTTCATGGGGAAGTGTTTTGCTGTAGCCTTAACCAAATCATGAGAAAAGAAAAGTCTTTACATGTCATGTCTTTCATAGAGCTTCAAGCGCTTTCAATTGTTGTTTGTAAATTCAAATCATAATTTGAAAAGTGGCGTTAAAATCTGTGCTGACATTAAAGAAGAGGTGACACGAATTCTTCATATACAAATATTTGTTCATCTGCCTTAAGATTAAGATATTCAAATGGTTTGAATAAAAATCAATATGTTTTTTTTTCAACGCTGATGACCTCTTACACATTGAAGTCTTACACATTATAGATAGTCCCGTTAACATTAATGTAAATATCAGATCAGGCCGTTGTTTTACATAGTCTACCGATATTATTGTGTTAATACTTTCATAGTGATTTTCCTTTTTAACTGAATTTCCAATTTATGTGTTCTTATTTTAGGTATCCGATTCATAATTAGCTAGAATTAAAACTTAAGTAGCAGGTTTTTTTTTTATTAAAATCAGACAGTAGTTGATTCATCCATATCGAGAACCCACCAAATTCAGTTTTATTTCTTGTTTAGAAACAGTAACTGATCACATAACCATCTTAGTTTTTCATTTAGTTGTTGCGCTTTTGAAATGAACATTTTATAGATTAAATATGAAATTGGCACTTTGCAAGAGTTATCGTTTTTGCTTTGGTTTCATTTGGATAAGTTTAGTGGTAGTTAAATGTATGACTTTCTAAAAAAAAACATCTGAATGAAGAAATGATTATCATTATGTGAAAATAAAGCATATATAGACTGAAAAAGCATCGTTTGTTTGGTGGGTTTTTCTACATTACGAATTACTATACTATAAGCCGTGTCTGAATTTTATGTGGACTGGTACTTACATTAACTTGCATTTATATCATTGTTGGTTACCAGTGTCGTCCAAAAGTTCTAAGAATGAAATAAAATTACACAAAGTATGTGGGATCCATTACACTGCCCTCTTATTTCGTTCTATTTTCATTTTGTTTGTATTTCATCCCTTTGATTCTATGTGCATGTTTAGTCCCGCATAACATTTGATTAATCATATTTTCAATTCAGATTTCAATTAAGTTAAGTTTTGATGTGTATTGAAAAAGAAATCTTAAAGCCATCGTGTCATAAAATTAAACAGTGTAAAACGATAAAGGAAAACAATAATAAATACAAAAAAAACCGAAATCATAAATCATTTAACGAGAATGTACGTGGTGAATAAGTTAAAGAAACTACAATCGAAACGGGATGAAAATGTCAGCTCAAGGCCACCCTTTGGTCTTCAAGTCCAGCGCCCTAGACCACTCGGCCAGCTAGGTTATATAAAAACATACCTTTCGCTAGCCGGGTCATTCTTCCTCGTAGGATTATTCTAGGGCTGTAATTTAGTACACGATGTATAGTAGTACGGGACAGTTCATTTTAGATGCTATTATGTAGGATAGAGGATCAAATTATTGATGCATATCACAACAAATCAATATTATACAAACGTCTCAAAATGTGACGACTCTATTCGCTACACTGCTCCAACGGATCAAATTGATACAGGGAAGATATATAAACGTATAGAAAGGTTTGAAAAATTCCCAACGATGTTAGAACTATATATATAGGACTCCATTGCAATTTTGATATAAACAAATGTTGTCCCCTACCAAAAGTGTTAATTACATAATTAGAGTAATCAAGTGAACCAAGGTTATAGCTGTAATCAAAAGAATGTAATCCAGGGACAAAGACCAGACATGTAAAACAGACGTAAACAACAAAGAACATAGAGTAACTAAAATCATACATACAAAGTAACAAAAATGAACTCGGGCTCCACTAAAAACTGGGAGCATGGACCAGGTGCACCGGTAGGATATGTCCTCTGCTTTTTTAGAAACACCCGCCGAGTTGCTCATAAAAAGTCAAGTCTAGGGTAGACAAAAGAGGAAAGGAAAACTATGACACGTTGAACAAATCAGTTTTCATGGCGCAGATGGATACACTGTAACGATCCACAAGTTCATGATGACGACCATAAAACGTCTGTAGTGATGACTTCAATCTTGTAGCAACATGACCCTGTTCCAGAAGCCTATTTGTTAAAATTCTGGAAGAAATGATCGTTTTTCTTCATCTTGACTTTTCATACAAACTGGTTTAAAGAGTCTGTGGAAACCAATATCTAAAATGATGGCAACAAGTCTGTATAATGATGAGGTAGGGTCAGAAACAGGAATGTCATGACTTGTTTTGTAAAGGGGGTGTAGTAGAGTGAGAGGTATAGAATAGAGTTTGGTTCTAATGTGATGAAGTCCAAGAGGTCTTTGTATGAAAGGAAGGAGACCATCTATTAAGACATCATGTAACTTAGGTGACGTATAGTGGCGATGGCCATGACTCCTTTCTCGTCTTGGAGTTTTGTCAAGTAAATTCATCACATTTATGCTACTGTTATATTAGCTTGAAAGGTTTCCTATACTTTTGATGTTGTCATTGCATCCATAAGGTATTGCAGTACCTAGTCTGCGTATCCAGTATTCCTCTCTTTCCCTATGATATTTTTACTTAGAACGGGGCTGTTCGTAGGATGGTAATTATTTTTAAAAATACGAAATTTCATAGAGAGGGTTGCGTGATTGTTCATTAAAATGTTGATAAACTGTAGGGAATTTGTGGTATTTGTTCCCGAACGATGACCGCACATTCTTTTGTTTAATTCTTCTTGTATTTCACCGACATAGACCGCATAAGTTGCATTCTAATCCATATATTAAGTTTGTTGATTGCAACTTAAGTCATCGTGACTTCTTGTATGGAAGGTTTTGTTTGTAAGGGAACTAGAGAAGTAAAGGTTGGTTATAAGATTATTGCATGTTTTGCAATTTTTAATACCACATTTTGATATAGTACAATGTGGTTCGTCATCGTTGTAATCAAATACATCATCTAAAGTGATGGAACATGGCTTGATTATTTTGAATAGTCAGAATGTTTGTACTGGAATAGATGGTCTGCTGAGTAAATGTGTGATTGGGTAGTAACAGGACTATAAAAAAAAGTCTGGCAGAATCGATACAGGAGCTTTAGGGCATTTTTTTCCCATCAAGACTTTTTTTCTGGTTACAAAGGATATACTTTGTTTACTCTTCTGCCGTCTTGCGTCTTTACAAACTTTTTACGCACCTTTATTGCAAAGACTTTTCTAAACTCCTGGCTAGGATTAACATAATATTTAGTTCTTTTTATTTTCACATATTTATTGCTAATTTCTTCTGCACAGTTTTGACTTTGACTGCTGTCGGTGTAAAAATAAGAATAAAAAAAAACAAAAAAACAAAAAAAAAACTGAAGTTTGAAGAAAAATAACAGAACTTTATTACATTTGAACAAAGATAAATGGAGAACGTCTTTTTATAGAGCATTTTGTATGCATGTAATACTGTGCATGTATGTGCTGGAATAATGTGTTGGATCTTACATTTTTTTTTTATCATGGACCTTTTCCATCTAATGCAATCACGTTTCCTGACTCAGAATAAAAGTTGATTAAGACTAAGAACAAAAAATTGTATATCAAGATGTGTAACTTACATATTCCAGTTGACGATTTGTTGGTGGTCCGACCTTTATTCGAGGCAAAGTTATATTTGGATGGAAATGAAGAATTTCACTTACATGTTTGTTTTTATCAATAATTTGTGTTTTTCTTAATTTACACCATTTAAGCATTTTACTTTTTAGTACAAAGTATATGCAATAAAGCATTTTGTTAAAGAATCAAGAATCTTCTTTCTCTACCTGTTTTAAGCATTTCATCCAAAAAGCTGATTAAGTATCAGTCTTTGTAAGAATCGGGCAATATGTGATACACCCCAAAAAGGCTACAATTTGTTTATTTTTGTTATTTAGTTGCTTTGTAAGTTTTTATTATGAAATGTATAATCATTCATTTCAATCTGTCTGAATATTAGGAGATAATTCACACTAAGTCTAATGGTTAGTACTGTATTTTAATGTCATTTACAGAGTTATCTCCCTTAATTTTTAATTCTACAGTACATTCTATATAATTTATATTCCTTATGAACACGGGATGTGTGAAAATCCACATGCTATTTTCTGTTTATTTACTTAAGTACTTCAAATAAAATATCATAATTAAAAATATTTAGGCTTTCCAAACACGTATGATATTTTGCATGAATCTCAGCTAGAGCACTACTTAAAGTATTTGCCTGTAGCAACAAACAGATTTCGAAGTTGATCGACAATTTATTTTAAATGGTCACCGCCTTATTTGTTAAATTTATTCAAAGAAGGATAACACTAGTAAAACAAAACTATGAAAACGAATTACAGTCTCAACTAAGGGTGGTGTGTACAAATGGCATGGTGAGTTCTCGTCGCTTTAAAAGAGAAGACTTTGTTATTATGCAATCATGTATATGGAAACTAATTTGTTTAATGTTCATGAAACCTTCCTTTTCTTTACTAATTAATCGCGGTTCATAATTAGGAAATTTTTATTTTCTGCACTGATGGGCGCCGCCAAGATGGGTTGAGCTGTAACGTGACGTAGTCGGTCTGTAAAGTGAAAGTAAATAGGTAATTGGATGTCCGCAGAAAGTGCAAATTTAAAACTTTTCCCATATAATTTCAATCCAAAATTCACAGAAAAACAGATTTAGGCAAAAACATGTAAACAAATGTCAGAAAACATTGACGAACAATGGTATTTGCATCGAAAAGACTAGTATTTCTGAGGAAAATCTAATGGCTTCTTCCGAAGAATATTCGTGTTGCTGGTCAAAAACTGTTTGAATATTTCTCTTTTATCATTTGTGCAATCAATAGCTTGACAAGACAACATGTTTTAGTGATAAGAAAAACAGGATTGTAGAAATATTTACGGAAAATCCTTTGTTTACATATAGATATGCAGTACTTGTATCAGTACCAAACCGACTTAGTGACGTCACGAGCTAATCGGAAGTTATTGGTAAAAATCGATAAAGTCTGCGTATCGTCAACACCGTCAATTCCTTCAGATAGAAGAGTTTTACAAGATGGCTATTCACATATATCTCAAAGATGTCGAATTCCGCATTGCTTTCTGCATTTTACAAAAGTGCATTTTGCATTAAAGATTATTTATTTTTGGTTATATGTGTAAGATTTTTCTATAAGAACCAAACCTATTGCAAAGGTGATCTTTCCCTTCAAGGAGGTAGACCTAGGGTGAAGGGGCATAACTCTTAACATGAGTGATATGTTTCTATCATATTCAGTTTCACCAAAACATACCAAGCTTTCATTTAAAACAGTATGAAAATCATTCCAAGTTACTTGGATGCTTACATGAGATTGATGTAAAATCCTAAATTCCAACGCTCCAATAATTTGTAAGAGTTGTGTCCCTTATAATTACCTTAGATCTACCTCCTTAAGCTGCGAGTGAGGATTAAATGAACGACAGGTGCACGAGCCCTGATACAATTTTATATTCAACTTTATATGCTCGGAACTGCTGGCAATTATCTCTTATTAAGATTGCCTTACTAATGAAAAAATAGAAAACGTTTTTGCGATTTAAACCAACTTGCTCAGGGCTTTTAAAAAATAAACATGGTCTTGAAGCTTCGATATTTTTTCAGCCTAACAAGCCGTAGCTCCAGCTCAAAACATTTGAAAGTTAACTCTTCACTAGAATATTTAGATTTTTGATTACACAAAGTGAGACAGAGAACATTTAACCAATATGTTTAACCAATACATTCGATTTCTATGTATTTGCAGTGTGGACAGAACTACAATCTGTCTAAATATTACAAAAACTTTCCCCTTTAATTTACACCTGACCAACAGAAACGTTTTGACTTAAACCGAAACTGTATATAAGAACTACATTTTGTTTACCACTAACTTGTGTTGTGTCAGTTATTTTTGTCAACCTTGGATTGAGGTAGTCAAACAATATTTACATCAACGGTTTTTGTCTTAAGGTAGAAAAATATCTAGCGTAAACATTATAGACAGCTAAAATCTTTGTACATCAACACACAAAACTTTGGCATAGACATTTGATGTCCAAATCAACAAGAGATATGAATTGAGATCTTTTAGTGTATTAAACAAGGCATGTTTATGTTTAGTTGGACAAACATTAAATTGGAATTACAACTATAAAGTTCTTACGGATGGCGTCGAGGACTATGCAAGAAAATGGATAAAACGAGAACAAGAAGACATTGATTCTCTGTCAGAGTGGTTAAAGGCCGTGAGGTCTTTAATTTTGAACCGAATGAAAGTTTTAAGTAGGTCAATGAGTGACAAGGCTACATCAGTTTTCAAAGACCCCGATGTAGCAAAAACATTGTCTACTATACATGACAAATATGTTGTCGTACCAGCAGACAAAGCCCAAAACAACATTGTTTTTGTCTGCAAAACGTTTTATATCCAATGTTTATTATCAGAGGTAGACGTAGAAAATAATAGCAGTGATAAGACCTACACTGCTACCACTCTCTCCAAAGAAGAGATTGTGGAAAACCATAAATTTGTGCTATCCTCTTTTGGTCTCTCTACCAAGGACGATGATTGTGATTTACCGTCTATGTACTGGATTCCTAAACTCCACAAGAATCCATACAAACAACGTTTCATAGTTGGATCTGCAAAATGTACCACCAAACCTCTTTCAAAACTTTTAGCTTCTATACTCACAACTGTCAAAGAGGGTCTACAGTCCTACCACAACACTTGTTACTCCCGTAGTGTTATTAATTCAATATTGATCCTGAAAAATTCGAAAGATCTTTTGGAGACAATCAGTTCAAGACTATTATCGGAATATAATATCATTCAAACCTATGATTTTTCAACACTGTATACTTCTATTCCCCATACTCAGTTAAAATCCCGACATAAAAACATTATACATCGTTGTTTTTCCAAAAAGGATGGTACACCTAGATACAAATATATAGTTCTTGGTAGAGACTCCTCAGAAATAATTCCAAATCATCTTCCAAATATACACAGGAAGATGTTTACAAAATGCTGGAATTTTTAATTGACAACATATTTGTCCAGTGTGGTGGACGTGTTTTTCAACAAACGGTCGGCATTCCAATGGGAACAAATTGTACTCCTTTACTTGCTGACCTATTTCTCCACTCTTATGAGGCTGACTTTATAGCTGATCTGATCAGAAAGAAAGAATATCGTTTGGCTAGATCCTTCAATCTCAGTTTCCGCTATATAGATGACGTATTATCTTTAAACAATCCTAATTTCGGGGATTTGATACATCGCATCTACCCGAAAGAACTTGAGATAAAGGACACTACAGACACTGTGAAGTCATCCTCATATCTTGACCTACACTTAGAAATCGATGGTAAAGGAAAACTATTGACCAAACTTTACAACAAACGTTCAGAATTGTCAACTTACCTTTCATCTGTGGCAACATCCCTTCGGCTCCTGCGTATGAAGTGTTCATATCACAGCTCATACGTTATGTCAGAGCTTGCCGAAACTACGCAGACTTTTTGTATCGCGCTAGAACTCTGACAAGTAGGCTTCTGGAACAGGGTTATGTTGCTACAAGATTGAATTCATCACTACAGAAGTTTTATGGTCTGACATACACAACAAAGAACATACAGTAACTAAAACTATACATACAAGATAACAAAAGCAAATGAGCACTTCGGACTCCATTAAAAAAAACATGGACCAGGTGCACCGGTAGGGTAAGCATCCTCTGCTTTTCTAAAAACACCCGCCGAGTTGCTCATAAAAAGTCAAGTCCGGGGTAGACAAACGGGGAAAAGACAACTACAGCCGTTGAATAAATCAGTTTTCATGGTGCAGATGGATACACCATAACGATCCACGAGTTCATGATGACGACCATAAAACTTCTGTAGTGATGACTTCAATCTTGTAGCAACATAACCCTGTTCCAGAAGCCTATTTGTTAGAGTTCTAGCGCGATACAAAAAGTCTGCGTAGTTTTGGCAAGCTCTGACATAACGTATGAGTTGTGATATGAACACTCCATAGATAAGAGTTTAAACCTTATCTTGTGCAAATCAAATTATGTAATTTAATGAGTACCTGTATAACACGCATGAATTGTATTGAAATGTTACTACTTTTTAACCCTCTCATTCTTTGATGGATAATACGGATGTCGCTTAATTAATGGGTATTAGTTTACAGTAGGATGGGAGTGGGTCAAAAATCTACCAAGTTTTGTTCGTGGGAAAAAAAACGTCTTATTCTTTTGGAATATTTTCGTATCAATGCTGTGCTATTGTCATCTAACTAACAAAATGTTTTTAGAATTGTTTTATATCTATTTATATAATACAGTAATTGTCATTATTTATTTGAAAACTAATCAAGAAAAGATCAAATGAAATGTAAACAAGACACGTGTTTACCTGTGTGTCTGTTATTGTTATGTTGTTACTAAAAGGAGAAAGTGAATGTCATGTCGGCAATCTTCGGAAGTAATGGCGAATAATTAGATCATAGCTAGCGATCTTCCTTGATTCAAAAACGTTGTTTTCAATATATTCTGCAGATATCATCGGCATTTATTGCTTCAATTGCATTACTACAAACTTATTTCATTTTATCAGCAAAATTCAGTAGAATCAGAATTGAACAAATTTGGCAGCTAATGCAGCTTTAATCATATCCGGATCGAGAGCAATCATGGTCCCAGTACCGACCGTGATAGCGACGGACTTCGAATGTTACCTTCGATGACTCGATCGATATGTTTTCGATATTTTCCAGATCTGCACCGTTCGTTTATCTCAATGTTCAAAGCTAAATATATCCACGCGTTATAGTTTATCACAACTTATTGATAAACCAACGAACTATACTGAACATTCGTCGTCTTTATATTAAATGATTTCATTCTGACAAATGATGTCCACTTTATTCGATATTCTGCCGTAGATTTGTCACTATTAAATCAAATGTGTTACCATTCCCCAATCGTAATTACGACGATTTTAGGCGAAAATTAGCAACTGGAACTCTTGAGTTGACTCTAACGATATTAATTTAATATCGACGTGTATTTCAAACGTGATATTGGCAGCAACCGATGCAGCTATTTCGGATAGAACGGTTACTATTCGGAAAAACGAACGGGAGTGGTTAGCACAAGATATTATGAAGATATTATGAAGAGCATTTGACACAAAGACCTAATACACAAATGAAGGCAGACGTACTAATATACCACGTGACTGAGCAAAATTTCAAAAACATAGAAATGTCAACTCTAAAACTAGTGCGCGTAAAAATTACAACGATAATCTTTGAATAAAATAGTGAACGAAAGACCCTCCTCGAAAACTTGTGATTTGTAAACATATTTCAGATCTTAAATCAGCGTATTACATAATTCCTCCGTTATTGAGAGATAATGTGTTGATGTTTGATGACTTTGAAAAAGCAGACGATGTCAATGATTTTTTTTTTTGTATCGCCGACGAAATTGAATGAGTCAACCAGTCGACTACCGAACTTCAAAAATAGAAATTTATGAAAATGACGTTGACGATATTTTGAAATGTTTAGATACTAGCGAAGTAACTGGTCCTGTTTGATCAGCCCCAGGTTTCTAAAAGAGGCGTTTTCAGAGTTAAAGTACCCATTTTGTAATTTTTTTTAAAATTTAGCATTGTCGATTGCTTCGTTTCCGAATATTTGGAAACAAGCACATGTAAGCCCCGTTTTCAAAAATGGAAATCCTAGTGAGGTAAAAAAAAAACAGATTCAATTTCCTGCTTTGCATCATTTCAAAATGTATGGAACGTTGACTTAAATATATACACAATTTTCCTATAGTTCATAGTGTTATTACTCCTAATCAGTCGGGCTTCACTCGTTGTGACTCAGCGATTTACCAACTTGTTTATATTACAAATGAGTTTGGTAGGGCATTAGACAATTGGAAGGAAGTTCGTGTAGTCATTTGCGATATTAGCAAAGCTATGAATCGTGTTTTGCAAAAGGGGTAATTATTTAAGCTAGAAAAATATGGAATTTCTGGCAATTTTTTAAATTGGGTTAAAAACTACCTCCCAGGTAGAAGACTGAGAGTAGTTCTTCACGGGAAAAAGTCAGAATTAGTGGGAAATAAATATTGGTGTTCCATAAAGTTCTATATTAGGATTATTTTTCTTTTTTATATTTATAATGACATTGGGATGAAATCGATGCATCTATTAAGTTATTTGGTTACGGTATGCGTCTTGATCTATAGATAGATAATACAGCTGAATCAGCGGAAATACTTAGTAAGGATATCGATAAAATTCACCAACGGTCAGAAAAATGGTAAGTAAAATTTAATCCGCAAAAAACCGAGTCAATGGTCATTTCACGTAAACAAATCAAATAACTTCATCCGCCGTTGACAATGAATCAACTGATTTGCAAGAGGTAATTAGTCATAAGCACCTGGGCGTTGTAATATCGACAATGAATTATGGCACAATCATATTGATTATATCGTTAGAAGGCATATAAACGACTAAACGTAATTAAAAAAAACTCAAATTCTCTGTCGATAGATATACTTTGCAGAGAATATATTTTATTCGATCTATTTTGGAATATGGGGATGTAATCTGGGATTTTCACAACCAGACTGGTTGGGAAAAACTTTCCGTAAGACAATAATAGCATAGATTATTAATACTTTAAAGATTGTGACAAATACTACGCCGGCTTATCTACGTAATATCATACCAAACTTAGTCGCAGATCGACAAACCGCTCACACGCGTCAATCTCAGAATATAACTGAGATTCGTACCCGCACAAATTTTCATTTAGAATATTTCCTTGCGTCTGCCATTAAATTATGGAATAAATTACCTTACTGTATACGCGATTCTAAATCTTTAAACATGTTAAAGGTCACCTACGAATGTTTGATAAAAATATCCTACCTATTTAATAGCGGATCAAGAACGGGACAGATTTTACATAGTAGACTGCGATTGCATTGTAATTCTTTTAAATAAATATCTTTTTTTTCTCGTAGCTTAGTGGATTCACCGAATTGCGTTTGTTGCAGAAGTGAATCAATCTTTCATTTCTTATTACATTGTGATATATATAACGCAAACTTCGTAATGAGACACTATTTTCCCTAAATATAACAGTTATGTTAAATACTGATATTTTAATTTTTGGTTCTGATCAGATGACCAATTATCAAAATAAGCAAGTATTTATCAAGACGCAAAAATTTATTCTTAAGGGTAAGAGATTCCTCAACTGACTCGCAACTTCATGAATTTCATTTCTCCAAACTAAGCGCTAGACCATTTCCTTTTCAACAAATGGTCAAAAGTATTAAATAATGTTATTAGGAGCATGCAATCTATGTATTATATTTTTGTCAATATTGCAGGAGATGGACTTGTAAAAGCCTTTGGGTTTGTTTCCAGATCCTTTCAGATATATAAATTGTTTTGTATTATGTGATATGAGTAATTTACTGAATAAATATGTTTAAACTAATTTCCTCAGATGCTCCAATGCTCGACTCGCATTTACAATAAAGTGTCTTTCGTTTGTAATCATTTTCGGTAAAATGAGCTTTACAAACAACAGCAGTTTCTGAAGGCGTCGAACGTTGTTTTGTCGTGTTGATCCATTTTTTTTACTTCATTCCATATTGAGAATCGAACCTGTTATTTTGTCATTTACATTTGTATTGTTTTGTTTTGTTTTGTTTGTTTGTTTGTTTGTTTTTTAACGGATTGATATTGGCGCCAATCATCTCTGATTACTTCGTTGTCTTCGCTTTAATTGTCCTGACCGGATTTATCACAATGTCAATCGTTTCGAACAGTAATGAGCGATTGTAATTGTAATTATTAGTCAGCTGTAATTGAATACATTTCTTCAAGTAATTATTGTGATCATTTATCAGCCAAAAATATGATTACATGTAATTTAATTTAATTAATTACTTTTCAAAATACCATGTAATTCTGATAACTTAATGATTAAATTATGATTGCAATGAATATATTAAAGCCTCAAATGGTATCTATGGATAATGCATTATGTCAACAACAAAAAACGAGTACGATGATTTTTAATTATACAATGCTTCTTTGTGTAAATTTTTCATTTGTTTTTTCTTCTTTTTGTGAAGATATTACAAAATGTTTGTTCAATACCAACAATTTAAAAAAATCTAATTATTCTAATGAAAAAAAATGTTTGTAAGAGCTATCAAAAGATCCTATACAATTGTTTTAATGAATTTGATAAGAAGTACAAAAGTAAAATCCAAGGGTATTATGGCTATTTTCTTTTATATTCAAATATCCCAAAGGGCATAACTGTATATGAATCAAGTGCAATGATTCTGACAAATTCAAGTGAAAGTCACAAATTGTTATTTTGAACTTGTATATATTTTATAGATCTATGTGGTTTAATAAATTGGTGAAGTTTGATGTTCTACTAAACTTAAAAAATAATATTACCTGTTATTAATTCAAAGAATTTATGGCCTTATGAAAATACAAAAAAAAACATGAACAAAATGTTCCAAACCTTTGAATTAATTCATTGTTATTTGCAAATTCATCATAATCAGATGTAATCATGATTATTTGCAAATGTAATCAATTTCTTTCAGAACTGCTGTAATCATTAATTTAATTTAATCATACATTTGAAAAAGTAATTTTAATTTAATCAATTACTTTGAAAGTAATCGGACCCATCTCTGACAGTCATAAAAAAGATTTGGTCTCCATCCGTTTTCTTTTTAATTTTTGTTTTACCACATACTTTTTTTTATCTGATCGAGTAGAGGTCAAAGGTTATCGCCATTGCTTGTCCAGAAACGGTGGGAAATATGTTATTTTTGTGGTTTTTGCTTTCGATTTTTTTCCAGCGCTGCTACATTTCATTTTGATTTTCTAAATCGTTTGTTTTGACAAATAGTAGCAATTACCTCGGGCGGTCCAAAAATAGCGGATATTTAGTTGAATGTTGAAAAAATGAAAGGTATGTTGAGATGAGACTTTGAACCACTCTCCATTTTATTTCAACCATTCCATTTTAATTTTTCTTTTTGTTTGGTGAACTAAACTGACAGTTGGACTGTTGAAAAATAATGAAAAATACTGAAATGGAAACGAAGGATCCTTCCTGAGTTGATCGTGACCATACCTCACATTGCACGACCAATGACAAATGACATGTATTCAAATGACTGTTAAAATTGTACCTTAGATCAAATTTGACCATTCTGTTCATCGTTTTATTAATATATATAAATGGTGCATGAGAGAGACTGAGGTAATATTTCAACACATATATATATTCCTTCCTTAATGGTTGTTTTATGATTTGTCATACATTTATATGATTCTATTATAAAAGCATTTATTTTTTACCTATTGTGAACTTTCCTTTTATTTGTGGCACCCTTTCAGCACCTTCTTATTGCATTTTCAAATTACAACCCATACGTTTTTACAGGGCTTGTGAATCTACTTGGACTTTCTATTAACAGAGTTATGTTGCTACACAATTGATGATTAATACAGTAGTTATATGGTCGTCATCATAAAACTTGTCCGTGGTATCAGTTTTTAGTGGAGTCCGGTTTACTAATTTACTGTTGTTTCCTTGTACGCATTATTTTGATTATTTCATATTCTTTGTTGCTCTTGTCCGTTTCCTTATTCCTTAGTCCTTATATTTTTGGAATATATTACTTTAATCAACACTCACTCGAATCTTGATTACTCTTTGAGATGTTCCCCTATGATATCTACTTTACATTTATTAGAATATTGAAAAATGAATACATTTGAACTCCGTTGAAATTTCTTTTTCGACTACACCACAAACTTTAACATTGACTCGGATGGACAGCAGTAAATTTAGAATTTTATTTCATGTCTTCCAAAACCAAGTAATTAATTGAAAAACATGAGTTAATGTTAATAGGTAACTCTCTTATACGCCCACTTTCAGGCATTCAAAGAATAAGTACTTTAATATTGATTAATTTATAATGAAAGAGTATTCGCTTTGAATTCAAACTTCCCATGAAACACTCGATGCGTTTTGGGAACATTTTAATAAATGATTTTGAGGAATTGCCCTTCCGAACCTGTTTTTTAGTGTTTTCATTTGAATGTAATCGGGTTTTAATTTCCATAATATAAAAATGCCGAATAAGTGCATGATAAAGACTTTCAAAAGTACCGCCCTACACTATAAGTTTCAAATGTTTATTCATGTATGGAAGAGATATTTTAAACCCAAAGGAATTATCCATATCAATTCCATTAAGAAATGTACTGATATGTACTGAATATATCTGACAGAATTCAAAACATCGACAAGTTCTTATGTATTAGAGTATTACTCAAAGGCATCACCAAAAAAACTACGGACTACTAAAATTCTTATTACCATTTCACCCGCCAAGTCTATGCTTTCTCTGAGATATATGCACTAAAAGAAACCTTTAGTCTAAATATTTTACTCCATCAACAATTTTGAGTTAGCCCCCTTTAGGCATTCAAAACCTGTCGATAGTTTTAAAAATACAGATTGGAGACTCATAAAAATAAATGCTGTTCCAAAATACTTTTATTCTAATTCATTACACAGTAAAACATATCATTCGAGATAGCAAATAAATCATTACTCCTTTCAAACGATATTTAAACGTGATCGAAAGAAAGCATGTGGCATCAAACATTTTAGTTCAAAAGGGACTTTAATTAAAAATCTGTTCAGGATAACGTCTAGAATTTGGTATATCGATGATATATACAAATGGCATATTGTTTTTTTTTTCCTAATTACTGCGAAATTTAAATTTAAATTTACACCACAAATACGATATTTCGACAGAACCCGCCGAATCAGAAATAATGACGAAGACTACAAATCTTTTTTCTGTTTGAGGCGGGAAATGTATTGTGATTATCTTGCCAATCCGCCATTTAAATCATCAGTCTTCATGTACTTATGCTCATAATTTGAAAATTTTGTATCCTCAAATCGCGTTATACCACTGGAAGAATATGTCTTTTAAGAAAAATTACTAGTAATTTCTGATTCGCACGGTTCTTGTGTTTACATAAACCTGATTCTTTTATTGACTTTGAAGTTGAGAAAAGGTACAAATTTTGTTATATGAAGTGTAAATATTTATGCATCAATACCATTAATTGACAGAAACCGTCAATAATGACAATGTAGAATAGGCTGAATAAGAGCACTTATAGTTGATCAGCACATAAACATATTAGAGCCTGTTGCATACCGCCATGAGAATAAAGATCTCTTGGAGCTGAGCTCATCCTGTTGTGCCAGCCCCCTAAGGCTGGATATAAAAAACTAACCATGATGGTCTTTTGGTCCTCTAGAACTTCTTTTCACTCCTCCATTTTTAACATCGTGAACTGTTGTTTTAAGCTACACTATTATTATTGTATGTGGAAATCGTTTTTCGACACTAACGTGTAACGTGTACCGTGTGACAATTACGCTGTACACTATAGAAGACGTCAGTTATATACTGACTATGATTTAGTATGTTTTTTTTATAGGCTTTTAATATTTTTTTCTGTTTTGTTTTTCTTATTTAGTGTGTTTATATTGTACTTTTTCTATAATTTCGTCGTTTTATATACCTCTTGGGCGGCTAGATATTTTGTGATATATCATCATAGGACGATGTGATATGAACTAGTGATAACAGAAAATTACCCGTTGTGATTGTGAAGAGTTATTGATATAATCTGATTGGTAGTGAAGTTGCAAAAGCTTCTGTAACCAATGAAATATAATTATTATGTAGATACCAGTGTTTTACCGAATGTTCCCAGTGTAATAAATTTCGATAATTCACACTTTGGTAATTTATATATATATAGAAAGGTCTGAAAAATTCCCAACGATGTTAGAACTGTCAAATTTGCGATGCAAATTTTTGGTCGTTCCCTCCGCGGGACTCGAACTCGTACCGCTGTGACATCTATGGCAACACCGCCTGCACTTAATCCAGCGCCCTAGACCACTCGGTATGTATCCTAGCCTACATATATAGCCTAGCTGGCCGAGTGGTCTAGAGCACTGGACTTTGTGCAGGCGGTGTTGCCATAGATATAAGAGCGGTACGAATGTGGATCCCGCGGAGGGAACGACCAAAAATTTGCATCGCAAATTTGACAGTTTTAACATTGTTGGGAATTTTTCAGGCCTATATATATAAATATATATATAATCAATTAGTTATCGTGAATAACTATAATATTATCACTCCTACCAAGAACGCTTGAGGATTTAACTCGTGCGCATTAACACACTCGTTAAATCAAGGCGTTCTTCGGCACTCGTGATAATCTATCAGTTATTCACTCTTTCCAATTAATTATCGTATTAATATTGCAAAATATCAATATATTATGATTTTTGAAATTGCATTACTTGAGTTGTCGTTTTTACATTAATTTTTTTTTATTATTTTATTATTATTATTATTATTATTTATTTATTTTTTTTTTTGCAATTATCAACTTTCACAATGTATGAAACCTATAATTATCGTTTCTAGTTCTGTTTATTGAACTCGTCTTTCATAATTTCATACCATACCGACTAAACAGTGAATAATAATAGTAGTATTATTAGTAGTACGATGAAAAGTATCACTGCAATCTCACTTTGATCATTTTGATGGATCTTCGAAAACATTTCCATAACAATTTAAAGATGTTATAATATTAACCCACTGAGCGGTGTTCCATACAAAAATTGTTGGCGATCACAAAAAACTGAGTGTCACTTCAAATAACTAAGGGATTATAATTTTTACAAGCAATAAGGAAAATATTCGTATTCCGTTCAGAATCAATTAATATAAATTTGATTACTATGATCACGTTAAATTGCTATAAAATAACGAGGTAAAGATTTGATACGATTTTTTAAACCCATTTTGTTTAACTTTTCCTTGTTTTTAGTATACACGACGGGAACCACGTGATCCATTAAGATGTGTTGCATTGGGATAAATGCCAATTTGAGATAAATAAAGTATTCACCTTTTTGATTGCCAGGATTTTTTCTTATTTGTGAATGACTTTTATCAAATGTTTACTTGTTGCACCAACTACTGCTTCCGATAATGCTTTTCAAGTTAGTGTACAAAAATAAAAGAGTAGTAAAATGAATAAAAATCCCAGCGGTTAAACAAAAGAATGTAATCAACGGACAACGACCAGACATTAAAAATAGGCACACACAACAAAGAACATGTCATAAAAATATAATGCATACAAAGAAACAATAGTTTAATAAGCAACTCTGACGCCACTAAAATAGAGAGTATGGTACAGGTGCATTGATGGGGTAAGCGTCCTCTGCTTTTCTAAAAACATCCGCCGAGTTGTTAATGAAAAGTCAAGTCCAGTGTAGACGAAAGAGGAAAGGAAAACTGTGACACGTTGAACAAATCAGTTTTCATGGTGTAGATGGATCCACATACAAACTTGTTCATTTAAGATGTTTATATATACATTGACGCAAATCAAAGTGTCGTGAATAGCTGACACTTCTTCCTAATGTAATTGTCCTCAAAACTATCTATAACAGACCTAAAACACTGCTTACTGTTTCATTTTTCAATAAACTCGGAAACTTCAAGTGTCTGAGAAAGACATGCACTTTTATTACTCTTGCCCAGACTTCATCTAGGCCTTCAACGAGCAGCTTTGCAGGTGTCTTATATGAAGCAGGAACTGCCAATCCCCACTGCACTTGAGTTAAAGTGCGGTGTGTTTTGTTTGTTTTTGTTTATGTTTTCTTCGTTTACATTGTTTGTTTTGTTTGTCGTGTTTTATATGTTTGGAATTTCCTTTGTTTGCATTTTCATTATGAAGACTTCTGAAATAATATGTATATATAAAACATTAAAATCAAAATAAGATAAGTTGAAAAATAGCACCTTGCAAACTGTTTAAATGCATTTAAAACAAAAAAGACGGGACTTATACCCTGTCTTTCTAAATCCTTTAAATGAAAAAAAAAATGTTTAAATGACATTTGTCACTACAAATGCTTTCTGGTCGTAATCAAGAATTTTTAAATATAATGGCGATTCAACTGCATCATGGGAATCACCAAAATCATAATTTCCCCTCCCCTACCGTCCATCCTGAACGAGACATTTTATAAGCAACTCTGAGGATGCTCATAAAAGTAGATGACACTTACCATACAGGTGCACCTGTTCCATGCTCCAGTTTTTAGTCGAGTTTGATTGGGTTGCTTATTTTCATTGTATATCAATTATTTTGGTAGGTTTGAGCTCTTTGTTGTGTAAGTCTCTGTTCTTTGGCTAGACATTAACCTTGAGTTTTTTTCTCTTAGATTACTTTTCGAATCCTTGTATCCTTGATCTCCTGTCTTTAAAATTTTCATTAAGTAAAATGGAGCTGTCTTATATTTGAATATATATTTAGGTATGCATGATTTTTTATACGATTTATTGAACTTTGTAAACAACTTTTTCAAATCACCTTTGTTTGAAAATGATCCTTATTTTAAGTTATTAAGGAATGACTGTTATATTTTTTTCGGTGAAGAAATAACCACAATAACGTCAATTGAGGTTATTTCATAAAGCCCGAAAAAGTTAACAGTCATTCCTCTTAGTATCAAAATTCAAATTATTTTAAAAGATTGATGCCATCATAGTCACATTATAATTTGGTCTATGAGAAAATGGACAAGATTTGTTTATCTAACCATAAAGCGTATTATTTCTGAAATTAAATTATAAATAATGTCTTCTTTGGCTTGAAGAGCTCTCCTATAGTCTCGATTTAGTCAAAATTGTAGAACCACTCCATGATTGATTTATTATCCTTGCTAGGGGGGAAATGCGTTTTATAGATTTAAGGTTATATCATGAAAGACTTAGTAAACAGAAACAAATTCATATTTATGAAATTAGCCTTGTAATAAAGCCTATCAAAGGCATCATATAGTTGAAGTTGTGAGATTCCTTAGTAGAATTTTTACCCTTGAAAGGCGAAAGTCATTGTCCCTGAAAGGTAAAAAATAGCGTTTTTTGTTCCTTTTTCTTTTTTGCAGTTTTTATCAAATATCTTAGATAGTCATAATAGACAGAGAATATGTTTTCATTTGATAAAATGATCATTATGAAAAAAGAATTTAAAAGTTGAAGGATTACTCCTCAATGGTGCATTTGTCATTGGAAGACGAAACGTTATTCAATTTGTAGCTTAGATCTTGAAAACAATAAAAGATGAAAAAAAAACTGTCATCTAATAAAATGATCCTTCTGTTAAGGCATACATAATTTTCAGTCGTGTTAGGATTGCACTCTGACAATTAAAAGTAATTTTTAAATTTTTGTTTTGATTCAAAAATGATACTAGCAGAAGTATTTATCAAGGTGAGTGATTCGGGTATTCTGGGAATTACAAGATAATCTGAACTGACAGTTAATGATAAAGTCACTCAAAACTGATATTATGAAAAAAAAGGAAAATAAAAAGTCACTTTTGGAAAAAAAAGTCATTGATCTAAATAATACTGCACAACACATATAACAATTAAATCGTATTTCAAGAGCATATAAGGTTAGAGAATGTAAAACTAAGATTTGAGAAATAAAATGTCACATAATCCCCACGTGGCGCATGTATTTATCTTAAAAACGATATAATATAATATAATCAATGAAAGCAATGATCTGCTAGGGCCGTTGACAATGATCAAAAACCAGCTGTTATCTCAAATATGGATTATCTAAGTCATCATCATTCTAGATCATCTTTTGTGACATTCAAATATTTATCTACAAGGTAAGATTTTTATGTCTTGATATTTTACTAATGTAGATTTGTTTTTCATTAATACAATGAGCATTTATGGTCAGGAAAATTTCCTTGAACTCAATTAAATTAGGAACTTAAAGAAAGAAACATAATTTATTTCATGTGAAAATTACAAATACTTACTAATTTTAACATTGTAAATGTATTTGTCGATTAATACAAAATATAGATTGAATTAATAAAGAAGCTAAGTTTTAGGTATGTATGGGGAAATGCAGCATTAACAATCCTTAAGACAAATGAAAACAAAAGAATTAATTAGATTAAATAAATATAATTTTGGACTTTTTTATACCAATTTTTCGTCGATTGCTCAAGCAGTCGTATTTGTTAAACTTGTAAGTTTTGACGTCATAATAAAGAAAAAACTACAATGTCACATCGATACTTTTTAATTAAAGATTTATGATTTTTTTTTACATGACTACTGACTAAGATAGGTTGAAGTCATAACAAAAACACTCTGGAGGGGTTAGTGTAACAATTTGTACACTTTTGATTTTGTATTGATTTTACTTTTTTTGGTGAGATGCTACTAATGTACTTCACTGAAATCAAAATAATAACTTTGTTAGAAACATATTTCATTTCAAGGGGAAAACAAGGGAACCATGGTTCGAACGGTAATCAAAAGAATATTGAGGATAACTGCTTGACAAAAAAATAAACACACGCAACAAAGAACACGAAATAACAAAAATAACATATACAAAGAAACGAAAGTAAAAGATCAAACAAGATTCTTCTACCAATGGAGCATGGGTTAGGTTAATTGGTAAGGCAAGCGTCCTCTGCTTTTCTAGAAACACCGAGTTGCTTATAAAAACGTCACGTCCGGGGTAGACAAAAATAGAAAGGAAAATTGTGACAAGCTGAAGTCTGTTTAAATAGAGCTGAAATAAACAATAACGACTCACGAGTTCATGATGATGACCATTAAACTTTTTTAGTAATGACTTTAATTTTGTAACAGCATAAAATTTTGAAATGTATTGTATATTATTGGATAAAAGATTGAATAACTGCTTTGAGTAAAATATGCCGTGATTTTGCTGGTTTTGTTGATGCATGTTTTCATATCATAACTCATACGTTATGCCAGAGCTTGCGGAAACTACGCAGACTTTTTGTATCGCACTAGAACTCTAACAAATATGCTTCTGGAACAGGGTTATGCTACAAGATTGAAGTCATCACTACAGAAGTTCTATGGTCGTCATCATGAACTCGTGGATCGTTATGGTGTATCCATCTGCACCATGAAAACTGATTTATTCAACAGGTCATAGTTTTCCTTTCCTCGTTTGTCTACCCCGGACTTGACTTTTTATGAGCAACTCGGCGGGTGTTTCTAGAAAAGCAGAGGACGCTTACTCTACCGGTGCACCTGGTCCATGATCCCAGTTTTTAGTGGAGTCCGAGTTGCTCATTTGCTTTTGCTACTTTGCATGTATGATTTTAGTTACTGTATGTTCTTTGTTGTGTATGTCTCTTTTCCATGTCGCGTCTTTGTCCCTGGATTACATTCTTTTGATTACCTCTATAACCTTGGTTCCCTTGATTACTCTTTCAATTTTAAACAATGTAACAAAGATTCTTGAAAGCACTACTAAAAAGCAATTGTTGTTTACAGATTATATGCAACGAAAACAAAAAGTAACATGGTCACTCCCAAAACAGTATCAATACTACTAAGTGAAAAGAGTTGAATTTTATATAGTTATGCCACCTTTGTATAGTTGTACTGAAGTTAAAGAAGACAAATTATAATCAACGTATATAGTTGATTTCGGTGAGAAAGGAGGAAATTAAACTTGATCGATCGACCCTTCCGTTGATCGGTTCTATATTTACTATTGACTAATCGATTTTCGTTTGAAAGGCGTGCTGTTGCCGTCTGAATGACTGCTTCATACAGTTTATCCAATTTTGAGAACTGTATTTGTATTTGAAATAATAGGTTCTTTTTTATATTCATTTCTCCCCCGCGCCTTGCTTCAAGTTTCCCTCAAACAAAAAAAAAAGTCAAGGAAGCCAAGTGCTGGACTTGAATTCGATCATCAGAAGCGACGCCTGATGTTCAATTTTTATTGTGAATTTCGGCAGTGACGCAATCAGTTAATTTTTGTGCCCATTTTCTCAATTCTTCATTTGTAGGCCGAAATGTGTCTTAATTTTGGGGACTCACTATCCTCCATACTTAAAACTCCTTCCAGACCATCAAACAGAAATAAACACTATGCATTCTAGGAGGATTGTATAGAAAAGTGTCAGGTTGGCTTTTAACCTTCTTTACACACAATTACAACATATCAGGCTATAGATGACCAACGCGACCTTTTTCAAATAGTGTAAAGGATATTAGTATTGAGCAGATATTTTACATGTACATGTACATATAAAATCATTAGAATTATAAAATCAAGGACCTTTTGAAAGTTTAATTCACAGTTAACTATTTTTGTTATTGTCATTAATCTTAAACTAATAAAGCACGATATTTATTTGTGTAGGCTTTGTTAGATTAGACAAAGCTGTTCTTGTTTTAGTACATAAAAACTTCTTTGCAACGTACAAATATTCATCAAATCAATATTCCCGTCAAAGTGACCATCGAAATATACAAATAAATAGTTTCCTTACAACTAAAAGTTTGAAAACAAAGAGATTTATGTGCACGTGTATCTTACACAATGTATCATATATCATCTTAATCTAAAATTACTATTGAATACACCTTTATAAAATATTGAATACCTTTATGGACGTGTCAATATATTGACTTGTCATGTCCTTTTAAACGAAGAAGCGACATAATTCAAATTATACAAAAACATAATTGATTTTTGCAGCATTTCTCTCATATTGTAATACATGTCTAGTTTTCATTCATTTCTAAGCACTGCTGTGCAAGATTTATCATATTTACTTGATTTTTGTCATATGATAATATAGGTCGATACACAACTTTCGTAAGACAACAATATCCCTTACTCTTAAGTTAGTCCTCTTGAGAAAATAAAACATCAAAAAAGACCTTTGCAATGGCTTTAGATGTACAAGTTTATGACTGCCAATTCTCAATACTTATTCGACCAATGATCGACGACGACAAAGGAGGGCGACATCACGGTCTATGTATAAGCATTATAAATTTCTACCAATTAAGGGGGAATGACAAAGTGGCAAAGCAAAAGTAATCACTACATTATATACTGCCCCGGACGATTAAATGGACTTTTTATCAGGTTATAAAAATGTCAAATACAATTTGTAAATTGAATGTGTACGCCATGACAAAATATAACAAAACATAAAATATAAAAAATACAACACTAGAAATTTATACAGAAGTATTGTAAACGTTAAATTTTCGCGGTTGCTAATTTTCGCGATTTAAAAATATGATAGAAGTATAAAACGTTTAAAATCTATTTCGCGAGATATTTGTGCGATTTTCTATCCACAACGAAAATAGCGAAAAATTAGAACACCACGAAAAGTAGTACGTTTAAAAGTAATATACTGATAACTCTCCGACTTACATATAAGAATCAAAGCTGGACACAAATTCCGCATTATATGGAAAATATATGATGAAAAAGGAGACTTTTGAAAACATACCACGTTTTCTATTCAAATGCCAAAGCTGCATTAGTTTTTGCAGCGAATGATAAAATGTAAATACATGCGTAGCGTAAAAATCGAATAAAAATATCAAACGCTGTATTTCTAAACATTTTGTACAATATGACTTGAAATTATAATCCTGGGAGTTAAAATGTTTATGTCTGTCATCATTTACACGTATAATTTTTTTTCTGATACTTAACGAATAAGCTAGAACAAGGAAATGGGATTCCAATGTCAAATGTTTATTCCCAAATGAAACTTAAATATCATTGCATAAAGTTAAAATTCTCATACTGAGTGGTACAAAATAAGGTTAGTAGACATGTGGGTGATTAAAAAATACATTTTAATCTATGGGTGCTGTTCACGTATTATGTTACGTTTATAAAAGACCTGGAGTAAGGAGCTTTCATAGAAAATATTGGCCACAAAATGCAATAAAATATTATATTGTTTTATATTTCGCCTATAATTTTGCCTTGTTATGATCATGTGGTTTTTAACAACATTTCTGTAAAAAATATTTCTTTACTTTGATGCCTTAACATAATTAAAACATCATAGTAACGGTAGCTTGCATATGGTTGTGGAAATTCTTTCCAGTAACCCTTAAAATATGCTGATTTTAAGATAAAAAGTAATCTAAAACATTTTCCACCAACAGATATGTTATATGTTGTGTAAAATAAGTACATGACAAATAAATTTTGATAAAAGGGTGTGAAGTCATCAAATTTTTAAACAATACTAAAAGCATTTTCTTATTTTCAATGTTTAAATAAATTGCAAAAATACCCAATTTCGTAATTTTGTTTCACAATTTCAGTTTTGAAATTAAATTTTGAAATCAAGTTGTAAAACAAAATTTTTCTGTCTCAGAAGTTCAAACGTACACATGTTCAGGAGTTAGGAAGACACTTTATATTTGGGCATTGGGACAATTTTAAGCCTGTCTATTTTTTATCATCTCAAGTCTTCTTGTTGGCCTATATTCAATTGATAACGAACTGCGCCTTACTATTTAACAATATAAAAACATAATTTCATAAAACTTAAATGATATTGTCACATTAAAGCAATAATGATAATCCAATTTACTATGAAATACTAATACGATAATTTTTGACATTGTATATTGTGAAGAATCACAGCAAGTATAGATAAAAAAAATCTGTTTTCATTTTATATATATACATTTAGGTTACACATACATTTATTCAACCAATAAGCTTTTACAACTTTCGTAAAAATAGATTTACACAAATTTCAGTTCACTTGTGTTATGTCACTATGAACAAATGTACATTAAATCTGCATAAGTGAACACAGGTAAAAGTGCCATGCATAACATATGTAAAATATATGTTGTAAGCAGAGAGTCATTTATTCTTTTGTACATCACAAAGTCTGTTGAACTTTCTGAATTTAAATATTTGAATAAGTTCTGTTCGACCCTGTTTTATTATGAAATATAGAAAAACACGTTATTTCTACACTACAAGGTAGTAAACGTCTTTTGATAATTTAAGTGCTATAGGTGTCTAAGGGGATATATAATCTTCATTAGATTAAACTGAAGATAAAAAAAAACTCCATAACACATTGTTCTATGAAAATCATTGCATTATATAATTATCATTTGAGCCTATGAAAATTAGGGATCTGTATCATGATAGTCTGACATTTGCCAAGGTTTATTCTATTGTGACGATCAACTATTAAGACCCGCCATCAAACAGTTAGTAGGTAAGAGTACTCTCTGAACTTTAAAACCAAGCCTTAGAAAAAATAAGTTAATCACGAAGTTCACGGAGCTTATAAAAAATAACAATATCTCTTGAGGGCATTTAAAAATAGTTTCAACCTTACAACATCTAGCATTAAGTATTTATTTGTCATATTTTTTCACATGGAGGTCAATCTTTACGCGTGCTTTTGGTACTATAAAGGTCTTTACTTGTAAAAATTGAAGTGATCTTGCAAAGTCCATACTTCTGCAACACAAAGTTTTTTTTTCCGGTTTATATTGTGGATTTGTCTTTTAATTGTTTGTTTGTTTAATTTTTTTTTATCAGACATAATTTTTTTGCTTTAAGACCAATTACCTTTACGATGAGGATACTAAGAAGGAAATATGCAACACCACTTGGGCTAGTAGTGATGATAGTATTTGTTTGGTATTCTGTGGTCATGCTTGAAAATATAAACAAACCTGGCATCAAAGAATTTGAAGACGTTTATGATTTGAAAGTACGAGAAGCGATGAGAGAAATAAACGATCAGAAAAGTGGAGTAGATGAAGCGGAACCACTACAACCTCCGGGTAATGACGAACATTCAAATAATCTAGATGCTCTATATGATAAGCACAATGCAAATAATAACGAATTTATCAAAGACTTTGGCAATATTGAAGAAAACGAGTTGAAAAGGTCACAGAAAAATCAACACAATTTCCAAAACGACGGAGACAATGATTTACAACCGGACGATGATCATGGAAATATTGCAATTGAATACGACAATGACGACGACAAAGATAACGATGACAAAAATTCAAATGATGAAAAAGGAGACAAGGATAAATTTCAAATTAATCCTCCATTAAAAGACCTACAAAAAGTTAAATTGCCTGTGAAACAAGGCTTAGGTAAGCACAATAATTTAAAACAGTCAGCGATAACATATATAAAATTGTATTATCTTGCGTTACACTTTACGGATATTTTACTTTCAATTACATATTGTTCAACATATGATAATTATATGGTGATCGATTATGGTAATTCACATAGGTTAGTTATATGATTATCATATGATTCTCATTGTTGGATGAATTTCAAAATGCATTCAAAGGTAGATTTTTTTATTATTATTTTATATATAAATTATATATTTCATGTAGTCGTAATCCACCACTACACATTTCTTCAAATTTAACTTCTTTGTCCAGAGGTCTCCTTAATTCATTCTTGCTGCAGATGAAGTTTAGCAAAATAACAGTTTGTTTAATTGGGTACAAATTGATGGTTATTGCAAGGTTAGTCTTTCATTTTTTTTTCAATTAAAGCAAATTGAATTAAATTAAGACTCATTATGTTTAGCTATAGATAACTTTAAACTGCATCAATATAGATTTAGGAAATTGTGATTTACAGTGTTCAATTTCAATTATGTTTTCCTGATTAATTATTAAAAAAAACAGTTGATATTGATTCAGTTAACATGTGCTTCAAAATTCAATATAAAATACTATAGTAAATTTAATTTTACCGTATACCTACTCGGATTAGAAGTGAACTTGTTTGTTTTATGATTCACATATTTTAAAGATTATAACTCGTGTTTTCATACAATAAAATGATATAGTAATTGCACAACAGGAAATATTTATGTGTGACTGTTCTGGCAGATATTATCGCGTGTTGTTTAACAGGCGCGGATCCAATGACTGGCGTGCCGGGCGTACGCCCTCTTTAAATTTTTTTTTTACCACAAGTTTCACCCCATAATATTTTTTTTGCCTTGCTTTGCATGGCATTTAATACAATTAACGCCACCATAAACTAAAATCCTGGATCCGCCCCTAAAGCTATTGTCTATTCGTATTTGTTCTTGTATTAGATGAGAGGCGAATTGTCAAGTATTAATTAGAAATTAAAGAAAAAACATCAAAAAGATGCATACCTGAAATACTGTTTTAGTTTGAATACATACTTTTGAAATATTATTGTTTCAACATTTTAAACAATAATATCAAACCATGAAGGAGATTAAATGAGTTTGCACCCAAACTATTTGCAAAATTCGTTATTGGTGATATTGGTATGAATTTTGTACAATTGGAGGTACCCCTCTTCGAAATCGGAAATAAGACAAGAATGACCATTTTAAAAAAATCAATCTGTTCACAATTCATACATTTACCAATATTGCTTCATGATTATTATCATGCAGCTCGGAGTGGCAATACACAATACAAGTATAGCTTGTTTTCAGTAAAACAGCCATCGAGATTCTAAAATTAATGCTTAAGCATCCCGTAATGCATTGCATGTTTGTGTATATGATAAAATATTGTCTTTTCTTGTTTTTCGGAACGGGGAATGTGTCATTTGAAACACATGAAGTTCTGTATTTGCATCGACGTGAATATTGCTTTTAGTTTTCAGAACTTTAATTGGAATGTCCAACCATCAAGCATGCTTTTTTTAAATTTAAAGACAAGGTTTTATGTATGTTTAAACTGCAGTTAAAGTAATGACATCCGGCTACATTATTGTGCGTTTTCTTAAAAATATTTGCAAATAAACTATTTTCAAAAGTTTCCTTATTATATAATATTTATGATGTAAGTCAAAAATAAATTTTATTAATAACAAACAAATTGGAGTGTACATGTTCATTAAGATCGTAAATGTTTACAAGTTATAGGAAGGTTAAATACAACATATTTATTTCGTCAAATACTAATTGTGTGCAGCAAGGACGGACAAAAATAATGTCTCTGTATAAATCCATATTGAAAATAAAAAAAGGAATATGAACATGAACTGTAATATTTTTATTATTTTTTTATTATTATTATTATTGTTTGTTTTGTTTTGTTTTAGGAGAAAATGGAGAACCTGTTAATATAAGCAAACAGTCATTAAATGCAGAAGATTTAGAAGAATATAATGCTGGGTGGAAGAATAATGCTTTCAATGAATATCTTAGTAACCGTATATCTTTAGATAGGTCATTAAAAGACCCAAGAGATGACAAGTACGTAATTTAATTTAACGCACGGTTGTCCTTACTATAAACGTATCGACATTAAACATGGGATAAACACATTCAATAATTCTACAATAATAAATGTGATATTACACACACAAACACACAAACGCAGAGTATTTTTTATTATGTTATAAATAGGCGTCCTCAATGAAGGAATCCGCTGTATACGGAAATAATGCACACACCATGATAAACAAACAAGACCATAAGCTTCATCTAGTTAAACCATACTCTTTCTGTTTAGACAATTAATGACTTTTGATATTCAATAAAACTGCATCTTAAAAAAAGTTCTTTCTAACAAATGTATATTTGACATATACAGAACTAGTTAAATGCTGTAAATCTTTACTAAAAAAACAATTTATTTTTATCAACAGACGAAAATAGAATTTTCACTAATGGTTGAAAGTTGGCAATATTTAATTGTGTAATATTTTCCACAGTGGCGAGATTTAAAAAAGGAGATTGTGATCACGTTTATTTTTGTGCTTGTCCTAAGGAAGTAATTTCTGACTCTGTATGTCTTGTATCGTTTTCATTATCAGTTTTCATTATCTTGCGTGAGTCTATATGGGCAACTATTTCGCTTCACCTTTGTATAATGTTTTGGGACTAGCTGCAACCTGACCTGTAAGATGAGGGTTTCCTCGTCATTCATTAAGTATGCATGAGTGGCCTTGAACTGAAATGTTTCATCCCGGTGGGGTTGTTTCTTTGATATATGTACTATATCCATTCTCGTTATCACATTTTAAGAATACAGTTGCGAAAAATGTCTTTGGAGTATGAATAACAAATTCTTCTACAAATTTAAACAAAACATAAATCAATATTTCAGGTGCAGACTAATCAAATATCCGGACAACCTCCCGGATGTAAGCGTCATTGTTACCTTTCACAACGAGGCTTGGAGTGTCTTGCTTAGGTCTATCCATAGCATTATAAACAAAACTCCAGAACATCTTCTGAAAGAAGTTATATTGGCAGATGACTGTTCTACCATGCGTATGTATTTAAAACAAATATTTTAAGTTATTTTTAATATGTTAAAATATGTTAAATTGCAAGGTCCAAACATTTTGTCCGCTTTCTCCAAATCTAATAATTTTCATTTATAACACTTTCTTTTTTTCTTTGAAATAACATGTCTTGTGGATTCAAAGTAGATCATAAAATTACATATAAGTTATAGTGATATATGGTTGAATGATAAAGTTTTCACGTATGAAATAAATTAAGTTAATAATAACACACTTACGCGTTTACAATAATACAAAATAGATATATAATATTTAAAACTTTCAGCACATTTATTTGAGCCATTAGAAAACTACCTAGAAGATTATCCAAAGGTCCGCGTTGTCCGTGCTAAAACTCGAGAGGGCTTGATAAGGGCCCGTTTGAGGGGATACCGAGCAGCCACAGGAAATGTTCTGGTCTTCCTAGACTCCCATATTGAATGTGCTGAGGGTATGTGAAATGTATGTATACTGGAAACTTACATATACTGTCATTTTATGGCGAGAACACACGTTAGTAAATCCTTTCAAATACGCACTGAATACAATTTTGAATCAGTGAATTTATTTTAAACAATTTAGTAATCAGATTTATGTGGCCGAAACTACCATTTGACACTGATGCGTCATTCTTTGTATAAATCATAAGACTATAGTAAAGTACCACGGCATACTTTAGTAGAGCTGATCGGTGCCAGATTTGGCTGCTTACTTTCATATTTGTTATTTTGAGTATTTCGTATGTACACGTTTTTGGTTCTTATGCCGCTGTTGCTAGGAGACACATTAACAGAATACCAGAATTTGTAATTTTGATATTTGTATTCGGTAATGACTTTTTAATGTAATGTATAATCAGTCCATATAATAAATTGTATTATAACTAAAGATGTTAAATGATAAAAAATGTTACAACACAATTTATAACTGAAATTTTTTCAGGATTCTTCAAAAACCGAACGGCACTGTCTGAAGTGTACGCGAACAGCTCTATAATTTAACACTGACATTCTCAAAGCCTTTTTGATTCTGTTGATTGTCCAAACAAAGTTCTGACTGTCAATCGTCCCAGCTACTGATTAAGTTGTTTCTAAGAGTACGACAGAACCTGAGAAATGTTTCGCTCTCGCTCTTATAACAACACGTGTTTTTTTTTTACGATAAGTGACTCCGCTTTTGACTTTATTAAAAATTATGCAAATGAATACTGTCGATATAAAACACCTCAGGACTTAAACAAAATAAACATTATGGCATTGACTTACTTTGCGTGTAAAGAAGTTTCGCCTACTTTCATATTTATTTGTTTTTGTTCACTCTGCAATATTATGCAATCATTTCGTCATTAGTTTAAACCTCATTTATTCATCAAAGGATGGGTAGAGCCTATGCTTGATAGAATAGCCAGTAATTGGACGACAGTCGTAACTCCAGTTATCGACGTTATTAACGACGACACGTTTGGATTCCAATTTCAAGACGCTAAAGGAACAAACGTAGGTGGTTTTGATTGGAACCTTATATTTACCTGGCATCCAATACCTGAGCCAGAAAGAAAACGTCGAAATTACGAAGACCATCTACCTGTCAGGTATATTATGAAGAAATCATGTTGACTGAATGTTGCAATATATTAAATAAATAAAAGGACTCAGTACATACAAGATTTCAAAACCAACGTAAATTATTTTCTTGAAACTAAATCTTTTTCCAATTATGGTATGACGTAATCGACTAACCATTTCAGAATACGGGTAATTCTGTTTTCCGTGACAAAATGATAACAGCCCTTTCATCTGATTTGTGTTTGTAGATCACCAACTATGGCGGGAGGACTCTTTGCTATCAGTAGAAAATATTTTGAGTACATAGGGACTTATGACGACGGAATGGACATATGGGGAGGAGAAAATCTTGAAATTTCCTTCAGAGTATGTACCTTTAAAGGGAGTTGAAATATATGTTTTCTAGCTTCTAGCAAATGGTAGTTATTGAATGCAATGACAGTAATAAGGACAAGAAGTTGAAGAAAGATTATTTTTCCCTTGAAATCTTTTTACGGCAAATAGCAATTTAAACAAATGTATACACAAAATACACACACGTTTATGCAGTGCAAATAATGGTAACTACTAGTGATATAATGGCAAACTTAATAATCAATGGATATGTAATGACCAAGAGAAGCGAAAAACAAAGTAGGAAAAGACCTGATTTGTCTTTCCATTACTTGATTTTAAACTTTTGTTAAATTTAAGTAATTTGTGATTCATTTTCTTTAATTCAACCTCAGATATGGATGTGTGGAGGGACCTTAGAGACAACACCATGTTCTCATGTAGGCCATATTTTTAGAAAAAGATCACCGTACAAATGGAGAGGTGGCGTTAACGTGTTGTTGAAAAATAATGTTCGCTTAGCTGAAGTATGGCTTGATGATTATAAAACTTATTTTTATGAAAGGGTTGGAAACAAATTGGTAAGATTACGACATACGTGTAAGTTTTGTTTACTTAAATTCTCACAGAACTTTCTATTTTAATACCTATGGTTGAAAGTAATCTATTGCGTTTAATTGGCAAGCTTCTTCATTTGTCGATGTTAAGGTTTATTTTTCCTTTTTACAAATGTATGATATCGTTGAACTAGGACAACGTTCTATCCTATTCTCATTTGACAATCTACATGCTGATTTATTAATATTGTGTATTTTAAACAGTTTTAATTGTATGCTTTATTTTTGTCTACTACTTAGGGTGATTTCGGAGATGTTTCATCGAGAATAGAGCTCCGAAAAAGGTTGCATTGCAAAAGTTTTGATTGGTTTCTAAAAAATGTGTATCCAGAAATGTGGATTCCTGGAGAATCAAAGGCCCATGGTCAGGTCGGTTAATCCTTATTCTGTAGATTTTGAACCAATATCATATATTATCTAAAGCTAATGTGCTTTGCAACATATCCTTAAATTTGTATGGTAAGTATAAACAGTCATTTATGAAAAAAGTGGAAAAGATATTTGGAAGTGACATACATATTGCACTTTATCAGATATATAGTTTTCATCGACGTTTCAAAAAGTGCAGAATTCAGTACTTTTTAAATTTCGCTAAGTCAATTTTCACCAATATCATTTTCAGATGGCATAAAAGCTTTCGATCTTTGACGGTAACATTATATGTTAAGTATATTCAGATCCTTGTGAAGACCTGTAGTACAAAGGCAAGTACGTAGGCGCAGCAAATAGACATACAGGACACTGAATGTGTAAAAACTTTCATTTGTACGGATTCGAACATTTGTTACAAAATTTCTCCCGTTTTTGTCTACTTGCACATTTAGGACAGGAATGTAGAAACACGTTTTTCTATCCTTGCAAGAAAAGGTTTCAAACGTTTTCACTACTGCATTAAAATAATAAAAAGACGTAAAGCTATATGATGGGTATAGCATGTAATATTTCATCAGGAAAGTAAGATCCGGGTATATGGCCTAGTAATAAAGTGGCATATTGAGTTTGTAAAGATATACGCGTATTTCTAGAAAATCAAAACCCGAGAAACTTTCTAGAATCGCATAATGTCTGATCAGCCATTATTCTCAAAGTGAAAACCGCATCTACGGATTCCAATATTTATTCTTTTAAGTTGAGATGGATCAATGTAACATCCCCCTTCCAATTCTCACTTCTGCTTCAACAGTCTTCTTCCAATATATTATCGATCTCAAATTTAATTTTTCATGTTTGGTATTCACCTACTTTGCTGGCCTTGGAATCAGTTACAAATACCTGTTTATTTTCATTTTTTGTAGATAAAGGCTAAAACCAGGCCTCACTGTTTGTCTGGTTCTGGTGACTACGGACAGACAGGAAAAGTACTTGGATTGTTGTCCTGTACGGAGACTTATAACGTATGTACATTTATAATTAACTATTTCTGTAACTTATGAAAAAAATATCTTCTCTCGTATATGTACTAATTATAGGTATATAAGAAACATATTACCAACTCAATATTATTTGAAAAGCTTTAAGTGCCTGAGCTAAAATTGAACCAAATAGACTAATTATCTTGTTCAAATCTATATATGACGTTATGTTTGTTTTTACGTGTACAATTTTCGCTGTCTCAAGTAGCTTACAAAAGTTTTATTACATCGAAACTGCAAAGGGGTATAAATTGGTAAAATTGTCCATCCCGACGACCCTTCCATCTTTTGTAACACAGAAATTCCATTTCATATCCTTTACTCTTCAATGAATGGAACTCTCTCCTACACAATCCCAATGTGCAACTTTTTAATACTTTAAAATAAAAACAAATTGGAAGTAGAAAGGTAGTAATTGTTTTTTTTTTTTTTTTTTTTGGTTTAATTTCATTTGTCATCCATTTATCCATTTTATCAATACAAAATCAATATCGATTTGGAGATGTATTGTTATGAATACAAAGTTGAGAAAGTTGCCCACGATTGGATAAGAGAAAAACTATGCGCGCCTTCAACATTATATTAATAGAACCATATATACCTAAAGGTTTAAAAGTAACAAGATTTTGAAATTCGATAAATCGTCAAATAAACAGAAAGTAGATAACTGGCATAGACAAACAGTATACATTTATACATCTCACTCAATATTTTTATCATAATTCAAATGATGTTTTCTTAGATTTAATTAGATACATCACACGTCAAAAGCCATAAAACAATATTCCTTTCAATCGGACATAAATACCTTAATTTTATGAACAGCTCAGCGGGTGTTTCTAGGATAGGAGGGGACGCTTACCCACCCAGTGCACCTGGTCCATGCTCCCAGTGGAGTCCGAGTTGCTCATTTTCTTTTGTTGCTTTGTACGTATTATTCAGGTTAATTTATGTTCTTTGTTGTGTGTGTCTGTTTTCCATGTGTGGTCTTTGTTTCTTGAATACATTCTTTTTAATCCTCAGATATCTCAATTGAAAATAATAGTTTGAGTTAGCCTAATATGTGTTGTTTTATCAAATAGCGCTCAAAGGTTGATCATGAAAACTGGAAAAAAACGAGATCTAGAGTTAGTATACGTACAGACGCATGTAGTCCTTTTCACAAAATGTTGTAAATGTAAGTTCAGTCAATAGTTATTTATGACGTCACAATTATTTGATATTTTATGACATCATAACAAAAGACTAGTTTTACACTTACATTTTTTTTTGTTCTGTGAAAAGGACCGCTGATGATTTATTTCGTCGTCAGAAGAAAGTTATTTTAGTAATGCTTATGATTTAATAAATGCTATTTTTTAAAATAGAAAACCTTGTTTTATCGTTTCTAGCATTTATATTTTGCAATTTTTAAGATATATAAACTTTTTTTATGTTGTCTATCTTTGTTTCCATTTTCATTAATTATTAGTGTGTCGTCCCTGTTGGATGCTCTGTTTTTAACGATCCCGAGGTTGTGGATATAGTGTTTTAAATAAGGGTTTTTAAGCTTAGATTTTACCCTATGACCAACACACTGTCACATAATGCACTGTCTGTTATTGGGTTGCACGTTTAAAGTTGTATTCATGTTATTAAGTATCACTCCTAATGGAAAAAAATTGCACGAGTAGATTCGTGCATCATGAAAACTTACTTAATTCAAAAACTCTAACAAACCACATTTCTACTATTTGTCATTCGGTTCTTGCAGTTGTTAGATAAATTGTATACAATGTAGATTATCACTTTGTCAGGGATATTACTCCGGATTTTTGTGGTGGAAGAAAAATACATTTTTATTGATTGGTTGTTTGAACGTCTGAATCAAATATCAAAACAAATCAAGTTCTAATACATATTTGGTAAAATTAAATTGATAATTGAAGCATCGACAAAACAACTTTGACTACATAAAATAATGCTTCTTTGTCTAGAACATCATCGACATGGAGACGTTCGTACTAAATTTATACAATCTTAGTATTAACTTTATATAGCAAATTTTCATGGAAGCTTCTTCATTTTTTTATCCAATTTTATTGCAGATATTGTTTTCATAAAGTTATAATTTTATCATTATTTATTTCGTAGATGTGGTACCTTACACTTGCTAATGAAATTCGTAGAGACTATGGATGTTTTGATTATAGCAAAGGTCCAAATATACAAGTAGATTCTTGTCACATGATGGGAGGAAATCAAGACTGGGACTACAGAGTTGTAAGTTATCTAATTGATTATAGAAATAATCAATGCAAAAATATTAAAGAACCACTCAAATATTTCACCACTAACACAACATGTCTTTCCAATTATTCAGAACATTCAGAACGAAAAACGTCAAAGTGTCAAAATGTTCTGCGTATCAAGAATTTTGGTTACCAAGTTTCACAACAGTACCCCTTTAAGAAAATACTATGTGTTGCCAGACATTAATTAAAGGATTAAGTTTTCAATCAGTAGGTAACATCTAGGGTTATTATAACATTGGATATATTTCTCAATTTTTGAATAAAAGTACTGAAATTTTTAATTGTCCGAACGGTGTAAAAGTACTTTACTTCTTGAATACAAATTTCGTGCATTACGGAAGGAACACAAGTGGATTCTTCAATTCGCAGTTTTGAGGCTTTCAGTATACACATTAATAAGAATCACCTTTTCGTTGGGAACCAAATTTCCCGGTGTGGCCTACTCACTAAAACAACGAAATTTGGCACCACACGAACATTAGTACTTTTACAATATTTATTTTCATTTTGATTAAAATTACTGACTATTTTAATTCTCGCATATTCATATCCAAGAATTCTACAGTGGCAGATCAAGGATATCATCATGCTTTTGACTGTTCATGACTCACCAACAGCTTTTTTTACGTTTAAGATATACTTTGTTAGATAAAAGTTATTATATTTTATATAATCAGTTAACAAAATGCTTTGTCAAACAATCAGTTACTTCATAAATTTATGAAACAGCTACTGATATTTTATTTGTAATAAAAATATATCTATCTAAATATTCAAACAAACATATAAACAAATATAAAATAGAATAAATGTACGTAAGACTTTCATAACATTTAAGCAGAATTTCATATTTTAACATTGCAGGATAACACATTATTCCACAGTGGTTCGGGAAAATGTTTAGAGATTTCACAAGATGGCAAAAGTATATTCATGAATACATGCCTCGGAACTGACTACCAAATATGGGAATGGAACCGAGGGCCCCCGAAAGGACCTTCAAGAAACTGGAATAGTTCAGACTGATGTAACATATGAATATTGAGTATTGTTATAAAGGGAAATGTTTATTGTTTAGTTGTGCTTAAGCCAAAGTTATAGTTTTATTATGAAATATTTAAGAGGAAGGGTTTAACGTAAATCTATTATTTGTTAATATGTGACTCAAGTTTTGTGGAGCATACTTTATCAAGAAAAAAAAACAATACCAATCATATATATTGCTAATTTCGGTATACTGTACACGTATTTCAAGGAGAAAATTCTCATGAGCAGCATCAGAATCAAATGTTAAGGAAGATCTGAATCCAACATGTAACTGTAAACAAGAAGCAGTCAAAGACAAAACTATCAAAATAAGAAGCCAAAATTCATCACTGAGAGGTTCTACCATAAACGTAGTTTACAAAGCTGCAAATTTGCACAGTAAATACTAGTATAATGTGGTTTCTTTTAGAATGGTAATAACAGCTTTATGCCTTAATAAAAAGACAATCTTACTCGTACTTAATATTGCTCAAATGGTGCTATATGAATTTTGAATTATGCTATTTCTAAAACTTTCAGTTGCTTTATTTTCATTTTGATATGTTTAGAATGATGACTTGTACTTACTAAAGCACAATTTATCATATTGTGTTTTATTCACGTTACTATTTAATCGATCATATGTCATATAAAGGTTTGTTTTCAGTTTGAAGGCATCATGTATGTCATCTTGCCGTAGGTCATTGATGATCAATCATGTATGTATATCCTTTGGAGAAAAATTCCAGTTCACTTATGGAACTGGTTCAGCATTTATTTTGTAACAATCTTAATTTTCAATTACATATCAAATATATATTGTTGATATTTCCCTTAATCATTGCTAGTAGCAGTTTACATCACTATTAAATCAGCTTATATGTCAATTTCTTTATATGAACGCATTGCATTAATATTAATCTTTTACAATGTGTGAGTAAAAGCTGACTGTGTTGATATTAGTTTTTTTTTCTTGTTTTCCACCATGAATATACTCATTGCAAACTAAAAAATACAAGATACACAAAGTGAAATATGTAATAAAACAATTTTTTATATACTATTAAAGAAAGTTCATTGTTACCTCTTACAAAATTCTAAAATACATGGTTCATTGATACCAATAAAATGATTGATATATGACAGGCAAAATCGTTAACCTAAGCTTCTTTTTTCGGTCCAAATAACTAAGTTTTTATTTCTAAATGGCTAACTGTTCCGCTATATTATGCTTCCGCATATATAGTCCTTTAATGTCAATAATAAGCCGAATAAAGTGATATAACTATTCGATAATGATGTACATCATATTATCTGTAAGGTACCCGAACTTTAGTCATATGCTTTCAAATCTTGATATCTAGTGTTAAAATACAAATGTTTATCCTAATATTAAATTTTAAGCAGATTATAGATCTATCGTGTATCTTTCTAAAACGGCATGTCTCTAGGCTGAACAAGAATCTCATTAACTCCAACGTAGTCTGGTTGGGTAACAGCATACAATACTGCATTTGCTATGTCTTCTGGTTCTAAGTTTTTTCCGGAGTTTACGTCATTGAATGAACTCATCTTCAAGTTTGAAATAAAAGAGGAAGCTTCATGCAATTTAAGATTTAGCATGTGTGGTGTGTTAAAAAGTGTTTTGGTATGATTAAAAATTAAAATGAATAAATATATAGATCGATCGATATGATTCAATAATGTTTTTTTCAGGATAATCAGCTTCAATATTCTCGTAGGAAACAACCGTTTCGATTTTATTCATGGACATTATCGCAAAATACATCAAAATACAGTTTCATTTTGATCAATCGTTTTCCCCAGTTACTCCTCTTTTAATAATGTCATTCACATTGGCGTAACCACTACGGAAACATTCCATTTAAATTCTTTTGAATATGATATACCTTACTATTTATTTTTAAAAAGAAAATACATGAAAATTCATATTATTGCATTCTTTGCTTACTATATTTTTCTTATTAATATTTAACATTTGTGATTGAAATTTTGATTTCAAAGTAATGTTTATAAATAGTTTATATTTATCATTTTATTTCAGACATGTGCACGTATATTTTTAGAATAAAGAAAAAAATAATATAAATGTTTACTTCATCCATTACCTCTGGGTCTTTTATTTTTTCTGCCATATCTGGAACATTCACAGATCCAGGTTGTATAACAGTAACCCGGATGCCAAACTTACTCACTTCCTGTCTTAGTGTTTGAGAGAACCCTTCTACGAAAAACTTACTTCCGGTATATACAGCTAAACCAGGAAAACCCTACAAAATTTGTTGATTAAAACAATCAATATTTATCCTGGTTTACATAGGAAGTAAATGTATCTTTTTTTTCCTTAGATAACATTGTGTAAGCTCTTATTTAATCGTTATGAAATGTAGTATATATCTTTGTTGGGCATGAATAATGACATACAAAAACAGAGCAATACATTTTCTTCAATGAAACACAATATTTTCAAAAGCGTATTTTTATTTGTCCGCAAAAAATTATTTCTGGGTTCTTCTTGCTACATTTAAATATTAAAAATGTAATTTGGGAAATTAAAGTGCCAGGCAACATAAAATTCAAAACTCTAAATAGCAGAGGTGATACTTGATGCTGGTCCGTACTGAATACTCCATATTGTTAAACGCAAAAATAACAAAATTTCCAGCAATTTGTATATTTTATGTCTATAATGTGCAATTTTAAATAATCAAGTCACCTCATGCAGGATATTTATTAAGACTATTACTTAAAAGTCATTGAGTAAAAAACTTTTCCCGAATAGCCTTACGAGCTTTATCTTCTGAATTAGGTGCATTGGTTGCCCCTGATAAAAACAACTGTCAATTAAATAAACTGAAATATCAATCCTGTTCTTCCGTCTAAAACATTTAACTTTATATAAAATCTTGACAATGCCTAAGGTATGTGATTCGTGGTGTAGACAAATCCAAGAAACATACAAAGTTTTGTAGTCGTCAGATGCTATATTTTCTTGTAACAAAAGTCTTTTCTGTATTCAGATTGCATTTTGGATAAAATCATACATTCATCGCTCACAAAAAATCAACCAAAACATATCAAGAACGATAACTCTAGGTTTAAATCATTTTATTTTAAATGTGCAATTACTAAATTTAAGACAGGTTATGTGATTTGATTCTGAATAAGAAATGAAATTAAATATGGTAGGTTTTTTACATGTATGAATCACCTTCTATCTATTACTTTTTACTGAAGTACCATATTGTGTAAGAATTAGGCAATTGGTGGCAGATCATTTTTCTAACTGTATTCTTTTTTTTTTGTCTCATATGTATTTTATACATCTAGCAAATAAATGAAAGCTATTGAAATTTATTCTTAAGCATCTGTGACATGGATATTTTTTCCTGCTTATGTCAGAAAAATTGTTTAAAACTTTTGCCGCCATTTTTTCATATTGTATTTCAACTAAACTAGACCTACAATTATTTGAAAAGACAAACTTCACACACTTATTGATATATATATCTACGAGGTAAAAATTTTGGAACATGCAAAAACAAAATCTGCTTTTCTTCATGTGCCACACCTTACACATATAGCCAGAGTAGTACTTATATACTTACCCGCCTACCACTATCAGAAGATATATTAACAATATGTCCGGATCCCCTTTTGACCATTTGATCTATAACTGCTCCTACTCCATTAGTCAACCCCTAAAATCATTGAACATGTTCATTCTTCATATATTTTGTTAAACGTAACACAAAAGATAAACATCTTTTATTTCTTTTCGGTTTTTTCCACACATCACGCGTTATAGGAAGTCTTGCATATTCCTTTTGGAGAAGACCTCAGTGGTATAACAACGTCACAATGCATTATCAATAAAGTTAAATGTAACTTGGTATCATGAGCAAAGCCTTAAGTCACATAATAAAAAAAGTTTTTAAGTAGTAATCATCGTAAGAATCATGCAAAATTTGAAAAATGTGATACAACCCAAAAAGGGGTTCATTTTTGTAATTTAGTTGTTTTATAGGACTATGGAATGTATAATTATTCATTCCAACCTGTTTGCTCTCAGAAGATAATCAACACTGAAATCCTATAGATTATACTGTATATAAGTGTCGTTTATAATGCATTCTGAATATTTTTTTATCTCCTAAGAACACGGATTATATGAAAAACAGAATGCTAATTTCAAACAAAATCTCAAAAAAAAATAAGTGGACTTTTCACCCATGAATCACATTTTGCATTATTCTAACTGAAGTGCTACTTAAATTCTTAAATTTAGGATGAACATTATAAACAAGTTAAAGAAACACCGGATTACTTACTTTGCAATTTATATCAATCATCTGGTCCCACAATTCTTCCTGGAGGTTTTTTACATAAGAGTAATACCATACACCTGCATTATTAACCATTATATCGACTGGCCCTAGCTCTATTTCGGTTTTTCCTATTAATTCTTTTACCTGAGATAGGAAGACAATAATTAGATTAAAATAAGTGAAATTTCTTTTCTATGTTTTTGTTTTTGATATTTACCTTTTATGTTTGTATTGTCTTATCTACGAACTGCTGAAGCCACCTTGGCTCCAGCTTTTGCTATAAAATTAGGCTGAATGAAAAAAGCTTAACGGAATGAGGGTTGCTTTATTATAAATATAAACTATCGAAGTACGATAAACGACGATGAAGGACGTCAACTGATGGCAACAGCTCACATGTACTTTTGGTACGGATGAACTACCAAGACATACAACAACTAATTATTCGATTGAAGTGTCACTACTTACCTCATTTCTAATCGAAATGTCAGTTTTAAAACAAACAGATATTCCTCCCTCTTTTTCAATCCTTCTCTTTAAATCTTCCAGTTTTTCTATCCTCCTTGCTCCTAAAGCCACCCTGGCTCCAGCTTTTGCTAGTTTTAGAGCTATAGCCTCACCAATGCCACTCGATGCTCCGGTGATTACTGCAACTTTCCCTTCAATGTGCCGCTGTTCTAAAGAAATTTGATATTCATCAAATAGCATGTTATCTACAATTTGCATCTTTTTTTATGTACAGATATCAGTCCACATTTTATAATATGCCTTAAATAATTATCTTTTCATGTGTTAAACATGTACTTTCCCTTCAAGGTTCCTCTGTTCTGAATATACAGCGACGTTCAACGAAATAACCAAAATCATTCATGAACTGGGTTCACTAATTTATACTTCGTTTTGTTATTTCACCAGAACACCAGTCCATATTTCACAATATGCAGTCTATGAATATATTTTTATATTTAGCTGACAAAGAAACATTTATATTTTAACTTCAATCATTTTCTTCTTGTCGGTTTCTTTAATCATAGGATAACAAATTGATCCGTTCCTTTTCTTGTTTTTGTTTGCATACTTTCAATTCTATTTATAGTTTATGTTAATGTATACACAATACATTATTAATCTTCGAAATAATGTAACAACGGAGAAAATATATTTAGTTCAATGTTCGTTATTATTAAATTAATCGTTGTGTAACATAATGCACAAACCAGCCATGACACTGAATTAGATGATACGTCCAGGATGATATGAAGATATTTGCTCCTCTTATAAGATACAAATATTGATTTTACATTTAGTCGTAAATCATTGGTTGACGACCTAGTTAAGTATCAGCTTATCGGCCGTTCCAAATAATTCATTGTTTATCGGACAATCTATAGGATAAAGAAAGTGATAGTTAAGAATTTCAAATTTGGTTCATTTTATGTTTAAAAATTAAACTATTGCAAAACCAATTGTCTGGGGAAGAAAAAATCGCTCACATTTCAAAAGGTATATTTGAATAGGCTTTTATACACTAGAAGAAAGCAGAAAATCCCGAAAAAGATGGAATGCGTAATTATTCAGATGCAGAAAAAGTAGAAATGGAAAAAAAACATATGTTTGTTTTATTAGATCGATAATGAATAAACATCTAAAGTGACTGTAGACGTACAGTTAGGGAAGGATTGTGTTGATGAGTAAATCGATTCTTTATTCATTTTAAAATCTGGAAAAATAGCAACATACATTATCATCATTCTATTGAAAGTGCATCAGTTCATTGTCTTTGCCAAAACACAAAATCAATATAGTATCATTTAACCAAATACAGTTAGGATACAATAAAACTGTACGGTTGAGGTCAATGATCGAATAGTACTTGTGTAATAAATTCTGATTCGGAAAGCACTCCGCCAATTTGAAAAAATAACAAGAAATCATTGCAAAAGCATATATGGTAAATAAAAATCAAACGGGTTATCGTATACAACTAATTCTAATCAATCTTGGCGAAAAAAGTTTATGATTTAACTCTTATGCGGATCAAGAGAAGTGTACTTGCTAAATCTGGACAGTTTTTGAAATTTGTGATCATCTTTGAGTATCAACTCTTTACAATTTATTACCCTAATAGTTTCATAAGATGTGACAGAAGTATTTTTGTTTACATTGTACAGCAAAACTATTAAGGGGTATTCATATATACATGTGTACCCATTTATATCATTTATCTTTTATCATTTAATCATTCTTTTGTGTGCCAAGTGGCTGGTTGTTGACGTTTCGTAGATTCCTTAATTGTCTAAAAATCGAAATGAAGGTATCTTTTCTCATCATCTCAATAGAAATTCACTTTTACGTTATAACAAACCTGTGTATACCTATTCACCTGTATATCGATAGGTGAAGATTTAAAAGCACATTCAAATTTATTAACAAAATCATTTGTAAGCAAATCTTATACATGGTTTAGACATCCTTCAAACGTGAGTACCATGTTTAACCGATTAGTGAAATGTACTTGGTCGATCAACACAGAATAATATTAATTAATTCACGTAGTAACAATTCTACTTTAGATTTGATTCATATTTGGAAGCAAATATTTTTCTAGGTATCTTACTGGTAATCTGTAGATGAGCATTTAAAACAGACAATATCTCAATAATCTATCAGAACGTTTCTTTATTTTAATACTTTTTTCATTAGAAGTTATTATAATTTTGAATTGTAGTGTGCAAAATTAATTTGAATATCATCTTACATATTGAACACAAACACAAAGCAAGTTAAACAAATTGTAGAGGTCGTACTTATCCCCGACTGGTTAAACTTCGACCTTTGCACTCATATCAAGACGTCATGTCAGGTATTACGTAGGACTTTCATTTGATTCAGATTGCACCTGATAGAAATTGAATATTTTTATCCCATTTTATTTTGGTATTTCCGGAGGCAAGATCTTATGGTTTTCGAAATTAAAGTGCTGTTCCGTTCCACTTATAGGCCGGGCTATCATTAATCTTGTCCTGTAAATTTATAAAGGACTACAAATTTACCTCATGACTTATCCGTTCCTGATCAGTGTATAGCACAAATTGGCACCAGAAATCTTATCAATTAGTTATTCCTGGTTTTGTATTGAATAACACCCAAATCATTTGGTAAATTGATGAATGACTATATGTACATATTGACAATGGTCCAAGAATATCCATACGAACATGTCATAGAAAACACTCTTCATGATATTGGCCTAATTTGGCTTTTGCCTATAGTCCATGGACTGGGAGTGTCTACCATGCATCCCCCCAATCCACTCATCAACTTCATGGTGATTTTTAAATACCTTTATACCTCCTATTATCAAATCAATTTTTCGCCAAGTTGAGGGTGTAGAATGAAAATATGTACCCCTACCCGGCCGAAAAATTGCTTAAATTGGCATATTTTTCTGTCAAAACCCCTGGAGTATTCATGCTTCAGTAAAAATGGCTTACATGTATTTGGTATTTTCTGTTTAGTATTATCACAATTTATACGTATGGGGTTTTTTTGATGAATATTTTACCATTTTTTGAAAACTCTTTCTTAAAAATTAGTTTTTTTGTGGTTTATGTATGTAGAAAATAAAATTATCTATCGAATGATACCAAATTTGAGATGTTTCAGTTGAGAAATAACTTGTAGAGGAGAATTTATCTGACTTTTACGGAAAATTCGAAAATCCCATTTTTTTTTTTTTTTTTTTTTTTTGCATGTAAAGCTGAGACATTGGGCTAAATGAGGAAACATACATTTGTAAGTTTACTTCGTTTTGAAGAAAGAAGAAGTTCGTAGAATCAAAATACTCAAAAATGGATTTTTTACCTCAGCGAGGTATAAAAAGTAGCCGAAAATACAAAAATGCTTCAGTGAATGTTTTGTCAACAAAAATATTATTAAATAGGATTGGGGGTTATCTCAGTTCATGTACTATATTTGGCACTGTGGGTCATGGCACATGTGTAATGCTTGCTTTTCAGGTTCGTTGGAATAACTAGTAAAACTTTTGGAGAATTGAATCTTCCCAAATACAATATGAAACCTTTTTTACCATATTAAGCTCGGATCAAGACATCCAGTACATCTTACCACAGGACTGTTTAGTTGTAAGATAAGAGTGTGCTGCAAGTCCCAACCAGTCTATGAAGATGTTAAAATTGTTCTCTATGACAATCTTTTTTGGGAAGATTATCAACCCAATTATACATAAGAGACCTTAAAAACAGCTTTATGTATGGGTTGTACATAATCAACTTTTACTTCAAAATTTTCTACTGTTTACGAGCCCTGGTGCAAAATACGGTCGTAAGGTAACTCCCCTAGTTAAATATACATTTTGCGAGAAGGATGCGTGGACGAATGAATTAACAGATATATTAAAAACCTATCAGCACTTGCATAGAGTCGGCCACAACGGTGTTGAATGATCAAGACGTACTGTCCTAGTTCTTCAATCCTTCTCGCAACCCGACCCTTAAGAGAAAAGTATTGCCTCGAAAATAATATCTAACTGTCTAAGAATGAAAACTACAGGCTAAAAACCACTAATTCCACTTCCCATAGGCTTCTATGCTAATTTCACAATATTCAATGGCTTCTCTGGACTTTACATTAACTTTAACCTGCAGAGGACTATATATCAGCATGATTCTACATATGTCAGCTCACAATCCTCAGAATGGCATGTGGGGTTAGCAGACTTGCAGTGCAGTACTGGTCACCGGAAGTGAAGGGTCTATAAATAGCATGGGAAATCCCAGTGTTTTCACAAGATAGGATTATATTTAAAAATCATTATGGAGATTAGGCTTCACATCACAAGAAGCAAAATCACCTATAAAATGTACAGAAATGTTTTTCCTTTCAGAAACTGTTTAAATTTTTTACATAAGATGAGAACTTTTTTCACAGCACTATGAGGAACAGGGGTAATTTCTGCGTAGGACTATTTTTGCGTACGTTCCAAATGCTCATTGGTTGAATTGGTGGTCTGTAACCTACAGCCAATTTGTGTTTCTTACGGGTATGTTACTTCCTCTGCGCTTGTGTCCAGACCTTATCGGACAAAAAAAACTTTATTCCCTTTCATTTTGAATCTGACTAAATGCTCCACCCATAGTTGGGTTTACAGCATCTATATCTAAAACAAATATATTCTCAGAAATAAAGAAATCCAAAATGACAGCCTCAACTTTAGATGACAATAATGTTTCAAATGAAGAATGCTGTTCCTCAGATGAATATAATGTTTAAAATGCAGCTTATTTTCCTTAGATGACTGTAATGTTTAAAATGCAGGGTGTTTTTCCTCAGATGACAATAAAATTCCAGATGCAGGTTTCTGTTCCTCAGATGACCATACGGTTTCAAATGCAGACAGTCGTTCCTGAGGTAACTGTAATTTTTCAAATGCCGACTTTTTTTTCCTCAGATGACTGTTATGTTTCAAATGTAGGCTGCTTTTCTTCAGATGGCTATAATATTCCAGATGCAGGCTGCTGTTCCGAAGATGGCTATAATGTTCCAAATGTAAGCTGTTGTTCCTTAGGTGACTGTAATTTTTCAATGCCGACTTTTTATTCCTCAGATGACTATAATATTTCAAATGTAGACTGTTGTTCCTCAGATGGATGTAATGTTTCAAATGTAGACTGTTGTTCCTCGGATGGCTGTAATGTTTCAAATGTAGACTGTTGTTCTCCAGATGGCTGTAATGTTTAAATTGCAGACTGTCGTTCCTCATTTCAAATAAAAAGGTTTTCAGGTTTCACTTACTAATGTAATTGTAAAGTAATATTTGAAAAATATGGAATATGTTTTTGATAGTAAGAGCCTTTTAATAGTAAGAACTTTTAATAACGAAGGAGGTTTTGACCAATTTGATTTTTAGTAACGGCGTACAGCACTGGTTGCGTTTTGTTTTCAAATTGAACATACTTGTTGACAGATATGAGGGAAATCAACACCAACACAGAGGAAACTCTTCAGTAACATTAATATCGTAATATCAACAGGTTCTGATTATGCAAGAATAATTGTTGATTGAGTTAAAAAAAATTGTGAAAAAGAGTAACCAAGGAAACCAAATTCAAGCGGTAACAAAAAAAAATAAATTCCAAGGATAACAACTAGACTGGAAAAATAGAAACGAACAACAAAGAAGATAAAATAACAAAAAATAATATGTACAATGCAACAAAAGAAAATGAGGAACTCGGACTCCACTAAAAACTGGGAGCATGAACCAGGTGCACCGGTAGGGTAAGTGTCCTCTGCTTTTCTAGAGAAATGAGAATGCCAGATGTAAACATCAAATTTTTCATACAATTTGCATTATGTTCGTCTTCCGATTGGAACAAAACAAATATGTTAAAAGGAATATATGCATACCATTTTTAAATGGTATTAAGAAAGGCAATAACAGTTTCCCTGAAAATAGACAATCTAACTCATATCTAATATTGCTCAAAGGTTGTTACATGAAACTGCTGCCTACAACAAAATGTATTTCAATAACTAAATACTTACATTTGTTCTATTTAATCTGATTAATTTTGTGTGGTAAAGCTAAGAATGTCTTCCACTACATAAAAATGGATAATATTACTTCAAATTTACGTTTCCCAATAATTTGTTGTCGTAATATCGGAAACTTGATGCTTTTAATCATGAATGTGTGTTTCGATTGGCAAAATAATAGTTTACTTATTGACCTGGTTATTTATTTATTTATTTTTTTGGCATTTTTTAAAGTTTTTTGCAACGTAACATTAAAGTACATATGTTTTTTTTAATTTACATGATAACTACTAGAAACATTTTAGTCTTTAATCTATCAACTTACAACTCAACTGTATTTGAACGAATAACACTTATAATGAATTTTTTTAGATAGGTTTGGAAAATCTACATGACCTCTTATAGAGGTTAAAATTAACAAATACTTCAGTAAAACCCTTATAGATGTATAATCTAGTGTTAAAATACAAATGTTTTAGTAATGTTGAATTTTAAGCAGATTTAGATCACGTGAATCTTTCTAAAACGGCATATCTCTAGGCTGAACAAGAATCTCATTAACTCCGACGTAGTCTAGTTGTGTAACAGCATACAATACTATATTTGCTATGTCTTTTGGTTCTAGGTTTTTTCCGGAGTTTACGTCATTAAATGTACTCATCTACAGGTTTAAAATAAGAGGAAAGTTCATGCAGTTTAAGATTAGCTTGTGTGTTGTGTTTTGGTATGATTAAAAACAAAATGAATAAATATATAGATTGATCGATATAATTGAATGATGCTTTTTAGTGTAATCAATTTCGATATTTCGCATAGGAATAATATTTTTTTTTTATTTCAATCATGGACATAATCGCAATATACATCACAATACGATTTTATTTTGATCATTTGTCTTCCTAATTACTCCTTTTATTAATAATGTCATGACGTAACCACTATGAAAAATTCTTATTCAGATTCTTTTGAATATGATTAAGCTTAATAATTTTTATTACAAAATACATATCATTGCATTCTTTGCTATTATGTTTTTTCTTATGAATATTTAAAATTTGTGATTGAAATTTTGATTGCAAAGTAATGTTTATAGATAGTTGGACTTCATCACATTGATTGAAATTTTGGTTGCAAAGTAATGTTGATGGATAGTTGGACGTCATCACATAAGAACCAAACTTTATTTTATACCTCTCACTCTTCTACACTCCCTTTACAAAACAAGTCTTGACACTCCTGTTTCTGGCCCCATCTCATCATTATACAGACTTGTTACCATCATTTTGGATATTAGTTTCCACCGACTCTTTAAACCAGATTGTGTGAAAAGTCAGGATGAGGAAAAACGATCATTTCTTCCACTACCGTTTGTCAACAAAGGTATAGATGCAATTAATTTGGCTAACATCCTCCATGACAAAAACGTTACCAACAAAATTCCCCCATATTTCTAGGACAAATTCATACCAATTATTTCATATTCCTATACTTCACCCATCGCATCCAAAATTTTCAATTATAAAAGGCTATTGCAGAACCTCGAGATTGAGGACTTCAAGGCTAAATCACCTGACTGTTCTTGCAAAACCTCTCCATTCAAATATGGTCCTTCTGGTCACGTCGTTACGGGAGATTTAACCATTATCGAAAACGAATCTCTGCGTAATATTCTTTCTAAAGGTCCCAAGTACAGTGAACCACGCTCCATAAATTGGAATTATAACTTTAAAGTTCTTATGGATGCCGTCGAGGACTATGCAAGAAAATGGATAAAACGAGAACTAGAAGACATTGATTCTCTGTCAGAGTTGTTAAAGGCCGTGATGTCTTTAATTTTGAAACGAATGAAAGTTTTAAGGAGGTCAATGAGTGCCAAGGCTACATCAGTTTTCAAAGACCCGATGTAGCAATAACATTGTCTACTTTACATGACAAATATGTTGTCGTACCAGCAGACAAACTCCAAAACAACATTGTTTTTGTCTGCAAAACGTTTTTTTATTCAATATTTATTATCAGAGGTAGACGTAGAAAATAATAGTAGTGATAAGACCTATACTGCTACCATTGTCTCCAAAGAAGAGATTGTGGAAAACCATAAATCTGTGCTATCCTCTTTTGGTCTCTCTAACACGGACGATGATTGTGATTTATCGTCTATGTATTGGATTCCTAAACTTCACAAGAACCCATACAAACAACGTTTCATAACTGGATCTGCAAAATGTACCATCAAACTACTTACAACTGTCAAAGAGGGTCTGCAGTCCTACCACAACACTTGTTACTCCCGTAGTGGTATTAATTCAATGTGGATCCTGAAAAAATCGAAAGATCTTTTGGAGACAATCAGTTCAAGACTATTATCTGAATATAATAGCATTAAAACCTATAATTTTTCAACACTGTATGCTTCTATTCCTCATACTTAGTTAAAATCCCGACTTAAAATCATTATACATCGTTGTTTTTTTCCAAAAAAGATTGTACACCTAGATACAAATATATAGTTCTTGGTAGAGAATACTCATACTTTGTAAGAAATAATTCCAAATCATCTTCCAAATATACAGAAGAAGATGTTTACAAAATCCTGGAATTTTTAATCGACAACATATTTGTCTAGTGTGGTGGACGTGTTTTTCAACAAACGGTCGGCATTCTAATGGGAATAAATTGTGCTCCTTTACTTGCTGGTCTATTCCTTCACTCTTATGAGACTGACTTTAAAGCTGATGTGATCAGAAAGAAAGGACATCGTTTAGCTAGATCTTTCAATCTCAGTTTCCGCTATATAGATGACGTATTATCTTTTAACAATCCTAACTTCGGGGATTTGATACATCGCATCTACCCAAAAGAACTTGAGATAAAGTATACTACAGCCTCATATCTTGACCTATACTTAGAAATTGACGGTAAAGGAAAACTATTGACCAAACTTTACGACAAACGTGATGACTATGAATTGTCAACTTTCCTTTAATCTGTGGCAACATCCCTTCGGCTCATGCGTATGGAGTGTTCATATCACAGCTCATACGTTATGCCAGAGCTTGCCGAAACTACGCAGACTTTTTGTATCGCGCTAGAACTCTAACAAATAGGCTTTTGGAACAGGGTTATGTTGCTACAAGATTGAAGTCATCACTACAGAAGTTTTATTGTCGTCACCATGAACTCGTGGATCGTTATGGTGTATCCATCTGCACCATGAAAACTGATTTATTCAACGTGTCATAGTTTTCCTTTCCTCGTATGTCTACCCCGGACTTGACTTTTTATGAGCAACTCGGCGGGTGTTTCTAGTAAAGCAGAAGACGCTTACCCTACCGGTGCACCTGGTCCATGCTCCCAGTTTTTAGTGGAGTCCGAGTTGCTCATTTACTTTTGATACTTTGTATGTATGATTTTAGTTACTTTATGTTCTTTGTTGTGTATGTCTGTTTTCCATGTCTGGTCTTTGTTCCTGGATTACATTCTTTTGATTATCGCTATAACCTTGGTTTCCTTGATTACTCTTTTATAATCATGGTTATGATTTTATTTCAGACATGTGCATGTTTACATTTAAGAATAAACTTCCGGTATTAACTGCTAAACCAGAAAAACCCTAAAAGATGTGTTGATTAAAACAACCAATTTCTATCTTGGTACTTTTTAGTAGTAGATGTGCAGTATTTTCTTAGATGACATTGTGTAAGCTTGTCCGTAATGAAATGTTCCTATGTTTTTCTTGCCATCAGGAAAATGTAATTTGGGAATTTTAAGTGCTAGCCCATATACAATTCAAAACTCCGAACAGCAGAGGTGGTACAAAGTGCAGGAAATAACAAATGAATTTTCGTACTAAATACGTCATATTGTTATAGACCACAAGAACGATATTGCAAACAATGTGCATAATTTATATATAATATGTATAATTTTGTCTCTTTAGTGCAGTTACTGAATAATCCAGTCTGGTTTTGTGGTGTATAACAGTTTCTTCTTTTTAATAAAAGTGAATTTGGTAGGTTTGTTTTCACGTGCATGTATCACCTAAATCTTTATAAAGACTATAACTTAATAGTCATTACGTAGTTAACGTTTCGCAAATAGCCATTACAATCACAACTTTACCTTCTCACGATCAATTAAATGTATTGGTTGCCTCTGATACAAACAATAGTATATCACATAAATTGAAATGTCTTTATACCTATTAGTCCATTTAGAAACATATTACTATTTAAATACCAGTCTCCATATAAAATTCTAACAATATCTATGGTATGAGATTCATGGTGTTGAAAAATCAATAAAACAAACAATGCTTTTTAGTCGTCAGCTGCTATATTTTCATGTAACAACAGTCTTTTCTGTATTCAGATTTGCATTTTTGGAGAAAACCATACATCCACCGCACACTAAAATCAGCGAAATCAAAGCATATCAAGAACGATAACTCTTGATTTATATCATTTTTATCTGAAAAGCGGAATAACCAAATGCAATTCCAAGACTGGTTATGTAGTTTGATTATGAATAAGAAATAAAAGCAAACTTGTTGGGTTTTGAAATGCATGAATCAATTCCTGTCTGAAGTTTATAGATTGATACTGAAGTACCATTCTGTGTCACATCATATTTCTCAATACGTTCTTTTTTGCCTCAAATGTATTCGATACATTGAAAAAATATTGAAATTTGTCCTTAAGAAGCTGTGACGTAGATTTTTTACTGCTTCTATAGAGAAATAGTGTTGGAAAATTTTCCTGCCATTTGTTCATTGTGTATTTCAACTAAATTTGACTCACTCATTAATGTCTTTAATGTCAAACACTTTGATTTATACTCCTGTAAGTTATGAGGTATAAATTCTTGCAAAACAGTCTCTGTGTATTTTCTTCATGTGCCACTCCTTACATGTATTTGCCTCATTCAAAGAGTGAGTAATACTTAAATACTTACCCGCCTACCATTATCAGAAGATATATTGAAAATATGTCCGGATCCCCTTTTGACCTTTTGATCTAATACTGCTCCTACTCCATTAGTTAACCCCTGAAATCAGTCAACATGTTTCCAAACACATCGCATAAGATAAACATCTTTCATTTCTTTTCGATTTTTTTTTCACACATCATGCGTTATAGGAAGTCTTGCATATTCCCTTTGGGCAAGTCCTATGTGGTATAGCAGAGTTACGGTACATTATCAACACAGTTAAGTGTAATTTGGAATCAAAATGTTGCGTCTCACATGAGCAAAACATTAAGTCAGAATAGTAAAAAATGTTTTTAAGGAGGTAGACCTAGGGTAAGGGACACAACTCTTAAAAATCATTGGAACATTTGTATTCAGCATTTTCCATCAATCTTATGTAAGCATCTAATTAACTTGGATTCATTTTATTCTGCTTCTAACGAAAGTTTGAAAGGCTTTGGTGAAATTGAATATGATACAAACATATTCCCGACTTTATGAGTTATGTCCTTTACACTTGGTCTACCTCCTTAAGTAGTAGTCAATGTAAGAATCATGCAAAATCTGAAAAAATGTGATACACCCCAAAAAGGCTATATATTTATTTCAGCCTTAATCAGATAAGAAAAATAGCTTTTTATAGTTTTATAAAGAAGTCATGGAAACCCCGGAATAGATAAAAAAAAATCAACTTACCTTGCATTTTCTATCAATCATCAATTCTTCCTGAAGTTTTTGACATAGGAGTAATATCATACATCTGCATTATTAACCATTTTATCGACTGCCCCTAATTCTATTTCTGCTCTTCTTATTAATACTTTTACCTGAGATAGGAAGACAATAATAAGTTTTAAAAAATGAAATTTCTTTTCTATGAAATGTTTTTGTGTTTAATGTTTAATTTTTATTTTTGTATTGCTTTATTGATGGATTACTCAAGCATGGTAATATCCAGCCTTGCACACACACACACACACTCATACAAAACAAGAATCTCAGAAAAGGGCTCATGAAAAGAACACATCAATCTAGTTAACTCTTGAGTTGAACAAGTTAAAGGCTTCTAACTATTTTTTTCTTTTCTTTCTTTTTTTTTTTTTTTTTTTTTTTTTTGCATCTCAGTACTCTGAACAGATATGATCCAGGTAAACAATCGGCCGCCATATTGGTTTCGTATAAATATCGTGGCTGACAGGGAAAGAGTGCTCCATCATACTCAAAACTGATTTTTAATTAACTAAACCTATATAGAAACTTTTGTTTACTTATTATCAAACATATCTAGGGGATTTTCACCAACCGCAAGGGGGATTTCAACTTTTTCTAGTGGGATTTCGGTAATTCGAAGTACCGGGTTACGCGTGAGCTGTTGTTCGGTGACGCTAAGGATGTAAACACAGAGACAAAATGTTTGATTATTTAAAATCGGTGGATATATGCAGTTATCCATCTACTTTTTTATTTACAATTGACTTTGATTTAGACTTATCGTCAGGTTGTCAATCAGTTGCGAAAATTCAACAATTCTCGATCATTTAAATGTTCAAATGGTTTCATGCCCCAGCATCGGTCATATTTACTTCGCTTTTTGAGACAACTAATTTACTTCATTTAAACTCTTTTTAAAACTGAACTGTTAAGTTTTTAGTCGTAAAAATGTATATTATTTTACTATTAAACGATTAAAAAGTATTTTCATGATTTCCTGTGATATTTGTCGTATAGACACATAATGTATGGAGGGCAGTCATGTCTTTAGTACAAAACACCAGAAATTAGGCTAAAACTCCTGTTTAGGGGACCCCTTAGTGTTTTTTATCCATTATAGAATAATATGGGGTAGGCATTGCCTTAATTAGCAAGCACTGTGAGCTTTACCATACAGTGTCCTAGCTAGAGCAAAATGGAGGGGCGCCGCGCCCCGCCCCTTTCTCGCCCTCTGCCCCTATTGAGTGCCCCTTTAGTGTCCATTTACATTTATCTAAATGGCACTTTAAGATTTCCACTCTTGTTAATAAATTACCCCTAGCCAATAAAGAAGTGTCACCTTCATTAACTACATCCTGTCGTAATTAACCCTCAGGTAAACCTCGGGTAATTATCGGTGACCAATCAACTATCCAGGGTTATCGAATAACGATTGAAAAGTGGAAAATGAATCCCGATTGGAGCTATAAAAATTTTATGGACAGCCAATCATTAGTTAATAATTAACATACAAAATCAATGTCCCCTTTTGTGGAAAAAAGGCATGCTACGCTTTAAAGGTGCTTCCCTGCGCCCCTCTATTTTCAAATCCTAGCTACAACACTGCCATACATGTATTTTCTGTACGAGACTCGTGAAAATAATGACATCAAAAAATTTTTGCTTCGCAAGTGCAATATTTTTTATTTATATTTAAGCAGCAAGCAAAATCAATATTTCTTTTTGAATATCTGTCTTGTTAATTATTGGGGGAGTTTTTTTTCAATAAATGAATAACTTGAACATTTTTTTCCCCAAAATTCCAACCCCATAAGCATACCCCTTTCCCCTTGCTCTAAAAATGGTCAATAACTTTATAGCACTTTGCAATACTTTACATTTTTTTATCCCTTACGGCAGTGTGGGAAACCATTTTTTTTTCCAACTTGCCATTCTGGCTAGTAGAATAATGATCTTGCTAGCCAAATAGAAATTCAACTGGCTAAATTTTGAGGGGTTTTTTTTGTCTGTACTATCATCTGTTTTCTCTTGGATTTGACTATCTTCTGCCTTTCTTTTTCTTTCTTCAACTATCTTTTCATTTGTTTTTAAATTTATCAAAAACTTTTCCATTTTACAAATATTCCCTCCCATTGAAGTTTCATCATTATGAAACAAGAAAATGTTTATCATTGCTTCTTGGTCAATTTTTTTTTAGACAATAAACAAATAATTTAAGGTAACATATCATAAATTACCAAGATAATTTCGTTTGAATACTAATTCGAGATCGGGACCTTCGCCTAGGTTTTGGCACATCCCGTTCACCGGAAATTAAAATGACAGATCGTAAACAATGCTTTACATCAATAAAATTGTGCATATCATGCCAAAATTCACTTGACACATTAGATCTGAAGCTAAATTTCTTAAAATGTAGGGAACATGTTTTAATGTATGTTGTTAAGGGATGTTTAACTAAATAACCTGTTGGCTGGTTAACTTTCCTTGAAACTTGCCAATCAAATGACTGTCGCCAAATTGACGACTGTAAGCTAATAAGAACTCGCCAAATTACACATATACTCGTATTTGGTGAGCTGGCGAGTGGTGGTTTCCCACACTGCTTAAGGGCATCTCTAGCAACATCCAGTTCAGTTTTGACCTGTCCGATTAATCTGACTGTTACTGTTAAATTAATATAACTGACCCAAATACTACCTTGAACCATCAAGTATAAATTACAAACTGAAGAAATGACATTGATCTTGAATAGAAGAAGGGATATGGACAAAGACAAAAAGATGTTAAAATCCATTTAACAGATGCAAGTTTTATGCACGGATAATTGGACAAATTAGGTTTCAAATTCCATACCAATCTAAATGAATAATTATCCAATCTTTTGTTATATCAACATTTTGTCACACTTAGATAATATTTACAGGTTTTATTTAGAAAAGATCATGTAGAACTGACATTTTGGTATAGTGAGTAAAACTGAAAGTTGGTAACTGTGGAAAAAATCAACGAAGCGGAATGATATGTAAGCTCGATCTTTAACTCATCAAGGTAGATCAGCTCAATATCTGCAAGCGTATAGGAAAAAAAGTGTTGAAAACTTAAATTTCGGTAAATTCAAGGGCCATAACTCTGACAAAAATCAGTGAAGTGGAACGAATTCTATACTTGAACTGTAACTCATCAGGGTAGACTCGCATACATGTACCAAAAAACCAAGCTTTTAATAGAATTACAGCGTAGAAAACTTAAATTTCAGTAAATTTTTCAATGTTCAAGGGCCATAACTCAGACAATAATTAGCGAAGTAGAACGAAATGTTAATTAGATCTGTAACTCCTCAAGGTTGACTCACATACTAAAACATAGCTCAATATCTGCAAGTGTTTAGAAAAAAATGCGGAAAACTTCAATTTTTTCTGGACGAACAGAGTGCAAATGTAAAGTCCCCTTCGGCTAAAGTCATTAAGGAACTAATAAATATTCCCACTTTTAAATAGAAAATCATAATTTCCCAATTTTTTATTTATATAATGGATAAAAAAAACATATGAGGGATAGTACCCCAAATTGGAGGTTAACCCTTATTTCAGGTCTTGTTCCCAACATGCAAAATAGCAAACAAGAAGAAAATAGATGAATTAGTGGGGGTCTAGGGGAGGGTTCTGGTGTTGGAAACTCCTTTTCATTGGAAAATGTTGTTACATTTGTGCTTAATGTACTGTAAAATTAATTAATAACAGCCTGGAAACCACCCTTTTTAATACCACTGTAACCCTTTCTTTTCAAAAATCTCTGGGTCTGCAACATTTGATAAATGTAATACGTTTCCAGCTGTCCCTGAATTAAACGACTCTTCTGACAAATATATGTACATGTACATAGTCAATTTGAAAACAAATATGTATACTTTTATTTTTCAGGTTGTTCTATGGAAAAACTGACAGATCCATACAAATACAAAATTATTACCAAGACCTGTAGATGGAGAGAGATTAAGATGTATACCTTATTTTAGATATTATACATCTTATAGTTACAGAGTGTAAGTTAAATTGATATGTACATGTATATGGAAACAGGGTAGGAAACTCACTCAAATTCTAGCCAGTCCTGAATACAATTTTTGAATAAATTTACTATATGGCTATATAAATTTTTGCTAAAATTGGCCAATCCTGCCCAAAAATAGCCAGTCACGGGCTGGCGGGCAGGCTACTATTTCTAACTCTGACTGAAATTACTTTTTGAGTAAATATTATGGAAGTGTCAGATAATACTCACTATATAATTAATTGATGATAATCAGGTGACATTTAATAGATTGAAGTTAATCGATTGCCTAATTGATTTTTACCAATTTTGTATGGATTTTTTTCAATATGTAATAGTTATTTTGAATCATACATTATTTTCTTAATCATATTTTTTGCAGTTCTTTGGGGTGTTTATGTTAATTATTAATTTTGTAGGAGCTCCATATTCATCTACAGTGCTGCATCATTACAGAAATTAGCTTAGAAATTCTAGTTGTGTCAAAAGTCACTGTGATAGCACCTCCATTTCTGACTCATTGTTTTAGAACTTAAATGATTTGTAAATACCAATTAATCTTAGATAGGATGGAGTTTCCTAGAAAACAGTCTAAGAGGTTAATTCTTTTGAGAGGGGGACTTCAGTGTTAAAAATTAACAGTTTAGGCTTGTTGTTATTGATATTGGGGTTTATAGCCCAACCGTTTTCGAATAAGGGGCATAAAAAAGCATTTGATAGAATTCAACTTCAGAACTCCAGTACAAGCATGTCATAATATTGTTCCTTAATATTCTATACCATGGTCAGACTTGGATTGATTTTGGGGATAAAGATTTGAACTTTTTAGAAATAAGGGGCCAGAAACATGCATTTTCTTGATGTCCAAACAATATCTTGACTATTAGGGAATGAATCTCTTTGAAATTGTGTTTCAAGGTGATATACATGTACTATGTACCACCAAAGGAAGAGTGGGATTGATTTTTGGGGTTTAGACTTGAATCTTGCAGGAATTAGGGGCCTGAAACAATCATTTTCCTCATGTTTTAATAGTAACTTGAAGAAAAGTGAACGAATCTCATATAAGTTTTACTACAAGGTGCCATACCACGACAAAAAGACTGGGATTGATTTTTGTTGTTGTGACTTGAGGCAAGTAAGAATAAGGGGTCACAAATGGGCCATGAAAAAAGTATTTTTTTATTATTTCTAGACAATAACTGTAGTGAAAAGAAATAGACCACTTTGAAATTGCACCACAAGGTGCCATTTTTCCACAGGAATTTGGGATTGATTTTTACAGGTTTTTACTGGAACCATTTTGGAAAAATGGCAAAAAAGTGACCAAATTGGTTCTGGTCAAACTATCCTGTGTCAAATATAATCAAATTTCGTAGCTGTGTCAAGTTTAAATGGTGTGTTCATACTTGCCCCATATGTTCAGGGTTCAACCTTTGCAGTCATATCAACTGCACCCTACAAAGCATTTTATTTGAGTTTGCCTTCAAATTTGTTAAGTAGCTGGCAGCAATACAACTTTAATAGAATTGATCCTACAGTTGAGCATAAAAAGAGGGTTAATTTTATAATTTTATTTAGGGTATTGGAATTGAATTTTTCTAAAGAGTGAAAATGTGTGCTCATGGGATAAATGTTACCATGCTCACCAAGGTTGTTTGATTCAACCATTTCTCGGGGGCCATTTGTGGAAAATTTAGCAGTTTGTTTCAAAATTTTGAACTTAACCCTTTCATTCTGCCTCCCAAAATGGCATATTGAATGAAAAATCTTACAATATTAACCTAAAATCCCAATTCCTTATTTACCCTGAAAAATTATTTGGTCTGCTAATCAAATCAACAACATTGTCCTTATTTTAAACGTTGCAAAAAGAAATTTATTTAGGTAATGTGTTTATTTTTCACATATATACACATGTATATGTACATTATCAGTTCAGCAAACTTTTTTTTTTAACTTGAAAAATCTATCATGTTTTTTTGAAACATTGTAGTAGTTGCTTTAATTGGTTAATTTAGTTTTTATTATATAATCCTAACACATTGAATTAGATCCAAATGGCCTTCCATATTTTTCTCACTAAAGAGAAAGTGAAAGTAGCTATAAATAGAATTGAAAGTAGTCCTAATATATATGGCTTCCATTTTAATTCATTTTGAGTAATTTACTTGTTACAATTAATTGTAGTTATTTAGAATCCCTTAAAAAGGGTAGCTTGCACTAGATACATATTTGATAAATATTTTTGTTCACTTTTTATAGGTAAAGATGGACTTACAAAAGATATGTATTTAATGGCAGCCTGGCACATTTATATGCAAGATTCAAGGATTACAGTAATGAAAAATATTTTTAAATGGCTTAGAACGTTTGTGCTAAATGAGAAGAACATTTTGGTATATTATATGATGTTATTATGGCATATACTAATGAAATATTGAACATTCAGTTTTTGGTTTGTTTTCCTTTAGCGGAACCTTAAATCTTCCAGTTTTTATACCCTCTTTGCTCCTAAAGCCACCTTGGCTCCAGCTTTCGCTAGTTCAAGAGCTATAGCTTCACCAATGCCACTCGATGCTCCGGTGATTACTGCAACTTTCCCTTCAAGGTGCCGCTGTTCTGAAATATTTGATGTTCATAAAATAGCCAAATTTACACCATTTATATGTTTTTTTATTTACAGTTTGCTTCAGTAAAAGATATCAGGCCATATTTTACAATATGCCTTCAGTTATTATCAGTTCACGTGTTGATCATATACTTTTCTCTGTTTTGAAGATATATTGATGTTCAATGAAATACAGTGCCGGATCCAGAATTTAGATTAGGGTGGGGCGAGCAGTCAAAATATCGGCGAACAAAGCGAGGCAAAAAATATTTTGAGGTTAATTTTTTTTTAAATATCTTTCTAGAGTGGGTGTAATGTACATGTAGATATCTTTTGTGGTAAAATTTACTAGATATTAAAGTTTTAACCTAAAACCACATAAATCTACCCCTTAATACCCATGCTTTGCAAATTGTAGGGTGGGCGCACGCAAGCCACGCTCCCGCCTGAACCCGCCTCTGAAATAGAAAAATCATTCATGAATTTATTCATTTAAACTTTCACTAAAACACACACCAGTCCATTCTTTGCAACGGACAATGTGACAACGGAGAAAAATAAAGTTAGTTATGCTTTTGTACACCACCCTACGTCACAACTAATAAATATGCATATTCTACTTTCGGTGAAAAAATAGTGTTACAATATATATAAACATTTGTATTAACTAACACATTTTTGCATTATTACTGGTCCTACGTAACAACTAATGAATGTTTCTGAGGTAGATGAGAAGCACATGGTGATATGCTTTCCGTTTCTTAAATAAAATACAAAATTTGATTTGAGCTCGAGCCTTGAACCAATATTTGACAATCTGGCATCTTATCATTTAGTGTGATAGCTAAGGCCACTCAATATTAATTACTTGATTATTAGAAATTTCTATTCAAGTATAAATAAAGCGATAGAAAGGAAGTCATAACTAGATTCTCCTTTGTTCAAGATCGAAAATAAAACTTTTGCAAAATCAATGTTGTCGTGGTGAAAAAATTAATCACATATTAATATTAAAAGTTATATTTTTATTTCAATTTTGTACATGAACAGAAAGCAGAAATTATGTTTTTATGTAGACATACCGTACAAAATTATGCGGATAAAGGAAAACAGGTGAAATAGTAATAATATGTGTGTTACACCGATAATGAAGAAAAAGTAAATAACATGGAATGATCTGTTAAATATAAGCGAGGGAACTAGTTCGGTCGGGACTGGGTTGACAGAGTAAAATATTCTTTACTCACATGGAAATCAGAAAAAAAGGTATTAAATCTAAACACGTTTTACATTTGGGGCGCTATATCATCAATGTAACAGTTTTAATTATGCTGCATGTCCGTGATTCCAGGTTCATTTGTATGTTTCTTTTACATCAATCTTTAGACATATTGAGAGGGGAACACAATAATTATTCCAAAAATAAAGGGTATCCGGAAAATGATTTTTTTTAAATTAAAAATAGACATACATTATGTTTTTTGAAACAAAATCTTACCAAAATACAGACTAGCGAACATATATTAAGTTAGTTCGATCAATTTACTTAGGTAAATGCGCGCCTTTTGAAAAGAATAAATTTGACCAAACTCCAAATATCATGCTACAATTGTTGGCTCATATCTAGGACGTTTCAAACGCAACACATTTACCACATATTTCATGTTTCAGCCTTTCAATGGTCGTTACATGAATACTAATAATATACTTGCAGGTTTTAATGGCACCTGAAAAAAAACTTTTTATTTAGAGCCATTACGTAAAACAAAAGCGAAATGTACTTAGTTAGAAAGTTTCAAATTTAAAACTCAAAGCTTTTTAGAAACCTTCAAGCGGTGTTAGATAATATTCTGGTACAGCGTTTTTTAATCGTTGATATGAAGGTGGAATAATTTAAAACAATGAATTTGACTCAAATTTAAAAATGACCGCGCTTTTACCTTCTAATCCAAATGTGTACACCTTTGTCATGAGATTAACATGTACATTGATCAGTGAAGACATGACAGTACATTCTTATTGATTGTCCAAAACCATTAGTAAGTAAATAGTGACAAATTATTTATGTACGTAATATCTTATAAGTGATTTTGTATTGTGTCAAATCAGTGAACGACAGAAATGATGTACAGATCTATCTACTTTCGTTTTCACGTATCATTCCAAAATGCTTAGACAAAACCGCGTTTATATACTAACGTGGTTTAAAGGTGGTGTTAAAAATCATATCCGTCAAGGTTCCATAGCTTGAAATCAAAAGTCGCTTTCAACAAACATCAAAGATTATATCTACAAGCATATAATTTATGTATGGTAAAAATAATACCATAGCAGAAATTTAGAAAATCATTGAATACTATGGGACGCCGTTCCTGAATTATGTGATAAGGATTTTATCATATGCTTATACTTTGTCATTAAATAATTATACTTTAACATCATATGTTCATACTTTGACATTGTTTGCATCTTTGACATTATATGCATAACTTTTTACATTATATGCATTTACTTTGACGTCATAAATGTATGCATGTACTGTACATTATATGCTGATACTTTCACATGATATGCTGATACTTTGACATTATATGCATATACTTTGACATTATATTCTTATACCTGTCAGTATATGCATATATTTCTTCACAATAATATTACTTCAATATCAGGAGTAAGAATTATAGGAAGTAAAAATAGCAGGCTCGCGGGTAAAAATGTCAAATGTTCTTCAAAGAATAGGTTTGAATCATGCAATACTGCATTTGAAAAGGACAAAATAACGCCTGCTATTGTTTGTCTCCTTCTAAGACATGGCCTAGCATTATTAGTAGTCCAAAACGAAACTTCGGAATGCATCAAATATGGAAACAGTCTGTTCGTAGATCAAATATATGATACAGACAAATTTACCCTGGAGATTTTGTTAGTGTGTATATTTAAACCATCTGATATTGTTGGATTGTGTGTTTCAAACATCTGATATTGTAACGATATTGAGCGTATCTGAGAGAACTATCTATCGGAGAACCTGCAAAAGGGAGATTATATAATATAAGCGGCAAAAGCGTCACAAATTAATTTGTTATTTTCTGTCTAATATCGAAATTAAGTGTATGAGGACTCATCTTTCCACGGTAGAAATCCAGGAATTAGAAATCAATGGACATATTAACGAACAAGATCCTGGCAATGATAGATGGCCAGTGTTTTGAAGCAATGTACATTCTCACAGAAAATTGTAGTCACCCCTTAGGGTAAAAATGATATTTTTGCAGTAAATAATTATTAATGATTTATTATTATTTATTATTATTAATTATTTATTTTAACTTGCCGTCAAATTAGGGAAGAGTGTATGTACTTTTTCATTCTAGAGTCTATTTTAATAATCAGATTTGCTATCTCTGTTTTTCAAGGATAACAGAGAGCGAAATATGTATTTTAAAGTGACTACAGAAATGGTTAATTGTATTAATGATAGTAAATGTGATTACAGTCTTCAAAAAAAACTTTCTGACCTATTCCTTCACCCTTATGATGCTGACTTTATACCTGATCTGATCCGAAAGAACATAGTTTAGATGATCCTTTGATCTCAGTTTCTGCTATATAGATGACGTATTATCGTTAAGCAATCCTAATTTTGGGGATTTGATACATCACATCTATCCCAAAGAATTTGAGATAAGGATAATACAGACACTGTGAAGTCAGGATCATATCTTGACCTACACTTAAAGATCGATGGTAAAGGAAAGCTATTGACCAAACTTTACGATAAACGTGATGACTTTTCATTCACAATTGTCCTTTCATTTTCATTGGAAACATCCCTACAGCACCTGCGTATGGCATTTTCCTATTACAACTCATACGTTATGCCAGAGCTTGCCGAGACTACGCAGACTTTTTGTATTGCACTACACTTTGTACATTTAGGCTTCTGGAGCAGGATTATGTTGCTACAAGATTGAAGTCATCATTACAAAAGTTTTATGGTTGTCATCATGAACCCGTGGATCGTTACGGTGTATCCATCTGCACCGTGAAAGCTGATTTGTCCAACGTGTCATAATTTCCTTTCCTCTTTCGTCTACCCAGCTACTTGACTTTTTATGAGAAGCTCAGCGAGTGTTCTAGATAAGCAGAGGACGCTTACCCTACTGGTGCACTTGGTCCATGCTCCAAGTTTTCAGTGGAGTCCGAGTTGCTCATTTACTTTTGATACTTTGTATGTATGAATTTAGTTACTTCATGTTCTTTGTTGTGTATGTCTGTTTTCCATGTCTCGTCTTTGTCCGTGGATTACATTCTTTTGATTGCTTTAACCTTAGTTCCCTTGATTATTCATTCTGAACGGACACGCAATTGAGTGAGGCAACTCCACTAAGAAAACAAATCAATACATTTTGTGATGTATCATTGTCATTACCATTCTACTTAACCTATCTTTTCCACCAATTGGCATGATGCGCCATCGAACCAATTGTTGTTGCTGTTGTCAATATGCTACGAGTGGTCTGATAAATTTGTAGAGAACCATCCCTTACTTGTTCTGTTTCAGTGGAAGATATTTTAGAAATGAACTCTCTCAATCACTATCTCTGGACTTAAACAATTTTCTCTTTCAATATTTCACCAAGCATCTGTTCCCCACATGAGTGAAATTTGAGACTGTGGTGTCCAGATTGTCGTCACTTATATTATAGGACTGTCCCTTTTAGAGGTCATCCAATAGATAGTTTACTCAGATATTCTCAGTAGCGCTACACAATCAGATGCTTTAAAGCCAGTCTCCAACAAAGTCTCAAGGATACATTTGTCTATGTCATATCTTGGATCTACTGACCTCAAATCAAACTGTTTTCTTTCTTGATGCATCCCCTGGAAGTTTCATCATGTCTAATGAGTTTTTGTGAACTCCTAATGGTACAGTTAAGGTTATGTATAGAAAGCAGTCCAACAACATCAAGCCTTATGTTGTTATGTTCAAATGCACTTATCCAACGATTCAAACGAATTCTTTGAAGAACATTTGACATTTCTACCTGGGAGCCATTTTGAAATCCCGTAATTCAAACCACCTCCTGTTATTGAAAATGATTCATAGTAAGGAAATATATACACATAATGACAACGTATAAGTATATAATGTAAATGTGTATGCATATAACGACAAAGTATAAGAATATAATATCAATGTGTACGTGATATAATGTTAAAGTATCAGCATATTATGTCAAAGCATAAGCATATAATGTCTAAGTATATGCTTATAATGTTTAAATATATATAGTGTCGAAGTTTAAGAATATTGCCGAAGTTTAAGAATATAATGTCAAAGTATAACCATAAAATGTCAAAGTATAAGTATACAATCTCAAAGCATAAGCATATAATGAAATACATAGCACAGAAGGCCTAGGCAAGAACGGCGTTTCATCGAATATATTGTAATTTGATTAATTGTACCAGGTCACATTTGATTTCCTCATTTTATTGCATAGACCATTTTGCTAATCTGCATAGCATATATTAAAGAGAAAATAAATGCTGTTATTATAGGATGTCCTTTATCTTTTGCTTTACATACGCAAGTACCTACTTTTTTGTCGGTATCCCTTTTTCGTTTTTTCTTGGATTTGGGAGGTTATGATTACAAGAAAAGGGTAAGAATGTTAATGAAACTTTTAAAACAGCATACGCTATAGCAAATACATATCTTTCACTTTAGTGTCAAGTTTGTATATTTTATACGATGCTTTGCAAATGTGGCTATATTAAAAAGATATTGAAGTTTTAACTATAAATATCCATTTTTTTTTAAATTTGGTTGAGCTGATCATGAGTAAAGGAAATTATGACAAAGTTTAAGGAATCAATAAATAACATGGATTATAATGGAGATGAAAATGATTCTTTCTGCACACGAAAGATTGTTTGTTGTTTGTTGGGGTTTAACGTCCGAGCAGCAATATTTCAGCTATGTTCAGACAATGAACATGAAATGGATGATATAATGAACATGGAATGAAAAAAAAGGATGGGTCACAAGGATAATAGGTAGACAAATTTTGATTGCCATTGGAAAAAGAGGGGATGGGTAAGATCGGGCAATTTAGCCTCCTGTGGCGGAGCGCAAAGGTTCCTACTCCTATCGAATACCACAGCAGGGTTCTTTAACGTGCGAGGAACGTGGCATCTTTCCAAACACGGTGCACCACTATGGTTTGCGGTCAGGTTTTCCGTATTATAGCCTGACAACCCCAGCATGTAACACGCCAGGGGTACCCCATTCCACCAACTGGGGCACACATCCCAGTTGCTCTGTGGGCAGAGCGCCTAACCCCCGGCTAGGTTTCTGAGCACTATTTAGTCGCCTTATACGACAAGCTAAGCGCTGCTGCAGGTCTATTTTTTTAACACCCGGACCTGCACGGGGTCACACGAAAGAAGTACAGCATGAACATTTACGGCCATTTACCAAGTTTTTAGTTTGGGTGCCCACATACATGTACAAAAACATTGATTCAGTCAATGAATTTTAATCATTTTTTTCATATAAGCATCTATTGAAGGAAACCTCCACAGCCAAGATTGTCAAAATCATTTAATTTCTTGTGCTATTCAAAAATCATTAAAAACTTTCGAAGAACAAATAAAAATTTTCGGAACTTTTAAAACCATTAGTTCTCCATCGGAGGTTCGTATTAATACAAAGAAAGACAGTAAAGCTCAAAATACCACGAACTAAAAGTATTGATATTATTAAACTTGAGTGTGCAGCAACGATTAATGACCTCGGTTTTGACGTCTACACTTTCTGATGGTAGAGCTGCATTCACTAACCACTTAAAAAATTCAGTCCGTTGGAGAGACATTGACGGTTTTAAATATTCACTAAGATGCCATAGGTATCCAGTCGATATATCCGTCATTAACGATGACACTATCGCCGTGTCAAATGCTTCGGGAGCAATTGAAATAATCAATACAGAAACCCTTTATATGAATGAAATACTTACGAATGTAAATCATATCTCTGGATTAACATATACCATGGACCATCTTTTTTTCTGTCAAGAGAACAAAGGAGTGCGAATGATGAATCTTCATAGCCAAACCATTACAGACATAGTAAATGTCCAACTACCGTGCTGTACCTACGTAACCTCATCCGATGGCAAGATATTCGTTACAAATAATAAATCTGATACCGTCACATGACACGAAAGGTAAAGTTCTCTAGGGATTCAAAGATGAAAGAGTACTAAAAGATCAGTGAGGAATCACCATTGACAATAACGGATATATTTATGTAGTAGGACATTGTACAGAGAATGTCGTCATGATTTCTCCTGATGGTCAGCGATGTAGAGAGATTCTTTCTGTGCAAAGTGACAAAATGGATAAATTGTCTCGTGTGTTGAGTTCGTATTAGGACAAGTTGAACAATAAGCTTTTAGGTGGAAATTTTACTAATACTGCATTACTGTTCAATGTAAAATAAAGGCAACGCAACATCGCAAGAAAATAGACATGAGAAATATTCGAATAAATTTAAATAAAACATAAAAGCTTTTCCATTGTATTCATTCGCATGAAGGAAATTATTAAAAAAAAGGTCTTCAAAAAACATTATAAATCGTATTGCGGCTCAATGCACACTACAGAATTTTCTCTTTAATTTGATTTATTTAGAATGTTTCAATTACACGTATATATTATAAATAAGCGTGACATTTTTTTTATTTAATTAAAAATTATTTTATTTAGTTTGAAAATTATGCATTACCTAATGGTTTTCGAAGATACACTAATGTTAAGATTATCGCCTATTGATGGATATTTATTAGACTCAAAAATCAATTGTACCGAGAAAATCTAGCTTCGTGAAGTGAACCGTTTTAAAAAGCCAGATATTCATAATTCACGTTTCAATGAGTATCCTGTTGTATTTTCTTTTCATATTCAACATATCTATTAAAATACGAAGACAGAACTAGATAGAACGGTTATATTTGCTGAAAATGCTTTTTTTACTTAAGTAGCTGTCTTTGTGAGAATCATGCAAAATCTGAAAAATGTGATACACCCCACAAAAGGCTACATATTTTTATTTTTGTAATTAGATTGTTTTATGGGTCTATACTATGAAATGTGTAATTATTCATTCAAATCTGCCTGCTCTTAGGAGATAATCCACATTGAAAATCCAGTAAATTCCAATATATTTGAGTACCATTTATCTCCCTTAATTTTGAAATCTACAGTGCATTTTATATAATTTTTAAGAGCACGGGTTATATGAAAAACCAAATGTTAATTTCTGTTTACAATGACATTTCAAACAAAATATCAAAAATAAAAATATGTAGTCTTTTTACCCATGAATCACATTTTGCATGATCCTTACCTGGAGTCCTACTTAAGTTTTGAAAATTCTGAAAACATTATTAAACATCAACAAAGTACTATACCCCTCCCTAGAAACAGAGCTTGTGAGAAAAACTCCTCCTATACTGCTTTAGGAAATTTGAGGAAAAACTAATGAAGTTTGGGGATAAAATTAGATATGTATAAAGAAATGATATAATTGTGTGAAGTGTTCGAAGGGAGAAGATTTAACCTACACATTAATGCACGTACAGCATAACTCTTTCAAAGCAGCAGAGATTGGTGAAATTATTAAACAAAAGGTTACCTATATATATGTGTGTGTGTGTGTGTGTGTGTGTGTGTGTGTGTGTGTGTGTGTGTGTGTGTGTGTGTGTGTGTGTGTGTGTGTGTGTGTGTGTGTGGAAATTATTGCCCGATGCCTGTAAAAACTCGTGTGCTATACTTGTTATACTTGACTTATCCGCTGCCTTTGATGTTATAGATTCTGATGGCACGATTTCTACTTTCTTATGGAATAACTGGACAAGCAATACAGTGGTTTCAGTCTTATCTACACAACAGATCCCAAAGTGTTAACATCGGGAATGTGCAATCCATCGATAAATGTCTGTCTTTTGGTGTCTCACAAGGATCTGTGTCGGGACCAAAGAAATATTGTATGTTCTCCAAACCAATCGGTCAGATATGCAAACGCCATATCATGAGTTATCATTGCTACGCGGACGACACACATGCGTACCTGGTGATCAAACATTCGGACAACTGGACCAACATAGTTTGTCTTTCTGACATTACTGCATGGATGAAATCAAACATACTCAAACTGAATCAAGATCAAACGCTCCAAGGAAATTACGAACTGCAGCATTAGGTTTTTCATATTTTCTCAGTTACTGGGTAGCCATATAAGAAAGAGTAATCATGCGAACCAAGGTTATAGCGGTAATCAAAAGAAAGTAATCCAGGGACAAAGACCAGACATGGAAAACAGACATACACAACAAAGAACATAAAGTAATTAAAATCAAACATACAAAGTAACAAAAGCAAATGAACAACTCGAACTCTACTAAAAACTGGGAGCATGGACCAGGTGCACCGGTAAGGTAAGCATCCTCTGCTTTTCCAGAAACACCCGCCAAGTTGCTCATAAGAGGTCAAGTCTGGGTAGTCGAAAGAGGAAAGGAAAACTATGACACGTTAAACAAATCATGGCGCAGATGGATACACCGTAACGATCCACAAGTTCACGATGACGACTATAAAACTTTTGTAATGATGTAATCTTGTAGCAACATAACCCTGCTCCAGAAGCCTAACTGTACAAAGTCTAGTGCGATACAAAGATTCTGCGTAGTCTCGGCAAGCTCTGGCATAACGTATGAGTTGTGATATGAACACTCCATACGCAGGAGTCGAATGAATGTTGCCACAGATGAAAGGACAGTTGACAATTGTGAATGAAAATTCATCACGTTATTGTAAAGTTTGGTCAATAGTTTTCCTTTACCATCGATTTCTAAGTGTAGGTCAAGATATGAGGCTGACTTCACAGTGTCTTTAATATCCTTTATCTCAAGTTCATTGTTCTTTGGAGTAGATGCGATGTATCAAATCCCCAAAATTAGGATTGTTTATAGATAATACGTCATCTATAAAGCGGAAACTGAGATCAAAGGATCTAACTAAACGATATAATCATATTTATAAAGATTAAAATTCAAACATTAAATTTGTTAAAAGGAAACTTTGAAAAGGTACTAGAATTTTTGCAGAATAACATGTGCAAAAATACGTGAAGCAGTAGAAATATAAATCAGTCATGAACTCAAATTAAAAAATGGCCGCGCTTTCACTTTAAAACCACAATGTTTTCACTTATGTCATGTGATTAAACCTTTATATTGATCAGTGAGTCATGGCAGCACATTCATATTGATTGTCCGAAACCATTTGTGAGTAATATTGACAAATTGAATAATTTTAAATTTCATTTTAAAACTTAGTAACATCTTATGGGTAATTTACATATGTTCGAATCAATGAACGACATAAATGATATACAAAGTAGACATATCTACTTTCGTTTTCACGTATTTTTTCAAAAATGCTTTGACATAACCACGTTTATATACTAATGTGGTATAAATGTGGTGTTGATTATCAAATCCATCCAGGTTGCACAGCTTGAAGAAAAAATAATCGCTTCCAACAAACGCGAAAGATTATATCTACAAACATATAATTTATGTATGGAAAATAATACGATAGAAGAATTATGATATTACTTGTATTACTTTAGAATATCATTGAATTCTATGGACCATTTTATGCTAAGGATTTTATTATATCCTTATACTTTGTCATTATATAATTATACGTTAACATTGTATGATATACTTTGACATTATATGCTTATATTTTGACATAATATACTAATATTTGACATTATATGTTTACACTTGGACATTATATTCAGATACTTTGACATTTTATGTTTATACTTTGACATAATATGCTCCTTGCACATGATATGTTCATAATTTGTCATAATATGCTCATAATTTGTCATAATATACTCATACTTTGATATTATATGTGTATCCTTTAACATTATATGCACAAACCTTGACAATATGTTTATACTTTGACATAATTTGCATACACCTTGAAATTATATGCTGATACTTTCACATGATATGCTCATACTTTGACAATATATACATATTCTTTGCAATTACCTATCATTATATGTATATATTTCTTCACAATGATATACCTTCAATATCAGGAGATGGTTGGAATTATGGTAAGTAAAAATAGCTGACCCTCATGTAGAAATGCCAAATGTTCTTCAAAGAGTAGGTATGTAATACCTGCATTTGAAAAGGAAAAATAACGTCGCTACTGTTGGACTCATATCAAAACATGACCTTGAATTATTCATCTAAAACAAAACTTCGGAATGCATCAAGTATGGAAACAGTCCGTCTGTATATCAAAGAAATGACAAAGACAAATTTACCTTTGAGATTTGGTTGGAGAGAGTTTTTTAAAACATCATATATCGTATAGATATTGAGAGCATTTGATAGAACCATCTATCGGAGGACCTGCAGAAGAGAGATTTTCTAATATAAGCAGCAAAAGCGTCACTAATTGATTTGTGATTTTTTGTCTTATGTCGAAATTTAGTGCATGAGGACTTATCTTTCCCTAGAAATCCAGGTATCGACGGACATATAAACGGACAAGATCCTGGCAATGAAAGATGACCAGTTCTTGAAGCGATGAACAGAGAATTGTAAACACGACCTAACATAAAAACGATATTATTGCAGTAAATAAACATCAATGTGTAGATTCGTACTCATTTGAACACAAGCTTTGGAGAGCTTTAATTATTTTTTTTAATTATGAAAGTGTGATCGGGGCCCTTTTATCTTCGTTGCAATTATGCCTTTTGATGCCTTCTAACATTTTTGAAATTACAAAATCATTGGTTGTGTCCTGAACGTATTAATTTTCGTGGTGTACTAATTTTCGCTATTTTTGCGGTTGCCTCGAGATCGCAAAAAATAGTACCCGCGAAAATATATTCACATTACCAAGTCCTTTGACTGGTATAAACATGGTTTGCACAATTTTGAACAGAAACATCTTTTTGTGAAAGGGTCGTATCATTTAAATTATTAAATCAAGTATGAATTTATACTATTACAAGTCTATTATAAATGCGTATACGATAAAAGCTTGTGGGTTTTAATTTCTCAATTCATGATTTTGTTTAGATAATGATTGGTTTCAACGGCCATAGAGTACCTGTCAAATCAAAGAATAGAAGTAAATACTATTCTTTTCACAAAAAAAGAACAAAATGTGAGTGTCAAACACACACTACAGGTAATCACCAATAAAAGGTTATCATCAAATACACACGCCGAGAACTGCACATAACAATTTAGTCCGAAAAATGCAATTAAGGTGTCAAAGGTTATCCCTTCAATTAGCTATGGCTGAGGCAATTAAGTGAGTTCTTTTTCTTAGTTTAGTTAAGAATATAGTTAAGAATATATACACTTTTAGATTAAAATTGCCATAGGAAACTATGTATCTGGACTTTTCAATCTGTTAATGTCGTATTTACGGCCGTCATTAATTTATTGAAATACTAACGTAAAATACCTGATCAAAAGAGGAATCATATACTGCCGAGGCCATTGAAATATTTCATTTTCTTCAATCTTGAAAACCACGAAAATTAGTACCCGCGAACATGTTGAATTTTCAGAAACCGCAAAAATTAGCTGCGGCGAAATTTAATACGTTTACTGTGTGTGTTTTAATTGTTTTGGTAGACAATAATTTCAATGAATGGTATGCTATAAATTTGGTCAGTTGTTCAACTGGGATTTGGTCAAGGACTTAAAGTGAATCTTGCTGTTTCATACGTACTGTCGGATATAGAACTGGCCAACAATATATCCGACTCTATATCTATATTAGTCAAGTATGGTTCGATAAAGTTGTAGGAATTTTCTCTGCGTCTGGAGCTAGCTTCTGGAATTTGGACCACTGACAACGAGAAATTGCGTCAGCAATAGAATGATTTTTGCCTGGAATATGTTTAGCTTTCTTGCAAATGTTAAATTACGGCGTTTCAAATACCAGTTTTCGTACAACTGAAATCACCTCAGGTGATTCGGACGTTTTTTTAGTTGTACATTCACGATTGCTTCGTTATCAGTGTTAAAAATAATTTTCTTTTTCTTGAAGTTAGACCCCATAAAACAATATACACATATATAGGGAATATCTCTAGCAAAAGTTTTTTGGGGGTTTAGATTACTATCGGACCATTTTTGGGTCATAAACTATAGCACCATTTGCCCTTAAATTAAATTTCGAAGCCTAAAAATTTCTACCCCCGTGCAGGTCCGGGTGATAAAAGAATAGGCCTGCAGCAGCGCTAAGCTTGTCGTATAAGGCGACTAAATAGTGCTCAGAAACCTAGCCGGGGCTAGGCGCTCTGCCCACAGAGCAACTGGGATGTGTGCCCCAGGTGGTGGAATGGGGTACTCCTGGCGTGTTACATGCTGGGGTTGTCAGGCTATAATACGGAAAACCTGACCGCAAACCATAGTGGTGCACCGTGTTGGGAAAGATGCCACGTTCCTCGCACGTTAAAGAACCCTGCTGTGGTATTCGATAGGAGTAGGAACCTTTGCGCTCCCCCACAGGAGGGTAAATTGCCCGATCTTACCCATCCCCCTTTTTCCAGTGGCAATCAAAATTTGTCGACCCTATTATTCTTGTGACCCATCCTTTTTTTTCATTTCATGTTCATTATATCATCCATTTCATGTTCATTGTCTGAATATAGCTGAAATATTGCTGCTCGGACGTTAAACCCCAACAAACAAACAAACAAAAATTTCTAAATCATCGTTTGTCGACCATGTTTTTTTTTCTAGTATTAATGTTAGTCCATCATACTATTTTAAAAACAGAAGCCAGACCCTTCGGTCAGCTTTCGTTGATAAAGTGATTCTTATTCTGTGATTTTTCTTTTTTACGCCTATCTTGGACTCTATGAGCTTTCTACAGAAAGCTGCTCTACCTGGTGCAATAACTCTGCGAGGAAAATTTATTGATCTTAGCATTTCTTGCAGTGTTAATTTCTCGCTACTGAATTCAATATTCTGTAAAACCTCCTCGAGCTTATCTATTGGTATTTTTAGCCTTAATTCTAATGTATCTATTTCAATGCATACGTATATTATTTTTGTTGTAGGTAGCAAGCACACTTTTGTTCTTCCACTAGAATGCCTAGTTCGTTACAAATCATTTCAAAAGTCCTAAGTAAATTCATACTTTGTTCGGTGCCTTCCTAGCCAAGAAACAAAACAAAATCATCGCAGTAATAGATGATATATCCATCCTGTTGACTTTTTTGCCATGGCCCAGTGCAAAAACAGCATATTTTTCAAATAAGGCACAACTAATGTAGCCCGGAACAGCAAACATTTGTCAAAGAAAAAATGATTGTTTACCTTGAAACCTAAAAGATCAAAATTAGTGAGTGATACAGGAAGAAGCCGAAGAGCTGAGCGCACATCAGATTTATTTGTTAAGGAATTTGAACCTAGTTCGCAAATAGCGTCGACACTAGCGTAACCAACTGAATATTTAGTAGAATTGGTGTAAGTATTGACGAAGAGGTTTTCTGGATAAGATAATTGATTAATCAACCTGTATTGATCCGGTTCTTTAACTTTGGCACTAAGCCCAAAGGGTATGCGCGTGAAGTTGGAATTGGGTTTGATACAAATGGACCAATAACAGGTCCTGTTGTTAATTCCTTTTCAGCATTTTCGAACAAAAAATAAGAATTTTCGCTTTTCAAATTGATTGCTTCTCTTGGGATACGAGTACCAGAATAATGCAAAGAGAAATCTGTTTTAAAACCCGATAGTAATATCAGGGTTTTTATTTCTCTCATAGAAAGACCATAAATTTTGATTGATTACACCCCATGATGACCCTGGTCGCCTTGCTTGTTTTAGACGAAACTGTTCGTCATACGTAGCCCAACTCGTTGATTTATTTGCCACGAATCGAATGTCACGGAGGTATTTCAGTAATTCTTTGGATATATCTGGTTTTTTTTCTCTAGCATTTTACTCTTGTATATCATGAATGCGCTTGTCCAGGAATAAATGTTAGTTGTAGGACGGGAAGGTCAAGATTCAACTTGCAGGTGTCCGTTCCTAACAGCAACTTCACCATTTTGCTGTGGAAAATTGGCTAACTCTCTTTGAAATTTAATAAGGATGTTAAGATATATGCATTCGTTCCTCCAGAGTTTACCATTTAGTTTACTGGGATTGAAGTAATCGATAGCGTCATATATGCTTTCTTGTAAGCTTGGTTCGTTTTGCGAAAAACCTAAATGATTAAATGCTTGAGGTGGTTTTTCATCCAATTTATTGGTTTACTGACTAACTTTAGAGACATCAATTACGAACTCACCTGTTTCAGTTTCTCTAAGGAAGAATTTTCGGGTTCTGTCCTTCTAAGATGACTCGATTCATTTGTCCTCAAGATCAAGGCGTTCCTCCTCCGAAACCCCACCCCCACCCCCTAGGATAGCGACTTTTCTCCTGTGGAAGATTTCTTACTTCCAGGCATCATTGCTTTAGCAAACATGGATTAGTCAGTATTTTAAATTAATTGTAAACACTCGTAATTACTATGCTATTTCAGTCTAAAAGGTTTGATTGGCGTTTGTGGGCTATACCCACAGAGCAAATTCGAACTTTCTCATATAAGCATATAATATCAAAGTATAAGCATACAATGTCGAAGTATAAGCATACCAGGTCAAAGTATAAGCATATCATGTCAAAGTATAAGCATATCAGGTCAAAGTATAAGCATATAATGTCAAAGTATAAGCATATATTGAAATCCCTAGCACATGAGACAGGAACGACGTTCCATAGAATACATTGTTATTTTACCAGAAGACATTTGATATCCACATTCTCTGCTTTCCTTTACCTTTTGCCTTACATACACAAGTGCCTACTTTTTATAGTATCGCTTTTCTTGCATTAGAGAGGTTATAATTATAATAAACTTTAAAAATAAAACCAGCTGAAACAAATAAATATCTTTCACTTTGCTGTCAAGTTTCTTTATTTAATTCGATGTTTTCGAAGATATTGAAATTTTCACTACAAGTACATTGTGTATCCACTTTTTTATTTGTTTTTTAAAAAGTTTGGTTGAGTTGAGGAAAGGAAACTCTGACAGAGTTTAAGGGATTGTGGATAACAGTGGTCATAATGGAGATGAAAATTATTGTATTACAATGTATTTAAAGTGGAGGGGGGTAATATACACACATGTACAGACACTTCATGCAATCAATGAACTTCAATTTTGTTTTCATGTAATTGCTAGATAAGTGGTTTCCTAATACAATTTAACTTTTGCGTCTTTGTAAAATGTTAACCAACCTGATAAATAATAAAGTCCATGTATTTTAGTAATGGTTTATATTTTGAAATAAAGATGCATAATTCTCTTTAAAGTTACACACACTTCTACATTCTGTCATGGCAGCATCCATCCCAACCTGCAGTTGGTGTACGTTACGTCACCATTCCATTACCGCCACAAAATGGTGTAAGGAATGTGAAGAAGGCCTATGTGATACCTGTCAAGAACTTCATTGACTAGCGAAAGTGTCTAGAAATCATTCAATCATTCCCATAGAGGATTATCTAATTTTACCCCAAAATATTCTAGCGATATCAAAATTTTGCGAGGAACACGATAAAGAATTTATAATTTATTGTAAAGAACATGACAAGCCTTGCTGTAGCAAGTGCGTCGTTCAAAGTCATAAGAAATGTCATGATATAGAAAACTTAGAAGATGTCATTCATAACATCAAGTCGTCTCATTTATTTAATGATCTCGAGTCAAATCTTCAAGAAACCAGAGAGAATATCCAAATTATTCGAAAAGATCGAAACACATTTTTGACTGCATTAGATGATAATCAGAAGCTTATGATAGAAAAAGTCCAAATAACAAGGGAGAAAATTAATAAACATCTCGATAAAATACAGGAATGTTTCTTGGAGGAGATAAACAGTTCTTCTGACATCAAACGGTCATTAATAAACAAATTTCTGGTCACGCTAGACGAGCAAGAGGGACATATACTGAAAGATTTAGATTTATTGGCAAATATCAAACAATATGGATCTAGTTTACAGAAATATATTGGCATCTTACAGATACAGCAAAGAGTATTGTCCATAGAAGCATCCATTGAGGGAAACCACCAAGTCCATTCTTGTCAAAATCATTTAATTTCTTGTGCTATTGACAAATCGTTAGAAACTTTCGAAGAACGAATAAAACATTTCGGAACATTTCAAACCATTAGTTTTCCTTCGGAAGTTCATCTTCAGAGAAAGAAAGAAAAACAAGCTCAAATAATGGTCCAAATGCCACAAACTAAACGTATGGATGATATAAAACTTGAGTGTGACGTAACATTAAATGACATCGGCCGTGATATCTACGGTTGTTGTATACTTCCTGATGGTAGAGCTGCATTCACAAATTACTTTACTAAATTTGTCCGTGTGAGAGACATTGATGGTTCAGAAGAATTACTTGGTTGCTGTCGGTTTTCATTCGATATTGCCGTCATTGACCATGTCACTATGGCCGTGTCAAATGGTTGTGGTTCTACAGGAATTAACATAATCAACACAGAATCCAAACAAATAAATAAAATACTTTCAAATTTAACCAATATCTGTGGATTAACATATATCAAAGACCATCTTATCTTCTGTCAAGAGAAAAAAGGAGTCCAAATGGTAAATCTGCACAGCCAAACTATTACAGACATAGTAAATGTCGAACTACCTTTATGTAGCTTCGTTACCTCATCTAATGATAAGATATTCGTTACAAATAGTGAATCTGATACCGTCACCTGTTATGACATGAAAGGTGAAATGGTCTGGGTATTCAAAGATGATGGTGTATTAAAAGAACCAAGAGGTATCGCCTTTGACAATGACGGATATATCTATGTAGCAGGCCGTGGTACAAACAATGTTGTTGTGATTTCTACTGATGGTCAGCGATATAGAGAGATTCTTCACGCGACAAGTGACAAAATGAAGAAGTTTTCAAATCTGTGGAGTTTGTTTTATGACAGATTGAACAATAAGCTTTTAGTTGGAAAATTTCACAATACTGCATTACTGTTCAGTGTAAAATAAATGCACTGCCAAATAGCAAAAAAAGGAAAATCAGACATTAGAAACATTGAAATAAATTAGACATTACAGCTGTTCCATTGTGTTCATTTGCAGGAAAAAATCTTTAAAAATATCAGAAGTCTTATTGCGGCTCAAAGCACACTGTAGAAATTTGTTTAAAATTAAATTTATTAAGCATGTTCCGTAAACACGTAAATAATATGAATAAGCATGACATATTTTGTTTAATTGTAAATTATTTTCATTTAGTTTTTATAGATCTCCTAATAAATTTGTTTTCGAAGATGCAGGAGTGTTAAGATTATTACCTTTTTTAAAGATATTTACAGTACTCAAAAACCGACGATACAAATAAAATCAAGCTTCGTGAAGTGAACCGATAATATAAATAGACAGATTTTCATAAGTCATGTTTCAATAAGTAACCTGTATTTTTGTTCAGGTTCAATATATCTACTAAAGTACGAAGACAGAACTAGAAAAAGTGGTTATACAAAATGTATCTGTGGGGGTCTGCTATTTTACTTTAGTTTTGAAAATTCTAAATGATTCATCATCAACAAATTATTTAACCCCTGCCTAAAAAGTTTTGATATCTCCAATGAACTACTTTTTTAGCACTTATATTACCTAATATAGTTTCTATGGTTCCTACAGAAAAATTTGCGATAAAAAAAATTTGGTATTAAGAAAAGCATGGATCATCCTTTATAAGCATCTGATTGGTTTTAAGCAGAACTGTACTTAAATATCAATAAATTATCATACTCCTCCCTAGAAACAGACTTTGCAAGAAAAATTTATCCTATAGTGCTTAAGGGAATTTAATGAAATCAAATGACGTTTTGCGTCATTTTAGATTTGTATGAAAAACTGAAATTATTGTGAGAAGCTTTCAAAGATTTAACTTGCACGTTAAAGCACATACAGAATAACTCATTATACACAGATTATCTGAGTTTGGTGAAACTACTAAGAAAGGTTACCCTTTACATGTCGATGTATACAAAAGGAGATCATTTAACTTAGGTATTTAACATATTAAAATCATTGAAAATTTGACATAAATTGTAGATTACTATAAAGCAATATTCACTTTGTCTCCAAAAGAAAATTACCAAACTAAGAATTACAACACTATGAATCTCCCCTTTCAGATATTCAAGGGAACCAGGGCTGTAGTGTAATCAAAAGAATGCAATTCAGGGACAAAGACCAGACATGAAGAGCAGACAAACACAACAAAGAACACAAAAATCATACACACAAAACAACAAAAGCAAATGAGCAACTCGGACTCCACTAAAATGAATAGAAATATGTAGAATCAATGGAAATATTTTTAAGTTAATAAAATGAACAATGACACATACATTTTATATCCACGTTTTTATTCAGACTATTCTGTCGATTTCAATACATCTGGATTCAGTTTCACAAAAAGTCGTAAGTGTAAAATTGATCGGAAGTAATGACGTCTTAAACTAAAATAGCATTGTGACGTCATGATTTACGATCAATTTTACACTTACGACTTTTTGTGAAACCGACGCCTGAACATACAGAACCGAAACAATACATCTTAGAGGAAACAAATCAAATGAAATGGGGTAACCAAAGACATACATTCACTTTCTTTCCACGGTACTTAATTATTTGTAAAAAAACAGTTTGATGTCACATCTATAATCATTTTGCTGTAATATTATTCTGTGTAAGACATTAACGTACAGTTACATATTTAAATGGATACAAATAAGGAATGAAAGTCCAATGTTTGTTTAACTGTCATACTATGATAGACCCAGGCAGAAGTCAATACATTAAAGTATACAGAATTTCAAGAAATTTGTACCAAATAGTACCTAAATGAAGCAAAGCTTGGGTAACATTTCATTTTTTATTTTTCTCAATAATAAGAGGAAAATGAGGACCATCTCATTTCTATGTTCCCCCTTTTGGCCCCTGAAATTCATCAAAAATCCTAAAAACCACCTAATTTCGACACCATATTGAAATGCTTCTGATGAAAAACAAGGCAATCAAAGGTTATAACTACATACATGTATCAAATATCTTTATGTCTCAATAAAAATATAACTAATTTCAAGTTACACTTTAAGGGAAATAACTCTTGATGTAGGATGAATTTTCCAAATTGGAAAGACTACCCAAATATTTCCAATCTTCAAACAAAAATTAAAAAAAAACAGAATGGACATTCTCAATAATTTCTAATTAAAAATTCAGACTTACTGTTTACATTATATCAAGGTTTTATTCGGGTTCTGAGGATTAAGTACTTTTTCGTAAATTTTAAAATTAAGAAAAATGACCAAAATCATTGAACAAAGAGTTATCTCCCTTGAAAAGCATATCTTATATAAAATGCAGATTTTTTTTATATTAGTGCTCATTTACATTTTTTTTCATTTTATTTTTATTCAATACCACAATGCAAATAATTTAGCTTACTTAAAATATTTAAATTAAATGAAAAAAATGGAAGGGTTTGTTACATGTACTCCCATACACATGGATGAATTTCGATTTCTACTAAAAGCATAACAAGAAAATTTGGATTGAAAATAGCATCTTGTGAAAATAACACCACCAGATTTTATTTCTGTCCTCTAAACTTCAGTGAAATTGAGTCTTCTCTCTTTCAAATGGGAGACAATTTGAATAAAAATATATTGTAAACATAAGTTTTCACATATATCTTAATTTAAAACTACTTTTCAAGAAATCAGCAATCTTTCAGCCTAAAACACAACAAACAATAAAATATAATAACTTACATGAATGTGAAATTTTTGTGTATGTACGCTTGTTTTTTTTTTCAATGATTTTATACATGTTCATGTTGTACATGCATTATATATGGTATGCATCAATAAAAATGTTTTCACAGTTGAAATAATGTTTTTTTCCCAATTACGGTAGAGAAACCCTCATTATGAACATTATTTAGTTTTTTTAGTTGATGTAAAATCATACCCCTATTACATGTATTACAGACCATACTAGACTTGTAATACTTTGAGAAAAGCTCCCTTATTAGTGGAAATGCGAAATGAAACATTCAATTATGACGAAGAATTTTTGAAAACTTCATTAATTCCATTTATTAGTTTTCAGAGGAGTAGCGAATGAACCGACACACAGAATGATCAATATACATGTACATGTATACTCGTGCTTTTCAAAGGGAGATAATAAAACAGACCTACACTGTTCTTAATACTGCCTGTTGTGGATGAATTATTTACATTCTAAATTTCCATTTTTAAAGCTGGTTTCGCAAGTTTGGATAAATACAAAAATAGCATTTTTTTAAAACTTTACATTTGATTTTAATTTTCTTTCAAATCACTCAAACAAATTCACAGTTAACATATTTTCAGTTACATAATATACAGTGTAGTATGCTAGTTCACAAATCTCACTCGGTTCTTCATTTATCTTTGTTTTCATAGACAATTCCACTATGTTTGTTTTGAACTTTATTGGAAATCTCCATCATATTTAAAGGGCAATAAGCTAAAAGACTCTTCACTCTCTGCACAAAAATCCAATCATTTGGGCTAAATGTATGTCTCCCACAGTCATTGATAATTTGAAATAAATAATTTCACATCATTTGCTTACCACCAGAGGTTTCTCTTTCCTCAAATACATGTTCATGTATATCACATACTGTTTTACATCTTTGTCGGATAAGGGCCCATCCAGTTATGTTTTTGTTTTCTGTGAATTGTAATTACTCTCATTAGATTGATTGTCCAATACATTTGACTGGTTATAGGTTATTGAGTCTGCACACGGTACTTGCTAACAACTATATATGTACATTGCAACATCTGTAGTGCTAGTTGCTCCATGACGAAAATGGTTTTCGGCCATCACTGTGTTTTTCAAGAGGAAACTACTTTCTGAATGACTTTTTACAGCTAGGGTCTTAGCAACTAAACTTCCATTTTCAGTAATACATTTCTCTTGAGATGTACATTTCATACATGTAGCTGCATTTCACATGGTTCTTTTAAACCTGAAATGTAGAGACCAAATAATAATAATCTATGCAAAAAATTTCACTTGTAAGCAACCATACTGGAAAAAAACAACATATCGCTCTTTAAATGAATACTGCTATTTAGTTTATAATATAGAAAATTCTGTTTTAATACTGGTACTGATAACCGGTCTTGACAAATGTCAAGGGTTTTCAGTACAATATGGACCATTGGTCTGTGTTTTGTACACTTAACTGTATCACATTGATACACACGTTTACTATTAATACGCCTACATTAAGTGAACATTCAGTAAAATAAAACTTCTACTACATTGTATGATGTGTTAAATAAGGAGGCTACTTCTTATTCAAATGTCTTCTTAATTTATCGACAGATTATAAATTATTCAAGAGATTTTAATGTGGTTAACGTAAAGCTATTGTTAACACTGATATTCATTTATATATGCATGCATGAGAGGGGTGTAGCATAATGTTCAATTTGCTGTATACTTGCATTTGTCCACGAGTTCATGATGACGACCATAAAACTTTTAAAGTGATGACTTCAGTCTTGTAGCAACATAACATTGTTCCAGAAGCCTATTTGTTAGAGTTTTAGTGCGATACAAAAAGTCTGCAAGCTCTGGCATAACGCATGAGTTGTGATATGAACACTCCATATGTAGGAGCCGAATGGATGTTGCCATAGATGAAAGGAAAGTTGACAATTCTGAATGAAAAGTCATCACGTTTATCGTAAAGTTTGGTCAATAGTTTTCCTTTACCATCGATTTCTAAGTATAGGTCAAGATATGAGGCTGACTTCACAGTGTCTGTAGTATCCTGAAAAGCTAGCTATCAATTTCAATATGCCTTGAAAACGCAGACCCCCATTTCAGACAGAGCCTTGCTCTCTAAGTACTACCATTCTTATGTGGTAATGGGGGTCTGTGATTTGATACTATGATTTGTAGCCCACCATGGCATGACCATGTAGAATATAATTTGGTACATTGTACATTGACTTTTTTATATTTAGTAATTTGAACGGTCACAACTAGTAAATACAAAAAAATAATAAATGAGCAACCTCAATGTCTACATGTTTGCGGCTAGGGACTGATACAATTTCAACTTACAAAGTTTTACCAAATTGTGTTATTTGTGAAGAAAAATAAATTAAAGCTGATGTAAAGCTGTAAAAGGCACACATTTTTTAAATCAATGATATAGCCAGAAACCTTGACAACTGTAAACAAACGGACTGTCTGATTATGGATTTTAGTAAAGCTTTTGACAAAGTGTGCCACAGTTTATTGACCCACAAATTACATCATTATGGGATTAGAGGTAACAGATGGATACAAAGCTTTCTTAATAATCGAAATTAGGCAGTAGTCGTAGAAGGAGAAACATCCCAATACATGCAGGTGGAATCTGGTGTTCCTCAGGGATCGGTTTTGGGACCCAGCTTGTTCTTATACTACATCAACGACATGCCGGAAAACATCATATCAAAGACCAGATTGTTTGCAGACGACACTATTGTATATCTTACAATAACATCTGATATCGATAGGAAAAGTCTACAAGATGACCTAAATAAATTGGCAGAATGGGAACAAAGATGAGCTTCCATCCCGAGAAATGCAATGTTCTGTCAATCTCAAGAAAGAAACAGCCTATTCAGAACAGCTATTTCCTCCATGGTCATGAACTGGAGCACGTAACAACTGCGAAATATCTAGGTGTTTCTATAACATCAGATATGAAGTGGAACCAGCACATATCAAACATCTGCAAGAAAGAAAACAACACCTTGAGCATCTTGAGACGAAATCTTAACATCAGAAATGCCAACATTAAGGAGAAAGCTTACCAGTCTTTAGTTAGACCAACCATGGAATACGCATGCACAACCTGGGACCCATACTTGAAAGAGGACAAACACCGGATTGAAATGGTCCAGCGTAGAGCGGCCAGATATGTATTGAACAGATACCACAACCCTTCTTCAATTACCAACATGCTAGAAGATCTAAAATGGCCAACACTAGAAGAACGTAGGGGGAGAGCTAGACCCGTACTAATGTACAAACTGGCAAATGGTCTGGTGAAAATCGACGCGACCAACAGATTGAGCAGTCCAGCAAGACTCAGTCGAAATATGGGCCTACATTCCTACCAATTACCATCATACAACACAGTACTGAGGAAAGAGTCATTCTATCCAAGAACAATCCGGGACTGGAATGCTCTGCCCATTGACATTGCCTCTGCCAAGAGTTTTGAATCTTTCAAGGCTCATTTACTTGATTAAATTAATCAAGTTGTTTTTACTTGCGCACTTAATTGTACAGCACACTTAGTAAAATAGGCCATTGCGCACTAAAAGTGACAGTGACAGTATCATCAGTAATTGATGGCGGTCGCGAACTGGTAGAAGTAGAAGTACTAAAAATACCAAAGAATCGAGACGGTTTTGCTATGACTTTGATTACAATTTAGGCGAAAGAAATGAATATATTACTGGAATATAGTCAGTTCATAGCTTCGTCATAGTTTTAAAGGTGTGAATTTTTCAAAATTGTCTCCTATTGGAAATAAATAGTTATGTTCTACCTTATAGTGTAATGGGGGCTGCCATTTTGCAATGAACTAGTTTACCTCACAATTGAAGAGTTATTTCCTGAAAGGGTAACGTTAACATTGCAACGTCATTTGCATATAGAATATGTTTTCGTTTACATGCCATAACTTGCCTCTTTTGTCTTTAACCTTTCCAGACCTTTTAATAAAAAAAATTCGGGGTCGTTGTAGCAAGTGCATCGTTCGACGTCATAAGAGTATCAAGATTAAGAAAACTTGGAAGACGTCATTTCGAGAAAAATGTTCAAATTTATTTAGATTTATTAGAAAACACGAAACGGTATGGTTCCAAATTACAGACATATATTGATATCTTACACATATACAGAATATAATATACAGTTACTTTAAATTGTACAAACACTGAGTTATAAATGGAACCAAGATTCTAGCGGAAATCAAAAGAATGTTACCCAGGGACAAAGACCAGACATGGAAATCATGCATACACAACAAAGAGCATAAAATAATCAAAATAATACGTAAAAAGCCATAAGAGAGTAAATGAGCAACTCGGACTGCATTAAAATCTTGGAGCATGGCCCAGGCACACCAGATACCCCCTCCTTTATAGCTTACATCCTTTTAAGGTAAGCGACGTTGCGAGATGTTTATATTTACTAACCGATCGTAAACCTAGTAAGAGTTTCTTGTTGACTTGTATTCTGGCATGCGTATTTACCAACGTAATATTTACCTTCGGACGACTAACATTCTCGTCTTTAGCTTTGCCCCTCGATATTTTTACAAGGTATTGAGTGTAACAGATTTTAATCTGTAAAATGTGCACAAAGGAACATTTAAACCATGAAATAAATCTAAAAATAGAGGTGTGACTCAAACTTTTAAAGAATTAGAGCCCAAAAGGGGGAAACGAAAATGTATTTATAATTGAGTACTTTGACTTTTGATTTTTATGTTTCTTACAATAATTCTTTAGAAAAATATAATCGCTTACACATATTTTAATGGTTATAAAAATTATGACAAGAACTTACTGGTAACCTATAGATGAGCATTAAAAGACTTCAAATATTTCATAAATCTATAGGAACAGAAATAGACATTTCTAACTTATAACAGGTTATGGATTCATTAGAAGTTATCATAATTTTGAATTGTATTGTACAAGACTCATTCGAAGATCAACTTGCATATTGATGACAAATCAAGTTGGTGAATGGGTGTTTGTACATATTTATTGCATTATTGGTTACAGACAACGGCCCTAGAATATCAATATGAACATGTCATAGAGGACACCCTGCATGATATTGGCCTAACTTGCCTTTGGTTTACATTCAGAATGGTTGTTTTGCTGCAAGCTCCTTATGACATAACAAGTAGTGTACTGTGTATTACCATAACCTGGAAGCCCGGGTAATATTTTCATTCCACAAGTTTCTCTCAAATATAACCCCGGGTCACGGTGACATCTAATGTCTTTTGATTGACTGAGCGAATATACCGTTATTTTATTTACTATTATACGTTCCAATATTCAAATTTAAAACACGTTAAAACATCTTTTTCCAATTTACTTATATCATCTTTTGATATAAATGCACAATTATAAAATTAATTAAGATAATCTCATCTTTGTTTTTATTTTACTTCATAAGCGGCAATTTACTCATATATTGAGCATATCCGTCGCTGGTGACCAGAGTCTGTATTTTAGCGATCCTAGGATTGCTCATAATATTGACCAGGGAACCAGATCATTAATCACCATTGTATATCAAAGAACTTATTGAGTTAATCTAGATAGGGTATTTGGTAGCCCATGTGTCCTGCTAGTGGTAGATCAAAGCACAATTGTAATGACTGATTTTTAGGCTTTGCAAATTGGATCTGCTCAAATATGATATAAAACCTTTCCTACTATATGGAGCTGAAACTAAGACATCCATTTGTATCTTACCGCAAGACTGTTTAGTTTTAAGGTAAGGGTGTAATGCAAGTTCCAACCGGTGATGATTTTCAAACTGTTCTCTACAAATATCTACTTTGGGAAGATTATCAACCCAATTACATATTAAGGTTTCAGAGACCTTGCAAACAGCTATATGTATGAACTTGTGTCAAGACATGAAAAAAAAACTGATACTTTCTTTCCTTCACTTTAAATCTGACTACGAGCTCCACCCATTGTTGAGTTCAAGGCATTTGTATCTAGTACAAAATTCAAAATGAATGCTTCAATCTTATATGACTTGAATGTTTCAAATGTTGAATGCTGTTCCTCAGGTGACTGTAATGTTTCCAAAGCAGACTGTTGTTCCTCATTCCAAACAGATTTCTTCAGGTTTCACTGACTGAAGTCTGACTGGAATTAATTCGGTTTCTTCTTTATCATATGTTTCTGTGGTTTTTGTGACTATCAAGCTTCTAGAACAAATGGAATCTTCAAATATCAGACATATTTATTAAAAACCAGAAGTTTGTACCTTCACCGAATAAAAAATGTATTTCCAGGTGTCACAATGGCAGCATCGTACCAAACATGCGGGATGTGTCCTATAAAGTATGAATCAAGTTCTGCCACTATCTGGTGTCAGGAATGTTAGGAGGGCCTATGTGATGAATGTAAAAACTAAACGAATTGGTGAAAGTCTCAAGAAATCATTCAATCATTCCTATAATTGATTACCTGAATGATTGTCCAAAAATATTGAAAAAATATCAAAGTTTTGCAAGGAACATCAGAAAGAATTTACATTTTGTTGTTGAGAGCCTTCATGGCAAGCCGTAGATGAAAACTTAGATGACGTCATTCCAAACATCAAGTCTTCTCATTTATTTGACGATCTCGAATTATCTCTTCAAGAAACGAAAAAGAACTTAAACATTATTCGAAAAGATCGGGAAAGTAACTTGTCCGCGCTAGATAATGAACAAAGCTCATGATAGAAAAAGTCCAACTAACTAGGGAGTGAATTGATAAACATTTGATAAACATTTCGACAATTTGAAAGAATCTTTATTGAAGGAATTGAACAGTTCTTTATACATCAAACGGACCTTAATAAGCAAGTTTATTGTCTCATTAGACAAACGTTCTAAGAAAAACGTTCAGAAAGATTTAGATTTATTACCGAACATTAAAAAGTATGGTTCCAATCTACAGACATATATTGGTATCTTATAAGTCGATGGTAAAGGAAAATTATTGACCAAACTTTACGACAAACGTGATGACTTTTCATTCAGAATCGTCAACTTTCCTTTCATCTACGGCAACATCCTTTCAACACATGCGTCTGGAGTGTTCATATAACAACTAATATGTTATGTCAGAGCTTGCCGAAACTACGAAGCCTTTTTGTATCGCGCTAGAACTCTAACAAATAGGCTTCTTTAACAGGGTTATGCTGCTACAAGATTGAAGTCATCACTACAACAGTTTTGTGGTCGTCATCATGAACCCGTGGATCGTTACAATGTATCCATCTGCTCCATGAAAACTGGTTTGTTCAACAAGTCATAGTTTTCTACCCCGAACTTGACTTTTTATGAGCAATTCGGCGGGTGTTCCTGGAAAAACAGAGGAAGCTTACCCTACTGGTGCACCTGGTCCATGCTCCAGTTTTTAGTGGCGTCTGAGTTGCTCTTTTGCTTTTGTTACTTTGTATGTATGATTTTAGTTACTTTATGTTCTGTGTTGTTTATGTCTGTTTTCTATGTCTGGTCTTTGTCCTTGCATTACATTCTTTTGATTACCGCTATAACCTTGGGTACCTTACAGATACAAGAAAGAGCATCGTTTCCCTAACAACCATTGAGGAAAAACTCAATAGTAAAGCTTGTAAAGTTCATTCAATTTCCTGTTCTATTGACAAATCACTGAAAAATCTCCCAAAACAAAGGAAACAATTCGGTACTTTAAAAACTATAAGTTCTCCTTCGCAGGTTCGTATTTATGAAAATAAAGAAAAACAAGCTTAAATAACGATTGAAACACCACTAACTAAACGTATCGATGGTATAAAACTTGAGGGTGAAGAAATGTTTAATGACCTCGGTAGTAACATCTACAGTTGTTGTATACTTTCTGATGGTAGAACTGCACTCACTAATTTGTTAACAGATTCAACCCGTGTGAGATACATTGACGATTCAAAAGATTCACTAAGTTGCCATAGGAATCCAGTCGATATACAGGCCATTAACGATGACGCTACCGCCGTGTCAAATGATTCAGGGGGAATTGAGATAATCAACAAAAATCAACCAAAAATATATATATATAATACTTACAAATGTAACAAGTATACATGGATTAACATATATCAAAGACCAATTTATTTTCTGTCAAGAGAACAAAGGAGTTCGAATGGTAAATCTTCTTAGCAAAACTATTACGTACAGAGTAAATGTCAAACTACCGGGGTTAAGCTACGTCACCTCATCTGATGACAGGATATATGTAACAAATAACAAAGTTAATACTTACACGTGTTATGACATGAAAGATAAAATGGTCTGGTAATTCAAGAATAAAAGAGTACTAAGAAAACAGTATGGAATAACCATCGACAATGACGGATATAGTTATGTATAGATCGGGTATGTCTCTTTTCTGGAAACACCGGTCGAGTTGCCCATAAAATGTCGCAATATGTAGATAAAGAAAAAGACAACTCGGTGAACAAATCAGTTTTTATGGTGCATAAGATACATCCATGCATTTATATGACGAACATAAAACATTTGTTATTAAAATTGTAATTTTGTAGCAACACAACTCAGTTCCAGATGACTGGGTCTAGTACTGCACAAAAAGTCAACGTAGGTTTAGCACGCCCTGGTCTAATGAATGCATTGTAATATGAAGACTATACGTAGGTGCTGAATGAAAGTTGCAATGGATAAAAGGAGGAAAGTTGATGATACGAATCGAGAAGTTATCGCTTTTTTGTATCGTTAAGTCATGAGTTTTTCCTTTTCATCGTCTTCTAGAGTAGTTTAAGATATGACAATGACTTTTTAGTGTCTGTAATATCTTTATGTATATTTTATTCGTAATGATGCGATTCATAATATCCCTGAAACTAGGAGTGTTTAAAGACAAAACGTCATCTATATAGATCGAGATCAAATGCTATAGCTGAACGATGTTTCTTATTTTTCGATAAGATCACCTTTAAAGTCAGCCCCAGAAGTACCACTTTTACGTGTATTAAAATGGGGTTAAAACGTATTTTGTTAAAAACCTCAATATCTTTCAAAACCTTACAGTATTACATTTTTCAGTGCTTAATACATTGTACATAGACAAATCAACAACATAACCATAAAATTAAGATGATTAATTGTATTTTTTAAGTTTTGAACTATAGCGTACAATATATTATAAACAGCTTAGATCTAAAAAATCATGTAGGACTCCCAAAACGTGCCTCATCTTTGAATTTTAAAAGTCTCGAGAACTCAATATTTTGATAACACGAATTTCATGTGAACATTTCATGTGAATTTCAGGTGAAGGCTCCATTCACCCGAATTTCACGTGAACTCTGTCACTTAGTTTATTTGCTCAATTCAGGTGAAAATCATGTGAAATAATTCTGCCTAGGTATATCAAGATTGGCTTGGTTTTCAGCACTTCTTGAATTTTATTGGTTTTATTAAGATCTTCTTAAGTATTAATTTCCAATCCGTGGTAAGATGTTATTCCTTGAAACACTTTTACATCATACCTAAACTGGCAATATTGATTAGAGTGACTGGTATTATTATATCTATAAAGATTAAAATTCGAACATTAAATTTGTTCAAAAATAAACTTTGAAGACGTACTAGAATTTTTTTTTCAGAATAACATGTGTAATAATACACGAAGCTGTAGAGATATAAATCTGTCATACACTCAAATTAAAAAAATGGCCACGTTTTTACTCTAAAACCAACAATTGTACACCTGTGTCATGTGATTTACACCTGTATATTGATCATTGAAGACATGAGAGCACATTTATATTGATTTTCCAAAACCATTTGTAAGTAAATATTGACAAATTATTTATGTAAGTAATATATTATTAGTTATTTTAATATGTTCGAATCAGTGAAAGACAGAAATAATATAAGAGTAGATCTATCTACTTTTGTTTTCACGTATTTTCCATAAATGCTTTGACTAAACCGCGTTTATATACTAAAGTGGTTTAAAGGTGGTGTTGAAAAAATCAAATCCGTCCAGGTTGCATAGCTTGAAAACAAAAAACAACACCAAAGATTATATCTACCAACATATAATTTATTTATGGTAAAAATAATACCATAGTAGAACAATAGAACTACATTGAATACTATGGAACGCCCCTCCTGCATTATGTGCTGAGGATTTTATTATATGCTTATACATTGTCATTAAATGATTATACATTAACACCACATGCTTATACTTAGACATTATATGCATGGACTTTGAAATTATAAATGTACGCATATACTATGACATTATATTCTTATACCTGTCAGTATATGCATATATTTCTTCACTATGGTATTTCTTCAATATCAAGAGGTTGTTAGAATTATGGGAAGTAAAAATAATTGACTTACTTAGGTTTGAATCATGCAATACCTGCATTTGAAAAGGACAAAATAACGCCTGCTATTGTTTGTCTCCTTTCAAGACATGGCCTAGAATTATTAGTAGTCCAAAACGAAACTTCGGAATGAAGTATGGAAACAGTCTGTTCGTAGATCAAATATATGATATAGACAAATTTACCCTGGAGATTTTGTTGGATTGTATGTTTAAAACATCTGATATTGTAAAGATATTGAGAGTATCCAAGAGAACTATCAATCGGAGGACCTGCAGAAGGGTGATTTTCTATTATAAGCAGCAAAAGCGTCACTAATTAATATGTGATTTTTTGTTGTCTTACATCGAAATTAAGTGCATGATGACTCATTTTTCCGAGGTAGGAATCTAGGAATTAAAAATCGATGGACATATCAACGAAGAAGATCATGTTAATGATAGATGGCCAGTTTTTAAAGCAATGAACATTCTCACAGAAATTTGTAGACACGCCATAAGAAAAAAAACGATATTATTGCAGTAAATAATCATCAATGATTTATTTTAACTTGCCATCAAATTTGAGAAGAGTGTATATGTTCAAGGTTTTTTCATTCTAGAGTTTGGGTTTTTTTTATTATCAAATTTGTTATCTCTGTTTATCAAGGATAACAGAGAGTGCAATATATCTTTTATGGTGACTACGGAATTGGTTGAATGTATTAAACGATGATAGCAAATGTGATTTTCATGTATTCAAAGAGTAATCAAGGGAACCAAGGTTCTAGTGGAAATCAAAAGAAGAAAGCAATCTAGGGACAAATACCTAACATAGAACACAGACATACATAACAGAGAACATTAAGTAACTTAAATAATACATACAAAGCAACAAAAGCAAATAAGCAACTAATACCCTCTGTGATGTCTCATTGTCATGGCAACATTCCCATTCTACTAAACCTATCTATTCCATCAATAATTATGAAACGCTATCGAACTAATCTGTAGTTTTTCCCCCAAGTGGTTTGGTAAATTTACGTAAAGAACGCGTCTCTGTAGACTTCCTTTCCTTCTCTGTTCCAGTGGACTACATTCTATGAATGGAAACTGTCAATTGCCATCTCTGGACATAAACACCTTTTTCTTTCCAATACTTTACCAAACATCTGTACCCACACCGACGGAAACCTTTAATCATATTTGATACTGTGGTGCCTAGATTGTCATCACTTACAGCTTTACAGTATTAGATGTTTAAACCCATTCTCCAACGAGGTCTCAAGGGTCTATGTCATACCTTTGATCCAGACTTCAAATGAGGACTATTGCCTTATCTGATGCATTTCACGTCTTGAAAGCAGTTCAACAACATCCCCTGCGTTTTTTTTTTTTTTTTTTTGTTTTTTTTTTCAAATGCAAGTATAGCATTATTATCACACTAAAGAAATTTATGCACATAATGACAGATTTTAAACATATAATGTTAAAGTTTAAACATATAATGTCGAAGTAAACGCATTTAACATACGGAGCTATACAAAACATGTATCGGAAACATTATTTTAATATTTTGTATGAAAGCAATATAATATGTATTACATCATGTTCCTGTATTTATTGGAATAAAAATTGGTAGCAGTGAAAAAGTGTTTGCCAGTTGCAGTGAGCCAAGACCGATAGACAGAGTTTTGATGTGGCCTATCGGTGACCCTGTGATATAACAAGTGTCCAGAATCCCCCTTGGTTATTTATGATTACGTGCAAGAGTAGGTCAGACATGGGAACCCTCCTGTTAACACAATTCTCTGCAGATAAACCATCCCGATTGTGATTCAGTCGTATTTAATTAATTGCTGAGAAGGTGACACCCCCTACTGATACCAGTTATGAAGGGGATTCCGATCGATTCGATTACAAAAGTTAACACTATGAATATAAAGTACCCTCCACCATACGACAATTGGGTTGACAATTGTGCCAACGGGGACAGTTCCCAGCCTGTTGATTGTCTCCATGAACCACCCTATGAATGCATTTTCTTTCGTTTAGCAAAAGCATATGGATTCACGGCAAAAACAGTTTTCTCCGCGAACTTAACATTCTGGCGGGGAAATCTTGTCCATACAAAAAATTAAATTTCAAGTGTTCCTTGAATGTTGTTGAGTAGTATACCTAGGCAAGTAGGTGAAAATGTACACCGCCGTGTCTGAAACGCACTAATTCTGATGCATTTATTGACGCGTGACGAATATCAAATTGTTATTGTTTTTCCTTAATCATAAATGACTGAACCGTGTAATTGAGCCTCTTTCTTCATGTATCTGTTATATTTGGTGTCAGGGTTCCATGCCAATAGAACCTGGGCAACATCTCGGACCACATTATGTTTAGATCTGGTACCAAAAGTTTTGCTCTTAAAATGAACATTTGCTCTAAGAAAATGAACATTTGATGTCCTCAATTAGTTCTTTAGTAATTGACACTACTAAATTGTTAGCCCCAAGGTGTACTAAAGGGTAGTTTGCTTTTTCCCTGCCACGTAACTTCGTCTCGAAGACATGGACAAATTCAGACCACCTCATGCCAGATTTAGGTATCCAGTGTATCTTTACATTTTTTCTTTCAAGGTTCGGGTTCCCCCGCCAGTTCCCCTGGCTGCTTCTTCAGCCCAGTAAGGAATTGAGGACCCAATTATCCAAACAACAATTTGACCTACAACCAAAATTTGAATTTACTTTATCGTTTATATGGGAATTCTCTTATGTAAGATTCGTATGCACTTGACGTCCATCTTCCCCATTTTTTAAACTTATTGTTGCCAATACCGCGATTACTAGCTTCAGTGGCTGCACCTATTCTAAAGGAATGTGCGCTGCTCTTATTCCACAAAAATCTATTGTATTACGTAGCAGCCTACAGCTGAACTTGCCTTAATGGAGAAACATGGTTCGGTAAAGCTGTATGAATCCGACGAAAAGGCTGCCAAGAAGAATTGGCAGGTGCATTGTCACTTGTTTGTAATTTCTATGCTAAGGAATGCACGTTGGGCTTATTATTCTCTCTCATAGAAGTCGTAATAGAAAGAAATTTAATAAAAAGCCCCGGGATGGCTACTTTTGTCCTTTGGAAGATTTCTCACTTCCAGGCAGCATTGATTTAGCAAACACGTATTAGTCAGCATTCTAAATTAATGGTAAAAACTGGTAATTATATTTATTATAATGCCGATATAAATTCCTAAATCCAATTATTAAGACAAATTGTAATAAACTGGCCCTGCCAAATGAGAAAGTTCGAATTAGGTCTGTGAGTGTAGCCCAAAAACGCCAATCAAACTTTTTAAACTGAACGAAACAGCGAGCACGTGTACCAGCAGCCGCGTTAAATCAAATTATCTAATAGGCGATAATTACTAATAATGTTGAAGTATGTGAAGTATAACTATATAATATCAAAGTATAAGCATATAATGTCAAAGCAAAAGCAATGACTATATAATGTCAAACTATAAGCATATAATGTCAGAGCAAAAGCAATGACTATATAATGTCAAAGTAAAAGCATATAATGTTACAAAATGACTATATAATGTCACAGTATGAGTATATAATGTCAAAGTGCATGTATATAATGTTAAAGTATAAGCATATAATGTCATAAAGTTCCAAAGTTCATGCGTATAATGTCAAAGTATAAGTATATAATGACAAAGTGCATGCATGTAATGCCAATGTTTAAGCATATGATGTCAAAGTAAAAGCATATAATGTTAAAATCCATAGAACATAAGGCAAGAGCGTCGTTCCATAGAATACATTATAATTTGATTAATTATACCAGGTCACATTTGGTATCCACATTTTAATGCATATACCATTTTGCTAATTTGCAAAGTTTGAGTAGCATATATTGTATCGAAAAATACAATTATACTGTTATTGTTATAGGGTGACTGCTGTCCTTTATCTTTTGCTTTACATACACAAATGCCTTTTTTCTGTATCCATTTTTCGCTTTTCTTGGATTTAGGAAGCTATAATTATTAGAAAAGGGTAATAATGTTAATGAAGCTTTTAAAACAACATTCTCGATATAGCAAAAACATATCGTTCAATTTAGTGTCAAGTTTGTTTATTTTAGGCGATGTTTTGCACATGTAGCTGTATACAAAGATATTGAAGTTTTCATTCTAAATATCCACTTTTTCAATAAGGATTTCAAAAATTTGGTTGAGCTGAGTAAAGGGTACTCTGACAAAGTTTAAGGGATTATAGATAACAGGGATCATAATGGAGATGAAAATGATAGTTTTTAAACACGAAGAAGTACAGCATGAAAATGTACTACAATGTATTTAAGTTCTTAGTTTGGGTACATATATACATGTACAAACACATTAATGCAATCAATGAACTGAAATCATTTTTTTTAATTAATTGCTACATATGCGTTTTTTCTTTTACAATTTAACTTTTGGTCAAATGTTAACAACCCACCTGATAAACAATCACGTGTATGATGTTTACTTATAGTTTGTGAGTTGAAATAAAGATTCAAGTATGATTTATAATTCTCTTTAAAGGTATATACAAATTCTGTCATGGCAGCATCTATCCCTACCTGCGATTGGTGTACGTTACGTCACCATTCAATTTCCGCCACATTTTGGTGTAAGGAATGTGAGGAAGGCCTCTGTGATACATGTCTAGAACACCATGGGCTAGCGAAAGTGTCAAGAAATCATTCAATCATTCCCATAGATGATTATCTAATATTGCCCCAAAATATTCTAGCAAAATCAAAATTTTGCGAGGAACACGATAAAGAATTTGCCATTTATTGCAAAGCACATGACAAGCCTTGCTGTAGCAAGTGCGTCTTTCAAAGTCATAAAAAAATGTCAAGATATAGAAAACTAAGAAGATGTCATTCAAAATATCAAGTCGTCTCATTTATCTGACGATCTCGAATCATCCCTTCAAGAAATAAAATATTAAAATTATTCGAAAAGATCGGAAAAGTAACGTGTCCGCGTTAGATGATGAACAGGTGCTCGTGGTAGAAAAAGTCCTACAAAGAAGAGAGAGAATTAACAAACATCTCGACAAAATACAGGAATCTTACATAAAGGAGTTGAACTTTTCCTCTGATATCAAACGGACCTTAATAAGCAAGTTTATTGCCTCATTAGATGAGCAAAAGGAAAACATTCAGAAAGATTTAGATTTATTAGCACACATTAAACGGCATGGTTCCAATCTACAGACATATATTGGTATCTTACAGATACAAGAACGAGTATTGTCAGGAACAGCGTCCCTTGAAGAAAAACTCAAAAGCGAAGCTTGTTTAAATCATCAGATTTCCAGTTCCACTGACAATTCAATAGAATGTTCAAAGAACAAACAAAGCAATTTGGTACCATAAAAATGATAGTTTCCCTTCTACAATTTGCGTTCATAGAAAGAGAGAAAATGAAGCCCAAATCATGATCCCAACATCACTACCTAAGCAGATCGATGACATAAAACTTGAGTGTGAAGTTGAGTTTTATAACATCGGTCGTAAAATCTACGGTTGTTGTGTACTAACTGATGGTAGAGCTGCATTCACTAACTTACGCTCTAAATCAATCCGTGTGCGAGACATGTATGGTTCAGAAAAGTTCCTTAACTGTCGTGAGTGTTCGATGGATATTGCCGTCATTGACGACGACACTATCGCTGTGTCAAATGAATCAAGAGGAGGAATCGACATAATAAACATTAAAGCAGAATATTTTAATACGATACTGCCATATTTAACCCGTATAAGTGGATTGAAATATATCAAGGGTCACATTATTTTTTGTCATCCTCTAGGAATTCAAATGGTCAATCTCCGCAGCCAAACCATTACAAATATCGTTGACATAAAACTACTTGGAAATAGCTACGTCACATCACATGATGACAAGATATATGTCACAAATGATCTAGTGAATACCGTCACATCCTATGATATGAAAGGTAAAATGTTATGGGAATTCAAAGACAAAAGTAAACTAATAGACCCAAAAGGCATCACCATTGACAATGACGGATATATTTATGTAGTAGGAAGTGGTACAAAGAATGTCGTCGTGATTTCTTCTGATGGTCAGCGATGTAAAGAGATTCTAAAGGCATCACGTGGAGATTTAACGACGGAATCATTTAAAGTGTGGAGCTTGTATCATGACAAAATTAACAAAAAACTTTTAGTTGGAAGCTATAACTGCATCGCATTACTATTCAATGTAAAATGAATGCAATATATTATAAATTGCAAACAAAAAGAAGAACCGTTATTGAAATGACTTTGATCAAACCTAATAATTAGTTTAGTGGTCATTTTTTTCAAATAGAGGAGATTTCCTTCCATGAGTAACCGTATGTTGTCAGATTTGTGAGGTTGTCTATGCAGAATGCTCTGTCCAACTTAAATGGAACAAAAAGCCAAGTAGAAAATATCTCGATACTAAGAAGCAGACTAGTCAAAGATTAAAACTGACATAAGGGCAATAAAACCTAAATGAAAAATACCTACGAAAAATCCACATCCAATGATCCCAAATCTTAAAATCAATAGAAGAAAACAGTTACAAGCAAGAAAAATCACCTTGCGTTGATAACTACTTAATACTGAAAATAAACACTACCAAACGTCTTTATAGAAAAAAATAGCGCAGTCCAGAGCACATGAAAATATATAAAAACAGTTAAAATTACTTCTGAGCTGGACATGAGAAAAGCATACTGGAGTTACATAGAAAATATTATACATGGTTTACCAGTTCAGGAAATCTATGATAACAACAGAAAAAAGGCAACCTAAAATATGTTTACCTACATAAATGGGTAATCACGGAAACCAAAATTCTAGTGGCAATCAAAAGAATGAAATCCAGAAACAAACCCCTAACATGGAAAACAGACACTTACAACAAAACCATAAAATAACAAAAATAATACATACAAAGTAACAAAAGTAGAAGAGCAACTCGGACTCCACTAAAATCTTGGAGCATGTACCATTTGCACCGGTAGGGTAAGTGTAAGTGTCCTAGAAACACCCGCTGAGTTGCTCATAAAAATGCAGGGTAGACGAAAGAGGAAAGGAAAACAATGACACGTTGAACAAATCAATTATCCTGATGCAGATGGATAAACCGTAACGAGCCACAAGTTCATGACAACCATAAAACTTTTGTAGTGATGACTTCAATCTTATAGCAACCTATTGCGAAAGTATGAAAAATAATAACACAGGAATAGCCGTTTTACAAAAAGATGGTATGTTAACTGATAACCCCAAAAAAGGCAAACATCCTCCATTAGTTATACAATGAACACAGAGAATGGAAACCCAATATATATTGTTTACATCCTGCATCAACATGTTTTACAAATAGAGACGTCGACAAAATACAACATGGTACAGCGTCGTCAAACTCTCCAACCGTTTTTGGTCAGAAAGAAACGCGGTTTTATTCCAGTAACATACGTACAGTTCAACCAGGTCATTAAAGATTCAACCGCTCGTTCCGGTCATGTCTTGGCTTTGTTCTAGACTCATAGTTTCCGTCGACGAGGGGCGACTCACAGTTTTCAGTCGAACGTTTCGTCCGAGTTAATAAAATTACATGGTGACTGGGCAAGTGACGCCTATTTGATGTACCTGGAATGGTCATTATCAGATAAACTTGAGGTGGTAGAGCGCATTATTAACTCCTTATACACATGTACATGTATATCTGTTATACTTACATTTGGTGCAATGCAGCTGACAAAGATTTGCTGGCCAAATATAATTTCTAATCTTACTGACTATATTTCAGATGAGTGCAAAGCTACTCTTATCTCAGATTCAATAGGAAAGTATGTTGGTCAAATTGATGGCCTCACGATTAAAAGTTACAGAGCACACTATTAAAAGGGACATTCTGCATATAGGTACCTTTGATTTTATTAGTTTTCATATTGGTACAAATAAACATTAATTCGAAATCTGTAAAGCAAATTCTACAAGCCTCCAAATTTCTCTATCGAGCCTGTTCATGTAAATCATCACAAGTCATCGTGATTTTTCTTCCATTTGACCCCAACTTGTACAATTTAGTAATACAAAAGAAAAATGTAAGGAAAATTAATGTCAAATTAGAGCAATTTTGTCTCCGTAACGATTTAATGTTTGTCTCATCGTATAAAAGGTTTTTGCATGAAGGGTGTCATATTTCAAGTTTATACGCGCGAAGGGACAGGGGTTTCATTTGAGGTTTTAGGAAACTAGGCAATTGCGCCAGTCCATTATTAATACTTAAGCGCATTTAAAATATTATGTTTTATGCATTTTTCTTAGATATGTATATATTTCTTGGTTTTCTCTTTTGATGAAGTGTTTGTTTTTATATACTTGTAGTTCCATGTTTGAGGGAGTACTGTATCTCTTGAAATTGGAAGTAGTCAATTCCTTGAAGCACTTTATTTTTTACAACGGAGAAGTTTATTCTTTGGGAGAACGTTTATGATTCAGTATTTTATACGTAGGGATAATACGGCGGCAATGTGCGCCTGGGTATAAAAATATACCTCGGAGGAGAGCCGCTTAACCTTTAAGTCTTTCTCTTTGCAAGGAAGTAGAATATTCCTTAGAGATTTAAAGTTAACCATGTAAGGGAGAAGTTTAATCCTTGGTGTGATATCGCTGTCTAGCTTCATTGCAATTGTATTGTCATTCAGTTGTTCGGCGGATATTTCAAATTTTAGGTTGCCCGCCGATTTATTTTGTTTGCTGTATACTGGAATGTATATATATTTTGTCATATATGTGTCTTGTTTATACTGATATACATGTGATATATTTCTTATTTTCACGTGAGCCAAAATTTAATAAAATCTTGCACGTTTTGAGTAAATTATTCAGCCTAGCCGAATAGTCAAGACTGTCAGTCTAGACCACATAAATGACCTTCTCTTTCGGGTTTTCTAAATATGCACTCAAGCGTAACGTCTATAAGAAGCAGTTTTCAACATAGCGGACACCTGGTTGTGCAATGTGATGACTAATGGTCTATTAGTGATTGTCTGTCATATATGAACTAGTTTGACCTTTCGATGACAGACTGCCTAAGACTAAGTGACCGAAAGATGGAGGGCGACCAGGAGTGACCGGTAGGGGTTGGAGACCCGGATGTGGACCATGGGTAAGGGAATGAACTTAGATAAGGGGACCCATGACCCATAAAGGGAACATGGGGACGTTTTGATGTTGGAAAGGGAGAGTCTAAAAGGTTGGGACGGAAACGACACGCAAATGAATTCTCATTAAGAGTCTGAATTAGCGTCATCCAATGGTGTTGTGTTCTATACATAGGTAAGTATAAAACAGGGGAGAGGAACCATGAATTATATTTTTTTTTGTATATTTAGTTTTGTTTTATTATTTCTACATTTTCATGGACTTTCTTTTTAATTATTTTTGTGAATTATTTGTAAACTCATTGTCTTTGTGTAATTATGATAACTTAATTGATTGTGTAATTCACTTAGGATGTTCTCAAGCTAGCAGATGTCCTTCTATAGAGTTTTTTTTAATGTATTGATTGGCTTTATTTATGAATAAATTTAAGGTGAAACTCGGGTGTATGGTTTTTATCATATTTGTGTAGTTAAATAATTTTGGTGTGATTTAATTATTTGTGTGTGAGATTTTCTATTTGTGACGTTCAATTGATTGTTTAATTCACTATAAATAGATGTATCACGGATTAGACAGATGTTTAAAACTTTTTTTAAAAATTTCACTGGTGATTTGAATAGCCCATGTATTGATTTTAACCGCTTTGTATTTTGAATACATTACAGTTGTAAGGACGTGTTGTGCATTGTTTAACTATGGTACATTGATTTTTATCATTGTTTTAATTATTTTTGTTTAATTGTGTTTAATATTTTTTTTCTAAAGATTTTTGAATGTTTACTCCTATAGTTTTCTCCATGTTTTCAAGTTACTTACACTCAAACTTCGACCCGTCTTATTAGGCTCTGAAAGTAAATATGATTGTTATGCTGTCGCTAACGGTTTTGATACGTGTTATCAGTTTTGTAAGGAGGTCTTTCTTTATTCCACAACTCGATTTTTCTTCTTCTATATTTTATTTAAAATTCATATTCATTGTTCCATTCGTCGGGTAGTAGTCTATTTTTTTTCAAATCCGGGTCCTACTTCATGGTCTGCCACTTAATTTGCACTTCATTTTGCTCCTCGGTAACATTACTTCTGGTCTTTGGACTAAGTTTTCATTGTATATACCATATAGCTCGTGCTTTTTTATGAAACATCCTCTCATTATATAAGGTCCTGGTACCGATATGTTTCATCTAGTTGAATTTTTGTAACTGTCTTGCTTATCAAAGTCGTTGATTCTTATACAAGGATGCACGGTGTATAGTTCTGATTTCCACTATTTGATATTCTGACGTTGTTCCACTTTTTTACGTTCTAAATACATCTGAACAATCTTTGTTCTGAAATCCTATCTATTTTGTTCCATTTATAGACGTCACATCTATTTCGATTGTTTTTTTCCTCCAGCTGGTCTACCACGAGGTCTCTTTTGGGGCCTCACTTTCTTTTGTCAGTTCATTCCTTGGTTTGCATTGTTCACTTTCTTTCGTCCATTGCACGTGTATGGCATCACGATTGGTGACCTTTTCTGTATGAATCCCTTGACAGGGCGCTATATTGTAATTTTTTATTGCGAGTCGGCCAAGAAGTGATCAGATATCATTTTTCATCTCTATTTATACTTTTCCTCATCCAAGAACAATTCCTGAGTTTCCAATGGGAAAATGTTGCATCTCAATCCCAATTTGTCGGGAGTACCATGTTTCATGTCGATCAGTAAATATTCGTGGGTTTGATTGTGGCATACTAGTATGATTTCATAAAGTAGTTTGTCTTTTTGGGAACATTTCTTGGGTCATGGTCATGGCCTGTGATACGTCTCTGGGATTTTTAACAGAAACAAGTAATGGTCATTCAGACTAATGGTCCTGTGATACTTACTTTTTGTTGAAAAGATTTGAAACAACAACATGCCGTTTAAATTTTTATGGTGAGAATATTTCGTAAAGAGATCAGAGATAAATATGTTTACTTCATCCATGTTATTATCTATCACAAGCTAGTGTCTCTCTCTCGCATCCAAGGTGTCAAGGTTTTCTGAATTGACGTTTCATATTGTACCTTCTTGTAAAGATCATTTTGAATTCTGGACATCTTGTATATATAACTACAAAATTTGCGGTCATGTAAAAATGAAGTGACATTGAGATAGAGTGAAAAATATATTTAATACTTTGCTGTTATCGATGATCCGTCCTCCATCTTCTTCGACAACCGAGAACAAAATTTTATTCTACTTTTACTTTTCAGACTATTTTTGCAAGTCTTCTCACTGATGCTCCTTCCATACTCCTATCCCCCCATTTTGGGCCTATGTTTGGCTCTGTACACCCCTTTCTTTCTTTTGACCCTGAAAATTGACTCTTGACTCTTACTCATGACTCTTTCTCACGACTCTTTACTCCCGACTCTTGACTCTAAAAACTCTTGACACCGACTCTAGACTTTTTAGTGCGACTCCTGACTATTACCCCCTACTGTTGACCCTTACTCCCGACTCTTTACTCTAGCTCTTGATTCTTGACTCTGACTCCCCATTCTCTACTCCAACTTTTGACTCTTCACTCTACTCTACTGTAACCATTTTTGTTCAGTGATTAAATAGTCAACTTTTGTCGGAAAAAGTTCTTTTTTACTTTTTTGAAATTCTTTATATGTGATCTTTACATGTTACTTGTTTCCCAATACCTACGATTAATTTCACCTAAATTACTTATCAAAGTGTATTGGGGTCGATTGATCTTTGACCCCTCCTCTAATTAATGCAAAACAGCAGACAACTTTACCATGTTTCACTTTGATAAGTACGATATTCAAAAACTACATTGATTTATCTTTCCATTGGCATACGATATAGCCGTATACCCTCTAGGCCCATTAAACTCGAAAACTAAAGCACTTCTTGATACCTGTCCGCAGCAGTACTAAAAATAGTGTGCAAAGTAGTTGTGTTTTCGCCACGCGGGGATGTATGCCTAACGAAAATGAAAAGTTGACAGAAAACGAGAAGAACTTTAGTCTTCTTACTTTCTAAACACGATTATTGGACTCATTCACAGATCATTGGACCACTCAGCATTATATATACAAGCTATTTTTGAAGATTTATTATGTTTTTCGGACACGCGTATACATTTTTAATGCACCCATATGGAGATTGAGAACCGATTACGTAGCACTTCCATATATGGTAAATGGTAGTTACTTCCGATTTTCATTTATTCATATTAATTAGGTCCTTGTGATAATACAAATAAATCATTCTAACTTTATTTAGCGCAAATCTGATGAGAAAACGCTTGTTATACTCGCATCAAAACATACTTCAGTTTTCATAAATATAAATGTTTAAAAAAAAAATTTCTGTCATGTCTCCTTAACCATAACCCAAGACAAACGTCAGCATCTGACCCCAACCCTAAACATAACCATAGGCCGAATTTTACAAATAGTCTTCTGGAGCAGGGTTATGTTGCTACAAGATTGAAGTCATCACTACAAAAGTTTTATGGTCGTCATCATGAACTCGTGAATCGTTACGGTATATCCATCTGCGCTTTGAAAACTGATTTGTTCAACGTGTCATAGTTTTCCTTTCCTCTTTCGTCTACCCCGGACTTGACTTTTTATGAGCAACTCGGCATGTGTTTCTAGAAAAGCAGAGGAGCTTACCCTACCGGTACACCTTGTCTATGCTCCCAGTTTTTGATGGAGTCCGAGTTGCTCTTTTGCTTTTGTTACCTTGTATGTATGATTTTAGTTACTTTGTGTTCTTTGTTGTGCATGTCTGTTTTCCATGTCTGGTCTTTGTCCCTGGATTACATTCTTTTGATTACCTCTATAACCTTGGTTTTCTTGATTATTCTTTTTCACTTAACCATAAACTTAACCTTTCCCATAGACTCTCACCCTAACCTTAACCCTTGTTCGTGTTGTTTTTTCTGTTGTTTTAACACTTATCTTAATCCTGAACCTAACCCTAATCTTAATCCTTGTTCTGTTTGTTTTTCTATTGTTTTAAAACTGACCCAAACCTTGACTCTTACCCTTACCCTATTCTTTGTTCTGATTTCCTATTGTCTGAACACTTACCCTAAATCAATGTCTCTGGTGTAAATCTGATCCGTATCGTTCTGATTCATTTTCAATTATTCTAACCCTAACCCTTACGATAACACTAACCTAACACTAACCCTTACCTTGACTTTAACCCTAACCTTTACCATAATCCTAACCTAACACTAATACTACTTTATAGTGTTCTGTCTTTCTGTATTGTTCAGATTCATTTTCTATTATTCTTACACTAACCCTAACCCTGACTCTAACCCTTACTCTAACCCTAACCCTGACTCTAACTCTCACTCTAACCTTTACTCTAGCCCTTACCCTAACTCTTACTCTTACCCCAGACCTAACCCTAATATTTGTTCTGTTTGTTTTTTTTTTTTTTATTGTTTGAACACTAACCCTAATCCCAGTCTCTAGTGTTCTGCAAGTCTGATCCGTATTGTTCTGGTTCATTTTCTACTATTAATACCCTAACCCTGAGGCTAACACTAACCCTATCCCTATCCCTAACTCTATCTCTAAGCCTAACCCTAGCCCTAACCATAACTCTAACCCAAACATTAACTCATTCTTTGTTACTTTACATTTTTTTTAATATTTATGGTTTCTTTTTGTCACATCTATTATATGGCGTTACTTATCTTACTTTCACATAAACATTTGTTATTTTTTTCTACCAAAAGGTTTGGCCAATATTAATGTTAAAGCTCGCTGATGTCACTGGGTGGACATCTGCATCTTTCTCTATGGTTCATAAATTCTGAGATTTTTTTCTGACGCAGTCGTTATATTTTCGCTCTTTTAACCTTTGACCTTAAAGACGCTCTTCCGTATTTTACATTGTTGATGATTTAGAAATATTTCAATGTCTGTCATCTAAGCTTTATTCTATCTTTTACTTTGTTGAAGTGTATAGAGTTGACAGCCCGTTTCCTTCCTGTTTTTTATTTTTATTCATAATGATATGTGTCATGTGATAGATCTAATATCATCATGACAGATATTAATACTGATTACCAAAGCCATTCTCAAGGAAACATTATACAGGACTAAGACATATGTAAGTACTATAAAATGGTTAATTTAACATGGTGGGGTCAGAAAACAAAACTAATAGTAAAAGTAGTAAGATAATACCTGCACTTGTTTTAATGTATTTTTCAATAATGTTTTTACTTGGTTAGAAAGATAAAAAATGCATTTGGATAGTTAAATTGTTAATCAAAGGTGATGTAAAAATATTTAGGAGAAATTAATTACTTCAAGATTATTGAATATAATTCAAACAAATATCGTTTGAAACAAGCACTAGAGAACAGATTTATCAACTTGTATAGTTTATGTATAATTTAAGTAATACCAAACAATTACAATTGTAAACATCTGCACAGATATGAATGTTCACAACAAATAGATATAATTTTAGAATATTATTTTCCGATGTAATGTGGTACTTTATTAAGAATGGAAGCCACATTTCAATTCTCTTCATGGCAAAAAATACAGCATGGGGTTACTTCCTCATTGTTGATATTTTATGTGAAGATTTACCTGAGAATTTTGTAAAAAAGGAAATATTTGCGAGTCGACGATTTTTATGAATATCCTCAACAACGTTTTAGGAAGTCACATCTTTGTTAAAATTACAAATGAAAGTTGCATATAAGGTCGGAAATGGAACTGAAATAGACAAAACAGACAAAAGAGGTTAAGAAAATATTGTTTTTACATTTTTCTCCACAATCCCTACCTTGTTAATTACTTTGATCGGGTCTCAAATTGTATACGGGCATATTGCACTAACCCTATATAGAAAGTTTAGAATGTGGACGTATTACCCTCTTGTACTTATAACACAAAAACATATTCGTACACAGATATCAGGACTATTCTTTTATCAAGTATTATCCAGACAAGTGCATTTAATGTCGAATGGCTTTTGACGATCAAACATAATACGTATGATGAACATATGATATCCTCGATATCTTTGTCGTCGGTTAATTTTTGGTTTTCGGAGAATGAATTTAATGTAAGTTGACGAACCGGTAAAACTGCAACATAACATACCTTTCACAAAAGTACATTGCGATCAATTTTTGGGGTTATGGCTTAAAATGAATCACAGATATGTCGCCAAATGAGCAAAATGATAATCTATAGGTACCAGTATCGTATTGCATATCCCTGAGCGGGTGTACGTCAAAACATGGATGCCATAAAAATATAGTGCATTTTCTTTTTGCCTCTCTACAAACTAATGTTTTGTCAAAAGACATGAACAATGACTTAAAAAATAGAGCAAACATCACACTGTAAGATGAAGAACTTTTTTAAAAGAAAATCTAACATAATATCATAAAAATGTTCCACTGAAAAGGTTGGTTAGGTGAGTACAAAACGAAAGTGAAAGTAGGGAAAATGGCTATTTATAGTTCAAGACTACTTTTCTGTCCAATCTTCGTGGACTCACCCTATTTTCTTTGCAGGAAATTATTTTTTCACATGTCCTTAGAAATGCTACATAAGTGAAAGTTTTATTGAATCAATTTACATATTTTTTTAAAAAATCCTAAAAATATGCACTTCACTATAGAAGTCTATGGGAAAATTAATACGATACTGAGACCTATATGTTGCTACTTACTATAGAAAGCCTAACAAAGTTATCTGCATCTCCGGTCGTATCAAAGGATGTCTCTAAAAAAAATCAGTTATTTGCTTTATGTACTTGACATTTTTTTCGTTCCACAACTTTTTTTAAGTTTTTGTTTTTTGTTTATTATTCCCTTATTATTTTTTTACGTTTGTATTAAATTACACTTTCATCATAGTTGTCTTTTAGCGTATTCTTTTCAAAGATGTGGAATTGAGATGATCAAATGTAGACGTAACTGTGACAAAAACATTACATATTTAATGTATTTTACTTTGCTACTCTTCTGTGGTAGCTTTACTACTGCTTTTGTGTATAATACATCATCCGAAAGCTTCGCATGGCAAAATTGCCAGATTACACAATTTTTCATTTTTATTTTTTTGCAAGCAAAGGTTTCTATTTGAAAAATTAATATTCGGGTTTGTTTCATTTGCTTTTGAACATGGCATCCTAATTAAATTTCAATCATATATAAAAGAAAACTAACGTATTCTTCAGGTTGAATGGCAGCATCTATTCCAGTCTGTGGTGTTTGTACGTTACGTCGTCATTCCATCTCCGCCACAATCTGGTGTCAGCAATGTGAGGAGGGCCTCTGTGATGCCTGTCAGGAACACCACGGGCTTGTCAAAGTTTCAAGAAATCATTCAATCATTTCCATAGAGGACTATCTAAAGTTGCCCAAAATTATCCTTGAAGTATCCAGGTTTTGCAAGAAACACGATAAAGAATTTACAATATTCTGTAAGAAACATGATACGCCCTGCTGTAGTAGGTGCATCGTACAATGTCATAAAAAATGTCAGGAAATAGATAACTTAGAAGACGTCATTCATAACATTAAGTCGTCCCATTTATATGACGATCTCGAATCTTCTCTTCAAGAAACGAAAAAGAATGTTGAAATTATCCGAGAAGATCGAAAAACTAATTTAACTGCGTTAGATGACGAACAAGTGCTCATGGTAGAAAAAGTTCTACTAACAAGGGAGAGAATTAACAAACATCTCGATAAAATACAGGAATCTTTCTTAAAAGAGTTGCACTCTTCTTCTGACATCAAGCAGACCTTAATAAGCAAGTTTATTGATTCATTAGACGAGCAAGAAGAGAATATTCAGAAAGATTTAGATTTATTAGCAAACATTAGACAGTATGGCTCCAACATACAGACGTATATCGGTATCTCGAAGATAAAAGAACGATTATTGTCAGAAAAAGCGTCCCTTGAAGAAAAACTCAAAAGCGAAGCTTGTTTAAATCATCAGATTTCCAGTTCCATTGACAATTCATTGGAAACGTTTGAAGAACAAACAAAGCAATTTGGTACCATAAAAAATGATAATTTCCCTTCTACAATTCGCGTTCATAGAAAGAGAGAAAATCAAGCCCAAATTATGATCCCAACATCGCTACGTAAACAGATCGATGACATTAAAATTGGGTGTGAAGTAGTGTTTGATAACATCGGTTGTAAAATCTACGGTTGTTGTGTACTAACTGATGGTAGAGCTGCATTCACTAACTTGCGCTCTAAATCAATCCGTGTGCGAGATATATATGGTTCAGAAAAGTTCTTAAACTGTCGTGAGTGTTCGATGGATATTGCCGTCATTGACGACGACACTATCGCTGTGTCAAATGAATCAAGAGGAATCGACATAATAAACATTAAAGCAGAATATTTTAATACGATACTGCCACATTTAACCCGTATAAGTGGATTGAAATATATCAAGGGTCACATTATTTTTTGTCATCCTCTAGGAATTCAAATGGTCAATCTCCGAAGCCAAACCATTACAAACATCGTTGAAGTGAAACTACTTGGAAATAGCTACGTCACATCACATGATGACAAGATATATGTCACAAATGATCAAGCTAATACCGTCACATGCTATGACATGAAAGGTAAAATGCACTGGGAATTCAAAGATAAAAGAAAACTAATAGACCCAAAAGGAGTCACCATTGATAATGACGGATATATTTATGTAGTAGGAAGTGGTACAAAGAATGTCGTCGTGATTTCTTCTGATGGTCAGCGATGTAGAGAGATTCTAAAGGCATCACGTGGTGATTTAATGACGAAATCATTTGAAGTGTGGAGCTTGTATTATGACAAAATTTACAAAAAGCTTTTAGTTGGAAGCTATAACTGCATCGCATTACTATTCAATGTAAAATAAATATGATATATTATAAATTGCAAACAAAAATATGAGCCTAGTAATCAGTTTAACATGACTATTTCCGCCAATATTTTCCATCATATTTTGGTGAAATGAGTTATAGTTTTATTGAATTGCACTGCAATTGAACTTTAAAGTAACAAAAATATTTTAACACATCTCTATGCTGCAGAGATAAAATAGTGCTATATTTTCTTTAATAAACTTATGTTGTCAGATTTGTCACAATTTGTCTGATTCCTTAAAGACTTGTACAGAATAGACATATACGTATACCATGGTTCGTTGGTTTCCCCTACTAAGACTTCCAGCAAGCAATTACTAAACACAATCTGAAAGAGATCCAGTATCTACGGTAATTTCTTAGAGACCCAGTATCTACGGTAATTTCTTCCAATGGTCTGTCAATATGCTGTAAGCTTAAAAGATTTAACAGTATGAATCACCACAAATATATTATTGTTAAAAAAATTAACACTTTTAAATATCTACAAAAACATGTGAATGTTCGAAACCCTATCAACATAATAAAAATGAAATACAAAGTTTTGTACACTGATTCTGATAAAGAGAAGAATAGGTTGATAACAAACCGATGAGATTTTCGTATAATAAAAAGCGTTGATCTTCTATAATATTTGATAATGTTTGATTAAAAAAAGATCACACTATACATTGAAACAACATATTGTATAAAACTCCTTGCACAAAAAAATGTATAGTGCTTTTGACATGAATGAGGACCAGATCTGAGGTTGAATTCTGACCATATCGACTAATAAAACGTTCAAATGTTGTCAGCGAAGCTTTGATTTATCATTAAACTGAAAGTAAGGCAATACATCGAGTTTATGTCGATATAAGGTAAATAGTAAATAGAACGTTAACAAATAACATTATGCTTTCATTTTTTTCTTTAAATATTTGAATTCAACAAGTTTTTATTTTTTATTCAAAGATTCTTTTGAAATATACGTTCAATTTTTGTAAAAGATTGATATTAAGAATCAAGAAAAATATCTTACGTAAAAAATCAGCTGCGGTAATCGGTGAAGAATTTAATCTTGTCCACACTGATTCGGACGTACTTTGCGCAATACCAAATAAGCCTGACTCAAAGATTAATACTTAAGCCAAATAGAATAATATCTCTACACAAAGAAGCAGATTGATCAAAGATTAAAACTGACATAAAGGCAATAACAAACAAGTACTATCTTTTAAAAAAAGATAGCCGACGCAGCCAATTTTTTCTTTTTACTTTAACTTTTCAACATTTCATTCCTGAAATAACCCGTAGCACGCAATGTCAATTTCGAGACAGTTTTTTTTTCAACGCCACTATAAGTTATCAGTATTTTGGCCAATCAGGAAACAGAATCGTGATCAGGTGACTCGCTTTTCCAAGGAAGAGCGTCTTTAAGGTCAAAGGGTAAATAGCGAAACTATGCCGACTGCGTCGGAAAAAATGAGAAATGCAGCAGCTGGATAGTGAGTGAATATTCGACAGTAATGATATTTAATCAAATAAAATATATATTACATAGAGACTTGTAGCAAGTCCATGATTACATCCTTGCATCAACATGTTTTACAAAATGAGATGTCGACAAAATTGCCGGGACTTACAATTCAGAATAAATTAATTTGAGATAAATACTGTAATCTGATTGGTTAAAATAATTGTGTTATATCTCAATGGTTAAAAATATATTGACACGCCCCTATTCGGTTAAATTCAGAGCTACTTTTCTCATGTTTAAAGATAAAAATATGTTTTAAAATTGATTTATAAGAATTGGCAATTATTCTTAAATGATTTAAAACGGAACAAGCACATAGATAACGCCTCAACATCATCAAAACAAATCTAAACTTCTTAAAACGAAACTTAAAAGCAACATAAAAAACGTCTGTTCAAACCTTCTTCGTTACATTTTTTTCTGCCACTACTCATCAAAGCCACTTGTTATTTTGATATAAGCTTTAAATGAGTTTGCTATATATTGGTATTGAATTTCAGACTCAAGCAACATCAACTTACTATTTGATGACAGAGGACGCTTACCATACCGGTGCACCTGGTCCATGCTCCCAATTTTTATTGGAGTCCGAGTTGCTCATTTGCTTTTGTTACTTTGTATGTATGATTTTAGTTACTTTATGATCTTTGTTGTGTATGTCTGTTTTCCATGTCTGGTCTTTGTCCCTGGATTACATTCTTTTGATTATTGCTATAACCTTGGTTCCCTTGATTATTCTTTCTTTATATTTTGGCCATATGGTTTCTGGTTACTTATCGTTTTTTCACACAACTATATAACTTTTTGAATATCCCAAGACATTATTAAAGACATTATTTACAATGTTTTGATTTCTGATATTCTTATTGACAAGTAACATATCTTGGTCGATTTGAAGGGTTATTACAAAGTATTACAAGGTTCATGTCATCTGTTATTTGGTTAGTTTACCAATATAGATATCAGCAAAAAACGACATAAACTTAATAAATAAATTCAATTTTTCTTTACAGAAAACGCTTCTGTTTACAGTATTGACACAAATTTAAATGAGCTTTATAGCTTTATTATTGTTGGAAAATTCTTTCTAACTTTCCGGTTCTTGTTTTATGTGGTTTCAACTCATTGCATTTGAATTAAACTACAAAATATGGAAGAAATACTACAAAGAAAAGGAAGTTATATGTGTTACCTATAAATGTATTATTTTAAATAAAGGAAGTTTTAATTGGTTTCATTGGAGATGCTCTATCATACCTACTTCCTGTTTAAATTACAGTCAAATCTGTTCAAACCAATTCCTGGTAAAACCGGAAACCTGTACAATACAGACATCTTATGAAGTCAACTCATATCTTATTTTCTGTTCATGGCTGAGTAAAAAAATGGTTTTGCTCAAATTTGAAATACTTTTTTCAATAATCCCAGCCACGCCCCCCCCCCTCTTTCAGTATAAAATGGTCGGTGCCTAACATGTCATAACAGCCTGACAAATGTGACATCACTAGGGGTTGTTCTTTACAGTGTTGCCCATTATGTATAATCATAACCATGTTCCTGATGTGCTGCCCCGCTCATTTAATTTTCCCTTCTTTGTGACAATCTTAGGTCAATTTAAGAACGTCCACATCAGTCATTATCTGCTTATGATTTGTGTTACAGTTGATGCAGCATAGATATATTCCTTTGAAAAATAATAAAGCAGTGTTTCAACAAGTTTTACTTTCTTCGTAGATGAACACAAAGCTGACTGACAGCTTTCTGAGTTAATAAGAGTTAATGGAGTTGTAAAACCTTTTAAAATTGTATAAAGGTGTAATAAGAGAGCTTTTTTACCAGATAAATAGATTACCCCTGCTATTGGTTGTTTACTGACGTGATTTCAATTTCCGCACATCAATAGCGCTGATGATTACATGCAGGGCACTCTTCTATAATTCATTTGCCATATACTCGTGAACATCAAATTTGAAACATATTCACAATTTCAAAATAAACTACTATTCACAGAGTGGCTTATTTTTGTGAGATTTTGAACATATTTTGATATTTTTAGTTTGTTTAAAACTATGTTCATGTTAATTATTTAAAGATGAAGGTGTTGCTGAAATAAAACTGTCAAGAGTTGTACACTGTATTGCTGTGGAAGACACCGGGTTTTATTGTATAATTGTTCTAGGATAAAAATAGTATTTGAATGTGTCAAAATCAGTGATTGTGTACCTTGCTAATATGAGTTGGACCTTTTCAGTTGGTGTTCTTTGTATTTTTTTTTTTTTTGTATGGCTCCCAAATGCAGCAGCTATATTGGACTTTGGACGGACGAGTGCAGTGCTGTCAACAAACAAAATGTCGGAATGACGAATAAGGGCTATAACTTCCGTTTTCAAAGCATTCTATTAATTTGCTGGGAGGTCAATAAGATGGACAGAAAAAGAAAATAAATAGACAACAGTTCTTGGCCAATATAGTCGATGACAATATAATTGCCATATTGAATCCTTATTTCCTGTATTTATATTATAAATATAGGAACCAAATCATGGGAAAATCCTACAAGACTTTAGAGAATGTTTGGTATCACAGCAATCACATTTTGTTAATAGAAAGAAGGGATTCCAGTGCTCAGACTTCAAAGTGATACCATTCATGGATGCAGTCATCAACAGTATATCCAAGACCCATCCTGGAAGCTAGCTGCTACATTACATGTGATGATGATAAAGCATACTACACAGACATAGAAAACAATAATTTTACTTGTGACATTAAAGATCGGTTGCTATGAATATTAAGTGACCTCTCTGGATATGGATAAATATCTCTACCTGAGCCAAATTTAAGTGGTTACACTCTATATGTGACATAAATGATAAATGTACTTGTTCCTTTTTGAAATATTCAGGAACAAGCATTTTTATCAATGTTTGTTAAAGTGTGAGGCAGGTTTCATCTGTAAAAGGACGAAGTTATAAGCTAAACAGGCCTTATCAATAATTATACCACTTCATAAGGTCACTGACATTCTAGACTCCAGGACATGGGCACCATAAATATAAAACAATAGCACCTTTAATTGTTACCATGACAACTACAATGGGTAGATTGTTTACATTCATCATGCTTTAAATTTATAAAACTAACAAGTTTCAGATTTCTGATAATGTCTCTTTTGTGCAAAGATTCACAATTTATTGAATGTCTTATAACTATAACCAAGGAATGTAGGACCATCAGATATGACCTTCTCGAGGTTCTATCAGGATTTCATTAACACCAACATATTCAGGTTGGGTAACTGCATAAAGAACGCCATTAGCAATATCTGATGGCTCCAAAATCTTACAAGAACTACTACCATCATATTTCTCTTGTGCCTGAAAAATATAAAATCATAAATGCAGAAAGCATGGTATCATCTATGTACTTGTCTAGCTATTTACTAAGTAAGGAGGTCTTTATCAGCTGGAAGTTACCTTTTTGTTGCAAATGTATGCAATTCAATAGTTTATGTAACATAACATTTGATCAATCACAAATTTTAAGACAAGATGTTGTACACTATATCTTGCTAAAATATACCCACACTAAAACATATCTGTCAAACCTATAAAGGGGAGACATAGTACAAGTTGTCATGCAAAAGCATTATACCAAATATATATTAAGCATCCCCTCTGATAGAAGCTGAGAAATCTGTAACAGAAAAATTTAACACACAGACAATTAATATAATAGAATTAAAATGAATGGGGTATAATAACCAAAGTTCTCTCTTTATAAACCATACTAAGAGAACAATCTTCATCTAAGAAATAAAAGTAAATAAAAGTTCGTTGGAAATATATATTCACAAAAATACTCTAAAAATGTTGAAGGTCCATATTTTCAAATCAATAAAATATATGGAGTAGAACAAAATCTACACTTCAACTAGAACTTGATCTGTAACATTCAAATTAAGTGTTAGTGTTTATAAGAATCAGGCAAAATGGGAAAAATCAGATACATGCATGTCAAAACCCCGCTGATCGGACAATATATTTTCATTAAAGGATACATTCTCAATTTGAAAATACCATTATTTAATCACTACATCACTGGCTTTACTCAGAAATTTTTCAACAGAATGTTAGAAAAATGAGCCTCCTGACAGAGTTATCTGCCCTTGAAATGTTCATTTTAGTGCATTTCAATGAAATAATAACTCCATGCACCAATATGATATGGAAAATATTGTCTTTTTTTCCGTGATTCTGATGGTGCAATTAGTCCAATTACGCTAACAAAATGATGGATTTTTCATACCATGTTTCACCCACTGCCTGGTTCTTACAGAGACTGACACTTTAAAATAACCAAAAATCAAAACAGGAAGATATTAGAAAAACTCATTCTCATAAAGGAAGTTGATATATTTGAGGCAGCAGCCAAAACCATTTTTTACGTATGGCCCATCTATATAAATTCATATACAAAATATGACATCCTTCAATCCATTGGATGCCAAGACTATTATTGCATCAAAAGAAGGTGATTCAAATATACCACCCACTCATTATTAACATCTGAAAGGCTTAAGAAAATGTCCATAAAGGTGTTATATCTATGAAATTTTTATGAGAGTAATGACCACAGTTTTTGTTAATATCAATGGAATGGAACAAATGATTAAGTTTAACTGTTACCCATCAAGAAAGAATTATATACATGTACCTAACATCAGCTTAACATTTGCGGGAAAACTGTTGCATGAGGATGGAAGGACTGAATGACTAGTAAAGGTAAAGTAAAAATATATCGATGAAATTTTATCTTGAACTGTAAACTATTTTATAAGAATTACATATCAAGAAATCAGATAAATTCTGTTTGTTCCATAAGGACTACAGGATTGGATGAATGACAGACATGGGTGAAATGGAAAGCCTCAGTGAGATTATGATAAGAGCATAAAAATGGTGTCCTTGAAAACAATATCAGAACATCAGGAAAGTTAAAAGAAAGGAATTGAAAATAGTGGAAATTAATACCATCATAGTCAAAATTTGACACAATACATGAAAATCAAAATATGTTTTATATTTACCTCCTTGTCTGTGGAATGGGCAAGTAATTCTGTTTTCACGTCACCAGGCTGTATACATGTTACCCTGATTCCACTCCCACTGACCTCGTGTCTCAGGGCCTGGGATAATCCCTCCACATAAAACTTGGTACCGGAGTAAACTGCTAGACCAGGAAATCCCTTAATAAAAAATATTCGTTCTAATGAATCTGCCATTTCGATGATAAACAAACCCAATATTCTGACATTATTTATCAAATATTCATGCCAACATACTTGTAGCTTTTGGTCAACACTTACACATCCTGACTTTGGCTTGCTACTTCTATAAAGCAAGGCTTCAATGAAACCAAATGACAAAGGTGGCCAAAACTTAAATATATACTCTCAAGGTACGTGCAGTGAATTGATGAACCAGAACCATTTTCAAAAACTTTGCAAACCTAAGCCTTTTTCTGGGTAAAATTTTAGTAAGCATGAGCAACTAATTAAGAAGAGTATATTCTATCCGTAACAATTTCTTCTTCAAGATATTCACATGTACTTTCAAGGGTATGGTACCAAATATTAAACTTTTTTGTCATGCATACCTTTCTTCCTGCATCTGAAGACATATTAACGATATGGCCTGATTGTCTCTGTATCATCCCAGTTAATACTGCTCCTATACAGTTAGTCAAACCCTGAAAGACAAGTAATCAATTAATCAAATAAATAGACATTATCATAGAGATAGCAGGGATTTATCAAAGGTTCTCTGTGTAAAAATTTTCAATAATTAACATTGTAAAATAAATTTGGTAATTTCACTCTCAGACTTTATCCCCCCAAGACGTCAAATATCAATCTGCAGATCACAACATTTAAAATTTATGTTGAAAATAGCCATTTATTATGGAGAAAATTTACAGATAGAATGATAGACTGGTTGTTGTGAATATAACAAAATATAATCATTCATGTCAAGAACACTTGAATATTTAACTTGAGTGAAGAACAAAGTCCTCAAACTCATTAAATAAGTGTACTTTGGCACTTGTGTTCATATTTTGGTTATTCAGTCTTTTCAATTAATTTTGATATCAATATAAATCAATGGAATGCATTCCTAAAAAAAAACAACAACAAAATACATGTAAATGAAGTAATAACTATAACTATGAGCAGTATCACAAAAGGAAGTTGGATTATCTCCCCTTATAAATATATCAAAGTTATATGTAACAGTGCTACTTTAAATGTTGGCAATTTTTTTTTTTTAGTTTTTATAGGGTGTGTTTTCATGATATTCAAAGGTACAGAGCAAACTTGTTGTGATCATGTGATCAATGTGTGTTCACCATGTGAAAACTTTATCAGTTGTATGATATTTAATGCACATAAACATGTGAAACCCAAACCTTCATAGAAAAATTGAAAAAATATATACGGAACAGTCTCCAAGTCACAAGATGACTTGTGCTTCCAATGTAGATGGTTAGACAGACAGACAGACATGATGATTTCCATACAGCCCCTACAACTTATTGCAAATGAATTTTCTGAGCATTGGAGCCAGTTAACTTTGCCCCCATGACAATACATAAAATCACTTTTTTTTCTTTTGATTTTTTTTTTAAATCTTAGAACATTTCTTCCAAAGACAAAAAAATACAAATATCTCCTGTCACATCTTTGTAATATCAATTTACAGCATTCACAACAATACAAATGACAAAAGATTAGATCTTGTTAATCAATCTAAATTCAATCACTCAAAATGAGTAACATTGATGAGTCCTACCTTACAATTCAAGTCAATCTGTCTCTCCCATTCTTCTTCATGTAAATTTTTCATCATTGTGTAATGCATTACACCAGCATTGTTGACTAGAATATCAACTGGTCCCAGAACTGACTCAGTGTGACTTATTAGTTCTTTTACCTGTCAAAATTATAATAAAAACACATTTGAATGAATTTATTTGCACTATTACAGCTTGTGTATCAAACTGAATTAAAATTTTCATTTACTTAACATCAATGTCTTCAGTTACAACTGACATGAATATGTGTAATGGGAAAGACATATTCATGATAAGACAATTGCTGTAGTTTTTGTGTTTTATTTGAAACAAAAAGTATTATTCTCATTCAAATATTAAATTTCCATTTGAAACTTAGATATTGAGAAAAGTAAATAATTGACACACAAAAATTCCATGAAAATGCCTTTGCAATTTTTTTAAGATTTGCAATAATTTCTGAAAGGACATATAATAATTTATTAAGTGCCATCACATTTATATTTCAACTTCGCAAAATAAAAGAAAAACAAATATAGACTGGAGATATTAGAAGTCTTTAATTTTAACTTTACTTTAAAAGGGCAGTAACTCCTTAAAGGATTTCTCAATAAGGGTTTATTTACATTTCACTTTCTTTTTATTTTTTTACCTCAATTTTGAGTTTTTTGGTTTGACATAACTTTACAAGACATAATTGTATATCAAATTCTCTTTTTTAAAATTGTTACCTCCCCTTTCTTTGTGACATCAGTTTTAACACAAATGCAGATACCATTCTCTTCTGAAATCTTCTTGTTGATTTCTTCAAGTTTTTCCATCCTCCTTGCAGCCAATGCTACCTTGGCACCTGCTTTACACAAAGTTTCAGCTATGGCCCGACCTATTCCACTAGAAGCCCCTGTGACAACAGCAATCTTTCCTTCCAACTTTCTGTGTTCTGGAAAAGATTTATTTTATAACAGAATTATGTGTGTTTCCTTCATTGTCATTATACAATTTTGAACATAAAATGATGTCATTAAAAAGAATAGTCACCTGAAAGTGTGAATAAACCATGTCAGTAGTTAAGAAAATTTGCTACTCAACTGAAGGAAGCCATGGTATATTAATCGATAATTCATTATTTGCAATATCTGAAATATATTTCAATCATACCAATAAAAATGGACCTTTTGAGATAGATGACATGGAAAACACTTTACATAGATATGTCCACAAAGAGACAGTGAAAGTTGACCTGATATTAGGCAGGCTTTGTTTAAGAGAGACAACTTTCATTAAGACAGTAACCATTTGATTTTCAGGTGGTAGGAATTTTTTTCTAAGATAATCTCTTTTTTAACCTTTTGCAAAAAACAATTTTTTTCATAACTAGTAGATTTTCAAAAAAAGAAATGTTGATTTCGGTTACTGTTGAAATATAAATAAAAATATAGTACTTCCACAAAAAAAAAAATTATTCCAACATCAAATCCCAGGCTACCCCCATCCCTTCAGTTAAAATGGTAGGTGCCTAATGTAATATCTATGAAAAACTGTAGATGTGATTGACAAATAAATAGTTAGATTCATTAACTGAAAATGTAATTGTTTAAGACAGAAGCAAATATATATTGAATTATTAATACAAACAAAGTTTAAAGAAGCAATTCACATTAACAGTACACAATACCAACATTATGAAAACATATATTTATGAAAAAACATCTTTTGTACAGAAACACATACACTGACTTGATCAACATAGAGTAAAAAAACCACAATTTTAACCTGAAGCCATGCTGCAATGTTTACATAGTTAGTTATCTCCCTTAAATAAGAAAAATCAAACTAAGGGAAATAACTCAACAATTTTTATAAAGTAATAAAAAAAATTACCTATGTACAGTATTTTCAACTGTGTCAAATCACTTCCATTATTTGAAGATATTCACCAGTGTTTTCATCATCAAAATTTACATATTTTTTTTTAACTTATTATTAATTAAATTTTCTTTTTGATAAAGCAATTCAAAGTTAATTTCTTGGTCATAAGGTCCTCCCTTGTATCTTTTGAAGCTGCCCTATTACTTATTTTTACTGCCATATATACAGAATAAAATTATAAAAGCACTTTTCTCAACATTTTTATGTCTATGAAGAATAAATTAATAAACATTCTTCACTTCTTCAGGGAAAAAAAAGGAAAAAATGCCACTCTTCCTTTTTTCTTTTTCTCTAAAGATATAGTCTGAGAACAAAGAAATTACCTTGTATGGCCTTTAATATTCATAAATTTCCAGAATTAAAGTACTCTACTTAATATTTTAAATGATGTTGCCCCAAATTTTCTATTTTATGAAAACATTTTCATTGCTTTTATTCAAATTTCAATTTGTGACCTCTTGGACAGAAAGTCAGGGGAAAATACTAACTGGAGTAAAAGAATTACACAAGACACCTTTTAAAAATAAAAAAAAATCTTCTCTAGTATAATTTTCTATTCAGATAACACAAGTTTATCAATTTGCATTAACTTACGCTCAAGAAGATGTTTGGATGACACCACAAGATCCCTTTTCGCTAAACATTTAAAGTATGTTTTCAGTAAGGAGCTGTTAGTGTAAGGGTATGTCATGTCAAACACCACTAAGGTCTGCTTCAGTTGGTCTGTTCTGTATGTACTTAAATTGGACAGAAAGTCTGAGGTGCTGTAATCAGAGAGGGACAATACTGTTTTACAAAGAAGAATTCATATTTTTTAAAAGAATTCTATATCCCATGATAAATATAGCACAAAATAATTAAAATACTTCAAACCATTATCGATTTATAGTACAATGTGTTAATGAATAGATAGACTGACAGACAGGTGGATATAAGCATGCCATGCTTCACCTGTCAAAAGATGGGCGTATAAAAAGTCCCAAATTCCTCTCAACATGAATGGTAGTATTTATAAGAAGAGACAGACAGACAGACAGATAGTCATTAACAGATATCAACATAACATAATTCATTTCCCAAAAACCTTTTTAAAATGACTTATGTTTGTTTGTTTTGTTTGTTTGTTGGGGTTTAAAATGACTTACGTTATGTAAGATTCCAGCAGACCTTGTATGTTCCTGATAAAAGAGTCTTTACTACTTGATTTCTCTGTTTCTTCAAGTGCACTGTGAGAAAAAAAAATATTATTTTACAAAAATACCTCTTTAAGGGTAAAATACTTAAAGACAAGCTGACCTATTAAACCAAGTATTTGTTAAAATGAATATTTCTTATTCTATTGAGAACCTATACATAAAAACTATCTGTCTAAAATAAAACCTGAAAAAAGTTTTAAGCAGATTTTACTGCAGTTGAATCACAAAATTTTGTCAGAATCTGACGAATATAATAAAACTAAATTTAATCCACTAATCAGAAGACAAAAAATGTACACATTTACACCAAGTAGTCTTTGATCCCAGTTATGTTTCAAAAATTGCAATAAAAAAAATAAAGAATGTTAAAATATTGGGTGTATTTTGAGTTTTCTTCCCCTGAGTTGTTCATTACCTCTTCCTCCACTCATTAAATGGAACAATCTTCATAGGAAAGCCATGTGCATTCATCCATTCAAACACCCACCTACAGAACAACAAAACAAGGTAGTTATAGGCTACATGTAGTATTAACATCGAAATAATACTTCCTACCTAGAAATGTGAGTGACCTTAATGAGTGATAATCCCTGCTTCATTAATTCTTATCCTTTTTTAAGTTTTAATAAGTGTTATCTGCTCTGCTTTATAAAATGTTACGACAAATGTCTTGCTATATACACGAAAAACATATTTATATTTGATGTATAACTTTGATGTAAAGTTTCATTAAAATCCATTAAACTCTGCAGGATGACTTAAGCATAAGGACATGTAAAATGATGCTGTAAGTTGAAATGGAACAACTTTTATTACTGTGCAATTATTTTGGCGGGTGTAAAATTTGGCACTTTTTAGCCAAAAAGGTATAAAAAAATGTTGGACTTTATTATTTTGGCAGATGCTTAGTGGTGCTAAAGTACTTAGGATTGGAGTAAATATTTCATAGAATTTATTTTGGTGGTTTTAGACAGACCACTAAAAAAATTTAAACTTAGCATCCTGCAAAAATAGCCCGCTATACAGTATTACATGTCCAGTCAGACATGTATTAATGTTTCATAAACAGACCCCTTTGCTATAAGGTGGTTGGATAAAAATGACAACAGACATTTTTTTTTATTTTTTAATCCCCCAAAAAGTCTTATGCATAATTTTCTAAATTTCCAATAACTTGTAAACAATATTTAGGAGATGTTTTACTTCATTATTTTTTTATGGATTTGGAATAATATGGATATGGAGGTGATGAAACACCTTCGGACCAAGTAGCTAGTTTTGTTTCCCTTATACTGGTAGATTACATCTTACCTAAAACGTAATGGCTTTTTCATTGATGACGTATAAAAATTTGAAAACAGATAAATTAATTTCTGGTGGTCTTATGTATTTCAACTTTTTTAGAATGTAAAGGCTTGTCATTGATGATGCGATACGTTTTGACAAGGGCTTGAAATACAAGAAATTATATCGTTTTAAAATACATGTAATTACTTACCTAGAATGTAGAGGCTTGTCATTAATGATGTGATAAGTTTTGCCAAGAACTGTGGACAGATTGTAAGTGCAGCGAACTATAAACTCTGCTGCAAAGTCTACAGGGGTCATTTCCATATCCCAAACTACATCTGGTGCAACTCCAAATGAAGAACAGGCTTGTAATACTGCCAAGGTAAAGTCCTGAGGGTTCCAGAATGCTTGATTTCTATCACCAGACATGTTTCCTAAAAATACCATAATTAAGCTAATGTATTGCAAATTTAAAAATTGCTAGCAGCTGCAAACTTTCCCCCAAAGTCATAACTACATAGAAATAAGGAAACTAATGCCTTTCCGTACCATGTGGTCACTCTAACCAGCATTATCATACTAAGTCCCTATAAATAACCATGGTTACTCCTTTTTGTCCTCATCTATTAAGTTGCAGGTAAGCAGTATTTTAGTAAAACTAGAGGTTCTAAAGAGCCTGAATCACTCACCTGGTTTGATAAGCAACATTCTGTTTTTGTAAAAGCAGCTATATTTTTCTTGGATAAAAATTCCTAACACTCATGACTAAGAAACAATCATATCAATGTCTAGTAGTGCCAAAGGACTTTTGCAAGAAATGACAATTAAAGTAGTGAAAAAAAATGTTGAAAAAGGTCAATAACTCCAACGTGGCTAAAGAGATTTACAAGAAATTTTGACCACAAATAGATCTCATCATGATGAGCACTTTCACTCAGTCAGAACTTTGCTAAGCCTAAAGGTTTTGAAGTGTTACAAAAAACTTTTGTCTGACCCCTATGTTCTATTTTTTGTAACAGCGGCTATATTTTTCGACGGATCAAACATCCCCACATTAGTTCTACGCACAATATCCTAAGGAGAAATTCATACCAAGTTTAGTTCTATTTGGTCTAGTAGTGTCAGAGGAGATTTTTGAAAGAAATAACATTGAAAATTGCGAAAAAAAAAAAAAACGTTAAAAGAGGGCAATAACTCCAACATGGCTAAACATATTAACTAGAAAATTTGACCACAGATCAATCTCATAATGCTGGACAGTTTTACCTAGTGTCAGAATTTGGCTAAACGGTTAATGAGATATTTGCAAAAACCTTCTGTCTGACACATATGATTTATTTTTAGTAACAGCGGCCATATTTTTCAATGGAACAGAAAGTCCCACATCAGTTCTATGCACAATATCCTAAGAAACATTCAAAGCAAGGTTGGTTCAAATTGGTCCAGTAGTTTTAGAGGAAAATAATTTGAAAGAAATAACATTAAAAAAGCAAAAAAAACCTTGAAAAGGGCAATAATTCCAACATGGCTAAACACATTAAGTAGAAAATTTGACCACAGATAGATCTCATCATACTGAACACTTTTACCCTGTCAGAATTTGGCTAAATCTAACAGTTTTTTAAAACATATATGAGAAAATCTTCAGTCTCACCCATGTTCTATTTTTAGTAACAACAGCCATGTTTTTCAATGGATCAGTTTTATGCAGAATACCCCAAGGAATATTCATACCAAGTTTGGAGGAGAAAATTAATAATGATGACGACAACGACAACAGATGCCAAGTGACTAGTCTATAAATAATCAAAATATCATCCTCCTCAGCAAGTCTGTAATTGACCATTTTCCGCCAACTGTCACAGACTAACATCACCTATGAAAACTCAAATCTATAGCCAGGGGGTCTTTGTGACAGCAATAAAGTTTTAAAACTGTCAAAAATGAGCTTAAACTTGTTTACCGGTAAGCAAAATTTAAGTCATGAAAATTTTGTCCAAATAACCCTCCACATCCCCCCTTTCCCCTCCCCCAATTTCTGACTACTTGTCAGGCAGTTTTCAAATTTCTAATTAGAAATTTACATTTAATTATTTCAATGGGGAAAACTTTAAATAAATACATGTTCTCTTTTTGGTCATCCTCTACAGTTCAGCAGCCCATATATACACACTGGTATTACCCTTTTGACCACCGATTTACCAAGTATCTAAGTAACCACAGGTACTCCTTTATTGTCATACTCTACTGATCAGCAGTCCATAAGTAAACACAGGTGATCACCTTTCAAATGACTTACCTAGTCTATAAATTACCACAGGTACTCTTTCATGGTCATTACTGGTCAGCGGTCCATAAATAAACATAGGTATTCGACTTACCTATAAATAACCACAGGTACTCCTTTATGTTCATACTTTACTGGTCAGCAGTCCATAAATGAAAACAGGTATTCACCTCTCAACCACTGACTTACCTAGTCTATAAATAACCACAGGTACTCCTTTTTGTCCTGCTCTACTAATCAGCTGTTCAGCTACCCATTTAGACTGGGAATACCCATCAGTCAGCTGTGTGTGGTAGGATTCAGTACTGTCTTCTTCTGAACATTCCTTCATACCATTAGGAAATACAGCATCTGTACTAAAATTAAAAAAGAGAAAAGTGTAAATCAGTATTTAACAAGACACATTAAATGAAATTTGCATTTATTGCGTTAAAAGTTTCCAGTTGTCCCATTGACTCTATTTAACCCCTTCATCATATGCTGATAAAAAAAGGTTTTTTCTAATCTTACAGTAATTGCATTTAGAAAAAAATGATATATGTATCAATTAAAAGTGTTTTTAGTTCGTTGAATATTTTATCATCTTGGAAATTTAAACAGTCAAGCATTTTTATATGACCATCTTTTGAGGGACATATTTCAGTAAACTCATGACAATTTGGATGGAAAAGGTTGTAAGAGCTGCTAGTAGATATGCTGTCACTGTTTGTGCCCCAGGTTTAACTAGAAAAATAGGGCATAGATGGATCATTAAGTTGATACCCCACCACATAATTGTTTAAAAAAGGGAGATGGCAAAATGTTCAAAATGACTAACTACATTTTGGATTCTACTGAAAAATTAACTGTACCTGTATTTTATGGTACCTAGTAACTGTGCAAAGTTTTAAAAATTCATTCAGCTGTTCTCAAATTATTGTCCGGAAACATATGGGATACAGACAGACGAATGGGTGGATGGATGGACACTGAATTTCATTAATTTACATTCTGAGGTGTTAGAGAAGATGCAGATAGGACTTCGGGACAGACAGACAGCATGATCAATATGTCTGCACCTTTGCAAGGGGTATAAAATCAAGAAATTCAAAAACACTCACAGGGCGATACTCCCTGGTTACAAAATTCTTAAGCTGACATTATCACAATTTTCATGAACAAATTTCAAATCTTTTTAAAAATGTCATCATAACTCTTTGAAGAGTCAAGGAGAAGTACTTACACTGTATATATGGTATGAACAGATGGACTAACAGATAAATGATTCCTATTATGATATAAGCACAAAAAAGAGTTGTATGTAAGGTAAGGAAATTATCGGAATTATCAAAAATGATTTAGTATAAGTTTTTGTAAGAATCAGGCAAAATGGTAAAAATCATGTCAAAAACCCAATGATCTGACGCTATAATTTCAGTCAAGGATGCTATCTATATTTGAAAAGACTATCTGATTATTATTTGATTATTATTTCATTATTATTTGATCTCTGCGTCACTGGCTCAGAAATTTTTCAATAAAATGTTAGAGAATGAGTTTTTTGACAGAGTTATTTGCCCTTGAAATATTCATTTTCAGTGCATTTCAATGAAATTATAACTCAATTTACCAAAATGATAAGGAAAATCTTGTCTTTTTTCCTCAATTCTGATGGAACAAATATTCAAATTAAACTTACAATATGGTGGGGTTTTAATACTATGCTTCACCCACTACCTGATTCTTACAGAGACTGACACTTAAGTTGAATTCTATTGAACATTTATCCATGTTATTTAGTTTCCACAACAGATCATTTTATAATCAGGTATTTATTTTTGGTCCCCTTTCCAAGCCCATTGATTTGAGAATTCTTAGATCAGTAATATAAGATACAGGTATAGGAAGTTAGAAAATATGGAGTTACTACCCCTGCAGGATTCTTATATCTGACTGTATTATTCCATACCTGATATAGTGTATTGGTTTGATTTTACCAGTACATGAAAACATGATCACATTCCTTGTTCCAGTGACATTTGGTCCTGCAAATGCCTTAAATAAAATAGGTTTATATAGGGGAAACTAATTAAAGATGACATTTTTCTGTGTAGAAATAATAAGCCTTGAGACATTTTTGAAAATTGTATTTTTATACATGTGAGAGTGGTACCTTTGTTGTATGATTGTTTTGCTTTTCTATATTGTGTGATTAGTAGCACTCCAGCTAAGAATCATGCAAAATGTGATTCATGGGTAAAAAGCCTAGATATTTTTATTTTTGATATTTTGTTTGAAATGTCATAGTAAACAGAAATTAACATGTGGTTTTTTATATAACCCGTGCTCTTAGGAGATAAAAAATTATATAGAATGCACTGTAGATTTCAAAATTTAGGGAGATAACTCTGTAAATGACACTCAAATACAATAGAATCTACTGGTTTTTCAATGTGGATTATCTCCTAAGAGCAGGCAGATTTGAATGAATAATTACACATTTCATAGTATAGACCCATAAAACAACTTAATTACAAAAATAAAAATTTGTAGCCTTTTTTGGGGTGTATCACATTTTTCAGATTTTGCATGACTCTTAAAAAGACAGCTAACCAATGAGAGAGGGTCCCATTTTTGTTTACAGTTGTACTACCCAAAACAAGTGATGAGGATGTTTTTACATTGTCCTTAGCTAGAACAAATAATGAGAAATATATAGAGTGAGTCTGAGAACCAAAACATTCATTTTATTTGGCCTGATATATTTAGTTTTCAGCAATAATATAATTAGTTCTGAGCGAAATTTATAAGCAATGAATTAATTGGTAAAAAGACATTGTAAGTGGTATTTTGATTAAGATTTGGTGCAAACCCTCTTAAGGTTCATCATCACCATCTGACGAATACGGAATTTACTTCACCACAACTTTCCCTCTGACAACAGACAAACCTGTGCACTTGGAAATATTTTAAAGCACCAGTGAACATAGATTATTAACATTCATGCATTTTCTGTTTTAAAATATATTAAACTCTTAACTTGATTTTGCTGTGCTGTTCTTTATCAATTTGGCAGAAAGTGCCAAAATAAACTAAGTTAAGATAATGTTTTGAAATGTTCCCAAAATATAAAAGGTGAATTCTGTTCAAATGACTAACTGGTTAATAGAAGGATGATGGCCATCTATACAACTCAATACTGTAAAAGTACTTAAATTCATGGATACCAATTATCGTAGATTAGGGAAGATACTTAAGTTCTAGAATTCACAGTTTTCAGTAAACACATCAATGAGAATCTCCTTTTGTTGGGAACCAAATTTCATGGTCTGTCTCACCCACAAAAAAACATGAAAACTTGTACCCCATGAACAAAAGTACTTTCACAGAAGGCGACTTAAACTGAGTAAATAAGTGGACCTTAAAATTACAGCTTGGTACTGAAATAATGACCAAAATCAAGTTCTAAATTTATCCCTAGTTGGTATATATATATATATATATATGAATATTACCTCATATGGGTATACAAGGTTGACATAAGCAGCTGCATGGACTATAAAATCTATATCTGTACACTGGTATGTATAGTCGTCCTCATTCATACCCATGTTACGTAAACCTACATCACCTGTTAACAATCAAACCAAATATTTTACATAAGTACGCCAATGAAATAGTGTTCTTAATTCATATTACACATTCCCTACCAAGAATATATTTCTTGACAACATTAAAAAGTTTGTAAGCGTGCATGTGCAATGTTGAGTAGAGCAAGGGAGACACAATGCAATCACATCACAGTGTCTTTATGAAAATGTATTGTGATGTAATGGAGCATCAAGACAATGACGTCAGCTTAGAATCCAAATTACAATGTACAAGTAAACGTAAATGGTAAATTTTCATCCAATCTTCACAAAAAATAACTTTTATTTTTATTTCTTACCAGATATTTTTAGCTATTTGAAGTATAGATATGTTTTAAATCCATAACCAAATCAGTTTCAGAGAAGAAACATCCTTTAGTCACCAAAAAATGAAAGAGTTGTGTGTTATAGTACCTCAATACTAGTAACTGATGTACACAAAAAATCTTAATTAGGAAATTCCCACCCCAATTCATTTTATTTTTTGTCAATTTTTTGGGGCAAGGAAGGGGTTAAAAATCAACTAATTTATTTTATTTGGCCTAAACATAAAAAAAACTATAAAACTGATTTGTTATCTGAAAGGAGAAATACACAACCTGCATTTCAATAATATCAACTAAAAGGTCATAAAAATCAACATTTTAGATTATCCATCCTATCCATATTTACTTTGTAGACCTAATATGGTCATATTTGAAATTCTGAAATGAAAAATTTGTGGTACACTAAGACACAATAAAATAAACACAATGCTGTGGCAAGGATCATTCACCTCAAAATCAGAAAACATAAAAAAAACTGTAAGTCACATGATAAACAGGAAGTAGATGTTAGAAAGTTAAAAAGTGGAGAAACACAGAAATATTAAATGAAAAAACATGAAATATGGTTCTGTAAAATTTATTTTATCATAAAACAATAAAATAAAATAGGCTTTTTTTTTCTTATCTGTTGCTTTTCATTTTTTTTAATATCAGATGACAAGTCTACAATTACATAAGCCTTTACCATTGGAATGTTGAATTTTGAGAAATTTCTGATACAAAAAAGTTAAACATCTCCAATGTCCCAATAAAACTCTATCAGATGTTTTGTTATCAATTCAGTACTTCTCTGTCTAAGAATCAGGCAAAATGTGTATAAGGTGTGGCACATGATGTAAAAATACACAGATTTTTTTGCATTACCCATAATCTCAATAACTTACTGTCAAAGTGTTTGTTAAGTTTCCCTTTTTAAGATATTGATAGGTCAAATTTAGTTGAAATGCACTATGAAAAAATGGCAGAAAAATTTTCCCAAACCTTTTCCTTACATAAGCAGTCAAAAAATATCTGCATCACCAATGCTTCAGGATAAATTTAAATAGCTGTTCAGTTGTTTTCTAGATGTATTTGAATATATTTGAGGCAAAAAAGACCAAACTGAGATAAATGATGTGCTACTCACTGCCAGATTCTTACACAAATTGGTACTTAAATACTAAAATAGCATTTATAAATGTAAGGAATAATTGGCAACAGCTAGATTGAGTTTCGTAAATTAAAAAAAATTGTTTCAGTCTATTGTTCTAGATCAAATGATATTCTAAGCATTTTCAAGAAAAATTCTGCTGCAGGAATGTTGCAATTTTAAGTCTGTATCAACCTGATAACAAGTCAGGCGAGTTTACTCAATATTAAAAGAACAAAATAAATTTAGAAATTACATTATTGATTACCTTTGATGACTTCGACTCGTTTAGAGTACAGAGTTTGTACCAATGTCTGTTGTTCTGTTGCCTCACCATTGTTAGAGAGTATACCAAACTGCTTCAGTGTTTTCTCTAATCTTGCATTGAGTGTTGTGTCTGGTAAGTCTCTAACTATACACTTTATAGTACACTATAAAAAAAAAATTAAAATAGAAAGACCTCAGTTTTTAATCTCCTATTTCATTTTTATATACTTTCATTTTTTAAATTCTTTCAGTGTTTCTCTTCTTGTTTAATTCTTTGTATTATAGTTACATCACTACATCTGCTTACAGCCTGTACATAAACTTCTTCAGTTACTAATTGAAACTATAGATTTTAACATATTTGCCTTCATAAGTTTTGGTCCACTTAGGGGAGTAACCTGCAAACAGTGTGATAGAATGTGCCACTGGAATGGAACAGGTCAATTATTTCAGCTTCAAAATATAGGAATACATGGGAAAAACAAAGGGAAAAACAATCAGAAATATACTAAAAGGTCCCAATAGTATCTACATGAAACGCCCTGTAATTGTATATAGCCAAAAGTACCAATTATCATTAAATATCAGATCTCTGAGCTTTGAGTGAAGGAGATATCATTACAAATACCTGTGTTTGTAGTAACAACTCTTTCAACAAGAAGGCCCCTAAGAAACCAGTAGCACCAGTCAATAGGACTCTGCCGATCTTGAACCTTCTCTCATTACTCAGGTTAAATGTTCTCCAGAATGCTCTCAGTTGCATGTCTATACTGTAAATTAATTAATTGATTATGGGTAAAATTAAATGACAGATATTTCATGAATTTCAGAACAAGAACAAGTAACCAATCAAGCAGACCCTGCTTTGTACTAGACCACCACACTGGGTTGGATCTTATTTGTCCTAGCTCACAGAAGCAACAGCAACAGGTGGGCATGTCACCCCACTGGGACACATGATTTGGACTCTGATCCAACCAGTTGTCACTCCATTTTCTTCGATATTGTGAACATGGTGGTGTAACAACTACCAATTTTTTGTGACCTGGGAATCAAACCAACAAACCTACTACATTCAAGGCTGTAACCCTGTGACCAATGAGGCAGTTTGTCTAAACTGCAAAAAAAAAACATCTTTCTTTTTTACAAAATGCTTTATAATGATACTAGAAAGAATATCCTTAATGCTTTTTATATAGAGTGAAACTTGTTAAAAACACACACACAAACTTGTGGCTTTGATGTTGCAACCAATGTTTTTTTCACATATATCATGTAAAATCTAGAAAGTATAATAAAAAGCTCATATATCAACAAGGAGTTAAAAACTCAAGGGTAAGTCATCAGTCAAATTGCTTTAAGTTTTTAAAGTTTTTTTTTCAATTTCATCTTAGTTCAATGAAAACCAGGTCCTAGTCTTCTAGTGACATGTAAAGAAAGTATTGTATGTAATCCTGATGACTTCCAACATGCTCACTTAAATTAACAACTCACTTAACAAGACCCTGAGGTTCATGTACCTCTACCTCACTCATGAGATTTAATGAGGCAGTGGGTATCTTGTCAATAATGTCCGTAGCGTCATTTTTCTTTGCTTCTATAAATTGGCTGAGTGTAGCTATGGTGGGATATGTGAACAGATCTTTAACATTTAGTTCTACATCAAACATCTGTCTAAGACTCATCATTAGCTCTGTTGCAAGCAGTGAATGGCTAAAATAAAGAGAAAAATAATTATGAAATGTCTTCTACAATATCACAGTGTTGATTAAGTGGCTATAACCCTCACACAACATGAATGACTTATACATTTTTTTAAATAGCAGCTGTTTACCTTAATAACTTTTTCATTTGTGATTTTGAAATTGAAGCAAATTTCACAAATGTCCCTTCTCTAAAGGACAGGTAATACAATGAAAATACATGTGTCAATTTTGAGGCACATCATAAATATTGAGATATTGAGATTCTGAAATTCTATAATTACTCCAGTTTCAAATTAGATAGGACCTTGTCTGTACTGAAATAACCTGGAAGCACATTTGTTGAAAGATATATACAGTATAAAGCTGTAGGGGCATTAATCTATGAAAATTGCCTAAAAATATCAACTTTGTTGTAATAAAATAAAAGTTCACAGTAATATATATAAATATAAGGAAGAAAAATAATTGTGGCATTAGTTCTTTGTAATGACGTCATAATGGTGCCATAATTTTATGTCATTTAGAAAAAACTGCTGAGCATTATAAATTTTGTTGTTTTTTCAGACATATTCAAATCCAGAACACTATGTCCACAGCCAAGAAACAACTTTATATCTTCATATTTGATAAACTATGTAATAATGAATGTATTCACTAAATATGAAGTCATTTATTGGGTGTAGAAACCATTTTCTTGCCAAAAATATGACCAGAAAGTGACCAAAAAGTACAGAATCTTACAGAATATCTGAATATAGGTAAACTTTAAGCAATTTTTCTATCCTTTCAATACAAGAATTATCAGAAGTCTTTATGTTTTATCATTTGTGATGGATTCAAGTATCCAAATTCACAATTGAATTATTCAACACTTTATGATTAATTTTCAGTTGATTTTTAGGCCAATAAGACCATTTATCACCCCTTCTGCTTTCAAATTATTTCCTTACCCTCCCAAGTCAAAGAAGCTATCCTGTATATCTATATCTTGTGTCTTCAATACCCTGCACCAAACTTCCGATATCTGTTTCTCCATGTCTGTTTTAGGTGCTGCTAAAGCATCAGAATCAGATTCACTTTCATTCACAAAGTGGGGTAAAGCTTTCTTGTCTAGTTTACCTGTAGAATCCACTAATGGGATGCTGAAAGTGAGAAAAAAATATATCTATGCATCTTACTGTGTACTGTAACATACTGGGGTATTCAATGCATTCATCAATAAAGTAGGTTTGTTTCCAAATCATTGGATTTACTATAATGCTTTCTAGAAATTCATTTTAAGAGGCTGTCTATGTAAAACTCAGGCAGATCCTATGATATGGGCGATACAGGGTAAATTTTATTCTACTGAATATTGTTTCAATGTTATGTATATATTATATGTATATCAAAAAGAATATAACTTGTTTAAAATTGAAAATGGATGACTCAGAAAATGATTTTAAAGTTCCTTAACAAGACAACCAATTTTTGTTCAAATTAAAGAGTTATCTCCCTTAATTCAATGAATTTTAATGCTTTCTATAAATTTTTTTCTCTTTAATCATTGAAGTTGATCAAAAATGAAGTTTCAACTTTGAGAAAGGATGTATTTGTGGTGCAAAATGGGTAAAAATAATTTTAGAATAAAATGAACCACTGATTGGTTTTTGCATGGACTCCCTCTTCAAAAAAGTTAATATTACATTTAAATATAGATGAATATATGAATATATAAATATAAATCTATCCTTGTAGCAACTAAATAATGAACACACAAAAAATCATGACATTATATCTATGCTACATAAAATTCTTTATCAGCCCTTTCTATCTGGGAACATTTAACAGCATATATAATTTTTTTATAAACTGACATCAAGATGTGCATCTGTGCCAAGTTTCACTACCATGTGACAATCTTTCAATGCTTTTTTTTTTTAATTTAAGTCATTTAGCCACCCAGATGACTTATGACTGAAGGGTATAAAATTTACTTTCAAGGGCGGAAGGTCCTGGACTTTTAAAAGTTTCAAATCGATCGTCCAGTAGAGAAAAACTGTAACACCTCAGAGGCTCAGACCCTATAATTTGTAGCCCTAAACTGTCTATAGCCACTTCTTACCTCTTTAACAATACAAAGTATGAAGGAATCATGTAGAATGGAAGCCTAAGTTTCAGTATGGCTCTAATATCTTTCTTGGTGGTCTGTCCTTCTGGGACAATATATGAGACAAGGAATTTATCCTCTCCTTCTTCTCCCTCGGCCAATACCACACAGGCATTCACCATAGGTAACTCCATCAAAGCATGCTCAATAGCCTGAAAATAAAATAAATACACTGTATATAGGGTTATGGCACGAATATTGTGAAATGTGGTGCAGAGTAAATTATAATATTACATGACATGATTTATAGAATCACATCAACTGAATTATCACCATTTAGATATATTGTAGTATACAAAAACTATAAAAAGTTTAATATTTCTGAAGCCTACAGCTCACATTAAAAATCAAAACTTAGGCTTCACATTTTTATCATGCAAAACGACTATATAAAACTGTATAACTCATTGCTGAAAATGATCAAATAGATTCTTTTAGTTCTTAAAAGTGTGGCAGAAAGGCCTACCTGCGTTGTAGTAAATAGTGAAGTTTAAGTAGTAATTTGACTGACTTGACTAAAGGATTAATTCTTTAATCGGTTTGTCTCCGGCTTGTCACCAAGCGGTCTAGTGTTTGATCTTCTGTCGCAGAGGTGTAATTTTGGGTCAAATCGAGGTTTTGACACAACATTAAATCATGTAGATATTCCATTGTGTACACAGGTAAATTGGTTTTGGTTCATGATAATACAAATACCTGCACTTCAACAGAATATCCCCTGATTTTCACCATGGAATCACATCTCCCACAGATCTCAAGTCTCCCATCAGACAACATGTATCCCCAGTCACCAGTTCTGTACAGTTTGTCTCCATAGCTGGTCTGGATCCCTTTAGGTATGGGTATAAACCTTAGAGCCTGAACCTCTGGTCTGTTTAAATAACCATGAGCTAAGGTTGGGCCTCCAACAAATATCTGAAACAAAACTTAACTTTTGATAGTATGCACTTCTCAAATTTCGCTTGTATTAATTTTTGCAGTTGACAATTTCATGGATTCTACACTTTCAAAGAACATATTTTTACATTTCTTTTGTGTATTTGAAAATGTTGCTCATTTGAAAAAGTTATGGATGTTTTATTGAATTAAAAATGTTTAGCAGGTACTGTATTTTTCTTAATAATTGCACCCCAATCCCCTAAAAATCATATATTTACTATACATGTACACGGTACATATAGCAATGTTACTATGACACTCAAAATCCTATAGTGTAATAGATATATCTAAATATGTCCATGAGACAATTATCCTGCCACAAAATATACAAATGCTGTTTAAAAGAGAGATAAAAAACAGCAAACCAAATTTCAGTAAACCTTAAGATTTTGAAACAGGTGTTTTCATGTGTACAACATGTGCTCATTATACCTCGCCGGATGCTCCAACAGGTTGTAATTTTTGGTCCTTGTCCATAATGACAAGATTGACACCAGGCAGTACATGGCCAACAGGGCAAAACTTTCTGGTCTTCAAGGCATCCTATATGTATAAAAGGGAAGAAATATACCGTGTATAGCGGGTATTTATGCAAGGTGCTAATTTTGGCGTATTTTACCATTCCGTATAAAAACTCCATAAATAAATTTGGCAAAATATTAATGCTGGGCTGAAGTACTTAGTGCACCACTTATCATCTACCAAAATTAGAAATGCCCAAATTCTTCATATACCTATTTGCTTCGAAATCACCAAATTTTACACATCTGTACAGTATTGTTTAAAATTCATTCAAATCCCAAACTAACAAAGCAGTAAGACTGTCATTGTTTCTATATACAAACATAAAAATCATTAGTCAAAATGTAACCTATGACCTTTCAAAATATCAAGTGAATATTTTTAAGTCACAAATTTTGAGCCTAAAGTATTTCATGAAAATTTTTGCATGGGATTACTTTTCCTACATCTGCAGTCACAAAATATTCACAAAAATACCCCACAGCAAAACTTTTTGTGTGATTTGTTTCAGAAAATAAGACTTCTGACCTTGATATTTATACCCACTCAAAATGTTTGGCCCAGCAACTCATCAAAATATTACACAGTAAAAATTTTCATACTTGCATGATCTTCTAAATAGAACTTTACCATGTTTTCTTTGAAATAAAGGTTTAAATCCTCACATGCCACATCATGACTCTCAGATATACTGTAAAGATTCAGAAACTGTATCCATGGTAACAACTTCAGGCATCTCTCAAATAAAGCAGTTGTCACAACCTCTCCACAAAACCAAATCTGTCTGTAAATACAAACAACAATTACTTTTCAGTTTTTTGCTCATTTTAATTATTCATGAATTGTTTGTAATTTTTCAGTAACTTATAATCTAAGAGTTTTGAAGATTTAAGGCCCAGAGTGACAGGTTTAATGGATAAGTCAACTGAACTCCTTCATATGCACTCTTATCTCATGTATTTTCATTATTGAAGTGCCAAAATCAGACAAACAAGAAAATTAATGAAAAATGGAATTACATTGTGTATAAAACACACTATCAAACAAAGCAACAAATGCAGAAATTTGAATATTTATGTTTAGTATTAAACTGTTGGCCTCTGTATCAAGGTTTCTTTAGGGGCACATTTGGTATTAATTAATAATTTTATTAGAATACAAATACTTTCAATTAAAATCCCAAAACTGTTGGAAACCTTTTGTAAACATAAGGCATTAAAGAAACAATAAGTTATATTCTGCCACATGATGGTGAAAAAAAGGGAGATGGCAAAATGTTCAAAATGGCCAAACTCGAGAACTGCATTTTTGATTTTGCTGAAAATTAAACACAAATTGGACTTTATAGTACTCAACATCTGTGCAAAGTTTCAAACAAATTCATTGATACGTTTTCAAGTTATTATATGGTCAGAATGACAGACTGATTGAGGGATGGATGAGCAACTTGTCCATATCACATAATACCTCACCACTTCATAAGACAGGGTATAAAAATGAGATGTGTTTGTACCCCTTTTTTCTAAACCTTAGCTGATGAAGATCCAACCCTGGAGTATTGAGTACAGACTCCAACAGAACCATGCATTCACCTTAAGACTTCTCAGCTGTTGTCAATCTAACCCTGGTGTATTGAGTACAGCCTCCAGCAGAACTGTGTACTCACCTTAGACTTCTCAGCTGTTGTAGATCCAACCCTGGTGTATTGAGTACAGCCTCCAGTAGTGACGGAGTGAAGAGAATGTTAGTAATCTGATGTTTCTGGATATACCGGCTAAGCAATGGTGGATCATAGATGGTTGTGTTTGAAATAACATACATTGTTACACCTGGAAACATGCACAGAAGTATAAGGCTATGGCATTGTATCAAAGGTTTCCTTTCTTTAAGTGTTTAAAGTCTGATATTTTGAAAATGATACATCAGTTTTCAAGGAAAAACAAATGATAATTTCCTTCAATGATGACAAATGATGTTTCTAAAATTTACTAAAACACATCATGGTATTAGTTGATTACCATATGATAAATGAACTGACTAACAACATTGTACCATAATACATTTGTCAATGAGGGGGTATAAAAAAAACATTTTGGGCTCCTAACAACCATGGTTTCGTTGTAAAAGCAAAGCACAAATTCAAATTTCTAACTATGCATAAATTCTGTTTCAATAATTAATTAGCAAATGAAAATAATTAAACCAACTTAAAACACAGCACAATTTGCTGGAAAAGGTCAAAATAAAATGCATGGAAAATGTTTTAAGTTTAAACATGAAGCTCATAATTTCTGGATAGAAGATTTTTGACTGATTTTACCGCTCATTAAGTTTTCTTAACTCAGATCATTCTTCCAGAATTCAATTCTAAAGGAAATTATCATTTGTTTTTCCTTGAAACAGAATTTCAATGAGGGGGTATAAAAAAAATACATTTTGGGCTCCTAACAACCATGGTTTTGTTGTAAAAGCAAAGCACAAATTCAAATTTCTAACTATGCATAAATTCTGTTTCAATAATTAATTATCGGTAGCAAATGAAAATAATTAAACCAACTTAAAACACAGCACAATTTTCCAAAACTTAAAAATATCCATGAAATTTCAAATAGTTCTTAAAAATATGGTCAAATTAACTTTGATCCATAATTGAATTCTGAAAGAATGATCTGAGTTAAGAAAGCTTAATGAGCGGTAAAATCAGTCAAAAATCTTCTATCCAGAAATTATGAGCTTCATGTTTAAAACACTTAAAACATTTTCCATGCATTTTATTTTGACCTTTTCCAGCAATTAAAATTTTTACTTTCTTAAAATGTCAATACCTTTTAGCAATGGTCGTAACATTTCCCATGAAAAGAAGATATTACATCCTACTCTCTCCCCTTCCTGAAATGGATAGGCCTCATGTCTCCAGTGGTAAGAAAACACTGATCCTCTATGTGGACATATCACACCTAAAATACAAATCAAACAAGAAAAACTTTGAGCAAAGCTCACTTAAAGATGCCCCCACCCAAACTAGTAATCATATGATCAAAATATAAACAAATCATCAAAGAGGAAGTTTATGTTGCTACAATCTGAAATAAAATCCCACAATATGGCATATCTATTAAGTTGTTGTCTTTGTGAGAATCATGCAAAATCTGAAAAATGTGATACACCCCAAAAAAAGGCTACATATTTTTGTAATGAAGTTGTTTTATGGGTCTATACAATGAAATGAGTAATTATTCATTCAAATCTACCTGCTCTTAGGAGATAATCAAGATTGAAAATCCAGTAGATTCTATTGTATTTGAGCGTCATTTACAGAGTTATCTCCCTTAATTTGAAATTTACAGTACATTCTATAGAATTTTTATCTTCTAAGAGCACGGGTTATATGAAAAACCACATGTTATTTTCTGTTTACTATGACATTTAAAACAAAATATCGAAAATAAAAATGTGTAGGCTTTTTACCCATGAATCACATTTTGCATGATTCTTAGCTTGAGTACTACTTAAGGCTTTTGTTAAATATTGAGTGGCTATGATAAGAAGTTTCAAAGAAAACAATAACGAAAAAGGTGCAGAAATATGAAAAGACAGACTAATACCATGATCACTATTTACCACCCATAAAGCAAGGTTTTAAATATAGGTATATTGTATAAAGTATCAGTAATGTTTTAATGATAAAATGGGATATGCTGATCAGTTTTTGAAATCTTTAGGCCATTCAAAATTTATTTCTTGGATCTCTGGTCATTTTCTAAAGAACCTAATGAAGAAGGCAGGCATTTCTTTTTGCATCTTTATTGCCATAAACAGGTGATGAGAGTGCTGTTTACTGTTCAAAGCCATAAAAATTATTAGGGTAGTGCTTTTTTGGTTTTTATTTGATTAACATGACAATAAAAGTGAATTTTTTAAAAGGTAACAAAAAAGGGACAAGGAAATCCTGAAAATCTAAGAAAATATATTAATTTGGCCTGAGATGTTTTTTACGGCGGTAATAGAAATAATAATCTTTAATACTTCTCCTCAATTGTGTTATAATGCCAATCAGGTGTGCATCCAAAAATGTTGAAAATGGGGGTTCTAGGCCATTATTTGCTTTTTTTACCACATTCTGCCTGAAAGTAACAAAACTTTTCAAACAAAAAATGGTTTCCACCCTAACCCCTCCTGGATCAGCTACTTATGCCATTTCCTTTCTATACACCTAATCAATACATCCAAACAATACAAGAATGTCATACATGAGGTGCACCACAGTGATTTTCTAATTACAATATTCACTTTCTTCAATGCAATTGTTTCATTTTCAAATTTGTTAAAAAATATTATTAAATGATCTGAATGAAAGTTAAGTATAACATACTGTGGGAATTTTAATGGTGTGCTAATTTTGTAGAATTTTAGCGGTTTGTCTAAAAATGCCAAAATAGAATCTTAAACATTAGGATTCCTATTTTTAATGTCATTTATGTAATAATGGTGACATTTTATCATTGCATGAAATTTTCTATTTGTCAATATCTTCCATTTAACAAGAATCCTTTCATTGTTTTCCATGTGTGTTTTCGACTTCACACAGTTTAATTTTAAATTTTTTAAACTAAAAGAAAACTCATATCTAACCTTTAGGTTTTCCTGTGGTTCCAGAGGAGTAAACAATATAGGCAAGGTTGTCCAGTGGTAAGTCCTCTGGTAGAGTTGCTTCCCCTATTGAAAGTGTCTTTTCCCATCCCTCATCTAGATTGACAATGTTTTTAAACCCTGCATAAAAATCAAATCATGTATAAGTGATATAAACAAAATATCAGCCAAATATCCTAACAATGACCAATTGAACTACAAGTAGTCATGGGGTCATGACATACATTTCCACCTTTTTTCATCAGAATTCTTTTTCAGAAACAATACATATTTGTCTTGCTTAAAAATCATAAACCTCCAACTTTTATCTCTCAGTTATAATGTCTCATTTTTTTTTGTAGTTTCACTATCAAACTATTTTTATGATTTACTAAATTTAGCAAAGTAACAAAAGCATATAAAAAGATGCATGAGCTAACAGACTTAATTAATGCACTTTAGAACTTGTACCAGTTAAGTTTTGTTGGAGTTCTTTCACAGTAACAACTGCACTTGGATTAGCATCCTCAAGAACAGACTGAAGCATTGGCAATGGAAATGCAACATCTAAAGGAAGATAAGCAGCTCCTGAAAACAAAACAAAAATTATCTGTTTTTCCTATTGTGTGTACAGGTATATTAGCAGAGACAGATACAGAAATTGAAGAATGGGAGAACATGCTAACTGACCAAAGAGGGGGTGTGCACTGTCTTGCTTTGGTGATTTACTTCCATTTTAACCATATTTTTTTGAAAATCCAAACGCCCCATACCTGGCAGTTATACCTGGATACACCTTTGATTTAAGAGCCCTTACACAAGTGGGTATCAACTCACCAACACTGGTGCATTCAGTGGCGGATCCAGAGTTTTAGGTAAGGGGGGAGGGGCCCAAAAAAAATTTCTTGACAGGATCACCAGTGAGGATAAAGAAATCATACTAAATAACTAATTTGTTTGATTTCTATTGAATCATACTTCTTTCTGAGTGTTTTTTCATGATTTAACACACACTATTTTTCAACAATTCTAAAAATTTACAATTTTCAATTTTCTAAGGGGGCGGGCACTGCCCCATCCCCCATCCCCCCTACCTCCCGCCGGATCCCCCACTGACATTACCTGACTGTTTTCTGAATGTTTCCTAGATCTTGACTCGAAGTCTAGGTCTCAGTATCGTATTAATTTTCTCATAGACTTCTAGTGAAGTGCATATATTTAGGATTTTTTTAAAAGTATGTAAATTGATTCAATAAAACTTCCACTTATGTAGCATTTCTAAGGACATGTGAAAAAAAATTTTCCCGCAAAGAAAATAGGGTGAGTCCACCAAGATCAGACAGAAAAGTAGCCTTGAACTATAAATAGCCATTTTCCCTACTTTCACTTTCGTTTTGCACTCACCAAACCAACCTTTTCAGTGGAACATTTTTATGTTATTATGTTAGATTTTCTTTTAAAAAAGTTCTTCATCTTACAGTGTGGTGTTTGCTCTATGTTATAAGTCATTGTTCATATCTTTTGACAAAACATTAGTTTGTAGAGAGGCAAAAAGAAAATACACTATATTTTTATAGCATCCATGTTTTCACATACATCCGCTCTGGGATATGCAATACGATACTGGTAGGTCTCAGTATCGTATTAATTTTCCCATAGACTTCTATAGTGAAGTGCATATTTTTAGGATTTTTAAAAAAATATGTAAATTGATTCAATAAAACTTTCACTTATGTAGCATTTCTAAGGACATGTGAAAAAATAATTTCCCGCAAAGAAAATAGGGTGAGTCCACGAAGATCGGACAGAAAAGTAGTCTCGAACTATAAATAGCCATTTTCCCTACTTTCACTTTCGTTTTGCACTCACCAAACCAACCTTTTCAGTGGAACATTTTTATGATATTGTGTTAGATTTTCTTTTAAAAAAGTTCTTCATCTTACAGTGTGATGTTTGCTCTATTTTATAAGTCATTGTTCATATCTTTTGACAAAATATTAGTTTGTAGAGAGGCAAAAAGAAAATGCACTATATTTTTATAGCATCCATCTTTTGACGTACACCTGCTCAGGGATATGCAATACGATACTGGTACCTATTACTAATAAACATTTCAATATAATCATAAAAGTTGTTGTTTTTCTGCTAGAGTATTCATTTTCATACTGAAAATTCAGAACATCATTGCCCTGCTATAAACATGAGTTTTCTGTTAAAATTTTTATATAGGTACCCTATTCCAGGCATGAGACTAATATCTCAGTGTTAGCCAGAAAATATTACGTTTGATAAAAAGCTGCTGCATTAGTCAAGCTAAGCAAATTTGTGGTTTATTCTGACATGGTAGATACATGAGCTGTACTATGAGTTCCAAATCATTATTTAATCCCCACTTGTGACTTCCATATATGGAAATATTAATATTCAAACCTCCTTTTTTGTCTTTAACTCAAGGGAGCCTCTTGTTTAAAGTAAAGTATAATGACTGGTACAACCAACTGTTTTAAACTATAGATATGGTCATTTCAATTATAATAAATCCAAAAAAAATTATACCAATATCATAGTTTTAAAAAAATATAGCTTTTCATATGCAGAAAATACAGATTTTAAGCCATTTTGGTACCCCAGGCAGATACAAAAGGACCTCAATATGACAGGAAAAGGACTTTTTCTTTAAAACAGATAGCTATGATGCAAGAAAAATAGTTTTGTGGTATAAATATTATAATAACAACTGTCTGCTTTAGATACTTTTTGAAAAAATTCAGTTTTTATATGAAAAAACACCTTTATTTTTCTTGCCGCATTAGAATCTGTCCATTTGAACCACTAAAAAAAGTCCACTGAAAAATTGGCTGTTGACTTTTGTGACATTTCTGTGTTTAAATCAACCACACAGTTATATGGCAACTCACTTTAGCTATTTATTTGAAAGAAAAACAAAAAATAAAAAAAATATTCATTTTTTCATATATAAGAGGCAATGTATGGAAAATGACTATTTTCAAGTCCTAACCACATACTTAAAAATGTGTTGTAACTTGAAAACTATCCTTTATGCAGGAGTATTACTTGCTTTAGGTTACATGAATATAAATATGCTCATCATAAACAGTCAAGATAATAATTTTATTGAACTGATATTATACAAATTCATGAAAACAAAATGCATTTCCAAATTTGGTAAAGATTAACCATAAATGCAAAAAACCAGAGCTACCATCAAAAATCAGGTTCAAAAGTTGGCTAATTCATCTTAAAAGTGTTACCTGCATTGGGGTACTACTTTTTCAGCTGGTAAAGACCACTTGCTGAATATCCAACTTTACTTGAAAAACTGGCTTACTAGGTCTCAGTATGGTATTAATTTTCCCATAGACTTCTATAGTGAAGTGCATATTTTTAGGATTTTTAAAAAAATATGTAAATTGATTCAATAAAACTTTCACTTATGTAGCATTTCTAAGGACATGTGAAAAAATAATTTCCCGCAAAGAAAATAGGGTGAGTCCACGAAGATCGGACAGAAAAGTAGTCTCGAACTATAAATAGCCATTTTCCCTACTTTCACTTTCGTTTTGCACTCACCAAACCAACCTTTTCAGTGGAACATTTTTATGATATTATGTTAGATTTTCTTTTAAAAAAGTTCTTCATCTTACAGTGTGGTGTTTGCTCTATGTTATAAGTCATTGTTCATATCTTTTGACAAAACATTAGTTTGTAGAGAGGCAAAAAGAAAATACACTATATTTTTATAGCATCCATGTTTTCACATACATCCGCTCTGGGATATGCAATACGATACTGGTAGGTCTCAGTATCGTATTAATTTTCCCATAGACTTCTATAGTGAAGTGCATTTTTTTAGGATTTTTAAAAAAATATGTAAATTGATTCAATAAAACTTTCACTTATGTAGCATTTCTAAGGACATGTGAAAAAATAATTTCCCGCAAAGAAAATAGGGTGAGTCCACGAAGATCGGACAGAAAAGTAGTCTCGAACTATAAATAGCCATTTTCCCTACTTTCACTTTCGTTTTGCACTCACCAAACCAACCTTTTCAGTGGAACATTTTTATGATATTATGTTAGATTTTCTTTTAAAAAAGTTCTTCATCTTACAGTGTGATGTTTGCTCTATTTTATAAGTCATTGTTCATATCTTTTGACAAAATATTAGTTTGTAGAGAGGCAAAAAGAAAATGCACTATATTTTTATAGCATCCATCTTTTGACGTACACCTGCTCAGGGATATGCAATACGATACTGGTACCGGTACCTCTAACAATATGGGAGACAAAAAGATGGGGAGCAAAACATCAAGAAAACTCTAGTGGGATCAAAACTGGCAAGGGATAGGAACGACCAAAGTACATTAAGTTACTTATTTTCACCATGCATGTTAACAGTTAAAGTGTGTGTGTGTGGTTTTTTTGTTTTTGTTTTTTTTTTTTTAATTTTTACATCGAATCAAATGAAATACTTTCTGACAAGGTAAAAATATCATTTTCAGATCAGAGTGATTTGAAGGTTTCTCCCATCTTTTATTTTCAAAACGACTGAGACAAAATTCGTGCAAGTCCCTCCCCCTAAAATCAAACGGTCGTCCCCTTAGAGATAACTATTTAACATCAAAATAGTTTCGCCTTATTACTTAATTCTTCCCTTTCTCTGGCATCCGGCTTTGACTCTTGTCTGCATTTTTGCAATATTTTTTTCAAATAACAAGAGTAAGAATGCAAGCTTGTGTTTGTCAGAGAAAATAACGAGAACTGAAGGAAACTTCGTAAAAAATACTCAAAAATAAGAAAACACAAGGAGTTAACCAGGGAAGATCAACTCGTTACGTCCACCAAAGTCCCTGCATAAACAAATGTTCCGGTTTCAGTTAGGCGAACTAAATCCAAATTAGATCCTAATTCCTAATTATCTAAAGCGGCCAATTTGCAAAAATAAAAATAGCTTATTGTTATGTGTAAATGCGTGCATTGAAATGTGCTTATAAATTATTTTTTTGCTCCCAGTTGCCTCTTTTAATGATTATCTGGATCCGCCACTTGGAATATATATATGATTTGAATATTAATAAAAAAAAATAGTGGATATTGCTTAAGGACACTTCAAGCTATATCAAATCAAAGCTAATCTCAAAAACTGTTCTTTAAAGTAAAAATAAACTTGGCGCTTCTTTTTCCACAATTTACAGCTAAAAAACAACATTTATAGTTAAAGTTTTAACTAACCTGCTTTTAGTATAGCTATGTAAACCGTTGCATACTCAATGCTTTTATTCAGATACATCCCTACACAAGCGTTCGGCGTAACACCAATCTGCACAAAATGTTTGGCTAAAATGTCCGAGTTATCGTTCAACTCCTTGAAGGTGACTTTCCTACCATCTTCGTCCACGACGGCCATGGCATTCGGAGTTTTCTTTGCTTGTCTGGCGAACATATCATGCAGCAACCCCTGTTGCTCATATGACTTTGCCGTACTCATTTTGGGCACACCGAGCCTGGAAATATAAGGGGTGTAATAGCGATGGTACATTATTGCATGTGTAAACTAGCTGTAAAAAATGGTTCGTTGAAGTTTCAATAGTTAGATGCAGAATTATTTCCCAGCACATCAGGCAATCATGTCGAATTTTGTTTTGATGTATGAACTATAAACAGTTGTTTTTAATTTTCATTCCAACTAAATGGATAAACTCAGTTCAAGCATATTAATATCGCGTGACCTGTAGAAGGATGGTCAGTGGGTTATCTTTCAAATTTACTCTGATAATTGGACAGCCTCTTTTTACTCGAACTATAGCGCATTTCCCGGTTTATATGTACGCAAGACCGAACTGGGCACGTGTCAATATATAAATACATCATGTTTAGCAATCATTTAAACACACTCGCTATAATACACCCACACTATAATTCGATTTTAGTCTCCGTTATTGTTACCCCTTGCGCTCAATTTCCACACCCCCATTTCCAACTTTGATTTCTCGCCTATTGACACCTTTTCATTCAATATATCTCTGTTTTAACCGTTGACATTTTCTTTTTAGCCGGGTTGTTCATTCCGTAATTAATATTATCCGTCCAATATTACAACACACGCTTGTAAATTTCGTATATATGGTCTTTGACAATCAATTAGTTATTTAATAGTGGTAATTAAAAAAGAATGGAAATTGAATTAGTAGTTATTATTGTTGTAACAGATGTCTATAGGTGAGGTTCAGAGTGTGGTATGTTTCATCCTTGACGCAATGTAAAATCTTAAGTAAAAAAGAAACTTAAAAATAGATATACTAGAACATTAACTCATTAAAATATGCGGACGGACAGGTATAGGCAGTGCGATTTCGTATAATAATATCGTTTTTTAGAGTTTTTTTATAACATACACCCATGAAAGATGTTCGCAGATGAACTCAGGGATTGTCACCTGTTACATGCCAGTTTGAAGACTAGAGTTACAACCCCGCTCCCTTCCTATAAGGAAGATTTATCATGAAAACTTATGAATTAAAAAATGCCTCGTACAAGAGAGATGTAAATGTACAGAGTATGGAGCTTAAATAACTGCACTATCATTTTGTTGTTATACCCTTATTTTGACAGATCGACTTCATCACATACAGGAATATAAGCAACGTGGGCGAGTGTAGATTACCGATAACCATGCAGTGGTAGATTTCGGGGGTACCCTCCTTCATTGTTTATTTTATTTCGTGCATAATTTGGGCAAAGTCGGCAAATTATTTCTTGGGCCCTTCTTTTTTCTGGATCACCTCCCCCCTTTTGTTTTAAATATCTGGATCTGTCCCTTCGACAGTAATCTGCGCTTAAACTTAGTACAGTTTATATTTTGTTTTGGTTCGTGTCTAGGTATTACGGGAACAAATAACGGTAAGTGTCAAATAGGTTAGACCCCTACATGAAGCAATGTTTTGAAACACAAACTTATAATGGTCAGATTTTAATTGCGACATTTTAATCGTTTTGTTAGCAATAGTCCACCACCCCACCAGAAAGAACTCCTCCCCTTAACAGAAAGAAAAGACCTGGCGGTAAGACAAGTCTGTGTGTTTTTTTTCTAATGCGTCATAGCTCATCACGAGAAATTCGACAACCCATCTACTAGTATGTATGTTAGTTGTTTAAATTGTTTATTATTGTCGTTATTGTGAAACTAAATGTACTCACCTTGACAGCGAACTCCTTGGTCCCAAATTACACGAATATTTTGGGGCAATTGGACTTTTATCACATTAAACTTTATCCTCAAGTGATCTATGTAGAGTACAGCGACTTTTATCCAGATTTTTGCCTTTCTCTGAAGTACATCCGTCTATTTCATTTATCTACTTACATGTCCGAAGTTCATGGCGGTCATTTTGAATATTAAATTATAATTATAAAATCATCTTTGACACCACTGTATCTGATTTTACAATTTATTCATAATTCAATGTAGACAGATATGGGCAACATTGAAAAAAGAGGTCACCATGTAGGGGTCATCATGTTGGTAATACATGGAAAACGAACCAAGTCAGGTTTATATGATTCAGTGAACAATTGCTGACAATAATTACACAATGTAGTTCCCTATACAGAGGAAATTGCCATGATAAATGACTGCTCAAGGGACAGAGCCGCAGGCGGGGACATTCTATACAGTGTTGAAGGCAATATTTCATCCCAAGGACGGACAATTTATCTATAATGCACACTAAATAAGCAATTATTTGGGATAATGTGCTGGACATTATCATATGGTAATATGCCCCTTTGGCATTTTAATGCACATCTATAAATACGACGTGACCTTGTGTTTTCAATACCTCATTCTCCTTCTCTGATGTGAAATATATCTGTTTTAGACGTTTGTCGATGAAATATCAATTACAGTACTAACAATTTAAGCGTACTTTTTAATGCACAGAAGATTCAAGCAAACAAAAAAGTCATAATTTTATTCTTAATTGACAGAAATATGGATGCACGATTCTTTGTCGACCTTTAAAATGTGTCCACCGTATGCATTGTCTACGATCAACAGAAATCTACTTTCGGATGCTAAATGGACGTTGAATTTGTCAAGAAAATAAGGACTGGTGAAATGGAACATCATATAGCGCATACGATGATGATGTTCACGGGAAAATTCGGTCTTCCCTTAATTAAAACAACAAATATCCGAACTTTTATAGGCATTTGACCAGACAACTGAGAAAATGAAAAATTTTCTATCAATATCTATCGAGTTCAAATCGCCTCTCATTGGTTCAACATCTGAGGAATTGTCATGTAATCAAGGGATGAAAAACTGTATCTTTTATTATCCTACGAACATCATCATTGTATGCGCTGTAAGACCATGCCGTCGCACTTTTAACTTAACGAATTGTCATTTAACAGATTTTTCATACATAAACAATATTGATGCCGACGACAATGAAGAGAAAGATTAAAGTGTGGATGAAATCCTTTTTACTTCCCGCGTACATACATATTAAATGTGGTTCAAATGTTTCTTCTGATGACAAGATCATTTGATGTTTTTCCAGTCCTATCAGAGGAACGTAAGTTAAAGAATAAATTAATATTTGTTGTTTGTGTGTTTGTGATCACCTCCTGCAAAAACAATATGGTAGTTTTTTTTTTAATAGTGAATTGATCAAAAAGAGCATTTGTGGTACTAGTATTATGTACAGCAATAAACCTGGATTCAAACCATATACCACATATAATAGGAAAGTACTTGATTGGCCTTCTAATTATCGAAAGCAGCCGTATATCTATAACTTTAAAAGCTTACTCGCCAAATTTGGGTACTGCATATACCTTGAGCACAAGGTACAAATAATCAATGAAATTCTTCAACATCTTACCTAACAAGACAATTATCTTTATTCACAATCAACTTCCTCCATATTCGTTCGGTTTCATAAAAATCCAGTACACTTCAAGTATTCAAAATGATTCTTCATTCAGATTAACTTCTCTGGTATCCCTACAAGGAGCAAAATTACATTGGCCTGTTTTCACAATTTGCGTATAGAATTGTAATGGTTAAGGGTATATTTTAAAGGAGTTTGCTTGTCCATATAAAAAAGTTTCTAAAAATTAATTGAAACGTGTGGAATATTTACTTTCACAAGGAAGGTGATTCCCATATATGCCAAACTTAAAGCTGGTCATTAAGTATCAAAACACCATTTTTATTTGAAGCTAAGACATTATACTTGTAGCTCACGTCTCACCAAATATCTGACACCTGGTTCTACAAATATTTATCGTAGGGTTGAAGTATCAATTAATCAGAATTATACATTTCCAATCTTACGCATTTCATGAAATGCTACGCTATATACGAATTCTATTCACACAACATAATGGTATTGCAGTCTCTAGAAATAATGCATGTTTACTTTTTTATTCTCGTTGACACCCCCAATTCAAGGAAAAACTTTGTAAGTATATTAGACACCTGTTACAATATTTGAAGTGATGTAATGAACATTCTATTTCCAAAGTTGTACGAATACACCTATGGAAAATTGTCTACAACGCTGAACATAAATTGTAACTCATTTGTCTCCTATAAAAAAAGGGTCACTGTATGCACTTTGAGGTTTTATTTTTTAGGGGGTTGTGCAAGATTTGGAACATTGAAAAAAATATTATCCTTGACCTTAAAAGAAACCATAACTTGAACTATGAGCATATTTTAAATTTTGGGATTTTAATAATATATTACTTGCGGATGGATTATCTCCCCTAATACCATCTGAAAATAAAATATCGATGATTCATGGAAATTCAATGAATGATCTAGTGGTTGCATTTACAAGATACCAAGACAGTTTGATAGGCAGATAAAGTCATTACTATATACACACCAAAACAAATGTAGATGTGCATGTATTGTCTTTTTGTTTTTGTTTTGTTTTGTTTTGTTTTTTTTTGGGGGGGGAGGGGGGTAAGGGTTAATGCAAACTTAACTTGTCAAAGCATTTATATTTTAAAAGTGATTGATCTTACAAAACCTTGGCTTAATGAGAGAAAGATATCTGCAAGACTTTTCTTATTTAAAAAAAAAATATTTGTATACCATTATAGTGTAAATTTTGTCAAAAAAATTATGTTTAGAATTTTTTTTTAAAAATCACTCCAATGTAAGAACAGGCTGTCAGCACACAAGTAAGTTTTTTTTCTGAAAAAACCTTTTTTCAATAGGACAGCATTCTCTATAGAACCAGAAAGGCTACAAATGCTTCCATTTTTTTCTGAATCATTTTCACAAGTACCTAGTTATAGTGTGTATGTTTTTTTTTTCCATTATCAATGGAATGTGACCATGAACATCTGATGGAATCTCTTTGATGTCACAATCGCATCAAGTTATTTTAAATAAGTTTATATATATCCAAGACTTAATATAAATGAAATAACATGCTCAGCACAAAATGTACCTAGAATGGAGCAAATTAAGTTGAGTTTTTAGGAAGACACACTTTTTAAGTCTCTGTTTTCAATCTGATACCATCCCAACTGTAAATCATACAGGGTTAACTTGGAAAAACTCAATGATATTAAGCTCAACCAGGGTCAAACTACTTGAGAAAAACAGAAGCGACTTTCAGATAGACACTAGGGAGAAGTGGGGATGAACAGGAAGAAGTGAATGTCTAATAAAATAACTTGGGTATAAATATGTACAATTTTAATCAGCAACATAAAACTGACAATATGATTGAAATGAAAGAACAAAATGCAGTTTAACCTTTATGCTCATTAACAATAGCACTACTGTTTTTATTTCTAGAAGCACTTGTAGTATTCAAATAATTCAGTTTTTGATAGTACAAGTAAAATGGGACATTAATTGTACCATGGAAATATATATAACGCCACATAATGTTCTTGATAATAATTGTGATATAATTTGCCTATTCACTTTTACCTTTCACTGCCTTTATTACAGGTCTAAAAAATAAAAAAAAAAAAACAAAAAAAAAACCCTCTTCTGCTAGGAAAATCCAATATCTTTCATCTAGGAATATGAAATATTAAAAAAAAAAATAATGATAAAAAGAGCCAAATCCTTGGTTCTTAGTAAACTACCAAAAAAGTTACAAGTCATTAATAGCTAAACAAGATTTGGCAAAACTGGATGTCCTAAAATCTATCTTTTTTTGTCATAAGATGATTCAGCAACTACAAGTAAGTAGAAGTCTTTCTTAAGGGCTGGAAATCTTTAATATCCAATCATTTAAGCTTGTCTAAATTCTACAGTTCAGTTCACACTGCAATCAAATTGCTAGTGGTTAACCAATTAAATTTCATATTGAAATTTCACAACACATCCTACTATAATTGAAAAACTCTTTTAATAAAAAGTATTAAAACCGACTATTCACAAAGACATTTTTTGTAAACAGTAATAGTAAGCACTTTTTGTACCAACTTAAACAGGCCGTATGTTTTTTTAGTTCAGTCATTAAAAAGTGTTCTAAAACATATTCAATACAATGCAATCAAACCTTCTGAAACATCAAATATAATTCTGAAACAGCCTCTAGAACAAGACAACGATAAATGAGAATGAAATGTACAAATGGAACTTTTAGCATGGAAAAAAAAAAGTAACAAAACAGTAACATTGTCATTCATCCATTCAAAACTTCTAACATTGACAATCAATAAACAAGTGTAATGAATCTTCATACTTATTCCTGCTAAGATATCTTAGATAAAGAGTACTAACAATAATTGTGAACGGAGCAACAACCTCAAGTGATTCTAAATCTATGAACTACTTCAGAAAATCTTGAATGCAGCTAAAACCTAAAATGATTCTAAATTTACGAACTACTTCAGTCGGGTTTAATTTATTAAAAAAAAATCAATTAAACTTTGAGATTTTCGATAACCATGGATTGGCCTAAATTCAACATTTTATTGCTTGTCAGTGTAAGAAATCATCAACATTCATCTATCTTTAATGAACTATACATTCATCTAGAATGATTAAAAAAGCTTTGCATCATACACAATGAACAGATAACATTTATACCATACAGCCATGCATTGTGCCAAAATACATAACATATCACTATATTTATACTGTTGCTTATCACCATGACCATGTGCAGAGCTGGTGTTAATGTATATATTTTTTTCCATGCAACCCACAGATAATCGTTACACAGAGAACTAGAGGTTCATAAACACATACTCTCAGATTAGATAAAAGTAAAACAGTGCACTAATAGAGAGGTCTGAATTTGTGCGTATGAATTGAAATTATCTGATCGTTCCGTCTTTTTTCATGTAGCCATCTCCATTGCTAATGTCATATCACATTGGAAATAAATATAAATAAATGTCCTATATTTTGACATCATCAATCTATATCCATTTCAGGTTTTTGTTCAGTTTTCGGAGAGTCCTTTGCAGCTTCTTCTGTCTTTGAATCGGTTTCCATTTGCTCTCCATTGCTTTCTCCTTTCTTTTCCTCTTTTTTCTCTTCTTTTGGAGGTTCAACCTTAGGTTTGGGTTTATTAATGATTGGGTTACAAGTTGAATCAAGAGACTGAAAGAAATGTTTTTAAAAAATAGGTAAAAATTTATATAGTTTCATACAGACAGCAGTGAGCTACAGTGAATTATATTAATTTCCTTTCAAGAGTGGAAAGTCATGGACTTTAAGTTTAATGATCAATGATCTACCTGAGATAAACCAAGTCTTCAATACTTTAAAACTTCAATAAATAATCTAAGTAAATGAAGCTTAAAAGTCCAAAATCTAAAATTAAGGGTCCTGGATCTCGGACCAACAATAATTTGAACCCCTTTTGAGTCATCAAATTTTCTCATTCTTTGTTTTGTTTTTTTTGGGGACATTTCTTTCATTTGAAATAATGTCATTTAACAAACACATTTGTCTATATAGACATAGAAATAGCTATCCATATATGAAATTATTTTCCTATCATTTTTTTTGTCTTACCTGTTTAGTTGAATAGATCTGTGAGACTAATACACATGGAGCATCATATGCACTCTGTTTCTGTGTGTCCATTAGAGCTTTATTATGCCAAGCTTCTTTCTCAGCCAAACATTTCTTAACCTTTTCTACATCTTCTTCTGATATGTGGTTGTATTTTTCATCCTATAAATAAATCAAAGCATATATTTGTATTGAAATCAAACAATTCTTTAATAGACATATAGTGATATCATTTTTGTACAGCCCAGAAGACTTGTCAAGTATAAATTATTTACAGAAATTTGCAGTACCAGTAAATTCAATAACCCTAAAATACTAGAAGCTTCATTTAAACTATTACATATGACAGATATTCCAGGTGTTAGATTTGGCTTTCAACTCGTTTGGGTACAAGTAATTTTCATAGGATTATTTTTCTCTAAATCTCAAACTTTCCAAAGTATTTGGTTCCAATGCTGCCGATTATGATGGGAGGTAACTCCTCAAAACATGTATACATCATACAATACCTTACAATAGTTATGATAGATCAGTATTTAAGTAGCAGTCTTTCTAAAAATCAGACAGAAGGTTATTCATGCATGTCAAAACCCCATCAAATTCAATTTTGTTTCTTGTTCAGAACAGTTACTGATCACATAAGCAGTCAGAGTTTTTCATTTGGTTGTTGTACTTTTGAGATAAATTATATATAGATTGTACATGAAATTGGCACTTTGCAAGAGTTATTGTTCTTGATTTGGTTTCATCTGGTTGATTCGAGTGGGAGATGAATGTATGATTTTCTAAAAAAAAAAGTGCAGACCTGAGTGCAGAAGTGATAATGGTTATTTGAAAGAATATCATATGTAGACTGAAAGCATCATTTGGTGGGTTTTTCTTCACCATGAATCACTTTACCTTTAGCAGTGTCTGAATTCTATGTGGGCTGGTACATTAGTATTTTGTCAAGTCTAATTCTTTACAGTCAGAAACACAAAAACGTGGTAAATTTTCGAATACATGTAGTTACACATGATATAATCAGAAACAATATGTTGATCAGTGAATAAGAATGTTAGCTGTTAAAACAGCACAATTTACTTTAAAACATTCAAATGCAAAATGGTTTACAAAAGGATCTACACTAGTTTTTACCTGATGAAAATTCTGGAACAAAAATACACATTCTGTCGGCAGTCACTGACACCTTAGAGAAGGGATAAAAATGCCTGCTATCAAAGCTTTTGAATTCTAATTTTTTTCATAGTTTTTTTCTTCCATGTAGCAAGTGCATTGCATAAATAAACAGACTGACTATTCTTATCCAAATTTATATTTCAGTTTCAACCATTTCAACAGTTAAAATAATTACCTTGTTCGCATAAAGATCTAAGAATTTTCTGACATGCATAATAGAATGTCCTAACTGTTCAAATGCTGTTGGTCTGCCCTGGAATTCCTGGTACCTATCATGTATCGGTGTACCAATATTCTGTAATAAAATAAGTATGTATCCCTTATGTCAAGCAAAAAAATACATACATGTATATCAATTCTAACTGGCAACTACTGCTTCATTTACTAGGTACATTGGTCTCAGATCTCCAAAAATATTAATTCTTATTAGAAGAAATCAAATATTTTAAGTACTGAATCAAAATAATGTATATAAACCATCAAATCTAGTTCCAAATTCTCAACAAAAACCTCTAGATTGAAAGATCCACATACTATTTAACATGATAATACCATAAACTGGTATTTTAACACCAATTTATTTTTTTGCTTTTTCAGTTTAAATCTCCTTTTGTTAAATTGTCACAACTGTTCTTTGAATCATGTTTTGAGATTCATAATAAAAATATTAAAAACAGTTTCATTTTCAAGTTACAGATCTTATCATGAAAAAAAAAAGTAAATAAAATAAAACTGCCATAAAAAAAGCATGGTTTACAGTACAAAAAATACATATGTTGCCGTACCAAAGGAAGGATACGCCCCACTTGTACAGGAAGTTGATATTGGACAATGCCCAAAATCTTTTTCAAAGCACTCAATCCATCCATTTGGAGCCAAGAATTGGATGGTCAGAATGATAAAGGAAAGATGAGGTGATTCCAATATACCACCCACTGATAGAGTGGGGGTATAAAATCACCATTTATGTCAACTGATCTATGAATTTACTTTTGATTGTGTCAATTTATAAATGCATATACCTTTAATTGTGTTAATTTATCAATGTAGACTTGTTTCTTTTGATCATCTCCTTCATCATACAGCCAATCTTCAGTTTCTGTCAACAATTTACTAAAATTTTCTTTGTCCTGAAAAAAAAAAAGAAAAAATTGTTCTGATCAAATGTACAAAGTAAACATTTTTTTATTAAGATTATAATTGGTGTTATAGAAATGAAGAGAGCTACTGAACTACTGACAGATTACTTTAATTTCTTTATTGAATACAATGCGTAACTAAAATATTCTGTCCACAAAAACTGTTTTGATATTCACAAGGTGTTAAAATGACTAGGCTGATAAAATTGTTCCCTTCATTCCTTGTATCTCAGGATACTACTGAATTACTAAACATTCACGTCCATTGTAAACGGTGTCTATTTTTTTCATTAACTGACATGAATATTCGATTAACAAATATAAAATCAGTTACAAACTTCTCAACAGAACATCACATCAAACCAGTGTGGCAGTGATAATTTCAGTCTTATTTCAAAGGGCAAAAGCATCAACATTAATATCTCCACTTCAAAATTGCTCCTATTTGGTTCTTATGCTGATGTTGAGAGGTTAAGGAGGTAGACTTAGGGTTAGGGACACAACCCATGCAAATCATCGGAACGTTTGTATTCAGCATTTTACATCTATGTCATGTAAGCATCAAAGTATCTTAGATTAATTTCATTCTGTGTCAAATGAAAGCTTCATAGCCTTTGGTGAAATTGAATATGATACAAACATATCCCTGACTTCATGAGTTATGTACCTTATCCTAGGTCTAGCTCCTTAAACATTGAAATATATGTATAGCATACCAAAAATACAGTGAATTATCCAAGACCAACAATGTTAACTTAAACATGCAGCATAACTGATGGATGAACAAATAAATTAACAGAACCAATATCAGCCCTGAATTTGTTAACATAGTATTTAAGTATTACTTACAGCTTCCCTGACAAATGGTTCATATGTTTCACAAAGTTTATCTCTCATATCATATACATATTCTTCTACAGCATTTTTAGCGTCAGCTCTCTCTTTCTCCAACTTGTCTTGACTAATCATTTGGTTCTATAGAGAAAAGAAAGAAACAGTAAGTTCAAGATTATTCAGTTTTAGTTCTCTGATATAGACTTGTTTTTCAGAGGTAACCATTTAAGTGGTAAAAGCAAAAATTGAAGGGCAATTTGCATTTAAAATTTGTTTGGGGGTAAGAATCCAGTATTGAAAATGCTGAATTTTCTTACTACACATAAAGCTAAGACTATTCATAGCTTATCTTAATCAGCATATAGGTATATAGCACAAAATCAATTTTAAAGACAAATTCATGATGAGAATTTTTTAATCAAATTTCTGTATACAAGTATTCAAGTTCTTATAGTCACTAATCACAAAGCAAAAAAGACAATAATTTGTAATATAAACGATCATCATTAAGCCATACCAAAACAACAATAAAATGAATATTTTAATAAACAAACCTCTCTTTCTACCAGTTCATTTATCTGTTTCTTGGTCATTTCTGGAACACAAGATTCTATGGGCAGTTCTATTTTCTTTACTTTCTTTTTCTTTTTCTCTTCAGACTGAAAATAAGACATATGGAAAATGTAGACTATTTCTGATGTATGAACATTTTGTTAAATTTGATTATCTCCCTTTGGAGGCCTCCAAAAGCAACATTATTCCTGCAATCTGCATAGGGTGCCCATCCTTCCTATAAAATTTCATCAAAATCCCTTGCACAGTTAAGGAGAAGTTGCGCGGACAGAGTATTTCATTCATACCCCTTCCAACTTTGTTTTGGGGGATATAGTTATGGATTTTGTCAAAATCCTGGCTGTTGTTGATTTTTACAAAACACACAAAAAACCTTCGGACCGAAATTAATACGCTCACCTCATGTAAACACAATTATTTTGAGAAAAATTAAGCCTAGGAATCTATCAAATGTTGACCTAACATATGGTATAGCTTACTGACCTTCTTCTCTGGTTTTTTATCACCAGCAGCTTTATCTTCTTTTTTATCATTATCAGTCTTTTCTTGTGACCCTTCTGTTGCTTGATCTGTTTGCATTGGTGTCTGAAAAACAACAACCAAACAAATGTATCGTCGACAGTAATAACGGATTAAATCTAGTGTTCTCCCCAGGCCATTATAGTGCTGTACTTTGCAGCGCTATGATTTTTTAGCACTGTGCTATTAGTAATTAATATAAGTTTGAATGCACTATGGGCAATGTGCTATAGTTTTGGAGGAAGGCAAAAAGAGCTGTGCTTTTAAAAAATTATGGGAAGAACACTGTTATACAGAAGTTGATTATTGATAGCTCTCAACAGCCACAGAATTAATTTGGGTAATTACAGATCACATATGGAATTAGTATTCATTTAAAGAAATGTGTGCTGTAAAGATACACATCACGTGCTAATTAAATAACTGGTTACTTTTAGGCAGATCAAATCAAACCCTTTAAGATAATAGTATATGATAAAACATTTAATTCTTTCAATTTGTGATCATTTCAATGTCACATGGTATGATTGATTGATTGTTGGGTTTTAATGTCCAAGCAGCAATATTTCAGCTATATTCAGACGATGAACATGAAATTGATGATAAAATAAACATGAAATGATGATGAAATGAAACTAGAGACTCAAGAGAGCATGAATCACTCACCTGGTTAACCATTTGCTTATTTGAAAAAATTGAGGAATGAGACAGGCTAAGTTAAAATCAACTAAATTGTCAAATGCAGGAAATGTCTTATGACCCCTAAGTTCCATTTTTAGAATAGGCAGCCATATCTTTTCACGGATTAAAAATACACTAAAGAACTATTATGCTTATTTTCATTCAATGATCTTAAATGGTTTTAGAGAAGAAGATTTTCAAAGTTGTACAAGTGAAAAAAAAAAACTGTTTCAGGGGTCGTAACTCCTACATTAGTCAATGAATGGTTTTGAAAATTTCAGCATAGATCATTCTCATGATGCTTAACAATTTTACCCATGCCAGAAATTTGGTAAAGGCAACAGTTTGTGAGTTATTTGCAAAAAACTGCCAACTGACTCCTATGTTCTATTTTTAGTAATGGCGGCCATGTTTTTTCATGAATCAACAATCCCAGCATTCAATTTGTGTGGGATACCCTAAAAAACGTAAATGCAAACTTTCATTGAATTCTGTGCAATGGATTTTGAGAAGAAGATTTTCAAAGTTGCACATGCGAAAAATGCAAAAAAAAACCTGTTTCAGGGGCCTTAACTCCTACATCAGTTGACCAATCGTTTTGAAAATTTTGGCATAGGTCCATCTCATAATGCTAACAACTTTACCCATGACACAAATTTGCTAAAGGCAACGCTTTTTAAGTTATTTGCAAGAAAGTGCAATCTGACCCCTATGTTCTATTTTTAGTAACAGCAGCCATGTTTTTTTCATGGATCAAATATCCCAACAGTCATATTGTGCAGAACACCCTAAGGAACAATCATGCCAAGTTTAAAACCTGTCAGTCCAGTAGTTTCAGAGGAAAAGATTTTTTAAAATTTGTCCACGACAACGACGGACCCCAAGTGATGGCATAAGCTCACTTAGCCTATGGCCAGGTGAGCTAAAAAAGGGATGGGATAATAGGGTCGAAAAATTTTGACTGCCACTAGAAAAAGGGAGGGATGGGTAAGGTTGGGCAATTTAGCCTCCTGTGGCAGAGTGCAAAGGTTTTCCGTATAATAGCCTGACAACCCAAGCATGTATTACGCCAGGGGTACCCCATCCCAGTTGCTCTGTGGGCAGAGCACCTAGCCCCCGGCTAGGTTTCTGAGCACTAATTAGTCGCCTTTTACAACATGCTTAGCGCTGCTGCAGGCCTAATCTTTTGACACCCTGACCTGCACGGGGCTCAAATGGTATTAAAATCTTTCTTTATTTTTATAATATGAAAATTATTGTATATTTATGAAATTTTTTTAGATTTATTTTCAATGCTCAAAAATTTCTTTATTTGTTTAAGACACAAGGCCAATGGAAATTAAGCAGCTGCCCTGAATACTTTAGGTATGCATATATATGTAGGTATAAAAACCTTATATAGTCCATATAGTCCAGGAGATAGAAAATGACAAAGTTTGACCTATTTACCTCAGCTTCACCATTAACTTGAGGTTGTTCTCCACCCTCTTGTGCATTGGCCTCTTCTGTTTTCTTTTCTCCATCTACCTCCATTGACTGTTCATTTTGAGCTTCCTGCTCTTCTTGTTCAATAGTTTCTGACAAAGTAGCAGAATTTACTGTGAAAATGCCATTTTGGTTCACTCTTACTTTTACTTTCACTTTAGCACTTTCTTCATTTTTTGGCTTTTCAATTTTAGAGACCTGGAAGGTACCTGAAATGAAATAACAACATATTGTTGAATGGCCTTAAAGTTGATTAAATACAACAAAATTGCCCCTAAATACCTAGTTTTGTAAATATTAATGAACATGATTCAGACAGAAAGCCAGCAATGTAGGGGGTCTGAAACATGAATGGTATAAAACTGTGTTGTTGGAAATGATTAAATTTTAAATACAAGTGCACAATCAATGTTTTAAGAAGTCTTGCATATTCCTGTTGATAAGAATATTATCAAAGAAGCCTTCAACTGAGCACAAATTGCTCTGTCCTTTATAGGCAAAGCCTAAAATCATGTCAGTAATGAAACAAAAGCCTTCCAGGAGCCTGAATCGCTCACCTGGTTGAACCTGGCCTTTCAAAGGCAATAAATTAAACAAGAAGTTGTCCAACAATTTTGACTCAAGAAGTCTTTTGTAGGACTTATCATACAGATCATTTCAACAATTGAAAGTTTCCTTTAATCTATCATACTGACTGAAAACTGTAAAAAGAAAAATGTTATTTTTCCCCTTTAAAGGGCAACAACTCTTACAAGGAGTCGTCTGACAACTTTTATCCCTGAAACTTTTGTAGTCCTGATAATAACAAACATTTCAGCATGAAAAAATTTGGCTAAACCTAACCATTTTGGAGATATTTGCGAAAAACCACTATCTTCCAGTTTTAGTAACAGCGGCCATGTTTTTCAACAGATCAAAAATCCCCACATCAGTTCTATGCAGGATACACCAAGGAACATTCATACAAAGTTTGGTTCTAATTGATCATATAATGTCAGAGAAGATTTTTGAAAGAAATACCGTATTTTGGAGTGTATAGTGCACATTTATGTATTTTGCGCAGTGCAATATTGAAGGTCTAAACGTGTGAAAAAAATGTTTTTTAGACTTAGGTTGCAATAAAATTTTGCAAGACAAAAAAATCGATATTTTGCACTTGATTGGTCAATTTATTTACCTTGATGCGGTATTTCCTTTGAAAATGTGAAGGAAAGAAACTACTTCTATGCAGACTAAAACATCATGTAAACATCAGTAGCTACATAAATTGGATAATTTTTATTTTGAAGCATGATAAAATTGACACAGGATGTATGAAATAGCTTATAAAATAAAGTCGAAAGTCAGGAAAATTGGACATTTCTGGTTTTGGTTGTAACTCAAATTTCACAATTTTTCATTAAAAAACATACATTTAAGAAACAAAATTGTAAGAAACAATCAAAATAAGTATCACAATAATCATTTTCAGCTGTAAAAGCATTTGATTAGGAGGGTTTGATAAAAAAGGAATTAGTTACTGTTTGGTTTTTAGTTGTTTCATATTAATTACTAACCATGCTTTATAAGAAGGAAATGTTGTACAACCTTTGTTTGAAACATGTTATTATGTCATTTGAACACAATCTGAAGAAAATATCACTAAAAATTTAATACTTAAAGATGTATTTGATGATTATATAAAATTTCTTTCAGTAATATTTCACTTCCGGTTTGTTTACATTACGCAATGTCCTTTCATGTGCTATCATCTTTAACTTCGTGGCCAACTCTTATGTGCTGATGAATAATACGCACCCCCATGTTCTGGAAATAATTTCTATGTAAAAATGTGAGCACAACACACACCAAAATACGGTCACCTTAAAAATAGCAAAACTCGTTGAAAAAGTGCAATACCCAAAATTTGACTAAAGACAGATCTGATCATGCTGAACACTTTTACCCCATGTCAGAATTTAGCTAAACCTCCTTTTGGAGATATATGCGAAAAACCACCGTCTGACCCCAATGTTCTATTTTTAGTAATGGCAGCCATGTTTTTCAATGAATCAAAAATCTCCATATCAGTTCTATGCAGGATACCCAAAGGAACATTCATAACAAGTTTGGTTCTAATTGGTCAAGTAGTTACAGAGGAGAAGAGTTTTATGTAATTGTTAATGATGATGGATGCCAATTGATGGTAATAGCTCACTTGGCTTTCGGCTAGGTGAGCTAAAAATGAATATTCCAGTGAAAGATCAACAACAGAGGAAGTTTACAGTTGCTTTCAAATTTGTCTTGGAAGAAATTGTGTAATTGATTTGAATATTATTTTGGTAAACACAGCTTTCATTATTCTTTTCTTGCAGTTTTCTTTGGCATAACTTCTCTGTTTTGCTCTTTCTTTTTCATTGTTTGACAAGATATACAACGATCTATTATCTTACCTATATGTGTGTCTGGAATGGGCACATCACTCTTATGTGTGTATTTTGCTTCCATTTGGAATGGTTCAGTTCTATAAAATGTTAGAACCTTTGACATTGGGATGACATGGAATTTTGGAAAAAGTTCCATGGAACTGCAAAGAAATGAAGAGAAAGATATAGCACACAGCAACAAATTATAATATTTTAACATATAAAAGTTATATTATCTCCCTTTTCAGGCATCTATGAATAATTACCGGGTATCTACCTTTAAAAAATGTTGCCTGATCTTCTGAGAAAATTATATCAAAATCCATCGAGCAGTTATGGACTGTGCTTACAAGATAAGTAGGCAGATTGCTGATCAGGACAGAGAGACAGATTGATTCATATAGATTACCCTAAAGTATATGAGTCAATAAAAGGCTTCAAATATGTGTGCAAGAAATCATACCCATAAAACAAGGGTAATATCCACCTGCATAATTACTTTAAACACATATGCCCTTTGTACCGTAATTTACAAATGACTCACTTTAATGTCAAAGTGAACAATACACATATATATACTACTCAATATCCCCTTATATAGTTTAAATTGTCCATAGGTTTAATAATATTAATTTTTAGTATCATTTCCATAGCACTGACAATATGGGTAAATTTTGTGTAAATTGGGTTTTCTTATAAGAAGGACATTGTCTTATGTTGAGTATTTAACCACAATTTATTGATTTACCTATCCTCATCCATTGTAGCCTGCCAGGAGAGAGTGATGGAGTAAGGCTGGGCATCATTGATAGAGAAATCCCTGACCCTAAAAGTTGGACTCAGTATAGCATTCTGTAGTGAACACCCTCGAGCTACAGCCTCATCTGCATTCAATGTTGTACTGGGTTCAATTCCAAATACCTTCTGTACTAATGCTTTTACTGCAGGTATCCTGGAAGATCCTCCCACTATTTCAACAGCAGCTATATCTGATGTAGATAATTCTGAAAGAGTGATAGATGTATCAAGTTAGTATTGATCTGGTCTTTTTCTATTTCTCTTTTGTCCATTTTTGTATCAGGGTATCTTTGGTAAATAACTGCTTAATGTACTAGGATTTTACCTTCTTATCACTATGTTAAGGTGAAATTTTGGAGTGGGAAAGTTCTGACAATAACTTTGGGAAAGTTTATTTTTCTCTTGAAATTATCTTTAAAATTAAGCATTAACATCAAAGATATCTCATCAGCAAATTTTCTTTATTGGAGAATATAATACATCGTAGTACACTAATGCAACACTACAATGTTTTAAAAACATTTTGTATAACTTCAAACTTACTGCTGTCCTTCATCAATGCCTGAAACACATCTTCTACTCTCTGTAACAGGCTTGCTGCTAATTCTTCAAACTGTGCCCTAAAAATGAGAATTCAATTCACCTTATAAAAATATGATCTACTCTGATGTGACAAAATATACACAAAAAAAAACTGTTCATAAATCATATTAATTTTTTTTCAAATCTATGAAAAAAAAATGGGTGAGAATGATTCTGTATTAAATTTTCCATTCAACTGTACAGCAGTCTTTGCAAAATTTAACTGACAAATTGAGGTTATTAGTGAAATAATTAATCTATTTTACAATTAGGAATAAATAAGCTAATTAATTACCATCATGATCAAACAGACACCTGGAAAAGTGCAAGTTTTGCCACAAGACCCTTCTTCCCTGGCTGTCCAGGTAAAAATCAAGCAGTTCCTATGATATGGATGAAACAGGGTAAACTTTATCCCACTGAATTTTTTGTTCCAATGTAATGGATATATCGTACGTATGTCAAATAGTACTAAAATTTTTTTAAATCAACAATGGATGGTTCAAAAAATGAGTTTACTTGTTTGTTTGTTTGTTTGTTGGGGTTTAACGTCCGAGCAGCAATATTTCAGCTATATTCAGACGAAAAAATGATTTTACAATTCCATATGAAAGCTACCAAATTTTGCTCAAACTGAAGAGTCATCTCCCATTTTTCAATGAATTTCAATGCTTTCTGTGTAATTTATTTCTCTTTTATTGTTAATCCAAAACCAATATTCAACTTTGAGAAAGGATGCATTTGTGATATGAAACGGGTGAAATTTGTCATGTGCCATTAACTGCCTGTTTTTGCCTGGAAAGCCTGTAAATACATCACAAAGTACTAAAAAGTGAATTTATTTTTTTCTTAACTTTTCCTACCTATTTATTCTACCAGTTACATCTTTATCTTCCATAAAACACTCTATATTGATGGGAATAGCCTGTGTGTTAGCACTCATTAGCTTCTTTAGTTTCTCACATTCTGTCTCTAATCTAAGATGTGCTTTCATACTCTTGGAAGCATCAACCTTGTAACGATCCCTGAAGTCCTTAGTAAAATGGTCCACTAATACTTTATCAAAATCTCTTCCTCCTAAACTGGCATCAAAACTTGTTGCAAGTACCTATAAATGGAAGAAAATTAGTGTGGATTTCTAAATTCTTGAAGGTTTGCTCCTAGCGCTCTGCTAACTTATCAAGGTTATGTAAAGTAAGTTGGAATATCTAAGGTTTTATCATTTCTAATTAATTCATCTATTTTTATTATATATTCATGTATTATCTTATTCCTTAAAATATTATTTGATGTTGTATGAAAACATAGAAATTAGGATTTGAGTGTTTCAGGAATTTTCTAGTCACTATGAATACCTTGGATTATGACTATAAGGAAAAACCAAATACATACTTGTTTCCTGTTGCAAAAAATTCAGATACATTAAACATCTGCTATTATGTTTAAAAAATTAGTAAGTGCTAGTCTTATCAAATATAAGAAATAAATCGCATGGTGTTATTATCTTGTAAATGGAGAAGCCAAATATGCCAAATAAAGGAACAATCCCTTTTCAAAATCATGCACAAATAAACAGCAGCACCATTAAGTGCAAGATATGCCATAGTCTTGTGAAAAAAACAGAGTAAATGTTTTTGGAATAACACAGGCTAGTACAGGATGTCAAAATGGGTATATCCTGACTTATTCCTCATTCACGCTCAATAGGAAGTTTATATAAGTGATCGACAACATCTTTGTAAATGAAAGTTTTGCATGTCAATACATACATTAAAAATGTCAAAGTTCCATAAAACAGAAATTTGATAAAAGAGAAACAAAAATAGTTACAACATGTTTCAGCCTTCATTGTATAATGGTTCTCAAAAATAAATTTCCCATATTGGTTCTTTCTAAGGGCTTTTCTATCAAAAAAATGTATGTGAGGGTTGGAAGGCAATTTTTTGTGACCCAACCACCCATACTTATTTCAGTGTGGCTTGGAACCAAAAAGAAATTCTTCAGTGGGATTAGAAGGGAGCACAAACCCCCTCCCTGTTACAAAATCTGGAGGCCCTACAGCATTGCCAAATAGTCTAAAAATTCTTTCAATAACTATATTTTATGGATATAAAAGGGTTTCTGACTCTATTATTAAATATTCTAAAAATTTATAACGCCAATTTTCAGTGAAAAAAATTGTCAAAAAATGCTGCTCATTTGAGGCCCCTACTATCTTCATGGTAACTACGAACCAGTCTCCGTAACCTGTATTTTGAAACAGTTTGCCAGTTAATACTTCTACCAAGTCTGAGCCTTTTTTCGACTTAATTAGAATAATCTAGAACATTTTGAGTTTTTGGCAGAAAAAAAAATGACACAACATCTAAATTCCATGAAGGAAAGGGTAAAAGAATGTTTTTTTTGTTTTTTTTTATAAAGAAAAACACAACATTATCATTTTTTTCTAAGATATTTTTTTTTTATAGAAAAAGGAACAGATTTTGAACTTACTTTTAGCTTAGTCTTATGAAAGGCAACAACAGCCACCTGCAGAGAACTGTACCCCATGTCAATGAAGACAACATTTCTAGCTTTCTCAGATTCTGGGGGTAAATCCTGTTTATAGATACCATACCCCAAGGCAGCTGCAAAACAAACAAGACCAAATAAATCACATGAAATATAGAAGACTAACTATTCTATCTTTTGCCCTAACTGAAAAAAGAGTTTCTATTTGCCACGCTTACAAACATATATGCACAGCGTGGGAAACCACAGCTCACCAGCTCGCCAAATACAAGTAGATGTGTAATTTGGCGAGTTTTCATTAGCTTACACTTGTCAATTTGGCAACCGTCATTAGATTGGTGAGTTCCAAGGAAAGTTAACCAGCCAACAGGTTATTTAGTAAAGCATCCCTTACCATTATACATTAAAAAATATGTTCCCTACATTTTAAGAAGTTTAGTTTGAATATGTCAAGTGAATTTTGGCATGATATGCACAATTTTATTGACTAGTAAAGCATTGTTTACTATCTGCCATTTTAATATTTTCGGTAAACGAGATGTGCCAAAACCTGCTTAACGGTCCCAATCTTGTATTAGTATTCAAACGAAATTATCTTGGTAATTTAAGACATGTTACCTAGCAAATTAGTTGTTAATTGTCAGATTAAAAATTAACTAGAAGCAAATGATAAAAAACTTTCTTGTTTCATCTGTTACTGTAAAGTACATGAAAAACTTCAATGGGAGTGAATATTTGAAAATGGAAAAGTTTTAGATAAATTTAAAAAAAAAGAAAAAAAAAAAAGAATTTGGCTAGTTGAATTTCACTAGCCAGAATGGCAGGTTGGAGAAAAATGGTTTCCCACACTGATGCATCTCACACCTATTGGTATTTTTTTTGAGAAATTTGCATTACCTAATTTAAAATATAATGCACGTGGTTCAAATTAGTTGAACCTGTGTTGAACATGATAGGAAACGGCAGGGATGATTTTAAGAGGTCGTCAAACAAAGCAGAAATTGGTAAAATCAGAAATAAATAAACAATAAAAAAGAATTGTAAGGGTAAAATTCGTATTTCAATTAGCAGAATTCCACTAAAAAGCGAATAAAAATCATCCTTATTTTGGTCTCTTTCAATTTCTACTTATATGCATTGATTTAATTTGACTTTCACTACTTTACATAAATGTTTTTCTCAGTAGTAAACTGAACCTCAAAAACAACTTCAGAATGTTGTGTGCCAAACCTCCTTTTGTTGAAGCGTATTTTAATTTTCTATTAGAGAAACTCATCTAAGCCATGTACAGGGATTGCACTTGGCTTCACCAATGTCGCAATTTTTTATTTTATCTGGCGACAAAAATAGCCAGTTGGCGATTTTCTTGGCGCTTAGGTTTTATATATTGAAATTGACTGGAAGTTTATCAGCAACGGATATTCTCTCCAATTAAACAATTGTGTTGACACCTGGTCAGATTTAATTGACTATGACAAATTTACGACTGAAGGCAATTAAAGGTAATAAGACCAGGCGACTGGACTGACAATATCTTCACAGGAGGTGTCAATCAAATGTGAATATATTATTGAGCCAATCAAAACTCTCATCATCTGGTCAAAGGTAAACACAATCTTGGGTACATGTATGTCATGAATGGAGAATTGACAAAGATAATTCACCAGTGAACTTAATACTGTCTTTTTTCAAAAAGTAAAAATTTTTTTTGGCACCCTTTGGCTCTAATTTCTGAAAACTGGCGACAATGGCAGCTGGCGATTTTTCTGGTGACAGAATTTTGGAAGCCAGAGCAGCCCCTGCATGTACATTTATATTTCAATTGTATATTAATAGATTTAAACTTACATTCAATTAATCTACATGTATTTCATTTTACCCAAACCCAAAGATTTAATAAAAGAGAGCAAGGTCTAAGAGGAACCCCAATGTTGACCATCTTTACTACTAACCTGCTGTGGAATCATTCATTACTTTCATACAGTTCAGTCCAGCTACTTCACAGGCATTTAACATAGCCCTTCTCTCTATGTCAGTGAAATATGTTGGCACCTACAAATTATAAAATCGAACTACAACTGCTTTTTTTGTCCAATAAACAACACCAGTTACTATTACATTTGCTTAATGGAAATCCAGTGACAAATGGTTTCTTTCAGAAGAATTTGAAGATCTTGCAAATGCCGAAATTGACCACTAATTAACCTACCAAAATATATTGCTAGGAAAATTCAAATAGTTTCATACATGGATCCGGAAATGGTCAAAAATGCCGGTCATTGACCAACAATTTTCCAATATCGGACATGAACGAAATTGTCAACCTTTATAAATTACAGTCTATGTGGTTTTATTAGTGTATAAGCATACCAGTCTCCTAATTGTTTATTGGAAATTAATTGACATGTGTGTGTCAATTTTAGCCGATGTGCAGCCACCTGTGACTGCGATTTACCTGTAACTGATTAGTTGATTGCACAATTGAATTAACAGGACATATGCAGCCCCATTGCCTATACGAATTAATTGAAGTAACTTGGAGAATCTTCATACATTTATTAATTAAGAAAAAAGATTGACAAGTCCACCATTCCAACCACCCCCCCCCCCCCCCGATTTTTCATAGGTAATAACGAAAGCACATGGTAATGAAACTACAAATCAGTCGTACATGTAGTTTGTAATTATTAGTTCATCGATTGAATCGTTTCAGCACAGAAGTCAACAGACCATTTAAATGAATATACAAAATGTGTTCGCAATTTTCTTACATAAGTAATCAACATTTTTTTCATCACTCGGAAGTTTTCGGCTGTTTGTCTACGTAATGAAAAAATCCGAGAGATACGATGTTTTGTTTACATTTTAGAATGCCCATGTGTGGTTGAAACCAAACTCGTTCACTCGCTCTGATATTTTGTAAAAACAAAGTATGTGATGAAATAACACACTTTCCAATATTTATCTTAAAATAGCTACATACAAATGTTTTTTTAAGTCTTTTTCGATCTGACCATGTAAAAGACTGACAAAAACGTCAGCTGAAGTTTGATAAAATGTCCGGACCCTTGATTTCATATCATATTCTTGCAATTCAAGTCTAACTTACGGCTAATACAACATATCTTTGGTTCTGTTTACAGCAGATTAGAAATAGTAGCCTGCCAGCCAGCCAGAGACTGACTACTTTTTGGCAGGGCTGGCTAATTTTAGCAACAATCTATATAGCAAAATAGTAAATGTATTGGAAAATTGTAACCAGTACTGGCTAGAATTTGAGTGAGTTTCCTACCCTGGTTTACAGTAACATTCTGTAGTGTTATATAAACAAGGTTTTAAATAGGAAACAACACTTATAGCTGCACTTTACTTGTATAGTAAAAACCACAGTGTCTACTTACTGAAACCACCACATCAACAACTTTTGTCTTCAAACCAGCCTCTGAGATTTGCCTAAGTTTGGTCAACAATGATGCCATTAACTGCTCAGGTGTGAACTGGTGATCTGTCTCAAGATACCTGACCTACAGTAATAAATATTATGAGTAGAACAGATCTTAATTTACATTTACAAACCTTAAATTAAAAGACGGTACAAGAAACTTTTACCCTTCTAAGATACTGGAAGGTAAATCCTACAAAACCAAAGGTACCTGCATTTCAAAAAGTTAATAAAACCCCAGCAATCACCTCAGTGTCACAACTGAATACCTAAGACACCCATTCCCGAGTTGCACCTAATAATGACATGTTCAATCTACGGTTAAAAGTTGTTTTTTTTACCCAAGTAAGTAAACAAGTGTTCCATGTTCACTGTGAACTAACTGGTGAAAATTGTTACGACTTCGTTAAGATAAAAAAAAAATTATGTTAATTTAAGAATGCAAATGATTTACGGGTGGTTGCAAATTTGTTTACCATATTCTTCCGTGTATACCGCACACTTTTTTTCAACTTTTTCTCTGCTCCAGAAGAGAGCTGTGCAGTATACACCAAAACAAAGAGTTTCTAGATTTCTTTTTCTAGAGACATAATTTTAAAGGTCCGTAATTTTCGGGACTCAGAACCAAAGTTGTCAACGAAAGACAACATCGAGCCATTGTATTTTCGAGAACAGTTTCATGTGAAATAAACAAATAAAGTTTTACTGCTATTTAATAGTTGTTTTATCCATCAATGGCGTTTTCTTGCATTTCGTAGTTTGTACAAAAAACCACGACTAGCTTCTTATTGTTCTCTCAAATCAAGTCGTCTAATTATAACTTCTTCACCTGTGTGCGGTGGAGCGTTAAATACACAATACTGGGAGTGCCAACCTGTCCTGGGGCCCATTGTCATTTAATTATCAAATAACAAAAGATCAATTTACAAGGTGAAACAATTATTACTAATCCTTTAATCCGCTTGATGAACTGTTTCCAGATGTCAGATATCAATACACAACTTGGCAAATTAAAACATCTTTTTATAAACGGCTTTTGTTTTAGTGAATTACCTGATTTGTATTCAAACAGGAAATGTAAAATTTCAGCCGACTCAGATCCAATACATCGCTATTTATAAACTATTTTAATTAAAAAGTGGCTAGCAAACGCAGAGAAACATAGAAAATTATTCTATTTAAAAGATTAATGATGAAAAGATACGCATTTCGGGGAATTTACCAGAATCCTTTCATCTAAATGTGGTCTTCTGCTGGTGATTTTCCCTCGCTTCCCAGAGCACGTTTTACACAAAACTTTTTTCACCGATCTCCCTTGCCAAGAAGGGTGTGCAAGGAATACACAGATGCGTGTAATACACGAAAAAATACGGTGAAAATGTGAAAATTAGTGATTTTCTTTTCAGATTCATAGCCATTCATAATCTGGAGATGATTTAGTATATTCTGTTTGAAAAATAATACTGACACTTAAGTAATCTATTACAAAAACTTCTCTCTATCAAAGACAAACAGGAGAAGTTAAGTACAAACAAGAAAGAGTATTTCAAGCAGTCCTACCGTTATTAAAATTTCACCATTCTTTCCTTCTTCCACTTTGTAAGGCTTTGGAAAGTTCTTCAATTCATCCTGAACAACTGGGTCAGCAAATTTTCTACCAATGAATCTTTTGAATACAGAAACTGTATTCTTTAAGTTAGTAATACACTGATTCTTGGCTGACACTCCAATACTTCTATTTTTCTCATTGAATGATACATAAGCGCTGAAAATAATGAAGCAGAATTTTAAACACAAATACTTTACACATGCGAAAACTCCGTGTTGGCAGTAACTGAAAAAATCCATTGACCTAATAGCTAATAGCTACATATTTTCCCTAGCCACACAAACCTTTTATTAGCCACATTAAATCATCCCAATTTTCTTGATGTAATCATTGTATATATTTTCATGGCATTTGAAGTCTACCTTTTGATGTGTGGGTTTCACCAGCAATTATTGGAGATTGATAGGCCACTTTGGGTTGTTTGCATTTAATGCAATGGAAGATTGCTGCTATGCCATGCTTTTTTTTTCAAATGGTATGAATAAAATTTGAAATGAAGTTGGTAGCAGAATTGCATTTCCAGTTTTCACAAGACTTTCAAATGAAAATCTGGAATTCCGCTGCAAAAGATTGTTCCCTAAAGTGAAGTGGCTACTAATTAATAAAATGCCTTTGCCAAACCAACATTTTGTTAGCATTTGGTGATGTAGTGCAGGAATCTCCATGGATCAAAATGAACTCATGGCTCACTCTCTGGTTGGACAAACTTTCATAGTCACACGTATCCTTTCACAGAAAATACATTGCCAAAGAAAGTATGATTAAGTTGAATGAGACATATTTAAAAGCACAAGCTACGACATAAAAATTAACAATCAACAATGGTTAATCTTTCTGTCTGTATGGTCTAACTCAATTATCCCAAGATCAAGTTAAGACATTGTTATATAAATTTAAGATCTCACTCCCACTCCGATCACATCGATCTTTGTCAAACTGAATTCAACTCTTGATACTTTCTAAACTTCATTAAATGAATAGTTATCAAATTTACACACCAGCGTTTCACTCCCGGACACATAAACCTGTGGAAATTACCAATCAAAACTGTTAGAATAAACACATGCCCCAATCATTGATTTAAAAAAAGTATAGGTGACTAATAGAGTAAGGCCAAAAAAAAATAATAATATGTCTGTTTCAGGTTTCCCGACCGACCCTAATACATTTTTCTCTCCAAAATTAACAAAATCGGTAATTTCCGCCAATTGCCGGTATAATACGGATCATTTCCGGTAAAACTGAAAGGTCACAATAGCGTTTGAAAAGGAGACTAATTTATATCACGTAAATACAAGGGTAAATAGTGTAATTATACTATTAATAGGTGTGTATGTTAAAAATTAAACTTCCTACTTAAAACCATACAATTTCATGACTTAAACATGATGCTATTTTACAAATATATGCTCAACTTTAGTCGACAAAAAATAAAATGAAAAAAAATATAATTAAATAAAAATGCTATCCTATTTTAGGGAAGAATGTAACCCTAAACAGACTTTTTTTTTTGTCTTTGTCATCTCTCCTACACATGATAATTATTATACATCTGAAGGGATTTAGGAATAGTTCCTAATCCCTTTAGGATTTGGCGCTGGAGGTATTTTTTGTTTTGACCCCCACCGAATCCCTTAAAAATGCCCCATATGTAGTATTTGGGAAAATTTTACAACTCGGGACTGATTGCACCGACAGCAGCTCACCAAGGATCTGGGACGGTGGATGATTCAAAAGTAGACATATTTTGCTATGTAAGTATATCAATTTGAATACCAAAGTCCACCTTATTCGTTAGCTACAACACATCTTTCTCGGACGCCCGCTTCAAATTGTCTGGAGGCCGCCATCTTTGTATATATTTAAACTGATCATGTGACACACATTCTCGTAATTTAAATACTATAGTCCATTTCGTTTTAACATTTTTCTCCTATCAAAAGAATATAATTAATTAAATGCTTCTAAATTAGTATTAGAGAGAGGGAAAAGAGTGGAGCTGACAAGCTATTTATTTTGATCATTTATGTAGTAGCTACTATAGAACTAGGGTAAGAAAGACGGTCTTGAAGTAAGTAATATGGCCCAGGTTCGGTTGGCAAGTAATTTATTTTGATCATTTCTATAGTATCTCAAAAACAAGAGTAAGGAAACAATACATAATATGATGAATAAATCCCAAGTACATGACAAAAAACCAGTTGAAAACTTGAAAACAGAGGCAATTTAGTATTTTTGTAGAGAGCAGAATAAGAACATATACATGTATATACAGTATTAATAATACAGCACACAATCACCAAGGGAGCTACCTTTCATTTCATTTTTTAGTGGGGGGTGGGTATTGCTTCGATAGAATTTTTATTCTAATCTTACATTTTAAGAAATGTACATGTCCTATGCACAATATTTTTTTTTTAAATATATATATTCTAACAATGAGAAATCCGAGTGCATGACGAGTGCTCTGAAAGGGTTTATAAGCATATACCTACTCCACCAGCGGCACCCTAATGCAATCAATTTTATCTTATTTTTACTAAAATCATATCAACTTTTACATATCTGCATGCAGCTGAAATCTCTTATGATTTATGCAGCAACAAAAATTGCAATATAAACATGCATGAATCCTCATACATAATTTCAAATAGTAATGCGTACACAATAAAAAAAAATAAGTGCATCATGATATGCAGCCAGTCAAATTAAGTACACTTGAGGAAAATGTGGACACAATATTATTTTTGACACACCAAACATAGGGACTTACAGTTCATTATGGACACAACAACTCATTGGACACAATATTGAAAAATATTTTGAAAATTTAAGTACATGTATAAATGTCTTTTAGGGTGCAATCGTGGATCACTTTGTACCTCATTATATCAAAAACAGTAAATGATAGGGCTAATTTGGTATGCATACTTCTTAAAAGTTCTTGCATTACGCTGGGATTTTCATATTGAATTCAATAAAAAAAAATGAAAAGATCGGACAAAAAATAAACAAAGGTCCATTTTGGGAGGCGTGGTGCCTCTGGTCCCTTATTAACTCGAAAACTATAAGAGATATCTGAAATCTGATTGAAAAATGCAGGCTGGAATTTTCATGCAGGAGAAATCTATTTTTTTTTAAACTGCACCAAAGATAAAAAACTAATTTCTGAAAAGTCTGTACCAAAGAATCAATCCAAGTCTGACCATGAGGTATAGAAAATTGTGAAATAATATCATTAACATTCCTATGCTTTTAATGGGATTATTTAGTTTAATTCCATGAAATGCTTAAAATTAGGCACTTTTTTGTTCAATCCTAATTCCTAATACTTAGACGGTTGGGGCCATAACCCCTAAAATCATCACCAACCTTTCTTTTGTGGTTTGGAACCTTGTTATAAAATTTTATAAAATCAACTAATACTCAAGTTGTCCCACGAAAACCAAGCGCCTACGGAGAACGACGAGTGCGCCATACCAATTTTCGACCGCATTTTTTTTTGCATTCGTATAAAAATAATTCAACGTTTTCACGTTACAACAAATCTGTTTTACTCAGTTTTCTAATTTGTTTCTTCCTGAACAATATGTTTTTTTTTTAATAAAAAAGAAACTAGTTTTTAAATATAGTTCAGGGTATATGCAACCTATTTTTTTTCTGTAAAAATTGCTTCACTCTTGTCATGCATTCCAATGTCTAATGATAAGTTTAAACATGTAGTTGGTTGGACTGCAATCTCTTTGAAATTTTCCCAGTACTGCCAGCAATAACATTACCATTGTTCAGTGACGTTGATAGCACAGAAACGAATCTATGAATGTTTTACACAAGACTTTGACAAGTAGACCCAAAACTCAGATTTTTTTAAAACCAAAAACGACTTGTTGGACATGGCATTTATGAATGCAAATATGGCATTTTAATGTTTTAACTACAAAAATGACCACTTAAGTCTTTGATTGGTACCCCGCTTACTATTTGAACATTTAAAGTGCCATTGACCATTACATATATGCTTTAACTGTTCATAAAAAGCCTACGCAGCTTTATGGCAAGTCAATTTCTATGTGAAATAGAATCGTATCCCCCCCAAAAAAAACAACAACAAAAACAAACAACCAACGTCTGCAACACAAGTATCTTGATTTCTTTACAAAAGAAACTTGCTCATCGGTAATATATTTTTGTTGCAGATTTAATTGTTCAAATGTTAAAACCAATCTTGTGGTAAACCTTTCGATAGTTTCAATTTGTATTAATGCCTCTATGAAGGTAAACTCTTACTTTTAACAAGTTATTCTTTTTTTCCTTTTGAGCAGAGTTAAACGAGTCTATATTACAAAAAAGTAGGTAGAAATACATGTAAGAATATGAAACTCCAAGATGATTATTTCACTAATTTAAGAATTTGAACAGGTAAGGAAATTTAAATAATTATCATACTAGATCATGGAAATAGGGTTTGTAAGTCTCGTTCTAGTTTCAGTTTCCCTTCTGGAATTTCCGATGTAGAACGTATTGAAATCTGAAGACCGATCTGCATTTTCTTGTTTACTTCCGGGAAATCGAAACGCTGCGTCACAATGCAAAATCTTTTACTTTATGCTTTTCTTAACCTTTTTATCCTGTAGAACAAGACATTTGTCATTTTTTATCAGTATTTTTACACAAAAAGATATTTTGCTTTTTATATTGAACTAAATACTATGTTAATGACAAATCTCCACGCATTTGATTAGTAGACAAGGACCCATTCTCATGAAACCACAGTCACGTGACGAGACTTACATACCCTATAGTTTTTTCTACAATGTACAGTGTAATATATTACATAAATATATATAGCAATCTAATGATACACAATAACAAAATAAAACACACTATCACACAGATTGTCATATTGTTATGTATTTCCATGCTTAAACATGCAAAATAGTAAACTAATACTGTTCTTTAATGCGTTTTTCCATTAGACATTTCTTTACCTGACAATATTTAGCTGATATATTCTATATTCTAATTCCTAAAAGTTGACCTATTTAACCGTATGATTAGTCATTATATACTGTGAGATATTTTGCATGATGCATGTTTACAAATGATGATTTTATTAGCTATCATTAATATTGACAATTATGTTTCTACAAAATGTATTTCTCCTCTTTGTTTTCCCAACTTCACCGAAAGTTCAAGTAAATCATATATGCTCATCGCTTGTGAACCAAAATACTACACAAGAAACAAAAGTAAACTAGACATTGCCCCCAACAGGAATAATACTCACACAGCCGGTTTAACCTGTATATTTTTGGACCATTGTGAACATACATGTACGATTCCTATTGGACACAATATTTATGGCGGATAGATTAAGCATTTTTGAAAAACAATGTCCACAATGTATAATAAGTAACACGGTATTCCCTAAATCCTGGAGTATGAACCAGGTGCACTGATGGGGTAAGCGTTCACTGTTCTTTCAAGAAACACCCGACGAACTGCTCATGCAAAATTTCACGCCCGGGGTAGATGAAAGAAGAAGGAAAACACGATGAACAAATTGTTTCCTATCATGCACTTGGATATACCTATGTTCCATGGTGACTACAATACCACTTCCGTAGTAATGACATCTTGCAGCAACATTATCTTGTGCTAGAAGGCTTTCACGGTAAAAAAAGTCCATGAATTAAGTTATGGTATAACATATTGTAAAATAAAAACTCCATACGCAGGTACTGAAGGCGATAAACTGACCTTTGTAAATACCCATTTTGACATTTTTTTGTTTTGTTTGATATATTTCATAGGAAGATGCAGTTTGCACACTTTCAGGTCAGTTTAAGATCATAACTGGTAGTCTGTACTACTTGTATAAAAAATGTCCCGAATTTGGTTATTGACTTACATCATTATGGCATAGAATTGTTTACCAGCGTTACACTGACAGGATACTTCGGGAAAAATAGATGGATTTGATGAGTATTTAAAAATTGTTGACATAGGTTTTGCTGTGCACAGGGACTCGTATACTAAAAAATTGGACTAAAACAGGACATGCAGTGGCAGAGTCTAGGATACAGGTGGAAAACACATACATTGTATATGTAAAACAGTGCACTGTAGCCTGAACAACCCCATTTTTGTTTATCGAATGGGAACATCCCCTTTCTGTATAAAAATTTCTTGACATCCCCTCCTTTGGGATGGTCTGTGTTGACATCTGCTCATGTTATCTAGATATTACCGTTTAAACTCTTGACACCAGTCAATTATAACATGGATTAAAAAAAAAACATATGTATAGTTTCTTGTTTTATTAATTGTATATGTCAGCCCCACTCTTTACTCTCTTTCTAATACTAATTTAGAAGCATTAAATTAATTATATTCTTTTTAGTCATTTTTTTTCTAACTCAATACATTTAATAGGAGAAAAATGTCAAAGTAAAATGGACTGTGGTATCTAAATTACGAGTGTGTGTCACATAATCAGTTTAAATATACACAAAGATGGCAGCCTCCTGACAATTTGAAGCAGTCATCTGAGAAAGATGTGTTGTAGCTAATAAGGTGGACTTTAGTATTCAAATTGATATACTTACATAGCAAAATATGTCTACTTTTGAATCATCCACCGTCCCGGATCCTTGGTGAGCTGCTGTCGGGCAATCAGTCTCAGTTCAAGTTGAGGTCAAGTTGTAAAATTTCCCAAATACTACATATAGGGCATTTTAAGGGATTCCGTGGGGGTAAAAAATAAAAAAATACCTCCAGCACCGAATCCCAAAAGGGATTAGAATAGTTCCATTATGCAATCAATCAAACGACAAATGAGTAAGGGATAAAAGATTTATCTTAACAATTGCTACACTTATTCTAATGATGAATCCAGAGCAATACCAACTGAATCTTAAGCTTATGCTGTATTTTTTTATTTTATTTTTTGTTCAGTTTATCATGTTTCAGTTGTGTTTTAGATTTATCTAATTATGTGGTAGGCTTTCCACTTTAATCTATGCGTATTGAAAATATACTCACGGCGTCATTCTTGCGCTGTATTCATTGTCGATTGTCTCAATACCACCCTGTCTAGCGACAGCAACAAAACAAGTACTGCTGCCAATATCAAATCCAACCGGCATTGTTCAAGTGATCAAATTTTCTTCGATATAAGAAAAAATTAGTACTCTTACTCCTTGATGGGTTCCTCCTGCAATAATTTTCTTTTATCTTTGTTTCTTGGAAATGCTACCTATATCGTTAACGTTTCAATAAAGGGAAGTAAGTAATCCTATATAGAGACCTAAGAAATTTCGAGAAATCACATGGAAAGACCGCCGCCTTCGAGAACCTACCGGAAGTTTGCTATGTGAAGTAAATTATTTTCTCAATAAAAAAATTATTCGTCTTTCTTAAAAATTAAGTTACCATAAAGTCTAAATATGATTTCTGAATTTATGACTGTCCCAAAATATTTTTTTCAATTAATTTTCAAAATAATAATTTCAAAAAATATTAAGCGCGACCCTACTCCATTCAAGTTGAGGCGCGTCAAAAAAGGATTTTGAAAATGAATACACGATGTGTCAAAGCTTGTATCTCCAATACACTATCACTAGATTATCTGTAAACAATGAAGATTTGGATTCATCCACAAAAAGTTATTTGGAAGACCTTTAATACAGATTAAAATAGACAATGGCCGGCCAATACGGCGTTGGAGAAACAATAGATGTAAGTAGCCGGTAGGAATAGTTCTCCTCATTAGTAAACATGTCTTTGAATCCTTATATATGATGATCCTTGCGTGCTTGGTCAAGAAATCAATGCACTTTATTTTAACTATCTGCACAATATTCTTGTCATTTTATCGTTAGATTCCTGTGTAAAGAAGATCTTAGAATTTTTTTATTTTGTTATGATGAAATTTGAGGTGCTTTTTGTTGCATCTGCTGTGACATCAGCCTCAGGATTTAAATCTGCAGTGAATCAGAGAGAAAATTTTGATATGATAGTAGCGCTGACTGTTAAAGTAAGTTTAAAGTGTATCAGTTATCGGTGTTCTAAGATTCCTATTACCCGTAACCCGTGGTGAGTGAGTTTTCAGGTCAGGAAAGTCCTTTGGAGCCTTTGGTTACCCATTGGGAAGTCAGTTTTAAAAGTCTGGGTATGTTGAAAAGAGTCCTTACTTTCCTGACCTGTTGCAATTATTTCTGAATTTATTTCACTAGAATTTAAGTTTTATCAGTTTAAATAGAAAATGTGATTGTTTTGTTTTGCATTTTTATTCATCAGGAATCTATTGGCGCTTGTAATTAGATCTCTTTTCTTCTATTGAAGTCAAACACTATCGTTATGCGAAAACAAATGTTTGAATGGTGGGAAATTCAAAATAAATATGGATCTCCATAGTTTAGGGTTCACATCCTGAAAAGAGGTAGAGCCCCCACTAGTGAAGAATGAAAATTGTTATTGCCTTGTTATCTAAGTGTATTCATTTAAATTGTTTAAGAATCAGACAGTGAAAATATATCACATTCTTTGCTTCTTAGAAATGATTGCACTTGTTACCAAATCATGACATATTTTCTTTGAAATGTTGCTTTCAATGTGGGTAAGTTCATTTAAAGTCTGGGTAAGTCATTTTATGGAGGCCACTTAACCGTGGTAAGTCAAAAGGACCAAAAAATCCTAGATTACTAAATTATACATCTATGTTTGTTCTGCTAGTACACTACCATCAATCAAAATTTCTCCACTCTTCGCTGTGGAGTCATGCATGTCCTCCACTGTGACTCCACCTAAGTAAAAAGTAGGATAAAATTTCTTTACTTTTCAATTTTTTTCTGTCGATAATATACCTTGGTATAAAGACAGGAGTAGTAAACTGTGTACATTTTTTGAAATGGTGACTCCACTGCGAAGAGAGGAGACACTGTGACTTCACTCATAATTACTCCACTGTGGAGAGAGGAGAAATCAAAATTTGTGTTGACAGTAATGTACATATGGTGTAGTAACAGTATCAGTGTCAACCATAAATAAATTGTAATCCTAAATAGTGACTTTCACCAAGTTTCTGTGTTCTCTTATTTTCAACATTATTCAAACGTTGACAGTTATTTTAAAAGTCACATTCATTAAATCGTGGTTTTATATGTAAATTAAACAATGTCATCTGAATTTTTTATCTGCAAGAAGCCTTTGAAACAGGTAAATATATCAGGTCTGTTTATTCAATAAAAATACGAAACCATTATGACAGAGAAGTATTTACATGTATCATACCTAAGATAATGTATAGTCCAGAGGACACAAAATCTTTACCAAGCTTATTCAGTTTTTTCCTGACATGTCTTGACAGTCAGACCATTTTAAATAACTTTAAGATTGACTCATGCATGTATTTCACATCTTTCATACTTCTGTTCAATTTATAATCTAACATTTTAAAATATGTTGAATATCTGGAGACTAGGCTATGCCAGTTGTAGCTATTTATTTGAGTGACCCAAGCGCATTGAACTGGGGCATATGAGTCCTGGATATGCAATCCACCGGCTGTAAAGTGTGAGCAATTACTGACTTGATATTGTCTTCAAGAATATCAATACTTATTTCTGCATTGAGATTTCCCTGTGCAGGTATTAATATTGTGCTAACCACATTCCAGCATACATCGAAATCATTAATCTTGTATTTGGGTTGGGCTGATCATGCTTCAAACAAGATCTGGTCTCAGTCTTTAATTATGTTTATGCCAAATGTATCCTCTCTAATAACAATTTTGCTTTCATCAGAAAATTTGTACAAATACACAATCCATGAACATTTTCCTTTGCACTGTATTAGTTTTTTTTGTTTCAGGAGAACTTCCTAACCACTATTTTTCTCTTGCTCACTCATTTGTTGTATCAGTGTTATTGTACCTGGATTGAATGTTTAGAAATGTTCAATAAGCATAACAGTTAAGTGAAATTTATGCCTTTTGATCAGCTTTTCCTTTTACTCTTCTTTCTGATATGCCCATGTCTACATCATTGGAGGGTGAGTACTTCATGGAATGTTTTCAAAACATCTACAGGTAAAGGCAGATCTTGATCTCATGTACCCATCATAGGTGTTAACCCTTTTCTAACTAGGAATCTTATGACTAAGAAATTCTAAAAAAAAAAATACTTGTCAATTTTCATGCTGTATGGAATGAAGACAAGGACCAATGCATATCTATTTTACATGTACATTGTACAAATGTATTTGAAACAACTTCGTCGTTGGGACCAATAATTTTTTGGACATCTCTGTAGTTCTCACTGGCAAGTAATTCTCCCCACCAGCAGTCCTCAACGTTAGCCTCAAGTCTAAAACCCGGGCTAATTAAACTCCCATCTGACTAGTAAATTTTTAGTGGCCAGCCACTGGAGGAGATTTTTAAAAAATCACTTTTATTCATAATTTTGTAAATACATGAACTTACAATGTCAGAAATAAGTACAAATTTAAAAAGTTGAAATTATGCTATAAAATACATTCTGTAGCAGTCTTCTGTGGTGATATGACAAATGCAGACCTCCACAAAAGCACCTATAACGTATTGTTCTAATGTTAAGCTGGAAGTAGATCGCTAACTGAGTGTGAGACCTGTTAGGGTAGTAAGTATAACCCCATAGTAGATATCTATCCAAAAAAATTAACATCAATCAAATTATAACCACGTTTTTTAAATTATGAAAATCAGATGTCTGCAGGAAAATTTTATTATCTTATTTTACAGGAATTGTGTTCCACATATCCATTCGTAGCACTTTTTTGTCATTTTTCCTGCAACTATAAATTGCAGCTGCAGTGCAATGCAGGTCCTGACATCGATTGGTCGAGCTTTTTTTTTTCTTGAGCTGGAAAATATTTAGTTTTGATGGTTATTTGAAACCTCCATCTTAAAAAATTGTACAGGTTTTATTCTTTAATCGATACACATTATTAACCTGTGTAACTTACATGTACATTACATATGTAAGTAATTAATATTTCATACAGTAAATACTAGAGAAAAGAAATGATCTATTAAAAACATAATGTAAAATGTACATTTGTACCTATTATCTTGTATTTAATTAAGGAGTTAATGAATATTTAGTGAACAGTTCAAATACCCTGCTGGGACTATTGAAATGATTAATTGTATAACAAGGTTTTGGGGTTCTCACTAAAAATATGGGGTAAACATGTACTTAACTAATTAATCAAATTAAAAAACATAAACTTAATTTTACAATAATGAAGTCACCAATCTCTTCAGCTGCAGGACACCTAATTGTGTACCCTTTGATCTGTGTTGTACAATATTTTAATATAGTTAATATTTATGTTCAGTTTTTGAAGGCTGGACTTGCAATGTTTCAATACTACATTTGTAAGTGACTCAGTATATTTACATTTGTATATATTAATTTATTTATTAAATGTATGCAAATTGTACTACCTTTATTTCTTAAGCAATTGTTTTTTTTTTTTTAAATATGCCTTCCTTTCACTAAGTATTCAGTTCATATAAAATTTGGGATCCTTATGTTAGTATCAGTTCTATCATGTCATACATGTAGCTATAATCGTGTAAGTTTAGTTTTGCAACATCAGTTCTTACTTGTGAACTTGGAAAACCTTTGCATACACTGCATGAACATGTTAGAATTCAAAGTAAATACATATGTAACCGATAGGACTGGAGTTGATAACATTGTATGGTAACATCATAGTATACTGAGTTGGCACTAGTTTTGATAGGTCATTGAAATAAGTCTGATAAGCAGTTTTTAAACCAACAAGTTTTTCCTGTCTCTAGTGACTTTGGAAATATTACAATATGAGCATAAACATAAAAACTTTTGTCTTTCTGTTTTCAATAGATGCAGGTAAGTACCATTTGAATGAAAGCCATGAAAGTTGGGATTAACGTGTTGATCTGTGTGATTTGTTCCCCCAAAACCCAGTCATATCTGAAATTTAATTTTATGAATATTGCACAGTTCAATAATGATATAATTATACATTTGATACACAAGCACATCAAATTATGTTGTCGACTTTATTACACATTTGCTCAGCAATTAAGGGTAATAACTACCAGTACATTTATACATGTAGGTGATTTTCATGTATGTCTGCTTGACTGTCACACTTTTGGCTTTTATTCCCTGCTACACTAAGTAGCAAGGTATTATGTGATACCCTCTGAAAAGTTGTCTGTCCCCAGAAGGTTTCCAGCTGATACATGTAACTTCAGAACAGATAAATGATTTTTTGTTTTTGTTGAAACTTTGCACATTTGTTCAGTGACCTAAAATATGGGTTAAGTTCAATTTTCATCAAATCAGCAAAATCCAATATGTTTTTGAGTCAGGGCCAATTGAACATTTTGCCATCAAACCATGATTCAAATCCAACAAACTTGAACATGTTGCTTTGGAATACTACAAAACAAATCAAATTGATTTTTGTGTGTAATAGTTATCAGGATTTACAGCCCCTTCTTTACTTAAACAGATTGCTTAGTAATTGTCTAGTTTGGTGTAGCTGAGCATGAATTGAGCTGTTCAACTGAAATGTTAGCACTGTTTGACAGTTTGCTTAGTTTAAATGTCTGAACATGTATTTATTGAATTTGGAAATTTGAAATGATGTGAAACTATTTATAAGGCTTAATGGTCCAGAAAGTTATAAATTTTTTGAAAAACTTTATGAAAGAAAAGAAAAACATATGAAATAACATGTAATCTCTTACACCATGTGTATTGTATAGTGTTTAGTTATTGGTTAAGTATGCACTGTAAATACTAATTTGGCGTGGCTTTGTTGACACAGTTTTTAAAGTCACTCGTTTGATCATATAGATTTACTCAAGTAATTTTCGGACTATATAAAAACTTTAAACTTCCATTTGTTAAAAGTTAGCGTCACTTTATAGAAATGGCTAAAATCTGTGGCTCATTATCGAAGGATTTTAGAGGATTAAAAAATGACATAGCTAGACCATGTGTTTGGTCATCTTCAGTTTTATTCTCACAATAAATGGACACATTGCTATAGTACTTTGATGGAAGAAATTGGGGTTAGTAACTATTTTTTTCATGTGAAAGTATTCAATATTGCTGAAATATAAAAGTATGTTGGTATCTCTTTTTTTTTTTTTTGTATCTTAGAAAGTTCAATTTATGACTTGTATTTGTATTTTCTCTCTGTTTGGTTTTTGTTTGTTTGTTTGTTGTTATTTTTTAATAAGTTATCATAATTTTAGTATGAATGTTATTTACAACATGCTTGTAAGTGATTTCACAGTGTTAGAAGCTTAATTTTTGGTCAACATAGACCCATCATAATTTTATGTTGACTGCACTGTAGATTTCAAAGGAAATTGAGCCAATTTCATCAAAGACCTACTTGATTTTACATAGACTCGGTCCGGATATTTACTGCTATTTTCTTTTACTGATTTCTTGCATTTTAGAGTAACATGTACATATATGTTTACTTAGGCTGCCATCAGTTGGTGGGGGTAAAAATTAGGAAATACAAGCTGGTAGCCCAGACCATACCATATTTTTGATTAAAATTTTGTCTATATGTTCAACTAAATTTTACCTCATATTCTAGTAGCCATGGTCTACTGAGTGACTGCTAATTTTTATCCCTGGTTGGAAAACATTTTACCCTCCCCCTACTGCTTACCCTTGATATTCTGAATAATTTTCAACTTTTACATGAGATGTATGAATAAGGGTTCTGACTAAATAGGAGAATCTTAGAACTTAACTAACAGTAAAGAGTATGAAATGAGGTGTTTTCATAAAGAGATGAAACAGGCAAACTTGACAAGCCATGTCAAGTTCTTTTTTTCTGGATTTTACACAATGGCTGATCTTGTTGCTTATTCTTCTGTCTATTCACTGGATTTATTCCACCCTTTAAAACAATTAAAGAAAAGAATACTATGTTCAAATAGATGAAACCCATCATTTGTAAAATTTGTCTCCATAGAAAGAAGGATAAATATTTGATTGGCAGGATTTTCTAGATATATGTACATGTATTATTTGATTTACATGGCATTTGTGAAGATAAAAGTTTCGGAAGGGTCTTGAAATAAGCATCAAATATTAAACACTGTTGGCCTTGTTTCACATCTATAGATGGTTACCTGATAATTTTTGTTGTAGTAAAGAATTTAAAAAAAAATCAAATAGGGTGTTTCCCCTCTTGATACCTACACAAATGACTTTATAATTTTGTAATGAACTGAACAACAAAAGCATAACTGTCCATTTCATATGAACTGTGAGTTAAATATTTGATCTCATTAACTTAAGTTATGCAATGATTGATCCAAGTATTTATGTTGATAAAGGTTCAAGATCAATACTTATTGGGAAAAATCTATTTCTGAATTAAAATTCGAAAAAGACAATAATGAATTCTCACATATTTTAATCTATCCTTTAAAATTTAAAGGTACTGTAGGTAAATAAATGATAAGCTTATGAAATTAAATGCAAAGAATGTTTAACTGTATTTCTGTTAAGGTAAATCTACTCAACACAGGTGAATAAAATATCCAAGTCTAAACATGATCTATAATTTCCATATTCTAACCTAGGTGTCATGCTAAGCTAGCTATGTCCGGACACAACACATGACAACATGGGGCAATCAAGCATGGGGATATTATAGGATTAATTAATCTGATCACTTGATTGGGTTACAATCAGTTAAACTGTGTTCTCAATTAATGAAGGAAAATTAAAGAAAATAAATAAGTGCTTTGATCAAGAAAAAACATGAATTTGATGAGGAATTATGTATATATATCCAAGTGTTGGATTCAGATGGATATTTATTTCCAAAATGTTCTTGGAAGGAGAACAATCCTTCTATATAAGTGACTGTGATGTCTCCAATGCAAAATTATTATTTGAACAAATGGAAGCTCTTTTGAGGCCCATTGATGTGATTAAATCTGTAGAATTGTGCAAACCTAGTGATTTCTCTATACTTGAAATTAACATCATGAATGAATTATCTGATACACCAGAAAGGGATGTTATAAATGAGGATGACCTTAAATTGCCTTGTGACTTCAGTGTCTGTGAGGAAGGAGATATTGAGGTAATTTGTATAGATCTACATTTGCATATTGGTCACATGATAGTTATATGATTTTAAGTTATTGAATGATACAGCATCAATTTGTATATGATTGAATATTAGCATCATTTATATTTCTCTTTTCAGGATTACCAAGTACTTAACTTGCTGGGGAAGGGGGGATTTGCTTGTGTATACAGAGCCAGATCTAACAAGACTGGTGAAGAAGTTGCAATCAAGATGATTGACAAGAAACTGATGAAAGCTGCTGGCATGGCAGCCAGAGTGAAGAAAGAAGTAGAAATACATTCCAGACTCAAACATCCTTCTATACTGGAGGTAATGATGAAATGATGCTTATCTAGCATAGTATCTTTGACTAGCTTACATAGTGCTTATAATAATTATACTGAACACAAGCAACTTAGTGTCAGTTACTTTGATGTTTTTTATAGTACTAGTCATGTACCTTTTGTCACTATGCATGATGCTGAAGGAAATGAATGTCATTTTCATGACTGTTAATTATGCTGATGAAATGAATAACAAGAAAGAAAAGACATTTATTGATTTGAGATGCACATACACATTATCACCTGGTGTTTGGTATGAAAGCTCATTAATCAAGGTGTTGAATAGATATTTACAACAAATTGGTTAGAATTGCTTGAGAAAAGAGGGTATTTTAATTAGGTAATAAGTACTCACATTAATCTCTTAATGTATTAGCTTGTGTTTTTAATCATTTGATTGATAACCAGCTTGATATCTAGCAATTAAGGATAACAGTTCCCAATACCCATCTTACTAATGAAATCACTTTGTTCTTTATTGAAATATAAAGAATTGAAAAGTTTTTCTATCAACATAGATTATCTTGGCCTTTGTTATAGGAATGGTAGGTTTTAAAAGTCAAACATTTTGGCATCTAAAGAAAGGTATACAATCCCTTAAAGTATATAAAGATGTGAATGCAAACTATGAAATGTCTTAGGCTTCTTAACCTACACATACAAGTTGCTGCCAAATATTTTACACCCATACTTTGGCTAATCGTTCAATGACATGTATTTATAGAATTTCAATATGCATGTAATTCCACTTGCCAAACATGCAAATTTATATGCATAAAACTCTTTCTAAGTGGTCACTTGCAAGGTGCAAAGTTCATTGAAGATTGCAGTTGGGAAAATTTTAGACTTGATTTAAGTAATGTTAATTCTTGTAAGGTGTTCATTCACTGATCCAAACAAACTTATCCTTTAATAACCTTATGAATAGGTTTGATATGAGAGCAGGCTGAAGGTTGAGATTTCCCTTTCTTTTTCTCATATTATTAATCTATTTAATCCCTTTGTAGACTTGTATAATGCATTAAAGAATACGCTATGTCTGGATTAATAGTGTTAATTTTTGGACTTGAACCATTTCACTTGAAGGCAATGTCTGGATCACATTGATTAGAACCAATATCAGATATTAGACCAAAGTCAAAGTGCCATATCTGCTTTGTCATGTAATTTCCATCCAATATTTTACAAACTTCGAGAATCTTCAAACTTTTGATTTTTGCTTAATATTGCCTCTATTTTTCCAGTGGCATAACTTTCAATCTTATACTTTTAGTTATACAACTATTTCGAGGACAATAACTATGTGTACTTGGTGCTAGAGATTTGCCACAATGGTGAACTCAACAGATATTTAAAAGCAAACTGCAAAGTCTTGTCAGAAACTGAAGCTCGTCACTTCATGGTACAGATTGTCTCCGGGATGCTGTATCTCCACTCACATGGTATTCTACACAGAGACCTGACACTCGCCAATTTACTACTCACAAAAACAATGGATGTTGTAAGTGTTTACTCATTGTTTTCAATGATATAAAACAAATACTATTTTTACATGTAAGCTGAAAAGAATTTTCATTTTTAGTTGATCTCTTTTCTTTTGGTCTTCTGATAAGATACCCTTTTTTTTTTTTTTTTTTTATAAATTATACGTTTTGAACAAAAAATAATAACAGGAAGTAAGTTTGGGAGGAGCCCAGTAATCACTACTGCTGAAATTTTCTTAATGATTTTATGTTTCATCTCTTTTGCAGAAAATTGCTGACTTTGGTTTGGCAACACAACTGAACTACAATGATGAGAAACATTTTACCATGTGTGGAACTCCTAATTATATTTCACCGTAAGGAATATGCATGTATTTGTGATCTGAAATTTTCTTTCCTGAAATATCTTGTGTTAGCAGTTTAATATAAAAATAGTATGAAGGAAACATTTGAAACAGCTTTTATAATAAACTTATTTGAACAGCTCAACATGCACTTTTTCATTTCTTTTTTTTTTTAAGTAATTGAGTGAATTCATACATGTACATATTTAACATTGAAAGAATGTCAATTTCAGTGAGATTGCCATGAGGTCAGCCCATGGGTTAGAGGCAGATGTATGGTCTTTAGGTTGTATGCTCTACACATTCCTGGTAGGTAAACCACCATTTGATACGGATGCTGTGAGGAGTACTTTGAACAGGGTTATTACAGCTGCATTTGACCTACCTGAACATCTCTCACCTGAGGTTAAAGATCTTCTGCAAGGCTTACTGAAGAAAAACCCCAAGGACAGAATTCCATTATCTGGTAAGTATTTAATGACAGTGATATGTCTGTGTGTACTTCTTGTAATGTAATTGAAGAATTAAGAATTCACATTTATGTTTTCAAAAAACGTTGTAGAAGTGTAATATAGAACAAATACAAGGCTGGAGATTTAATATCCCTAGATTAATGTCATATTCTAATATGTAAGCATTCTAAAGAGAAAAATGGGTGTTGGTCTTTTTTCACTAAATATTTTCCTTTATCTCATTTCAGAAGTGTTCAATCATCCATTTATGACAAAAGATGCGTCTAGAGAGTTTAAAGGCTCACAGGTAAGCTGTAGTGTATTTCATCAGGTCTTAGGGAAGTGGATATGTTTTATTTACAAGTAAAAAAAAATTAAATTTTTGGAAAAGATACTGATTCCGATATCGAAATACAATGTAAAAACTCTAGTTATTGAGTGAAAGGCATGACTATAGTGATACTCTCTATGAACTTCAGAATTTTGGTGAGACCTCCATAGACAGTGGCAGAGGTACCATGGCAACCATCACAACATCTTCATCGTCTCGTGTTTCTGGGCGTCCACGACCATTTCCTGCTTTTCCAGTAGAATCTCAGATTTCAGAAGGAGATGAAGATATGATGAAGAAAGACAAGTACTCATCAAAGAACTCTGAGGACTTAAACTTGTTCTCTGGACCCAGCAACCCTCACATGAGGCATCCTCCTTCCCCTCCAGTTAGGTTGAGGGATAGGTAAGATTTTAGTCATATTTTATTTAAAGTAAAAAAATATATATATATTTTTGATCATACAAGCATTTGCTTACAATTTTATTTTCAAACTAAAATTTGAATTTAAATTCTGAATTATTAGTAAAAGTAATCACTAAAAAATTGACAGTTTTTTATTGAATAATTAAACTTTACTAATGATTCAACTCTGAAAGTAATAAACAAATTTTCTTTTTGATTTCAGTGAGAGAGAAGCAGCTAGACTTGCCACTAACCAGAAGCAGGGTGACTCTGGTGTGTTTTTAAAGGGTGCTAACCAAGACAAAGCTCAAGAAAGACTGTTTAAAGCAAAACAGATGGAAAATTACCTAGAGCAACAGAATAACAGAGCTGGTTTTGATCCATCAAAGTATCAAGACCGTGCCCAGACTCCCAGCAACTCTTCTGGATGGTCCTGTAGTATGTCTCTCCACAGTAATGATAAACCTAGTAATACTGACATTAGCAAACCATCAGTGGCATCCGATGTTTCTTCACATGATGATTTCAGTCTACACAACACTAAAAAAATACTCAACTTTGAAAATGACTCTCAGCAAATTTCTAAGTCTACTGAAAGGCAGCAAAGTCAGATGAAGAAGTATGGACGCAGCAGATCACTTGAAGACTTCCTCGACCAGGGGGAAGAAATTGCCATGGACAAAAATCAAGGTGCTAAAGTTGATATCACAAGACAAAAGTCAGAGGAAGCTGCCACCTCAGCCCCTGTCAAGACCATCAGGGATCTTGTGTTACCACTCAATTCCATCCGTCTCAGGCCAATTAGACAGAGGACTAGAAATGCCATTGTAAGTATCAGAAATTAAATATATGTATTTTTTTTGGTAATTTTAAACAAATTTAATAATGATAATGGTACTAACCACATGACAGATATATTTTAAACCAAAAGTTTTAAAAGCCAGAAATGAATGTTTAATACAAAATTTCATATTCTCAAACGAGGAATTTCTGAAGTTTTATCATATATATATTTTGCTTTAACAGGTCAACATCTTGGAGTCTGGTGAAGTTTGCATGGAGTTTGTTAAGAGGAAGCAGAGCGTTGAGAAAGTGGTAGAAGTCATGGTTATTTCTATAGATGGTCAGAAAATTAATGTATATCAACCGAACAGAGGAAAGGGGGAACCAGTAGGAGAAGAACCAGTTCTACTGCCTTCTGAACCAATCAAATCTTTTGTTTTCGACTTGTTGCCTGAAAAATATTGGAAGAAATACCAGTATGCAGCAAGGTAATTTTCCTAAATTATCCTTATTATTCAATTCCTCATGATATCCATGTAATATTTCATAAAACCTTTTATGACAATCATTTTTTACCTGATTAGTTCTTTGTTACAATGGAAAGTACAATATATATTTGCTATTTGCAGATAGAAAAATAGACAAATAATTTGTGTGTTGAATAAATTGCTAATTTTTGTTTTTGTAGGTTTGTTAAACTTGTACGTTCCAAGACACCAAAAATAACTATGTACACACAGAAGGCTAAGTGCATGCTGATGGAGAATTGTCCTTCTCCAGACTTTGAGGCTGTCTTCTATGATGGTAAGTATTATAATGTTTGATGCGTGATCCTTTCTTTCCAAATATATATATATATATATATATAATTAAAAAAAATACTAAACTCTAGTTTGAAGTTTGAATCATATAGTTTGTCATGTTTTGATCAATAATTCATACTTAAAAGCAGCACGTCATGTTTTGATCCAACATGTATCATAGATTGTGAACATATAACAGTCATTTTACCCTGAAAAAAACAAATAACAGACTTAATGTTTTGTAAAGGTTCGCACCCTTTGGAGGATGATGATAGTTTAAGTGAAATTTTGGAGTCAAGACCATACCCTTTCATTCCTACATGGAGTAAGTTCTACACATTGTAGATTCTCGCTAATCGGTTTTATAGATGTGTATCCACCTATTACACCTGTGTGCTTTTCTTATTTTATCTTTGTGACACTGACTTTTTTTTTCTTCCCCCCTTTTTTCTTGCACCTTTTACTATCTTTCTTTGCTTTGTTACACAGTGTGCTTTATACATATGTTGTATTGTAGTTTAACAGCTGCATATACTTGTATTGTAATAAGTATGTAGAATACTGTAATACAGCATAATATAATTGGTGCAGCTTTAATTCTCACACTTCAACCTTTAACCAGAATTTTATTCACTTAAAAACCAAACTAATTTGGAAAAAAAAAATTTAATAACCTTTAACACAAAATTTCAATAATCTAATAAAGCTATTGATCTTCACTTCATGAACTTGAGTAGTAATCTATACACTGATGTGATCATAACTAAAGGTTAAAATTTATGATAAAAAAAGGATAGAAAAAGACCATTTCAGAGCAATTTTCATTTATAAATAGTATGTATTATATTATAATTTAATTGATGCCCATAATTCTCACACCAATAACCAGATTTACAATTTCTTTAAAACAAGACTAACTTAGAACAAAAATGAGTTATTTAATTTGTTGTAGCAAAATTAATCTGCATATTTGTGAACTAATAATGCTATGAATATTCGCTTGATAAAAAAGCAGTTATTTTTACACTGATAATTTAAAGTAATAATCATTTAAAGATTGAAATCATTAAGATTTTTGTATTAAATCTTTTCAGATCAAATTTTATACAGTGCATTATGATTATGAAGCATATTGAATAACACTGAATTCACATTTCTTTAATCTTTTCATCAGGTGCTAAGTTTTCCATAAGTTCCAGTGGTATGAGAATTATTGAGAAGACTGGAACCTCTTTGGTGCTAGAGTCAGAGGAGACAGCTCAAAGACTGGCTGAGGATACCAAACAACAGTTAGAATATGTCAAACAGGTAAATAACCAAATGTCATGAGACTTATGAAATATGCTTAGGTATGATTCCTATTATATGTAGTGATTGGAATAATTTCAAGTATTATGTAAAGGATATTAGTTTTTTGTTTTTTGTTTTTTTCTTTTTTTCGTAAGTGTGTATTGTTTTTTATTGTTTCTTTGAAACTATTAAAATAATTCTTTTGTATTTTCAGTGTCGGCAACAATGTGAAGAAATTGACCGGGTAATTAGCTCAGTACAAAGTCATTGTAATCTACGAGAGCAACTCTTTCCAGTTATTATTGGTAGACGACCTACCAGTCCTAGCCTGAATGATTCATCATCCCGGTCACAATCCACAGGTGGTACAGGAAGTAGTTCTGTTGCCGTGGATATCAACAGTATCCCATCTTCTGACTCAAATAATAGAAATGCAACAGTAAGTTTCTGCTTTTTACTGGTATCTTTAATGGAAATAATATCAGCATAAACATCTTTTTTCTTGTTTCATGATATCAAGGCCGTCCAATTTTCAAATTTGTATTATATTTAAGATATAATTATTATGTTATTTTTGCATGTCTAGAGAATAATGACATCTTTAAAAGTTCAATCTAATGAGTCTCTGTAGATGAAGTACTTTTACTTTAATGTCTATTTTTTTTTCTTTTGTAGATGTCCTCATTTGATGGGACGGTGGTAAGTGCAATCACCGATTGTACTAGCCGAGTAGATGGTGCTGTTTCTGATACATCAAGGGATGTTACTCTCAAGTCACAATCCATTAACGAGAAATCAGCAGTCAGCAATGGTGGTGGCAGCCCCACGTCAAGTTTGAATGGTTCAAGTCAGCTACGCAAAGTCACCAGGGATGTTCTTAAACAAGTTTTCGTTCCTGAAATAGGATGGGCATCACAGGTAGTTACAAAAACTTTTCTTTATTTAAATGAAAATGAGATGGAAATTGGAAGATTTACAAGAAATGACAAAAATTACATGCCTATTTTTTTTTTAGAATTTCTTTATCAATCTTTTTTTTAGTAGTATTGTTATATATGAAACTTTCGCATAACATAATTTTTACACTATTTTTGCCCCTCAAGACCTTCGAAACATAGTTAAGACTGTCTCAAAAATGTTTTATGATACAAGATTAAAGTACAATTAAGCAAAGAAATTGAAATTCATAAGTGCTTGAAAGTACATAAAGATAAATTGAAAATCCTGTAAAAAATGCATGGAAACAGAATGTAAACTTTTTTGAACAAATAGAAATCAAGACCTTATGAAAGATATTTGTTAATGATTTTTAGAAATATGTTTCTAAGTTAATCTTCTAATTTTTCAGCACTCAAATGGAGAAATCTGGGTAAAATTTAACGATGGTACACAGCTTGGTGTCAAGTCGTCTACTACAAATGTCAAGTATATTGATACACAGGGCAAACTTTACAGGTAAGCTTAAACATCCATACAGGTTTAAAACAATATATTTCTTTCTCTATGCCTAGATGGTAGATCAGAAGAATTTATGGATTAATGCATATTGAAAATTATTTAGTGAAAGTCTGAATAGCTTATTATTATATAGATAGCAGTGATTTACCACACATTCCCAGTGTATTTTTTCTCAATAATTCACACAGTGAAATAAATTCGGTAATTTCACTCTTGTCCTTTCTCCCGCAAAAAGTCACAACACAAATATCAATCTGCCGTTCACAAAATTTTAAATTGCAAGCACAAATATTGCTGTTATCTTATTGTATTCTACCAGTGTAGTTAGAATGAAATGAATAATAATTCTCCATTATTGCTTTTCAGGTTCCAAAAAACTGATGTTTTACCAGATGTGGTGAAATCAAGACTTACCAAAGTTCCCACAGTATTGGAACACCTACTGCAAGACTCACCAACATCCTCTGTGATGACACCACGATAAAACGATACCCAGAAGAAATGATTCCGTAGTGTGCCATATTCCGTCCTTACCCTAGGCTCTGCCAAAGGGTTTTACCAGAGCTGTGATATGTACAGTAAAATACAGAAAGGTTCCTGTGATGACTCAACAGGCAGCTGTTCGTTCTGTGTCTCTCTAGACTTTTGCTCGTATACCTCTAACATAGACTTGTGTATAAACCCACTGCATTTAAGTGTACATTTTTTGTGTAGTTGATGTAGTGTACATTGTTGTGTATAGATGTTTTTGTTACTGCCTTGTAATGTGGTTATTAGTGCTAGTTTGATGTGAATATCCCATAAGCTCTTGTTGTACTCTTGCTTTTATACTGTAAAATAGTTTTATCTTAATTTATTCAATTATTTTATGTTTTGTTCATATTTAAATGTTTATTTATTTAAAATAGGTGTTTTACTGCAAGATTAAATAGTTTCATTTTATTTTATTGAAGTTCCATGAAGATATGAATGCTGAACTAAAAAAAGGTGCATTGTACTATTCAGAACATTTTAATTTTGCCAAATTTTTAAAATTTATATTTTTAACGGAATTTTTATTGATGTTGAATTTGCTTGTTTCCTTCTTCTGACAACCAGCAACTTTTGTTCAAAGTCAATACACATAGAAGGCTTCAAGACCATACACTTTAAGTTGCATGAAAACAAATACTTTTTTAAAGGTTCTTAATGTTATCTAGTTTTTAGCTAAACTCATGAGAAATAAAGTGCATAATTGCTAATAGCTTGCTTGAAAGTTGAAAAAGTCTCAATTTGTACTTGAACAGGTGCTGTTGGTTAGTCTTAATTGTTAAGCTGGGATATTCATTTGAGAACTAAGTTTTCTCTTTAAATGCATTTATATATCAAAGAACTAGTCTATAATGAAATAAAGTGTCAAAATATTTAACAGTTTTATTGTTTCTGAGGGAAGATATATGAAGAAAGTGTTAACATGCCCTACAAATCTGCAAGAGGCAAAATATTGCTTTTTAATATGATTGTGATGTCAAGAACTGGAATCGAATCTTTCAAGAGAAATATATATATACATATATATCTTAAAAAGAAGACTATGAACTGCAATTCAGTTTCAGAAAAAGCAAAAAGATTTACATGTATACAAAATATTCAATCCAAAATCAATACTACCATACTTGAACTGCCATAACACACAAAGGGATCAAGCAAAAATGCAGTGAACTCTGAAAAAAAGATTTAATTATGGAACATTTTGTGCATGACCCAAATTGAATCTAAAAATAAAAAAAACCAACTAACTCCTGTTGTTAATATGTGGTGGATCTTATCATACATGTATAGCCCAAGTCTCTTTTGCTGTTGACAAGATTTAAGTTGAAAATTAGCAATGAAGTGCAGATCCATGTAAGAGTCTGGCAAGTCTTGTAGTAACAGTAACTCATCAAGAAGACTTTTTAATGCTAATTTGCATTCAAAGACCTTAGAAACTATCCCTATACACCTTATGTTGCACTTGCAGTTCCAAAAGTCATCTCAGAACTAAATCAAATATCAATACAGTTAGTCATTTTCACACTTGATAATTTGATTTTGAAATTACCTCAATGAGTTTTCTCCTCACTTCCACTTTGAAGTTCACTATCAAACCCTAAAGTTGGATTATCTCCCTTTGCATTTCATGTAAATTTTACAAATGTTTCTCTACCATTACATACAATTTCATAAAAAAAAACCTTGAATAGAGAAGTTGCACTTAAAACAGACAGTGATTCCTATGTAACCTATGCCTTTTGTTAGTGGGGATATATTCAAATTCACTCCTCTGGTGACCAGAAGGATCCATTCTTCAAAAAGATAAGTTGTGAGGGGAATTCTCATGAGACAACCACCAAAGCAGTCATTTACGAAAAAAAAAAACAGCAAGAGGACATTGTTAAGCCACAAGCTCTGAGTATGTCTTACACTAAACAGTAAGCTCTTTTCACCCACGAAAAACTTAAAACTATTAGTAGTTGTGGTCTAGGAAAAAAACAGTAATTTTTATTTATAGTCGTGTTTCATATTAGCAATAACATAAGCTCTCATGAACTTTTATAACAACTTAACCTCAGTTCATTGTTTCTTGAATTTGTGATGACTCCAGCATACACATGAATGAGAAAATTTGTTTCCATTGGGAACTACATGTACATGTACATGTAACTATTTTGTAGTTTGCTGAATTCCTTATAAACATGGACTGTTTTCCATCTCTTACTGTAAGCAGACATTTGAAAGCCTTGTCATGGAAATTTAAAGAAGGGGACGAAAGGTTCTTTAATTTGATACATAGTATTTTTTTAGGTATATGTTGAAATTGGTTGTTTAAGCCCTGTGTTAAGTCTCGTTTTAAGCATGATCAGCATTATCAACACACACCCAGAGGATGTTTGTAATCAAAACTTTGTTTCAATCTATTCAGTAGTATAGCCATTGAATAGAAATTACATCTAACTTTATTAACAAATTAAGAATTACAGTAGCAGACATGGACGCTAGTATGTTAGCCGAAAAAAAAACCTTACAATTACAAATATCAGACTGGTTTATTACTAGATACTTGCTTGATTGATTAATTGATATTTGTTCAACATCCAATGACAGGTATTTCATGCATGTTTAACCAATCAAACAGATGCTGTTTTTTACTAGTCTGACACACTTAGTTGGATTTTTATTGAGCTAGTTCACAGGAGCAACAGTCTGCAGGTAGGCATATCACCCTACTCAGACATATTAAATCTTACTCTAAGCCAATCAGCTGTCACTTTATCCCTTAAATTGGCAAAGAAACAGTGACTTTCAATTTTAGAATCTTGTGTGACTGCTCAGGATCGCATCCACAATCTCCCATAGTCTAGGCAAGTACACCACTCAAAAACAACTGAGGTGGTCACAGACCGTTTAAGTATAATCTAATAAAGCTTTTGTCAAAGAGGCACTAAAACAGGGACAAGCATCAAGTTGTATTATACTTTATTTACATAACAATTGCAGCATAGCAAAATGGTGAAAGACAATAAAATATATCAAGTAAAGGAAACAACATTCAATGAAAGGATTTCTAAACAGTTAAAATATGACAACATGAAACATAACAAGCTTTACACGATAAAATATGGAATACACAACAGATCTAACGTAAATATTATAAGAAGTGGGCATAGAATGGGGGATGTACGGAATAATTGTTATAACAGGGCTTTACTGAAGTTCTGAATTTGGTTGTTAATAATTATCATTGACTGATTGTAGATTGAAAGCCTTTTATGTATTAGGTATTGGATACTGTGAATGTATTATTGTTCTTGGGGTAACTATTTCCATAGTTATCTTGGATTTGGTGAACTACATTATTTTGTTCCCAAGAGAAAGGAAAATTCCAATACAATTGTAAGATTAATTTGTCAAATCCATGAATTTAAGAATCTACCACCTAACATTTTTTTCCCTAAACCACGAAAATTGGCACCCATAAAAAAAGTACTTTCACATTAGTTGGAAATAACAAGTTTGGAGAAAGAATACAATATGTACTTATGAAGATGCAACTAAACTTGGGCACTGCAAAACAGTGGGACAGAGACCAATGTTAAATTAAATGGTTCTTTTTTACTTATAATTTATAGTTTTCATGATAAGTTATAACCAATCATTCTAGTAACACTGATTAGTCCTTTAGTAAAACTTGTTCAAGAGGTTGGGGACTGCCCATGTTTTTCTGCCTAACTGATGCCATTTCACTATGGTATTAAAATACACGGGCTTGGCAAAACACTTCATCCTGTGTTATTCCAATTAGAATACCAATAACATGTACAGAGGAACAATCCTTAACCACAGACTCAAAATTGGAGAAAAAAACTTGAACTTGAAAAATACTTGTCTGAGAATGTCCTTAACTTCCCTAGTAATTCCAATCAAAGTCTTTCACTTTCATGATGTCACATACTGTTAGGATTATATTTCAAGTTTTGTGCTGCAAGGGCCAAAGCCCAAATTATTTTGGTGGCATAAAAATGCATGAATTAAAATGAGGTTCAACATAATATCGTAAAATAAAACAGATGGCAGTGATGCTTAACAAAAGTGGTTAATAACTAGTTTTTAATTTACATTTTTTCAAAGACTACATTGTATCTATCACAATGAAAATACATGCAATAGAACAAACAGAGGTTCAAAATTATAAGGAATTTATGGAAGTGACCCTCCATTATGGTCTAGCTAGGACACTGCTTTATTATTTCAAAACTTTTATTATAAGCAGAACCAGATCTCCAAATTTATTTTTTTATTTTTGTCAAAATTTGGAATTGTCTCCCCTTAGACTACTATCTGCTAATCACATGGCTGAATCATTTATTATCCATTCTAATGCAAAATCCATTATAACATGGAATTTCACTGAATAACACCATAAATTCCACAATGCCAATATCACAATTTTTCATATGGGCATAATTATCATTAAGAATTTTAATTGTTATTTTTACAGATAAATTTGACAGTTGCATCAGAACAATTGTAATTATATTGCATTAGAAGATTTTTATAATAAATCCAGATTTGATGATCCTAAATATCCATTTACTTGCCCATCTTGCATGTCACCAGTAAATGCATATTAGCAACCACTGAAATATATGATGACACTTTCCGAAAATGTACACTAGTTTCAATATTGCTTACATGTTTTGCCACTACATATTTGTACACAAAATACGTTCAGGAGTCCAAAAATTAAATAAAATTTATATTTCACTACCTTTAACATACATTTTTATATTATAATAAAGAGTTGGAATAATTTTTACAGCAGCAGTACACAGTAAGACTAGATTTTTTCTAACAGCATATTAAGTGATTAAAACATCGGCATTGCTGTAGTTGGATCATTCTGACAACCAAATCACTTTTCTCTCTTCTTTGATGATCTGAAATACAATCAAATTAGTTGAAGCAAGTTTTTTTTATAAATTCTTTTTGAGAAAAAAAGTTTAAAAGATCTTTTGAGTTTCTATTGTAGATTTACTTCATGTGCTGTAAACCTGGCACTGTCCATGTCATGTTTTTTTCATGGTTTTCTCTGATTAATCTACCTTCATGCAATTCTCAATTTGCAGCAATTCCTCATTTCACATTATAATGCTCCTCAAAGAAAATATTAACGACTGATTATTTTTTTCGTGTGAAAATGGTGAAATTAATGGTGCCACAAAAATTTCACTGTTTACAGCATGTTATTGTAAAGCAATACATTATGCTTCTGGACACAAATTGAGATTTTCCTCAAGTCTTCAATTTCAAGTGATTTGATTGATCGAAATCTGAGTTGAGGTGGGATTTGACGAAAATCTCAATTTAAAATTCTTTATGAAACCAGGCCCTGATAATTAGATGAGAAATTTGCTCATTAGCATATTACAGAAGTTGCATGTACACTTCCATTACTCCACAAACAATTTCACGACAGTTGTAAATGCATAGATTATAAAGTTACAAAAACCAATGACTTTTAACCCATGCTTTGGGTGCCTTCCATGAAATACAACTTACTTTTTCTTGGTTTTAGGTTCTGTAGACTGGAACACACTGCTGGCAGCCATGAGATTCTCTATGTACTGTCCTAATACTTGGTTTTCTGATTTAAGCTTTAGGTTTTCCTCCTTTACTGAGTCTACCCGTGATGATAAATCTGTAAAATAACAAATACATGCATGAAAATATGTTGCCTAATTGAAAAGAGCATTTAAGACAAGTTTAACTGTTCTACACTATCAGGCAATGATAGTAAGCTACTAAAAAAGAATTTGTCACAGATATACTTTAACACCTTCTTTATACTGATTTTTTGTTTTCATGCCAGTATTCAAGACTCAAGAATCTTGCATCTTGATTTTAAATGATTGGATTGGTTGAATTTTTAAACAAATTAAGATTAAAGGACTTTTTCTCAATGTCTTTAAATATGTCAAGTTAAATGAAAATACAATAAATACTACTAGTTTTAAGTTCTTTTATGTTAAACAAACTCCGGCACTTACAAAATATGTCTTTGTTTCATTACAAAGGGTTTTTACCTAAGCTCAACTAAATACAAAGTTCTCAATATATTTTTTTCATAATTCAACAAGACATTAATGTTTCCATGTGTCTTAGGCTTGTGTAACATTTCAAGTTATTTATAACTAAATAAAACAAACCATCAAGTGTATTCTGTAGCTCTAATACTTGGGTTATAAGTCTCTGTTTCTCTTCTTCTTCGTCAGGGTTAATATCTGGGTCAAGATCTGAAAAATAAACACATAGGTTAATATTCAGGTATAAACAGAGATATTTAAAACAGAAATGAGATTGACAACTCCTATTTACAGCCATCTCTGCTACGAACATAAAGAGCTCCATTTTCTTAGCTGGCAGGACATAACAACAAGATGTGGTACTATATGACCTGAAGGTTCACAAATGGTTACAAAAAAGGTTAAACAAAAAAATTATCCTGTTGTAAAGGAATGTTTGCATTTAAAGTTGGGCATCTTAAAGTTTGACAGAATCTATAATCTTGTTCAGTGACACACTTAAATAAATAATCTACATAACATATATGTGTGAGTTGTTTCCCTTGATTTTCTCATCTTTGAATGATTATTTTCTGTTAACTCTTCTTTGGTAGGTTAAGATTATTCTTGTGCCTCATTTCATTCTTTTAAAAACTAAGTAACCTTTCATTGGAAGAAACAGACTATCAAAAATTGGTTAGTTAATGGATGATAAATATTGAAAGACATCTATTTTCATACGGGGTTTCTGAAATATCTTACTGGAGAAGTTGTCTCCCCTAGAATCTCTCTTGTTCCCATATACATTGCTTTGTTGTAGATCACCTGTAGTCAAATAAAAAAAGTCATCAAATTTAATCATATTACTTTTAGTTTTTACATGTACGTTTTTCGTTTCATTTTTTTTCCTTAATTGTCTTTACTTGAACAGCATAAAAAAACAAAAAGGCATCCAAATCTGCTCTTTTAAGTCTAAAGAAACTTTGGTTCTAATCTAGAGGGAGAAATGAGCAAATACTTCTCCTTGTTTGTTCTAACTTCTCCCATTTGTCTTTGACAGGGAAAAGTTTTTGTAGAATATTACATAGACAAATATGTAAATATTGTTATTTTCAAACAGAGTTTACTACAACTTCTCCTTGTCATCGATGCCTAGATAAAGCCCTGAAGAAACTAAAATATCTGAAAAAGCCACAAACATAAATAAACATGTAAAATTAATTTCCAAATACTGGCAAATATAAAACAGAGGTTGGACAAATGAACCCACATAACCAAAGAAGAATAGCTAAGGTACAAATGAGGAGAAATCATTAGATAAAACAAGAGGCAGGGTTCACTCTATCTGTTGTGTATTTAATACCAATATATTTTGGGTAGATGAATAAATACCAAGCATTACATGTAAAAATCTGTATCGCATATGGTATCAACCTAATACTCCTATATCACAAAAAGTCCGCAGGGTGATATAGGTCATGGGTTGATACCACATGCGATATAGATTTTGACGTCATGTTCATTATATAATGTATTTTAACTGTACTTCAAGTATGGTCCATGAAGGGGTGCAATATAGGTTATGTGATATAGGTCTAGAGGTGTGATATAGGGTATGGGATATAGGTAAACGATATAGGATTTAAACAAACACTTACATCATATATTTAGATAAAAATATACCTTTTTTGTATATGCATTACAAGTGTTCATTTAAACCCTATATCGTCTACTCTACATTACAGAATAAGGTGGTTAGATAGGCTCTAATTTTTATTCATAGGTACTTGGTATATTATCCACGAGGAGAAGTAAAGTACAACAAAAATTAATAAAAAAAGGAAAACGCAGTAGAGGAAACAAATATATTTTTAATTTTGGCCTAAATACTTGTACTAACCTGTGTCACTATCACTTGACAGAGGCACATTATACAAATCTTCCTTCAAGCCCTCACCAGACATCTTGTATACTTTATATGTATCTAAAATGCAAAAAAATATTTATATGAACATTTTTAAGAGAGAAAGTACAAAAATTATGATAGATCAAATTATCCTTGAAGTTTTAGACCTGATTTGGATATAAACATTTCTTAGAAAATACAAAAATACCAAAATTATATACAAGAAATTTCAACATGAAACTTTCAATGTTAATACACTTAGCTGATGCAGATCCCTGGTGAATCGTCATATCAAAGAATAAAAAATTATTTGTCACTGCCTCTCTGCCAACAATGTTAACTTTCCAGATAGCCTCTAAGGGAGACTTTCCTTAGGTCTCAGTGGGATACTTATCAACATTAAGATTGTGATACATAAAGTAAGATAAATAACAAACACTAAATATCTAATACTAAAACATACATGTACATGTACAATAGTTATGAACCTTATCTGCCTGATCGTTCAAGTAAGAAAGCACATGTGCAAGCTTACAAACATCATGTCCAAGTTTATTAACTAAAGATGTAGTTAAAAGTATGTTTCAAATTAATCACTAAATGGACACAACTCTTACGAATCACTGGAACATCAGTATTCAGCACTTTACATCAATCTCATGTAAACATCAAAGTAACTTGGATTGATTTCAATAATCTGTTTCAAGCAAAAGCTTGTAAAATTGAAATTGAATATAATACTAACATATAACGAATTTCAAGAGTTATGTCCCTTACCTTAGGTCTACCACCTTAACTTATTCTTTATTTGTGATGGCAAAAGATGTCAATTTATTATTCTGTGTTCTAGATTTGGCAGATTGTTCATTATTATAACTTCTCCATGTCAATATGTGCATTGGACATTGTGGGTGCTGCATGTGGTTTTTGACTGAAAATTTGTTGTTGTAGTTTTCTTTTTTTGAAATGGTAATGAGATATTTGACCATCATCAATTTAATCAAATCTCCTAGGAAAAGGTCAGATTTCCTTCAAATATCAAATGGAACTATTCTTCCATTTCTATTGCACTAAAATAAGTTTCTCTTCTGAGTAACCAGAAAAGCTGGGTAGTTCTGATTGTTTCAAATATCTAATCACTTGAGATATGCATTTAACTTAAAAAAGAGTCATTGGAACAGCCAAACAAATAAGGCCAAGCAAAAACAAAAATTGCAGCCATTTTGTTTACATTTTTGGAAATTCATGTATAAGCCATACATTTTATTAGCCTATTTGCAGGCTGTTTCTGCAAGCTACAATGAAGCACATTACATATATCTGGATAAGAATGTCAAAACTAATAAAAAGCAGGTTCTATTTTGTTCTGTTTTGTTTTACCAGGACTGAATTGCATAAAATATCTGCCACTAGATGTATAGTATAATACTGTAACATAATAATAATAACCTCCTTTATTTGAACAGAATAGCATATTTAGTCCATGGACTAGTTTACAATATGGTCCTGTATATGTAGATATATACATAGTATACAACATAAAGAATAAAATGCAATTAAAAGTAACACAGTAAATGACATAAAGGAAAAGACAATTACTTCACATGTCTTACATATTTTTCTAGCTATGCGTCTTTGAAACTCTCAGTTGTACAATTTCTAATATTTGTTTGTATATTGTTCCATAATAAACTACCTGATACAATGATATCGTTTAAAATATTCTGTTCGGGCTCACGGCACAAATAACATTACTTTCACTCTGTCTAGTATTTCTATAACTTATTTGATGAACGAATTTAAAAACATTAAGTACTCAATAGATAATTGTTTCAAAGACTTTAACACTAGTATAGCTTTTCTATATATAAAATAATCAGGCATTGGCATTCATCTCAATTTGTAACTATAATCAACCAATCAGTCATGAAATTCATTCAACCAGGCCTAGATGGTGAGATCTGACCTAGGATCCTTACACTGTATATTGATGATTAACTACCTTAAAAACATGTATAAGTGTTTTGAAAGCACATCTTATGGACTCAATTATAATCAGGGATATAAACAAAAAATTAGAGCATGTGCAGACAAGCAGCCAGATTCATCACTGGTGACTACAAGTCCAGAGACAAAGGAAGCATCATAATCACGCTAGCCAGATTCCAACCAGAAGAACTTAAAGAATGACACACAAGCAAGGCTCACGTTCTTGTACAAGTTGGTTGAGGAACTGGTACCTACTATCGAAGCAAAAGACTATTTGAAACCAGTCAGGCAAAAACACCTCATAGATCTAAGAGATATAGTGACTTTCAAACCACCAATTTCATTGACAAATAAGTGCAGCATAATTCAAAGTGTTTTCAAGTGCCACCTAGCAAAAAAAACAATATTTGAACTCTCATTTTGTAAAGACTGTAATCGAGTGGAATCAACTTGACAACACACAGTAAATTCCACCAGCATAGAAAGCTCATCAATGACTAGTAAACCTGTTGCTTTCCCTCCCCATCGAGTATCTGTATCTGTACAGGTACCTCTTGTAGTCTTCTGTAGGCACTTTAAAGATGGGAGAGAGGGTGCTCTGTGTTTTTGTTGTGCAAAGCTGCCCAGAATATCTGGGCTCTTGCAGATGACTGCTCCTTTGTCAAGCTGGTTTCTACTCTGTTACAGTATTCAGGAAAAAGAGTTTCTATAAATGGTTATGTTACATGTAAAAGTTTCGAAACACTTACTATGGTTTATCTCATTCACAGGACAGTCAAGTGTAGCTTCTTCCTTTGCTGTTGTAGAGTTTGCAAGACCAGGTCCTTGAGCATATTAGTGGTGGAACCACAGTGATATTGACTTGCAGTCACAAATGATGAACTGTGAATCTCTCTATCTTATCAACATCACCTTTCAGGAAGGGGTCCCAAATTACTGACCCATATTTAAATGTACAGTGAACTAAAGAGAGGTAGGCATTTTTCCAGCATAGGAATAGATTCTTGCATGTGTACATAGATACTGTGGTACTTGTATTCTAATGATCAGGAACTACACTGAGATCATTGAGATCATTATCACTTGTAGTTAATTTTTTATGTATATATATTACAAACAGTAGTATTACAGATACTGTGAAGTCAGCCTCATATCTTGACCTACACTTAGAAATCGATGGTAAAGGAAAACTATTGACCAAACTTTACGACAAACGTGATGACTTTTCATTCAGAATTGTCAACTTTCCTTTCATCTGTGGCAACATCCCTTCGGCTCCTGCGTATGGAGTGTTCATATCACAACTCATACGTTATGCCAGAGGTTGCCCAAACTACGCATACTTTTTGTATCGCGCTAGAACTCTAACAAATAGGCCTTTGGAACAGGGTAATGTTGCTACAAGATTGAAGTCATCACTACAGAAGTTTTATGGTTGTCATCATTAACTTGTGGATCGTTATGGTGTATCCATCAGCACCATGAAAACTGATTTATTCAGTGGGTCATAGTTTTCATTTCCTCGTTTGTCTACCCCAGACTTGACTTTTTTATGAGCAACTCAGCGGGTGTTTCTAGAAAAGCAGAGGACGCTTACCCTACCGGTGCGCCTGGTCCATGCTCCCAGTTTTTAATTGGAGTCGGAGTTGCTCATTTACTTTTGTTACTTTGTATGTATAATTTTAGTTACTTTATGTTCTTTGTTGTGTATGTCTGTTTTCCATGTCTGGTCTTTGTCCCTGGATTACATTCTTTTGATTACCGCTATAACCTTGGTTCCCTTGATTACTTTTTCATGTAATATTTTCTGGGGTACAAGCTTGAGAGTGAAAAAAAATAATGTACCTTATTAAGGAATGCTTATATAGTGTACACATAAAATAAGGATTCCATGCTTCAGAAGCTGATAAATATGATGCTGAATGAATAAGTAATGTGAAATTGAATGACTAATGAAATAATGATTGTTTGACCTAAAATAAGGCTTCCGCGAAATTCCAATGAAATACAAAACATGATGTTTATAATGAAAGATAAAATAAGTTTGTAAAAAAATATATACCACTAAAAATCACAAAAACAAAGATAGTTCAGTTGTTGATATTATGCAGCGCCTACTTCCGTTTCTCCATGTTGTCCCAACGGTCACATGACTCTGACGTCACGCAACAGGTACTCGTTCACACACGACTTCATTCAACCTGTCAACAGAGAAAAAGGTGCTTAGAAAACAATACAGTTTACTTTCTAAATCATGCCTAGTGTCAGCTTTTGGACATTTTTGACTTAATATAATGGAAAATTATACTATTTTCAGTCGTGAAACATCGATCCTAGTTTATTGAGTGAGTTTCAGATACAGGTGAGAAAAATACTTTTTTAACTATTCAAAGAAAGTTTCCAAGTTGTTTATTGGGCCATGTCAGTCATTACTATTTCATGTCCAGTTTTATAAGCATCCATACTAATTACGATAAAATAATTGCATTTCATATAATTAAATTACAAATGCTACATAACACTGATTACCTGTTGATTACACGTGCGTTTTACGACCAGGTGAATGTTTATTTGACAGCTACTTGTTTATTTGGTATCAGAAACGGCCTCGGGTAATAAACAACCAACAATGATCTCTTAATTATTAATTTTATGGTCCAGTGGCTTGACTCAGTTTAGTTAATCATCATTGCATGATTTTTAATCAGATCGAAAAATGAAGCAGATAGAGCCATCAAGTCGAATTCATTCATGTCCACAAATATAGAAGCTTTAGAAAGTTTGTTTTGCCTGATCTGTTGCAGATCCAAAAATTCTGAAAATGAAGGGGGAGCTGCTGACAAGCCTAAAAGGGCCCTTCAGTGATTTCCATTTTTTCTATATTAATTATCAACCAAACATTTCAAGCATGGGGGATGGGCAGGTCCCTTTGGGACCCTAGGACCCCCTATGTTTATATGTTTATTAATCAGGATTTTTAAAATGATTGATTGCACTATTTTTTTTCATTGTTTTATCTTTTTTATGTATTATTATGTTTATTTTTGTGAGAGTGCATGCTGAGAATATCTCTGCCTTATCAAAAGGATTGATATCTACAGAAGAGGTTTTGTTTTCAATTACTGTTGTTACAGAATTTATTTTAAAGAAAATCAACTAAACCCTGTTTAATTTGTTATTAGGATTTTCTATCTCGTGTCATAGGCATGAATATCCATTTGCTAAAAACTAAGTTAAAAGTACTTTTCTAAGTGCACCTTCAATATTATTTACTTTTTTTAAATATGTACCCTAATTTTGAACATGTTTCTTGAAACCCAGATTATTTCAGACTTGATATTTGCTTGTAATACAGTGATCTTGCTACAAAATTAGAATAGAGGACTCTTTTAGAATGCTTAAATCACCCAATCGTGATAATACATTTTTAAGGAAAAGTCTTTAAATAGTTCTGTATTTTAAGTATTTATGTTTCAGGTACTATAAGAATTTCATTGCCTAAATATCTTAGTACAGAGATTTAAATACGAAAAGGACTTTTTTTAAATTTTCACATTCATTTTGAGGGTAGAGGGGCACATTCAAATAAACCCTCTGTTGCTAAATGACCTGAGACACTATGTTTAATTCTGAAATATTTTAATCTTTTACAGGATTTAGTGAGTTTTTCTGTTGGATTTACTGAAAAATATTGTTGTTCAAACAAATGGATTAGTATTGCTAAAAGAGTTGGTATCCAAAGGTTTGAAGTGTCCATCTCCAATATTTTTTAACCATGATGACAAAACGGTAGTACATGATTGGAAAAGTGAACCCTGATAATGCCAGCACTATGTCACATTGTGATAACTTACTGCAGCGCATTAATAGCGAACTGCCAGAGGAATGGGAGGCAAAGTTAGTCGCAGAGCAGGGCCGCATCTATTATCTCAAGTATGTTTTACCATAGAAATAAAATTTTTATTTTAATTAACTTTTTGGTACACTTACAGTTTGGGAAAATTTCAGGAAAGATACCCTTTTTTATTAAAAAAAAAAAAAAAAACTAAACGAAACAGTTTGTTCTAAAAGATAAAGGGTATAAAATTTGGTGATTTTGAAGTAAAAAGGTGTAAGAAAAATTTCGCAGAATTTATTTTGGCATTATTAGACAGACTGCTAAAATATGGCAAAATTAGCACCTTGTGAAAATTATCCAATACAAATGTATATGGTAATTTCCCCAAACCACAGTACATGTACATTTGTACATGTGTATGATCTGTCCAGTACAGATGAGAAAGAAGCTTGGCCATTTATCAAGGTATTATTGACCTCCTAAGATTGATACTTATCCTGTTTTTGTCCAAACAGAAGCTTAACAAATCAATACAGACCAACTTAATTGGAAAAGTTTATCAACACTTCAACAATACAACTCACTGTTTGATTTGACACAAACATGAAACGCAAATTGATAGAAAATTTTGATCCATCAGATAAAACTTAATAAACTGAGAAACTTCAGAAAATTTCTTTAATAGAATGAACAGATGTATTGATCAATTTCAGGATTGTAAACTTGATCTCTCTAGTAGGTTAAGGAAAGACAACTTGGTCCAATGTGCTCAAGTTAAGCCATGGAGAGCACTTAACAGCACATTTTTTATCTACAATGTTGAAATCCATACTTTTCTCTGTAGACTTTCATTCATTACATGTATGTCTACCCTCACTTTGGTGGGGAATCATATTGCTTTTGTCATGTCTGTATGTCCCCAAATTTCAATAAAGCATCATCCATCTAAAAATTATAGCATCACATTTGTATTGGACCCTATGGGATGTTCTTTTGGATAGCATCCTTGTAAAAAATGTAGCATCAGAGAAATGTGATGCTGTATGGCCTGGGGAGATCACTGGTCTGTCCATCACACTTTAGTAAGTGCAACATCTCAGAAACTATTGCACTAAATTTCATTAAACTTTGTTGGTAGTAGCTAGGATGATATGTAGTGCAGTATGCATGTTACTAGGAATTTATGAATTTTTTATAGCCCTGTTCCCTGCATGAAAAACTTAAACAAATGTATTATTTCCGTGGCCTCATTAAGTCTCCACTAATCTGATTATAACAAGAGTTATACAACAAGATTTCTGCAATAAACAATACTATTAAACTGTATATGGTCAATATTCCAGGGCAAGACTGGAATAATTGTCCAGAACATGAGTAACTATAGCTATAATGATTTCACATTACTTGATGATAAGCATGAATTATATTTCTGTTACTGATTTGGCAACCATTACAAAAGGCAACTTTACCAAACATAACGATGATCGTTGATGATGTAATTAGTTGGTAATATTCAATTCTGAACTTGGCAATTGTTTTGATTTTCTTTTGTTTGGTCATCATTGGCTGTATTGATCAATGCTGAACAGTCTTTTGGAAAAGAATATGAATTGTGATTTTCTGGAAAGCCTCCAAAAAGTTTGATCCTTGTTCCACTGGGCAATGTACAATGTATTATGCTTTCATCTCTCTTACTTGAAACATAGGATCCACCTATGGAATCAATGATGCTCTTTTAGCAAAATGTACAAGTTCTTATGTACAAATTCACTCTTGCTTCCCATCATGAAATATTATGAGGGAGAAGCCAGTTGTTTCCCTCTTTATTTGTCTATGCTCTGACCCTGAATATTTTGGAATGAAGTTTATTTTATGTACATGAAGATGAGGCTGATGTTTATGGAATTGTCAATAAATTTAGATCTAATTTTGATTAAAGTATAGACATACTTTGTTTGATCTCTCAGGATGCCAGTAATTGGCATGAAAAATATGATTCTAGCATATTGACTTAAGTATTGATGAATTGACCCTTAGAAAAAGTATTGGACCACACTCAGATAAATTAGCATAACACTTCAGGTTATTGACTGAGTTATATGGAAAATAGCAGCAGTAAAACTTCAAATCAGATTAAGAATTATCAGAAAAACTTAAACTTTGCTTCACCTCAGTATAAAGGCATTAGATATGATATTTCTTCATGTCAATGTACTGGCTTAAATTGTACCCCCTCTAAGGTACCATGTATGTAAAAATGGAAATAACTAATTTGATCAATGAAATACCCAATACTCCAAGAAAGATATCTCATATGTAAGGAATTTTATATTGAACTTACTAACTAGTAATATGTAATTTATGTGTAACTGAATTGCTGCTTTTTTTCTCAACACTTTTATCTTAGCAAGAATATAACACATTTTGTAACTCTACAAAAAAGCCTTGAAATACTGTTTGCATCATACATATGAATAAAAAAAATTGGCATATATACATGTCCTTTTGAAGAAAATGTGGCAGGATAAAATGTTAGATGTTTGATGCAATAGATAATTTCTACTTTGCTGGATTATAGTACTATTAACAAAGTATTCATGTAAGAATCAGGCAATTAAGGCGGTAGACCTAGGGTAAGGGACATAATTCATGAAATCAGTGATATGTTTGTTTTATATTCAATTTCACCAAAGCCTCTCCCGCTTCCGTTTGAAACAGGATAAAATGAATCCAAGTTAATTAGATGCTTACATAAGATTGATGTAAAATACTGAATACAAACGTTCCAATGATTTTTAAGAGTTGTATCCCTTACCCTAGGTCTACCCCATTAAGCAGTGGATGAATGTCTTAAAACAAACAATAGTGCTTGTTCATAGGGAAGTTTTTGGATGCTTTATTTCAAGGAAATGAAATTTATGAAAAAAACTTGCATTTTTTCTTATACAGATCTGTTCTTAGCTTCTGTTAGTAAACAAGGCTCACAATACATTCATATGGGCGACATAATGCAAATTTTCATTTTCAATCTTCCACTTTATGAATCTTCAATCATATTTCTTAACATTCATCATTTGAGAGATTGTTTGACATAGTTAAGTTGCTATTTGCAGGGGGTTTAGAGTTTTTCAATTTTGATGAGTCTGTTATCTTATAAATCAGAATTTGATGTAATTTACAGTGAAAGTTGTGATGGAAGTCAGTGCCTGTAGAAAGATATATAAATGTAACTGAAGTTTGATTGATTAGTGCTTTGTACATTTTTATTTTAATTGGGTAGAAAATTAGTAAAAAAAAGTCAAAATAAAATTCAAAAGTTCAGAATTACCTTGATAGTTTTGAGTATAGCCATTATGCAATGACAGGTCCAGAGGGGTCTTAATATCCCCCAATATTGCTGGAAAATTTTGTCTATTTCATGGGGAAATAAATGTGTTAATATTAGCCTAATCTCAAACCACCACCTCCCCACAAACACCCTCATTTTCAAAATCTCTGAATCTGCTGCATTATGTATCTTGTTCAATGAAACATTTTGCCGAAACTGATTTCGTTCCAGGGGGATGTCTGCACTTACTGGAAAAGAAAATTCACTCTTTGTGGTTACGATATTGCATTATTTGATCAATATCATTTCACTGCATGTAGGTATGATTAAGTGCTTCTCCCTTTCTTATACTGATGTAATGAAGTGAAAGTAATGTTGGAATTTCTCTCATTCAGAATTTTTAATTGCTTTTCAAACCTACATGTTCTGGTGAATTATTCAACACAATAGATATCTTCTTGAGCAAGAAGTAATTAAGTTACCAATTATTTTAGTTTTCATTTAATTCACGGATATGGTTTTCCCTTTTTGAACATATCTAGTGGCTATAAGAGGTGGGCATGAATAAGTATTGAAATTAAATTGCAACACCATAAGTTGATAATTTTTACATCTCATTTAATTTTCACTGTTAGAAATGTTTTGCTTTTTATTTCACTGTGAAATTAGGTAGTATTATTGCTTTGCTTGATGTTTAAAAGTGGAATTAAACATGAGATGGAATTGATGAATGACTCAAAAATGTCTGTACAAAACTAAATATGTTAAATTATTCTGCAAAAATAGAAAGAAAGAAAAAAAAAGACTAAGTGAGTCATTCAGAAAACATTTAGTGATTGGGAATACCTGGTGCATACATGTATAATAAATAGAAACCTAAATACCAGCAATCTTTTGCATAAAAAATAAAAGCTGTGATTTTTTAGGGGAGAGAACTCACTGACATTGGCTTGATTGTCTCTCGTATTCTTTTTTATTGTCTTTTTTTCTAACTCCTTTTAACCTACTTGATTGATTTTCATGATTCTTTGCAGGAATATTTTTATGCACCTGTCATTTTGATTTTTGATTTGAATAGAATTGATGTTTTCTTGAGCATAATATGTATTATGCTTTTTACTCTAGTAGGGTGACACATTTTGAATCAGCAACTCCTTTTAGACTGCTGTATGGATCTATATGTATTGTGACTTAGAGGAATTATTTTCATGAAACTGTTTATGAATCATGTCATGTGACTGGCATGGCATTGTTATATACATGTTTTTTTTTATTTTTTATTTCTTTTTGAATATAGTCAGGGTTTTACAACATCTCCCTTATTATATACATGTTTGTACTAATACTTATATGGGATCAATAAGTTAAGGTATTTTTTGGAAATAAAAAAAATATATATGTCTATGAAAGGGAATAGGAGGGTAGGTCTCAGTGGGGGTATCTTTTTATGAGCTATGCTCAGAGTAGTTTTAGTTAGTTTAGAGGATAAGAATAACATTTTCAGCCCACAGCAATATTTTATCATATTTGTTCTGCCTACTTGTTAAGAAGAGAAACCAAATAGTAGGGAGTGCAGAATACTTTAAAAAAGTTCAAATAAGCTAAAAGTTCATCTTTGGCTTTTACAGATATGGACTTATTTATATAACCTGAAGTACATACATTTTGTCAAATTGAACTTTTATAGGGCTATAATGGGACATCTAGGACTTCTGTTAGTATCTCCATTCACAAGAAAGATCTAACTATGTGAATTTTTTGGTAGCATAAATATTTCACAATAATATTTGGTTAGAGATTACTGTAGGCAACTGAAAGTCAGTGGGAAAGCTATGATGTACTGAAAGTTGTTAATTATGCATTGATTAACTCTAGAAGCCAGCATTAATGTCATTGAAAATATATTGAAGTAAATTCAATTTCAAGCAATAATTGAATGACTTATTTCAACATTGGGAAGCCTTTGTCAGGTGTTGGTATATTTAGTGTCTGGAATGTTAAGATTCTATGGATAAGCTGTGGTAAGTAAATGTACATGTACATGTATGTATTCATTATGTGTTTGAAAATCAGCTGATTAAGAATAACACATAAAAAAGCTACTGTTTTTTTTTGTTTTTTCGAAACAAACCCACAAGCAGTTATCGTGAGTTCAGATTTACTTTTAATGGTGGAATGTCCTAGACTTTTCCCATTTTCAAATCGGGAGTTCACTAGAGGAAACAATAAAGTGTCAAAGAAACAAGATAGCAGGACCCAGGTAAAAAAAAATGTTTATGGTACAGAAATTGAGAGTCCTACCCATGCAAATTTGAACTCAAGGTAGTCATTTATACTGGGGTATATGACTGTCTTTTGACCAACATACTATTGTACTAAATGTATACCACTGTCTGTACATTTTGCTTTTATTTGCCTATTTTTGTTGTTTGTTTACAGATTTATCATTTCTGAGTTATCTAACTGTTTAACACAAGCAAAAAATGGAGACATCCATATCCTGTACTATAAGCTATTGAACTGCTTGAAAAAGTTTTGCAATGCAACCATTTAGAATTGGTGCCATAATTACACATGTATTTGTAAGATTATATATATTTATTGATGTACTATTTTAAAATGTCAGTAAGTTTGGATTTTGTTTTTAAATGTCCTTTGCATAGATAGAAGGTTTGATAGATTCATATCTATTCATAACAGGAGTGTTTAATGACATTGTTTGTAAAAACCTCACTTTTAAATATCTATAAATGTAAAAACATTCTCTTTGTGCTTAAGATATGCAGTGTACCACTCCAGAAGACCTGTTCACTATCCTTTAGGTAGATAGACATAAATTGCTTTTCATAAAGTTACTGCCCTTGACTTGAATTTCAGTCATGATAGGATATTGATATGATTCACATGAATGAGTTGTTCTATTTTCTTATTATATTTGTTTGTGTCTATTGAGTTCTTGATCAGTATGTCATACTCATGTACTTAATCTTGTCTCTTTAAACAATGTAACTTGTCACATGATTTGAGGGGGTCTTTATTCCATTCATTTTGTTCCTGTCAGTTTACAAATGTACATTGTTGAAAAATATTGTCAAAATTACAGACTAACTTCAAAATTTAATTCCCATGGATATTTTATTTCAAAGAAACAACACTTTATCAATCAATTTGATGATGTTGTACATGTATGCCTAGTGCTTATCAGAGGACTTAATGGTACATTCCATACAGAGCTTTGTTGTTCGGCACTATCAAAAAGCATGTCTCAGATAAAATTTATGAAAATTTACAAAAGCAGCAATACAATTCCTTCAGAGTTGTAGGTAAACTCAAAAATATCTAGGACAGGTTCAAATTGAACTGATTTTTATCATTGTGTGTCTAAGTTTTTAACCCAGCATTTGTCTGGAAGCTCTTAATATTTCAAGCTCAATGGCAAAAACAGCCTAAACTATACTGTCTTTTTGGAAGAAAAAGTGACTGGTACAGATCTACATATTTTGACTCCCTAAGAGGTCTTGTGGTGCATCATGCACCACCAGACCTCTAATACAGTCTTTGCCCTCCTGATTTCAGACAACGAGCCCCTGACCTTAATCTGCAAAAGAATTTTTTTAAATAGGATTCACTATTTTTTCTAATTTTACAAAATTTCTGCAAGCCCACCACTACTTTTACCAGCATTGGCTGGTGGGCTGGTCCCAATTTCGAAGACTGCTAATACACCATGGTTGCCCTCTTTGCACTCTAAGAGTGTGCAACATTTGTAAGATAGAGTGGCAAATGACTGGATTTTTGACATTAGGAAAAGAGTTGTCTTCCTGGTTGTTCTTATGAATTAGCGTATCAACAGTCATGCTGCTGTTCAAGAGCCCATCTTGTAAAACATCCTTAGAATACTTTTATGTGAAGCTGCAGTTTTAAGTTTGATGTTAACAAGTTTCAGTCAATGTTAATCCTTAAGGGCTGTAACATTAAATATCTGTTAATGGACACAAAGTTCTAATTTTAAGTTGAATTGGAGAACCAGGTCAAGTTTACCTCATAAACACCTACACGGTATATCATATTTGGTAGTAGATTTTGGTAGTTGAGATCAAGATTTGATAGAGAAATATCTGGTAGATTTAAAGGTGTGAATCTTTATCTACTATGAATACTCCAATAATCAGGTATGAAATCTGTTGTGGATGATTGGACGACAGTTCATAAAAATATTTAAATTCCTTAGGGTTTTGAATTCCAATGTCATAAAAATTGGCTATATTTGGGCCTTGTTTTATAACTGTCAGTTTTTAAGATTTTGAAGTCATCTTTTTATTTTCATATTGACAGGAGAGGGACAGAACCTATCAGATAAAAGCAAATTGTAAAGAATTATTTCTTTAAAACTTGTAAACATTTCTGACTAGATAAAAGTTTCAAGCTAGGACAAAATGAGCTGAAGCATGGCCTTTAACATTTTTTAAGTGGAGTCAGAGTTTCTCATTTACTTTTAATTCTTTGTGCAGAGGATGCTTACCCCACCGGTGCACCTGGTTCATGCTCCCAGTTTTTAGTGGAGTCAGAGTATCTCATTTACTTTAATTCTTTGTGCAGGGGATGCTTACCCCACCAATTCAACCTGGTCCATGCTCCCAGTTTTTAGTGGAGTCAGAGTTTCTCATTTACTTTTAATTCTTTGTGCAGAGGATGCTTACCCCACCGGTGCACCTGGTCCATGCTCCCAGTTTTTAGTGGAGTCAGAGTTTCTCATTTACTTTTGTTTCTTTGTATGTATTATTTTGGTTATTTAATGTCCGTTGTTGTGTGTGTCTGTTTTCCTTGTCTGATCTTTGTACCAGGATTGCGTTCTTTTGATTTCCGCTAGAATCTTGGTTCCCTAGATTACTCTTTAGAGCTTAATCTAGTTGATAAGCATGTACCAAATTGCTAATTCAATAAAATTAAACATCGCTTCATAGGTATTAAGGAAGAAAACTACAACATAGAGCTGTAACCAAAGGATTATATAAGAGCTTACATTGATACCATTTTTTGTATGTACAGGATATAATCAATTTGTTCTATATTTATGCAAATCATTGTTTGCACTGACTATTACTTGTTTTTTAAAACCTTATGTTGCTAATTCTGTATGTTATTTTTTGCAATATCTGCATTCTGTTACGCCCACAAGATTTCACAATGATTATAAAATACTTAAAGGATTGAAAAGTCAAATTTTTATTTTACCATCCACGTTGTAGATAAATTTGATTAATATTCTTTGGTCATCATAAGTGATAGGGCAAACAGCAGTCTCACTCTTTCTGTATTCCATATGAAAATGCAAAGTTGGAGCCTCAGTGAGTTTATTGTTTTGTTGTTTACATTAAGTAAAACGTGTTAATATTTTTATGATATTCAAATGTCACAAGTTATTAAACTGATTTTCTATGATTCCTTTAGAATATTTGGCTGCTTGACATGGTCAGTAATTCTAGCTATCATCCTTCCACCCTACCAGTGCACCTGGTCCATGCTCCCAGTTTTTAGTGGAGTCTGAGTTGCTCATTTGCTTTTGTTACTTTGTGTGTATGATTTTAGTTACTCTATGTTCTTTGTTGTGTATGTCTGTTTTCCGTGTCTGGTCTTTGACCCTGGATTATGTTCTTTTGATTACCGCAATGACCTTGGTCTCCTTGATTACTCTTCCATGATATCATAAGTTGTTATTGGGGAACATTTTATAGACAATGCCACACAAACACACAACAACTAATCACAATGTCAAATTTTTTTATCACTTACTGGTATCATATACCATGGTGTGATATCACAATTATAACTCCAAACAGGATGTAGATAAAACAACAAAGTTATAGAGAAATATACAGTAACCCTTCTTTAAGACTAAAATGCTAATAGTCTTACTGTCAATCTTAATTTATAAAATTTTTATCAAATATTTATTCACTAACCAATCTATACAACAGATTGATAGTTAACAGTGTAGATTTATACATTTTGTAAAATAAATATTAGTACAGAGAGACTTGTAGCAAATATATCCTCCCATATATTCTCAAACACAGGCCAATGTCTCGATGCTGGACAATGTGTGATCTCTGAGAACTGAGTTAGTTTGATATTGAGTGTAGTTGAATGATTGTTGTGGCTTTGTCTTTTATTAACTGAGAAGTTCAACAAAACATTTTATTGTTGTGTAAACAAAATAATGACTTCTGTATTAGAACATTCGTTTAAATGCAAACCACAATTGAACTTAAATAATTTACACTTGTTGACTTCATATTGACGAAGGTTTGTATATAATTCATCTTGTTAATTTGTTTGGTTTTTCATGTTAGAACTTATTTTATCTACATAATTAAATCATTACAAAAAGAAAATTGGATAAATTTCACAAGTTTTGGCAAACTGAATAGGTCACGGAAGTAATGTTCATATTGAACCCATTTTAAACCCTTCTATCTAATGCTTTGGTCATGTTTTATGACCAAGCAAGTCACATTATCTGAGTGGTCAAAGTGGTACCAAAAGTTAAATTGAGCTGTGATTATTTCAATGAAAATTTTGGTTACCCACTGGATAATTTATTCTAAGAGCTCTTAAATATTTATTTTATTAGTTGCCCAGGAATAACTGATAGAATTATTAATTAGATTAGAGTTATACACCCATATTCATATAGTCCTTATTTTTATTTGAGCAACAAGCACATCCAGCTTTGTACTGACAGCCAAGGCTAAATCTCTTACATGGCTATCTCTCAGATCTTTAACCTGCAAGAAACCTATGTTGTCTTACTATCAGCTTAATAATCCTGACTCAAAGACTGTTCATCCTACCTTCTTCACACTGTACACTTGGCAGAAAAGCATCCACTGCTGAATTTAGATATAACCTTACTAAATATTGAATATAAGACTTTCTTCACATGTGTATAGATGCTTGTACTACCACAACAACTAGTCACTAGAAGTGGGAGCTTCATTATGTAATATATTATGGACTATCATGAAGTGTACTTTGGTTTGTTGTTAAAGGCCAACAAACCAATTTTGACTGCAATGAATTGCAATATTACAAATCATCAATTAATCACAAAATTAAAAGATTCCCTTGTAACAGAGAGATCGAACCCAGTAATTCTTTTTTGAGTGGGATCTAATGTTCTTGGTAAATTTGTGTATCTTATCATTATATGTTTATCAACTTACAACTCACAACCAGTGCTTTATAACATTTCTAAAATCTGTAACCAATCATTTTGTTTATAGATTTTTCAAGATCCAAGTCTTCCAAAATTATGAAGGAACTTTAAAATGATGGAATGTAAATGCAGTTTTAATGTTTAATGTCAGAGAGACCATAATAAATATAAACAGGAGAGTCTAATATGGGTTATGTTATAGATCTATCAGGCTAACAGATATTCATATCTTTATTAGTAGTATAATAAAACTGATATCATACATCATTGTTTTTCTCAGGATATGACAACCTTATATATAACATACTATACAGATCTTCATATGCTAGGTGGGCCCCTGTTATCAATTTGCAAAAAATGAAGTGTATTTTTGTGTGTAAATGCATGCATTGAGATGAGTTTATCAATATCCCCCCCCCTTTGGTGATTCTCTGGATCAACCACTGCCACTGTCATAAAGTCTGTAAGGAACATTACAGGTCATAAAAACTTGTATAGACCAGTAGCTATAGGGGGCTTCAAGTGTTTAAAAATATTAAAACAAGCTTAGAGTTGGTAAAGCACTATTAATGTCTGAAAATTTTGTCAAAATAACACACTACCAAAGCCCTTAAAATATTTGTGACTATGGACCTGGTATATGTATCTTAATCTAAAGAACATTTATATGCCTAAAACTTTTCATGGCACAAGAAGAAAATGAGATTTGTGGTCCACTTTCTCTGTAGGTGTCTATTACTTCAGCATGATCGATACTAGATAGATATGGATATAATGTCTGTTTGTTCTATGGCTGATCCTTTGCCAAGGCCTTTACTGGGTTTATTATGGAACACTTACATAAATGTCTTCTGCTCAAGGTTAGAAATCTTGATCAAATTTGTTTTCATCTTGTTATGGTAATTTCAGTGTGACATCAAACTTTAAATTTCAGTGCATGAATAAAGACAGATTAGATCCTAAATCAAATAACTGCAGTTGCACATGCTGTGACTGGGAAAGGAAAAATATATTCCTCAGATTTATAATCTACTTTCGTCACTTTAGTTGGTATGAAAGTACATGTACCATTAAGGCCAAAAAAAAGTAATATGTCTGTTTCCTGCTTCTCTACATAGTCCTTAGTGTTTGTGCCTATCCTGAATTTGGCTCAAGAACGGTTAAAGTCTAAACTACAGATGTTTCCCCATTAACTAAATGTATGATGTTTTACAAAATAAAATAATTTTCCTACCTACCTACCCTAATTTTTTCTTGCTGGTAGCAGGAAACAAGACTATTAATTTTTTTTTAAATTAGGAACTCGATCTTCAAGTTGTCTGAAGAATCATACAGTCCCTGGAAAATTGTGACAATCATGTCTTTTATTTTTAAGCTTCACAGGAGTAAATTAAGCAACAAAAGTCTTTTTAAAATAATTGGTCATTTTAGCTAATCCTGTCTGTAAAAATTATGTATGATTTATTAAAAGGCTTTCTGCGATGAAATAACTATACATAACCAAAGTGCATCTTACCATCGAAGTATTATACTACCATGATTATACTATGTATGAACCTAATCTTAGCTGTTGAATATTGTAATCCCAGTGTCAGACAGTCCTCTTGGCAACAAAAACTGCAGAACCTGATTTTAGGGTTTTTGGTTAAAATATATTTTTAAAACAAAGAAAAATGGTTGACAACAGTTACAAAAGAAAACTATGGTCTTTTGTAGACTACATTGACTGTAACAGAAAATAAGTTCATCCTTTCCTAATATACCATAGAATTCTGTCATACAGTTCTGTGTAAGCAGGTCAATATTTATTCACTATTGCAAAGAACTCCTTCAATTTCTGTTGTCTTTCTTTGGTGTATCTTAGTTTTTTCTGTATCAGATTTTCTGCATGAAACTCTCATATTTAGATTAAGTTTATAGTTTTATTAGGTTTTCTTCATATCAGATGCTATGACATGCAAACTCCCATGTTTTCTAGCTAGCTGTTATTTTATATCCATCCTAATGTTAGATAAATCTGTTGGCATTTTGAATTCAGATAACTCTTCCTGTAATTCTTCTCCAATACATAATGGCTTCCAAACACATTAGAGACCAAGCTCAGTCAAGCTTCCAGCAGATAAAAGTTTCTTTATGGCATTATGAGGCAATCTCCATTATTCTAATGACCCTTTTGTCACAAAATGGTGTGATTATAGCTTTTGATCCTGTAGCATTTCTTTAAGGTAGTTGTTTTCAAGGACAGGTGAAGATTAATAGGTAATAGATAGGTGATTACAGGTGTGGAAAGGACAAGTGACCATAATGACCTCATAAAAACTTTATGTGTCATTGTCCAGAGACTGTCCCTATGACTATTTAGCAACTACTGCAATAGAAAAATACAATGCAAGCAAAATGGTTTCTCTTTTCCCCCCTTTACACAGTAGAAGTTGGCATCCATTTGCATATGGTGATCAAAATTTTCAAACAAACCCATTTATATATTACTTGTTGCAGGTATTATGTCAAAACATTGAAGGTTTATGGGAAAACAAATGTAAACCATCAATTACAATATAAAGAGTGCAATGTATGGCTTTATTTGAATATAGTACACTACTGGTAGTCTAATTAATATTGAAACTTTCTAATGAGGTGAATGTAGCTGTGACATGAATGGAAGGTCAGCAGGTTGTCCTATAAGGCCTCTGTTATAAGTACTGGTAATAAGAGGACACATTAGTTCAGGGGTCAATAGATGAACCATATAAGGTTGTATACCACTGTAGATTTGTGGTCATCAGGTTTCTAGGTTTCTGAGGTCCACAAAGTGCTGGCCTTATAATAATGAGGTCAACACAGCTTCGTGGTTTAAGCCCATATTTGTTAAGGTTTTTAATGTCCTTTTGTAGCCTTTAGTTTCTTAATAGAAATTAGGGGTCAATTTTCTCTGGCCACACCATTTTGTGATGGTATGAGGCCTTAGTTAGCAAATTCCCCCTTATTTTCTCATACATTTAAGTATTAATATTTGTTGCTATCATGATCATGGCTTATTGCTGGATGTATCTTACTGGTTTGATTTTGTTGTTATTGTTGGCTTGGTTTTGTTTTTTCACATGTTGTTTATATTTTTACATCCAGTTTTGCATTTTACATTTTATCTTATGTATACAATACTGACAGTGAAATTTTGACAAAAAATATATCAGTTGGCCAGTAAGTATAGGCTTCTTAGTCTGGTGACCACATGCTTTGCATAACATGGGTATTTTTAAAAACCAACAACAATTGATTTCAGCTACGATTTCCTGGCTCTGGGATCATCACTCTATCAAATGTTAATAAAGAAATGAAAATAGTGAAATGTGTTGGAAGTTAAAGATAATATTATTGACAACATTATTACATTTGACCCAATAGCCATTAAAATAAATTTCCTGTGATCGTTGATAGAACTGTTATTTTTCTCTCTAAATCAGATTCATCTTGGGCAAATTATTGATTCCATTGAGTACCATAATGGCATAAATAGTGTTGACAATTTAATATAAGTGGCAGGAAAAACAGAACATGTTGAATTTTTTTTTACCCTGTTGGTTTTATTTGATCATGAATTTTAACTTTTCCTATTTCACCAATTCTTAAAGTAATTGAATACAATAAAATTGGTTTTTATACCCAAAGAGATATGTGTGGTTTATTAAAACACCTTAACTGTCTAAACATTTTGTCGCATTTATCTCGACTCCCAAAGGATTGAATTCAAAGATGTAAATGAAGTATACATTGTGGACAAATTTTGTTGCTATCCAATTCGTGTTTTGTGGGACTTCACCATTTTTTGCTTTTTCAAATGATAGAAAAGAAATTTGTCACAAAATTTATCGCTCCAATTGGATGAATTGATTTCAAATGGTGTATGTGGCTTATATAAATGGGGCATACATTGTTTACAAGGGTTTTCCTCAATTGAATGTATGCTGTAGTAGTTGGGCAATACATAGCATGACAATGTGTGCAGCTTCATGTTTTATCAGTTACTGCAAACATTAATTTTTCGTGGTATACTGATTTTCGATTTCTTCACAGTGGACAGATAACCATGAAAAATAATACCCAAGATGTGGATTTGTTAACACTACATATCACTAACCATTTTTTGACACTGCAAAAAATCAATACCCACGAATATGTTCATTTGACAGAATCCGCAAAAATGTAGCAACTGCAAAAAATTTACAATAATCATAACTATGTGTAATTGCTGGTACTAACAATACATAGCTTGATAATTGTAATTCATCGGAAACTCCAATAGTTGGCTTTGTTTTTACCATTTTTGGGCCCCAAAAAAAATGTCAGTTTCTGGCTACCCTACTTACCTTAGTTTTTTGTGCCTACCCGAAATATTTTATTGCCATTTGGCTCAAGCACTTTTAAAGTCTAGATTACTTCCCCATTAACTCAATGTAAAAAGTTTTTGTAAAGTAAAATAATTTCCCTAACTACCTACCCTATTTTTTTCCTGCTGGTAATAAGAAGCAAGACTATTATTTGTTTTGGCTTCATAGGAAATAAAATCTTAACTTGATTATGCTGCAGTTTACAATAAGAAGACTTTATACAATGTATCAAAGATGACCAAAAAAAATATACCCGGTAACCTAATTTTGAAATGGGTTATGGAGACCTATATGATATGTAGATGTTAAAGCTAGATTAAAAAATGAACTAAAAAGGTTGGACTTTAATAAAATGTAAAAATGGGCAAAATGGTTTTAAAAAAATTGAAGAACAGAGGAGTTGAGCTTTACTTTTAAAATTTTAACTGATTATAAGCAGTAAATGATAGGAGTATAAGTGAAAGTTCGTCCTTGAATGAATATGCAAAGCATTATCCATTGTACAATAAGAAGAAATTGTAATGGATATGCAATGTACAATTCATATGGTTGTGTAATGTTTGCCTATAAATAAGGACACCCTACTATAATTGACCAAATTGGCAAGAGAGCAAAAGATTCGTGATAATACTTATCTGTTATATTGACAAATTGTCAAAAGTATGTCTGGGTTAAAATGCTGTTGATAAATACATAAAACGACAACAACCCTCAAAGGCTTCAGAAGTCACAAGATTATTTGAAATGAAATTAACAACACAAAATTCTTCTTTGAGGTCATTTCTTTGAAAAATAAGTACATGAATTACCATTTTTGCTGTCTAAATTTTATGACTGAATTAGTTTTGGGTATAAGTCTGTATTATGTTAATTTCAATAATTAAATGCTGATGGGTATATTACAATTTTTGTATGTCTGTCTGTCTGTTGTTTCACACAATTTTTTTGTAATCTGTTGATAAGTTGATTTTTTAATCAGCATGCAAGTTTCATTATTTGGCTTCTATGCAATCAGTTCTATTTCCTCTTAGTTTAACCAAACCAAATTTTTTGATTTGACAAATTCAAACAGAAAATTTTGCTACTTTTCACTTTCCTTTCAAAATTTGGAAATTTCCATTTTGTTAAAATGTCTCACTTAATAAAAGTGATAAAAAATCAACTCTAGTTCTCTGTATATATGATTGAAAATTCTGGATAAGATTTAATCCTCAAGTATGTCTGATCTTATCTCATAATGAGCTTCCTTGATGTGCATCATAGATATTAATTTTGATAAAGCAATGTTCACACATAATCGACAAATTTTTTTCCTGTTGGGGACATATATCATTTGTTATTACTAGATAATTTTATTGGTGATTTTAACATTCCCCTGTTGGGTGACAATATTACATTGAAATGTGTGAGTTTTGTAGGTAACATCTTAACTAACTATATACAATCCTTGTTAGATCAAGGGATAAATATATGCTTGAGGTGTTGGGATCATCATTTGGAAATTTAAATGTGTTAAGCACATATTGAAGGTGGTTGTATGAGCCTTACTTACAACCATGATTTTAAAATGAGGGATATACTGGTTTTTTACTTGAAAAAAAGTATTTTTATAATAATGCTTTAAAAATGGAGTTTGGCATACAAAATGATAAAGTCTGCAAATTTTTTGGTTTTCTTGTGCTCTAAATGCCGATAATTTCTATCTTAGGGCTACTGAATATTGTCAATTTCCAATGACAATATTACAGTATCATCTGTATACTTTGTCAAGAAACAGAATATCCACCTATGTAACCTTCATGTTGGAACGCAAATAAGGCTGTCACCAGAGTCTTCCAAAGTTTCCTCTCCTGGGACCAATGTTGGACTTGTCCCCATTGCTAGCCTTTCTCTCTTAGGTCCTTTTCTGTGGATCTTCGCCATGTTTCTCTTGGTCTGCCTCAATTTCTCTTCCTTGGTGGTATCAGTCTTATTGCAATCCTTGGGATGGCATCTAGGTGCATCCTGCAGACATGTCTGATTCATTTTCATTTCTTTCTTGTGATGATTTGGGATAGAGGTGTGGTGTCTGCCCTCTTGTATAGTTTAGCATCTGATATGGTTTGTGGCCAAAAGATACTCACAATTCTGTGGAGACATCTAGTCTTAAACACCTCAAGCTGGTTTATGATGGCTGTTGTTGTCTTCCAGTTTTAAATGTTTGAACATCATATCTTAACTACCCTATGGAGCTCTCTGTAATTTTTTCTGCTGTTACTCTGTATTTCTCACACCCCTTGCACATTAAATGATGCATCCTTCAATAAAATAGTTCATTACACATTTAGTTCTTCAAAACTTTTTGAGATATGCAAAATATTTATACCACTTATCAGATTATGGCTAAAGAAATGAATGTTGAAACAAAAAATCATTCTGACATATACACCACAAAATTAAAAAAATACTTAATTTTTAGAATACCTTTTTAGTTTCCTGGTAGCTCAAATCAGTGTCTTTATTTCAAGACATTTCTCATTGTGCTTGAAATCCACAAACTCAATTAGATTTCAAGTTTCATGGTGTCAGGCTATGATCTTGCTGAAACTGTGTCAGGCTATGATCTTGCTGAAACTAATTAACATAACAATTTTTTTTTTTTTTGTGTTATTGCTCAATTTTTTTCCTTCATTTTTTTTCCTTGCAAATTTAGAGTAGCAAAATTAATTGTGTTATTTCTAGCCAATTCATACTTTTCCTATGTCATTTTTCCCCATAAACTATCCACTGTAGTGTCTTCATACATCAATTAGGATAAAAAAAAAAGGGTCAAAACATTAACAATGAACATCGGTCATCTCAGGTTACGACAATGGTTTAATTATTAGTCTCATGTATTAGTAATAGGGTAACTCTGTCATCTCTGACATTTACGGGTTTAGGCTATTAATGACCTACTTTTGATATCATGAATAAGACTTTTGACCTGTTTTGTAGAATGGAAAAAGTCTTGAATGAAATTTTAAGTAGCAGTCTTTATAAAAATCAGACATGAGGTGATTCATGCATGTCAAAAACCCACCAACTTCACTTTTATTTCTTATTCAGAAACAGCTATGGACCTCATAACCAGTCTTAGTTTTTCATGTGGATGTTGCACTTTTGAGATAAAATTTGTATAGATTTTACACGAAATTAGCACTTTACAAGAGTTATCATTCTTGATTTGGTTTGATTTTGGTTGATTTTAGTGGGAGGTTAAACTGTAGTTTTCACAAAAGTACAGATATAAATACAGAAAAGACCATTATCACATAAAAATATAGCATATGTAGACCAAAGAATCATCATTTGTTCCGTGGGGTTTACTACACCACGAATCACCTTACCGTAGGCAGTGTCTGAATTTTGTATGGACCGGTATTTAAACAATGGAGCCTTGAATTTCAAGGTTGCCATCACATTTGTTAAGTGAAATCCAAGTGTAAGCTCCATTGGTTATGTTGCAATGGTTAAGCATCATGGGCATCACATGCTGTTAAAGTGAACTCAATACTAACTGCACCAAAAAAAAGAAAAAAAAATGTCTCTACATTTATTTTAAAAATTCTTGCCTTTTTTGAAAATTTTTACTTTGAACAGAACAGTCATTAAAGTGTTTGGGTATGACCTACAAAGCTACATGTATAACATATCGAAGTGAATTATTACTAATGGAATGAACAATTTTCCATTAATATTTTCATGGCCTTTAAAGATTTGTCTTGTGCTTATGATATTTCACAAATAGTTGATAGATTGAAAATCAAATATTAATGAAATTTCATATGTTTTACCTCACAGATAAGAAAAAACCTACCAATAAAGTTTTTAGAGTATTTTGTTTTATGACTGTCATTTAAAAGGTTGGGTTTGAGTATACCAAACATTTTTACCAGTACTTGAACAGTAATTTGACATGTAGTACACATCATAATTCAACTGACTTGGAGACATCTAAGGACATGAGCATTCCCACAATAAAATCATAAGTAATATCTAGGTAACCATGAAGTGGAAGGTGATTCAGATCAATCACTAAATACATATACTTTCACTTGTTTGTGTTCCAATATATGCATTACGTAACTTCATTTACATTCTATGAGTAATGTCAGGTCATTATTTACTTACTTGGTCTTCAAAGTTAGATGTTTTTTTTTAGGAAATCTCTTTGGTTGCATATTGGAAGTACAACAGTATGAATAAACACTGTCTAGTCTTTTATTTTGTTCTATGTTCACTTATAATTTTCTGCAATGATCCCTAGTCCCTAAGTGAACAAGGGACATTATAATGGTATTCATTTGTCTGAAACCCTTTGTGCCTGCCTCTTCTCAGAAACTGCTTGATAGATTGCATCCTTATTTAAGTAGGACACCAGCTAAGGATCATGCAAAATGTGATTCATGGGTAAAAAACCTACATATTTTTTATATTTGTTTAAAATGTCATAGTAAACAGAAATTAAAATGTGGTTTTTCAAATAACCCTCGCTCTTAGGAGATAAAAATTATATAGAATGCACTGTAGATTCAAAATTAAGGGAGATAACTCTGTAAATGGCACTCAAATACAATAGAATCTACTGGATTTTCAATGTGGATTATCTCCTAAGAGCAGGCAGATTTGAATGAATAATTACACATTTCATAGTATAGATCCGTAAAACAACCTAATTACAAAAATAAAAATATGTAGCAATTGTTAGGGTGTATCACATTTTTCAGATTTTGCATGATTCTTACAAAGACGCCTACTAAAATAGGCTGTATTTGAGATTCTATAAGTTTTGTAGGACTGACAGAGTTTATACAACCTTAAATCTCACCAGGAGTAGGGCCATGTGGATAATATATGTCATGTATATAAGTATAGCTTACAGGTTATGACCAAATCACATTTGCCTTAATTTTTTATTCAACAAAGCTCAAAGGTCACTTATTGAGGGTTTCTCTAGCTAGCTCTTGAGACATTACATTGAGTTAGGCATTAAATTGTCTAGAGGTTAATGGTAAGTATTTCATATTTGTAGAACATCAAACAGGTACACATTTTGTAGAAGACATAACACTGGCCAGTAGCATTACTGGGAAATATTAGAAGTTCATCAGTCTGATTATGTGTGTTTGCCTCTCTTTTAATATCATATGATATGACATATATAATGACCATGTCTGTTTGTCTTGGAGCAGGTGCTTGTTCATCCTGAAATTGACAGTTTTGTCTTCAATGTGGACTGGATGTCATCTTAGTTATACTAGCTTGTTATTGATTCTGTTTCTATGGTAACAAATATTGTATGCTTTCTGCATGCCCATTTCACCATAGGGTGAATTGATCACATGTGAAAGGTGGGTGCATTTGATAGATGTGTACTTACTTGTCATGTTCAGTCTTTTGAATAAATAGTTGCAAGAAAAACAATGTATTTAAAGTAAAAATGGATTGCTATGCATAGCAAATGTCCACTTCTGACAAAATATAAAAGCCCAACAACTTGTGTAAAATGACCTGATTGGCAATATGTTCAGACCTTGTATCTAAACTCAATCCACGGTTACAGAGGAATTGCATCATCAAAGCTGTCTGGTTAGATAATGCAGTTACCATATACTGTTTTACAGTGCATGGGTCTGGTAATCAGGGAACAACAAAACATAGAAATGGCCCTTTGCAAGTTGAGACGACCTGTGTAAGATGATGTCACGCGCGCTCATCTGAACTTGTTCTCTTAACCAGTGTCTTGAAACAAAGGCAAGAGAAAATTTGACTTCACTATATGGTGATATGATGGCACCCTCTTAACACGTTAGAGAAATTCTTGGTCTTTTCACTCATTCAGCTACACTCCACTCGTGAACAAGACTTGAATTTCTCAAACTTGTGAAAGATAACCCAATCTTTAATCTTCATGCAGTCATGTTAGAACCAATTAATGGTTCAAAGCCTAAATTGTTTTCAGATATTATATGGGTTTTATAGTTTAAAGGAAGGGCTTCTAATTCATTTGCAATGGTGGTATTTCTTACCATTGGTAAATGGATATACATGGTACATAGGTTTATTGACAGTATAATATAGGTTTATGTCACACTGACCTTGTGAAAGGAGCTTAAAACCAAAAACACCCTTTAAGCCTTGATAAAACTGGAATTAACCAATTAAAGGGTTACCACCCAATGGCACAGAGGAATGATAATTTATGTATTGGTAAATTGTGATAAAGTGATATGTTTAAGAAAATTTTGCACATAAAAATATTATAATAGGGAATGTGAATAATCATTTAACACTTACAATACTTAATGACAAAATTAAGGCTTATTAGAATCCAATTTGACTTATTTTTATGTTAAAGGCATTGAACTTTCAGTTAATTACTTTCCATAAAAAAAACAAAAAAAAAAACAAAACTTACAACTGTTGTAACAAATGATCCCTGCTAATGTCTTCTTTCACATACTTGTACATGTATTTCAAAAACTACATATTTAATTGCCTATTTAAAAAAATAATTTGTAACAAATGATCCCTACTCATATATTCACATACATGTGCTTTTCAAAACTACTTATATGTTTAAGTTTATAAGAACAATTACAATGACAGACCTTGGGTTTTGAGAAATTGGAAGAGACTGTAACAATCTTGGAGTTTTGAATGTGCTTCAATGTTATTGGCATAAGATTGTATTTTGGTTTTCAAAAAACAAAGAATTTTCAGATTACAGATTGAAATTTTCTGCTTTTTGTGGTAAGTTAATATTCATAGAGTTAGAAGCAGAAAAAATCAATCTGTAATCTGAAAATTCTTTTTAAAGACAACCCAATTGCAGCATTCCAAGGATTTTATACTCCCATTCAACAAGTGGATGGTATATTGGAATCACCTTGTCCGTACGTCCTTCCTTCTGAAATTTCATCACAATTGTCTTGGTTCCAAGTGGATGGATTGATTTCAAATTTAGTGTGGGGCTTCTCATAAATGGTGCATGTGTTTTAAGAAAATTTGGTTGCTCTCCTGTATAAACTTCCTGTACAAGTTGGGGTATGTGTAACAAGACAATGCATGCAACTTCATGTTTGTCACATTTGCTCAATGAAAATACTGTAAACATATTAATTTTAGTGGATTCTTTCAAGTGAACATATCCACGGGTATTAATTTTCATGGTTTTGAAAAAATGATAATCATTATACAGTGTTTAAATCGATTTTACAGGTATTATTATTCATGGTTTTCTGTCCACCTAAAAAAATACAAAAAATTAGAACACCCTGAAAACTAGTATATTTACAGTAGTCATCTACTCTGTATTTTTCAACCATTGGGATTGTCCTTATAATTTAGGACATTGATTGAATAAAACTTGCTTTTGTTTGAATGTCTATAACCCTGCTATTTTTAAGACGTTGGTTAAGATAACTAATTCAGATGAGCATTTGTGACATCATCTTACACAGGTCGTCTCAAATTGCAAAGGGCCATTTCCATGTTTTGTTACACCTAAAACAATGACAAATTTAGGGTAATGATAAAATTACTGAACTTATAAACTCTAAGCAATGGTCAAAAGGAATAGTCTAACAGGAAAGGCTGTATAACAAATGGCATAATCATGGAACCGAAAAGTTGGTAACCATGGCAATGAAAATAAGTGGGTAAATTACACTCTGTTCAATGGCAGACAGGAATTCAAGAATGTTTGTGTATTACATAGCTTGTGTGTTCAGTGGCAGACGGGAATTCAAGAATGTTTATGTATTACATAGCTTGTGTGTTCAATGGCAGACGGGAATTCAAGAATGTTTATGTATTACATAGCTTGTGTATTCAATGGCAGATAGGAATTCAAGAATGTTTATGTATTACATAGCTTGGGCATCCAAATGTTTGCCTAATATGCCTGCACATATCAGTGTTGTCATTCATTGGTTCAAATTAGGGTACTAGGTCCCAGACTTTTTTTTCAAATTTCAAATCAAAGGTCCTCAATAAATTGTCAGTGGAAGAGATTAGAAGTCCAGGAGAATTCAAATACATGTATCCTGGTTTAGAAATTGGAAGTCAAGGACCACCAACCACTGCTAATTTGATACCCTGTGACAGAAGCCTGTTTTTATTCTTTTTATACCGGGTTGAAACAGAGCTTTAATTTATGACCTAAATACATTCTTTCAGGCCTGACTTAAGCCAACATGATGAATTCCCTTAGGATACAAAACTGTATAGTAAATGTCCTGGGAATTAAAATAGTTGTAACAGAATCGTAAGCACAGGATACAGGGGTTCTTTTGATGTCAGAATAAATAAATCTTTGTTTATCTTAACCTATTTAGAAATCTTCAGATAAACTAGAATATCCCCCTTCCGTGACAGCTACAATAGAACGATTAACTAAGTATATGCCAAAATAAATACAAAAAGACCAACCGTCGTGAAATTTACTTGTGTTTTAACATGACAATTAAACATTCTTGGGACTACTTGTTTAAACAATTGGATTTATATAAGCTTTTATAATCTTGCTTTTATTCAGATTAGAAACTTGTAGTAAATTGGTCATATGTGAAATTAGTATAATGATTTAGTCATCAAACTCTTGTGATCTTAACCTTGCCATGAATACCTTACTTTCCTAAGGACCGATTTGTTTTGTAGTTATGTTTGTCACACTTCACATACTGTATATGTGTACATGTGTACATGCATTTCCTGTTACGGGTTCCTAATTTTCACCAACTGTATCATTAGTAACCATATTTGTAAACATAACTTATTTTTTTCCAGTTCTTAAAGTTGGATTTATTTCTAGGCTGTATGCATTGTAATTTTCCTGGGTACTGTATTTCCAGTTAATTTGATTGCAAGGGGAGATAATTCAACTTTTGGAGTCCAAGTCACTCAATGAGCTCACTCTCTGATCAAAATTTTTCTTCCTGTGCAATATATGTATATACATGTAAACTTAGATAACCTGCCTTATCCAGCCTAAGTCCCAGAAATGTTTAGTTTATACAGGTTTCATAGACTTACAATAATTACAGGCATAGCTCTGAGTAGAGAGAGTCCAAAATGAATTTCATGGTAGTTTATTCTGTGGTAAATTAAATACATGACCATTATCAAATACCATTTTCTGAAGATGTACCAGTCCCTTTTGGAATGATAATATTTACTTCAAATATTTCATTGAGAAACTTGTAGAATAAAATTAAACCAAATTATTCAAACATAATATGATATTTTACTAGGTTGGAGCATGTATACAATGGGGACCATTTTAATTGAAAGAGATTTCAAACAGTGGTCTCCTATGTAAAGTCAATATTTGAAATTCCATTTAAAGTTTTGATTGTGGCTATTGAAAAATATATATGTACCTGTCTGTAGATAGTTGATAGCATCTATGCGAAAATTTAATGTCGTAAATGGTCCAGAAAAAGTCATTCAAAAGTCATTCTTGAGTAAGTAATGAACTAATATCTTTGAATGCGATCTATTATGTATAAAATATATAATTTAAAGATTATTTACTTTACTTAGAACAGGTTTTTACCCAAAAGCCCATTGAATTAACGATTTGCATTAAGTATGGCTTTCATACCAATTATTCAGAAATCGGTAGATGACTTTAAGAAGGAAGTAAAATATCAAAGGTTTAAAAAAGGGGGATACCTGTGTTCTAAGCAATGTGAATAACATTTAAAGATCTACAGATGGAGGATAAGTTATGTAATATAAAGGAAGTACACACAGAAACAGAAACGGCATAAAACAACTCAAACATTTTGGTGAACTCAGGTGCCGTGGAAGGGTTAGCAGTTAGTGCTTCTTGTAAGAAACCCTCCTTACAGCTCATTCAAAGTCATTCCAGATGAAAAAGAAGATTTTCTATATAAAGATGTTATCTTGCCAATTATGCTAACGACCTAGTTTTAGTTGTGTGCTTTTGTTTTGAAAGAAAATTTGCCTATGGCTCTGAAATTGTTTTTGATAATGTGGTATAGGAGTAGAAGACAGGAATCCACTTTTCATGTGGTCCATTCTAAATTTCATTGGCAGTCTTTTCTTATTAGAAATTTTTTTTTTAGTTTCTTTGAAATTTGTTTAGGGACTCCATACTTAGCCCCTTCCTTTAGACCAGAAGATAGAAAAGATATATATTGCTGATGTACATGTATACTACAGTAAGGTACATGTAGTTGCTTTTCTTATATTTTATGTTATGACTTATCCAGGTTCACTATTAAGATAGAACTTATAATCTTGTTGTATGTACTTTAGAAACATAGCAGATACAAAGGATAGAAGTTTAAATGGGGTCTGGTTAAGACTTTTTTCTTGTCCAGACAAAGTTGGCATTGGTTTTGATGAATGTGAAAGCTTAATTCTATAAATCATTGAAAAGAATAAATTTTAAATGTAGGAACAGCTAGGTATAAACCATTTATTTCTCCTGGTTCAGGTTTTATCATTAAGATACTTGTTATATGTTAGTGGTGATTAAAATAATCTCCTTTCTAAAGAATGGAGTTTAATTAAACAATTTCTTGCGTATATAAGGCTAAGAGAAAATATTTACAGTTGTTTAAAGGTTTCATTGAATTAAAGTCTGGTTTTGCCTGATTTCCAATAAGTTTATATAAAAGAGTATGAAATGATTGCATTGTATGTGTTGAAGTTAGATTTGTTGAATTAAGTATGGTCTGTCCGTTTTGTCAAACTGGCCTGTTCTTGGTGAAACTTTTTCGCTAAGTTTAATTGAAAATTTTTAACAGATACTTACTTATGAAATTCTCAGTAATTAAAGCTTAGAATGATAAATAACGAGTTAAATGTAAATTTGAAACAAGTTCATTATATGACATGGTTGATTTGTACATTGGTTTTGGGTGGTCTATGAAAAGTTCAATACGATACATGGTCCTTTAATGAAAAGTTTGCTCTATTGAAGTAATGGATGTTTTGTTAGGAATGGCATTGTGCCCATTGTCAATTACAAAAATGACACAATGACTTTATATTAATTCATCAAAATTTAATTGCTATGTAATTGTATTTAGTTCCACTATTTTTGATCAATTAAAAATCCTGAACTCTCACTACATGGGTGTCAATATCAATTATTTAGATGATAATTTATCGTTATGATTGAGATGAACTGATACTGTTGACAATAATCACTTGTAAAAAATTGTTTATATTGCTCAAGGCTCATAAATTTTGTGTATCTATATAATGAATCAAGATCTGAACATTGGATAGATATAATCAGATGTAATTATGTTTTTTTCATTCATTAATATTACTTAATTATTATTTGTGAGTATTTAAATACCATGAAACTAGTAGATATATATCAAAATAAATGATAATGGTCAAGCCCATAGTTAGTTTTTAATATGTAATACTGATTTATGCCCCTTTGATGGGTAAATGTTTCATAAAGGGAGATAACTCTATTTCTCCTACCGATATTGGTTTGTTGTATGTTCACCATTGTTTTCTTTTTATGAACATTATTAACCTTCACAAAACTCTGGAGCTGCTTTGATACATTTATTACAATAATTTTGCTCAAATCCTTATAGAGTGATTTGTGTTTTATTTAGATAGATAAATGGTTAGTGGCAATGAAATCTTGGATGGAATTGATTTTGATGAATTGGTTTAAGGGGACCCCTTTTATCTGGGTATATTGAATAAAGTTTTTTTGAAAGAGTGCAAATGTACGCAGGAAAAATTATTGCATGTGTTTTTCATATGTTTTGAAAACACCTGAAAAATATATGTTTCTCATCTATTTTTCTTTTTTTTAGGACCCCATGAAAAACATATATTTAGGACTGACAAATTATTTCATAAGAAAAGAGATCATTAAAAGTAATTAATTAATTATGTGTCTTCCATAGGACTTAGTGAATGTAAAATGTATGGTTTTCATATAATTAAAGAAAACAATTTCTTCCATGTGATTTTATAGACACAAAAATACATATTTCTATATCAGTCCTTAGCATATGTAAACATGTTTTAAAACATATGGAAACATGTGTTTGGATTTTTCCCATGTAATGAATGGGGAATTGTGAGTGTGCTTACCAGGGATCCAAATGGATTGATTTACAGTATTTGCATTCAAGTATACTCATTTTCTTAAGTTATATCTAGTTTTTGGCCTGGAAATGGAAAGACCAGGAAAAAAATATTGTTCATTTTCATAGATTTGGACAAATGAACATACTCACAAACAATTGTTTTTTACGTTAAGATTCAATTTGCCCGAATTTCACATGAACTCTGTCACAAAGATGGTTTGCGCAATTCAGGTGAAAGTCAGGTGAAATTTGTGTGAAAATTATCTGAAATTATTTCGCCTGTGTATGTTATCAGAAGATGGCCTCAAAATCAATTAATTGTTGTTCAATAAATAATTTTGTCCATCCCATATATATCCATGACAGATCAAGTCTGACCGTCAATAACTTGGTCATTTTGTGATCTGATAAGTGGTATTTCATTGCAGCCAACATTACATTTTGAAACAAATTGCTCCAGGAAAGCACCTGATGATGTCTTAACACAAGTATCTAAGACTAATGATAATTTCTAGTTGCACCATCCTTAACATTGTAAACACTTATTAACCCAGCTATGACTAATGATTATGTGAGGGATTTTGTCTACATTTCAAATTTGTAAATGTCTTATGTCTGTCATCTGTTAAGTTAGTGCTTGAAAGTTTTGTTGTTTGACCTTTTTCATTTATGGGAATAGGTTCCAGACCTCCATTTGAATGCATCAGGAGTAAAGAAGAGGTAGTTTTTGGGAAACAAGAAATAGGGAGAACCAGGATTAAAGTTGATTTTTTTATCTGTTACTCTTTCAGGGATATAAAGAGGTGGCAGTGGGATCATCCATTGTCCATCTCTTAGTTAAAAGTTAAATCTAATTACAATATCATCTAATTAAATCAAAGTACTCATGCACTGAATCAATTTATATTGATCATTTGAATTTTTACACCTCAAATAAGTGTCAAATTACAAAAATATGGTATAAAAGCAGAGAAAGTAAAAGGAAAGTATGGTGATAAAATTTAAACGTATCTAAACACAAGCTTATCATTGTAAATGATTAATATTTAAAGATAACTCCAATTCATCAACAAAATTTGGGGAGTGTAAAAAATACAAATAATCCAATCAGACTGAAATTCGAATTTTATCTGTATTTCATGATTCTAAATGTTATCATCTATTTAGATAGACAAATGGAATGACCTCTTTCATTTATTTTTAAATTCACCATTTAGACTACCAAGAACATTTAATAAACACACAACAAAATTTGTGATGCATTGTAGCATGCAGTGCACCAGTTTGCAAAAAATTCAGGTTCGATGTTTGTTGACATAAAACACCTATTTGAATTAACACAAAAAATCCAACATACTGCATAATTGAACTACAAACTACTATTTGGCCTTTCCCAATTTCTAAATTTTCAAGTCGAAATTCAATTTAATGATCTCCAGGTCGAAACTGTCTGTCAAATCATTCAAACTTTAGCTACAATAATTGAAATAAAGCATGCCCTTAGATACATGTCTCTCTCAACTAGCTGCAATTTTATGCTGATAAGCTATATATCTCAAGTCCTACCTGTTATCACATAGACATCTGTATGTCCTGTGTGCCATGTAAAAATGCTTAATTTCTGGGCACCTAGTTCAAGAGACATGAACACTGATATAAATGCCAAAGTCTAGGAATAAAATTTCAACAGTTATATCTGGTGCAGGAAACACTCGCTATGCACTTTTAAGGTGAATATTAGCCTGGAACAGAGAATGTAGTCCCTGCCTGGAACCTCTTTCTTTATATAAGTTCCTTGATTGGAACAACTTCCTACCTTTTTGTAAATATATGGATCCACCAGTCTCTGCATGAAATATCTGAAGACAGATCTTCCAATTGGCACTCAGCATTGCTCTTTTTCATTTCTATGAATGATGACTATTTATAATCTCAAAGGGTTTTCATTTCTAGCTAAACATCAAATGGTTTATTATGCGTCTAAGAATATTGCATTTGTAGGAAATTTTAATATATTGTCATTAATATAATGAACAATTGGATTATTCGAGTAAATGCATAGAAATAAACAGGTACTGGTGAGGTTAGAGGTCAACTATTTTTAATTGGATCGTTTATATATTCATCATATTTAGTTTGCAGTAAAAGTTGTTTATTGGGTTTGTTTATGGCGTAAATAGCATAGAATTAAATATGATATGTTAGAAATACTGTTAAAGTAGACCTAACTATCTGCATTTGAAACTTAATGGGATATGCCATTGGGACTATTTTCCTGTGGTAGTGTAAGATAATTTCAGATGCTAACATGCTTTGCAAATCTGAAGGCTCTGGTGAGTGCTATATCAATTCTGATCTTTGATATTAATTGATAAAAATGTCTTTTTACTTAACAACTATTTCTACATTGTAAATAGATTAACACAAACAGAATACTCTATATAGTGAAGCTTAGATTGGTTAATTTAATGCAAATTGGTTTTCAGTGTTGTATATATGAAAAATCATTTGCTACATCTGCTTCCTATATATTTTTGATGTCACCTTCTCCAAATAAAATACTAAGAGGAGTGTCTGATTGTTTATCTATAAATAACTGAAACCCCCATAAGGTTTTACTGGTACTTATTTTTAGAGGGAGGAAGTGAATATCTGGAAATATTATGTACAAGTCTTGAATACCTTGAAACTGAACATGCTGAATGCCAGCTTTTTATACCCCTTCTCAGAAGAAGGGGTTATACTGTTTTACCTTTGTCTGTGTATCGGTCTGTAACAATTTTTTTGGTCATACTTTTCTCAGCAACTACTCATTATAGCAGGTTATAATTTTTGGAAAAATTTGACAACAACTTCTTGTTGACTGAGGCCTTTGTTTATTTTCCTTATATCATGATTGAAAGCAGGGGGTATCACTGAATGAGCCATTGTTCACAGCTTCCTTGTTCATTATGTTTGGATTAAGTTGACTTTATAAAAGGATATACCCATATTCACCTTACATGACCTGAAATTTCTAAATTGCCCTCCAAAAGGTGAAAGGTCTTGTATTTCACAAAAAAGATAACTTACAGTCTTCCATCAATATTCATTTCTCCTTTCTTGACCTATTATTATGGTATTAAGTATAACTTTAAAGTGGAGTAAAAAGTTACCGCAACTTGATGCTGTTGAAATACTTAAATTTTTTTGTGCTAAGATATTTTTTAAATTACTTAGATTTTCTTTAAATTCTTAAAACCTGTATGGCTTACAAAAAAAAAATTAGGTCAAAATTGTTCTGAAAAGTTTATGCCACATGACTAAATTTTCAGTGAAGTTCTTTGTCATTAGCCTGTAGAAATTGTCAGTTCTCTGTTACACTTTACCTAGAAAATTCATATTATAATTACTTATAACAAATTATGAAGATAAAACCACAAAATCCATACATAGTAGTTCCCAGTTTGTTAATAAGAGTCTTGTTTTTTAAAAGGGACTTACTTTAGTTTGGTGTGGATTCAGGGAGGAGCAAACCTGGTGGGCACCACTACCCACCTAATATTGGGAAAAATGTTTTTTTTTCACAAATTCTACCTCCTAGAATTATTTGTCTCACCTTTCTTAGTAATTCTATTTACGGCCCCTAACCAGAGAATCCTGTTTCCCCCCTGTTTGTAAAGCTGAACATTGTTTCAGATATTTAAGAAACCCAACATTAAAAAAATCAGTAATTTGTAACTTGAGGATCTTGTTCTTCGTAGTGAATAAATCTTAGTAAGTTATTCTGTATGATTAAAAAAAAAGCTATAAAAAGACAAATTGCTATAAAAATCAGATACTGATGAAGATTGTAATATGAAGATCTTTATCCATCTGTCTCCTGGTATCTATGATTACAACACTCCCTCTCTGACTTATAAGATATTCTGGCTTCTCTATCATAATCTGATTGTAAGACATCAGTGTTTCACATCAGTGAGGGTGTTTTTTTCTCTTGATTTGGATGAACTATATATATAACTAGCACTAGGATTTGATGCTTTGTTGACCTCTTATGGGGATATTTTAAGTATTTCATAGATCTGACCTCTTAATCAATATTTTTTGCCTGTCTTAAGTGAACGAAGCATAGTTATGAAGTGTAATTAGTTAAAGAGTGTTGAGTATTAGTAGCTCTTCTACGCTATGGGATTGGAGCCAACGTTGGATTTAGAATGTGCACTTCCTCCCACAAGAGTAGATTATTGAGTACCTTACTCTTTATCCTATTTGAAAGAAGGATTAGTCGTTTCATTAGTTCTTTGGATTTTATTTAACTATGTACCTTTTTGCTATTCTGAACGGATCTGTTCTTTCCTGTAAAAATTCTTTTTTTTTAAATGGATTGATTACCGGTATTTCTTCAAGTTAATTATTTGTGTTGCATGTTGAGTATCTTTGAAACTGAACCCAAGTGTTCTTGCCACAGTATATGTTTGCTCTGAAAAAATTATAGAATTATATTAACTTTATTGGTCTTTAGATTGATTTTGATGATCTAATGACCTTTCAACTTTGATTCTTCAGTTACAATTATTTGATCTATGCCTACGTACAACCTATGTGATAGAATTCTCTGTTGTAAGCTCCTACTTACTTGACCAAATGATATTTAAGTAATTGATTATAATAGGAATTAGCTATCTTGGTTGCTTCTAAGGATGTAGCAATACTAATGAACTGATTTGAGAAGAATCAGAATTCAGTGCTCCTTGGAGAAGTCAGTGTTGTCTTTTCAAAAGTATTATGTCAATAAGTACTTTTTAATTGTTGTTCTACGTGAAATTAAGCAGAGTCTTCTAATTTTTACACCACTTTTGAATAAATCGAATGCTATACTCATAGCTAAATGCAATGTTAATTCTTTGTTATTGTCCAAGTGCTTTGTAAATGACTTGATTTCTGCTATTGAGCTCTTCGACAATTGGATAAATAGCCATTAATTGTTCCTATGCAGGAAATAATATTCTTGAGATTTCCTAAAATCTAAAGTGGATTATCTTAAAGGCTACAATTGTGTTGATCAATTCTTTGTATTAGGAGAAGTAGTTTGTTTTAGTACATTAGTGGCTGCAGACATCTTGTGCCACATGTGACAATACCATGCAAAATATAAAACTTTTGATTGCTTGAGCTATAGTAAAGTATAGAGAAGTCCACATGATTGAACAGTGGATAATACTTATATATCATGGGGAATACTAATTCTCGGCAGTCTCACAGTTTGAGCTGTATTGGAAGAGACCGAAGGAAAGCTCACCCTAAAGAAGCTGATAGGTCTGTAAAAGTATTAATTTTTTTAAGGGGGTTTGTTTATATTTTAAGTTTGGTGTGTATTTGTTTTGCATGCAGTCAATTTTTAATTTAGTTTAAAATACAAATTAAGCTGACGAAGTGATTTATCATTTATTGGGATCAAGTGAAGTTTTTTTTTTAAGGCAACCTGAAGTATTATAGTTTTAGATACTCAACTGCAGAAAGAAAGAAGAAAAAAATACAAATCCTATCATATTCCTAAAGAAGGATGACTTTTATCTAGATATACCCCTTTGGCTTTTCATTAGTTCTCATGTTCATATTACATGCTTGCTTTAAAAATTAAAGAATTTTTCAATAAATAAAATGAATAAAAGTACTTCAATCTTGATATGCCCATGACATCTCCTCTCTTTATAAGTCTGGAACCTCAGGTTTTGTGTGCCAAATTACTGCCCATGCTCATTTTAAGTGTGGAAGATTTAATCCTTTGTCAAGTCCTACTATTAAGTCCAGGTTCATTGAGCCAGAACTTTTTTAAGGGGATGGAGGGGTTCCCTTTTGAAGAAATTTTCATGACTTTAATTGTGCTTCACCAATTTAAAGCTTTTTTAACAGTTTTTAATGCTTTTTTTGCTTTCAATGGTGGTGGGGGGTCATAGTAATTCCCCTCCCCTGAACCCCCCCTGCCTTCAGGTAATCACAGGTACCACTGATATAAGTGTGTTGTACATGTACTAAGAAGTTTGGTGGATGGAGAACGGAGTCGAAATAATGAAGCTGAGTGTTTTAATGTATACCTATTATTTGTTACTCATGTGAGAGGAGGGTTGAGGCCCTATTTGTCAAGAAAGTGATTTTAAATTGAAGAAAATTCTTATGATATCTAATTTCCATCTATAATGGGTTTCCAATGCAACTAAATCTGCTTAAAAAGCTCCTGGCAATGGCATTTCTGTGAGATTACTATTCTCGTCATTTCGTTTATAAGTCACATTAGTAGCATCTATTTAATGACTTCAGATTGAAATGATTAAATTTGAAGGCATTTACCATACTGATTACAAAACAAATTCACTTGATCATGCTTTTAAATGCAGGTGCTTGTGGATGCATGCCAATTGATATTTTCTGAGTGAAGTATTATGGGTAATAGCCTGTTTTATATTAACAAATTAAACTGATTTGAATGACTTATCTACAATAAATTGACAAAAAATTCTCACTGAACATGTGATTTTGATTAATTAGCCATACTTCTTAATCTAAAATTCCTAATGCTAACTGATTATGTTGGTGCAATTTAGATTCAGTTCAAACCTGTGAAATAAATACTCAATTTGAACTTGGTAATATTCCATTTTGATGGAATCAACTGCACTCTTTTTAATAAAACTAATTGCATTCAATATAGACATCCTGATACATATTATAAAATCACAGACAACCCCCTTTTTGCAAAATGTGTGTACAAGAACAAATCACAATGCATTCTAATTGAAATTGAAAATTTAATTTGGATCAAGCTACAACATCATTTAACACTGTCTGAGTGTTTTCTATACTGAATTTTGTATGACTGCATTTCTAATTTTGTTACTTTATCAAGACCAATTATGAGCAGGGGATTCTCACTAGTTCAGGAAGGAAACTTAAAGATAAAATTACTTTTGTATGGCTTTGGAGATACGAAGCTAAACTTAACTTTAGTATGTCTTCTGATATTGATGCTGTAAACTTACTCGAGTATGGCTTTTAGTCTGATGCATCTAAGTAATTGAAACAGCATGAAATTTTAGGACCCTAGTCACATGACTGTCTAGACCAATCACATTCAACCTTGTATGATATTGCAAACTTTACCTACTGGTATTGACCATAATCTTAGGTTGTATAGCTTTCTGGTGCTAATATTTGGATTGTAAAACTCTAATATCTGAAACAGTTTTGTGCAACACAGCTGTATCTTTTGTACAGATTACTTTATTTTTTTTAGTGGAGTCTGAGTTGCTCATTTACTTTTGTTACTTTGTATGTATGATTTTAGTTACTTTATGTTCTTTGTTGTGTATGTCTGTTTTCCATGTCTGGTCTTTGTCCCTGGATTACATTCTTTTGATTACCGCTATAACTTTGGTTCCCTTGATTACTCTTTTAAAACTATATATATTATTACACTGGAACCTGTGTTATATGAACCCAGAATAAATAGGAAACCTGTCTAATCCTGACATATTCTGAGATTCCTTTTTGTTATTTTTATTACATTTTTTAAGTTGCTAATATTGTTAACAACTTCTTGCACTCACAATTTCAGTACTTCATATTCGCATATGATTTGCTTGATTAAATATTTATAGTCCACGTAATGCTGCAGGTCTGTGCCATGTTTACCGCCATAGTTTTAGCTTCATACGAGATAACAATGTACCTCTTTAATATCAAACGTGTTCTTGCTTGTACGAGAACGAGAAAGTCACATGAAATGATCGGGTAAAATTGAACATTACCCAGTCTCAGATTCAGGTACAGAGGCTCGTTACAAGACTATTTAGGTCATAAACATAAGCACAGCCCAGATATCTATAAATATTCATTGCCAGTTGTTTAATCTGGTCAATATCAAAAGTGACCTTAAGATCACTACAACATACCTCTTTTAAAAAATATCTGCATGTTTTTTGCTTGTATTAGAACGGGAAGTGTACATTAAAAGATGAAATGATTGGTTAGCATTGAATTTATGTAATATATATAGAACATATCACATTCCTGCCATATCAGATTTTGAAAGTAAGCCATAATCAATGACTGAGAGCATTTGACGATCAGCAACTTTCAAGACTTCAGTCTTTGATTTCCATTTTTAAACTGATTACCTGTTTTAAATGGTCAAATGAGGTTTGGTTTAGAGTGATGTCACTGTATGTTAGAAATCTAAGTCAATTTGCATTTGAAATGAATTGTCAAAGTGGGTAAAGCTACCATAATAAATGCACCTTTTACCAACCATACTATCACCAACATGTTATATATTTCATTTCTGCTGTGAACAGTTACAAAAAGTATGCAATCATATCAAAGGAACCAAGATTTTAGCAGAAGTCACCCGATTTTAGAACATATCGCATTCGTGCCATATCAGATTTTGAAAGTAGGCCATAATCAATGACTGAGAGCATTTGACGATCAGCAACTTTCAAGACTTCAGTCTTTGATTTCCATTTTTAAACTGATTACCTGTTTTAAATGGTCAAATGAGGTTTGGTTTAGACTGATGTCACTGTATGTTAGAAATCTAAGTCAATTTGCATTTTGAAATGAATTGTCAAAGTGGGTAAAGCTACCATAATAAATGCACCTTTTACCAACCATACTGTCACCAACATGTTATATATTTCATTTCTGCTGTGAACAGTTGTTCATTTCTAGTATATTTGAAGACTTCATTTCTTTTGATGTAATAAATCATTTAGAATGCATCCTCTGCAAAAATAAAAATGAACTGCTGTCACCAGTAGAAACTAATACTATGCACAGAGTCCTTTATTTTAGAAATTCAATTGTATGTATTGCATATTTCAACACGCTGTAAAGTTATGGAATATTGCATAAAAGCCATATTTGATAGTGTAAATATATTCTGCTGTGTTGTCCTGGAACATTGCTAAAGGAGCCATATTTTCTGTACTATTGACAATGGATTACTATAGCATTACAAAATGGAGGTCTTCCTAAGTAGGTTTATGGTAATACTTAGAAGTACATTTGAAACACAGTATAAGATTGATCATTTCAAGGACTCTCAGATTAAGAGAAGATACATTGCTTCGGAAATAGCTTAAGAGTACATTTCCATTTTTTATTGTATAATTAGGTTTCAATGATCTATCAATTTTTCTGGATGTTGGTTCTTAAATTTGTATCTTTCAGGCCCAAACTTTTCAAGAGATGATATTATTTGGCTCACAAATGGATTTTGGTATTTAAAACAAAACAAAAAAAAGTTATAATATTTCATTGTACAAAATTTAGATACAGATATTTTGAAGATAATTTTATGTTTATTGATGATAAACATTGTGTTGCATCATGTCCTACTATTAATCAAGCCAGGCGTAATTGCCTGTTTTTGATTGATTTTATAATGGAATGAAAGATAACTTTGTCACTATTAATTTATCCCTGTTGCTATTTCAAGATTGAAAGCTGATTTTTGTTTGGCAAGGCTACAGAACTATATTTTTGAATGAAAATGGTTGTATTATCATTCTAGTACAATTTTAAGTATATGATAATAATATTTTCTGGTCAAACCATATTTTATTGAACACAGGTATATAAATAGTTTAGAATTGAAAGTATATCTTTCCAAATGACTGCATGTCTTTCCAAATGACTGTATGTCCATCCATATGAAGGTATGTCCATCTATCTATCTGTCTGTCTGTCTGTTCACCTATTCAGGTAACTTAACTCCTGCTGAACTGCTCAACATATTTTGATGAATTTGTGTATCAAGATTTGAAATCATAAGCATGTGTGAACAGCATGTATCTATTTTGTGATCATATCGCAACATTAGTTGTAATTGGTAGTTTATTTATTATCTTCTATATTTCAGTCACAAAGACAAGGCCTCCTCTTGGGTACCTCCAACAGAGAGCTGGGATCCAGGAAGTCTGAGTCTTCCTCATGGATGGGAATGTGCTGTGGACAAAAATAATAAGCCATACTTCATTAAGTAAGTAACCTCCCCCCCCCTGCTTTTATTGGGATGAAGAATCAGCAACATCAAATGTATATATATGTAAATGCTCTGAAGGTCGTTAACTGTTTCGCACACCGAGTTACCCCTCGTCAAATTTTATAAAACTTAAAATTAAAAGTTGACATTTGGTGGATATATTGTTTAAATGTAGTTAAGCATTTATACATAGGCAGATGTAATATATGTAATAATAAACAGGTGTAATTTAAATGAAGAATGGTATTCTGAACGTTTCAGTCCCCTGCCATATTAGGTTCTCTCCTTAGGATCAGATGGCTGATTTCCAAAATACCTTATTTCACACGAACTAAAATTATGAGAGAATGAATCAAAAAGAGTATTATTATTTATACCCTTTTTCCACCTACTCCATGCATGCTTTCATCCTGTGGTAGTGTATAAGTACCTGATATTTTATAAAACAAAGTATTTGGCTGTTAGTTTATGAAAGGCACCCTGATTTGTACTAAAACTCAGTAATATTTTTTTTAGTATGTTACCATGGCTACTGGATTTTATAACAAGAATTACTAAATTACTTATAAATGAATTGAACCTCCTCACACCAAGGATTTAAAAAATATGCACTTATTTATGACAAAACACTAGAAATTTCTGTGCGCAGTACCTCAAAACAGCTTTATTTCAACAAAATGAGACCAAATTTTCAGAAATGACCTTACTGTATTGTACTACCTAAATATGAATCATGCTCAAAAGTGTTCTTTCAGAAGTGACATACCGTGAAAGTACTTTTATTTGTTGGTACCAATTTTTGTGGTTTAGGGGAAAATGATCAGTTTATAAATTCTTGAATTCATGGATTTGATAACTATCATTCAAAGGAATGGAAAATTTCCTTTTTGTTGGGAACCAAATTACATGGTTTACTAAACCCACAAAACCCATCAATATTGGTACCCCACAAACAATAATACTTTCACAGTATTTGGAAATGATGTACTCAGTAAGGAAGTGATTTTTTAACTATTAACTCTGATGCACAGTAAGTGTTAATGCAGGGAGTGTTATGTAGAGACCCTGATTATAGGAAGTCTATTCCTGTAGGTCTAGACATGAATCTTATTGGTGTATTATCAACTAAGTCAAAAGTTAATTGAGTACAAATATACAAGCAAATATTTTTCACATGAAATTCATGTTAATCGAGCTTTACATGAAATTCATGTGAAATTCACATGAAATTAAATGATTTTCATGTGAAATTTACTAATCACGAATTTTGTATGAATTTCAGGTGAAGGCTCCATTCACCCGAATTTCACATGAACTCTGTCACTTAGTTTATTTGCTCAATTCAGGTGAAAATCATGTGAAATTCATGTGAAATAATTTTGCCTGTGTAGTTCTGTCCCTCTTAGGCAAAGCTTAAAATCATATTAGTATATTAGTATGATTTGTATACTCTGTTGAACATTTGAATACTGGTAGCCTGAGTCCTCCTCATGGTTGGGAATGTGCTGTAGACAAAATTAATATATTACATGTATATATAAATGCTTTATCTCTCAAGAGCATAAATAATTCCTAAGAGAAGGCAACCATAAATCCAAAAGTTGGTTGTTCTTTCTACATAAACTTGTTTTAGCAGCTGGAAAAAAATCATATGTTGCCAAGGGAAATTGTCATCTACCTCCTACTTTTGAAAGCATTACCTTTCCATAAAATGTTTCCTTCATCTGAATGCCACCCCTTATATAGAGCTTGAATTTTGTTAGTCTATGTTTAATGCTGGGATGGAAATGCTATAGACAATAACAATCAACCAAACTTCATTTAATTAAATGAACACCTTCCCTTCCATGCTTTCTTTTAACCCTGGCATTGCAATATGTGATTGTATATCCCATTAATGTGTGATGTTCTTGATTAAATGATATATAACCACGGTCAAAACTAAATAACCAATATTCCATTACAGAAGTAGCCCTCCCACATGGTCCCTAAGGGCCATATCTTTTCATTCACAACTCACTATCCCCTGAGTAAAACATGACCATGGACATTACTGGGTAATTGAATTTTTGCATCAGTGTTAGCATAATTGATAGCCCATTTTACCTAACTGAAACTGACTCCCTGAAGTATATTTCTCGTTACCATTTGATGTATCATCCTTATTTATTTTTTTCACGATAGCTAATGAGAATATATGGCCTTGGTTTACACAACAAATTGTAAAGAATATGCCATATTTAGAAAACTAATTGTTTTATGTTTTTTTACTGAAATACTTCACAATATGTTTAGTTCAAAACAATTGCTTCCACAATTTATTGGAACAATTCAGGAAAATAAATGTGTTACTCTAAAAAGACAGAAGATTGACAAATGGCATACTCAGTTTTACAATAAAAAAACATCCTACATGAGGATATCCTCACTTGTTCCAGAGGGTAGATTAATGAGGATAAGTTTTAGTAGAAAAATGATTGGGTACTTAATTTTAATGGTTTTTAATCAGATTTTCTGAAGGAAAAAAAATTCAGTTATTAGTTTGGGGATGTATGGCTGGTGGGTGGCTGCCAAACTTTTTACAAGCAATTACTTGTTAAATATTCTTTCAAATTTGGATATGTTGTTTTCTGTGATGAAATGAAGGTCAAGTTTGATTTTTAGAAATATTGATTTGTCTTTCTAAGTGATAGTCATTTTTGAGTACCAGTCAATATAGGGAAAATCCCATTTTGTTGTCAGTTTTGCAGACTCTTGGGTTGGGGGTGGGGGGGGTTGGGTTGGGTTGGGTTGAGGGTAATTGAAACAATTTTGTCAATCCATTAAAACCGGCTTTGCGAATAACAATATTTTCATGGTAAATTAAAAGGACACCTAATTAAATTAAGGTGTATGTAATTTCAGGTCTAGTTAGATAGTTTTTATTTATATTGCTATTCATTATTAAAAAAAAATATGTCTGTTTCCTGCTGCCTTACCTACCCTATATATTTTGTGCCTACCTGAAACATTTTATTTCAATTTTGGCTAACTGTTAAAGTCTACATCGTTTCCCAATTAACTAATTGTAAAATGTTTTTTGAAAAATAAAATAACTTCCCTACCAACATGTCCAATTCTTTTTTACTTGCTGGTACTTATTTGGCCTAACAAAAAGATATTATTTCCTTCCAGTCATCTTGACAAGTACACAACACGAGACGATCCTAGAGATGACCCAGATTATGTTGAACCACCGAAGCCCAGAGAAGTCGAGTTACTACGAGATCCATTGAAGGGGTTTGGTTTTGTAGCAGGAAGTGAGAAACCAGTTGTGGTCAGATTTGTCACTGATGGTAAGACTTGTAATTAGTAATGTGGCTTCATTTACGGCCAAATCACATTAAAGAGTCAATGCTTCTCTGCCAAGCATGCCCTATTTAAGGGGATAGAATGGCAACCAGTTGACCCAGAGTGGGAATAATGTGTCCAAGTGGGATTGCATGCCTACCTGTGCACTGTTACTTCTGTAAGCTTACACAATAAAAATCCAGCTCAGCTTGTTGGACTAGTACAAAGCAGAGTCTGTTTGATTGGTCAGTCATACATGAAATATCTGCTATAGGACTTAAAACAATAACCAATCATTTATATTTATGATACTTGGGAAATAGCATTATGTTATATGGAAGTTCATCTTTGATTCTGACTTGATTTTTTTTACAATGTGATTGTGGAATGGTTTTTTATGAAGAATTTTAATTTGCTTGGAAAACTGCAATATTAGACTTTATTAATAATACTACAATATAGTATTGGTAATCAGATTTCAAACCAGATTTTAATTTCCTACTGAAAACATTAATGAAAAAAATGAATTTAAAAAACATAAAATCAATAAACATTTCTAAATTCTGCATTATAATACCCATGGGTTTAAGCTTTCCTCAGAAAATTGTCTTTTTTTTCTGCAATATCCCCAAATTAATAGTTTTTATTTATTTTTTTACTTTTGAAATAGGAGGTCCTAGCATCGACAAATTGTTACCCGGGGATCAGATCATTCGCATTAATGGAGAAGACGTAAAAAAGTCTCCGAGGGAGTATGTCATTGATTGTGTGAGGTAAGTGGAGTACTCGGGGGAGGGGGTGGGGGCACTTCTATACTTCTTTGATAGGGGGTGCCGCTGGGATTCTCTAACCTCTTCATACATATTGTCAGAAAAAAAGGGACCTTAAATCCCACGTATAAAAGTAGTTTTCCCTTGATTATGATACACTAGGACATATAATAACAATATCATCATGCATTTATTAATACGAAAGTAATTACAACAGATGGTAGGACAAAGATGTTTTTGATTATCCATATAATTTGTAATGTAAACTTTCTTGACTTATCATATAATAATGTTCACTTGTCCTTACCTATTCACATATTTGCAAGCTGAAATGGTACCTATTCTAGTGGCACGTCCTATCACCTTATAAATACGAAGTGACCCCATCCACACCCCCCGAAGTGGAGTATGAGTTGGATTTTTCAGAATACTTCAAGGATGTTTGTCGAGTTATTCATAATAAGTTCATAACAAATTATTTTCAGACTGCAGTTAGGTATTTGCAAATAAAGTTATGTTAATAAGAATTATCCACTGTAATAGTAAAAATTATATCCATGGAAATCAGATTTACCATAATCTATTGCATCTTTTTAGAAAATCCTAATTTAGCATGCCGATGGGTAACCATGATTCCAGCTCGTTTTTAAAATGTCCTGAAACGATAAAAAAAAATTGCCTGACCAAAATGAATAATTGCCTTTACTCAAATACATTCATCAGAGCTAACAAATCATATGATATATATTTTGTCAAACCATAAAATTGATATAAAGCAATACTTCAGCACATGAGGTATATATTACCAGATTTCCCAAATGGCCGATGGCTTGACGTCACGTTCCAGTCTTTGACATGCTGGAAGGTTTATTCATTGCTTGTAGCACAATAATCTAATATTATCATGACCCAAAGACCGGAGTAAATAGTTTCATAAATATTTTATCCAATATCTGAAAATATCCACATTAATCTAGTATAAGCCTGAGTACTCAATTAAAATGTGTATTGCGGAAGCTGCAAATTAGTTCTCTGGCTCGTAGGTTTGTCATTTTGATAAAGTAACTTTTTAATTTCCCTATTCTAAACAGTGAATTGACTCCCCGTGGGGACTCTAAGTCTATCATACATACAAGGGTGTTAGATAGATCTATGATATTAATTTCTGATCGAGTTTTTCACATTTTTGTAATTAGTACATGGTTATTGTCAAATTGAATATATACGCTGCAATGAATTTTTAATACATTTCATTACATGGGTAGTTGATGTTTAATGAAAGTGTGAAACATTGCTTTAGCAGATTGTGGTTGGATGTAGGTTGGTTATATTTTTCTCAGGAAGTATGTTTCATTATAAACAAAAACAGTAAGTGATTGGTTGTTGTGTGTGTATTGTAATAAGGGGTTATGTATTGGATCCTAGGTTTTGGAGGTTGTCAAAGTTAGTTTGTAGTTGTATGTCATTTCAAATATTTAATTTTTTGGGTTTTTTTTTCCTACAACAGTAGGGAAACCTGTACATCATTAAAAGAATTTTAAGAAACTAAGACCATCTTGTGATATTTTTGGTGGTCAAAATCTCAAATGTAAATTAATTACCAGTAAATGAATCATTATATGATTTCGAGATTTGGATGGAATCTAGTGCATTATTCCACTGTCTGTTTCAATACCTAGATACATATAAAGTGGACAATGGTTATACAGTATAACATAAAATAACATAAAATAAGGTTTCAAGTAACAAGAAAAAAACTTTCAAAAAACAGCCTTAAACAGCAGTTGGTATTTAACTACTAGATTTAATCACACCGAAACGAGTAACAATAACTCTGACTATACCCAAAACTTGGAGCATTGAACAGATGCTCCATGGAGGAGGGAATTCTTCAGTTCCTTTAATAATGCATGATTATGTCATATCACTAAAAAATACTGTCAGTGAATTGCTGGCTGGCAAAAGAATGGGTTGTAGCTATTTGAATTGTTTAAAATACATTTGTACTGCAAAGTTTTTTTTTTTTGCATTCATTTATAATTGTCATTTTAGTAAAAAAATTTTTTTTTCCTTTTTGTGATTTAAAAAAAAATATCTAACAAAGTCCCATAATGTTAATTTTTTTTATTGCAATTTGAAATGAATTGCATTATTGCAATAGTTTGTGGAATTCTGATAATCAGATTATACAGCACCCATATTAGAAATTTAAGGTATGGATTGTTTAAGTAAAAGTACCATCTTAAACATGTAGGACTTACAGTGTAATTTCATGTTTATATTTCCTTATTTGTAGATCATGTAAAGACAAGATTACATTAACTGTCTGTCAGCCATACACTGATAATGTAAGTAGTCAATAAAATCAAGTTTCTTTGTTTTTTTTTTTTTTTATTCAACACTGTTCTTTTTATTTCCTTTCCCTCAATGAGTTGATGTTATGTTGTAATCACCTTGTCTGTCCATCTGTTCGTATGAATTTCAGCATTATTATGTTGTCTTTCTGTGAATGGATTGACTTCTAATTTGGTATATGGTTTTATATAAGGGAGGCATTTGTTGTATGGAATTTTTTCTATTTTGTCAACTTCCTGATTTTATTAGCAAACCTGGCCAAAGGTCATGTGAGCTATTGCCATCATTTTGCGCCCATCGTCATCGTTAACAAATTTTCAAAACTCTTCTCCTCTGATACTACTTGACCAATTGGAACCAAACTTGGTATGAATGTTCCTTTGGGTATCCTTTGGTGAGCGATCCAGGCTCCTGGGAGCCTCTTATTTTGTTTATACCTAGCACAACTAAGTATTCAACTTCATGTTAGAAATCTTCTTGCTCAGTTTTACTAAAGGCATAGATTTTTATCAGTTATGGTTCTTGATTGTTTTGCTTAACAAGCTGTGATCAAAATTTAAAATTTGAACACAAGACAGAAAAATTGGAAAGCATGTTTTTGTAAGTAATGTCATTTATAGCTCCATCCCCCTTGAATAGAAGAAAATAACCTCATTTAAGATTATTTATGGCATCAAATCTAAATTTCAACACAAATTATCACTAAATAAGGAAAATAGATTTTTGATTGACTTTACTATTTACTACACAGAATACAGGCCTGTAATTCTAAAATCAAATTAGCTCACTTTTTATCCATGTAGGGATATAATTACAGTGGGCTTTAATAGTTCTTATCAAACAACATACTTTGAATTGAAGATGCTGTTGTGCAATCAATATAAAATTGAACCTTAAATCCACAACTGAAATCATTGCAATATGAAATCAGTACATTTTTTCATCTGGTATATGAGTGATATTAGCCTAGCCTTCTACTTGAGTATGATAAAGATTTAAAAGAGAAGAAACCAACTGCTGTTAAAATCGTTATGAAACTGTAAAAAATACATGGCGTGTTTAATGTAAGTTATAGACTAAAACTTAATGTAGCAGATTGAACTTAGTATACCATTCAATTACATTACTTTTGAATAAAACTTAAAAATTATGGATTACATTTAACAAGGTATTATTTGAATTTTGAATAAGCAAAACAAATATTTTGTAAAACTTACCGCTACTAAGGGAGTTATTTATGCTGTCATGATTAAGGAGGGGTTAGTAAGTTTCCTTGACGTTTGTTATCTTACTAACCCTACCCCTTAGACATGCCGGCATGACTAACCCCCTTAATTAGGGTTAGTTTTACAAATTTTATTTTTGGTCATTTTCTTAATTACAAAATAATTCCAAATTCAAACAAGACCTTGTTATTTATATAAGTTGTGGATATTTATATAGATGGAATCTATTCCAGTAAGGAGTGGCTTAAATCTATTTTCTACAGCTAGTGAACTTTGAGTTTTCAACATCTAGCGAGCATGTTAAAATCAAACTTTTACTATCAAGAGTGAAAAAATATTTTAAGCTATTGGTTTGGCTGAGGGAGAACAGGTTTTTCTCATGAAAATTATAGGAAATAGAAACATTATTGAAATGGTACGAAATTTAATCACTGCCCAGTGGTTAAAAGATGTGTTCAATTCAAACAAATGAGAATGGGAGGAAATTATTTCTAAAATGTCTAGACTTATAATTATTATACTCATGTGCTTTACCATTGATATGAACTTCAGAAATTTTTGTCGGACTTATCAAAACTGTATCTGATAGTAGATGGTCAGGAAAGAGTTAAATTTTGAGTCATCCAAGTTATTGCTTCCATTGTGGGAACAATGAACCTAAGAAACAGTTTACAACCTGATATTTTATGCAAACATTTTGAATTTTTCTGCCATATAAATGGTCTGTATTGTTAAATAAAAAATAGCAAGGAGAATATTATTTTCTTTTATAGCCTTTACTTAATAGAATTGTTGTAAGTCCAGACAAATAATGAGACAAATACGTCACTTTACCACCCATTATATTCTGGTCCAGAATAATTCATAAGATTCAATGATGATTATATAGTAATCTGTGACCATAATTAGTTTTGCATGGACTGTTATTTGTAGTTGTTGAGCTAGTATCTTTCTTCCCTAATCGGTGTATAGATGAGTTGTTAAATGAATTCTCCCCGTTTTCTCATCTGTTGAATACTTACGTTATGCAAGTCAAGTTTTCCAATATAGCTATTGTACCACTGTCAGAATTGTCTGAACAATATTTTGTATTTTGTATTTAAGAACAATATCTGCTAGCTCTTTGTTCCTTATTTAGAAACATATGACAGACAGGAAACTGATTGTGGAATATTTTTAAAAAGCCATAAAATTTTGGCCATTAAATTATTTCTGTCATACCCTGTAATTAATTTAGACCTAGACCATTGTCTGACTGTTTGTTCATCAGTCCATCCTCAAGTTGAACTATGCATCAGTTTTCGTTTCATATAATTTTTTATCACGTTATCATGAAACATTATGTATGTGCACATTTTAATGCATCTATGAACAGTCATTAATATTCTTCATTTCAAAAGTTTTAGAAATAGTGAAACTCTTTTAACCAATGCCTGAAAAAAATGGAGACTGATCTAACTCAGACCTCATCTAAAGTCCTCTGTACTTTGAACATATGTAACTGAAAATCTACTTATATCAAACAAAAGATTCTGACTCAAAAGGGTTCAGTTTAAACATGCTTTACTGTATAGATATATCAGGAAATGGTATTATTGATAAATGAATGTTGATAGAACAACTTTTATATAAACTATTAGCCCAACATAATATAGTTAGAGTTAATAGCTAATGCATTACTACATGTACATGTCTGATACTGCAAGTTTCTTTTAAATGTTCATGTTCATGGCATTATTTTCTATTTTGACAAACAGCATCAGCCTCAGGTCAGTTGTAAGATAAACCAATGCTAACATGTATTCCATCCGCACGTGTGGAAATGGCTACCATTTACTCACATTCTCATCCAATAGAAATCATTGTATACACACATTCAGTTGGAACAATGTGTTAAAAAGAAATCACCTTGTTTGAATGTTTATTTCCCTAGTTGAAAAGCTCTTAAATTTTGATGAAACTTGATAGATGTTGAGCATCATATAAAGATGCTTGAAAAGGGAGATAACCAAACTTGAATTGACCTTACAATTCAAAGTAATATGGTATCTATTTTTGTAGCCTTCTTGGTATATTTTTTTTCTTTCTTTTTTAATGGACTGGTAATTATTACATTTGCTATTTATAATAATTTTCAAAGATAAATTTTGAAGAATTTTCAGAAATTTCGAAGAAAAATGGGGTAGGTTAATGGTATTATAATATTTCTTAGCATAGTTCAATAAACATACAGTTTGTCATTAAAAAGTTATATTTAACAAGATTCATTGTGACTGTTAACTTTTTCCTCATTATGTTTTTTTGGAGGTGTGTGTTGTGACTATTATTAATCTTATCATATCAAATGTGTGAATAATGTTGTGAACATTTTTGGGTTTTTTAACTTTACTTAACCCCATTCCCATGAAATGTGTCCCACTTTAGTATTTTCATTACTTTACATTGTATTGTGATGCTGTTAACATACATCCTTTTGTTTCACCTTGTTAGATATTTAATTGTTGTCAACAAATATTACAGCATTTTATTCCAAATAATGAAATATGCATGAATAATATATTCACATGTACTTGTATTTTGAAATGGCTTTTATATACACTTTCAATATTTTGTGTTATGGTACATGGATCCAAGTCATGAAATGCTATAGTTTGGTACTACATATTACATAAGGCTAATCAGTTTGCTAAAATATGGATAACAGTAATTACAGTGAGTGAAATGATTAATTTCAGGGGAAAGAGTTTGTCTTCCTTAAAATAGAATGACAATTACATGATGCCTTCAAATACTTGTGGTACATTTTAGTAGTAGAAAGTCTAAATGTCCTTGTCAGTTGTTTTGTTAACTAAGACAATTCCTCATGTAATGGTCATTCAATCAAGGAGAGACCAATTTTATTCCCTGAAGTGAACTATTTTACTGGCTGTAATTTATGTACTTTAGTCTTATTTCCATACACAGCTAGGCATAATACAAAAAAATGTGTCAATAGTACCAGACTAATATGAATTATATTTACATTGTACAGATTCTAAGGAAGTTTTTTCCCCATGGGAATATTGATAGGTGTCTATGATACATTCACCCTATATCAGCTCTGTGTTCATATTTTTTTTTTCAAATGAGAGTCCTGTGCTTCTGTTTGCAGTCTTTAGAAAAATATATCAAAATTTGTTAATGGTTTTAATGGTATAAGTTGATTTTATACTAATACCATGATCGCTTCCTATTAATGCTGAAAAACTATTTTAAAAAATGTGTTCAAAATGTATTGGAATTCCAATACAATAAAAAATACCAAACAATCTGAAAGGAATCTCAAGCTTAGTTTAAATTTTAGAACTATCATTATATTACTCCAATCTTGCTAAGCTTTATATCTTTTAATTAAAATACCAAGACAATGATTACAATGATTACAACTGTTCTACCTTTATAGTTGTAATGTTAGGTAATTCATGTACTTCCATTCAGAATACCCTGATTGACTTAGATAATATAAACTGTTGGTCTTCCTTCTATGCAAAGATAAGGTCTATAAATAAATATAAGGCATTGTCTTTATTTTTGGCAAAACTGCAACTGTAAGCAATCTAATTATCACGTTTTGTCTTTCAGTCTACGAAAAAGTCATCATTGTTAACAGCTGCCAAAAAAGCCAAGTTGAAGAACAACCCGTCACGAGTTCGCTTTGCAGAATGTGTGACTGTCAACATGGTGAATGGCGGCTCGCCACCCCAAAATGTGAGTTTAGATCGTTGTCAGCATATTTTTAAATATTAAAATGTGACAATAGTACATAAAGTCCAGACTATATTACTTAGAATTAGTCTGTAAAAAAGAATAGAAAGTCAGCTTTGTATGAAAAATGACAAGTTTCCATACAATTGATTTTGAAGGCGATACTATTGATGTCATGGGATATCAGTTTTATTATGACAACACTGTAAGTATTAGTATAATGAGATCTGTGTTACTTGGAAACTTCTAAGGTGTACGTTTTTGTAAGAATCAGCCAAAATGGGGGAAAATAAAAGAAACATGCATATCAAAAAGCCACTGATTTGACAGTATAATTGCTTTCTCTATTTGAAATTACCATTATTTGATCTCTGCATCTATGGACTTGCTCAGAATTTTTTCAATAGAATGTTAGAAAAATGAGGTTTTTGTCGGATCTATGTTAATTTTCAGTGCATTTCAATAAAATTATAACTCAATTTACCTAAGAGATATGAAAAATCTTGTCTTTTATCCTTGATTTTAAACTTTCAAAATGGTTTTGATTTTTTTTTTTTTTTTTTTTTTTTCATACCACGTTTCACTCATTGCCTGACTCTTACAGATACAGACACTTGACATGTTTTTATGTTCAGGGTTGAAAATACATAGTCAGTACTCTAGGTATGGTACTTCATAGCAAAACATGGGGTTGGTCTTATATGAATATAGAGAAGTCATCTCTTATCAGCAACTCCTCTTACATCAAGAAAAAAAATCAAGTCTTACATGAACTTTGTTATTCCCCTAAAATGGAGGAGTAAGGGTATTAATTTAGTGAGCATTGCTCGCAGTGTTTTAGTTTGGTTAGCATTGCTCAGTCAGATCATCAAAACTCCAATGTGGATGTGTGTTAAGACTTGCTACACCTTTTGTGAACTTACAAAATTATAATTCATTTTATGGACTGGTCATAAAAGTACAGATTTTCATACATGTTTGGACTTTTTCTCTTTTTCTTCTAAAAATTAAGTTTGGACACATCTTTATAAAACAGTGGCATACCACTGTGTATATGGACGACATTTCATTACCATTTGGTGTTTACTATGAAACTTGAATATTTTTGATGGTGAGACAGATTAAAAGGTTAGCTGCTATTCTTTGGAATTCTCAGTGCAATACATGTCATTAATACATAAGGGGAACAACCATTTTCTTTGTTAACTCTTAAACATTGTTGTTCTATAATGCTACAATATTATACTGTTATGACCGAGAAAATATTTGACTTGCATGGTTCGGAATATTTAACCCAGTTCAGAAAAGTAAAAAAAATAGAAAGTTGATAAATCTGTTTAACCAAATATGATCACTCACACTGAGAATGCTAGATTTGGATTGGATTGCTGTCATGAAATTTCCCAATGCACTTATGCAATTAAATTTATTTCTTTTAGTCTATTTGTGAGTAAATAAACAAGAAATTCAAAACATCACGTTCAATTTCTTAATTCAAAACACTTTCAAGGAAAATTCTATAAAAAATTACTTTTAAAAAATCATGCTATGATTCTTGCAGTGACAAAAAAAAAGGCTTTCATGAACTAATCCAGTCAGCTTATCTGTTGTACGTAAATTCATCACTGAAATTCAAGAGTGGTATTAAGAATGTCACATGTTTTTGAATATTTGAAGGTTTCTGGATAACAATGTCTTATTGGTGATAATTAGTTTGTCTGCAGATCTAATTGGACAGACTTCTGTCATAGCAGTTTTTATTGAAAGTTCAATGATTAAGTATGTTCTTTAGGAGTTTTAATGTCATTTCTAAGTACATTTGGGACTGTTTAAAGTTTTTTTATCTCCTTGCTGTAGATGTATTAATGAATGGATTTGAGTTAGTCTGCTGATATTTAAGATGGCGAAATCTGATGTTTTTCCTTTTTATGTAAGGGATATATTCACAAGTTGTTCACATAATTTTTTTTTTAAAATGATAAATTCCTTTGCATTGAATGGTAAGAAATGGATTTAAAAGTTTGCCAGGAAATGTTGTGTTTACATGATCATTTTACCAGAACATACAGCTAATTTTTTGATAAAAATGCTACATTCATTTAGAATTATTTTAAGCCTATTTGTTCAATTTTCTATTGAATTGAGTATATTAAAAATGCATATGTTAATTTGATCTGTTTGACTGTATAATGTGCTTACCCGTTTCTACTTGGTTTATTATACCTTAAAGTTAATAAACAAGTAAATAAATTAAGCCAGTATTCTTAGGCTTATGACTTTACAACAAACTTTATTCTTCTAAAGCTATAAAACCAAACAGATGTGAAATTTAACCAATAAAAATTTTCTTTGAATGTTTAATGTTTTACTGTATTTTTTTTTCTTTTTTAATGAGAAAAGTCAGTTGGGACTCTAAGTATATTATCTTTACTTCATGCTTCACAAATGTGTTGTAAAATTATTAAGGAAAGTGAATCCATGGAAGTATTTCTACATAGTTGGAGCATGAAAATGTTTTGTGTCCTCAAATGGTATGTGTAGTGTCAAGCAATTTTGATGAAACTTCAATGGAAGTTATGTATAATACATTTTGTACATTGATGTGTATGATAGATATTGATAACTATTAATGCATGATTACAAATGGAGATATTCCAACTTAGGAGTTTTAATATGTAGAGCTTGTAAACTTCACCTCTATCAGACCATGCATCTTACATGTTTAAGGGGAAGATATTTTTAATGTCTGCAATCAAGTCCAATCCTATTGGTGTTTTTTTACGGTCTTGACTATCCTTACGGATCTTGCATGACCGCCCCTTGCAGGAATTGTGCTAGTAGGTGTCTGTTAGTAGTTGGAGGTAGCTGAGCACAGCCTTCAGAATACCTGACCGAAGAACTTAGTCAGAGGATGTCCTACTAGCTGCAGGGCTGCTCTGTTGATGTTCAGGCCTACTCACATCCCACGTGGGTCCGCGACTGTTGGGAGTACGTCAACCTGAAGAATGTGCAATCAAGTCAAATGGGGTGTCCCTGCTATAAACCTGTCCACAATATTTTTTATTTCAGGGTATTACAACAACCCTTCAATGACTACTTGATATAGATAAATATGAAGAATGTCATGAATTGATAAAGCTGCAAAGATGTGAAACATAGAAACATATTAACATAAGAGTTAAGAAAAAAAATGTGAAATTTGTATGTAGGCAAAACTCTGTAAGCAATAAAACTGACTTCCAATTTGCCTGACTCCATTTATTGCCTATTGATTAAACAGAGAACTATGCAATCAAAGAAGCATTGAAGTTTACCGAGTGAAGATTTGAATTCATTAGTACTGATTGTGTTGTAGGATCTACTGAACTTTCTTTATGAATGATTTACATTGTACATGGTCTGTTATTACCTTTAAAAGTCTATATTTCTCAAGTGAAGTTCTATAGTACGCTTATTTGAAATATTTAACTAATCTATCATATCAAATGTGATATATACTTCAGTTAAATTTACAAGCAGACAACTGCCCCATTGATGTATATCAATGAGAGAGATTTCTTTTCTAATTTCTTAAAAGTGTCTTTTATCCAATTTCTAATTATAAAATTTGACCATTAACATCCCACTCCCAACTCCACTGCTTCTATTTTTCAGTTGTTTAATGTTGTCACTATTTTCCTCCTCCTTAATTGTTTCAATTACTATCTTTAAAAGTTCATTGCTCTTTGATGATGTACATAACCTTATAATAAACTAACCTTGAAAAATACATGTCCTCAATACAGTGAAAAATCAATGATAATAAAATGCTCCATTTTTTTTTTCAGCCGTCCCATTTAGAGAGTTATGTGCCTTTCATGCCAAATGTCCTGAAGGTGTTCCTTGAGAATGGACAGACAAAGTCATTTAAATATGACAACAAAACTACAGTCAAGGTAAGATAACTCTTCTTACAGATATACTAAATACCCCTGTTAACCTTTGAACAACTCATGTGGGAGATTCTCCCCCATTGACACTATCTCATGTGGGAGATTCTCCCCATTGACACTATCTCATGTGGGAGACTCTCTCCCATTGACACTACTGTATCTCATGTGAGAGATTTTTATGTAAAAGCAAATTTTTAGTATAAAAATTCAATATGAAGTATTTTTCTCAGAAAATATATTGATTTTAACCAAAAACTTCCCACAAATCTGATATTTCTATGTGGAAGATTTGAAATTTTTCATTGATTTTGTGTGAGTCTCCCCCCTAATGAGGGAGGATTAATAGGTATGGATAAGACTGAATTACTGGTACATGTACCTGGAAACATTAGTATGACCATAATAACATATATTTCAATACAGTGGGAGTTTCGTTCTATTTTCAAAGGATTTCCTGTTTTAGTCATGTTGATATGAGAACAAAATTTTAGCAGTGCATTAACAAAAGACTTTTCCTGTAACTAAAACAAGTTTGAAAAGTTTAAGCCACATATTCCATATTGTCATTTCATTCTTCTCAGTGAAACATGAGTGAACTTAACCATGAGTTAACCAAAACATTAAAATTTCAAGTTATCTTTTACTGAAAAACAAATAATCCTTTGGTATTTGAGCTAATTTATATATTGTAGAATTGAAATGTCTCCCTCTATTTCCCATTTGACACTGGAAGTGATAGACCATCTCTGTGCTAGATTACTTCATGCATACTTTATGCTTAGCCTTTAGCATTAGTCAAGTAGTGTAATTGGTTTCATAACTTGTGCTAATTTCTCATGAATGTAAATCTTCAAATTTTGTGGGAACAGATATATATATATATGGGTCTTTATGGGTTTGTATAGCAATTTCATTTGGATTTTTGTGAGAAATTCTTAAGTTTAATGGAGAACTGTCATGCAAATGAGGTTAATGGCAGCTAAATAAAATAAAATAGAATCCCTTGTACAAATTTAACAAGAGAGTTGTTATACCTAAGCCATGTAATATTTGCTTAGTTCCTTTTGAGCTTGTCAGGTTTTCCTGTAATTGTATGCAAAGAGCATGACATAATTAGAATTTTACATATTTACAGGAAAATATTTATTTGCTTGAGATTATAAAATTTGCAAAAATGATTTTTATGATTAGCTGTGAAGCAACAGAGAGACATGGTAATGGTATCCTTCTTTCATGTCTGTCAGTCTGTAACAAGTACATTTTGGACACATCTCTTCTGAATTTACTTGGCCAATTGCTTCCATATTTGGTAGGATGTATTGTTATGAAGTGTAAAGGATGATGTTTTCAGCAATTTTGAATCAACAAATTTTGTAGGAATTTTATGGAATTTTTGCAACTTTAAATCTCATCATTGTTTGAGGAAATATTGCTGTGTATGGAAATCTTGTTTTTATTCTTCTGTAGACACAAATCACAGGATTTTATTCAAGTATGTTTTCCAAATTAGTCTGACATTACACTGTTTCATTTATGGAATCTATGGTACCATTGAACCTAGCTGATCTAATTTTTTTCTTTAGTCTATAAAAACCTAGAATCTTTGTTTAGTGTTTTTCATAACCAGTTGTTATTTCAATGACAATAAAATGTAAGTAAATCCCATGTTTATGTTGACGGTAGAAGTCTAATGTCTTTTTGGTTAATTGATTGGGCAGTAGTTGACCATAAATACAAATAAAGTTTCTCCTACTGAAATCTATCTAAATTATGTGACTATCTTTATATCGTCATGTGTCTGTATTCAACTAAGTTTTCTTGTAAGTGATGGAGCCTTAAGGTTTCTTTAGGAGTCACAGTACTTAAGTAGCAGTGTTTGTATGAATCATGCCAATGCTGTAAAATGTGATACACACCAAAAAAAGGCTACACATTTTTAAGTTTCTTATTAAGTTGCTTTGCAGTCTATATGATGAAATGTATAATTATTCATTCAAATCTGTCTACTCTTAGGAGTTAATTCACATTGAAAATCCAATAGTTTCTATAGTATTTTAATGTCATTTACACAGTTATCTCCCTTCATTTTGAATTCTACAGTGCATTCTATATAATTTTTATCTCACACGAACAATGGTTTTATGACAAGCCATGTGTAATATTCTGTATACTTACCTATGCATTTTAAACAAAATATCAAAAATATGTAGGCTTTCCAACCATGAATCACATTTTGCATGATTCTTACCTGGAGTGTTACTTAAATGTCTAAAGGTACAAATGAGGGCTAGGAACATAAAATGGACAGCTAAAACAACCACCACAAACCTCACAGGATTAAATCAGTTGTTCTAGATGAGTAATTTACTTCTACATTCAGCAAGCCAACTGCTGTGTTTTGTGAATAATTACTTTTCAAAGATTTCTTGAACAGAGGCATCCCGGGCACAATGTTCTTTAGTCCCTATCACCCAAAGACTGTCTATAAGGCATTTAGGAATCAGGACAGGATATTTTTTTTAAGATTACATTCAGTAATATGTGATACTAATATTATTGTAATGCACGTGACAAAACTGTCTTTCTCTTACTTTTCTCGCCTGAATATAGCTGAAATATTGCTGCTCAGGCATTAAACCCCAATAATCAATCAATCAATCCCTTACTTTTCTAACTGCCTTGGTTGTCTAAATGGTAGGGTGCTTGTCTTGAGAGAGTAATCAATGGAACCAAGATTCAAGCGGAAATCAAAAGAATGTAATACAAGTACTAAGACCAGACATGAAAAACAGACATACACAACAAAGAACATAAATTAACCAAAATAATACATACAAAGTAACAAAAGTTAATGAGCAACTCGGACTCCACTAAAAACTGGAAACATGGACTATGTGTACCGGTAGTGCAAGAGGTTGTGGGTACTTTCCTAAGCATATCACAGCATAGATTGAAAAATTGTTAGTCACTGCTTCTCAACCAAGCACAAGGTATTTAGAGGGTAGAGTGATAACTGATAAGATTTGAATTAGGATTATGTATTTGAGTCGGTGGACTGATATGTAGAAGGGTCTGTTTGATTGGTCAAACATTCTTATCCTGAAATTTTTTTAAAAGGGAGGTTATTTAAGGTAACTTTAATGATTGCCTGTATGACAATGTTGGTTTTGTCATTTAATACAAATGATCTCATTGATGAAATAGGGTATTATTAAATTATGTCTAGAGTCAGTTTGTTTCAATAATGTGCTGACACAGTCTATGGAAATTATAATGAAATGTCAAAACCTATTATTTTTCCTTGTCAGTTTAACCATAATGAGTTATTGAAAAAGTATTAGAATTAGAGTTATCTGGTATGCCATCTTCCTACTTTGATTTTTTGTCCCCATATGTTTCCATTCCAAAATGTTCAGCCATGAAACTTAAAGATAAAGTTTCTGACAGCCATTTTTCATGATTTCAACAAAATCATCCTAATCTTTGTTTCCCATCTACTGACATACTGTATGAGAGTCTGAAGATAAAGAAATGCCTTTGGTGTTTTTGACAGCCAATTCTAATGATTTCAGAAATTACATCATGTTTTGCCAGACTTATTAGGATTTTGTATGTTTACATTGTAAATTCTGAAGATTCATTTGGATCTTGTTGTAGACATCTTACTGTGAATTTGTAAATCATCTGTCTCTAAATTGAATTGCTTTAGTGTCCTTAGATGATATTGAAGTAATTTTGGGAAGTGAAATCTTTTTGCCTTTAATCAAGACTATATTTAGTGACTGATCCTGACTTTCTCTTCTAAAATTACAGAGAGCAGGTGCTATGTTAAGCTAGGTAAAGATTTAGAGTTTCTGGTGGTAATTATTCAGTGTTCAAGGCTGTCTATTGTTTTGTCCCCTGCTTATCTACTTGTTTCTCTGATTCTTTTTTTTTCTTGGTACTAAATAGGTTGTTTATAGAATACACTGTTTTATTGTTTAGGATGCTATGGGTGACCTAGTTTCTAATTCATTTTTCTTGGTACTAAATAAGTTGTCTATAGAACACACTGTTTTATTATTTAGGATGCTATGGGTGACCTAGTTTCTAATTCATTTTTCTTGGTACTAAATAAGTTGTCTATAGAACACACTGTTTTATTATTTAGGATGCTATGGGTGACCTAGTTTCTAATTCATTTTTCTTGGTACTAAATAAGTTGTCTATAGAACACACTGTTTTATTATTTAGGATGCTATGGGTGACCTAGTTTCTAATTCATTTTTCTTGGTACTAAATAAGTTGTCTATAGAACACACTGTTTTATTATTTAGGAAGCTATGGGTGACCTAGTTTCTAATTCATTTTTCTTGTTACTAAATAAGTTGTCTGTAGATCACACTGTTTTATTATTTGCTATGGGTGACCTAATTTTGATTACTTCTATCAAAGGATATCAGTCAAACTGTGCATTTAAATTCTGCAAGAATCCTTTTAAGTCTCCTTATTCTGGTCTTTTTTTCTAATTTCGAATGACTTTTCTCCCTTGAAACCATAGTGATTTTTTTAAATCCTTTTGAACTTGGCAAACAAAGTCCTATACACTTCCCTAGAACTTTAAGTGAAACCATGGATCAAATTCTATCTGGCACCCAGTAATTGACTTCAAAAGTTGACCTCTACAGAGCCTAAATACAGTAAAACTATTTGTTTTGCAGATGGGTATTACCTGATAGAGTTTAATACTATATTGTAAGCCTGTGAAAGTGGTTCATGTCCTTGTTATTTTTTCTGGTCACATGTACTTTCCAGTAGTGATAAGGCACAATTAGATTTGCCATTCTGTCAATACTTGTAGTCCACTTTTTCTACTTTGTTCGTCTCTTGTTTTCTCTTGTCTTCCTAATTCTTACTAGAAAGAACAATTAGCTGAACTGAATCATCTATCATTACATTACAATAATTTTATTTCAGAAGTAACAAGTTTTCTGATTTGATGAAATTTTTTGTCCATCATCTCATAGACCAAATTTTGTAATGTGACTGTGACATCATCAACTTTTTTTTCTGATTAAATTGTTAAAATTGATCCTAAAATCAAATTATAAGGATTGACTATTACATTTTTCTGTCTATTCCAAATATCCTCTACTTTTTCGACTGTGTTATATCTAACAAGTTAACTAAATACAAAATTGTTCTGTAGCATTTTGTTTTATGAAAGCGGCATTATTAAATTATGTCTGGATTCAGTTTGTTCCAATATTTAGAGACAATCTATGGATAATATAATGGAATGAGGAAATCTATCATATTTCCCTGTCTGTTGGACCAGCATTATTTAGCTGAACAGTATTAAACTTGTGACAGTGATGGATCACTTTGACGTTATTTCTTACTCCAGTTATTGTTAGGTTACTTCCTGAACATAGGCATTAATTGCATTGATGTAATTTTGAGAGTGTAAATCTTGACTTGCTTTTTGTACCATGTAAAGAAAATTATGGTAAGGGTTTTTTTTTTTTTTTCTTGAGTGGGGAGGGGGGACAATTGGTCAAGTATGATGAAGTGTTATTGTAGACAAATGTATTACTCTCCATCCAACTGTCTGTCAACTGTTCACATGCTTTTAAGATAACCAAAAAAAATTTTTTAGGAATTTTAATAATTTTTATGAGACTTTTAACACCAAAAGAGGGCAAGAGTTCTGGAACCTTAATTGAATTTGCCTTATATATTTGCACCTAGAAATATTCTATGCTTTATGAAATGGCAGAAGGAGCAACAGATTGTTAAGATAAATCTTTGTACTTGTTTGCTTAATTGTGTTTTGTTTTGGTTTTTTTTTTACAGCCATCTATTTCTGATTGTATCACCATGCATGGGCGGATCCAGGATATGAGTTTAGGGGGCGTTAATTCAATTAAATGCACTGCAAAGCGAGGCAAAAAATATTATGGGGTGAAACTTGTGGTAAAAATTTTTTTCTTACCGATTTAGGGGGATGTACGCCGGTCCTTAATTCCGTGCCTGCCATGTCTGTCATGTTCCCAGACTTATTAGGACTGTGTTTGTTTACATTGTAAATTCTGAAGGTTCATTTAGATCTGGTTTTGGACATCTAATTGTGAATTTATATCATCTGTCTTTAAATTTAATTGCTTTAGTGTCCTTATAGTCTATGACAGAGAAAAAATGAGAAATTGGCACTTCTATTTTCTCTTTTTATATATCGCCAAAGAATCACAACAGCGCTTCTCAAGTTAGACTATCTATAATGTTGTATGTGAAAAATCATCTTTTAGTTTCTTAAAGAAATACAAATGTATTACATTACAAAAGGACAAAGATTTCCAGTGACATTTTAGTCTTGCTGTTTTATAGCAAATGTGAATTTTTGACATTATAAATATTAATGAAGGTGAAAAGAGCTGGGCCTTAGGGTATATTATCTTAAAAGTTTCTATTGATATAAATTCTTTCCTTCTTCACATGGCATTCAAATATTCATATTTTATACAGGCTTGATTTCACAATATCTTATCCCATTCATGAGAGAGTGAGCATTGGGCATTAAAATAAATCTTTTCTGGAAGATTGACTCTTAGAGTTGTTGCTCAAAAGACAGATTGATTGATGCAGAATGACATTTGGTACTCTATGGAGTTTACTTAGAACAAGTTTGATTAAACGTAAATTCATATTTTTGGTTTCTTTGATATACATCAGGCACTGAACTTCCTAAAGACATTGGAAACAAATGTCGATAAGAAAACAGAATTCAATACTTTGCTGTTTACACAGATTATTCTCTGAGATATTGCTGTAAATTTGAGGTTTCTCAATGATTTGCTAGGATTGAAGATTTCTGTGGTTCTTGCATTACTTAAATTATGAGTTTTGGTAAATGGACAGATTTGTTTTAGTAGTGTTTGGTAGTCAATATTCTAAAGAGCTAATGCACAATAAATCATATACCTGTCATCTTTGAAGTTACATTTCCAGATTCCAACAGCTATCTGAGCAGTTTAGGTTAATGTTTTAGAATCTGAAGCACATAGTTATTGTCAAAATAAGTGAAATTTATTCTGGAAGATTTTGAACCTTTGAAAAAAAAACAGCTTTGAAACTAACCTTATTAATTTTATTTTCTTCACATAGGCTATATAGAGTTTTGATCAAACAATAATTTGAATGCAAATTCAGATGCTTTGACTTTACAGAGACTTTGATGTCTCGATGGAAAGAAAATGTTATAAAAAAATTGATAAGAGTTATGTAATAGACGAATTTGCTCTTGTGTCGGCCATTGCAGAAGATACCAACAATGCATTTTCCTTTCTCCCAACTGAAGGATTAACAGTGTCACAATTTATAATACTTTGTTCTTTACTTGAAGGTCATTAAGAGTAAAATACATGTGATGATGTTTGAATAGGACTGTTTTTCAATTTATCTTGATTTTTTTGTAATTTCAGGATGTGGTACATTCATTACAAGAGAAACTGAGTATAAAGAAAATTCAACATTTTAACCTGGTGCTATTAAATACTAAAAGTCATATGCCAAATCGTGTTACACTGTTACAAGAACATGAGACATTAGCTGAGGTAAGTCATAATACAGGTACATGTAAAAGTGAACTGTCCTACTTAAACCCAGAATGAACCAAAAGCCAATCTAAACTGTATACCAAATAGACTGAAGACCTTTTTAAAATACCTTTATTTCAGTTCCAGTGCATTCTGAACCTCTATCATTCAAATATCTTCCTGACCTGACCTAATCCTTCTGTTCAGTAGGGATTCTCACAATTTAGATAGGTTTCACCTACAAAGGATTTGTTGATGTTGAATTTTTGGATGTCATTAATCAATGAGATTCTTTTATTTAGAGAAATCAAGGCAACTATCAGTTAGAAAAGTATTTGAAACTCTTATGGCAAGAAAAATGACCCGGTCAAAAAAGAGTTAACTATTAATAACAACTGAACAATGAACATAAACGAGATGCATGACTTAGAAATTATCAATCAATCAATCAATTTTCTTCCATGAAAAATCCCCATTTCTTATTACTTTTTAATTGATCATTCTGACACAGAAAAAAAGGGATATTTTTTAGTTCAGTATTTATACATTTACATTGCTACATAAAAATAAATGATGACATCTGTCCCTTTTTTTGCCCCTTTAAATGATCATAGAGAAAATATTGTAAAATTTTCCCGTAAAAAAAATATTGTTGCTATCCCATATGAAAAGATCATTAGCTCATCTACGTACTGAATAGAGTAGTATTTCAATGTCATTTTTTTTATTGTGTAAGACGAGTTAGAAAATGAATTAAGCAACTATTCCCTTTCAGATAAAGTGGTTGGATAGCCTTGTGATTGTGCCTATAGGTTTAATTCCAAAAGACAAAATATATTTATTAAACCCCTTCTTTCAGCCATGGATGATGACAGAATGATTTACCTATTTTATTATTTTCAAATATTCAAAATAAGTGCAGATTTAATTTAAAGAGTTGTCGAGAGAACAAAGATTCTAGCGAAAATCAAAAGAATGTAATTTAAACCTTCTTGTTATGATATTTTGAAGATTGCATCTAAACCTGGTGCTCGTCATTTCCGTTGCTTGTTCCGTGTGATGTTTGTGCCACGTGATCCGTATGATCTGCTGAAAGAAGACCCTGTTGCATTTGAGTATTTCTATCTTCAGGTTTGTATCAAGTTGTTATATCAGGGTTAATATGATTGTAGGCTTTACCAAAGAGGTACAGAGCTTTTTGTATTAATAAAATATTTGATTTAAAGTTTGATAAAGCTCCACTTCATTGTTATGTTATGAGGATGATGTTTTGACCAATGGAAATTTACAATACTTACATCCCTACAGGACATGCTATATATCACTTCCTTATTGCATAGGTTATTTCTGAAATAAGTCAATTCCAACAACGATTTTGAGCCAGTCATGTGTCAGAGCATCTATATATGTTAGACGTCACTGACGCTTCGTCCTTATTATATTTACCTATTGATTTTATTAAGGTAAAATCAAATAATTACTGATATTATTACAATACTTTTATTATTGCCAAAAAAAAAAGTCTACAGACTTAAAAATCACAATAGTATAATCTTATATTGTGGAATTTTTAACATCTTTGCTGTAGGATTTTTCTCAAAATGGCAAAATTAAAATATTATTATTATTATTATTATTGCTATAATTAATGCTTACAATAATTTATTAACTGTTCCTGGTATGTAAATTTTATTTATGGCAATTTACTCCCAGTGAATGGGTGGTATATTGGAATCTCTTTGTCCATCTCTCATGTTGTTGCAAATATCTCAGCTCCCAATGGATGGATTCATTTCAAATTTGGTGTGTTGCTTCATATAGATGAGCCATATGTATTATGAGATATTAGTTGCTCTCCAATATCAACTTCCAGTACGAGTGGAGGTATACCTAGCACGACAATTTGTGCTACTTCATGTTTGTACTTTTTTTATAAAAAGCTATGATAGATATGTGAATGTAAACCCAAAAGTTTAAATATTATCACTTTATAATGTTGTATGTTGTGAATTGCGTACAAGTAATGAAAATCAACTTGTTTTCCTTTAGTAATTTATATCTGCAAATATAATGAGCAAGAAAAAAATAAGTCACCATGATTAAGTCCCTTTAATATGGAAAACATATTTGAGCAAGTGTTACTTGCAAAATTTTAAGGCTGAGAAATTGAATTGACATCACAAAATGCAAAAATTGGTGTACAGTATAAGAATCGGTATATGTTTAAACTTAATTCACAATTTATTACTTGTATAGATTTTAAACTTACCCTACAAAATGAAAAAGAATTCATGTCAACTTTTTTAATCTATTATACTAGTAGCCTGTTATAAATTTGATGAGTCAGTCTTCATCAGTAAATGGAATTAATATTGTTGAACAACTCTGTGTGTCATTTCCCCCTTGACAGTTTTCATCAGCAAGTATATAAAAGGTCCTGTTTGTTTGCTTATTGTCTGGCTTTCTATTAAAGCTTTATTTTCTGATGAAAATAGACTTCTTCATTTTTTTATATGTCCAACTGATGAATATTTACTTTTTAGATCTTTGTGCAATGATATTTGCTGAGGGCTGCAATGTAATATGGGTTAAATGCTTTTTGTAAAACTTTAATTTCCAAATAGGAAATTTGAAAGGGTTATGACATGAAGTTGAAACCTAGATTATTTTCAAATTTTATCATTTTGAATTGTAATCTTAGGTACAATCATTAATTTCATAGAATGCTGGACATATTCAATTTTAACTTCTCTCTGATGAATGGAGTTCATATACTATAATGAATTTCTTGAAACTTCCAATTGCAGTATCTCAAATGCTTATGAATTCAGTAGTTTTATCCTTGATTATTTTCAAGGCTGATCATGTTTAATGTTTTCTGTTGATTAGGGAACCAGTCAAGTGATTTATTGTTGATGAGAAATTGAAATATTTCCATATGAGGAGTAGGATAAATGAGATTATTCACATTTATCAACATAGAATAACTTTTACTATGATATCACATTTAAGTTTGGAATTCCAAGGGGAAATTGCCTTTAGAAATATTAAATTGCTTACATAATTGTAAGCACAGCAGGAGATTTGGCAAATATTTAAAAACTTAAAGGAAAACATGAAATTTTAATAGATAACACATTTGTTTATATATTGCAATGAGTGGGTTATGATGCTTATGCACTATAAGGACCAATTAAGTGTGACAATGTGCGTTTAAATTAAAAATATCATTTTGATCAGTGCTGAAAATGTTATAACGTGTAGGCCAGTCCTTTGGTTGGGCAATTAAGTTTGATAGTTTGTCTTCGCATCAAATTTTGAATACAAAATTTCATATAAAATAATGGCATATTTATTTTGCCGACTAAGTATAAAAATGTTTTTCAAGACATGAATAAATAAATTGATATGAAAGGAAGATTTTTCCCCATATGATGACACATTACCCCTTCTTTTTGCTTAGAGAAGTTTTCAATTCAGGCAACCAAATTTATTTTGTAATCATAAGAAAGGTGCCTCATTTTTGACCATGCAATGATATAATTAATGCTTGTTAACATTTTGAAGAAAAAATATTGTTCCAATTATTCTAGTAATTTTAATGATGGGTTTGTAACTGGTTTGGATGGATAATAAACTGACTGATTTCTGTTGAAAGGCTGTGGTGCTGTGGAACTGTGTTGAAATGTTAGTGACCATTGATGGTCTTTGTGCAACTGGTGACTTACATACTTAATATATGCTTTCTTAATTTTTCACAGTGTTGTAATGACGTAGTAAATGAGAGATTTCCAGACCTGAAGGGTGATACAGTGTTGAAGCTAGCAGCATTACAGATTCAACAGCATGCCATGTCCAATAACGTTTCTGGGAAAATCAATCTGAAAGCTATAGAGTAAGTGATGGGGGTTTTTATCTCATAAAAATTCCTAACTCAATTTCAGTGTGGCAAAGTGGGTTTTTTAATTACATTTTTTATTTATGATTTATAGGGTAAATTGCCTCAAGTTGCTAGTTTTTTTAGCTTTTTGTGTTAGGAGAGCAATTTAATTGAAATGTTGGCAACATCTGTAAAATAACAACGTGAGAGGTGGCATAAAAAAGATTGATGGAAAGATTTGCTTATACTATTCCATCAAAAGGGTTAACTTAATGGAGGTTCCTCAGGCTAAGTATTATTATTGATTGACTCTCTATGAAATGAGCAGTTTGTTCAAATACAATCAAATGTTTTGGGGAAAAAATCGTATATTAATACTGCGATGCAATAATTGTTGACAAGTCTGTCATTTATGTTCTTCAGCCTAATCACAATTCTAGTTTCCAGTGGAATTACCAGTAAGTTATACCTCACATGATGTTTTTGACTTGTCTGTCCATGCATCAGTCCGTCTGTCCTCATTTTTGTCAAACTAAACAGAATATCACGAAATTTGGTATGTAGTAAGAAAATAATACGTAGTTGTGCATATGACCTTGAAATTTTTATCCCTAAAATTTTATGAAAGTTATATCCTTTAGAGCTTATTTTCAATATAATGCTATGACTTGCTTTCAACGTCTAACTCTCTAGTACAAACTTTGAACAAATCATCAAAATTGATATTCAGGAATAAAGACACGTTCACAATATACAGTAAATTGTAATGTAAATTAAGGTCTACATTTGTATTGTGGGTATACTTTTCTAATGCTAACTTAAAACGATTTTGTTTTTCTAAGGCTCTCATTAGCCATTACCCATGTTAACTAGCTTTTCTATAAATATGAAACAAAAACACACATCTCATCACTTTTAATGGGCAATAAAAAGGTAAAAGAAATACCTTCCTCCCTCATCAGTATTCGTCAAAAACAGAGAACCAAAGTGGCCTTAACATATGTCATTTCAAGGTTCTGACCTAAAAAAAGCTGAGGTGGGCAATAGTTTTTCATTGCTTAGTTTTGTCTCCATGGTTTTGTTTTCTTTAAATGTGAATGTCTCTTTCAGGAAAGAATGTGGGTTAGAAAAATTTGTTCCTGTTTACGAGCGATCGACAATGAGAGGGAAAGATTTGAGGAAACTGCTAACTCAGCAAATGAAAGTAAACCAAAATCTGACAGCTCCTGGTCAAAAACACCTTACAGCACTCCAAGCCAAACTACATTACATGAAGATTGTCAGTGAGCAGAAAACATTTGGTGCTAGAGTTTTCATGGTAACACTACTGGTCAGTATCTTGGAAATGTTCTGTTAAAACAGTCAGTACAATTTGTTATGGATTGATAGGCTGATCCAAGGGGTCTTTAGGGGCTCAGACACTTTTATGATGGAAAAGTTTTTTGATTATATAAGGAAAAAAATAGAAATTACTGGAGCCCCTCTACCCTCAGGTCTGTCAATGTCCCCTCCTTTATTGAATTTAAATTAATTTTTTGTCAAGGTGTTTGTACTTATGTGTTCAATGCCTAGGACTATGGAAAGAAGCAAATTTCAATTTTTTTTATTGTTTTGAACTCATTTTTAACTCTTCAGTCTTCAAAATTTCCTACACTTTGAATCACTTTTATTTCTTCCAAGCAGAGCCACAGCTTTTTCACTTTTGACAAGTAAATGAAATAACTTTTTCCTAGATTTATAACCAACTTTAAAATTAAAAACAATCCTTATAAGTTATATTAAAATTGATTCCAGTCTCAATTAAAATTTGATCCTATATCAAAACTTTATTTGATTTGGGATTATTTAAATGGGCAATGCAGACCAATCAACATGAATGATGTCATAGTACTAAATTAGTTTATACAAAATAACATATATTGCCCCAAGAGAATCAACCAATCAGACGGCTTATCAATGAATAAAATTAAAATGTTTGTTAATAACCATCATTGCATAAGATATTTTGCTTGTTTTTCTGAAACTATTGAAAATGCAAATTTGGCTGGTTATAATTGTTTTCAATATTTATTTAAACACCTGCATGGCTGATAGTATTACCCATTATGTATATTAATTTTATTAAAACATACAGATGAATAGTTCTCTTAAGAAAAGAGAGTACTTGGAGTATATTATGTCAACCTTAATTGTAAATTCTGCATGTTCATTTTTTTACAATTTTTATTGCAGGATAAGAAAACAGAAGCAATGATTTTAGTAGGACCTAAAGCAGGGATCAGTCTCATAACCAACATTAAAACATACAATGTAAGATATTATATATTCATTCTGTTTATGGTTAACTCCCAGGTTAGCTATAAAAATATCTTGAAGGAATAAAATGTAACCCTTCCTAAACTGCTTAAGGATGTTTGCTGCTCATTTTCAGCCATTTTTGTGAGATTTTCTGACTCTTCTGGTTGTTATCCATTTCATGGCATATTTTTTTGTTGTTGCTCAGTGACCCCCACTTTCTTTTTATACCTTCATTTTACACACCTTAAAATGTGATTTGAGAAGTTTTTATGATATCCTTGTTATTTCTTCTGAGTTTTTGATAGATAAAACTTACTAAGACAAAACCTATAAATAATCAAGAGAAATCCTTTTCCTGCCAAAATTTCATATGCTTATATCTTAAAAATGAGCATACTGACCCATCAAATGTTTCTAATTAGTTCTAGTATGAAAGATATTTAAAGATTTTACTGCTCTTTGAAATCCTTGATATTCCTAAATAGAGCAGTGAACATCCATAAGGGATTTTGATGAAATTTTGTAAGATTAGGTATCATATATAGAAGTTTATGAAGGAATGTATTTATTGTCTGAGGACTGGAAGGGATGGTAATCTGTCTGAATGGTTTCATATGGTAAACAGTTAAAGGTTTCATAACCCTATAAAGGCAACTTCTCTTATGCCACTCAAAGGATTTTGATGGAACTTTATAGATGTATGTAAGGAATTAACTATTGCTTAATGCCTGAAAAGGGAGTTACTTCTTGAATGTTAAATATTAACTCCATTTTAAGCAAGGGTATTCTCTGTAAGCTTTCTCTTAGAATTTCTAGTTTAGTCAAGTAATTCATATTTATATGATGTAGCACACATATGAATATTTTGGAAATACAAAAAATATAGATAAAAAATGCCAGTTGCCACAACTAAGATGCATTCATATACTAGTTAATCATACAAGCATGTAGCACACATTGACTAGAGAAGAACATAAGTTCACACTTGTTGAAATTTGTTTGTATACTGGTACTTAAAAGAATAAATACTGTATATACTCATAACTTTAATTTCAGTGATTTTCATCGGCTGTAAACTCATTATATTTTAAAATATTTTAAGAACATGTATTTTTCACTAGAATGTTTTATTCTTTACACCTAAGTAGGAACTCCTGGACAAATACCTGTTTAATCACACCTGGTGGTCAATTAAAAAAAACATACCAATTCTAAATGAAAGATAAATAATCCTATACAGAAGAAAGAAGAAAATAAACTTTCCTCACAAAACATATTTACTTAATTGATTTTTGCAAAGGGTAATTTATACTTGTACAACAATTAACGGATTATCAGACAATTACCTGTATTGACAATGAAAGTTTTGACATTAATTGACATTGTGATATTTTTTGTAGCTGTCCTTGTTAGCTGACTTTGACAAGATTAAGAGAATGAAAGTGGCTAAAGAGAGGGAAAATATGCAAAAAGTGGAAATTTCTCTGAATGGGGAAGATCAACAGGTAAGTTGAAGTTCTATATTTTTAAGGTTACTTTAATTACAAGTAGTAAATGCACATAAAATCCAACTTATTTGGAAATTTGAATTTGAAAGTAAGTACAGGGGTGGGTCCTGGATTTAAGAATAGGGGTGATGTCAATATAATAAAATGCATTGGAAGTCAGACAAAACAGATTTTGACAGAATTTGTGAAAAATCAAGATTTCATACATCCACCAGGTATGCCCATGCCAGAATCCATGCCTGAAGTAAAGTATATTTTGTTTAAAGTCTGCATATGGTATTTAAAGATTAACAAGACAAACATGAGTTCTTTTAAGCTCATAAACTAATTGGTATTTTTGTAAAAACACAGCAAAAGACAATAATAAAACACAAGCAAACCAAAACACAGCACAGACAAAATAAATAAGAGAACTTTCATCCTGTCAAACACAAGACAGTGCATGGATATACTTAAAAATGCAAAATATAAAACCAAACCATAAAGTTTAAAATATAAAATAAATAAATGAGCATCTGCTGATTGCTAGACAATGTAAAATTAGCACTAGAGTTTGAATATAAAGTAAACTAAGCAAAATATTGAAGCAAACAAGAAGCTATTAGTAGTTAAGTAGTACTCCAGCTAAGATTCATGCAAAATGTGATTCATGAGTAAAAAGCCTACATATTTTTATTTTTGATATTTTGTTTGAATTAGCATAGTAAACAGAAATTAACATTCGTTTTTCATTTCACCTTTGTTCTTAGGAGATTAAAATTATATAGAATGCACTGTAGATTTTAAAATTAAGGGAGATAACTCTGTAAATGACTCAAATACAATAGAGTCTATCAGATTTTCAACTTTGATTATCTTCTAAGAGCAGGCAGATTTGAATGAATAATTACTATTTCATAATATTGACCCATAAAACAACTTGATTACAAAATTAAAAAATATGTAGCCTTTTTTGGGGGTGTACCACATTTTTCAGATTTTGCATGATTCTTACAAGACAAATACCTGAAAACCATGAGGAAGCCCAGAGAAAAGTCAATTTATTCTACAAAGGCTACAGGAGCAAATTTCCAAGAAGGACCATATATAAATAAGTTTATTGAAATTGCCAAATTTGTGAAATTTCAAGATGGTTGGTGAGGGAGTTTTATATCTTAGCTGCCCCATACCTGAAGCTCTTCATGCCATATCTTGTAGTTCTCAGTCTTGGTTTATTGTAGTAGTTTTTAAGGTAACAATATCTTGTATAGATTCAAGACTGGATTTCATGATAATTTGATCTCCACTATTTGTATTTAATCAAACTTTGAAATGAAGTCATTAAATAATTTTTCATGTACAATAAATTGGTCTATTCTAGATTATTAATGAAGAAATTCATTTCTATATAAATTTGTTTTCAGTTACAATATGACATCCATGTATGATATACCTTGTGTCACTTGTAGTACATGTTTTGGTGCATTTTTGGTGTTTCTAGAAAAGCAGAGGATGCTTACCCGACCGGTGCACCTGGTCCATGCTCCCAGTTTTTAGTGGAGTCCGAGTTGCTCATTTACCTTTATTATTTTGTATGTATTATTTTAGTTATTCTATGTTCTTTGTTGTGTTTGCCTGTTTTCCATATCTGTTTTTTTTTTTTTTTTTTTTTGTCCCTGGGTTGCATTCTTTTGATTTCCGCAAGAGTCTCAGTTCCTTAGATTGCTCTTTCTAGAACGGTTTATGTTGCTACAAGATTAAAGTCGCCACATGTACTATACAAACGTTTTAGGGTAATCATTATGAACACTTGAACACTTGGATGCTTACCTTACTGGTGCACCTCATCCATACTCTCAATTTTTAGTAGAATCCGGGTTGCTCATTTGCTTTTGTTACTTTGTATGTATGATTTTAGTTACTTTATGTTCTTTGTTGTGTATATGTCTTTTTCATGTCTGGTCTTTGTCCCTGGATTACATTCTTTTATATTACCACTATAACCTAGGCTCCCTTGATTACTCTTTCCAGTGTCATTTTGTCTGTTTGGTTTTATATCAGGTATTTAGTAAGCAATATGCTTACTAAATACTTTCAGATTCTTTTATTTTGCTGGAGCATACAGGGGCAACTATTTCTCTGTACTTGTGTATAATGTTGTTTTAGGGCTAGCTGCAGTCTACCCTGTGGTGTCAAGGTTTTTTCATCATTAATTGAAGACCCATGGATAGGTTTTAGGTGATATTTTTCATCCCGGTTGTTGTCTCTTTGACATATTTACCATATCTATTCTCATTACTCTCATCTCTAATTTAAAAAAAAAACTACTTATGATTGTCATGGCATTACTTGTTTATCTTTTAGAGCCTGAACATTGGATTATTGAAACAAGACACTCAGAACTTTGTTACAATGGTGGAAGGATATTACAAGATATTTGTAGATGCCCAGAAAAGTCTTTCAGAAAAACCTGCAAGTAAACAGACTGCTGACCCATTAGGTGAGTTATCTCCCTTATGGGACATAGAAGTTTTACGATGTCTACTATAATGATTTGCAGGGCATAGAGTTTGTTTTCTCTGTAAAAGTTTTATCAGAACAACACATCTCCCCCTATCAGAGTTTCTGAGATCTTTTTGTCTCTACTTTAAATCAGCTATTGTTTTGTAAGTAAAGACAGATATTCCAAAAGAGTCTTCATGTAATTAACTGCAGAGAATCGTTAATTTTTATACCCCAGCTCCGCTGGATAGAGGGGGTATAATATTTTACCCTTGTCTGTGTTTCTGTAATACTTTTTTCCTTCAAAGTTTTCTCAACAACTTCCTGTTTACCAAGGGCTTTGTTTATTTTTTTACATAATTTGAAAGTAATTGAAATTTTCCTAAATTTAACATCAACTTCCTGTTTACCGAAGACTTTGTTTTTGACATATTTTGAGTATTGAAATTTTCATTACATTTTTCTCAGCAACTATTCTTCACAACAGCTTTATATTTAAACACATTCTTTCTGTAGGTATGCCATACGATGGAAAATTTTTTTTGTTTGTTGGAAAAGTTATCTGATAGTTTATGCATTTCCTCTTTCCATATAAGAAACCTTATCTGATAGTTTATGCATTTCCTCTTTCCATGTAAGAAACCTTTTAACAAGGGTGAAGTGTTGATGCATTGTGTATAAATTGTTTTCGTGACAGTTAGTAGAATTTCTCTATAAACACATCAGTTTGGTAGAAAATTATTCACGGACTTCTACAAGTTAAGCCTAGAAATGTGTTAAAATTGTTTAAGTTTGAAACATTGGAAATAGCAAAGTTCACACCTCGTAGGTTTCAATAAAGTACCAGTCTCTCTAAGAATCTGGAAGTAATTGAAACATGAAAAAAAATGTTTTTACATTGTTTTATTGTTTGCTACAGTTGAATTTAGAAATAAAATTCTATTGGTGATGTTTTTTCTTCAAAATAGTATTGCATTGAAAATGAATAATTAGGAGTCTAGTGCATAATTTCCTTACAATCGGCTGAAAATTTATCTAAAATTTCTAGAAATGATACCTTTTTCACTTCAGTTTACATTTACATGTTTGTTTAGATTTTTAACACCCACCTTTCTAGATTAGACATTTTATGGTATACCTGTGTTATTCTGTTTGTCTGTCTGTCTGTCTGTCTTTCCATTATACACACTAAGCACAATTACTCAAAAATGCTGCCACCAATTGTTACGTTTTGTAGATTCATTTGGAGACTTACAATTCTAAATAGCTATGGAATATTAATCTATCAAAGTTGTACAAGCTGACAGTTCAATTAAGTCTAAAAAGATCTCTAAAATTCCAAATTGTTACTGACTGTCTTGGTTCAAACAACTCTTAGACGTTTTTTTTTTTATTTATTTTAAGTTGAGAAAGCTTTGTCTTTCATCAATAATTAAGATAGCCTCAACATGGAGTAAGAAAGTAAATTCAGAATTTATTGTTAACATTCCCGTAACTTTGAAAAGGGTTGTTTAACAAAAATAGGGGTTGAAAGCTATCTTTTGCTCATTTTTGCCCAAATTAGTAACAAACTTTTCCAACAAAATCCCCTGGATCTGCCACTGTCTAATATCTATGACCTTAGTTGTAAGTTTTATACATGTTAAGATATATCTTTACAAATTTCAACACATCTTATGAATTTGAAATGTTAATGCCCTCTCCTTCGTTGACTTTATTTCTTCCTTTTTATAATTTTTTAAAGTTAACATTGCTTTTTGTCACAAAGATAGCTTGGTTCATGATATGACCCTTATAAGAGAAATTCATCAAGGGTTCAGGACCTGATTATATCCTATCCTAAATTAGTTTTTTTTTTCAAATCCATAGAGATTTTTTCAAATCTTTGATTTTCATTGATATGATTGGTCAATTTTTGAGTTGAGAAGTCCACTGTTTTGATATAGTTCCTGAATTCAGTGTGTTCAATCCTCATCCCAGTCACACCAAAGACTTAAAAATTGGTAGTCAATGCTTCTACATCAAGCACACTGTATTTAGGGGGATAGTTTGATGACTGATTGGCTCACAGAATTGTAAGTGACAAGTGAAGTGGCATGCCTCCTTGAGCTAGCACAAAAATAATCTGGCTGAGCGTGTTGAGGTAGTACAAGGCAGGGCCTGTTCAATTCTTAAATTGTTCTCATCCTAAAATGCATGAAAAATCTGCAATAGGACTTTTAATCATTATCAATCAAATAATCTAACCACTGAGTGCAAACAGCAAATCATTGTTCCATTTTTCATACCGGTATATAAGATTGTGCTGTTGTCTAGACAATAACATCCATTCTGTGTATAGATTTATAGAAATGTGTGTCTTATCTTCCATTTTCTGTACCATGTGGTTTTACGACATGTCTTTTGTAAGGTTCACCCTTTCTGACGGTGGAAGCTCTACTCTTTTGTACTCCTTGTCTTCTAGTCAGAACTATAGAAAACTGTCAAAAATGTAAATAAAGTATTGGAAATCTGCCATAATTGAAATAGAACGTCATGAATCCTCATAAAATATTCATTGATCTAAGTTAAAAAGACATCAAAGTTTGGAGAATTCTGTTTATGAATACAGGAGCTGTCAGGACATCTGAATAATTACTACTCAGATTTCTGAATTACATGAGAATGTATGACAAATCATATTAGATGACAATCTAACTTAAAACTTACAGAAATGTAGGCTAATTATAGAAATGAATGTTTTCATCAAAGAAGAAAAATAAAATAATGTTAATAGTAAATATGCAAAATGATGAGGTACTGTAAATGTATTAATTTTCGTGGTTGCTAATTTTCGCAGATTCTGTCAAGTAAACATATTTGCAGGTATCAATTTTAGCAGATTCAAAAAATGATAAGCCTTATATAGTGTTAAAAATCAAAAAAATATTTTTTACGTTTTTATACTTCACTGCCAAAATAGCAAAAATTAACACTTTAACAGTATTAGATGATACTTTCAAAACTGTACCTCAATGGTTTTCAGGTCATAACTTGAGAACAGATCAGTTTTAAACTTTTCACAGTTGTTAATCATACCATAGAATACAAGAGGTTAAAACCAACTTTCAACAAAATCTAAAATGTAGTTTTGCCATCCCCTTTTTTCACCATTATGTGGCAGGTTATTGCTTAAATGTTCCATTACTGCCCAATTTTTTTTTTTAAAAAAGCTAAACTGTGTTTAAGTAGAGTTTTGAAAATGTTTATAAGTTTGCTCCATGTGAGCCCTTTTTGGGGAGGTTTATGCAGTGAAGCTGTTTTTTGGCAAAAAAATTGATTCACATTATCTTAAACATGGTGCCTGTGAAAATACATGCTCAGTACAGTTCTGTACAATATCTGATGACAGATCTAGAAAATAAGAAGAAAGAGGGGATCTGATCCCGAAATTTAAAAGAGGGGTTCATGGGCTAACAATTTGCTCTTCTAAGCCCATATTTTTACAAAATTGGAACAAAAATTTCGAACAAAAAGGTTGGGTTTTAACCCTTAGATTCCCTTTCCCTGGATCTGTAACTGATATTCAACTGTTGATTTCATTTCCAAACCATACGATGCCAGAACCATTTATCATGGAAGAAAGTATTACAGTTGTTTTGAATTGATCAAATCATTCTCTGTCAACTCTTCCAATTATAACAGTGCATTAATATTATCATGTCTTTTGTCGTATTTTTTATTGACTTCCACTCTTTACTGCTCATCATTGATAAACACAATGAATATCATGTAGATAATTTCACTCATCCATACAGTAGAAATAATTGGATCCTCCAAGTGGTCAATTATGCTTTCTGTTTTGATCAATACTGTACTGGGTACACTCTGTCTTTTAATCATTCCTTTTTCAAAATGTATGTTTAAAAACATCATCCTCTTATAAAAGCTTTGTGTCAACAAACAGTGACTTATCTCTGAAATATATTTTATTGAATATTTATCTGTTATATGGTAATATATGACAATGGTTTGAGAATGTTGACTCCATGAAATATATCGGTCATTCAAACCTTTACTTATAGGCCAAAGTAAATGTTTTAAGGGCATTAGATTTACGATGATAACAATGCATGGGAAAGAAGACTCAAAATCCTTTTGAATGGAATATGTTGATATGTAAAAGACACATTTTATTTTGTTATATGAATTATTGGTTTATCAGTTGTATCAGACTTATCATAAACTAACCCATGTGATACTTATATTCCATAAAAATACAGAAAATCTGGACGAGTCAATGGTACAATTGTTAGTAATCCTCATTATCAGCACCTTTATTTTTCAATGTTTGTACTGCACGATAATTTCTTATCTCAGGCTGCTGCCATGATACTAAAAAATATCAACATTTCCAATGATGATGTTCATAACATCAATCTTGACGTTCCCAACAAACAGAATAATGTCAGTTTTGAATGTCTCAACCATGGATCCGGAAACAGTAAAAAATGCCGGTCATTGACCGACAAATTTTGGAAACAACAGACAACAATTTTCCAATATCAGACATAAAAAACAGAATAATGTCAGTTTTGAATGTTTGAAGTTGAGACTCTCAACAGAACATTACATCTTACCCTTACCAGCTCTGTGATATTTTCTGTTTCAACTAAAAACTGCTTTTTTTCTGTATTTGTTCATTTGTTAGTCAGACCAATTTTTTTTTTTTTTTATATTTCGTGTATCATTTGATTCTTCCCTCAGATTTATAATTATGAGTTCGATCATTTTTGAATTACCTTTATTTGAGGAACTATCCTGTCTTACATGACCTGCCATGGGAGACCAAAATCATGGTCATTATACACAGGTCAATCTTAAATACAATACAATGTATATAATTTTTTTTAATCAAAGTCATTAAAGAGGAGTTATTTTTGGAAACAGGTTGCTAAGACTGCTTTGACTACATCAATAATTAGGTGGTCTAGAAAAACAATGTATGACATTGTGTGAGAGAGTTGGGATATTAGGACTCATATACTATTATAACTATTTACAGTACTCTTGAATGAGTAATCAAGGGAACCAAGGTTATAATGTTAATCAAAAGAATGTAATCCAGGGACAAACACCAGACATGGAAAACAGACATACACAACAAAGAACATAGAGTAACTAAAATCATACATACAAAGTAACAAAATCAAATGAGCAATTCGGACTCCGCTAAAAATTGGGAGCATGGACCAGGTGCACCGGTAGGGTAAGCGTCCTCTGAATTACATGCATTGTTGCTCTGTACAGTTATTATTTCACACTGTATATTTGATTATATATAACATTTCTTCAATACAAGACTTTTTTTTTATTTACACTATGTCATATTGTTTATGATTGATATGTTCTGTAGCTGTTTATGCTGATGCAATACACTTCCTTTTTCTGATACAATACAAGTAAAATTTTCAGTAATGGTGTGTTTCCAATAAAAAAGAACATTTCAAGATTTTTTAAACTTTAAATGCAGGGACATATCCAAATCGATTTTCTATTGTTTAAATATGCATTCATTTATGTTACTTGTTTTCCTTAAGAATTACATATTGTTTTGCAAAGAACAATTTTTGTCATGGCCTTATAGAAACATGACAGTCATTTTAATCTCTTAATTCTTGTCAATAATATTGTATCATAAAGACACCTACCCTTAACAAAAGGGCCAAAGGACTTCTTATTACAAGCACACTAAAAAGTACTTGTGTAAATTTATGATACCATCATGGGATATTTATCCCACAAAAATGTTTTTAGTTATGAAACCTTCACTATGAGAATATGCAAGTGAGTGACTTCAGAAAGAGTTCGTCTTTCTTTTGTTAGACTTTTTTTATGCAGTTTTATTGAGGATATATACCTATTGCTAATTAATCTGAAATTAAACATTTGCATAAACAGTCACTGATGTTTTTACAAGTGATTCTATATTCGTTCCTAAAATAGTTTTTTTTTTTTACAGTCCCAGTATATACCAGCAAGCACCGAGTGATAGCAGCTCCATGGAGTTATCCCGAGGATATTGTGTCTCAGGTGATTGGTCTAGAGGATACTGAGATCCTGGAGAATCAGAGAGTAGTAGACTGTAGACGAGGCCCACCCAACTATGAAGAAAGTCATGAGTATATCAAACAGATTAAGGAAGACCTTGGTATTGAGGTACACTATTAAAATATACTGATCATACTGTATTGGAAAATTTACCGTTCTGTATAATAAATGATATAACAAATCCTTATTGGCAAACTGAAATTTCACTATTTTTTACAAATATATTTAAAAAAAACATTTTGGTTTCTAGTTGTCCTGCTTCTTTAGCCATGATTGATCTATTCTGCAATGAGATATAAATACTGTAGTAAATTTGATTTCATGTTTTGTAGCAATCACTGAATTGCACAAAAAAAACAGCAGCTCACTTTGTGATGAATCACAGAAATACAAAATTTAGAATTGGGTTTCTTTTGTGCAATTATTTATGACTAACATGTCTGTGATTGGAACTCATGTGACTCCTACAAGCTTTTCAGAAGTATAAATTCTATGGGATAGTTCATTTATGGTACACAGTATATACGTGATATTTATCAACACAGATTTTCATTTACATATAACTAATTATATAATGTGGTTATGTAACACACAATTAAATTCTAACCTGTACAAAACATTTCAAACTCTGTTAAAGACTTTAATCAACATTCTTATTTTAGGGAGAACAACCACTGAAAACAGAATCAGAGAGTTCAGGAGTTATTTCCCTTGCTGGAGATGACAAGGAAAATAACAATGTTGTAAAAGATCAACCTAAAAATAAAAGTGTTATTGTCATCAGTAAAGAACCAGAAACTGTTATTCAGTATTCAAATGGTGGCACCAAAATATCTCCAGTAAAACTGACCAAGGAACCTCCAGTGGTGCTCCATTCTAAGGAAGATTCTGAAGACCAGGGCTATCAGAATGGCAGTGTTTTGGAAACTTCTGACACTAAACCTTCTAGTGGTGATGATTTGTCTGACACAGACAGTGGAGTTGAAAGTGAAAAGAAAGCAACTATAGGAGATTTAACTCCCCCTGACACACAGCCCTGTGATGGGGAGAGTGTGGATAGTGACAGCGACAGTTGGGGTGCTCCATCTAATAGTCCAGAAAAAGGTAGACATGTGGAGCCTGCTACTAACCGCGGTGTATGGTGGTGTGAGTACTAATGCAATGCTATATTTACCTCACTAATTCTTTGATTTTGTTTTGTCCAATGTAAGGCTCAGTTAGGTTATCAGTCTGTGCATCCCATCTTAGATTTGCCTTGAAGCATTCTAGACAAAGTTGGGTCACATTATCAATTGTACACAAGTAAAGTTGGACTTAATAAATTTTACATCATACTATGCTTCTCATTTGAAAGTGGTTTTAAAGTGCTGAGTTGGAGATTTAATGTCTTGTCAACATTTTTAGTTAAACTTCTTTGCATGACTTTGGATTATTTTATTCTTATCACATGGCTCATATTCTTAAGAAAGTTAAAGATTTTACTTTGCTTGCATTGTCATTATCCTTGAAAAGAGAACTTGCTTTAATCGTGCAAAAGTGTTCAAATGTTTCACTGAATCCATACCTTAATCAAATAGCATTATGTATTCTATAACTCTGTGTGGTTTCTTTTTGTGTGTGCAAAAACTGGTAATGTGTTTTTTGTTTGTTTGTTTTTTTAGCTCACCTAGCTGAATGCCATGTGAGCTATTGCCATCACTTGGCATCCGCCATCGTCGTTTGTCATTGTCGTCAGTCATCATTAACAATTTTTCAAAACTCTTCTTCTCTGAATTGGAACCAAACTTGGTATGAATGTTCCTTGGGGTATCCTGCATAGAACTGATGTGGGGATTTTTGATCCGTCGAAAAACATGGCCACCATTACTAAAAATAGAACAAAGGGGTCAGACAGTAGTTTTTCGCATATATGTCCAAAACGGTTAGGTTTAGCCAAATTTTGACAGGATAAAAGTGTTCAGCATGGTGAGATCTATCTGAGGTCAAATTTTCATTTTAATCTATTGAGCCATGTTGGGGTTATTGCCCTTTTTCAATGTTTTTTGCTATTTTTTAAGGTTATTTCTTTCAAAATTCTTCTCCTCTGACACTATTTTACCAATTGAAACAAAACTCAGTATAAGTGTTCCTTGAGGTATCCTGCAAAGAATTGAAGTGGGGTTTTTTTGATCCGTAGAAAAACATGGCCACTGTTACAAAAAATAGAACATAGAGATCAGACAGTAGTTTTTCGCATATATCTCCAAAACCGTTAGGTTTAGCCAAATTCGTTCAATTGCTGAAATGATCCTTATTTTTAGGACTACAAAAGTCTTCAGGCATAAAATTTGTCAGACGCCTTCTTATAACAGTTATTGCCCTTGACGGGAAAATGACAGGTTTTTTTTTTTTTGCAGTTTTCAGCCAATGTCTTGAAAACTATGATAGATTTAGACTTTCATTTACTGAAATGATCCTTATGATTAGTCTTATCAAAGTTTTCTTTAGTCAAAATTGTTGGACAACTTCTTGTTTAATTTATTGCCCTTGAAAGGCAAAATTCAACAGGTGAGCGATTCAGGCTTCTGAGAGCCTCTTGTTCAAGGCTGATTTTGCTTTGAAATGTTCAGTTGCATATAATGTTCTGGTTATTGCACGCTGACACTTCATTGCTGTCTATGGGCAAATTATATTGCTATACAATATTTTTGTCTAACAATGTTTACACATATAAGTCATACAAGTACCTTACTTTATACAATATTATTCTGTATATATATATGGTCCTTCTAATTAAAATTATACCTGCTCACTGTTCCCTTCAGTCACTGCATGTAACATCTAACACGCCAATCTAATTTCTGTTCAGATAAATTTATTGGAATTTTAACTTCGAATAATGCTTTCACAGTCAAGAAAAGTGAAATATGATTGGCTGATCTGAACAGAAAGAAGAATGAAGTGTTAGATCTTACATTCAGTGACTGAATAGAACAATTAGCAGATATAAACAAAGATTGGGTGGTATGTAGGAATCACCCTGCCTGTCCACATGTACACATTTCTTGTAAATGGATTTCAATGAAATTTCATAGGACGGTTTGGCATTATGTATTGAAGGAAAATAGTTATTTCCCAAGGCTTACAAAGGACATTTACAGCATGGTTGTTATATTTATGTGCTTAATTTCAATATTTCTAATTTTAACTTTGATTGATGCTCAGTTTTTACTGTTTGAATTACTTGTATTTCTTTGTATTTCACAAAGGTTTTGACTAACAATATCAGTTTTGTGCACATGTTTTAAAGTTTTTTACTTTTTTATTTCACCTAAATAATTATATAACAGCTATTTATTAATATATCAATAAAACAATTTAAAATGCATTTTTTTTGTAATTTAATGATTTGTTAATTTTTTTTTATTTCTGTATAAATCTTTAAATGTTTTTCTTTTCTTTTAATAATTGCAGTTTCAATTATTTATTTATCTGTAGAATTTGATTTTTGTCACACTCTTAAAAAAAATAATGTAAAGAGGCAGCTAATTGAAGTTAAAAGTGGTAATTTTTATGAAACTTTTTTTTAAGTATATTATATATTTTTCCTTTCACAGTTGATGGACTAAGTTTTGGAGTTCACAATCCAGTGGAATTACCAAGGTCAGAGACTGACTTTCAGGTTATAGCCTCTAGTTTTGGACTCCTAAGTCCAGATAAAATACCACCAGGCATAGAAGAGGGAATTCTTGACCCAAGGATGTTCTCTGAGAGAAAATTATTTATAGACCCTGATATAATAGGTAACATATACTTATAATTCTGAGATTTCTAATGGTAAACTCCTTGCAAATTGTTTTTGATTACAGTTAAAATTTCAAATACTGGTTATTGCAGGTCCTCATACGTTATTCCAGTAACTTGGTGGTTCATCAGAACTATGTGAATGATAAGCTCTATTTTTGGAGTGTGACCCTCAGGATATGGGTCACTTGGCCACTATGAACCACTGTTTTTAAGCTGTACTCAGTGATATTTTTAAGCCTATTTTTTTTTTTATATAAAGGGAGATAATGTACAAAAAAATGTTGTACTGATTTTTTAATATGTTATTGCAAGTCAAATATGAAAGTAAAAGAAATATCAAATGTGTATAGAACTATATGTTCTTTGTGTAATTACTATAAATGAAAAACCTTTCATAATAAGGTAATAAGTAGAATTTGGGCGAAAATGAAGTGAACGAAATTTCTTGCTTGGTAATTGCTACTAGCTTTTTTACCTTAAGTAAGATCCAGTTTTTTTTTACCTTGAGTAAGAAGACCTAATTGTTTTATTCTTTTTATGCATGAACAATTCCCTTACCTTCCTCCTTTAATCCTATTATCAGTTGCTAACCTTTGTTATGCTTCACCTTGACCTTTTCTTTGACAGATTTAACCTTGTTACCCCCTCCCTCATCACATGACCAAGATGCTGCCATGACAACCTGGAAGCCATCTCTTACCTCCAGCTTACCTATTGGTTATGGTAAATTGTCTTTAAAATATTTTATGTTTCCATGAATACTGTGGTCGAAAGATTATTTATGGTGTCACATTTTTTAATGGATATTTTTTCTGTATGTGTGTCAGGTATTTACAATTTTCGTTAGGAAAGATATTTGCAGAAACTAGTGGTTTGACAGCATTGTAGATTTTTTTTTTCTTTTTCATTACTGTTTATGATAGTTTGTTAGAACAGTTCATCTCTGCAATAGTAACAGTCATCAATAGCTAGGTACACCATACATTTGAGTATAAAAAAACCTCTAAAAATTGAATTAATACATGAAATAATTTGACCTTTGAAGGTCAAGGTCTCCAACATTAAGGAAGTAGACCTGGGGTAAGGGACACAGCTCTTAAAAATCATTGGAACGTTTGTATTCAGCATTTTACATCAATCTTATGTAAGCATCTAATTTACTTGGCTTCATTTTATTCTGCTTCAAACAAAAACTTAAAGGCATTGGTGAAATTTAATATGATACAAACATATCCCCGACTTTATGAGTTATGTCCCTTACACTAGGTCTACCTCCTTAAAGCAAGCTTTTCAGAGACAGTTATAATGGTAATACATGCAACACTGACATTATTTCACTGCTATCCCCAGCAAACACATACTTTGGGGCATATATTGGAATCATTTTGTCAGTCAGTCTGTGTATTCATTTGTCCACACATTTGGGAGTACAGCTCCTCATAAACTGCTGAATGGATTTTGATGAATTTTGTATTAAGGTTTAACATTATATGTAGATGTGCATTATTGTTTGATACCTCCTTTTTAGCTCACCTGGCCAAAGGCCAAGTGAGCTTATGCCATCACTTGGCGTCCGTCGTCGTCATGGACAAATTTTCAAAAATCTTCACCTTTGAAACTACTATACTAACAGGTTTTAAACTTGGCATGATTATTTCCTATGGTGTTCTGAACAAAATAATTTTTGGGATTTTTGATCCATGAAAAAACATGGCAGCCATTACTAAAAATAGAACATAGGGGTCAGATGGCAGTTTTTTGCAATTAACTGAAAAACTGTTGCCTTTAGCATATTTCTGGCATGAGTTGTATTGTTCAGCATCATGAGACAGACCTATGCTGAAATTTTCAAAACAATTTGTCAACTGTTGTAGGAGTTAAGGCCCCTGAAACAGTTTTTTTGGCATTTTTCGCATGTGCAACTCATGTGAAAATCTTCTTCTCAAAATCCATTGCACAGAATTCAGTGAAAGTTGGCCTATATGTTCTTTAGAGTATCCCACACAAAATGGATGTTGGGATTTTTGATCCATGAAAAAACATGGCAGCTGTTACTAAAAATAGAACATAGGGGTCAGATGACAGTTTTTTAAAATAACTCGAAAACCGTTGCCTTCAGCAAATTTCTGGCATAAGTGAAATTGTTAAGCATCATGAGAAGGACCTATGCCAATATTTTCAAAACCATTCATTGACTGATGTAGGAGTTACGGCCCCAAAACAGTTTTTTTGTTGTTTTCTTTTCTTTTTCACTTGTATGTACAACTTTGAAAATCTTCTTCTCTAAAACCATTTAAGATCATTGAATGAAAATAAGCATAATAGTTCTTTAGTGTACTGTGCTCAAAATGACTGTTGTGATTTTTAATCCATGAATAGATATGGCTGCCTATACTAAAGATGGAACTTAGGGGTCAGAAGACATTAAAAATTGTTGCCTTTAACAAAATTCTGGTTCAGGTCATGAAAATGCTATTAAAAGCATTTCCTGCACTTGACAATTTAGTTGATTTTAACTTAGCCTGTCTCATTCCTCAAGTTTTTAAAATAAGCAAATAGTTAACTTGGTGAGCGATTCAGGCTTTCTCTAGTTTATTAACAAAAAACATCACAGTAGAAAATTAGTACGACTTTCATTTGATATAGCTGATAAATTTCTATTCATGTACATGTATATGTATTATGATAATAAGTCATAGATAAAGCATCATGAAGTAAGAAGTATCAGACATGTTACAAGTTGCTCATTGAAAATTTTTATAAGATTTACTTAATAACTTACTGGTATCTTATACCAACTCATATAACTGGTCAGTATAAAATAAAAAATGTTAAATTAACTTGCTTTCATTTTTGTTGAGAGACCAAGAAACCAAAGAGATAAATATATTGCAGTTCTACCATGAAAATTAATATTGAAACATAGGGACAAATACCTGATTTTTCTATTTCTTAGGTGTATTATTTATAACTGTAGCCTCTGTGTGAATTATCTTAAAAAATGTAATTTTTCTTGATAGATGTTAGAAAAGCTATCAACAAACAACCAACACAACATCATCCTCCTCCAATAGAGAGGTCAGCAAGCATGGGAGATAACCCTGACTTCCTTGATGAGGACATAGATGCTTTTATAGCATCCATGATGATTCCCCCACCACCTGAGTCATGTATGACCTCCAGTGTGTCTGATGACCCAGTGGAATCTCTTCAATTTCCAATGGAGGAAGAGGAGTTCCATATGTACAATGGTGCTGATAGCTTGATCTCATCTGACGAAGTACTGTCTTCATTAGTTATTCCTCCGCCTCCAGGTGATGCATCAGAATCTATTGAAGAAATACACATAGTCCCTCCAGTAAACAGTGAATCGTTAGAAAGTAAAAAACGTTACAAACACAGGAGATCTAGTTCATTGGATATTTCTAGTCTACGTAGATTTAATGACACATTAGATTCATCTGAACCTACACAGGAAAATAGTTCCAAGTCATGTGATTCAAATATCCAGCCACCAAATTCATTGAAAACTTCATCAAATCCCTCGAAGGATTTTGAGTCTCCAGCAACTGTGTCAGAAAAATTGACTATTCTGTTACAATCGATGCCAAATTTTGGCAGTGCCCAGGAAGCTGACATGAAATTCAGACGGACTTCTTCATTACGCTTGGAGAAAAGTGCTTCATTTGAAGTTCTCAGTTCACCTCCAAATGAAATAGATACTACAAGTTCAAATGTGAACAAAAAAGTAGGACGTAGCAACTCATTCCAGGTACACTTGCATGGGAAACCTTCAGTGATAGTTGACATTACCTCACAAGAACAGGAAACACTAAAGAAAAGTGGCCAATCATATACATCTCCAAAGAAAAATAGGGCTGCTGATCCTCCCAAAAAAGAGGAATCTAAGTCTTCACCAAAATCAAATTATTCTCGCCATTTGAGACGGACTCATTCATTTGACATCATTCCTAAAAAGGGGGATGAAAAAGAATCGGGTGAAAAAACATCTGGAGATAATTTTGCATCATTAAAAGCTAAATTGAAATCATATAGGGATTATTTACTGAGCAAGTCTGATAGTTCAAAACATCGAAAATCACCAGTGACACATTCTGAAAATAGTGATGACTCTAAAACTAGTTGTGAGAATGCAGAAAGTCCCCTGAAACGATCAAACTCATTTACATTTAATTGGTTAAAACGGAGGTCAAATTCTCTGGACTCAATAATTGCTAAACCAAGTTCTGACAGCGAGTCAACACAGGAGAGTAGCCAAGTGGATGATACTGTCAAAAGAGTTCCACAAGTGTTGAGCACCCTTAATATTCCAAGATCAACATTCAAACCTCATTCCAATCTTTCAGTACAGGTAAGGTTAAATAAAGGTCATGTGGTCATTCTCAAAAAGGGGGGTAGTAGGTTTATTTCTGTGGAATTCACAAGTAGATTCAGAAGTAGCACTTGCTTTTTTAAGCTCAGACCAAATCCATCAACTGCTTTATCATAGGATATCTATGTAGATGTAGAAATAAGAAACTCTTCTCCCTTATATTCTATTGGTATATTATTTTAGGTTCCTAGTTATATTTGGTTTCTTCCATCCTTGGTTTTGTTTTGTGATTACCTCCCTTCCCATGTTTATCAAATCCTCAATTATATACTGTGACTTTTATGATTAAGTGGTAATACTTTTTCATTTCTTTATTACTTAATAAAATTTTAAGTAATGATTTCTCAATTTTTAAAACTGTATAAAATGTATTGAGATTTAATTCCAAGTAGCTCTTCACTATCAAAAGTGTCTCATATTTTTAACATAAGAGCATGTTTGCATGTAAGGGTCTTCACTCAGTTTTTTAGGATAAATTTTGTTAGTATCATAGCATTACTTTATTCAGTGTTTCAAGAACAGGAGAAAAATTCCTTGAAAGTTTTTTTTTTCAGTATTGATTTAACTTTCTAGATTTTTTTCTTCATAATGCGTTTATCACCATTAAACATCTGTTTTGCCCCGTTCAGTTACAGTTACAGCAACTGCTAGTAGACTTAAAATTTGATTCGTGTGCCAGACTAAGTCATATGGTAGGTTGCATGGAAGGTTTGCTCACACAGTTTTCAGATTGACTTGTGGTTGTGATGATTGTCACTTTTGGTTTTTTAACTAATGAACAAGCAAGAAATAGACAAGAAATCAGATTTTATTTCTGCTATTTCTTTTGTTTTGACGTAAAAGCTCAGTCATATTTTAAAATTAATTAATTTTTAATTTTTATCAGATATTTTCTATGATTTTGGTACAAGAAAGTACTTAAATTAAGAATTATCTTTTTTTAAAATCAAGATGCTGCTATGAATTTTGCTCAGAATAACAAGAAATTTATTTTCACTAATCAAGATTTATTTTTGCATTCTGAAAATTTTAGAGAGATTTATGATAATAAAGTTTAAATTTATGATGTTACATAATATCTGAAATTTTTTTTCGAATATTTTGTGATATCACAGTATTTCTTTTTCTTTTAACCAACTTTTTTTTTTTTAAGTTGTGTGAAATATTCAGCACAGAATCACTGTTAATATTTAACCCTGTTTTCTGTTGTCATACACAGGATATAGAGACCAGAAATATTGAAGAAAAGATGTTTGTTGATTTTCCTTGAATTACACATCTTTTTAAAAAATGTGCCTGATTCTATCATACTGAAATTATATTTTTAACACAAATGAAGGGCACAGTCTACTAGTATATCTAATTCAAAATTCTGATAGAATTGTTGCCCTTTTTATAATTAATAAAAAATGAAAATGAAATGAAATGAAATGAAAAAAGTTTACTTTTAATATATTACATGTATATGGTGAAATTAGTAAACTAATAATATATATCTATATATATATATATATATATATATATATATATATATATATATATATATATATATATATATATATATATTTATATATTTATATATTTATTTATTTATTTTTCTTTATATAATATGTAATGATAAGACAAACCAATAAAGTGTTGAGAACATCGGGCACTGTGAATTAGAGCTTTTTTTATGGTAACCAAAGGTAAATGACTGAATTGGATGTACAAGTATCAAATGTAGTTTTCTATGATTTTATCAACTTTTATACTTGGTCTGATTCACTCAAAATTTTGCATAATTATCCTGTTATACCCATTTTGACTCTGTGGGCACAACACAAACATACACTTTACATGTTATGGCCACTTCAGAAGTGGAAGGATTTGATAGCCCTAAGACCTGTCTTAACCCATCTTTTCATAAAAATGATTGTACCAAGTCAAGAACATAATGGCTACAGTAATTTCAGTTTTTCCGGTTTATTCTCCATTTTGCAAGATTGTACCATTTAATATCTCCCTTTCCCATTTGTGATTTTGAATTCCGTAATTTTGTTATAACCTTTATTTGGCTGTTGATATACTTCGTGAGTGAATCTGGCCATTTTAGGTACAAGTTGATAAATTCATGAAAATTAAACTTCAGTACTTTAATGGAAAAAGCTAAAAAGCTTGAATTTTATTTCCTGTATCTGATGAAACAGCAGTCCACCATCATGGTCTCTATGTCAGTGTTTTGTGACATGACATTGTATTTGAATGTGACCATTTCTATTACAGCATTATACTTTTCCCCTTGATAAAAAGGTCAGTAGCTAGCTGGTGCTTCTGTCCCAACACGTTTGTGTGTTATTTTCACCGTGTGTTACCATGTACAGTTCTACTCAGTTGTGACTTTATTTTGTTGTTTGCAGGGGCGGATCCAGGGTTTGAGTTTAGGGGGGCATTAATTGAATTAAAGGCAGTGCAAAGCAAGGCAAAAAATATTATGGGGTGAAACTAGTGGCGAAGTTTTTTTTCTTACCGATTTAGGGGGTGTACGCCCGTTACTCCAGTCCTTGGATCTGCGCCTGGTTTGCCAAAATATATTAAAATCTTTAATATTATTTTTATTGCTTTTTAAAAAAAGAAAATGACTATTCCCAAATGAGATGCATTTGTCCAGTAACATTTTGTTAAACTTTCAGTTCCTTCCTCCATAAAAACCTTGAAATTTCCAACAATGTCCAAAAAAGTTGTCTCCCTTACCTATAGTATGTTTCATTTTATCAGTTTAACACAAAATTGTCAAAAAAAATTTTTTCCCTTAAATTCTGTTTTGTTTTACAGTGTATATAAGATCAAATTTATTTGCATGTGTGTTTCAGTTATTCAAATATTTTATTGCTTTTTGCTTATTTCATTTCATGCTTTAGAACTTTGCAAGCCAAAAGTATTTTTACATCTGCACGTTGTCATATATTCCACACGTATGCTGTTATGCTGCTGGGAAAACTTCTAATGATTTTACATTCATTATTTTCTTTTTCTCAAATCATTGTTTTTGCATTTTAAAAGCACTCAGTTTCCTTGAAGAAGAAATTGTTATGTGGCCTATTTCTGGTAAATTGTTTTAATTTTGTTTATTTAAAATTTTATTTTCCCTAACATTAGTTCAAATGACCTAAGTTGAAATCATCATTTTTGTTGCCTTTGATATAACACAACTTCAACTACTGGCTATTTTAAAACATGATTTTTTTATAGTTATAGTTTATCTTTGAGTTTTTAGCTCACCTGGCCATAGGCCATCACAGCTATTGCCTTCACTTGGCGTCTGTCATCGCTGTTGTTAACAATTTTTCAAAATTCTTCTCCATGAATCTACTAGACTGATCAAAACCAAACTTGGTATGATTGTTGCTTAATGTGTTCTGCATAGGACTGATGTGGGGTTTTTTGGTCCGACAAAAACATGGCCACCGTTACTTGAAATAGAACATAGGGGTCAGACAGCTGTTTTTCGCATATATTTCTCCAAAACTGCTAGGTTTAGCCGCATTCTATCATTTGCTGAAATGATCCTCATTATAAGCCTACAAAAGTCAGTATTGGGTCAAAGTTGTCAGATGACTCCTTGTGAGAGTTATTGCCCTCGAAAGGCAAAATTTAAAGCAGTTAAGTGATTCAGGCTCCTAGGAGCCTTTTGTTTCCCTTATTGAAATTGTTTGCCCAAAAATCACTTTGTGAGATAATTTTTTCAAAAAGTAAACAGTTTTCTAATTTTTTAGTACTTCAACTTAATTTTATTCCCGGACGTTAAACCCCAACAAACAAACAAACATAATTTTATTCCTCTTTTTGTTTTAATGTGGGAAAGGGGCTCTTAAAAATATATCTGAACTGTACATGGTTTTTCTTCTAACTAAATAGTACACAACACATGTAATAATGTTTAAAATATTATAGATGAAAATAATGATTTTTTTTCATAGTAATTTTCTTCGTAGATTAAGTAGAAAACATGTAGTTGTTAAAATTTTGTTTTTTTTTTTTTAAATATTTATCTTTGCATTTATTATTTTGGTTCTAATAACCCTTATTGTCTTATTATTAGTTTTTTTTTTTTTTCACTTAGTTCCATTTTTTATTATCTTTTATCGTCATTTTTCCTTCTTAATTTTAATCTTGAGTTATTGAGTTTTTGAGTTGTATTAAATTTTCTTGCCATAGAGGGAGGCAATCCATGTACTGATTACTTAAAGATTTTTTTGTACGATTGACAAAAAAGTTATGACTTTCCATTGAATTTCAGGGCACTTCTGTCACAAGTTCAGATCACTTGGAAGAGGTAATTGCACATCGTCATATTTTGGGCATGCGGTGATTCAATGTTGTTTTTATTATAATTACATAAAGACATCTGTTGTCAAGAATGATCTAATGTATTGAGTATCAGTCTTTCTAAAAATCAGACAGAAGGTGATTCATGCATGTCAAAAACCCACCAAATTCAGTTTTGTTTCTTGTTCAGAGACAGTTACTTTCACATAACCAGCCTTTTTTTTAGTTTGGTTGTTGTGCTTTTGATATAAAAATTTTATAGATTGTACATGAAATTTGCACTTGGCAAGAGTTATTGTTCTTGATTTGGCTTCATTTGGTTGATTCTAGTTCGAGATGAATGTATGATTTTCTGAAAAGTGCAGATTTAAATGCAAAAAAAGATTATCGTTATGTGAAAGTATAGCATATGTAGACTGGGAAAGCATCATTAGTTTGGTGGGTTTTTCAACACCATGAATCACTTAACCATTGGCAGTGTCTGAATTTTATATGGACTAGTACTTAATGTGATAACGGATACTGTTGGCTTACTGTGAAGTCTTTTTTATATAATTTAATATAATTTAAAATAATTTTGGGGTATCACCAAACTACAAAGGATTATAATCCAATAAAAGAGTGTTTACATTTAACATTCAACTCTTTATGAAGCTATTTGAAGATTTGCCTTTGTATGTAGAGATTTTGAATTTTTTTGTCGTTGGTCTGCATAGGAGGAAGCTCCCATTTGTGTTTAATTGTTTATCAAATTTTCATTATAAAGTTATGTGACTACTAATACTGAAAAAAGGAGAGATGTTGCAGTGTGTGTATAAGAGCTGTTGTTTTTCTACATTGAATAAAGATTTTTTTCAGCATTAATGAATGTTTTGCTAAATTTTGATGCTGCCTTAAAAATGCTGAAGCTCTCTTGAAGTCTTATTTGTTTGATTTGTTTTGCAGATTCTATCTTAAAATTTAATCTTTTTTTTTTCATTTTTCTATAGGCTTTTAATTAGGTGACTTTTGCATGTTTTGTTTAGAGTTTGGTTGGAATGTGACTGCCATTAGGCAATAGACATGTTAGCTACTAGAAAGGTCATTTTATTTTGACCTCCGTGGTAGATTTGATATTGTTAGGTTCAAATGTACTTGCAGAGTGACTGAATGTTTTAGTGGCTTTCTGTTTTAGATAAAATGTGTGTGTGGTTTATTTTTGTAGTGTTGAATTCAAAAATTAGAAAATCTTACTTCAAAATATTCAGTCCTTTGAATAGAACAATTAATATCTGTCTGTCTGTCTGTATGTCTGTCTACATGTTTGTTCCTACAAAAATCATCTGATTAAGTAAGGTTAATTTTGTCAATTTTTATACAACCACAAAAATGAAGTATAATGGCATCACCCTGTCTTCATGTACTTTTATTTACAATAACTTGATGTAAACTTATCTGATCTTTTTGAATTTCCAGGGATATGGCAGAGGGCCCTATAATTTTTGGCCCACCCCTTTGAAAATAGGGGTTATGAAGTAGGGCCACTCATAAAGAAATCAACTGTTTAATTTTGGAAAAAATACTTTTATTAGATTCCTCATGAAAATCACAGCATAAACTGATCAATCCAACATCAGATATTTCTTACAGTTTTTGAGATATGAGGGGTCAAAGGGACCATGCTTAAAAAAATTAACAGTCAGATATCAAATATCAGATAACAGTTTTTAGTTTTGGGAATTGAGGGAAAAGGCCTTTGATAAGCACCCTTAAAGCAAACCTCTAACTGAATTTCAAATATTGTGCTATATTGTGTCCAAACCAGTTGTTGTGTCCATAATAAATAAAAATTCCCTGAAGTATGTTTAAAACTAATTTTGTGTCCCCAAGCATGCTGTGGTGTTATCATGCTTTGCTCAGCAAAGCCCTTTGTTTTTGTATTACTCCTGATCAGTGAGTTAGTAGCATATTGGAATTACCTTGTCCATCCATCCAAATTGTGTAGATATTGTCTCAACTCCCAATGGATGGTTGACTTCCAATTTGGTATGTTTCTTCATCCAATGTCAACTTCTTGTTCTGTGGGATCTTCCCATTTTTAACTATAAGGTAATTTTAATTACCAAAACCTCAACTGACACTGGACTAATTTATTTCAATTTTGATATGTGGTTCATACTGTAAGTATTTTTTCTTGTTGTCTGATATCAATTACCTGTATGAATGGGGAAAAAATATGCAATTTTGTTTTTGGTGGGGGTGGATGAAGCTTGTATTTTTTTTTTTTTTTTTTTTTTTGTTAACTTGGTAAATACAAATGTGTTTTTATATTTACGAACACAAAATTTCAGTGCAAATCCATTGAATTCTTATTTTCTCCAATCCTCTGAAGATATACTATTTTATCATTTTTTGTGTGTACTTTGATCTAATCTCATGATGAATATGTTAGTGTTTATTCTGTTGGGTATTCAAGTAGTAACATGTCCTTATTGGTAATGTGGGAATTAGGTGTTTTAGAGGTCACCATGAAGGTCATTAATATTCCTGGTTCAATCCAATCTTTAATCATTTTGTTATGATACATATGAATGGGGTAGGAAGATTTTATTAGTCATGTCAGTATATCTGTCCCGCTGAGCAGGATCATACTAAACGTGTGCTGGTTTTTAGTCAGAATTAGTCATTTTGTAACACCATTGTATACAAAGTTGTTGTTTCCATGGATTCTTGTGAAAAAATTTATAGGGTTCATATAATTCATACAATGTCTTTGTCTATTGTAGTTTGATTTACTTTTTTATGCACTTGTGACTAACACTGATGAAAATATATAATTTTTAATCATTTTGTTTTTTAGGCTAATTTATATCATTATATTTCAAAAATATGACACTTGTGTTCTTGAAAGGCAGAAAAAAAAAAGCTCATTTTATTACCGGTACTAATAAGTGTGTAATATATCAATTAAATAGTGTTCATTAAATTCAATACAGGTACATGTTAGGTGCATGCTGTGTGAGCTTCTTGGGGCATATATTCCATTGGTGTTTACACAGAAATTACATTGTTCCATTTAAACTTGATCATTGTTAGGTTATTTGAGTGTTTTTTCTTTTAAAGAAGGATAAGAAAATACTAATTTTTTATCAATTATTATGAAGCATTGCTTAATTGGTCATGATTTTTATAACAAGCATAACTCAATTGATCTTGCTAATCAGTTTATATGCAGATGTCACCACTTGCAACCAGAATGCATGTCAGTAACTATTTTTCTTCTATTTATGCATGTTTGCATGGCCAGCTTATATCTGCTGTGATATAAAAATGAGTACAAATGTTTATTTAGTTCTTTTCTTTATAATTTTAGAGAATGGCCCAAAAGAAGTCTGGACCAATGAAGGCCTTATCCTCTGTTATATTATCTGCTGATAAGAAACACTCAAAGGATCATGCATCAACTAAAGGTAGCAGACCAATGATGGTTGCTAATGGCAATGTGAAACATGACAGTAAGGAAGAGATTGAAGATAAATCTGAAGAGCCAGTCAGGCCTCGAAGGAATTCTCAACGTCGTGGTAGTAAAGACAATATTAGTGGAACATATACTCCTAAAAGTAGTTCAAAAGAACTTAGTCCATTTGATACTTTTGGTAGTAGTAGTAGTATATGGCGTCCAATGTCAATGCGAGGGAAAAGTACAATAAAAGACGATTCAGAAGAAAGTCGGACATATACAAATTTTGATGCACTACGGGACATTACAGCTGGTCGTTCACCTCAGGGAACAGATAGTAAAGTGACAAAGAAGCCACCTCCTCGACCAGCAGCACCCCCTGATCTTCAAAAACTCAATGTCTCTCTTCCTAATGGCGATTTAAGGCAAAGGAAAGGGTCATTTTCAGAGGAAAGTTTTGCAATAGTAAGTGACAAAATAAGTGTTAGCCATTCTGATTCGGTCAAACTTATTCTTGATAAGACTTATTCCGCCATGCAGTTTGATGAAGCCACCAAAGATGCTGATAGACTGTTATCAGAACTGAAACAGACTCTAGAAACCTTAAAAGACACCAGAATTGACCGTCGACCGAAACAGTTTGGAATGTGTAAAGAAGAACTCAATAATCGAGTCAAACAATTTGTATATGATGCAAAATTTCTGGTCAGCAATGCAACGCAAACTGAAGACAAACTAGCTGAAAATCTGAACACATGTATGCACACGCTCGCCAAGGTCTTTCTTCATACTCAGGCTACAATGATCATGATGGTTGCAGTTCATCAAGCTCAACAGCTTGGGTTTGAGGTCATTAAGGTCACAAACTCATTTAAAAGTACTTTAAACGCTGCCAAGGCAGCTTGTGGCAAGCCACTCTCAGATCCTCATATGCGATACTTGATGAGACAAGCCACAAGTTTGGCAACTTTGTTAAGTAGTTTGTTAAAGAATTTGAAAGTCCTTGAACAAAAGTAGTATAAATATTGTTTATTTATTATAGAAATTTTTAAAGTCCCAATTATTTATTTATGGTATAACCAAAAGTCTAAATGCATAGTATTTTTAAATTTGTCCAAAGATATTATTCTATTTTTATTCTTATTTCTTGGTTTTAATGTTCATTTTTCAAAAATCTTGACTTTAAAATTCCTTAGCCTTTAGATTCAGGGGTCAATTTCACAAAAAGTTGTGTAAATTTGGTTGTCAGTATTGACATAGTAACCGAAAATGGCATTATGACATCATAGCTTACAATAATTTTACACTTACCTTACCTTTTTAGTGAAAAGAATACTGTATCATATATTCTTAGACTTAAAAATATGAATAAATATATATGTAATTCTTTAGTGCTATATATCATAGTTGCACATTTTTGTCTCATGACAAATCTGAACAAAATATGCAAACCTACCCCTGCAAGTTTGCCAGCAAATTTGGTGTTACTGTGAAAGAAGACATGGATTTCCGATATTCATGGAAAAATTAAATAAAATCAACAAACTTAAAACTTAATGAACTAACAAAATTTTTACAACACCACAAAATAAGGTACCCAAAATTTAAAAGAATTTTACATGTTTTCCCATTTCACAACTCTATATTTATGTAAAGTTTCTTTTTGAACAACATTTTACTGCCCCATTAGACATAGTTTTTCTCCTTTTGTTTCTATGTTTACATTAAGTTATTACTTGATCAGTGAAATTGTGCTGTCTTTATTTTTGTAGATCTTATTTTAAAGTGTTCTGTGATATTTTTATGTTACCCCATTTGTTTATATCATATATCTATCATTATATTTTTTTCTAATGTATGTTGTCATTCCAATATGATATATATAGTGGCTACATTCCAGATAAGTGTGAATATGTATGTATATTATAATAATACAATTGTACAATTTGAATGTATATTTAGTTTCCATGGTGACCATTGTTGTATATTTATAAGCATTAATATATCAGATTTGTATGATTTATGTTTACATTTTTATGAATGAAAAGTTATCAAATTTGTCGGGAGGTTACATTTCTAATAAACTGGTTGTTTATCGATATTCAGGTCTTCCCTCTACATAATACTGATTTTTTACGAGTGACACTTTCACGCTTTTGAATATTTGGTCAGAAAAGTATAAATGATTCTTTAGAAAAGTATTTTAATGTTGAATAAATTTTGAGATAAAATTTCTACTCTCAAACCATCAATCTTTTTAGAATAGCTGTTATCCTAATATAAGGGTACAAAATTTACACTTTTGTATAACATTCATGATCTTTCTGAAGCTTTTTATAACTATGTTAATGGTCATATTGTTCAAGCTTTAAACTGATCTTGAATGAAAGTAGGTTTTAATGAGGGGATTAGGTAGGTGATCATAAAAGCTATCATGAATATACATGTTGATACAGTGAACCAACGTTTGTGTACGACTGCGTGAGATGTTGTTACGACAGGTACAACACAAATTTTCACCTGTAAGCAGACTTTTGGCTTCAGTTCAGAAAAGCTTATTTTGAAGTTAAACTTTTCATTCTTGTTTTATTGGTTAAAGTTGCAACCAATTACGTCAAGACAACTAAGCTTCTTTAGTGAACAGAAAAAAATTGTCTATAACATTTTATTTGTAATACATTAAACATGCCATAAGTCTAATTTTAGGCTTTTTTTTCTACCAAATGCACATGTATCATCATGTTCTTGATTTAAACTGTTATATAATGTAAAGTAGCCTTATAGGAATATTATTTTGGGTGAAGAAGGATTATTGGTGAAAACTAGAATTGAAAGAGTCCTTGTAAGATATTTGGAAATAAAAGCAGGTACACTTTCAAAAATCAACTTAGCTTCAGGTTTTGCAGGCATTATTTTATATTTAATAATTTGTCTTCATGTTTGTGTAAATAGGTAAAATTCATTGAAATCCTAATGAAAGAGCTCTATCTCTTGAATTGTCTTCAGAAATATTAATCCAGTAGAGAAAACTTATCCATACTAAGAAAGATATTGTTAAGTACAGCTCTATCTTAAAAACAGGCAGAAGCTTATGATAAGTGTTTCACAATATCTTAATCCAAAATATATTTTGATTGGAAATCCTTCAGTAGGCCTCATAGAAACTGTATTTGACGATAAGAGCACAAATAAAAATTGGTCTTTTGAGATATTAACACTTAAAGATTAGTTGATTTCTACAATAGAAAAGTACGGATAAATTTCCCACTATAACCAGTCAAAAATTATTTCAGGATATATAGCAGCTCCAAGAAAATGAAAGCAGGAAGAGTTGTTTTTAGGATGTAACAGATGTGTGTGAACAGTTTCATTGATTATCTTGAGATATGATGAATCACCCCTTGCCTGATTTTTAGACAGACCCTTACTTATATTGTTTCCAAAATTCTGTGTTCTGTCTCATAGATCCCGGTTTAGTGATATTTTTTTTTTTAATAATCTAAAATTTACATGTATTCTATCTCTTTTAATAGTCTTAAGTATTTTACTAAAGATAATTAGCGAGGGATACAGAGATACAACTTAAAGCTTATACACCTTTTTATACAGGCCACAAAAGATGACTTAGTACTGATCCAACAAAAAATATCTTGTTACTTAAGGCTTTATTATTCTTGCTTTAGCTTTCATGGCTTTAACTTTTTTGATACAGTCATTAAAAAAAAACTGATGCTTTTTATAGTAATCCAGAAGTCTTCTGTGCCAAATAATATCAGAATACTCTCTTACTGCTGTTTTGTTTGAAACTGCTGATATCAATCAAAAGGATAGAATTTCATGAGTTACTTCCCCTAATTCCATGAGTTTCCCTAGTGTCATTCTTAGGGAAGAGTGGATTTTTGTATCCTGAACAATATCTAACTAAAATTGGAGCTACAACATTTTTTCAATATTGAAGTTAGATTAAAAGGTAGAATTTTAATAAGTTTTGTAAACAATAAACATGTTTAATTTCAATTTTAGTCAATTTCTTTAAAAGGGGGAGTAACTTTTGAAATAGTTTGTTGAAGTATTATGTAAATTGTTAAAAGTGGATAGTTCAGGACTTATTGTTTTCATGGGATGTTGGCAATGACATTTCTGTTTCAATGGTTGATAATTGAGTGACTCATTTATGCATTTTCTCTTTTCATATTTTTCAATTTATGAAATGTGATATGCACTTAAATGCACATTTGACAATGTAATTCACCTATGGTTCAATTTTACAGTGTAACAAATGTTTAATACTTCAGTTAGGTTGAATTTGATATGCTCAAAACTATTTTATTTTGCCCATTAACTTACATAAAATGCCATGTTTTTTTTTCATTAACATTTATCAGTTGTGATATAGAATTATAATGTATGGAAATATATTAATTGCAATATACACTTGTTAAGGTGGTTACCTCTTATATAAGATTATATGGTATTCAAAGATTTGTAAACTTGAAACACAATAAATTGTGTTAAGTTTTATATGAACACTATGTGTTGTGTTGTTTTTAACTTTCCTCACCTGACAAGTATGGGTATATAGTGATCCTCGTGTCTGTCTGTCTGTTCCTCACTTTGATCGTTTCTGGATGATAACAGCCATATCAATACTTTCAAGCTGTTACAATGCATACAATTATATTGTTCAGAAGGTAGAGTTAGGCCAAATAAAATTAAACCTCTGTTTCCTGTTACCTGATTGACTCATGCCTTGACCCCTTGACTGACTAATATTTAAGTTAACAAACAATAAAAAAAAGCATTAAACAACCCAACATTTTACAGATGGTAGTCAATTTTCGGTTTCCACTAAGTCTGGGTGAAGATTAAGAAGTTTTTGAAGTTATTTTCTTTGAAATTTGGGAACAAATAAGTTCAAAAATAAATAAAACCCTGACCTATGGACAATTTTTTTTTCATTTGGACTTAGTCTTCTCTTGATTAAGTGACAATACTTTTAGAAGTGTACTGGGCAACTGAGAAAAACGGACTTCTATTAAAACCTCTGGAATGATTGAAAGTTTAAATCTGCTTATTAATGTTCAGTTCACTATCAAAGGTGGTCCATAAGGTGACTTGTTACTCAGAGTAAGACCAACTTTATCCCCTGAGCACTGCCATTGTAAATGCTATAATTCAAGTGTTTTTACCATGAAATGCAGATCAAATGTAGGTATCTTGTATGTAATAGCATGTATAATTATTCAAAAGTATGGCCTTTTTTATTTTGCAAATACTGAAAGTAAAGTATCTGTGATCATCAAACTTGGGTTTCACAATAAAAATTAACATTTGGAATTTTCTTCAAATCATGGGGGGAACAATCTGGAAAATTTGAGTCGAGGAATCTGATTTTTAGCTCACCTGGCCCAAAAGTCCATGTGAATTATTGCCATAACTTGTCGTCCGTCGTCGTCGTCGTCATTAACCATTTTCCAAAACTCTTCTCCTCTGGAAATACTGGACCAATAAGAACCATGCTTGGTATGACTGTACTTCAGGGTATTCTGCATAGAACTGGTGTGCGGATTTATTTATCCGGCGAAAAACCTGGGGGTCTTCAAAAACGTTTGGTTTAGCCATAATGAGATCTATCTGTAATCAAATTTTCGTTCTTATCTATTAAGCCATGTTGGAGTTATTATCCTTTTTCGACGTTTCTCTCTTTTTTTTTTTTTTTTTTTTTTTTTGCTTTTTGTAATATTTTTATTCCGTCAATTTTTTCAAAACTCTTCTCCTCTGATACTGCTTGACCAATAAAAACCAAATTTGGTATGAATGTTTCTTAGGGTATTCTGCAAAGAACTGGAACGGTTTTTTTATCCTTCAAAACACAGGACCGCCGTCATTAATAGAGCATAGGGATCAAACAGAAGTTTTTCGAAAAAAAATATCCAAAATGGTTATGTTCAGCAAAAATCTGACATGGTCAAAGTGTTTAACATGATGATATTTATCAGTGGTCAAATTTTGGTGTAAATCTGCGAGGTCATGTTGCAGTTATTGTCCTTTTTCGACATTTAATCGCTACTTTAAATGTTATTTCTTTCAATGATCTCCTCTAATACCAGACCAATTAGAGCCAAACTTAGTATGAATGTTCCTAGGGGTGATCTGCCGACAGAACTGACACGGGGATTTTACATATGTCGAAAAATAGCCACCTTTACTAAAAATAGAATAAAGGGATCAGACTGAAGTATTTCGCATTATCTCCCAAACCGATTCTGGCATAGGGTAAAATGTTGAGATGTATGGTCAAATTTACATGTAAATCTGTTTAGTTATGTTGGAGTTATTGTCCTTCAACATCTTTTGCTATTTTTTTTTTTTTTTTTTTTTTTTGGTTCTTTGTTCCTTCAGATAACGCATTATCGTTAAACATTCTCAGTTTCGGGTATTTTGTAGATCGCATCTACCCAAAGAACTTGGGATAAGGGATACAACAGGCGCCGTGAAGTCAGCCTCATATCTTGACCTACACTTAGAGAACAATAGTAAAGGAAAACTTTTGACCAAACAATACGACAGACGCGATTTTTCATTCCACATTGTCAACTTTCCTTTATCTGTGGCGACATCCCTTCAGCACCTGTGTATGGCGTTTTCATATCACAACTCATACGTTATACCAGATCTTGTCGTAACTACATAGACTTTTTGTATAGCGCTATACTTCTTACAGTTATGCTTCTGGAACAAGGTTATGTTGCTACAAGATTGAAGTCACCACTACAGAAGTTTTATGCACGTCATCATGAAATCGTCAATCGTTACGATGTATCCATCTGCACCATTAAAATTGATTTATTCAACGTGTCATAGTTGTCTTTTCCTCTTTCGTCTACCCTGAACTTGACTTTCTATGAGCAACTCGGCGGATGTTTCTAGAAAAGCAGAGGACACTTACTCTACCCTTGCATCTGGTCCATGATCCCAGTTTTTAGTGGAGTCTGGGTTGCTTATTTATTTTTGTTACTTTGTTTGTATTATTTTAGTTATTTTATGTTCTTTGTTGTGTGTATCTGTTTTCCATGCCTGGTCTTTGTCCATGGATTACATTCTCTTGATTTCCTCTACAATCTTGGTTCCCTTGATTACTCTTCTATTTAACATATTTAACAAACAAAATCTCCCTCATATCATTAATATTTTACGATTAATTAACATCGAGTGAAGAGCAGTGATGTTAAGCAAGTGAAATTGACGGGAAAATTAAAATTGATAAAATGTGTCTGGTTATGGAAATTCTTATGTTCTACACGAAAATTATCTATTAAAATAGTTTTTGAATGTAATTTGCAATTTAACTTTTGCACAAGATTAAAAATTTGTGAAAAAGGTGAAATGGAACTGTAAATGTGTGTGAATTTAGACACTTTTTAACTATTGATTAAATTTTATAATTCAAATAATCAGTAGTAAAGATGAGCATTCAGTTTATATCTATCATAAAAAAAAAACAGTTCTAAATACATGTAATATGGGAAATGCTAATGAATAATGACAGATTAATTTTACATTATATAATTTTGAAGTTTTATTCATGAATGAATTTTCACAAGAATCAAAAACCCCCAGCGCTTATAGCACTTTGATTAAAATTTTCTCCTCAAAAACTATTGGACAGAATTTAATGAAAATTGATATTATTGTTTCTTTGGTATGAGCGTTAGGAATTTTTATCCTAGAGAAACATGGCCGTTTAAAAAAAAATAGATTGTCGCTTATCTAACCAGGTGAGCGTTCTACATTTGTATTTTATTTTTGGTCCGATTTGAAAAAAAAATGGATTCTTCATGGAAATCTTCATTTTCATTTCTTAAATCAGATTTCAGATATTTCTTATGGCTTTCGAATTATAAGTGGTCAAATGGACCGAAGTGCGATGGTCGCGCTGGTCTGCGATGGTCAACGCTGAAGTACGTTTGATGTTTAACGCAACGGCGCGGAAGTGCGTTGGTACACTAACGTCGCCACGAAATTTTACGGGCATAAACGTGTATAATGTTACAGAGAAAACTAACAAACTGAAAGGCAAGTCATGAAAGTAGATGGTATAGTATTGCCTGTATAAACAAACGTAGCATGCCTCATTATAATTATTGAGTGTTAACAGTACATGTATTTAATGCAGTATCAAAACTTAAAAGATACGTTACGATACTCGAGATAATTCGAGAAACATAAACTATAGCTATAGGTTACAAAAGATAGCGGATACTGAAAGTCGTATTTCATGCAGCATGAATTATAACAGATATGATGAAAAGATTTACCGGGACAACTTTGTTACATGTATAATTGTATTAAAAATCGGAAAAGAATATTGCTTTTATTTATATAAATTTGATGGAATTTTACCTTTTGAAAAAAGTAAGAGATGATTTCACAACGAATCAGGGAGCGTATTCTATAGTTGGAAGGCGAAATAGAAACTATAATATACGAGTTAAAACCGTAATAGAATGTCGAAGTTATAATTTCCTCGATAGTTTAAGTATGAACGAAATGAAAGCAGTTTTTTCTTATTGCATGTAGACTAATACCATATCGGTAGAATTTCAAAATAATCGTAAACTTACGGTATCAACGGAAAGAAATCTACATGATAGTCAAAACATTTCAGCGAAGAACACAACAAAACCGTACCTCCTTGTAGTGGCCAACGCATTTATGCGTTGCTATTGGCAGAAAACAATCATGTCTAACTATCGCAGTTCAGCGTGATCATAAACGCACTTCGGCGTACTACCATCGCACTTCCGCGCGACCATCGTACCTCCGCGTCCCACCGCAGTTCCGAATCCTGCATACCTAATCCAGGGGCTTCAAGAGTTTGGAGCTCCTTCTTGCTTACTTTTATCAGTTGTTAAATTAGGCGACTGGTATATTAGTAGTCATTTTGGGACAGCCATTTCATCATGACATTTCACAAAGTTTAGACCGCAGTCAAAGCCTTTTCATGACATTTCACCATTTTAGACAATAGTAAATCGACCGTGACATCGGTTGAGCCTTTCATCAAATCGGTTTTTATACCATTCAAGGGACTATAAAATTTGATAATTTCAGTTCTTATACAGCCGTCAAGACTTTGACATCGGTAAGGCCTTTAAACGTAACATTTCACAGCTTTAGACAAGACACTGGTTTAGCCTTTGAACGTTACGGTTTTTACACACAGAGTCAAGGGACTCTAACTTGTCGTGACATTTCAAAGTAAATTGACCGTGATATCGGTAAGGCCTTTGGTCATTTCAGTTTTATACAGCAGTCGTCTAGGGACTGTGACATGACATTCCACAGTTTGATCATGACACTCAAAAGTTTTAGACAGCAGTCGAAAGGCTGTAGTTTCGGTGAAGTCGTGGCTACATAACATCTTCAATCTTGTAACTGAATTTGATGTTTATGAAATGACACCATTAAAGTTATTGCACTGTGGCATTTGTTGCGGCTTGGACACCAAGTTATAAGACAAATGTTATTAATGAAATAGGAAAACGAATCAAGACTTATAAGTAAAATGAAATATATAGAGAGGGAAACTAAGATAATCAAACAGGCACACAAATGATTGTATTGAAATAGAACCCATTTAATTTACACTCGAAAAAAAAAATCTTAATTTAGCCATAAACTAGCTAGTAATAATCAAGGACTTTGCAACAGCACAAAAGAACTAAATTACTTTGATCGCCTTGTCTTCTGCATTTCAATAACGCTTTAATGTACGTGTTGGTATACGTGTCTTTTGCTGTTTTTATTTTTTTTTCGTTGTTTTGTTTTTACTTAATCAAAATGGTATGATACTAAAGCTTTCATATATTCAATCTTACAAAGGTAACCGCAAAATGTAGTTAGCCATCAGATTTTACAACGTGTTTGTGTGTGTATTTGTTTGTTTCAGGGGGCGGAGTCTATTTTTCAGGGGATTCTTATAGTTTCTAATTCGAATAAAATGTTTCTATCTGTTTCGTGAGTCTAATTTTAGTTCTAGCTTGTTTTATACAGTTGACCGAACAAGTCATTTTACAATACCACTTCTATTTTTTTTTATATTTTTCATCAAACTGTACAGAGAGCTGCTGAAAGATAATTCCAACACTAATCCATCATTCATACTCCATCTTATGAACAACAAACCTGTGGTTAAACCTTAACAATAGAACCAAAAACATCAACCTCAGAACTGACCATAAAATCTCATCTGAAGAGCATTGCCCTCATCACTTGACAGGTTATAGACTTTCATGCAATAAACCTCAAACTAAAGAGAAATCCCGACTGACTACCTGACAAAGATCAATTGAAAACTAAAAAGTAAAAGAGAATAGCCATAAAAAAATTAGGTAAGTATTTGCGCTAGTTCACCCTCATAAAAATTATAAACTCTACTTATATTGCCTCCCACCATAATTTTACGGCATCAATTTTCAATTCTAAATCCAAATTTAAATATATGCGTAATAAATAGTCATAAAAATAAGTAACACACAAAAATAAACGTGATATAATTTAACTTAATCTGGTACATAAACACATAGGTGTGGGAGGCTTTCCCACCATATATGAGTACACAACAGACAATAAATAACCCATATATGAGCACACAATACCAATAAATAAACAATCAAAGTAAGAAACAATGTACTGTGACAAATTCTGACTCTTCTAGACAGAAACGGATAAGCATTATAGGACTATCACTTGGATGCCAGGAATCCGGAATATTTTGAATTTTTTTTAGTTTCGATGTATTCAGATGACTCATGTTGTCCTCTTACATTTGGAACTAATCATTGGTTCATTTAGGATGAAATTCAGTTTTATATTTTCTGCATTATTGCTCTTAGATGCCATAAGATGTGCCGTTGTTCTGGCACTGAATTTTGGTCTGGAAATTTTCGGTCTATTCAAAAGTCTTATTTCATCCATGTTAAGCTTGTCTTGAACTTTCTGGACTTTCTCCTCTGACATTTGAGCTTTTCTCTTAAGAACTTTAGCTTGCCTTTCGTTAAATTCTCTTGCGGCTCTTCCTACAAAAACAAAAATGTGCAAATTACTCGGTATATTTGTATTTAGTAAAATATAAAAGAAACATTTTCAGTGAAATTACTTGTATATAGTTTCAATTTGTTGAAGGTTTTCCATATTAATTTGAATGATATTTGGCATGCCAACTACTTTTTTTAAACTGTACTGGTCAGAGTGTAGCTCTTGCCGTTCTCAAGACATCAGCAATTCTCTCCAATCTGCTCACCAAAATTTTATTCCTCAATGAAAATGTATTATAGCTCATATTAGAGAGCAAATATCAGGAACATGTTAGACTCCTTTTCATAAATTTTTGGGCATGAAATTGTTTCACAGGTGGGGGAAAAAATCATCGAGAACTACTCCTTGACCAACATACATCAGTAAAAGCAAAAGCTTTTGGAGGAAGCTGCGATTTTTTTTATATCTGGCAATACATCTATAAACATGTAGACACCTCAGTCATAAAACTGCATCAGTCAGACAGGATTAAGTTATAAGAATCTGGAAAAAAAGTTACTCCTTTGAATTTTGGAATAAATGTAAAAAAAATAGTTCAAAGTGGAATATTTCAACAGATTTGGATGAAAATAAACAGTTTCTGGAAGAATTAAGACATAAAAGATGTTTAAGATTAGCAAATCATTGTAACTTCAAATTGTGGATTTAATAAAAATCCATTAGATATACACAGTCTACGGTATGGCAGTCCCAACCCAACGATTCCAGCGTTTTCAAATGTGGAGACGTTGCGTACGTTGTTGGTGTCACATTCGATTGAACCCGGGGCTGGTTACGAAAACTGCAAATATTGCTATTAGAATGTGGAGTTATCAAAGGCAATATAAATATTAAAATGTTCGAAAATGGTTGTTGTTTTAGGATTACAATCATAAATATTTGAAAGATGCCGTTAATTGTGGATGGGAAGCATTATTCGATCACAAGAACGTCCATTTTCATATGTGGACGGGTAACATTAAGAAATGCTTGCTTTCCATTTCACCAATATATCTAAGTCGTTTCTTGGAGTATTTTGATAAAACAAACTTTTTTTTGGAAAAAGCAGTTTATGCTGCAGACGATGTCATATTTTTCATGACGTAATGATAAGATCAAAGCGTATTACAATATCACAAATATCTCCCCTTTGATGTGGACATTGTAAAAATGGAAAGAAACCGATTCAAAGACAAAATGTCAGACATTTTTTTTTTACGTTATGCGAACAGTTTTTTTTTAATCGGGACTTTTATTAACTATATTGACAATTTATTACATAACCCCAATGAAATTATATATAAAATGTTCAATCAGTCTTTTTGTTAAAAGCCTTTTTGTCCGTATTTCAATTATGTCACAAATCTTAATTTTTTCGACGTTGGCCATTGGCTACTTTCTTGCTTACGGTTGTAAAATTTAACGACGAATAGTATTTTTACCAAAATATATTTACGCTTGAAGGACTGTATAAATATTCAGAATATCATGTTTATTCTAAAAAATAATGAGTTTTATGGTCTAATAGTAGATAAATACGCACGTATGTTGTGATGTCACGTTGTCTTTTTCCCGACGTTTTCTACACGTTGCGTGCTACCCGGTCTTTATCAAAAGCTTTTTTCGTTAGCTTTGAGTGAACTAATAACTATGAAATTTTGAATTGTACATGTATATATGCTGCAGATAGTATATTCTAAAAATAATGGTACTTGGTTGAACTTGTATCTAAGCGCAGCATTTTGTCTGTGTCTAACCAAAATGTCACAACATCTAAAATTTGTATATTTTATTTATTCACGCGTACACCTTGCGAAATTAGAACGAATTGTTCAAAAAGGCAAACGGTGTTGAGTCGATTTCTTCATATACTTAAAAATGTATTCATCCTCCTCTATGGATTTATCATTTCATTTTTCTTTGGCTTAACAAATGGGTTTTATATACATATATATGCAAAACCGTGTCTACCAAAAATGTCACAAAGCGCATTTTTGACGTTTCCAAAGTAACGTTCTATTTTGTGACGTAAAAACTCTTTTAACGTCAATTTTAAAAACAATAAAAGGTATTAAAAAGGTACAATACTAGATTAAATTATTACGACTATGGACATAATGAATAAAAAATACGATTTTAGCGAATCTGATAAAATAATGAAAAAAATTTGAACAGAAAAAAAAGAAAAGAAAGCCCTTGCGCACACTCCTGTCTGTTCATATGCAATGATGTCCTGGTGAAATCGGGATCAGCGTGCGTGCATCAAAGTATTTTGAAATGTGTTGACACGCGCTTGCGCATTCGCCAGTGAAATATTGTAAAATCAACGTATTGACAATTATTTTGGCTATAAAATATAATAAGCTGTACAAATATTGCACAAATATTTTTCGGATTTTTTTTTAAATTGGACCAAAAACAAAACAAAAAATTGATTTATCCTGGTGTGTGCTTTTTGACCCCTTTATAACTCGAAAACCTAAGAGATATCCGAAATCTGATTGAAAAATGCAGGTTGGATTATTAATAATGAAACCAATGAAGAATCCAATGAAATGAAAAATTTCGAAATCGGACAAAAAAAAATTAGTTATGAAGATATTTTAGGCGTTGCCCAACTTTGACCCCCTTAACTTGAAAACGGTCCAAAACACATAAAATCTGCTGTACATTTGTTTAGCCGAATTAAATAAAGAACACATAAAAAAGGATATTTAAAATCGAAAAAAAAAAAACAATCTACATGGGTTTTAATAAAATGCGTATTTTTACTTTTTGGCTCCTTTTTCTAAAGCGGCAGGGGCAACAAAGTCCAAATTAAATAGGAATCTTCTTTGTTGGTAAAATCATTTCATCATTTCAGAACAATTCGTCAACCACAACTAAAGTTATCGCACGGAAACGAAGTGTTCCCAGACCACGACGACGACGACGCGGACGACAAGTGCGCCATAACATTATACGACCGCAATTTTTTTTTGACGTATAATAAAAACGGGAGATTTCGCTTTCAAATTTTCTCAAAGAGAGAGATTTACCAAGGTTTTGTTTTCTCGTAATGTTTAGCAATGTTTTATGTTTAGCAACGGACCTCATAAAATCCCGAAACGAGTATATGTATTCGGAAATATCAACATACATCTACATTATAGATATAAAACCAAATAGGAAAGAATCACTTTATACGCTTTTACAATATGATTTCCGGGGGTGGGGGTGGGTACTGACTTTTTTTATTGTAGGTTTGTTGGCTTTCTGATTTAGTGAGGGTGTTTTATTTTTTTCAGCATCACGAAATTTGCTTACATAACTCCTAACATTTTTCTCATAGGATAAAATTTCCTTCAAATCATTTTTAAATGGTTGATGCCAAACTATTTACTATGTCCGGATGTAATCTGATCATTTCAATTGACCAAAACGCACGAAAAATTAATATCGAATTGGATAATTAAATAATAAAACATGTCGTGTGTGTTATTTTATGTAAAAATTTAATTAAGCACACTTCTTTTTACACGTAACAATTATAGAACGATGTACGTCGCAATACAAAAAGACGTCAAATTTTGCCGATTTCGACGTTTCCAAAAATGACACCAACACCGTATGCTACTTGAGAGCATTCGGCCTTTTCTGAATGTTTGATGTGTACTGACCCTTTGCCCTAAGATTTTCTTCTCTAAGAATATTAGCTATGAGCATTTTTTCCTCTATCTCATCCGCCATCTCCTTCAGATTCTCTGTTGAGTGCTTCATATTTTGATGCCGCCGTGCAGCTACCCATGGTGGCGGAGGACTGTTTTCCTTTTCTGTATCTGGATCTACAAAATAGTAGTATACACCACTGTGGCCAATCTGTTCTTGTTTGATTTCCATTCCATCTATGGAGTGGTTGCATGTTAAATTTGCAACACCAACCGGTTTATGGTCATTTTGTTGTTTCCGTTTTGATGTTTTCGCCCCCATCGTAGAATTTTGAAATCTATATTTACGTAACGTCAGATGACGTCACAATGAATGACCTTGCAGGCTCACTCCATATTGGGCACATGTTTCAATCACTGAATGAATGACTGACTGGTTAGAGGAAATCCCCCTATTTACATCTGGAGAGTCATTGAGATGCCGGTAACTATTCAGTTTTAACTTTGCTGGCACACAAGGTGTTACCTTGCAAAAATTAGTAAAATATATTATCGGGTTAGTAATATAGGGAATACAGGGGCGGATCCGGGATTTGAGTTTAGGAGGCGTTAATAGAATTAAATGCCGTGCAAAGCAAGGCAATACATATTTTTGGGGTGAAACTTGTGGTGAAAATGTTGTTCTTACCAATTTAGGGGGGGCGTACGCCCGGTACGCCAGTCCTTGGATCCGCGCCTGGAATAGACGTATTTACACTTGTGGACGCCATTGACGAAAATAATATATATTCCAGTTGTTTTTGTACCGAATTCTCCTTCAATAGTTAAAGATTAATGACAACACAATTTTGTATAACATTGTTTCATTGACGTCAAAAGGTAAACTTATTCAGAGACAAATCTAGGGTCATTCGGAGCACAATGACAAGTGTGAATTCACGTCTACCCACAGCTCTGAACAAAATCAGGTGCTCCGAAAGGATAAGTATATCGCATCGCAAGTGAGTAAAATCCGGTAGGAGTCTAGCTACATTGTCAACTAATGTGGCTTCCCCGACATACTGTTTTACATCCTCCAAGTCAGCAAGTGTTTTGAGTATATTGCATGTAAAGAGCTGCAATATTAATAAAAATCAATTATAAGTTTAAATGTGAAATCATTAAAACGACATATATGTCCATTAAATTAAATATATATCAGTGCTGTCAATTACGTTTTCAAAACACAAATGCGTGAGATTTGGCAAAAGTTAAGAGATCAAAAGCAAAAAACAAATAGATCAAAGAAAAATGCCGCCAAATCAGCTTGTAAATGCGTGAGACTTGACAGGCCTAAAATACATATGTGTTCTTAAATTCAAATAAGTATTCATAAAAAATAATTACATGTATAAGTTTATAAAATCAAATGGGTATTCATAAAAAATGTTCAATAACTTGCATTATGGGATGATTTATTTGTCAAGGATCCTTATAAACCCTTTTTTCTTCTCGCTCACGTTTTTTAAAACAAATTTCTGCCTTTGCTTACATCATACGACAGTTGTCTCGTACTAAGATTACCTTCATTTGACCTTGACATTTGACCTGAAAGTTTTATTCACATATTAAAAGGGTTCAGACTTTTGACATACAGGACTTGGGTAACTGCAATGTGGATGTGTTACACAAGGCGGTGCGTCGTTATTATTATGGTTTAATGCAACCTTCACCTTCGATATATGCATATGTTATCGTCATATGTGTTCGTCTTTACTGTGACCTTTCAAATTTGAAGTGTAGAGGCATTGTGTATCGGTATGGCTTCAAAAAACTTTGACACTTTATCTCCAAGTAAAATGTATAGATTTTTATACCGCGAAGTCTGTCACGTCCTGTGACCCATAATTCTGCATTCTAAGTCTATAGGTAGAACGGTACTATTTATTTCCCATAAGCAACCACAGTGAAACTTTTGAAAAATTCACACCTTTAAAACAATGACGGAGCTATAAACTGACATTTGTAATTTTCGTGTGTAAAATTGACAAAAAATGTCAAATAATGTCCTAGCACCCCTCTTTTCTTAGGAACCTCTCTCGTCCTTATCAAAGTGTCTGGAACCGCCCCAAAAAACTAAAGATTTGCTTCCTATTTTTGTTTAAAGTTACAACGATTAAGTTACTAAAACAAAACCACTGGCATTAGAGAAAAATCAAATATCCATGTCATTTATATTTTAGACATAACGTGTGTGTTATTTTTTTTTTTTTATCGTGAGGAGTTGAGGTTCCGTCTTTATTTTGACACTGGATATTTTTTTTCTTGTCGTAAAAAATATAAAGGGCAGACCACCAAGATATGCACTTGTTTCAATAGCTTATACATCTGTATTCTAAAGTACAGGTCTACATCTTGGACGACTGTCAAAACAAGTTTATTTTCTGTAAGTGTTAGTTCAGCATAAAAGATCATAAAAAGAGGATAACAATAAGTATCATGAAATGTTTATGATAATTTATAAGATTTATTGAATAAAAATTTCACCACTGGGCAATAAAGACTCCGCAATTAAATTATGTCCCGTTTTAGAGAAAATTCTACGATCATTTCGTTGTAAATGGATCATTTCTTGTCAAAAGAAAATATTTCGTGAAAATTAAAATAAGACATTGAACCATAAAACTACTTGATAAGAAATAAAGACGCAACTCCGTCTATAGAAGTGGAATTTCAGATTCGGAGCACGTCGCATGGCGATTGTATAAGCTCTGATAAAAGATGGAATAGCTACAAGCAAATTGTAATTATACGAGCGTGAAATAGCATAATGAACCTGTCAACGCAAATAAAAAGGTTTATTGTTTATATAGAAAATGTAAAATGTTAACTAAAAATATCGATCCCGGTCGTGAACCATTACAAGACAAAATGAGTAGATTGACAAAAATAAGTGTCCGAATTCTAACCGAAAAATACCAGAGTCAGAGTAATCGTTCCACTTAATTATAGGGTGGTCTGTTCGAATGAAATAACCTTAGCAGCAAGAAATGTAAAAACAAACGTCGTACGTACTGTAAGTTCTTTGATTATTCTTTGGTGTAAGAAAAACAATACGGAGATTTAGATAACAAACCAGGCGCCCCAGGCTTTTGCACCCTCACCTCCTGTCCCCTCTCTGTTTAAGGAGGAAGACCTAAGGTAAGGAAGGACACAACTCTTACATATCATTGGAAAGTTTGTATTCAGCATTTTACATCAATCTCATGTAAGCATCAAAGTAACTTGGATTTATTTTACACTGTTTCAAGCTGTCTTGACAGGCTTTGGAGAAACTGAATATGATACAAACATATTACTGATTTCAAGAGTTATGTCTCTTACCCTGGGTCTACCTCCTTTAGAGAAAACCCAGTTTGTCATTAAACAAGATGAGTTGCGACCCCACAAGAACCAATATCTTTAAAAAAATCATCTACATCATATGTTTGAGTAAAAGTGGATCATTGACCAGAGACATATTTCAATCCACAATTGATCTATTTATATCTGGTAATAAAATTACAGAAAAGAACTATCTCCCAAGCTCCACCTTTTACATTAGCAAAATATTTAAGGACACTATACTCTTTCAAGATTTGAAAAATATCAAGTGGCATTCCATGCATTGTTTATTTTTTATGTGGCGCCGTACTTTATTTCGTGGAAGACCTATGACAGATTGAACTATTTAAACATAAAACATTCTTTACTCCATTACGATAATATGATTGTGCTTAACGACTCTCTGTGCCAATATGAGCTTAAGCTTGGCGAGTTCATACGGACCAGTCGGAGAGCTCTTAAGATATTTGTACAATGGTTTATTCAATGGTATACGTGTGAACGCAAAGCCAATAACTTATTTCGTATAAAGATAAACCCCAATTATACGTATGTACTACCAGATACTCCAACGAGCTGAAATCGTTACACAGAATGCAAGACACATAAAAAAGTTCTGCATTCTACTTAAAATAAAATTTTGCGCATTTTATTAACTTTTTTTCCACGAAAGGTGGGAACACAAATAGAAATCTGATGGTATAATTTTAATTACTGAACAGTTCTGCCCGAAGTCCAAGTTCATTTTTTCTACGGCGGGTTTGATTTTAATATACGCATTGTAGGTTAGTATAAGTTTAAGGAAAATAGTACCTTGTTCTTACGGTAAAGGCAATCTTGTTATCACCAACATGAATGGGTTTTTTGTAAAAATAAAAACTAATTATCATTAAATTTCCCTTAAATGAACTGTCCTCGAGTTCATATTGTAGTCAGACCAATTCCCAGCCAATCAAGCCGCTTCGACAATGTCTCTATCTAATTTCTGTGACACGACCTTATGGTTGACAGTTTATACTAAAACCCCGTAAGTGCCTCCTTCAGAACCAACCCACTTGCTTTGTAAAACATGTAAAATGGATTAATATTCTTCTTTTCAGTGACGACAGCCATTGAATGACTTTTCCAGGTCGTAAAACGAAGACGAGATTAAAGCTACTGGTTGATGACAACAATTGAGTTCTACCTGTGCTGAATGATGAAGACATCAAGCTTTATGAAGCCAACTTAACCCCTAACTCTAAACAAATGGACTGGCTGAATCGGTGATGGACATTTGAGGATTATAACAAATATGTCTTTTAAAAGAAAATTTATGCTTAATCGCAGTCATTAATGGTGTCAAAGGAATACTATAAGAACACCTGAATTGATGTAGTTTGGTGAAAAGTTTTACACCTTGATGTAGTAGCACACACCTGCAATTAAGGAGAATTAAGACTTGGAGCGCTGACACGGATTGAAGATAGTGCATGGAAAATGTAATATTACCTACGGCAGACATGACAGGTGTTCTGCAACCTTTGGATTTTCCTGACTCAGGGGAAGTGGAATTACCCCATCATGGTCAGGACGATGCTACCCTTAATCTGCTTAGTTTTGTTGATATGGCTTCCAGTAATATCAAATTAGCTTTAGACAAACCGTCAAAATCAAAGCGCAAGGTCAATCACCGTAAATACCTTCAGAAGCAGCTTAAGCGCTGCTCAGGTAAAGACGGTTGTGAAGGCAAAAATAACGGGTATCATAATCCTGTAACGAAAGTTCAAAGGAAAGAAAACTCCCAGATTGGACTTCAGATAAAATCGCTTCAAGCTTTGTTCGATCCTCGTACTCTACATGAAAAGTGTTGTGCTGATCCGTCCTCAAAGACAAACACTGGATCTTCAAAAGTGCCACTGCGGAAAAGAAACTTGCCGCCATCATTCTTTACGGAACCAACAAATGTTAGTGGGGCTCAAAATTGTGCTAATTTGAATACTTATCTTCCTACAGGTGGTGCTGACTTCACGTCTATTCAACTCCCGGCTGATACGCTAGAATCTATTCTTGGACCAACAGATTTACAGGAACTATTATCTGGTCCATGGAATGATACGACTCGTGAGAGTTCGGCTACTCCCGGGTGCGACAGTAGTGTCGGAAATTGTAGTCCGAGGTCGTTCTCGGATTCGTCTGAAAGCATTAGCAGCATATCACCAGGTTTGTCAAATCAAAATCCAAATATGAACTGGATACAACAGTTTCCACTTCAAAACAATGACTTGAACGACCAAATATTTGTTGGTGACAATTTTGACAATTTCCAAACCACGTTTTCGAACGAAACTATCAATCAACAATTTCCTAACAGTATTACTCTTTCCAATAACTGTTTTGAAACGAACATGAATGAGATACCACTACCGACATTTCCACAGGCTTTTTGTGGTTCTACGGACTTGAATTCTCCTTGTTCATGGGCAGAGCCCCAAACTGGGCAACCATGTTATACGTATTTGTGACGCTAAATTAGATGTGGTTTTATTAAAATGTACTTTCCGTCCAATTAATTCCATTGAAAATCATGGAATAATGTTATTACTTGTTACTCAGCATTAACGGTCACTGAACTTACTGAACCAAAGATTTTCAGAACTTTGTATTTTTACAGATATTTTATTTGTACTTTGTAAGAATAAATGCTATTTTGTTTACGTGTACGCTTTCTTTTCTAACTTCTGGAATTGTTTTTGTAAAATTTTCCTGAAAATATTTGTTATCCTACAGAAACCTGAAATGGTAATATTCTGGTTGTATGGTTAAAACAAAAAAAGGTTTTTTTTTTATGAATTTACACGTCATTGTAAATGAACGTAAGAGGCTGTCCGTGTAAAAATCGGGCAAATCCAATGATGACAGTGGCATTACACAAAGTTTTTCCAAATGATATTTTTTTTCAAATATAATGTATATTATATGTATGTTAGATAGTATAAATATTTTAATCGATGATGGTTGACTCAGAAAAAAAACATTTTAAATTTCTGTAAAAAAAGAAACAAAATTTTGCGCACTGTAACATATTTTTCTCCCTCTTAGTAATTTATTTGTCATTAATCGTTGCATTAAAACAAAAACCGTCCTTCAACTCCTGAGATAGGATGCATTTTGTGATATGAAATGGATGAACAATTTTTAGAAAACAAAATTTGTCGTGTCACCCACTGCCTATTTCTTTACATGGACACCCTCTTAAATACGGTCAACTTTTTGCCCCTACTTAACCATTTGCTGAATGAAACGCAAATCCAATAAAAACAAACCATCGATAAGTATTTTGAATTGATGAGTTTTATAGAAGTTTGTGTAAAGTTATAGAAGAAACTTAAGAATTTTAGTGGGGAATGTCAAGCCGTGTTAGTCTTTTGTACAATACGATTTTGTGTGTACAGGTTTCCGAGTAAATGCTTATTTAAACCATGAAGCTGTCAACATAAAGATGGATTAACCACATTTGATAAACCAAATAGCTGGGTGATGAATTAATATCTTATCTTTTGTCCAAAAAGGACACTTTCTGTATAAAAAAACAGTCTTGTTTTGGTGAAAACTTTACTTTTAATGTCGTATTCAATGTGTACCCAAAGTTTTCATTTTAAATGGGCAATTTATCAAATTATATTGAAAATCGTGAAAAATTAGCATAATCCTTCTTAAATCTTTTTGAAATGAAAACTACCTATTGATGCGGAAATATTGTGAACAATTAAATCTACCCAGTTTATAAAATAGCATAAAATGTATAGACCTTCGATTGTAATCTTATGAATATGATCCTCTTTTGTCGCCAGGTTTTATAATCGTAATAAATATTACATATGAAATAGAGATTATAAAATAAAAAAAAATAACATAGATCCTGTTGGCATTTGGGCCTCTCTAAAAAAAGAGAGATTTACAAATTTTCGTGGTTCGTGTGAAATAGCTACATGTAATAGATTTTTATTGTCCTTTGAGTCATGTCATATTGAAGTAGTCATCCCAAGGTCACCCTCTTTCTATGACTTACATGTCTACATGTAACTACATTTATGTAATAAAAAGCAATTACCAATTTTCAAACAAATTTCTTGCAAAAGCCGAGAGCATTAAATTCGATCACACTTTAGTACACTTACTGTGAATGAAAAAAACACAGCAAGACACAATAATCGCGGGCAACTCTATGATGAATTTGATCTTAGAAAAAGAGCAGATATGGTGATACGTAACAAATGCAAAAACGGTAAATACTTCCAGAGAACACCAAAAGATCTTCAATAAGTGTAAACCTTTAAGTAATCCCTAGCTGGAAGGCCCGACAACAAAGCAATAAAATCCACAGTAACTGAACGATGACAATTCTTAAAAAAGCAATATAACGACACAAAGACACCTTGATGAGCAACATCTCCAGAGTGCGGACAGGCGCATAGGGACGAGTTCGGAAAACAGAGAGTTTTAGAATGAATAACTGTAGACACTTTGTTTTACACCATCCGAATCTTCGGCTTGATGCATTTTTTTCAGAACGGTAGTTGATGGAAAAGGTGAGATACCCTTAGCCTTTTGACACATGCTATCCAAGTATTTAATTAAAAAAAAACAGGAAACTGTGAAATGAGCCTTAATCAGCGAAATCATGCTGAATGTTAAGGACAACTTTGGAGAAAATCCGAAATTAAAGTGTTTCATTATAGTGGGTTCTAAAGAAATTTTTACGCAAGCTCACTGTGTGATCCGGAAATGCTGACGATGTTTCATAGTTTTATTGTGAGGCGGCAATTTGTGCTCGTTCAGAATTAAAGTTTTGAGAATTTAAATACTTGACATGTTGCTTAATACACGTAAATATGTGATTTTTCATATAACCCATCTCACAGGTGTTGAGTCTTTGTGGGTTCACCAAAAGGATGTACCCTGTTGAGTGTAACTCGGGTTCTAAACGATTTGTTTCTGTCAAGATTGACACTAAATACTTGAAAAATTAAATATTTCTATTCACAATTTCACATACTAATTTCCACATCAACGAACTTTGCCGTTGAAAGTGGGAAGAAATTAACGAGACCCGAATTTTCTCTGTCCCTAACTCTGTACTTATAATGTGCTATAAAAGGGTGTCTTCACAGTATTTTATCAGCCTTGGGTGAAAATTAATTTAAAATTTATATTCGTGGCGTTTAAATGCACTATACATCAATTTGAATGAGCGAAATGCCACTTAAAACGCGGGGTATTTTCTGCAGTCTCCATCTTCGTTCATTTTATTGCTTTTTCTTTTCATTTAATACACTATACCCACTTCAAAATATCCTGTTTTCTCGCTTTGAAATGAAAATCATCTTTCAGATGTCAGCAAACGATCCTTACAAATAATGCACTTACAGGCGCTCGGGATTTGTCATTATTTTGAGTTTGTCGTCGACAAGCGGTGCAATCTGAACTAAGTAAATAAACCAACCAAATAACACGAAACATCAACAAAGCATCATGCAAATTGCATAGAGAGGTCTCGAAACTTCCCCAACACATGTACAAGCAAGATCAACTATTCTAACTTTGTTTTTTATTGTTCTTAGGACTATAATAGATTGAGAATTATGGTGCATTTATAAGGGTCGTGAAATATATTCTAAGATTACAATGATTTAAAAAAGCCTTCAAACCCGCTAATAAGTAGTAAATAGTGAGAAATTATCATTTTTATATTTTTATAAGTGAATTTAAAGAAATCCTAAATCTCATATGGTTCTTGTTCCGGTCCGATGTACTTCCACTTCCAATCTCTATTTAAAGTTCTCTCCTTAATTAATTAATCACAATCAAAATGAAACAGTTGAGATTTTCATAAAAATATCAAAACAGGCAAAAATAAACCGAAAAGCTTATTTTTTGGAGGGTATGGTTCTTTTGTATCATTATAACTTGAGAACAGTAAGATATCTAAAATCTGATTGAAAGCCACAGGCAGATATTTTCATAAGGTATCCAATAAAAACATAAAATCAGACCTAAAATTAAAAAAAAAAGAATTTTATTTTTGGCGTGGCCCAATTTCGTAACTGTTCATGGTAAATCTACCCTGTAAACAATTTTATTACGGAATTTAAAACGGAACAATTGTGATCTTAGTGCTTTTTTTTTTTTAAAGTAAAACGGTCACCAGTGTCATAAAATGTCTATCTTACTCTTCTCTCGAAGGCCCTCGACGTCGTCTGCTAGAATTAGTTCCCTTTTCCCTGTATTCAAGTTTAAACATGTTTTGTTGGATCACCTATGCGCTTAGAAGCTTGGCAAATCTAGACAGCGTAATCAAGTTTTATCTAGGGAAAGAATTACATAGCGCCCGGATGACAACAAAAACTTCAAAATGCAGAAATGAAAATTTACTAAATATTGTAGAAAGTAAAGGGTTATATTCATTTTCTTCTTAAATATGGCTGCAAGGGACTTATCAAAAACCTTTGATGAGTTCGAATCAGACGAATTAAGTCTAGAAACATCTGTCCCTACCGATTTGACTCTATCACCCGAGAGAGAGACCGATCGTTTTGCACAAGATAGAAAAGACAGACGTTCCAAAATAACTAGACAGCTCATAGAGCGAAAGCAACTATTGCATGATATTCAACTTTTACGCATTGAAGTTTCTCAGAAAAATCTAACTCTAGAAAATATCAAAGCAGAATCCTTGCAAAGAGTTGAAGAGCTCGAAGAAAGGCTAAATGATGCTTTGCACCAAAAACAGATACTTACTGCCAGATTAGAGTCACAACTAACCATTCAGGAACAAGAATCTAAGAGGAGGCAAAATTTGGTAAAAGAAGAATTAGATGATGTTCGTCATAAACAGAAACAACTTGAGTCTACAAATGAAATGCTGCAGGAGCGAGCAGGCAATGTTAGAAGGAGCCTAAGAGATTTGAACTTGTCTGAGGACAGATACTATGAGTTGCGAGGACAAAATGAAGAAGATTTATCTCTCAGAGATTTTGTTGCAGTATGGCTATTTACTATACTTGATACTAAAATTAAATCTTAACTACATTAAATATGATGACATTAGTACAGCGTACATGTACCTGATCATGTACACAGTTATAAATTTCAACTGTTTAATTTAAGGAATTTTCAGTATATTTAAGAATTAAAAAAAAATGGTAATAAGTCAATCTGTTTTACTAAATGCAAAGGAAAAAAGTAAATTTAATGGGGAACCATCTTTTTTGCAGTGTATATAAGTCCATTTTGTAAATATTTCAGACTTCTAAATTTAATTATAGAAACCCTGTACATGTATGCAATTTTGCAACAGTTTGCATTGTACATCAGATAAACAAGTATTCTTACTGTATGTACATGTACAAATGTAGTTCAAAAATTTTTTCTCTTTTGCAGATGAAGTTCTATGAAGCTGTTCGTCCAGTTCAGACAGAATGTGATCAACTGAGGCTCAGAAATGGAACACTTGAAGCTGAAACAAGATCATCTTCTAAACAAATCTCTGAGTTACAAACTGTAATTGTTTTTTTGTTTTATTATTCACTTGTTTACTGTTAAGTAAAATATGTTTACATGTTTTGTAAAAAGATACAGACAAAATACTTTTAGTTCATGTTAAAACCAAAAAAAAAAAATGGAAAGTTAAAAGTTGTGCAACATTTTCATGCACAAACCTGACATAAAACCAATATACAGATGAAGTTTTTGTAAATCAGAGCACAAATATTATTTGTTTTTATACTGCAACTGTTCTGTTTGAGCTACCAAAACACATTTTTCCATTGTTCTAAGCTTTATCCATTTGTCACTCAGTTGATTTCAAGCTAGTGAATTGCTATTGTGTATTTATACTACTGTACAAAGCCTTTTTTTAAACCATAGAAATAACTGTTTTGATCAGAAGCAGGTAAAACACTGCAATGCCTCAACAATGAAATGTTTGTGACATCACAATTATTTAGTTATATGCTGTCAGTGACTGTATATCATGTTTAAATGTATAGTTAATGCATTTTACTGCTCATTTATACATATAAATGAAACACAATTACTGTCTTAAGAATTTGAAATCAGAAGAAAGATTTCAGATTTTGAATTCAGGAATGAAACATCTGTACCCAGTGGAAAAGGTACTTTCAATAAATATATAAGAAGACCTTTACATAACATACATGTTTGTTTACTGAAATATATTTTAGAAATTCTTGTAAATGAAATTCTTGACTCATTTCTTAAATTGTGAACTCTCAATATATATTTCTTCTTAGAAACTAGAGGAAGAAAGAGATCAACATGGTGATATCAGAGTTAAATATCAAAAACTGGTTATGGATCTGACAGAAACAAAGACCAAAATAAAATCTGATGATTATAAAGTAGAAAATTATGACCATTTAAAACAGTAAGTTCTCTATATTAAAAACAAGACTCTTGCATAATTAGTCTTCTATTCACAAATTCAAAAATCTACTGTTAAGGTAGAGTGTGATGCATGGACAGTACCAGCCAGATATTGAACCCAGGACTACTGACACTGTAAGCCAGCATTATTCCAACTGAGGTAAAGGAGTACTTCACATGTGCAGTCAAATCTGCCAACAAGAGCAAGCCACCACTACACACTATTGAAAGTAGCTATCTTGAATTATCTCCCTTGACAGTGAAAAATAGAAATAAAAAAAATTAGTGATAAAACATGATATTGTATATTGACATGTTATGGTCAGAAGAATTGAACAGTATTTATTCACTGTAAGTAGAAATGAAGGGGCCCTACCCTCATAAACCCTTGCCTCTCTGCTGCCTCTGAGTGTCCTTGTGTCACTCAAAATATTACAAAACACCCTGATGAATTATTGATAAACAGTGTCACCCAAGTCTCCAAGTGAAATAGGCATTCAATTTACCTTTTCTATCAAGTATCATTTATACAATTTTACAAGTCAGAGGGTCTGTGGTACAACTGGCACTTTACACTCTAAAGTCCCTTCCTCATGTGCCCTGCTATTTTCAGATTTCAGGTACTATGTAGATCACTGATTTATGTGTCTATTATAGTGAAAGAGATAACCTGGAGCATGACAGGCTAGAATCACAGAGACAACTGACAGTGTTGGAGGGAGCTCACCAAACCCTTCAGAAAGAAAGAGATGAATTACACAGTGATGTAGGTCTTTCTCATGTTTTTTTCAGATTGTTTTCTGATAAGTGGCTTCAACATCATTGATTTTTGTTTCTATGGATCTTTTTTTTTAATTTTAACAGCAGGAATTTATTTTAAAATATGTTAACTACATATTATAATTATTATTCACCCTTTTTCCATTATTGTAAATATTTTTAAATTGGTGTTCTTTAAAAGTGGGATTTTTTTCTCCAAAATTTAGAAAAGAAATTATTCTCCACATCAGTTCAAGTCCATTTTTGATTTGGAAATATTTTTCTACAATCAATCAATTCTTGAGATAGGGTTGTCTTTCTTTTCATTTGTTATGCATTTCTCTTTTTACAAATACCAAACATCGATAGTTAGGGTTCATACACACATTGGTAGATGGCAATAAACATGTAGTTCTATTTTTATTTTAAATTTAAATGGTCCTGGCATTATTTGACGCTGAGTATAGTATTTAGGGTAAAATATTTAACTATATGTTATAAATACATTTGTATTATTAACTTGTTTTGCATATTTTTCTTTTCTTTTTTCAATTCAATGTTAAATGATTTCTGTCTAAAGTATGTCATTACCCTATGAGTTGAAAGTCATACTTGCACACACTATTCAAAGTAAACTACCATTGCATACATGAGATGACCACTGCCAAGAGTGCTGAAAACTCCAAGATTTAACAAGTACAAGTACACAAAACTTGCTCCATGCCCAAGTTAAATCTTCAAGCAGAAAAGAGTTTCAGAGTGAAATTACAAAATTTGTTTGTGTATTATTGAATTTTATTACATAGGAAACATTTGATGATTTAAATTTCTTGGCTATTTATATACAGTGAAACTTCTCCAAACCAGACCTTCAGAAAACTGGTCTTCCCTTCAAACCAGCCGTTTTCAAAAGTCCAACCGATATACCTTAAAACCTTGTGTTTTGTCTTCAATAGACTGGCAACCTCCTAAAACGTACTTTGTCCGGTTTTTCACAGTTTCAGTTACATATTTCAAATAAAAACAAACTCACAATTCCGACTGCCCAGTTATTGTTCACCTGTAATAAATGTGTCAACAAAACTGTAAATGATTGCATAATATAACGTATTTAGTAATTCATCCACTGACCGGTTTGTATTTTATCAGTGGACAGATGATAATTGAAGGGGACAGTAGTTTAAACAACCAATTTAATCCAGACATTTCATTTTGTCACTGGTTGGTGTTAATTGTTGTGTACACATGTCGGGCAACCGGGTCATTTAATAATATGATCCTTATGATCTTTTATCTGTCAATTAATGTGACCTGGACACAAACCAAAACAAGATAGGGATGAAATTATTAAACTTTGTTGATAGGTAATTTACGAAAACAATACAAATAATTAATTACCATCAATAGCCCTTTGATCTTTAATACACATTCTTTCAAAACCATGAACATTATTTTGTCGGCAATACCATTTGTAAAATGAAATCATTTACAAATGATGCAAGCTTTGAAATGTAATAAAAGGCCAAAAGTTTTGAATGGCATTAAACATGTCTCAACCAACAAACTGACAAGGTGTAGGGTTATAGAACACGTTAATGGAAACAGCTCTTAGAATGCATTGCTATTTTTCACAAAACCGGCCACCCCTATAAACCGGCCATTAGAAATTATTTATTCTGTATACATGTATTTGTCTGTTACTAGTTCACAGCAGCAAAACAGTCCCTGTCTTTACTGAAACAAGACAAAGAATACCTGACAAAGCAGGTATCAGATCTAACAAACAGGTGTACCTATGCTGAGGAGAAACTTCAGCAGGTCAATGCACAGCTGGATGATGCTAAGCGGGCTAGGGAGGAGATGTATGAAAAATATGTTAGTTCCAGGTTAGCTTTACTCTTTAAAAATATTGATAAGGATGGGAAAAAGAGTAGAATGATTAACTTCAGTTTCAATTTAAACAATATATTTCTAACACACCCATATTTTGTGATATTACATGATAGGTGATTTTATTGCAAGGGATATTGCATGGCTGACGTTGGCTGTTTTCACGAAATTCATGACAAAATTGTTTTCTCCACCAAATTAACTATAAACCAAAATATTTATTTAAAAAAACCGAGATGAGGAGAAACTCAGTAACTATATAGAAATGTAATAACGCAATTAAGTCAGCTCAGTGCATGCAGTATCATGTTTTATTTGACCGTTAAAGGAGCTATTGACCTCAGCCAATAATTGTATAGTATTTGTTGAAGCCTTTACTTAATTGTATAATAAAAAATACTGTTAAGTGGAAGTGTTTGTAAGAATCAGGCAAAATGGGAAAAATCAGAAACATGCACATCGAAACCTCACCAATCTAACAATAAAATGTCACTCAAGAATGCTTTCTCTATTTGAAAAAAAAAAAGCAATTATTTGATCTCTGCATCATTGCCCTTGAAATGGTGATTTTCAGTGCATTTCAATGAAATTGCAACTCAATGGTCCATTGTAAGATGGAAAATCTTGTCTGTTTTCCTTGATTCGGATGTTTTTTTTTCATACCATGTTTCACCCACTGCCTGATTTTTATAGGGACTGACACTTAATTAAGAAACTATAACAATCTGCCATTATCAAAATTTTGCTTTTCAAGATCACTTTGATTGTGATTTAAAGCAAAAAATCTGTATTTTGAAATAACTAAACTAACAGATATGAATGACAAGTGTATGAGACACCCTGAGATGATTGTCTTTATGGTTTTTTGCCTTCAAAAATCTTAAATGATATCATTTAATATAATTGTGTATTATAATTTTACAGGGACCAGTACAAAACGGAGTATGAGAACAAACTGAAAGAGGAACTGGAACAGATCAGAACTAAAACCAACTCAGAAATAGACAGACTGAGAACCAGTACTAGGGAGATGTATGAAAGAGAAAACAGGTAAACCTCAAATACTTGGCCCCAGTATCACAAAACTCAAAAAAATGCTTAAGTCTGAAAAAAATTCTTAACTGTTTGTGTCATCATTTTAGACGACTTTTATTATTTGAGTTACTGTGGTAGTTAAGAATATTCTTAGGCATATTTTTCAAGTTTTGTTGCACTGGGGCCTGTTGGTTAAAGGAAGGTTCAGGTAAATATGAACATACCAATATTTTTAAGAAGCTGTCTTTATAAGATTCATGGAAAATTTTAATTCAGTGTTTCATTGGATATAAAGTAACATAATCTGATTTGGCTGTAAAAAATGGTATAGGTTCTCATGCACCACCTCATCCATAAATCACTCCTGCATTAGTGATTTTTATTCTGCTGGAAAAGAATCAAAAATAAAAAGAGCTGGATTTTTTTTTCCTGTTTTCATTTGATAAATTTGTCATCAGGATTGTTTGCATGCTTGAAGGGAATGTTTAAAATGCTTTAGATGCAGTAATTTGACAGATTAAAACATGCCTATTAAAATCATGCCAAATTGCTTTGATGCCATGAAGTATCATACACAATTTTACCTCCACATGCATTGTTTTCTGAACTCTATAATAAATATTTATCAGCTTGAACAGTATATATATCATGAAATGTTTCACAGAAGAGATCTATTTGTTTCTGACAAAATAAAGGCCACCCTCCCACATCAAATTGTTTTTTTTTTTAAAGTGGTCTGAAAACCTAGACATATTTTGTACAGCCTTGGTTCTATGAGAATATTTTGGAAAAATTAAAGTTATTTTCCTTGTAGGTAGAATAATGGTGCATTCTATGGCCTCCATCACCAATGCTCTATCCTCCGTTAGTATATAGCCCAGGTTCAATCCTTGAAACCCTTTTTAAATAAAAGGTCCAATAGAACTTTGATTTTCCATTACTAGAAGACAGAATTTATGAAACCTTTGGTGAAATTTCTGAACTCTGAAACAATCTAAACAATATATTAAAAAATAAAAACATCTTCTGACCCCTTAATCACCCACAGCATTATCTTCTGACCCCTCAATTACCCACAGCATTATCTTCTGACCCCTCAATCACCCACAGCATTATCTTCTGACCCCTCAATCACCCACAGCATTATTCTGACAACTATATGCATGGTTTTTGTATTACTTTCTGTTCAGGTCTGGGTTTCATAAAAAAATCTTAAATTGAGATTGTCCTCAAATCTTCGAGTTTTTCCTCAATTTAAATCTCAAGTGATTTGATTGGTCGAAATTTGAGTTGAGGAAAGATTTGAGGAAGATCTCAGTTTGAGATTGTTTATGAAACTGGGCTCTGTTAGGTTTTGTTTTAGCAACAGTAATAAAAATTTAGCTCCTGCCTGACTAAAGACATTATGGAATATCACAGTCTGTTTTCTCAACACACATTGGAAAAACTAGTTTTTAAACTTAAATAAATATTTAAACTATAATTACTGGTACAAGGAGTTAAAAAAAATACCAGAAATATAGATGTGAAACTTTTAGAAATGAACCTGTTTAAGGGAAATGTTGCCAGAGGACATTGTCCCTGTATGTTTTGTTTACCAAACTATATCTGTTTATTTCTAGAAATCTGAGAGAAGCAAGAGACATGTCTATGTCAGAGAAGGAGAGAGCTGTGAATGCTGAAAGGGAATCAGCTGCTAAATATGAACAACTTATGACCCAGTAAGTTCTGTCATCCTAACAGTTTCATCATTTTTATACCCCCTACTTTGAAAGTGAGCAGTATGTAGTGATAAAGGTGTTCATTCATTCTTTATCTGTTTGTCTGTATGCAATTTTTTCATTAGTTTTCTCTGAAACTATTTATCACAGCCACTTGAGCCATTTTGAGAGAATTTTTATGGAATGGTATATCATGAGATTTAATTTCAGACTCAGGATTCATAAATTTCCTTCTGTTTGATTACTTTGATAATATTTTGACCATGTGGTTTTTAGCTCACCTTGCCAAATGCCACATGAGCTGTTGCCATCACTTGGCGTCCATTGTCGTTGTCTTTATCAGTTTTTCAAATTCATCTCCTCTGACACTACTCGACCAATTGAAATAAACTTGGTATGAATGTTTCTTGGGGTATCCTGCATAGAACTGATGTGGGGATTTTTTATCCTTCAAAAAAAAATGGCCACCATTACAAAAATAGAACATAAGGGATCAGACAGTAGTTTTTCCCATTTATCTCCAAAACCATTAGGTTTAGCCAAATTGTTTTTCTTGCTGAAATGACCCTTATTATAAGGTCCACAAAAGTCTTTAGGAATCAAAGTTGTCAGAGGACTCCTTGTAAGAGTAATTGCCCTTGAATGGTGAAAAGTAATTTTTTTTTTATACTTTTCAGCCAATATCTTAAAATTTTCAGTTGCTGAAATGATCCTTATTATAAGGCCTATGAAAGTTTGCAGGAGTCAATCTTGTCAGATGACTCCTTAGAATTATTGCCTTTGAAAGGCAAAAAAATTATGTTTTAACAGTTTTCAGCTAATATCTTGAAAACTATTATAAATAGAATGAAATGATCCTTATAAGTCTTATCGAAGTCTTCATTGAGTCAAAATTGTCAGACAGCTCCTTGTTAAACTTATCGCCCTTGAAAGATAAAAAAATGAACCAGGTGAGCAATTCAAGCTCCTGGGAGCCTCATGTTTGCTATTTTTAATGTTATTTGTTTAAAAAATCTTCTCCTCTGACACTACTTGAATAATTGAAACCAAACTTGGTGTGAATGTTGCTATGGGAATCCCGCATAGAACTGATGTTGGGATTTTTTATCCATAAAAAAACATGACTGCCTTTAATAAAAATAAAACAGGCATCAGACAGTAGGTTTTTTTCGCATATTTTATCTTAAAAAAACTATTCGGTTTAACCAAATTCTTTCAGTTGCTGAAATGGTTCACATTACAAGCCCTACAAAAGTCTCCAAGTGATCAAAGTTGTCGGACAACTCCTTGTAAGAATTATTGCCCTTAAAAGGTGAAAAATGATGTTCTATTTTTACAGTTTTCAACCAATATCTTGAGAATTATGATATATAGAAAGAAACTTTCAATTGCCGAAATGATCCTTATGATATGGCCTACCAAAGTCTACTTGAGTCAAAATTGTTGGACAACTCTTTGTTAGAGTTATTGCCCTTGAAAGATAGAACTTTAACCAGGTGAACGATTCAGGCTCCTAGGAGCCTCTTGTTTGGAAAAGGAGCAAGGTGTATCTTTTAGTGAGCTTTACTTACAGCTTATTTAAACTGCATTAATTGGTACCAGATATCATGATCATTTGACAGAGCCACCAAATATTACCAACCATAAAAGTTGATATATTTACTCCACTTAAACTTTGACTAGTAAATATTCCTGTGGGTTTTAGGTACAGAGAATTACAAATGAATGGAGATAACAAAGTTGTAGAACTACAAAATGATCTGAAACTGAAGGGATTTGAAGTGGAAAGAACTCAGATGGTTCATGAAGAAACTGTCAAAAATCTGAAAGACTCACAGCTAGAGATAGAAAAACTGCAAAAGAAAATTGAGGTACTGCCCCTGTAGAGTTATATACCTAAAATACCTAAAGTAAAATAAATACTAAATGTGTTGGCTAGCAAATGGGCGTGGAAATATATAAGTAAATGCGTAACATCTTTAATGACAACAACCAGAGAGTCCAGAGATTCCAGAGAGTACATTTCATTAGCTGAACAAAAATATAGATGATGTTGACGATGTTGACGATTTACTGAAAATAGAAAAATGAAATACAATGTACCTATGTCGTCAACCAAGAAAATAACCAATCAAAACAAAAAATACAAACACAATAGTAATACAATATCAATAGAAAATCAATAGAAAATGACACAAAAGCATGAAAATACAATATGTAAAAAGAACTTAATTAAGATTTAATTAATTAAATCGCTATTAAGCTTCACTGAGAAAATAATTTATCGATCAGCACCTAACATACAGTGAAAAATTGCGGTGCACTCGAAAATCAATCTGCCTAACATTAAAATTAAAGTCAATAAACCTACAAAAATTATATCTAATTATCAAAATGTATGTAATTAACCATCGGAAGTATATTTATACAAAGATAAAGTAAAAAACTCACCAAATTAATAATATTTCCACCAAATCAACACAGAAAAACAATCGTGAAATTACAACGGAAGTACTCGAAATAGTAAACAATAACATCTATCTTAAGCAAGATAGTGATACACTCTATATTGAACATGTGTCAATTTTGCAAAAAGTCATAAATGTAAAGTTGATCGTAGGTAATCACATCACAATAGAAAAGTATTGTGACATCATGACTTAAGTTGAACTTTACACTTATGACTTTTTGTGAAATTGACCCCAAGTCCTATGAAGTTGTATAATTATATTCAACTTTAAAAGAGATGGATAAGATTAATATAATAAATGTCTATATGTTACACAGGAAATACTGATTGAACTTATCTACAGTAAGGATCATATTGAATATATCCATTGACTTTAATTATAGTAAGCAAATATTTTAAATGGGGCTTAATGGATGTAGTGGAAGCACTGTTGTTCATGACTGGAAATTAATAAGTAAGTCATGCTTCACCATTGCTCATACAAATTTCTATACATACACTTTCAGGTGTTGACCAAAGAATACTATGCTCTACAAACATCTATGGAGAAGCGAACGGTTGAGCTAGAATCTCATGTTGCTGAAAAGAAGGCCAAGCTTGAGACCTATGAGAAAGTAGAGAAAGAACTGGATGATATTGTACTTCAGGCGGCTGAAAGTTAGTAGATACACAGCTTCTTACATTGTAATGAATGGAAATCTGATTTCTCCAATCAAGTTAGTTAAATGATGGTATATTTTGCAAAAGGTCTATAAAGTTCTTCAAATACTGTCAGTGAATTATTGAGATTAGAGAATTCTAAAAATTAACAAATTAATGTGTAAGTTGCTAATTTCTTATAATAGCAAAATTTAAAATTGAAGTTCAAATTCTCTCGACCTTTTGTGTGTACATCATAACGTGAAACAGCTTGTTTTGGTGATGTTACAATGAAATTCTAACCTATCATCTGCCAAGAATGGTAAAATCTTATAGGTGAGATTACCAGTAGTTACACAGCAGGTGGAGAGATGGTTAAAGCACTGGAAATTCAAGAAATCATGTTATACCAAACTAATCAACTTTCCATGGAAACCATATTATGTTTCTGCTTATCTGTTACGATGATAATTTCCCTTGGAACAAGTTACAATCAACAACCTTTAACAGATACTTTATTTGATCAACTGAATTACATGCAATAATTTTGAAGGTAAAAGGTCAAGAGTTCATGTTACAGGATAAATTCTGTATGTATTGAGATGATGTTGTGCTTAATATTATCGGGGTACCTTTTTTTTTTTCATTGAAAAAATGTCTTAATTTTGGAAAGTTTGGTTGTGTTGTTGATTGATTATTTGCAATTCAAATTCTTTTATATCTGTATATATTTATAATTTGCAGTGGATGATGACACTGAGGCAGAAAAGGTTTTGTTTTCCTATGGCTATGGTGCTAACATACCCAGTACATCTAAACGGAGACTTCAACAAAGGTTAGTAATTTCAGATGCCCCTGAAAATGGGATTTTTGTTGTTTTTTTTTTAATTTGTGTCTTACAATCAGATTGTTAGTCATATTTCAGTTTTAGGTTTGCGACAATTTTTTTATGACAATTAGTCACTTTGTATAATAAAACAGTAATCTGTAAGTAAAGTATTTCTACTGTGTACTTTTTAAACTTGTTGATTTTAATTGTTGACTCAAAAGCACAAAACAATGATGATTTTTTCTTGTAGAATCATTTTTATGATAATAAGTCATCTTTTGTCCTTTGTGAAATCACCTTAATTACTTAATGTTAATTTGGCAGAAGCAGCATAAAATACATAGTTGGAAGAATTGTCATATTCAATGTATAGGAACATTTTTTAAATTAAATGCTGTGTTATGGCTTTGACCAATAGCACATCAAGCTCCCAGCCAAAAAAACTTGAAAAATTATTTAGACCTGAGATTATTCTTAATTTTTTGTGATATCATAAAATTCATATACTTAGAGTAGACTTATTATAGATATTAAGAATTTTCTCTGACAGACTTAATTATTTTCAAAGTTTTGTTTTGGCAAGGCCATTGCTATTTTCATAAATATTTTGTTTTTAATCAATTTTATTCTTTTAAAACAATTTGTTGCACATGTTTTCAGTGTGCATTTAGCTAGGAGAGTATTGCAGTTAGAGAAGATTAATTCTAATTTAAAGAAAGATGTGGACACAGAAAAACTTAAAATCAAACAACTGGCTGAAGAGGTATGAAGAATGCTGAGCTTAAATTTAGCATTTCAGCATTTAAGATGAAAGGTTCTTAGTAAAAAAAAAAGGCAATAAAGAAATAATCAACAACTTCACAACTGTAGATGTGCCATTTCTATTGGCAAATCTATAATTGCATAACTTGTAATCAAACAAAATGATAAAGCGTTGTCAAAAGGAATATATACAGGTACCTATAAATATCTTGATCTTATTTAGATTAAACTTTGCCAAGTGTTTGGGTTAACTACCAATTGTCAGGTCACATGGTTAGGGTCACTGTTTCTTTAGAAGTCCTTAAGTGAACCTCACATGCTTTTATTTATAATTACTACAGGTAAAGAGTATATTGTACTAAAATTTTTGTCATGTGTAATGTGTAGACTCGAAAAATATTGCAAATATAATTTATATAAAAGGGAAAGAGAATCAGCAACTTCCTACAAATGTAGATGCTCTATCAACACATGAATAGCTCAAAATCTTTCTGTCAGAAGTGATTTATGCAGTTAGGATGTTATTGTTTGAACTTTTAACACAGACACATATGATGTGTTATAGGAAGTTTCGTACATCCTCATTGGTCAAAACATCAGCAATATAACAATATAATGGTGCATTATCAACAAGCTCAAGAAATCTAAATAGCTCTGTCCATCATAGGCAAAGTTTACAATTATATTTTATCAGTTACCATACTTGTGTGTTACCCAAGTGTTTCGCTTGTAGACAAACTGTTTTGTTATTCTCCAACAACAAAGGTAGTTTTATGTCTTTCAATAATTCTACATTTGAACAAAATTGATAATAAAAACTCTTAAAGAGTTCTTGAAACTTTTTATGACTTTTACTGGACGAATATCACTATATTATGATATGTCAATCGAAACAAGGACTTTATAAGTAGATTTGGCATTGGCATTAATTATTTACTGAGAAACATAAAGGAGGATGTTTGTTAGATTTTACATTTAAATAATAATGTTTATATTTCAGTTAAAGAACAGTAACTCTATATTAGACCAGGCCCAACAACCATATAACTATCTGATAGAGAGTATTAGACAGAGGGACAATCAGATAAATAAACAGAAGGATTATACAGCTACGTTAGAGTCTGATGTCAGGTATGTTTAAATAGGGATGATTTTCCTGTGAAAGCATTCCTGCCATTGGGCTACCAACTCATGTTGTTTTCAGACATGATTTTCTTCTGTTTTGAAACAGATTCAACTTTTAAAATTACTTTTATATTGGCTCTGTATAATAATGTCTCTGTTTACAGGATATGGTCAAAGTAAGTGCTAAAATATCTGATAGTACATGTATAAGACAAAGGAGCATTTGTCAATCACATGATTGTCTACTGTTGTGGTAGAAATAATATCATAGGGGAGGCCTAGTTCTAATGAAGTGCTAACTTGCTCTAAGAATTTTTGTAACTATTCTAAAGAAATTCTGATTCTATGCAGAATTTCCTTTCAATTGTGCATTGTATATTACAGGAAACTAACAAAAGAAAAAGATGACTTAGTTAGAACAAAGAATCAGATGTCACTAGATTTAGAGAGGCTGTTGAACCAAAGAGAGGTAGGTTAGACAATAGGGCGTTAGGTACATACAAGAATTCAAAATATCAACTTGAAAAAGGAAGAATTTTAAAAATTTATACCAGAATGCAATAGGAATTAGAAAAAAGTAAGGTAGATACAGTAAAGATTTTTCCATTCTTTTTGTCATGAGAATTGCATAAGATTTAGTACCCATTGATTGAATACTTTGTAAGTACTGTATATGGTGGAAGTCAGTGTAAAACTTTTACACAAAAAATTTGGATAGTAAGGTGTTTTAGCATTGAATGTTTTGTTAAGTAAAGTTACAATTTCCAAGTTTAAAAAAGGTGTGAAAATTGAATTGGTTAATTTTGATTTAAGGAGATAGACCTAGGGTAAGGGACACAACTCTTAAAAATCATTTGAACTTTGTATTCACCTATTAACATCAATATCTTGTAAGCATCAAAGTAACTTGGACTGATTTCATTCTGTTTCAAAGGAAAGTTTGAAAGGCTTCTGTGAAATTGAATATGATACAAACATATCCCTGATTTCAAGAGTTATGTCCCTTACCCTAGGTATGCCTTCTTAATTCTTTACAAATTTTCACCCCGTGAAAAACATGTAACCACACATTTAATGTCTGGTTTTTTTTTTTCATACTGTATAGGATTTTATATATAGGTTTTAGTATTTTCTTATGTTGTTGTGTTTTGATTTGTAGGTTATTTTTATTGTTTGTACTGATATTCCTGATGATAGTCTTCACCTTTAAAATGAAATTTTTCTCAGGTTTTACTCATATTTCTGAATTTCAGAACTTTAAATTTTAATCTGTGTTTGTTTCACAGTGGATCAGAGATTATATCATCAGGCTATCTGTATATTTTTATGTAGGAAATGTCAGTGATGAAACAAGTTGTTATGAATTTATCTACACGTAAATATGGAGAAAAGAAAACACAGTCAAAGGACATTGCCCGTCCAAAAAGTCCTAAAAGTTTGTCAATCCATCTACCTTCAGCTGACTTTGAAACATATGATGAACCTAATGTAGTCAAACCTGGATCCATTTCACTTGTAAGTGTCAATGTAACATTTTTGTGTTATCAAGGAACAAAATTTCAGGGGTTTTTTGGGGGTATGACAAACCAGAAATTAAAATATAAAAAGAATGATATCTTTTTGTCAAACTTTAATGGTGGGGTAAAGTCTATAAAATCCACATTAACATAAATTGAGAAAAGGCCTAAAATTGATGCCCTTGAACCTAGACACTTGCAACGTATGGTGGGAAATCGCTGTGAAACATTTTATCTCCAATTAATCTTCCGGTATTTTTAGGCACAATTTTGAGAGTCTAACAAAACAAATGCAGGTTAGTAAAATATTGGATCAGATTACATTTGTAGCTGTAGTCCAAGGTCCGGAGCCCTTAATTTCTCACCTAGGACTTTTACAGTTTCATTTACCCAGGTCCTATTGATAATCTATTGAGGACTTTTGATTACATTGATTTTAAAATTGAAAAAAAAAAAACAGAACCTTCAACTCACAAAAGGATTCAAAAGCTATAGTAAACATATGAATAAAATTAGAAAAAAAATCGTAAATTATCAAAACAGGAAGTCCATTTATGGAAAAACTTGTCAAGTGTAATATATTTTAGACGTTTAAAATTTATTTTTTTCTCTTCATGCTTTTTCTTCTTTTTCACAGACCAAAAGTAATCCACAGTGGGCCAACAAGTTAAAGAAGAAAAACACAGGACAGAACACTCAGTTTTCCAAAGTATACGCCACAGCAACCTCTTGATAGATGATTATCTTCTCTAGTCGAAAGTTTTTTATTCTGTGATAAAGTTGTTCTGCTGGCCATAGTTTTATTGACATTTAAGGTATGGTCTACCGTATGTGAGGAAGGAAAAGACAGGTTTACTGGTACTCTTTCTATGTGAATGGTTCATAGTTTTGTAGTGCTACTGGAACAAATTTAAAAGGATTTGTGTAGGGGTGAATATTGGACAGTGTCCATCGTTAGGTTTTTTTGTTTGTTTTGAGGCTTTTTTCTTTGAAGATTGGATCATGAAATTAAGTTCACGTTTATCATATTTAAAAGTAGAAAAAAAAACATCTGAATTGTTTTCAAGATCTTCCTAGTTTTTCAAACAGTGTTTGCTTGCAAGGCACCAGTTTCCTGTCCACTGGTTTAATTTTTTGTCTTGCTGTGTCTTGGTAAAAATCATGTAATTTTTGGTTGAAAGAAATGTTGTTCCTTTTTATTTAGTTTAGCTAATGAATTTAAATAAACATTAACTTACAGTTATGTTTAAAAGTTTAAATTTTTCAAATCTTATTCTTTATATACACTTGTCTTGTGAAAGACCGTATGATATTCTGTTTTTGTCTGTCTGCCTGCACATGGTTCAATAAAACACTTTAAGCAATTTTAATGTTCTCTAAGTAGAAGCAGTCTTGATAGACTTCATTTTTGTGTTCTGATTTTTTTGTTAACATGCCATGGAAAAAGAAACACTAAAAAATAAGGGGATTGGCTTGTGATCTTCAGTACAGCTGTATATCCATTTTTGTAACTGAAAAGAATTTTTATGTTTTTAATGTATTGAAAAAAATTGAGAATTTGCACTACTCCATTCATTTTTTAATTTTAAAGTTCTTTTATAGGATATGTTACAGTGTTTATAAAGTAAATACTGTCATTGTAGATTCATGTTTATTGTAATTTTTTAGAGACAGTGTATTTGTATTGTATATGTAATTCACAAGCGAAATCGAAAATTGAATATTATTATACTGTATTAATAGACATATCAATATTAAATGTCTCTTATTGTGACTATAACTGCCACGCCTTGAAAGATTTGGTACAGTTCTGGAACGAGACTGCGTCATGTTTAGATTTTTTAACATACAATGTCTGCTTCTTTGCCATATTTCATGAGGGTTTGGACTGGAAAAAAAGCTGACAGAATCTTTTATTGGAGGTATTTTGGCATCTGTATTGCTTTATTATAAGGAGAACATGGACAAAGATTTATAGCATATCAGTGTATTTTGTCGATGTTAGTGATGAAGCTGAAACATGTTGATTTTCTGTGCATGTTGTGACAGTGAAAATTATTGCCATTTTGCGGTCATTCGTCAAGTGACTTTTGCAGATTGCTGTCACTATTTTTGGGGTTCAATTTTCGTCTGATACACACAACTTGCAGGATAAATTCAGATTTCTACACAAAGAATATTGCAATATACATGTATGTTTTCATGGGTTGAAGGGTTGGACTAGAAATCTAAGAAATTTTTAGCCCAGACTGAGATAGAGTAATTGGCCAACTGTCAGAATAGTATATCTGAAATTACATATAATCCTATGGGCTTTTATTACTATGAACTAGCATTTTATGTATTGAAACCTTATAATATAAGATTCATTATTCACAACATTGAGTGGGGTATATTGTGATAGGGGTGTTCATCCTTCTCTTTGTCCTTACTTCCTTCCATTATGCAGAAGGGTACCATCTCTTATCTGTTACTCCTCCTACAACACTGAATGGGATTTAATGGAACTTCACATAATCTTTATAACATAGTCTCATTATTCAAATAGCACTCCAGCTAAGAATCATGCAAAATGTGATGCATGGTTGGAAAGTCTACATATTTTTATTAGCTCACCTGGCCGAAGACCATATGAGCTATTGCCATCACTTGGCGTCCGTTATTAACAATTTTTCAAAACTCTTCTCCTCTGAAACTACTTGACCAATTGAAACCAAACTTGGTATGAATGTTCCTTGGGATACCCTACATAATATGGCAATTTTTGATCCATCGAAAAAACATGGCCACCGTTACCGAAAATAGAACATAGGGGTCAGACAGTAGTTTTTTCGCATACAGGAATATCTCCAAAATCGTTAGGTTTGGAAAAGTTCTTTCAATAGCTGAAATGATCTTTATTCTTAGGACTACAATAGTCTTCAGGCATAAAAGTTGTCAGATGACTCTTTATAAGAGTTATTGCCCTTGAAAGTTTTCAGCCAGTGTCTTGAAAACTGTGATTGATAGAAAATTAAAGGAGACAACTCTGTAATGGCACTTAAATGCAATAGAAAGCATTGGATTTTTTATGTGAATTATCTTCAAAGAGCATATAGATTGGAGTAAATTATTATACATTTCATCATATAGACGTATAATGCAATAAAATTGTGTAGCCTTTTTTGGGGGGTGTATCACATATTACAGAATTTGCATTATTCTTACAAAGACTGATACTTAAGATTTTGATCCTAATCAATTTGGAAGTCAAAAGATGTTTGTTACAGATGGGGGTTAGTCAGCATTGCACAGAGGTTTTAGTAATAACAACTATAATTATTTATACTTGTTGGTCGTTCTATGTAACAAATATCCCCTCGACAAATTCACATGGTTATTTTATAAAGATTTTTATTAATAATGTAGATTTTACCTATATGTTTTTCTTCCAATTTGCCACAGTGTGGTATCAGGAGATAATAGACCATTGTATTGCCTTGAAGTAACTTGACTAAACAGGTGAAGCACTATAAATCAACAGCATTCAGAAAAGAAATATTCAGGAAATATATCTTACACAACATTGCTAATGGTAGATGATAGACCTTTTGAATACCTTCAATAACCTAAGTAGACAAGTAAAATGCTATATACAACAGCATTCAGAAAAAAAAATATTCAAGAGATTTAACATTTCACAACATCTGCTGTTTATACTTATTAAACGTATACAGAATTAACAAGTGGTTACCTAAACATCTGTGACATTTGGACAATAACTCGGAAAAATAAACACATACAATCTACATATAATATACTACATGCTGTTTTCTTTTTCAATGTGTTAATTTTGGTATTTGATAAAAACAAAACTTGTGGAACTTAAGGTAATGAGATGTAGTCCCTTTATAAAATTATTAGCATCATTTATTCATAAGAATAAATATCTTTTACAAAGACAATAGATAGATGTATATTTCCTAATATCATTCTGTTAGTTGATCCATCAGCCTAAGTTTATTTTTTATGCTTGTGAGATTATGAGCACAACTCTTATCGCACCACTTATTGCTTTTAATTGAACTTTTACACAGTAGTATCACTCAAAGGGGAGATAATCCTCATGATAACCTTTTTTATATTTAGATAGAGATATAAAGAAAAAAAAGTGCACTGACTTGACATAAAACTGCAGGAAAATATTAAACAGTTTGAAGCATATCCACTAATTTGAGTGTACATTAAAGTTTTGTTAGGTCTGTGCTCTGTTGTAATCTTTTATTTGTACAGTAACAAAAATTTAAAGAAAAATCATATTTTAAATCAGGAAAAACAGTGTTTATGATTTGAAGCCGGTGACATCATAGCAATATCGAATAGTGTAAAGCAAAACTGTATATTCAGTCTGTGACAACATATCGCAAATATTCTGTAAATGCATTTGACTGCTTAAAAATGGTGACAGCATAAATGCAGTTCAGATGTTGTTAAACATAGTTCACCCCAGCTTAGGTTAAAGATAATACTGAAAATATGAGATCAAATAGGTACTTTCTTATAATCCACACTTCACAAATACTGAACAATCATATCACTTTAGAAATACTGCAACACTTGTGAAGTGTATGGTCATTATAGGCATTCTTCATGGTTTCACCATCTTGATGAATGACAACAGCAGCACTTTTCAGAATTATAAAATGAAATGGCTCCTATATATTTCTTTTAGACATAATATGGCATGCCTCCCAGATGTTCTTGGCCACTTATAAGCCTATCTATTCCATGTTGATTCCTTTAAGCTTCTTGACAAGAGCGATAAAAGTACTGGAAACAAAATGAAAGCCATTAGATGGCATGAAGTCATGAAACTTGGGATGCTTGACTTAAGGAGGCAACCTAGGGTAAGGGACATAACTCTACATCAGTGTTAAGTTTGTATCATATTCAATATCACCAAAACCTATCAAGCTTTCATTTGAAACAGAATGAAATCAATCCAAGTTACTTTGATGCTTACATGAGATTGATGTAAAATACTGAATACAAGCATTCTAATGATTTGTAAGAGTTGTGTACCTTACCCTAATTCTACCTCCTTAATCTGATAAAATTTCAGAGAATGCTCACTGCAAACATATTCCCAAACACCAGATTCTCTTCATTCTAGTCGAACACTTATACAACCCATAAGCTGCTGAAATAAAGTTTGAAATCATTTGAACACTTGACACTGGACATGTTAATCTGCTAGCTAGATGTGATGGCTCTGTTTTTACGTGTTGGTGTGACTGTTGGTGTAAGGTATTGATAGAAATCTTTGTAGCCTACTTCATGTGGTTTCTCTCTCCTTTCCTCATCAAATGTAATGTATTTCTTTTCTCTTTCAATCACTGAAATACAATAAGAGAAATGTATTTATGCTCTACAAAGATACTAAATAAGAATTTTTAAAGATCTTGGAACCCATTTTTTAATTAAAAAACTTTAGTGCAATGGTTTAGATTGATTTTTACAGGAACAAATGTTCCACATGATAATCCTATGTTTGAGTCATATGATAATTGCTTGATAATTAACATTTGATAGTATGTGATTATCTTATGATTCTCATATGTAAATATTGGCTGGCAAAAGCATGATAATCTTGTGATAAACATATAATATAATCATTTGTGAATTGAGACATTTTAATCAAATCACTTTTGATTCATTTGAAAAAATCATATGACTCCCATGTTTGTTACCTCTCAGTCAAAATGATTTTTCTATTGTCTGTGCACCTAATGTAATGAGACATTACTTTTTGTATCTAATTTAGTCAGCCAAATTTCACTTCTCATATAAAAAATAAGTTTCCCCATTCACCATAATTTACCATGAGACAATATTGGGATTTATGTACTACTTGCAATTTAGCTTTGTTTCTGTTACAATTATTGAAATTCTGTTTTTTTTCTCAGGCGGTTCATGAGATGTTACTTTTACTTTCACTTTTCATTTGTCGTTTCTGTTTCAATTATTGATAAAGTGTTTTTTTTTTCTCGTGCCATTGATGAGATGTTACATTTGCTCTCATTTCTCATGTTATAATTGAGATAATTTCTGTTGTAATTGCAATAAAGGCTATACTCTCCATACAATAATTGAAATACATTTTTTTTCTATCATCGAAAATTTTGCATGTAGCTGATCATGCTCCCAGTTTTTAGTTGAGTCGGAGTTGCTCACTTACTTATGTTGCTTTGTATGTATTATTTTGGTTATTTTATATTCTTTGTTGTGTGTCTGTTTTCCATGTCTGGTCTGTATCCCTGGATTTTTTTTTTTTTAATTTCCACTGGAATCTTGGTTCCCTTGGTTAATCTAGCTTTCTTTTTTTGCTCTGAGGTGACACAATCCTGTGACATATTGCAATATATGCAATACTACATTTGAAAAAGAAATGATAGCAAATAATGTACTATTTAAAATCATTTTCCAAATTACTGTTATGTCTTGTGGAAATTGGATTCGAGATCTTGAGTAGTTTATCTATTTTTTTTAATCATTGTAATTAGAAAGCTGAAACATCTCCATGATTTTAGGTCAGGTTTAAGGAGGTATACCTAGGGTAAGGGACATAACTCATGAAATCGGTGATATGTTTGTATCATTTCACCAAAGCCTATCAAGCTTTCGTTTAAAGCAGAATAAAATGAATCCAAGTTAATTAGATGATTACATAAGATTGATGGAAAGCTGAATACAAACGTTCCAATGATTTTTAAGAGTTGTATCCCTTACCCTAGGTCTACCTCCTTAACCTGAAACTTAAAAGATGTCAACTTCCGTCCGTGCGAGACTCGTAAGAGTAGTCAAGGACGTTAAAAACCCATTTAGTAGATGTCAACGTACGCTCTGCTGAAGGAAGTGAGTTATGCATTTCAGTTACTGCCTTCCTCAAGTCTCCGTACAGATTGAACGATTCCACTTCCCCCTGTACGTTGGATTTTCTTTGAAGCGATGTACCACGGAGACTGAACGATAACTTTTCATCGAATGGCGGTGGCTTATTTTTCTTCTTCCTCATATCGTATTTCATCTGAAAAGAATATGTGGATGAAAAAATATTGCCATATACATTTTCGTAACTGGAAAGATTCATTTGCAGACTGAGATACAGGTCCGTTTTTGTTTAAACCACGAAAAACATGTAATTAGAATCCATAATGAACAACTATCATTTAGGTGAAGACATAAAACCCAGTTTTACATGGGAAATAAAAAATATAAAATGACAAACAAAAGAGAACAACAAGCGTTTACTGTCTCTTTGGTTTCATTTCTATACCCGCCATACGAATTGGAGAGGTATCATATGATACACACGAAAAGTTGCGTGTCCGTCCGTCTGTCCGCACCCGACGATTTTCCAGATTATAACTTTAGAAGATATTGAAGGACCTTTTTTTAACCTTGTATAGTTATTGAATATCGTTAAATACAGATATCTTGTATCTTTAGGGAGGTATCTTGACAAGTATAGATATACAAAGTAATCATTTTTATCCTTCGTGTTAATAGACTTTTGTCTAAATGATCAGTAGGAAGTGGTCATGAAACAACAAAAAATAGCTTTTTTCTTTCTAATATATGTGATCTTTGCAGGAGAAGATAACATTTGAATGCTACCTTTCCTTTTAAGGCTACCGTTATCTTTCTGAAGACAATGTTCTTAAATGGCATTTCTTTGGTTGGGCGTTTTGAATCTAAAAATGAATGCTGCGTTCAAACAACATCATACATAAATTTCCTATTTGAGATAAAGTGTTGAGATTGTACCAGTTGCATCCTAGTCGAGACGAAGGTTTATTTTAAAGAAAGTTGATCTTCACGGACACAAAAAAATATAGAAGCGTAACGTAAACACGACACATTCGTGAGTTCTTACAGTGGTAAGGAGAGTATTGAGGCCGACCCCACATGTGTCATGGTTTCAAGGCACCTATCTTAGCCGAGACCGTCGATTTTTAGGCGGTAATATTGGACCTTCCACTCCCATAAGCCTGGCGACTATGCGAATAGCTTCAGACTGGCTTGTACATTTTATCCATATAAAAATCGCGATCTTTATGGACTGATACGGCAATGTTTCTCGGTAATGCTAACCATAAGAAACCTTTCAAAGAATGACATAATGAAAAACAAACAAATAAACAAATGGAGAACAAAAATGTCCTACCCTAAACATTATAGAAGATTCCAACTTCGAACTTCAAACCTATGGTTTCTCCTAATGCTTAAGCAACACTACATTGAAAACGGTGTTCGTTTTATTACTTTGTTTTTATATTACATACCCGATTAAAGCTGGATATATTTTTTGTTAAATCCGATTACAGGAATTCAAATGCTTATGTGAACAATACTTTTAATTCTCTTTTTCGATTTTCTTCCACTTAACAGTCCATGGATGCCAATATTATCACGATCAAGTGGCAAGCAAATTTAAATTGTACACATATGTATACTTAAAATTTTACAAGTTCTAATTTCCCATAATCAAATAACGATCTATTAAATTTTCATTGGAGTTTATAGTTTTCTGGTCATTTAATGTAACTAAATTCGCTGTGCAAATAATATGTCAGAGTAATTAGTGGCCCAACTTGACGGGGGTGAAAGTAGTCTGCTTAATCTGCTAATGACTGGGGATTATCCTCGCTTTAGACACAATAACAGATTCATTACTGATTGTGGTTCTAGTAATAAGTACATGGTTTTAAATGAGAAATTAACTAGAACTGTGATCCGTTTATTGGCCTTGGACATCTTCGAATAACTAAGGCGGAGAAAGCACTGGTCGAACCGAATTCACACTATCATGCGTGAAGTAGTATAATAAGATGGACCTTGTCGCCCCTACCCCTTTACATCCGGGTTCCTATCTTCCTTGTACGTCATCTAAGTATACGCGTAAACACGCCCAGGAAGTGAAAATATTCAGTATCCAGCATTTTTCATTTTTTTTAGCGGAGTCCGAGTTGCTCATTTACTTTTGTTACTTTATATGTATTATTTTGGTTACTTTATGTTCTTTGTTGTGTTCGTCTGTTTTTCATGTCTGTTCTTTGTCCCTGGATTACATTCTTTCGATTTCCACTAGAATCTTGGTTCCCTTGATTGTTCTTTCGACCAACCAAGACATCATTATTGTCTTGTAGCAATAATGAGCAGCAGACACCTGGCATTCAGTGAATCAAGATTTTGGATTAATACCAAGCTCTTATCTATTTAAAATGTATACCACTTTGTGCTAGGCCACCAACAACTTCGAGGAGAGACTCCCTGATAAAAACGAACGTACTGCTGTATATTTCCATATTGTACACTATAATTGTGCATTTGCGTGTACGTGAGTATGTTTGGTTGAATTATATTTTATTAGTATTCTTTCAATATGGGCTCAGGAAAGTTCATTTAACACATTTTTCTGTAAAAACGTCCTTGAATCACGTACAAGTTTACTTGAACGTAAAAAGGAGACTTACTACATGTAGAATATCACCTGTCATCTTTACATGTAGGCGAAGAGGTAGACTTGTGAAATATCTTAATTTTGTTTGTTGTAGAATGCATACTAAAAATTACTGAAATAGACCTATAAGTTGAACTTGAACACTTAATCAGATTGGACTTATGTATAAACAATATTAAGGGGATGAAATGAAGAGAAAAATGCTGCACGAATATGCATATAGGAACACTAATAGGGGACTCGAAATGAAGACGAGGCGGTGCGTTGGAGGTTTGGGGTTGCTTTATAAAATGGTACAAAGAAACAGGACGCAAGGAAAACAAAGGCGTGGGTTAACATTTAAATGCAAAAGAAGAAATACTTTTCTACTAGACGGTATTTTACAATACCCGAAATATTCGTTTACTAAAAGGTTTTAAGGTGAAAAAAAATACACCTTACATTTAATGTAACAAATGTAGTGACATTCTCTATTATACGAAAAAGTTTAAATAAACAAACTTTTCTAATGAAATTTAATTTCCAACTTACCAATATACTACTGCCACCCGCGGTTTCAAAATGCACCACAATACCCTCTAAGTAACTTTTAAAATATCATTATTTATTCATATGCATAATTGTGGAATAGATCATTTAGACAAACAACGAAGTTGCGAACGATTTTTTGTTATCGACACTGGCACATTGTAAATAGACAAAAGAATGTTTAAGGCTCTCTGTCGTCAGTGTTCGATCTGATTCACGATAGCTTGGTCAGCGGGACTTTATCTCATGATTGTTGTTTAAAGTGCTGAATTGAATTTGATGTATCGGTCAATATGTCTGTTTACATAATAAATAGTGATACACAATGGAGAGACGGTAGTATGTTACTTAAAAAATAGATATTTACTCATGATACCGATATGTATCATGTCAATTTCTTATTATTGATGGAGGCGCATCCGAGTTTCGTATTTAAGATTAACACAGACTTTAAGGTAAATATTCAGTAAGTGAAGACCCCATAGCGGTAACTATGTGCGATCGTAACGCCATTGAGGAAAATGGCGCTAAATTAATCATTGACGCATTCATAGCTTTTGTATTAACATTTTTTAAGGCTCTAATGTAGTATGATCGTGTGTTATTTTCCGTTTGTTTATTGTTTCTATATTGAATATTTGTTTCAAGATGAAATTATTATTGACGAGGGAATCTTTGAAACACACGTATAGTGATAACACGAGTTGATTTACCAGTCCGTGTAGTATGAGCTTTTTTAGATAAACTTCTCGGTTAGTTGCAATCACTTAATATGTAAGAGTAGATTGGTATTTTATATAACTTGATACTTTGATGAAATTTGATGCTGAGAAACTCTTGAATAATATGGGATGAAAGTTGTGATTTTATTAATAATCAAAACGACTCTTAACCTCGAATGAAGGCGATTACAAAAAAAATATGTTTACTGATCGCTGTGAGAAACAATAAGAAATAACATAAAATGACAATGAATTAACATTTTAATGCACGTGCATGAAAAGTATATATTATGATCAAACTAGATACATGTATTGAAATCATGCCCATCACTGAACACCGTAATCTGTATAGGCGTCTATGCGACAGTTTGTATCTGAGTTATAGGTTATAATTTAGCAGCTAGATAAAAACTGAAAAGGGTAGGACTTCTTTCAACCAGTGTAGTTTAAGATTGAATGGTTTTACAGGCAGTTTTGACCAGGGTTTCTTCTGATTGAATTTCGACTTGTAACAATTTACAACAACAATCTTGTGTCTAGATGCGTTTGAAGTTTATCCCGGCTCTCTCCTTTATCTTATCTCTATTTTTGCATTATGATGATTATTTGAGGGGGAAAAATTTAAACAATTGAAATAAATATATTCAGTATGTGAATACTTTGATTATTATTATTATATAAGATTAAGGATACAATCATGGGTCCAAGGGCGGATAAAGATTTGAAGCGCCAGATATGCACATCCTTCTCCGTTTGAAGAAAAAAACAAAAACAAAACAAAACAATGAAAACATAGTGTCAAAAATTGTAACAAGCCAACATTTATTGCTGTATCCGCCCGATATAATCTCTTGTTTTCAGTGCATTATTTGCTGATAATAAATATTAGTTGTAACCATTTTAAAAAGTGAGACGAGACGACTATTTGTCTGGCTTTCCTAAGTCTCGGTTATGTTCATTTTATAAGATACAATTAAACGGGGTCAGTTCAGCAAATTTATTGTATTTCTCCGTAAAACTACGGCCCAGCATGTTTAATGACGTTTAAAAAAATAAAGAAATCCTATATCAAACCGAATTGCTAATGACAGACACCATGCGCTCTGGAAATGTAAATCTGTTGTGTTAAAAAATATTGTGTTATCTATTACTACATGTTTTTTACTTGTTTCATGCCTTACACGTAGTAAAGTATGGACAACTATGGTATCTGCTATTAGAAGTATAATCCTAGTATAAGTTTTGATCCCCTTGGTTTCTTGAAAATACAACCGAACAACTCATTAATCTCATATAGTCCATTAATTGCACATTGCAAACCTCAAATTATCATAGGTATCTGTATTATCAGTTTATCATTCTGGTTGCTTGAAATCAAATGGCCGTACCGAAAACTTCGATCGTTATTCCGGTGATTCTATGGTTAAAGAGTGACGCAAGCCTAACGGAAAACACGTATTTCTCAGTAAATACACCAAAGACGTATGCTGAAAATCGAATCATTTCGAAAAAAATTTAGACAGATCTCGACCTTAAGGTGTTCAAAGCTCATTAATTCTATAATAGGAACCATGCAAGTTGGACAATTCCTTGGCATTGTCCTTCAAGAAAGAAAATCGCGAAAGAAACTAATCTTCTTCATAGATAAAATTTTGTCCGTTAAAACTCTGGTAACCTATGTTGAAAATTTAGAGCGTTGTGTCGAATGGCGAGCTCTAACTACGAACAAAATTTTTAAAAATTCCATGGACAGACGCCTTACTGAACTTTGACTTTAACTAACTGAGAACAAATAACAATGAAAAAGAATTATTCACGCTTTATTAAAAAAACAATACATCGAACTCATTTACAAGGTAATTTATAAATTTACGCCTAAGACAATGTTTTCGACTCCAACATACGTCATTTTACTCCAAATTTGCCAGGAAAAACATCGAAAGATTGTAAACTACCATCCTGTGCAATCTTGCGCATATGGATATTCTGTAACTTCCTCTTCAATTACACATACACAAGTCAGATACTAAAAGAAACAGATTTCCTTGAATAACTTAAAATGCTTCTTTCTAGATTGAATGAACCTTTTAGTTAAGATTTTTTTAAGTGAAACTATATTAACGAAGTATAAATAAAGCCTGGATTGAATGATCAAGTATAAATAAACCCTGGGCTGAATGATCAAGAAACCAAAAAATGTGTTCTGTTTTGCCTTACAAGCCCAAATACATTTTAAAGTCCCTTAAAACAGGATGAATTAGAGCAATCAAGGGAACCAAAATTCTAGCGGAATTCAAAAGAATAAAAATCCAGGGACAAAGACCAGACATGGAAAACAGACACGCACAACAAAGAACATAACATAACCAAAATAATACATACAAAGTAACAAAAATGAGCAACTCGGACTCCACTAAAAACTGGGAACAAGGGCCAGGTGCACCGGTAGGGTAAGCGTCCTCTGCTTTTCTAGGAACACACGCCGAGTTGCTCATAAAAAGTCAAGTCCTGGGTAGATAAAAGAGGAAATGAAAACTATGACGCGTTGAACAAATCGGTTCTCATGTTGCAAATGGATACAAGCACCGTAACGATCCACGAGTTCATAATGACGACCATAAAACTTCTGTAGCGATGACTCAAATCTAGTAGCAACATAACCTTGTTCAAGAAGCCTAAAAGAAAAGGGGTTGCTAGGACATAATTTGCCATTTTTTTTGTCAACTTTACACATGAAAATGACAAACCCCTGCACCCTTCCCTGGATCACTGGGACTTTGGGGTTTTGATTTAAACAAGTATTGGTTGTATCAAGTTGATTTTCCGAGCTGGATTAAGTATTATCGTGATAGGAAGCAATAACCAACACAAAGACACGTTCACCAACTGTTGCATGATACAACCTCGGTGTTTTTTTTTACAAATATCGAGAGGCGTCTTGAATTACAAATACTGCTGACTACGGATTGTAAATATCACACAAATTTTAAGGTGAGAGCAATAGACACCTCTCTTTACTAAATGCGGTTGATTAGCACTCCTACGATAGACATGTATTAAGGACATGCGAACTACAATCGTTTCTCTACAGCTAGAAACCAGAACACTTGAACCATAGTACCAACTGTCTTTGACCCATACAGTCATGGCATATAGTTAAGACAGAGCTTTATTTTTATCATTGATCCTGTCGCTAGTAGTACATACTGGAGACTTCCGGTTACAGACCACCAATTCAACCAATGAGCATTTGGAACGTACGCAAAAATAGTCCTACGCAGAAATTACCCCTGTTCCTCATAGTGCTGTGAAAAAAGTTCTCATCTTATTTTAAAAATTTAAACAGTTTCTGAAAGGAAAAACATTTCTGTACATTTTATAGGTGCATTTTGCTTCTTGTGATGTGAAGCCTAATCTCCATAATGATTTTTAAATATACCCCTATCTTGTGAAAACACTGGGATTTCCCATGCTATTTATAGACCCTTCACTTCCGGTGACCAGTACTGCACTGCAAGTCTGCTAACCCCACATGCCATTCTGAGGATTGTGAGCTGACATATGTAGAATCATGCTGATATATAGTCCTCTGCAGGTTAAAGTTAAGGTAAAGTCCAGAGAAGCCATTGAATATTGTGAAATTAGCATAGAAGCCTATGGAAAGTGGAATTAGTGGTTTTTAGCCTTCCTTCAGGTTACAGACCACCAATTCAACCAATGAGCATTTGGAACGTACGCAAAAATAGTCCTACGCAGAAATTACCCCTGTTCCTCATAGTGCTGTGAAAAAAGTTCTCATCTTATTTAAAAAATTTAAACAGTTTCTGACAGGAAAAACATTTCTGTACATTTTATAGGTGCATTTTGCTTCTTGTGATGTGAAGCCTAATCTCCATAATGATTTTTAAATATACCCCTATCTTGTGAAAACACTGGGATTTCCCATGCTATTTATAGACCCTTCACTTCCGGTGACCAGTACTGCACTGCAAGTCTGCTAACCCCACATGCCATTCTGAGGATTGTGAGCTGACATATGTAGAATCATGCTGATATATAGTCCTCTGCAGGTTAAAGTTAAGGTAAAGTCCAGAGAAGCCATTGAATATTGTGAAATTAGCATAGAAGCCTATGGGAAGTGGAATTAGTGGTTTTTAGCCTTAAGATGAAGCCATGGCAAAATGAAAAGTTTCTTGAAATAGCTTTAAACTACTTGAAGATCTTGTTAACTTTGCCATGAGAGGAATACACTACAAAAATCCTTCAAAATATGCATTTTTTTAAGTTATAGGTCCAAATTATGGAAAATTGGTCTTTTTGGCTGATTTTTATGTCCTATCTTGTAAAAAGTGTAGAAAATTTAGTAAAAATATCAAATATTAAACTTTGAGGGCTATATTTACCTAAATATGGTGGTAATAAGCACTTGAAATCAAGTTTGGTGTAGATTTGAGCAAAAATTAGGTTAGAAATGGGGAAAAACTCACTTTCATTACTGCGGTTAAGGCCATATAAGCATTCCCCTATGGCAACATGGAAAATCCATTATTGAGCACTTTTTTTGCTTTAGGTGCCCTTTACTGGTCATGTTGTAATGTGAAAACACTGTATTTACAAATTTAAAGCCAAATATATCACCTTTTGTGAAAATTTAAAGATTTAGGATTTTTGACATGTGATCAAGAAAAAGGGGGAGGCATGTCAGAAATAAATTTTTTAAAATAGACCAATTTCTCAGAAAATGATTACTTTTAAAACTATTTCTTCATTACTATTGTTAAAAAACAAGTTGTGATTAATATTTTTTATTTGAAAAGTCAGAAAAAGTTCTTTGCAAATATTTAATGCATTTAAGTATGGTAGAATATTGTCACTTTTTTGCTCGCACAACTTGGTTACCCTATATTTAAAAATCAAATATTTAAAAAAGTGCTTGTCACATTTCACTGAAACTTTGCAAATGCATTCAGTATGTGTGTATGAAGATACCTGTATAGTGATTTATTTTTTCTAAGACAAAAAGTGATCCTTTAGGTTACAGACCACCAATTCAACCAATGAGCATTTGGAACGTACGCAAAAATAGTCCTACGCAGAAATTACCCCTGTTCCTCATAGTGCTGTGAAAAAAGTTCTCATCTTATTTAAAAAATTTAAACAGTTTCTGACAGGAAAAACATTTCTGTACATTTTATAGGTGCATTTTGCTTCTTGTGATGTGAAGCCTAATCTCCATAATGATTTTTAAATATACCCCTATCTTGTGAAAACACTGGGATTTCCCATGCTATTTATAGACCCTTCACTTCCGGTGACCAGTACTGCACTGCAAGTCTGCTAACCCCACATGCCATTCTGAGGATTGTGAGCTGACATATGTAGAATCATGCTGATATATAGTCCTCTGCAGGTTAAAGTTAAGGTAAAGTCCAGAGAAGCCATTGAATATTGTGAAATTAGCATAGAAGCCTATGGGAAGTGGAATTAGTGGTTTTTAGCCTTCAGTCCGATATCCGGGTGGATTTTAACAACCTTGACCTTACAAAGGGGGATTATTCTGAGTCCAGCCATCTACTGTTAACTTTGTTGCAATGATGAAATAACCGAAATTTCAGTCGCGATTACTAAAACAAGTTAAATGTTTGCTGTAGGCTCATATATTCTCCAGTGGTTTATATCCGTTCATAAATGTCTGGGTCGTATAGGCGAAGCAAGGATTAGTATATTTAACTCCTTGGGCAAAGCGATTTCAAGCAAATTGTCAAGTCATTACAAAACCACAGCGCTTCGAACAAACGAAAACAACACTAGAAAAACGTCTTTACTACTCGTAAAAGACATTACAAAAGCATGCAAAGGTACACCAATTGGGGACACTAAAAAGGGCATTAGAAGGGAACAATACAGAATACAACTCTAATTAAAGACTAAAAAATATACACAGAAAACGCACGTCATTAACACCAATAAGTCATAAAAAAAGTTATCAACTGTCATGAATTTAAAACCAGGTTTCATTTCCCACTCAGTCACAAAAATGCAGTAAGATCATTGGCTTGTCAATTCTGTTCACAAACGATGGTTCTTTCTAATTAAAATGTGTTTGATTTTTAATGATATTAATGGGCATGCGGGTCAAATTGTACCAGGATCGTCAAGAAATTTAGAAGGCCTAATAAATATATTCCAAAGAGAATCACCAAAGTATCCGGCTTTTGAGCAGCTGTCACATTTTCATAAAATTTCAAAGATGATTGGAAAATAAACGAAATGAAAATTTCTGTTTTGAGTAATGAAGTATTTGGTCATGAAAAATTTTGGGTTCCTTATTTACACACTTTGTTTCAATGACACCTTTTATTTTTTTTATGCAAACGAACTTCTTGAGCATACATACTTACATTTTTTAAGATAAGGTACATGCATGCATACATTGAATGAAAGCGTACAGTAAATTAATGTGAATAGGTTTATAGATATTCATATATTTTTCTTATCATAATAATTTTAAGTTACTCATCTATAAACCTGTTCACCCTTGTCAGTTGGTGATGTAAGGGTGAAATGTAAAATCTTGACAATTTATAAAATAAATAAAAAATAAAAAAAAAGAAAATAATCATGACTATCCAAGACAACTAGAATTCTGCCCCATGCCACTGGACAAATTTACGTAACTTAAAACACCTAGTTTTCTCAATTGTAAGCCATCAAATCTCCCCTAGACTACCAAGGACGTAGCCTGGTTTTCTAAGGCTAAGACGTAAATCAAAGTTTTTTGTTTTTTGTTTTTCAAAAGGGGGGGGGGGGGTGGGTGGTGCGATCGCACCTGTCGCACCCCCTGGCTATGGCCTTGCCTACGAATGTACAAAAAATGCATGTGTTGTGCTACATGAATACCATATAACATGTTATATCTATATATTGTATTATTGTGTAGTCATCTGTGGATATTAATGTTGAATGTAAATGTCCCTGATTGGATTAATGAAAATTTGAATTTGAATTTGAGTTAACCTGATGTGTAGGACAGGCCAAGATGTAAAATATTTCAAATTTACAGCCAATTTAATACAGTTGATCCTTGAAAGTAAAGGGTAATTGAAGCATCAAGTGATTAGACAAACAACAGGACAGAAAATGGCCATACATCCTAAATTGATGTGATCTTTTTGGTAGATATTTATAGAATTGTTTCCAGCTAACAAACATAAGTTGTTGAGAATTAACTGACAATAAATAACAATCTTGTTGTATGCAAAATTGGGTTTTGAATAGAAGATAATGTTTTAGCTGATCTACAGTACTAAATATCTTGTATGAAAGGACTTAGAAATTGCTTGCATAGATTGACTACATTGGTGTTGAAAATTCTATGCCTAACTGATCTACAAAAAAAGATAAAACTCAGTCATGTATTCCATTTCTGGATACAAAACACAAACTACCCTTTTCAAAAGGCTTTATTGTCAATACAAAATAGTACACAACCAATAAAGAAATTCATCTTTTAAATAATGAGATTTTTCTTCAGGCTATAATTATTGAGACACAGACATGATCTGTTTATTATCTATTGTCTATGTATTACTTTTACTGGTACCCAAATTTGGACTCTTTCATGATAGTGATGATCAACAAAAAAAAAAACCAAACATCTTGATGAACAAAACTGATAATTCATGTAAACAGTGATTAATAAAGAAAAACAAAAAATGCTTATGTTTAAGTCCACGTCATATGGAATTTAAGTACCTTGAAACCTGTCTAAACCAAACCCTGAATAATCCAAGGACCTGCCTTAACCATATACTTTTGAAAGTCCCTTTATATCAATTTCAATGTATTGTGCACCTTCGTAAACCTGTCTAAACTGAACAAATTTTTAAGGCCAAAAAGGGTTCTGTTTAGACAGGTTCCAACAAATTCAAATCATCATTTACTTTGAAATTACTAGAACCTGTTAAAATTCAGTACATAGCAAATAAATAATTTTGGAATTTTAAATATTGATTGGCAAAACAAATGATACTGGTAGGTAGGTCAATAATACGTGTCTGAACATGTAAGACATAAAAAATGCTACAAAATCAAAGTCTAAAATTTATAGAAATTATCTATTTAAAATATTGTTCCCTTGGTTGAATTGCAAATTTCTCCAATCTTACACCAGTTGACCTCAACGTAAATGAGAAACTTTTCCTGAATGGAAGTGAAAGAAGTTTGTCCATCAGAAATAAAAAAATACTTTAATTCTTTTTGACTACATTGCAATATTTGTGGAAAGAATTTTTTTCACTATATACATGAAAACTGTACAGAATTATCAAGAAGACCATTTTTAATGGCAAACAATTGAGTGATTGGTAATTATAAAAAAAATCAGAAATTTATGTTTATCACAAATAACTCTCTGCATGATTCTTAAATAAACTAATAAATAAATCAAAGGCACCAATAACTTATATGAATTTGTGAGCTTTATAAATGCACATCAATAACAATGAGCACCAATAAAACACCTAGCACTACTTCCTGTCAGGGGAAATAACCCTGGAGTTAATAGGGGAGACAACCCCATCAGTCAATTTCTGTATAACAAATTAATTATTTTTAACAATTACTGCAAAGTATACATGATTAAATTGCAAAAGAATTACACAACTTTTTTGTCAGGTAGTAAAACATACGTACAGTTTGTTGAGCCTGATAAATATACACTGTATGACCAATTGTTAAAAATGTTTTTCTCAACTCCCTGTTAAAACTTGCGAGCATTCTTGAGAATGCATTTTGTTAACACTTAAAATTAAAAAAAATATAGATACAACTGCCCATTATTACATTTTTTATATAAATAAACATACATGTTTTTAATAATGATTTTTCGAATTCAAATGAGCTGACAGCAAAATAAAGAAAGAAATTCAATTTATTAGCTAGCTTCACTTTATGTTTATAAAATTAAAGTTGAGTGCAGGAAATTTTCAACATAATTTTTTTCTTAAATGAGCAATATTGGAAGATAAATACATAACAAAAAATGTCCACTAACAATATCTAACAACTCCATTATCACAGTAATACAATGGCAATTCCATAAAATTATCTTCCTTTACACAACTTGAATTTCAGAGTACAAAAAAAGAAATTCCAAAATAAATCTATAAGAAATGGTAGAGCTTGTGGAGAATTTAACTGAAGTCTTTAAAATATTGACACATTCATCAAAAATATCAAAATCTTTCCCTATCAAAAAACAAACCTTGCATAATCGAAAATATACCCAAAAATAAATTATTGAAATAAAAAACCATCAGAGAGATCAGATACCCAATATTAAATATTTTGAAGTGAGAAAGAGCTGCAACTTCTAAACAATAAATGCAATAATCACAATTATTCAAATTTGTCTGTATTTTATGGTCTAAATCACTCTGTCAAAGTTTCAAGAGAATCTGTTGTATAATTTTATTTTTGAATAGCTTAATTGCCTTAATAAGTAAGCAAGATTAGTCTGATTAATTTCATTTTTTGCTTAATTTTAATTCCACATTCTTAAATGTTGCTTTACCTACACCTAATACTGGGAAATAAATTAGTGTACATAATATAACAGATAAAGCACTTAGTGCTATGAGTTAATCAATTCCCACTTCCCAGCATTAAAGTTAGAATGTTCACGATGCCCTGTTAAGATATCCGATTCATTGGACGGACTTGTAGAAAGGTCAAGAGGTCGATCTTGACTCTTGTCATAGTCTTCACCTCCAAATTTTTCCCCACCAATATCCACTTTGAGTGGAGAGTTGGGCGAAATTGATACTATTACTCCTTCAGTTTGAGTAGAAATTGTCTGTGTAGCTGAAGAATGAGTTAATATTGTAGATGACAACATCGGATTTGATGTAAAACTTGACACATGTAGAACATTGTGTAGCGGATGAAGATGGGTAGGCATATTGTGTGGCATAAGTTTACTTGGTGACATCGTCATCATGGGATTCATTGGAGAAGGCGGAATCTGTAACTTTGTGACGGGAAATATTGGCTGCTGCTGTTGAAGAGATGCTGGAATTTTATTCCGATTTTTTTCATCCTCTTCTCGATAATAATGTCCATGTGTTCTAACATGTTTACGTAATGAGCTAGGGTCAGTATAACGCTTATTGCAACCTGGCATTTTACAAATGTAAGGTTTTTCCTCCTGATGTGTTCGTACATGTTTAAATCTATCACTTGAGTTAGAGTATGCCTTGTTACATCCTTCAACAGGACAAATGTATGGCTTTTCACCTATAAAACAGAATATTTCATAAACATTGTAATTCCATTGATTTTAACAGATTTTTTAGAAACTTCTATAAAAAATTCTGTTTTATTCTAAGCAAATGTCAAAATAAAAGGATATATCTAGTGACCAAGTCACAATGAGACATTTATTTGCACATACAATCAACCACACTTTAGTCATACACAATTCATCACATTAAGTCAAACACACCTTTACTCATCATCAAACAGGAAATTTACAAACTATCTTGCAAAGTCAAACACACCCTTGTTTATGTTCCTACAGGCAACCCAACAACCAAAAAACACAAAAGCCCTCACCTCTAAAGTTATTACCAGATTTCCTGTGCTCTGTGCAAGAATGATATTAAAATTACAAGATAACAGTTGAAGAACAAAATTAACAGTTAAATATGTTGTTGGTTAAATCAAAGCCGCTAATCATCAAATATTCACTGTCACTGATTTTGGCTTACTTTAAACATCCGAAATGGCAAGAATGCAATATTCTCTAAAATCGTGTAACTTCTGCTAAAATCTTTGATATGATTGCATATTCTTTTATAACTGTGAATGTTTTCAATTTCCCGGAACCAGATTAAAACAACTGGAAATGGCTACATATAGATATCAGGGTCCTGATAATATATTTGACCTATATATAGTCAATTGTTATGAGGCCCTGCATCTGAATCAGAAACTGGGTAATATTACATACATTCAATGCTGACCAATCATTTTATCTTTTAAGGTAAACTTCACGTTATCATGCAAGCAAAAAACACACATTGACATGTGTATATTTTTTAAAAGAAGTATGTTGTAGTGATCTTTGGATCGGTTATGATGTTGACCAGGGAACCAGATTAGGAACCACATTAAACAACTTGCAATGAATATTCATAGATATAGGGGAAAGGGACTACTCATGAATATGTATATGACCTATATAGTCCTGTAACAAGCACCTGTGCCTGAATCAGAAACTGGGTTAAGTTCAATGCCAACTGATCATTTCAAGTAAACTTCCCATTCTCATACAAACAAGAAAAACACTTAGAACATACGTGTATAATATTTAATAGGTACATTTTTATCTAGTATGAAGCTAGAAATACGGCATTAAACACGGCAAAGATCTGGGGCATAATCCCTATTACTTGGCTTTGAAATAACTTTGGTGTATAAAAAACCAAAGGGAAATGATTTCCATGAAGAAAAAGTCATTACAAAAATCATTGAAGAGAAAAATTTAGAACTTTTATAAGAGATATAACATTTTACGCAGATGATCTTTATCACCATCAGAATAAAATGAAGGTCAATTGTTGTTAATGAATTTGACTTTAAATGTGTAAAATGCCTGTCTAATAACTTGAATAAAAAAAACATTAAAGAGAAAGATTGAGATGTTTGACAAAGAAAGAATATGGGCCAATAAGGGCCATATTTGGTCCCCCTATTTTAAGAAAAAATAAGTTTGATGTAAATGACAAAAATGTGATACATACTGTTTAATGAATGATTTAAATTGTATTTAAATGGTTTTAAATTTTCACAATTACATTAATTGTCAGTTTTATGGAAGCCTAAAATCTGCCTAAAACAACAAAAGTGGGGGAAAATGATAATTTTTATTGCTACTATCGTTATTTTCAATTTCGGTGTGCACCGATGTGACCAAGGGATATCTCGACTCATTTGGACACTGATTGATGTGACATTTAAAAATCATAGACAGTCAAGTTGGCCAAGGCACTAAAAAATTGCAAAAATGTTCCAAAAAATGGTGAACAGAAATTTACAGAATTCCAACTTTGGGATATCATATTTTCAATCATCGAAAGATGATATGCTTTTCAATATGGTTGAATGTGCTAAACCATATATTTAACATTCTAAATAACAGAAAAAAAACTTTCCATATCAAATTTCTTATTTCAAGTCATGCAGGGAGCCAAATATGTCCTTTTGTATTAGTGACCTTTAACATTTAATGCAGATGCTCTATATTGCCCACATTATGAGATAAAGGTCAGCAGTTGTTAATGATTTTGACTTTACAGTTGAACTTTCTTATGACTTTTTATCCAAGCTTAGTCCTCCAGATTAAAAACGGCAAAATATCAAATTTGGATTTTTTGCTTTTGGACTTTACAACATTAGTATTCTTGAAGTAAATATTTTAGACCTTTTTCCAGGTTTTAATAAGCTTTACTTGTTTAAAAGGTATAATAAGGGGATCATAAGCTCCTTTTGGATTTACAATGCAATGTGTTGAGGGGCAGCTGTATACCATTCTCTGTCATAAGTTTTTAAAAGGTGTTTAAAAGGGATGATTCTGGGAACTAAGGAATTAAGTATCAGTCTCTGAAGTCATTAGGCAGCATGTGAAACAAGGGATAAAACAACCCAACTCTTTAACAGTGTAATGTCACTACATCTACATACAGAATCACGGATTTAAGAAAAATTTTCTAAACCATTTTGGTGAAATGAGTTATAATTACACTGATATGCACTGCAAATAAACATTTCAGGGGCAGATAACTGCAACAAAAACCTCCATTCTTAGAAATTCTAGTGAATATACCTAAACATATCCAGTGATGCAGAAATTAAAAAGTGGTCATACTTCTTCCAGTGAAACTATATTGCCACATTATAGTGAGTTTTTGACACAAGTGTTTAAGATTACCACCATTTTGCCAGATTCTTAAAAGGATTTGCACAGTTACTGTACAATGATTAGATAGGCAATGCATTTGGATATTTTGTGTTTAGAATCTGTTATTTCAAGGGGTAAAAGAAAAAAAAAACAGTAAAAAAGGACCCATAAAAATCGAACTTCTTTTGCAAAAAGTCATGACACTCCTATTTCTTCCTCTCCAAAGCCTCTCATAATTAAAACTGACATTACATCAATAAAAACTAAATCTGGCTTATTATCTTTGTGTTAATATGCCAGACTTATTAACTCCAAGGTGAAAAAGGAGCATTTTTATTCATTGACCATACTTGTGCAGATGTTTTGAAATTAAAAATTGACAGTTCAAACCTGAAAATGTCGCCATTCACAGGTTTTTAGATATACCATTTAGCACCTTAGTTTCTGTCTAAGTAAAAACAATGAAAATTTGTTATCCCTTCTCAAGCTTTCTGTCTGCCAAAGTAGCCATTCAAAAATATGACACTAATGAAAAATTATGTCGTTCATTTGCATATTGAATTAACAATTAAGTTTTCATTTGACAATTAACATTTTCCTTACTTAATGAACAACCATTAAAGAAGTTGGTTCGGTAGGAGCAAAATTTTGCCTCAAAAACAAAGTCTACATGAAGAAAATTTAATGTTGTTTCTCTAGCCCTTTAATGTGTTTTATAGTTGATTTTATTGGTTTATCGTAATAATTTGAACATATACGGTCATATATGCCCTTAAAACTTGGCTGAGAATAGGAAAATCTGCTAAAAAGGCTGGAAAGCACCAGATTTTGTGCAGTTTTTCACTCTTTTAACAATGGCCACATGCATGTTGACTCTCGTACTTCATATGTTTTGTGTATAATTGTCAGTTACAACTCGTGTAAAAATACTTCCGTTCCACACAAAAACCATCTTTAAAATTGCAGAAATGTTAAAAGTTGAAGGTTTTTGTAAAAGTTACATGAATGCATACAGTTATTTCTGGAATAACGACATAAATCTCGTCAAAAAACATCTTATATTCAGTGTTTGCGACCATTTTACTATTCTACTACTACCTAGAAATCAGCTATAATCAAATTTTCAAAAACGTCTAAATTATGAGGCCAAAAGGGGTCTTTACTGAACTTTTTCCTTAGTTTTTTTTTCATTGTATGGAAAAGATATTTCTATTTTTAGCCATGTAAGATAATATACATAACTTAACTGTGATACCACAATAAATCTTTTTATGATGACCTCAGAATCCTTGATGGTCGGATTTCTGTTGGACAGGAATTATTCTGCTGTGCGAATACTGAAGTTTAAAATATGGGACAACTCAGTGGACTTAGGACAATCACACCCAACTTAACATAAGTGACATATCTACTGAGAAGGCCACTCTAGCTAATAACTCTGTCCTCTCACTGGATACAACTGACCTATATAAGAAATCCAATCAATTATGAAAGAATAATCAAGGAAACCAAGGCTATAGCGGTAATCAAAAGAATGTAATCCAGGGACAAAGACCAGACTTGGAAAAGAACATAAAGTAACAAAAATCATACATACAAAGTAACAAAAGCAAATGAGCAACTCAGACTCCACTAAAAACAGGGAGCATGGACCAGGTGCACCGGTAGGGTAAGCCGGTCTATAACTGGCTACAATGCTAGTATAAGTACAACAAATCATCTATAACAGACTCTGATAAGCCACATTTTTTTGTCAAGCCTAGCATGAGTAGTAACTATGTAACCACAATAAATTAAAGTGTCGCACTAAGTATTTCAAAAGTTCTTTGAGGTTCCCCATCATACCTCTATGTGACCTGATGTGCATTTTGAGGTTTCCCATCCAAGTAATATATTACCTTATGTTACCTGTAGTGTACTTTGAGGTTTCCATTCCCAGTTTTATTTTACCTGTATGTGACCTGTAGTGTACTTTGAGGTCTCCCTTTCCAATTTTATCTTACCTGTATGTGACCTGTAGTGTATTTTGAGATTTTCTAATCTGGAGAAACATTTCCCACACAATTTACAGCTATGGGGTTTCTCATTCGTGTGAGTTCTAATATGAATCAACATTTTGTATCTGAAATCACAGAAAAAAAAACATTCATCAACTCCTTTTTGAGTTAGTTTTTAAATTTCATGCTATAATTAGTCTTCTTAAAAATGTTTTTACTGCAAATGTATATTTTTCAACATTTTCTACACAATTTATTATTACAATAAAGAGCTTTGCGGAGTGCAGCCTGATATGACTACAGCATGTTGAACATGTTAAAAGGTGAAAGATGTTCTGCTTTATGGGTGTCTTTCAAAGAACTTTGCCTTCGTTCCAAATATGAAATATGATTAAAAATGCAGGCAGAGATTTTTATGAAAAATCAATGTTTTCTAAAATTTATAAATCAGACCATACAAAAATTAAAACATATTTTTTTTGGTGTGGTCCCATTTCATACCTCTTAAATTCTTAAACAATTAATGATAGTCTATCCTGTAAAAAATTGAAGACAGGAACACTTTACATCAGAATAATCAAAATCAGATTAAAAATAAACTATTTCTAACAATGACAACACCTATTTTTCTTCTTTTAGCCCCGTACTTGTTAAGGGGTTGGGGCAAAAACCTCAAAATATTATAGGGCCATCCACAAAGTCTCCTAGATCAATGTGCTGTAATTTAAAAAAAAATTGAATGAACTAATTTTTCTCTATTAAATGTAAAAAAATGAAAGTTAATGGACGCCAGTGATGCAGACGATGATGACAAAGTGATGTTATTACATGTATATGTCCACATTTTTTTTCCAGTCGTATAAAAACAACTAGGAATATAACTCACCAACTTAAAATTCGATTTCTACTTAATTCAAAGATGAATGCTCACAAACTGAATTGGAAAGCCACAACTATATCCTATATAACCTATGTTTTAACTTTTTAGACTATTGCAGACCTATTCTATTTTATTAAAAACATAGTATAGATATAATTTGCCATACCTAGCATTAAATCCCTTCCCTTTCCTTGGACAGCCATTCCATTTACATTGGTAATCTACATCAGGTCGTTCGACTTTCACATGGTGGTCATTAACATGTGTCACCAAGTCATCCATACTACTGAAATTCTTATCACATTTCAACCAATGGCAGTCATACACTGCCTGCTGTGATGTCTGCCTGGCAGCAGATAATGGACTGGCATCCTGCATTGGAGGAGATGGGGAGCACTGCAGAAAAAGGGCAATTCAAAATAATATTTTCTTCCAACAATAGCAGTAATTTTTTAAAATAAATAAAAATTTAACCTTGCTGCTAGTCCTTCCATTGTTGATCAACATTTATTATTATTGTATTGTTTTTTTTTTTTTTATCTACAACATGCCTCAAAGTCGCTCGAAGATCAACTGAATAATAATAAAGAGCAGTGTGTGGAGTGATACACCTGCCTGCTGATATTTCAAACAATAAGCGTTTCAGTTAGAACATGAAAACAGAAAAAAACATCCGTTTTTTTTCATGAAAAAGTGCCGACAATCAAAAACGTGAAATCTAAATTTTAAAGACCATGAATACAAAAGAATATCTCAAAGTTTAGTGGTATTCGCTGACACCTTTTTTCGGTTAAAGCACAAAAAAAAACAGAAAAAGGGGAGCTTTTTTTCCTCAATATTAACTATTAAAGTTTTATTTAAATGGCTTAAAGAGATCTGGAGTTATTGTACAAAGTGTTGACAATGTGTGGACAGACAGTGGTATACAAAAATACATCCCGTCAAAATTGACAGGTGCATAAAAAATCACAAAAAAAAACCCCATTTTATAACAGCAAATCTTTACTATTTCAATGTAAATTATGAAGAACTATTTTGTATACCTGTACACCATTTTCTTGTGGTATATCATTCATAACAGGAACCGAGATAGGGGAGACAACTGGAGAATCAATACTGGATGGTGCTGCAAGATCAAGACCAACAGAACTTAGGTAACCATGGCGATGATAGAGGTCCCCATTTGTGCCATTTTGTAGAGGGAGAGAATTAACACCCAGCTGCTGCCCACAAGTAATTACACTAGGAAATGTCTGCTTGACATCTGGAATAGTAGTTTTTAGACCATTCAAGCCCATGTGTTCTACATCTAATGGAACAAATTGAATGCCGTCTGGTGACTGACTAGGACTTCTGCCATTGGAAAGTAGAGGGGACTTCCTGTCATTTGAGTTCTCTGTAAGAGAAAGGGATGGACTCCCTTCTACAAAATAAATACAATGTTTAAGTTATTTGGAGAAAAAGGTTGCACGGGTTCAAAATGTTTTAATACAGTAATGTTCACTGACCTTCAACTCAATTACTATGGAAATACTATTGTTCGTGGGGAACCAGTATTCAAGGTTTTCATGGGTAGGTCAAACCACGAAATTTGGTTCCCAACAATCAGTAGATTTCCATTGATGTGTATACTGAAAAATTCAAAACCAAAAATTCAAGAATCCGCATATAAGTCACAACCCAAATATCAATCTCAGTCTTCCATTAGTGGTATGGCACATTGTGTTTCAATTTTAAAGAGATCTATTCATTTTTACTCAAGTTATTGTCCAAACATGAGAAAAAGTATTTGTTTCTGACCCTTATCAGATTTCAAATTCCTACACAGTTCATGTCAATACCCACAAAATGCATCTTATCCTTCCTCTTGTGGTATGACACACCAAGATTTACATTTACTTTTACTCAAGTTATTGTCCAGACATTATCTGGTCCATCATTCCTAAATGGTCCGTGTCACAACCCAAAAATGAACCTAGGCCTTTCTTTTGTAGTATGATGACACTTTATGGTACAAATTCAAACATATCCATTCACTTTTACTTAAGGTAATGTCCAGGCATCAAATGTCCATTAACAATGAAGACAACAGCATGATACCATTATACAACCATCATTTGGTTTGGAATACAAAATCTAAACTTTTATAATGCAGGGGTAAATAATTCTAGAATTGTTCTCCCTAGAAAGTAATTCACACTACTGTAAACCGATACACATTTCTTCTATATATCTGTGTCAACTTAGAAAACTTGTCACTTGTATCATTTCACATTTTTTCTTGAACTTTAATGCAGATATATACTTCCTTAACAGCTAAATCAGTATAAGAGTTTATTACTTATTAACTTAGCAACAGGAATAAGTAGTATCTTTTTTGTCATTGTGAAAATGTGATGAAATGAGAATGCAATAATAAAACTCACATTTTTTACCCAGCCGAGCTTTCTTGATAAAGCAAAAAACATCATTTAAGGAGGTAGGCCTAAGGTAAGGGATATAACTCTTGAAATCAGTGATGTGTTTGTATCACATCCTATTTCACCCAAGCCTACCAAGCTTACATTTGAAATAGAATGAAATCAGTCCAATTTACTTTGATGCTTACATGAGGTTGATGTAAAATGCTGAATACAAATGTTCCAATGATTTATAAGAGTTGTGTTCCTTACCCTAGGTCTACCTCCTTAAAGAGTAATCAAGGGAACCAAGGTTCTAGCGGAAATCAAAAGAAAGCAATCCAGGGACAAAGACCAAACATGGAAAACAGACATACAAAGTAACAAAAGCTCACATTATAATAATTGAAAAGTATGAATTTACAGAGTAAACTTTTTAAAACTATTTCAATAAACTGAATATAGTAAATGTTTTTTCATTTGCAAGTGAATCTTTAACTATTCCACAGTCTTTATTAATTACTTGTACGTTAAAATATAACTTTCAGCCAACCAAGATATTTTGAGGCCTTTAATTTATTATAATGTGTAAAACAATTAAAAAAACTGTGATTAATTACTATTCATTTAATTATGTTTCCTGCACAGAAATACAAATTATATCTATTGACCAATTCATTTAGAAACATTCTGTACATGCACATCGTCATTAATGACAACTTAAAATCCCAGCAAAATCTTGTTGCACAGGAATCACAGATATGACATGTTCAGGTATAATTCAGCAAAAAACAAAACAAAACAAATTTTTGTTACACCAAACTTGTTTCTAATAACATGAACTTACTTTCGGATTCATTATAGCTATGCTCTGTTGACCCAGCATCAATCATTTCCGAGGTATCCTCTGAAGGATGAGTTATGACATGATGTTTAAAATACAGCTGTTTCCTGGCATAGGTATTAAGAATAACCTAAAACAGAGAAAACAAAATCTAACTTAAGAAGATTGACACAATCAAAGTAGACTTTGATTAAATACCACATGCTGGCCACATTAGAAGGTCGGCCATTTATAAGAGGTCAATTTGCACTATAAGTTGTTAATGCAATTGAAATGAGGTTGCATAAGACAGGAAGTCATTGGTCATGGGGCTGTTTCAGAGAGGAACTATTGTAATACATATTTTAAGTATGAAAATTTTTAACTGCAAATCACATTCAACGACCTCTTATAAAAGCAATTTTTTTTTTAAATTGTGCCTGTACCCCACATTTTTTTAATTAAAGGAATTGTATTTTCATGTGCTTACCTTTAATTGTGTATCAATATTACACAGCATTTAAAAGAAAAGAAACAAAAATCTTTTTGAAATTTTCAACAAAATCGTGCAAATGTTTTATAATATAAAAAAAAAAAAAATTTACTATTATTTTAAAAGTGCTTGATAGTCTAATTAACTGCATATCATTTAATCAAATATACATTCCTTGCTTAATCCTCCTTAATTACTACATTTGTATTCAATATTTATAAAGTTACAAGTGTGATTTTGCTTACCTCTGACTTCATCTTCCACAAGCGACTAATGGACAGGTATTACATTTACAGAGTACCATCTTATATACCATAAAAAGGTGTTAAACTTTCCTGAAATAAAAATAACTATTGTCACATTTTACTGAGTAAAATCTGGTATTATCTTATTTCTGCAGGATAAACAGAACTCCAGTCAAGAAGTGAAAGTCTATGCTTCCCCAGCAGGCAGTGTGTCCTATATCGTGTTACAATATTTTCAACATATTAAGCTGTTTTTAAGAAAAGATTTAACAATTAATTAAATACTTTAAAAAGTCAAAGGTCAATCATTCTCGTGTGTGCCATTTGGCAGAAAGTCGTGCAAAATACTTAATATAAGCTTATTAGATTTTTATATTCCACAATACCCTGATAGGTCATTTAATTCCAATCTTTTATAGACACAGACGAGTGCACAATAAAAGCCTTCATAATTAGCGTCAACAATTGAATGTATATATTAAAATTGTCAAATCACAGGGGGTACAGGTTTAATCATAATATTACCCCCCACTGATGTTGAAATTTGATTATTTTAAATTGTCTGCCTACATTTGATAATTATTACGACATCCCTGAATGATTAAAAGTTTATCCTTTCACAAAAGCCCTTAATAAAATCCAAGCTTTTACTGTGTTGCAAATGATTTAAAAGTATTGTGTCTTATTACAAATGAAAAGTGTATTTATTCAACAAAAATAAAATACTCAAACAAAGACATTTTATTCTGACAATGTGCTATTGACAATTGGTATTTATTTAATTTAATCTTTTAACAAATAAATGCCAATATCAGTTTCATTAAAGTGGACAAATAGCAAATTACCCAGGAATAATTTGAGAATAAAATGTTACAGAGAGTACTTACTGTTGAATGAGAAGGACAATGGATTTAAACAAAAGAGAAAAATTCCATGAGAATTCATTAGTTTTCCTAAAGGATCTTTTGAAAATGTTTATAATTATGTTATTTTTGGAAAGTCAAGGGAACTTTTGAGCACAATGGGAAGACACAGAGGTAAAGAGACTGTTTACCAGAACTAGCAGATAATTTCTTGGTCAAAGTGACAGTCAGGAAAATCAAAATATTACCAGTATTTAAAACAGCAAATGGCCTCAATAAAAAAAATACTGGAATATGACTTCTCCCACCCAAAAAAGCTTAGCAAAAAACATTTTCACGGTTTAAAAAAATGATAAAACATTATATCATATAGTGTTAAAAATAAATTTTGGGTACTATTTTTCACACCTTTTTGTCCACCGCAAAAATGGTGTAAAATTAGTACACTGCAAAAATTAATATATTTACAGTATATTTCAGTTGACTTTCAACCTTTTCCTAAAAAATAGTAAGACCTGTTTCCAGTGAAATAAATTATGGAGGAAATAGAACTGAAGTTATAATAATGTGGTTGATAGTTTTTACTAGTTGATGACAAATCTTCCAGTTAAGTAGACTAAGATAGACCGAACAGCTCAGTTCAACACACTTAATGGATATTTTGAACATGCTATAGGGAATAACCTGGTTTGCGGCAGTTGAGACTTTATTGCAAGTGCAAACTGGCCCAAACCAGGTTGTTTTGTATAAACCTATTTCTAAAAAATTTTTTATAATTTAATTTCTTAAAAATTCTTTATAATTTAATTTTCAATGGATTCCATTCCCAACAATAAGAATTAGATTGTAATTTGTAAGGGTTTATTTCAATTACAGAGCAAGGACTGATAGACGTTAATGAAATCAGATACAAAATAGCATGATTTGCTCAAAGAACCAACCAATCATAAAGTTTGTTACAAAACAAATCAAATTATTGTAAAAAAAATGCAAGTAATAGCAAAACATATAATGAACAGGACCTAAATTCAAAATACACACAATGTAGATAAAACATTCAAAAGAACACAAGTTGGCTTGAAAGGGGGATGGGGGGTTGAGTGCTCACAATCATGTTTAACCCTGCCACACACTTTATGTGCCTGTCCCCAAGTCAGGAACCAATAGTCCAATGGTTGTTGTTATCTTATTATAGTTTATCATTATTCTCATTGCCCATCATACCTCATCTCCTATTTTTAAGTTCTAGAGGTTTAATCCAGAAATAACTACATGTACTTATACAGAGCTTTAATGATTGTGTTTGGTCTCTTGGACCTACCACAACCTTTTAATTCAAACTTTCTTTTTGAGGTTATAGGCTTTGTATTAAAAAGTCATAGAGATCGACAGAGAAAATCAAAGTTATTGAACGATAACAAAATTGTCTATACCAATTAATACAGCCAATGATGTCAGTACCATACCATTATACAGACGAATAATTTTGGCGGTCAACTCAGTATATGAATACAAATAGGGTGTATGGGTAAGAAAAATATAATGAGTTTATAAAAAAAAAATTCAATAATGTCATGAAATTATAAATTTAGCTTTAGAAATGCCAAGCTACAAATAGGTATAATTTCAAAGTTATTTTAAGGAAAAGTTTCTCCTGCTGTAGTACAGTATATGTGAACACACAGCAATACACAGCAGATGAATAAACCCAGGTGGCAAAATCAACAGTCTGGTGATAAATCTGGAAAACCTATGACATTCTTAGAATAAAAAACAACACTTTTATAACCTGTTAGTATAAATCACTTAAAACTTAAGTAGTACTCCAGCTAAGAATCATGCAAAATGTGATTCATGGGTAAAAAGCCTACATATTTTTATTTTTGATATTTTGTTTGAATAGCCATAGTAAACAGAAATTTACATTCAGTTCTTCATATAACCCGTGTTCTTAGGAGATAAAAATTATATAGAATGCACTGTAGATTTCAAAATTAAGGGAGGTAACTCTGTAAATGACACTCAAATACAATAGAATCTATTGAAATTTCAATGTTGATTATCTCCTAAGAGCAGGCAGATTTGAATGAATAACACATTTCATAGTATAGACCCATAAAACAACTTAATTACAAAAATAAAAATATGTAGCCTTTTTTGGGGTGTATCACATTTTTAAGATTTTGTATGATTCTTACAAAGACTGTCACTTAAAATGTCATACCGCTGTGTTCCAAAAATAAAACTGGCACTGCCAAAAGGTTTGTTTACTTTTTTTTTAACTCGCACCTTAATATTAAAAAGACCATAATCTTTTTTAAGCTAACTTCCATAACTAGCTATCAGTTAACGGTTATTACTCTGAGAGTTTCACAGAGGCCAAAATCTGGGTTAATACTACTTAGTCCTATCATTTTCTCACATCTTATTAAAAATTAACTGCATATTACCAAACCAAGCAAATGCTCAAAGGGACTCCATTAAACCTTTTTCATATTCCCACTTTGACTTCTTTTTCTTTTTTTAAATTTTGAGCAAAGAGAAGTAACCTTCCAACCCGACAAACTGGTTTACTGTCTGACTGAAGCAATGGACAGCAGTAGACTTCAATTCAAATATTTGACTGATGGCAGCTGTGGTAAGTACTTGGTTACTTTTGAATAATTAATTTCAAACTATTTAGCTACTTACCATAGTGTAAGTAGTTTAGGTTTCAATGTTTACCGTTCTACCTTTCCCTAATGAGACTGTAAACCAGGTTGTTGGGTGTTGGGTTATGTCCCTTTGAAAAACTTGCTAAAATGGCTTCCATTCCATAAATATGAAAAACGACTATTATTGGTGACCTGAGGGTCAGGAATATAAATATTTGAAGTTTCATTTCCTTGGGTGTGGGACATTAAACTGTATTCATTGACACATCATTTGAGACTTTTAGTTTTCTGGTAGACCATTGAATAAAAAATTGAAAAAGTCCAGGACCATTCACTCTTGAAATTTAACTTAATCCCCAGGTTTTTTATGAAGACTTTAATGAATTCAATACTAACAGAAAAAGATAGGTTCATAAATTAATAAACAATTTTATTTGTAGAAGAACTAATTTTATTTCAATAAAACCAAACTAAAAGATTAACCATGTATTTTCCCTAATAATTCGACATTTTGAGAACAATCCTGCATTTTGGTTACTCTTCGTATCAGTGTTTTTTTGTAAAGTGGAAATAAGCTCCCTGAATAACTAAATAATGGTAGTGTGACCGTATTAAGGGATAGCATTAAACATTATAACATCTTGTTTTGAATCTGACACACAATTTTGAAAGGTAACCAATCATCTACCTTGCAAAAAAATACTTGCCTTTTAAAATGGAAAAAAGAATATTTTTTGCATGTAGTTGTATAAACAAGGTGTTTTTTTATATTTAGAATTATTTTGTAATTAACAAAATGAGTACAAATATAATGCTTAAAACTTAAAATGGGAAGTTAGTCAAGTCAGAATAGATAAGATGTTAAAACCTAAGTAAGGACTAGTGTTTCAAATTATTTTTTCACTGAATTCAAATATTACTTTGTTCAAATGTCATTTCCAGAAAGTTTGTATTCCAAATTTTAGAGTGAAAAAGACAGTGAATTCCAATTTTTTTTTCCAGTAAAAAAACACCCATATGATAACTCCTAATTGCTATACAAGAAAACTAATATTAATGTTTTATAAAGACCTGAGAAGGAGTGGTACTTAAGTAATCATTTGGAAACCTCTAAATGTGTCAGACAGACAGACAGACAGATAGATATGAGGATCATAATATATCCATGACTTGCTGAGCAGAGATACACCCTGTTTTATAACAGTCCACATTTTTGCAGAATATCCTCAGTTTTGTGATTTTTACCATAATATAAGTACTATGGAGAAATTCACAAAACTACAGCATAATTTACAGTTAAATTTTGTATTCTACAACATGTACTACATGTAATAAAGAGAATCGAGGTATCCCTACAGTCAAATAGTTCTTGAGATATAAAAAGACAGTGCAAATATTTTCAATACTTTGAAAAATTGTTCTTCTTTTTATAACCAGATGGTAAGTAAAAAAGTACATTTAATTACAAAGAAAATTTTTTCAAAGGCTGTCACAGACCAACACTGTCCATTTATTACTACTTAATACCTGGCCTTTTATTACCAACTTACTAAAATTCAATACCCAAAATGATTCAGCAAATATACTTATAATGTATCAAAAGTTTCTAAAGATACCAAATACCACGATAATCTCTTTATCAAATTTTACTTAATTGTTGGTGAAATTATTATTGATATTTCCACTGAGTTTTTCTTATATGCACAATTTGTTGCATAAAAACCTCACAAGTTCATGGCTAGTTCAAATCAACATTTCCTAAATTTGAAAATTAATTGGAAATTTCATAATCTTTTTCTTTCTATTGAAAGTAACATATTTCTATTACATATACTGTTCAATACTTAAGATTTTCCATTTAAAATATGGCAGGGTTTGAGCAATCAGTCAACAATGTAATAATCAATGAATTATACAGTATCAAAACATTCATATACTACGTCTTACTTAAAAAAATTGTTGCCAAATCTTTTGTTAAATTTTCATTTGACATTTTTTTTAACAAAATAAACATAATATGTTTACTTAAATAAAGAAGAGTTGGTCAGATATGGGAAATACAGCGCTAAGTCTACTTTTGATCTTGTTGCAGCCAAGGTCATCTTTAGGACAATCACATTCTATTGAAATACTAAAAATAAACAGATGAAAGGGGTTATAAATTGTTATCTGTAATAAGGTCTTTTTAAACTTTTTGATTTTTTTAATGAGGAATTTTTTTCACTGACAACACAAGAAGCCTCAATATTTACCTACTGCAATAAGGACTTTTTTTGGTTTGGGACTCAATACAGATCTTAAGATGGTCCAGTGGCAGATTTAGGGTAGCAGGTTAGAAGAGTAGGCTTGCAAAAATACAATATACGTATGGTGCAAATTTGCTTTGAGTATGATAATGCAAACTGAAGACTTCATGAAAAAAAAATCTGATTTTAGCGACTACACTTAGTATGCTTAACCCTAGATAGAACTACAAAAAGGAAAACAATGAAAAACAACAGAGATTGTCCTTCTATTAAAATATTCATACACAAAATATCAAAAAGTCCTAACAGGTTTCTACCCAGTACAATGTGTAGATCTGTGGACAGTCAGACAGATAAATGTACCAAACTATGGCTATTAAAAACATGAATTTGGGCTTGTGGTCCTGCTAGGTATACTTCCACTTCTACAGGAACAAAATTCACTACAATGTATGCTCTATATAAAGCCATATACCATATTTAAATTCTGTCCAGTGCCAGTCGATATTTTTGGGTTGGAAATTTTCCCTGTCATTCCATATAGTACTAAAGGCCAACAAAGCAGGAAGTTGACAGCCTTATCTATATAATAACAAATACCAAATTTTGAAATCCATCCATTTGGAGTTCAGACAGTTTTGACCGAATTTGGAAGGATGGAATGGCAGAGGGACAGACAAAGAGATTCCAATATACCACCCACTATTGTGTAGGAGTATAAAAAATGCTAAAAAGTTATATGCATGCTAATTAATGTAATTTTTGGTTTCTGTATTTTAAATTCTCAACATCATTACTACAAGATTCACTTTTCATTAAAAGGGTAAACGTTACCAATCACAAAAAATTATTAATAAAGGTGCAAAATGTTGTAGTACTAGAACAGTCAAATCACATTTACATATTGAATTGTGACTGTAAAATACAATCAAATAAGGCCAAGAAATAAATATATATGTCTCCTGCTACCATACCTTTTTTTTTCATGATATTTTGGTTACCACCGTTAAAATCTAGATTGTTTCCCATCAATTCAAAGTAAAAATGTTTCTGAAAAATGAAAAATCATTTCCCTACCTACCCTTTTTTTTATGCTGGTGGCAGGAAACAAGACTATTAATGCACTGAAGCCTTACATTACACTCATGAAACTGCTTAAAATTTACTGATGCAACCAATCTATTTTCTTAATAAATATGCTAAGTTTTGATGAAAAATGTCAGTAATTTTTAACCTAACAACTAAAATATCACAAAATATTTAAAATCAATGATTCAATGTATCTAGTTCACAGTAATAAAATATCACATCATTTAAAACACTCAAAATAATTAACACATTAATATCAATTTTTTATGCAATTTAAATTGGACAGTGGAAATTTGAACTTACTAAACATAGAGTCTAAAAATCTGAACTCACCCAACATACCGTGTCTAAAAAAATTAACTCATGTAACAGACAGCATAAAAAATTCTTAACTCACCTAACATACTGTGTCTAAAAAATTGAACTCACCCAACATACAGCATCAAAAAATCTGAACTCACCCAACATACTGTGTCTAAAAAATTGAACTCACGTAACACACAGCATCAAAAATTCTGAACTCACCTAACATACTGTGTCTAAAAAATTGAACTCACCCAACATACAGCATCAAAAAATCTGAACTCACCCAACATACTGAGTCTAAAAAATTGAACTCACTCAACATACTGTGTTTAAAAATCTGAACTCACCCATTATTCTATGTTAAAATAAAAATACTTTATTTTCTATCCTCCATAACAAAATGTAAACTCCACACATGTACAACAAAAACAGATTTTGTCAAATATTTGAACTGCTAAGTAACTCAGGATATTTCTAGACACTGCAAACCCACTATAAATATGAATCCAATCTGCACAATTTGTGTAACACTTTATTTGTTCTCCAATATTTAAATTCGATGGATCAGCCATATATGATGTTGACTCAAGGAGTGTATGGAGTACTAAGAAATTACATACAGTTTGCACATAAGAATTTTACAATAAAATTGACAATTAAAGGGTAATTTGCCTCATATTTAGTTTAATAGAAGAAAGACGGGTTTTAAGATAGTTTAGACAATGCTGGGCCAAATATGGGCAAATTTAATTCTGTTTCTTTACTATTTTGGTCTATTAAGATTTCAGGCCATGGTACAAGTATGTACGAACTATTAATATGAGTAAATAATTTAAAGTACAATGCTCTCCGTCAAAACAACAAAACCACTTTTAAATATGGATTTCTTCTCTAATAAAATAATATAACATGGTGATAGACGTCATAATCCAAGTCCACTATAGGACATTAAATAAAGATCACAAGTATCCTGTCGGGTTACACTATAGATCTATATCATAGTTACTATGACCTATATTACAGAATTTATACCATAGAATTACAAAATTTTTCACATACTCATTACATAAAGATAATCAGATCCATTTTCTTATTTAAATCCTTTTTAAATGAACAGCTAATATTAAGATTTAACTAAAAAAAAAAAAAAAAAAATAAACAAAACTTTTTGGTAACCATAGGGTTAAATTACCTTAAGCCACCCAGGCTTCAGGAGGTAGACCTAGGGTAAGGGGCAGAACTCATGAAATCAGTGATATGTTTGTATCATATTCAATTTCACCAAAGCCTCTCAAGCTTTTATTTGAAGCAGAATAAAATCAATCCAAGTTAAGGTACCAGTATTGTATTGCATATTCCTGAGCGGGTGTACGTCAAAACATGGATGCTGTAAATATAGTGCATTTTCTTTTTGCCTCTCTACAAACTATTGTTATGTCAAAAGATATGAACAATGACTTATAAAATAGAGCAAACATCACACTGGAAGATGAAGAACTTTTTAAAGAGAAAATCTAACATAATATCATAAAAATGTTCCACTGAAAAGGTTGGTTTGGTGAGGGCAAAACGAAAGTGAAAGTAGGGAAAATGGCTATTTATAGTTCAAGACTACTTTTCTGTCCGATCTTCGTGGACTCACCCTATTTTCTTTGCGGGAAATTATTTTTTCACATGTCCTTAGAAATGCTACATAAGTGAAAGTTTTATTGAATCAAATAACATATTTTTTAAAAAATCCTAAAAATATGCACTTCACTATAGAAGTCTATGGGAAAATTAATACGATACTGAGACCTAAATTAGATGCTTACTTAAGTTGGATGTAAAATGCTGCATACAAACATTCCAATGATTTTTAAGAGTTGTGTCCCTTATCCTAGGTCTACCTCCTTAAGTTGTAAAAGTTTAACAAGTTCAAACATAGGCCTGAAAACATATTAAAAATGTGATCATGAAATGTCAAGCAATATTCTAATACCAACACAGAAAAAATCACAACTTTTGATTGAAACATCTGGAAAATATATGTTACAACCCAACATAAAAAACATATAAAAAACTTATAATTAAGACTTATAAATTATTTCACATTTTTTTTTTAGTAATTGTATGTTTTTCTATAGTAGGACTTTGAAAGTGAAAAAAGAGGTTTTTGTACGGTTTTAGAAAACATATGAGTTTTGTGTTTATATATGCATGCATTTCCATACTTGTCTTGAACATTTTACATGTATGTTACTATATGTTTAAAAACATGTGGAAATATGTGTATCGCGTGTGTTCTGAACATAAATGTTTCAGTCTGCCACTAGGTTAGAATTTTATAAGACTTAAGTATCCTTTAATTATATAACTCATACCATAGGGGCTAGTGGGCACATCAAATCATATTTAAACTGAAACATATGATAATCATCTTAAACCTATCATTTGTGGCACTACATATGAGGCCAAAACAAATTAATTCTGTGTTTGATGTCAGCAGGGCCCATTGAAATTGCACAATTTTCTGAGAAAACAAAGAAGAAAATTTTTCTTGACTTTGCAGTCAAAATTCAGAATTTCAGGTTTTTTTCATAATAGTTAGTCATTAAAGTAGCACCAAAATGAAGATAATCTGAGCACTTGAAACAGACGTAGCTTTGAAATTGATTTCAAGACTTTCTACCCAAGATTAGCTCATGGAAACTCATTTCATCATTATTTTACCATGGGCTGGCTATCGCTCAGGGTAAAACAATGCAGCACAGATGGCCAGCCCATGGTAATAAAAAATATGATAAAATGGAGTTTCCGTGATTTATTTTTTAAGTTAACAGACAGACCGACAAGGTGTATGCAGTATAACACTAATTCCATGACTGAGGGAATAGTAATGGTAGTATGATGAAATTGTCATAGTAAATGCAAGAATTTTATTCTTAATTTTTGGTGGATAAATACTTTGTCTTCTAATTATTAGAATCAAACGAAAAAATTACTTGTTGAGGAAGATTGAATGTGTTCATGAGAACTCAGTTTCTGTCGTTATAAAAATCAAAATGTTCTGATGAATTTACAAAATGAAAATCGTAGTCAATCAATTAAATTTCCAATAAGGAAATGATACCACAAATAAAAACTTTATATGTTATGCTTAAATAGCAGTCTTTATAAGAATCATGCAAAATCTGAAAAATTTGATACACCCCAAAAAGACTACATATTTTTATTTTTGTAATTAAGTTGTTTAATGGGTCTATACTATTAAATGTGTAATTATTCATTCCAATCTGCCTGCTCTTAGGACATAATCAACACTGAAAATTAATTTCCGTTTACTATGGCAATTCAAACAAATTATCAAAAATAAAAATATGTGGGTTTTTTTCACTCATGAATCACATTTTGCATGATTCTTTGCTGGAGTGCTACTTAAAATCTACTTTCCCCAATTCGATGTGTGGAATAAAAATTAATCATCACAGCATTAAATTAATCTTTATAACAGTATACCTGTTCCCTCAGACAGTTGTTCATAGGATTAAAAGAGTAATCAAGGGAACCAAGGTTATAGCGATTATCAAAAGAATGTAATCCAGGGACAAAGACCAGACATGGAAAACAGACATACACAACAAATAACATAAAGTAACTAAAATTATACATACAAAGTAACAAAAGCTAATGAGCAATTCATAGTCTACTAAAAGCTGGGAGCATGGACCAGGTGCACCGGTAGGGTAAGCGTCCTCTGCTTTTCTAGAAACACCGGTGGAGTTGCTCATAAAAATTTAAGTCTGGGGTAGACAAAAGTAAAAAGAGGAAAGGAAACTACGGTATGTTGAACAAATCAGTTTTCATGGTGCAGATGAATACACCGTAAAGATCAACGAGTTCATGATGACAACCATAAAACTTTTGTAGTGATGACTTCAATCTTGTAGCAATGTAACCCTGGGTATGTTGAAAACAATGGGTAAGTAACTTGTAACAACAGAGAAGATGATATTTCAAAAAAAGACAAAGAGCATTTAACTCTGCATTCTTTGGTTTCAACACAATACAGACATCCTTTTTAGTCAATTTCACAAAATTTGTAAAAAAAAGAACATTAGTACTGTAAATGTATTATTTTTCATGGTTGCTAATTTCCACAGATACAGTAACAGGAACATATTCACAGTTAAGAAAAAAAAGTTAAGAGTTATTTTGAAAATTCATTTCGTGGGTACAATTTTTTGTGGTTTTCTGTCCACTGCAAAAATAGTAAAAACAAGAGGTTGCACAGTACGGCATGCTTAGAATACCCCTTTTAATTTGGTAAAGGGAGACACTGAGGCAACTGGTACACAGGAAGTACACGAACCTCAAAAGAGGAGACACGATACAAGTCATCATGAAAAAGCAATATATCAAATATCTGGGCATTCTCTCCAGGATCTTAGAAATCTGTTTAGAAAATTTTCATTATGCAGCACCCAAAATACTATGAAGATGATCAGTAAACAGGAAGTAGATGAACCAGAAACCCAAAAAGGGAAGACATGGTATTAGTCATACCATGAAAAAAGCAATACACCAAATATCTAAGCAAGCTGAGATATCTGTTACAAAAAAAGTGTAACAACAGATGGACAGACAAGGTGATTGCAGTAAAGTCATACTCAAATGAGTGGGGTTATAGTAATACCTTTGAATTATTTGTTAAGAAAATGATATAACACCCAACTAGGTATCATTCTAATCAAGTGTAACTTATGTCGCAGTGGTGTCAAATGAGATCCGACACCAAATCAAGCGCACCCCTTTCACTACTGGTTCATTTAGTTTTATATATCATGGATTATTTTGGCATAATGGGTGAGATTTGTTTAAATAATACATTACTCATTAAAAAAACCAAAACTTTTCATCAGCTTTTTCTCTGAATCATGCTGCCTGTTATTTGTGAGAGTGTGTTCTAAGAATAGTGCCATGGTATAACAAATACGATCTTTAAAAAAGACAGCCAATGCTTTTCTTACTTTGTTAATCCAAATTTATTTGGTGAACATTTCAACTATGTGAACACTGTTCTATATTTCTTAATTCAATTAGTTAATTGGTTCAACAAGTAAGCTATTTCAAATTATTCAATATATAAAAGATTATAATTCAATAAATAAACGTGACTTAAAATATTCTGGACACCAATGACCCTAATGGAGCCTTGTATTTCATGGTTGCAATCACTTTTGTCCAATGAAATGAAAAGTTGTAAGGTCAATTAGTCATGTTGTCATGGTTAAGCATTATGCGTATCACATGATGTCAAAGCAAACTCAATACTGACTGCGTTGGAAAAAATAATTGGCTATTGTCAATGACACTTCATACTGACTGTAAATTTGGTGATAATAAAGGAAGGTTAGCTTCTAAAATGTCTAGTGAGAAAGTGTTACATGTATCACCTCTGGCTATACAAGGCCCTTCATAATACCACACATTACTTTCGCCTTCATCCTCAAACTTTATTTCATCAAAGCTGAAAATTGTCCACATCTTATTATAGGTTATTTTTTTAATAATGAAATAGATAGTACATGTTATCAACAAATCTCATATGAAAAAAGGGAATTTGCTGATCATGAAATAAAAATGAGCAAAAGAAATGAATGAGAGCTTTGGACAATTTTTGAATCTTCAACAGGTGCAAAGAAATTGAGTAATGGATATACAAAATTAGACTATAAGATATTCCAATCAATTTATTTAAAAAAAAAAAAAATTGATTCAAACCATGAAATTTCTCGAAGGAAATAAAACTTTTTAAAACATCAAAACCCTGACTGATACTTGGTCTTTAATATTTCTGGACCAAAATGTCACCTTTTCAATACTGTACTTTTAAATGTTTTCAATATCCGTTAGCTGACAATTACACCTTTAAATTTAACAATAAAATTTTAAAAGAGAAAAGTAAAATATTCAAAGTAAAAGTAGGAAAAAGTTTAAAATCATTAAAAGAAAATGTTTGAATAGAGACCTCTAAATAAATTGTATGTTTTAAGTGCAAGAATGACACCGCATTTAATATGTAAAATCTGCCATTCAAATTCTCCCAAGTAACACGGAAATCCTATTCAGGATGAACTCAGAACTAGGGGGTCCCTCACAATATAGCCATACTTGAAATGAGTTGGTTGCCCTGCATAAGTTTTTATTGACAATAATGTGTGCTTATGAATATAGACATAGACCAAACTTAATCAATTCTTAATTGATATTACATAAATATAAAATTCTTTTTTAGACCAAGTGGGGTGAGATTTGTGTTATCAACACTTCAAAAACCCATAATACAAACTATCCAAAAGAGGACGAGGTTACACGCTATGTTGTAGTTACATCCTAACAGCCTTAGTGGTGCTAAGAATACCCCTAAATCTAAATTTATAGGAAGTGAAAAACGGAGAGAAAATAGGCGGCACTCTTTACTTCATCGAAATAGCAATAAACCAACATGGACGAGCTAAGTGACTATGCTATTATGATTCAAGGATTTGCCCATGAGTGACAAAGCTATGTGTACTTACATAACGATTTTGTTAAACAACAGGGATATATGAGACTGACTGTGACAAGCTGTGTTAAAATCTCAAACAACCACCTAACTACATAAGTAATATCCAAATATTACTTCAGACAAACTGTAATGACCTTGAGCCATTATGTTTCAGGGCATCTTCATATATGGAACATTGCTGATGCTCCTTTGATAAAACAACTGATTTTTTCTTAACTTTTCAAAAATGAAAAATTTACCTGTATCATTGCCTCATTACATACTTGTGTTGCATTCTTTGAAAATCAAACTGAACAACAATTACCATGTACAGCTAAGGATTTTTATGTCAAATCAAAAACTTACACCACATATGCTTATTGCAATGAACATCCACTCTTTTTATACCCCCTGCTTTAAAAACAGGAAGTTTGTAGAAATATCAGTCCGCACCTTTTTCATTACAATGATTTACCACAGTTACTTGACATTTTTAGTGAAGATTCATACAAGGACAGCAAATCTTGGAAATTGATTTCAGACTCATGCAACATCAACCTGTTTGACTCCCTTTTTACATTGAACATATCCGGGTTGATGTTGCTCGAGTTTGAAATAAAATCCCACAACATGGCATACCTACATAAAGCTTTTGTCAAAATATAAAGTGACTGACTTTAGCAGAGAAAACTGTAACAAAAAGTTGTGGATAGACACAATGATCACTATATATATCACTTTCTTTCAAAGTGGGGGTATGATAGCATATTATGTGTACCAGTACTTAATTTGTAAGTTAGTAAGTTTGAAACCCAATAAAACTTTTAATAAAGGTTAACAATCACATCAAAGGCTAAGACCTTGACAGGAACTATAAAATAACTGTGATATTAACCCCAAAAATTTGATTAAAATTTAGTTTTAGAAAGAGGTAATGTGATAAACAGTAAAATCCATGAAAACACCTTGGCAATGAAATGAAGATACCTTTACATGTTCATTTACATCATGATATAATATTTCTTAAAACCTGTGAAACATTTGAAATTGCAAAGGCAAAAATACTCTCTACAGTACATCACATTTTTATTCATAATTGCAAGAAAAACACAGGGTGATATTTAACCTATGTTAATATACAATTGTACTTCAAGTAAAACTACAAAACTGTGAGCAATGCTCACTAATTTAATATGCGCCATTCTCCCCCCCCCCCCCACCATCCCTATTTGATGATATGCACCTTTCACCTCCATAATAATCTAAAATGAAAAATATGCAAAATGGAAACACATAATAAGGATTCTGTTAATTTCATTCAATTCCTTTCAGTGGTATAGGAGGAGTAATTGATAAGAGGTGGGTACCCCATGTTCCCATATTCACAAATGACAAAGTCCATGTTTTGCTATGTGAAACCCCCAAATTGATTCTGATAAAAATCTAAAATAGGAGAAGCACAATGGACAAATGTATTAAAGATTCTGTGAAGGTTTCATTCAATTTCATTTAGTGGTGCAGAAGGAGTAAAAGATAACAGAAAAGATATGGGTCCTTCTTAGTGTCATGGAAAAAAGAAAATAAGAAAGGAAGTATGGACGGAAGGACAAAACCCCCATTACTACACATTACTTCCTGTTGGGGTTAACATCATTCAGGGCAGCTGTAACTTTCAAAGTATTTTAAAAGGTTAAATAGTAAATTTTTTTTGTGGAAAATACAGATTTTGACAATGAACAGCCTTTTTTCAGAAGAACAGTCCAGAACTTTGATATTAGCAAATTATAAGCCCAGACTGTCTCAGTAGCAGCAACCTTGTTCAAATAACCAATAACAAGTAGACATTCCTTGATAAAATCTCTAAAACATTATTCCTAGCAAGTTTGATAAAATCTGCCCAGTGGTATGGAAGATATAAGTGATATTGCAAAGGTTGTGATGTAGGCCAAGTAATGGCATGACTCCATTTCAATATTACCATGCATGTATTATCAAAGTGATTTGAACATAGGTTTTATGATGACATGATTTAATTTTCTTCAGAAAAAAATAAAACTTCTAATTAAAGTTAACAATGACATCAAAGACTAAAATACCTGCGATATTTACACAAAAAATTAGATAAAAAAGTGCTAGATACATGTACTGTGAAAAAACTGTGAAGAAAACTGGAGACTAATAAAATCAAGAAAACGTGTGAACAAAACTAGAGATTCAAAAGAGTCTAGATCCCTCACTGAATAATCAGGAACACCAAGCTTAGCAATGTACAAAAAGAATAATTAAAATCATATCTTTCAAATGCAAATAATCGCTTCTTACCAAGTTTCATAATGACATGACTCAATTTCTTGAAACAAAAAAAACAAAACAAAACAAAAAACTTAGCAATGTAAATATAAATCTGAGATGTGAGGGAAAGAGTAATCATGGGAAACAAGGTTATAGCAGTAGTCAAAAGAATGTAATCCAGGGACAAAGACCAGACATACACAACAAAGAACATAATGTAACTAAAATCATACATACAAAGTAACAAAAGCAAATGAGCAACTGGGACTCCACCATTTTATTTCAATTTCAGGATTGTTGAGTTAAGAGATATATATACCATACATGTATACAACAAAGATTTTTTAAAATCTCATAAGCTCAATTTCATATAAATTACAAACTAACAACATAAGTACAAGCCAATTTGAATATCTGATACTTATAATACTATCTGGCTTATTTGGAATTATCTTAAAAAAACATGCTAAATATCAAATTCATACGTAATGATTATTTTGTGGTGAATTGATGGAATGAAATCAGTTCATACATGTCTGTAATTTAAATTTATGCTGCAAGTCAAAAAGAATGTTGACTTAACAAGTAACCTGGACTACTAAAATTCAAAAGAAGCATTTCATTTTAACAGAAAAGACCCCAAAGAACAATTTAATTCCTGCCTGTTTTGATCTTGTTACATAACCCTTCATCAAAAAATAATGCACGGATTCATAATATCTGCTGAGGGGGTCCCTCAACTACTACAATTACAGGACATTATCTATTGTGTAAATATGCCTTGTCATTGTAGAAATTCTGGACAAGTGTTGTGCATTTATTACTTGTCTTCGACAACTTAAATGCATTTTAATATTTCATACTTGGTGTGATAAATTACACTGATAGACCTGAACATGTGTTAAAGTATTAGAATTGATAGTTTTTTCTGTTAAATTAAATACTCTTTAAATGAATTATGGACCAAAATCAGATTGTTCAAGTAACGAACAAGGACTAGATTCTAAAACTATGATTTATTAATGTGTCAGCAATACTGAGATTGAAATATGAAGGGTTATTTCCCCTGAATTATAGATTTATTGCCCTATTAAAGGATAAGAGTTAGAAGCCTTATAATGAGATTGTACTATACATCATTGTTATGTAGGATTTGATAAAATGTAGACCCAATTAAACATATCCTCAAAATCATAAGAGATTTGCTACAAAAAATATAGACCCAATTAAATATATCCTCCAAATCATAGAGATTTTGAATTATCTATAATAGATACCATGCATTATGAAAGTGTACCGACAAAAATGTTAAGGATATATCAATTTGATTTCTTTATGTTTTTTCCCATAAGATCATATAATTGGGTACTACCTGTCTACAAAATATCTATAAATCATCTTTGTATTACTGTGACCACAATAAATTAAAATAAATATATGTGAAGCCATCTGAAATTTTTGTACCAAGAAATCTTCAAAAATATTGGACTTAAAAAGTGTAGTAGAGGACAAAATATAGCCTGAAAGCACAGACAGCCTGACATGAAGTCATGTCTTTTGGTATTAGTAGTATCTTGTCCACTTAAAAAGGTTTATTATATGGTCTTCAATAATCATTTAAATTCTGATACTTTTCTTTTGTTTCCGACATACCATATGAGTGGCCAGTCTTCTAGTCAGTTAGTCCAAAGTACAAACACTAAGTTACACTGGCCTCACTTATTAATGACAAGAAGTGTCAAGAAGCATCAAGAAGTGACAAAAAACCATCAAGATGCCTAGAAAAAGCAACAAGAGAGGAAAAATAGCCACAAGAAGATTTTAAATGTAACTATATATTTGACTACGTCAAATTACAGGTTACTCCTGCTTCATATCAAATCAATTACTTCATAGTTGGATTGAATCAGGTAAATATTGTAACCTGTACAAACCAAACCAAGCTGTTCACTTTATCCAGGTTAAAATTGAATAGATATTTAAACGAATTTATTTCAGACAGGTTTCAGTTTACATTGTACAATTCATCTACAATTATACAGAAAAAGTAAACCAATATCTTTTTTCTTTAGGTTCCTTACAATTTATCAGGATGCTCATATTAACCTGAGCATGTAACCTACATGGATAAAAATAGTATGTTGAGTAAAAATCTGGGCTGCAACCAGCAATACGGAGTAAGGATCTTACTAGTTTCGTATCTGTAACAAAAACAAAATGTATAACCTCTACAATGCAATGGGGGGTGGGGTTAAAGTAAAGTAACACAACTATTGCTGTTTGAATGAAATAACCAAATAAAATGTAATTTAATCTGAAGTTACAATGATGACAAGTCGTTTCTATTATAATATTGAATTTCTCCTTCATTGATACAGAAAACTTGAAAAGACAAGAAAATTTGTCATTTTATACATAAAGAGTATGTTTGTTTCTATCACACAATTTGTAATATAAAGAATTTGTAAGTATAACATCATAATATATTATAATATAAAATCCCCCTCTAAATAGATTTTGGTGTTGGAGTGAATGTATTGATATCCATTGGAATATGTATAAACTTAACCTCTCTTTATCTTAAAATTTTGTTAAGTCATTGAAGAAGTATGCATAAAAGTTGTTTGGACAACTCATCATGAAATTCAGAAGAGTGATTCAGAAATAGTCAACTTTTATTCAGAATATATTTCAGAGAACTCATAAAATGTTACCAGTTGTTTAAATACTCAGGGTTCATTCTTTGAAGTGAATAAATAACAGCTTTTGACAACTGTTCTGTTTTACTCAACATGTGTTTGTATGGACACTAAGACATGTCTGACAAAAAAAACTGCATTCTACAGGATTATACAACATAATGTCTCCAAACAATTGACCTCTTTTATTCAGGTTATGGTTTTATTTGACCCTAGAATTTAGTATAGACAGTTAATACCCTTAAAGTGTCAGTCTTTATAAGAAGCATGCAAACTGTGTAATATGCAATACACTCCAAAAAAGGATACACGTTTAATTTTGTTATTAAGTTGCTTCATAGATCTATATGATGAAATGTATAATCATTCATTCAATTTATTTGCTCTCAGGAGATAACTCACATTGAAATTCCAGTAGTTTCTATTGTATTTTAGTATCATTTACAGAATTATTTCCCTTAATTTTGAATTCTACAGTACGTTCTATATAATTAATACCTCCCAAGAACAAAGATTATATGAAAAGCCGTATGTCAATTTCTGTTTGATATAACATTTTAAACAAGATATCAAAATAAAAAATGTAGGCTTTCCAACCACGAATCACACTTTGCATGATTCTTAGATTGAGTAATACTTAAAAGAAAATTTACCATACAGCACCAGTTTTATGATGTTGCCTATTTAGTTTGTGGTTCAGACTGGCTTTAATGTCTATCAAGATTCTGTAAACAGGGACATTTTTATTGCCTTTTTTTTTTAAATGGGCAAAAATAAACAATGCTTAGAGGAACATCAAATTATTATTCAAGGCACAATTGCAAATTTAAAACTGTAAAAAATAGATTGCTTTTCAGAAACCTTGAAAAAGACAGAGCAAACATTCTCTAGTGAGTAAAACACCAAGTTGTTGTCCAAGCCTGAAATCAAATCCCATGTTATGACACACCTTAATAGTTCTGGTGTCTAAATATCAGAAGTCTGTGACAATTAGTTGTAGAGAAAACTGCTATGACAAATGTGTAACAAACAAGGGTTACACAATTTACACCACCTTTGGAGCAGACATATAATATGGAAGGAGCATCAGTAATGTCCTAAATATCTAGAATATGAGACCAGGGTACAGTTTTATACAAAAATCTCTGTTTGAGATTTCCTCAAATCTTTCCTCAACTCAGATATTGACCAATCAAATCACTTGAAATTGAAGATTTGAAGAAAATCTCTGTTCGAGATTTTTTTAATGAAATCGGGCACAGAACTATGAATGGCTAAAAATATTCTGACAGAAGTGAGAAGTATTGGCAGTGTAGAAATGTATTTAGCTTTTCCAGAAGAAAGTCTCACACATTCTCCTCACCGAATGAGACTATGCCTATATCAACATGGTGATCCACTGTAAACAAATAATGAGTTCTGCCCATCAAAGGCATAGCATAAAATCATATTTAAAAACTCAGGTCTTTCTGAACGAAGTGCAGGGTCTGGTTCCATAAAATTTTCCTAAAAACCTTGAGTTAGTCCTCAAATCTTTAATTTAAAGTGGTTGATTGGTCGAAATTTGAGTTGAGGAAAGTTTTGAGGAAAATCTCAATTGAGATTTCTTCTGAAATCGGGCCCAGAAAACATATTCATGAATACATGGTGAAACTGCAAGGGAAGGTGTCAGTGTTCATGTAAGATGATGGGATTATTGTAAGAATGACCTACCAATGACAGAGCTGTGATGTCAAGTACTATCACTACAACATTTCAAACAAAACTAGACAGGAAAAAACTTTTAGCACTTACAGTTGTCTCAGAAAGAGTAATCAAGGGAACCAAGATTCTAGTGGAAATTAAAAGAATGTAATCCAGGGACAAAGACCAGACATGGAAAACAGACAAACACAACAAAGAACATAAAATAACTAAAATAATACATACAAAGTAACAAAAGTGAAAGAGCAACTCCACTAAAAACTGGGAGCATGGAGCTTACCCTTAACCCTACTTTCAACTTAATACTAATGGGATAGTTTTTATGTCTGAATGAATTAACATAAATGATTGTGAAAATAACATTTTTAAACTTATGACTTTTGACTCTGTTATCAAAGGGACATTTCAATACATAAAAATACAGAAGTTAATACTTCTATACATACCCACACATGATTAGCACATTATTTTCCTGTTACAGTTTGGGTGTTTTGTGTTACCAGTGTTAATCAAACTGGTATTTACACTTTATATATTCTGATGTTTTCATGAGGGGTTTGCTTCACACTCTCACAACTTAAAGGGCAAATAAATTGCCTTGTTTGTGGTTTGAGCAAATGACCCCTAATTTTATAGTGAAAAGTAGTAAATAGTGGTTTGATGAAATGAAGATATTTTAAAGGGAGAAAACTCAAAATTTGAGAAGTGATTTGGAAGTAAACACAATGAAAACAGGTAAAAAACAATCCTGTTAATTAAGAAATCATTAAATACAATTGAAATAATTATTGCCAGTTCAGCCTTCAATATTTATCACAGCCTGACAGGCTTGACTGGTAAAAATGCTAATGGGCTTACAGAATTTGGCAAACAGGCCAATGATTTCTATATAAGTTCATGGTACACCAATTTTCAAGGCCTTCCTTAGTAGGCCAAACCATGATATTTGGTTCCCAATGAAAAGGAGAATCCTATTGATGTGGATACCAAAAACCTCAAAACTAATTCAAGCATCCACGAGCATATGTTTCTTTCCTAATCCATGAAAATTGGTAACAAATGAATTAAATACTTTCACAGTACAGGCAAGATTTAAAATGTGACAGTTTTTTGTTGCGTTTTTGTTTGTTTGTTTGTTTGTTTATTTATTTGCAATACAATTTTCTCACAAATAGTTTAAGTCAAGAAAACAGACTTATGCATTCAGATGTAAAAACAAAATAGGACGTGTACAATGGCATCATATTCGATTCCACAGGCAAACAGATGAACTGACGACAGACAAAGGTCATGATCACTATATACACTGGCTTTTCAAGGGGGTTATGTATTGAAAGGATGTGTATTAAACATTTTACCTGTACATTCATTGATCTTCAAGTGTAAGAGTTAAGTAGCTGGCTTTGTAAGAATCATTAAAAATCTGAAAAATGTGATACACCCCCAAAAAGGCTACATATTTTTATTTTTGTAATTAAGTTGTTTTATGGGTCTATACTATGAAATGTGTAATTATTCATTCAAATCTGTCTGCTCTTAGGAGATAATCAACATTGAAAATCCATTAGATTCTGTTGTATTTGAGGGTCATTTACAGAGTTATCTCCCTTAATTTTGAAATCTACAGTGGATTCTATATAATTTTTATCTCTTAGGACCACCAGTTATATGAAAAACCGAATGTTTACTTCTATGGCAATTCAAACAAAATATCAAAAATAAAAATATGTAGGCTTTTCAGCCATGAATCACATTTTGCATGATTCTTAGCTGGAGTGCTACTTAAGTAGAAATCTGTAAGAATCATGCAAATACTGTAATATGTGAAACACCCCCAAAAAGGCTACATATTTTTATTTTTGTTATTAAGTTGTTTTGTGGGTCTAAATGATGTATTCTATTATTATTCATTCTAATCTGTCTGCTCTTAGGGGATAATTCACATTGAAAATTCAATGTTTCTATTGTGTTTCATCGTAATTTACAGGGATTTCTCCCTTAATTTTGAATTCTATAGTGCATTCTTTATAATTAATACCTCCTATGAACAGGGGTTATATCAAAATCCTCATGTTAACATTTGTTTACTATCAGGGGTTATATCAAAATCCTCATGTTAATATCTGTTTACTACAACATTTTAAACAAAATATAAAAAATAAAAAAACGTAGGCTTTCCAACCATGAGTCACATTTTGCATGATTCTTAGCTAGGGTACTACTTAATTACACAATGCTTCTTCCCATTTTTTTAAGTGTGATCTATTTCAGGGAGGTCATACATCTAACACATCCCACATAAATATGTCCTCTTTATTGGTATTTCCTCTATATCTTGGTGCCCATACCTTACTCTCAGTATCTTTAATGATTTCATGAAAAAGTGACAAGATTTTTTTCCAGCAAAAATATAGAAGAAAAATACAATGTCCTGTACAAGTATTTGTTTATCTGGAATTTGGAACTAACTAGCACTATGGTCTATGATTCACCACAAAACACAACACACAGAGTTTTGGCATGCCTTTGGAAGTTCATTTCAACCAGAATACAAAATTTTCAAGAAAAATGATCACAATATTTTGGGACCAAATTCTACTTTTTTCCCTGTTATAAGAACAGCATTACCTAAAATGCAAGGCGAGGATTACCGGTAGTTACTCATATGACGAACTCAAATTATACAGGTTGTGCTGTGTCTTTTTTTCTGTTTTTGTTATGTGATTTCCTTTGGTGGTGCTTAGGGTCACATTTGAAGCAGATTTTTTTTTTTTTAACTGCAGTATATATACCAAATTTGACATCTCAATTAAAATGTTTGTATATAAATTTTGGGAAAAAAAAGGGGTATACATTCTTCAAAAAAATTATTTTGAAACAGATATAACAGGCTAACTTACCACTTGTCTGAATTTCCATTTCTACAAGGTGTGCCAATTAAATAACAATTAAAGATATAGTGTTACAGTTTTGGTAAACGCCTTTACTTAGTGCTAAAAAAAAACAAAACATTCAACACAATACTTCATAAGGCGACTGTTTTACAGGGTTAAATGTTTTATCTGAGAGGATCTAATTTGTCAAACTTTAAACAAAACAGTTAACCAAGTGACAAACTGCCGAATAATGAGTTTAATTCTTTAACGATTAATTAATAATTTGTGGTGATTGTTTAACAGAAGTACATAACTATCATAGCCATCTATAGCGCTGATGTCACCACCATTTTAAAATCATATGAGCGATTGTTTGGAAACAAATCAAGACCAGTTACTGAGGTGTGGATAGCCCCCAAATGTTTGCCAAGGCCCATGAGAATATGCAATAAAGATGTCATAATTAGTCAATTAGGTATAAGTATTTTAAAATACTCAATACATGACTAAAGATCATTCAAAAGCAGTGCTATAGAACTTAAGGGGTTGTTTGAGGTCCACAACCCTGAAATATTTCATCTAACTGACTCCTGCACTTTCTATCTTATCTATTAAAACTTTATTGTAGACAAGTGGACCATTGATTTAAAACTTCGAAAAGGCCAGGACCATTCGGTCTTGGGAGTAAAATTAAACCCCTTAACTTATTTCCTAATGGTGGATAGATGTGTTTGTAACTATATTGTAACTTGACTAAAGTAACAGTGAAAGGGAAGTTTCAGGTCCTCAATTTATCAGATTATTATAAGCATTTTTCTTTTTACGAAAACCCTAAGTATTAATATTCTTTTTTTAATATGCTGGACCCTGAAAACAATGATGAATACATACATTATCATATGTTGCTTGATTCATATGATAATTAACATATGACAGTTATATGATATGATATTTTGCTTGTGTGCAAACATATGATAATCATATGATTCTCATATGTAAATATTGTGCTTGCTAACATGTGATTATCATATGCATATAGACATTTATAATTAAACTTGTGATGACACATGTTAAGTAGCACTCCAGCTAAGGATTATGCAAAATGTGATTCACGTGTAAAAAGCCTACATATTTTTATTTTTGACATTTTGTTTGAAATGTCATAGTAAACAGAAATTAACATGTGGTTTTTCATATAACCTGTGCTCTAAGGAGATAAAAATTATATAGAATGCACTGTAGATTTCAAAATTAAGGGAGATAACTCTGTAAATAGCACTCAAATACAATAGAATCTACTGAATTTTCAATGTGGATTATCTCCTAAGAGCAAGCAGATTTGAATGAATAATTACACATTTCATAGTATAGACCCATAAAACAACTTAATTACAAAAATAAAAATTTGTAGCCTTTTTTGGAGTGTATCGCATTTTTCAGATTTTGCATGATTCCTACCTAACTCAAAAGCATGCCCCATATAATGAAAGACTCAAGTCGCTAATCGTCAAATATTCACTGTCACTAATTTTGGCTTACTTTCAACATCCGAAATGATACAAGTGTTATATGCTCTAAAATCGGATAGCTTCCACTAAAATCTTGGCTCCCTTGATATTATTGTGTACTCTCTTTCATAACCATTATAACTGGAATGTTTTCAATTATCTGGAACAATATTAAACAACTGGAAATGGCTATAACTGATAAGATATATAACCTTTATATAATCAATTGTAGAACATATATATGATACTTAAGAGGTACATTTTTATCTCATATGAAGCTAGAACTATTACCTTATGGCAGTAAACATGGCGAGGATCTGCAGCATTATATATGCCACATAAGCATTATGTGGCATATAACTACATATTTAAGCAAATAATATGCGAATATTAAGTACTGAAATTATGAATGCAATAAGTCTCTAACAATATTAGCAACTTAAAAATGTGTATATATCTTGACAATGTACTTTTTTCCTATTTCTTTTCTGCTTTAAACAAAAAAATTGGAAAGTTTGAAAGAATTAAACTTTCCAAAAACAGAAATCAATTTGCAAAATTTACAAGTATTAACTTTCCCATTGCTAAATCTACATACCATGGGTAATGGGAAACACAAATTCTAAAAATTATGTTATGTTCATGCACATATACCAAGTAACCCAAGCTTAGCAGCACTGCTAATAATTCAAAGATAACTGACATATATATAATTCATGATAAAACAATAAAGCATTAACAATTTTTTGAACATACTTTTCTGATAAGCACATTTTGGTGGTCAAAACAGATGTCTTTCTCACAACATTTATACAATGTGCGTAGTTGACATATATTGTAAATGTCTTTGTTTGACATTGCTCAAAGATGGAAAACAAGTCTAGCATTTAAAATATCAACACCTCTTTCAAAGCAAAGGAAGGTACCATCCATCTGAATGTCAAAATAAAGAATGAAAAATTTTGAAAATGTCCAACTACATACAAAATATGACATGTTTTCCAAGTAAATGCAAAGTTTCTATACAATATAGCAAAAAAATATTCCTTGTTCAGTGATTTTTGAAATACATAAAAATTGATTTGTTTTCTAAAAAAAAAATCAGAAAAATGATTTCCTTTGAAAATAAAGAACCCCTTTGTGCAGCACAGTGTGATAGGATCCCATCCAACTGTGTTGAAGGGAATTGAATTCAAATTTTGAAAAAAAAATAAATTATCAAAACTCACTGTATTCCACTATAAATTGATCTGTACTGTAATTTGAAGATGTCTATTGTTCTTTACACATTAATCCTTCATTCTATCACAATCAAATCTAAAGAAAATAAATGAAAAATATATAAAGTATATTTACATGTACATGTATTGCTTAACAAATAGAGGCAGAAATTCTGAAAGGAGAACCACTCAAGTGATTTCAGAGATTCAAATTAGTAGTAATCTGAGGCCAGGAGGCCTAGGTTTCCCGGGTGGGTCCAGGTGAGAGTGTAATGAGTGTATGCCCCCTTTTTTCAAGGAAAAAAAACAAAAAAATATCACAATTTGCTATATATTGTATTGAATATAGCAATTTATCAAATTCAATCATTAAACATGTCCTTTTATACTGATTCTTGTAATTACGCCTCCCCTTTGACATAAAATCCTTGATCCACACCTGGTTTCTGACTTAGGATCATTGAAATTTCATAAACATTAATGTAGGTCCTGACCTTTCAACCCCTGTCGAGAACTTAATTTTCCTATAGCAGACTATTGATTTAGGTGCACCTGGTCCATCCTCCCAGTTTTTAGTGTTTTTGTTACTTTGTATGTATGATTTTAGTTACTCTATGTTCTTTGTTGTGTATGTCTGTTTTCGATGTCTGGTCTTTGTCCCTGGATTACATTCTTCTGATTACCGCTATAACCTTGGTTCCCTTGATTACTCTTTTAAATCTCTGAAAAGTCCAGAACCTTCAATACCTGAAAAGTGAATTTTCAGGGATTTCCTACATATTCAACAAACTTTTTTAGTATAAGCAATCCTCCTTGGAACTGAGTCAAAATAGTTACTGTGAAAGTATTATTGTTCATGGGGTACCAATTTTCGTGGTTTTCGTGGGTCTGGTAAACCACAAAATTTGGTTCCCAGCGAAGAGGAAATTTCCCATTTGTTTGCTAGATTTTAAAATCCAGGAATTCAAGAATCCACAAACTGATATTTTTCCCTAAACCACAAAAATTGGTACCCACAAATTAAAGTACCTTCATAGTAACACTTCAGTTAATGAAATCTTAATTTGCTCACCTGACCATATAGGGTCATGTGAGCTATAGATATCACTTGGTGTCTATTGTTGCCCATCTGTCATCACTGTTAACATTTTTCCAAAAATCCTCTCATCTGGCACTATTAAACCAATTACAATCAAATTTGGTATGAATGTTCCTTAGGTTTGTGACTATTTCTAAAATCTACTTCTCTGAAACCATAAAACAGATCAAAAGGAAGGAACATCATTAAGCAAGATCCTTTGATCCAAGTGTCTGCTATATAATATAAATGATATATCATAATTTCAGGGATTTTATACATCCCATCTAGAGATAGAGGATACGAAAGATGTTATGAAGTCAGCCTCATACCTTGACTTATGGTACACTTAGAGAGCAATGGAAAAGAAAAACTATTGACCAAACTAAAATGACGAACATGACTTTTCATTCCATATATCTCATCATCACCTGCATATGGAGTTTTCATATTACTGCTCATACCTCATACCAGAGCTGCCATAACTACGCAGACTTTTTGTAGTTCACTAGACTTAAACAATGTTATGTTGCTACAAAATTGAAGTCATATCTACAGATGTTTTATGGTCATCATCATGAAAACTTGGATCGTTACAGTGTATCCATTTGCACCATGAGAACACATTTTTATCAATTTAGATAGAAGATCAGAATTGATATAGCAGTCACCAGAGCCTTTAGATTTGTAAAGCCTGATAGCACCTGCAATTATTTTACACTGCCACAGTAAAATAATCCCACTTACATACCCATATAGGTTCAACTATAGATAGTTAGGTCCATTTTGTTGGTATTTCTAGTATATCAAATTTAATTCTATGTTATTTATCCAATAAAAAAACCCAATAAACAACTTTTACTGCAAACTTAATATGCTGATTAAGTAGGATTGTACATTATGAACAAGGATACAATTAGAAATAGTTGACCTCTAATCTCTGTTAGATTCTATGCAACCAGTCATTCACTGTCAATATATTCAAGTTGTCTATTTATTTTTTAGGCACATAAAATAGATAGAAATGAAAACCTGCAAGGCTATAAATAGTCGGAATGTTAAAGCTGTCTTCTGATATTTCATGCAGGCCCTGGCAGATCCAAATATTTACAAAAAAGGGGGCAGTAGATCCAATCAAGAAACTTATATAAAGAAAGGGGTTCCATGCTATGATTAGCCACTCATTTGTTTGCCAAATGTTTTACAAATGGAAAGCATAACCCCCCAAAACCATCCCAATCTCTCACTCACTGTGTCATGTATTTTTATTATGATTATAGCCTCATGTCATTGGAAGCCTGGAGATGAAGATGACAAATTAAAATAAAACTTTGCTTAAACGATGGCATAGGAATTTTGGTTATGTATTTCTCAAGAATGGTGTCAGTCTGTGGTCCAGTAATATTGCCTTTTGTAATAATCATTCTATTGGGCTATTTTGGTCATGTGTAAAGATAATAGAGCTGCAGGTGCTGCAGGTGCTTCAAGACCTTAAAAGTGCAAGGCTAGTGTTGTCTACACCATATATAATTGTTGATATTGTATTCTATGACTTTGGCGTTTATGTTAATGTACGTGTGTCTGGAACTAGATGCTCAAGAGACTAAGCACTTTAATTGAAACATAGGTGTCTATGCGATAACTTGTAGCACTTGAGCTATAAAGCTTATATATGTGTTTCAACAGAGGAATGTAGCTAGTTGAGAGGGGCATGCATCTAAGGATTTACTTCAATGATTGTAGCGGCTTAAGTTTGAATGATTGACAGACAGTTTCGACATGGAGGTCGATAAATTAAATTTCAAATTGAAAATGTTTAAAAACTTGGAAAGGCCAATTAGTAGTTTGTAGCTCAATTACATAGTGTGTCAGAGAATTTTGTGATCATTCATCCAGGTGGTCCATGTAAACTGGCATCAAACCTGAATATTATGCAAACTGGCGCACTGCAACGATGTATTATGAAATTGGTGTGTTTTTTGTAATGTCCTTCGTACTCGGGATGGTGAATTTAAAAATAAAATCAAAGAGTTCAATATTAAATATTTACACAATAAGCTTATTTTAGATACGTTTGAATTCAATCCCCTTACTTTCATTTTATTCCACTTTTTGCAATTTGACAATTACTTGAGGTGTAAAAATTCACAAGATCAATATGAATTGATTCAGAGCATGAGTTTTTTTTATATAACTTGTCATAGTTTTCCTTTCCTCTTTTGTTCAAAAAAAGATATTTGCAATTTTTTTTTTAATGTTTTGTTTTGACAAATTCTGGCTTAGGTTAAGGTATTCAACACGATGTATACTAACAATGCATATGTCTAGGTTCAGTGTCTTTTTGGTACTACATAGGGGGTGGCCATTTGACCCGAAAGTGGTTAATGAGACCTGACCCTTGTTTGAGTTATTGTCCTTTGTGACATTTATTTTTGCTTTTTTACTTTTTTCAATTTTACTGATCAACTCCTCTGAAAGCTCAAGTGCCAATGTTTTGAAATGCTCTTTTCAAATGATCCATTTTTGTGTTGCTCAAATCGCTCAGCAGGTAATAGGAATTTAATTGATGAACTTTTTGTTCAAAATGCTACCACTAAATTATTTCAAATCTCCAGGTGAGTGATTCATGCTATTCAGAGCCTCTCATTTATCTTCACTACTACTTTCAATATTTGTTTTCTTTTCTCTGAATAGTGACTACTGTTTTTTTGTCTTGGGCTTCTACTGTAAGACCCAACAATATCCAACCTAGAGCAAGTTAAATATCCTTCTGAAAGAGCAATCAAGCGAACCAAGATTCTAGGGGAAATCAAAAGAATGTAATCTAGAGACAAAGACCATTCATGGAAAACAAACAACAACAAAGAACACAAAGTAACTAAAATAACACAGCAAAGTAACAAAAGAAAATGACAACTCGGACTCCACTAAAAACTGGGAGCATGGACCAGGTGCACCAGTAGGGTAAGCATCCTCTGCTTTTCTAAATACACCTGCTGAGTTGCTCATAAAAAGTCAAGTCCGGGGTAGATGAAAGAGGAAAGGGAAAACTATAACATGTAGAACAAATCAGTTTTCATGGTGCAGATGAATACACAGAAACAATCCACGAATTCATGACGACCATAAAACGTCTGCAGTGATGACTTTAATCTTGTAGCAACATAACACTGTTCCAGAAGTCTAATTGTAAGAAGTCTAGCGCAATACAAAAAGTCTGCATAGCTACAGCAAAAAATAAAATTAGACAAACTACCGGTAATAGAAATAAGACTTAAGTTCATTTTTAATATATTAAAATAAGACAGAATATTAAAATACCTGTACATGAATGTAAAAATAATCACTGAATGAAAAATTACGTATCTGAGCAAGAAAAATGGCAGCAAATATTTTTTAAAGTCATAAAATCATGCGATTATGGTTGCAAGTAAATACTTGGATCAGAAAAAAAATGAACTCTCTTACCTGATAATTCTCAGTTAATACATTTTGAGAGTCCTTCACTATATTTCTTTATAATACATATATACTATAACATGGATTTACCTTTAAAAGGGTACCAATTCACATTCAAATCTGTCAATCACCTTTGTTCTGAAAAACATTACAGATTTTCACAATTATTAGAGGTTATTATCATGTTTCTGTCATTATTCATAATTACCTTTAACAATTATATTTATCCTCTAAATTGATAAATGACAGGTAAAAAGACCCCCAACCAGGAGGCCCCCAACAGCTAAATGAAGTAAACAAATGTAAAATATTTAAATTTTTAAAGGATATCTCTATGTGGTTATAATTTATCAGATAGTATATAATTAAATCAACAAGTTCAATAATTCACTTAGACACAGTTAGGATTATATTCAGTACAAGGGTGGTAGCTACGACAAATCTAATTACAAAACTAGATTGTAACTTTACATGAATGAAAAATGCACATATTTTTGAAAAACAATGTTCATGGCTTTAAGCATCTAAGTGAAATTAAAGAGGTTATAAACATACTTTTCAATCTTCAGATTGCATGGATTTCTATAGCATTCTTTAGGGTCCATTAAAAGGGCCCTTTCCAAATGAAAACTATTTCAAAATCATGCAAAATTCCCACATTACTAACTTAACTGCCTAAATTTGATTCCCATTTGACTAGATATTGCACAAAATCTTCACAAAATGGCCCAAAAAGGACCATTCCCAAAATACCAAGAAAAAATCCTAGATTGATTAACTGAAGATTAACTTCCAATAGCAATTAACATATTTCATCCACAAGTTCGTGATGACGACCATACAACTTCAGTAATAATGACTTCAATTTTGTAGCAACACAACCCTGTTCCAGAAGCCTAATTTTAAGAAGTCTAGTGCTATACAATAAGTTACAGCAAGCTCAGGCATAACGTAGAAGTTCTGGTTAAAATCTCCATACACAGGTGCTGAAGGGATGTTGCCACAGATGAAAGGAAAGTTGACGATTCTGAATGAATAGTCATCATGTTTGTTGTAAAGTTTAGTTGATAGTTTTCCTTTACCATTGGTCTCTAAATGTAGGTCAAGATATGAGGCTGACTTCACAGTGTCTGTAGTATCCTTTATCTCAAGTTCTTTGGGGTAGATATGATGTATAAAATACCCAAAATTAGGATTGTTTAAAGATAATACATCATTTATATAGTGGAAACTGAGAATAAAGGACCTAACTAATGATATATTCTTTTTTTCAAATCAGATCAGCTATTAAGTCAGCCTCATAATAGAAAAGGAATAGGTCAGCAAGTAGAGGAGAAGAATTTGTTCCTATTGGATTGCTGATCATTTGTTGAAAAATGCTGGACAAATGTGTTGTCAATAAAAAAATTCCAGCATTTTGAAAACATCTTCTGTATATTTGGAAGATGACTTGGAGTTATTTAATTATATAATTTTTTAAGTCTGGATTTTAACTGAGTATGGGGAATAGACGTATACAGTGTTGAAAAACCATAAGTTTTAATGTTATTATATACTGGTAATAATCTCAAGAGGATCTTTTGAATTTTTCAGAATCCATATTACCACTACGGGAGTAAAAAGTGTTGTGGTAGGACTGGAGACCCTCTTTGACAGCTGTGAGTATCAGAGTTAAAAAATTTGAAAGAGGTTTGGTGGTATATTTTGCAGATCAATCTATGTAACGTTGTTTATATGGATTCTTGTGGAGTTTAGGAATCCAGTACATAGACGGTAAATCCCAAACATCGTCTTTGGTAGAGAGACCAAAAGAGGATAGCACAGATTTATGGAAAGCAATAATGACATATTTGATACAAAAGAGTGGAGAGAGAATTTCGTACATTTTTATCATGCACAAATCTTAAGACAATGTTTAAAGCTAAAAAGGATAATTGGGAATTTCACTGCTGAAATCCGGGGAATTTTTGCACAATTCTCCTAAGGAATAGAACTGAAATTCACACCCAAAATTATGAGAGGAAAACCACTGCTACACAGCTAAAAGGTATTAATGCTTCAAATATGCTTATTCCGTTTTTATCAGTGTAACAATATTGCCTGTCTGATTCTTGTGGATCTTTACTTCAAATTGGAAAATAAGGTGAGTTCCAGTCAATATAAAGTTGCATAAGTTTATACCTAGTTTCTTTTTGTAGAGACATAAAATATCATTGGATAAAGGAGATTTATAACTACTTTGCAATGCTAATTTAAAAAAAATTCTCTTTAAAAAAAGGAAGACAGTAAAATATATAAATTTGATGATGTGAGTTTCTTTAACAGTTTGAAGCAATCATGACTATGAAAAAAGTAAGAGTATGATATCTACATTTTCTTCAGTAAAAACTTAAGTCAAAGGGAGGTAAGACAACCAACCGCCTTTAGTCTCAGTCTTACAGAATAATATAAAATGTAGGACTTATTACTGATGCACAGAGTAATCTTCTTATATAAGCAGGTATTTAAATCATACATTCATGAAATTTTCTATTTAAAAAAATTATGTGAACAAAGTTACTCCTAAAACTAAATTATTTACATGTACATTATACATTTACACCAACTGGATATTAATTGCATATGTTTTTATAATACTGGTGCTGGTTTCAAGTGGATATGTATTAAGAAAAGAAGTCAGAGGTTTTTGCCATATGTGTTCATTCAAAGTTAAACAACTTTTGGAAATGGGAGGTAACACTATATTCAGTGATAAAACAACTACAAAATCAAAAATGATAAATTTTACCAACTGCAAAAGACTGCATCATGCTACACATGCACATCCTGCTCATATGAATGTTTATAGTACTAGAATTCTGAATAAAAACAAGAGGCTCTTGGTGAGTCTGAATTGCTCACCTGGCAAACCATACCCTATTAACTAAGGAAGAACAGATATCATGCTTTGTTACCATGTTTGACAAAAAATTGCTGAAAAGGGCATATATTGATGAATACTGATATTTAAACTGAGTATCTAAGGCACTGTAATATTATCTAAATGCCTTCAAAATGTTTAAGAACCTCTGGAAAAAAATTTGGCAGAAATCCCCCTATGCCCTGTTATTCCAACAGGTCTGAGAGGATATTAGCTCGGTAAACATTTACAGAAAAAGAACAATGAATTTAAATCATGGCTTTACTATACTAAATCATCACCATTCAACTCAGGAGACCTTTGTTTACTATATAAATCAAATATCATTGAAATCAATTAGCAGGAAAATAAATGGCTACCCAGAACAAATTTTGTCATCACCTTTCCATGTTTCTAATGAAACTAAAAATAATTGGAATCCGAGTAACTAGTGAAAATGATTGCAAAATGGCAGCCATTTTGAAAATGGGCGCCTAAAAGAATAGTTTAATACTGCCAGTCAATTCAAAATATTAAGTTTATCTTCTGAGCAGCTTTCACCTTCACTATTCTTTTATAGTTGATGGAAAAATAGCAAAAAAAACATTTTGACCCCATGCTCTATTTTAGTACGGACTGCCATAATTTTTGCCCGATGATAAATTTTTAATGATCAGTTTGTGCAGAATAACCAAAAAAACAATTATGCCAACTTTCATTAAATTTTGTTGCAGTTGGTTTCAAAGGAGATTTTCAATGTTGTACACATGAAAAAATGACCAAAAAAATCTGTTTCAGGGGCCATAACTTCTACATAAAGCCACAAAACATTTTAAAATTTTCTACATGCCAGTAGATCTGTCTTCTGATGGTGAACAAAAGTATCCTTTATCAGAATTATGCTTAATTCAACAGTTTTTGAATTATTTGTAAAAAACGTATTTTGACCCCTATATTTAGTAACAGTTGCCATGCTTTTTTACAGACCAAAAATCCAAACATTCATTTTGTGCAAGATACCCTAAAAAATAATCATACCTACTTTCATTGAATTCTGTGTATTACTTTCTTAGGAGAAGATTTTTGAAAGTAATAACAGCAAAGACAGCACAAAATGTCAAAAAAGGGCAATTACTTCAACTGGGTCAACAAATTTTCACCAAAATTTGACCAGATAGATCTCATCATGCAGCACCATTTTTCCCATTTTTCCTGTTAAACCTAACAGTTTTGGAGATATATGCAAAAAAGAGGATCCCAGGAGCCTGAAGCGCTAACCTGCGTAATTTTTATGCCTTTCAAGGGCAACAACTGTAACAAGGAGTTGTCTAACAATTTTGACTCAAAGAAGACTTTGGTACTTTGGTAGGACTTCTCATCAGGATCATTTCATCAATTGAAAGTTTCTTTTTATCTATTCTAGTTTTCAAGATATTGGCTAAAAACTGTAAAAATACACACTATTATTCACCTTTCAAGCGCAATAACTCTAACAAGGAGTCATTTGACAACTTCTGTGTAACCTCTGTTCTATTTTTAGTAACCGCGACCATGTTTTTCCACTGATCATAAATCCCCATGTTATTTCTATGCAGAACACCCTAAGGAACATTCATACCAAATTTGTTACTGTTTAGTAAAGAAATTTCTGAGGAAAAGATTTTAGAAAGAAATAACACTAAAAATAGAGAAAAAAACATAGGAAAATGGCAACATAGCTTAACAGATTAAAATAAAAATTTGACCAGAAGTAGATCTTATGCTGTATACTTTTACCCAATGTCAGAATTTGGCTAAATGGTTTTGGAGGTATAAAAACTTCTGTCTGACCCCTATGTTCTATTTTTAGTAACAGCAGCTACTAAAAATAGAACATAGGAATGAATCAAAAATCCCAAAATCAGTTCCATGCAAAACATTCTACAGAACATTCATAACAAGTGTGGTTCTGATTGGTCTAGTAGTGTCTGAGGAAAAGTTTTTTGAAAGAAATAACATTTAAAATAGGGAAAAAAAAACATTGAAAAGGGGCAATAACTCCAACATCAGACCTGGCGAAACCATTTTTCAACCTGTTGGACATATGATTCGTGCATGTCTAATAAAAAAAATGTACCGAACATCTGGTCTGTAAATCGCGCAAATTTTACTGGACCAGCAGCTAATAGTACTGGTCATGTCTGACGGTCCAACGAATTTCGCCATGACTGCAACATGGCTAAACAGATTAAAACGATAATTGGACCAGAGATACATGTAGATCTCATTGTACTGAAATTTTCATCTAGTCAAAATTTGGCTAACCTAACAGCTTTTGAGATATGTGTGAAAAACTTCTCCAATTTTAGTAACAGCAGCCATGATTTTCAACAAATCAAAAATTTGGCCAGGTGAGCTCAAAAAGGGCAATAATTCCAACACATCAAAACAATTAATTTACATGAAAATTTCATATCAGATACACATGTAGATCTCATCATGCTGAACACTTTAACCCTGTCAGAATTTTGCTGAACCTTACGGTTTTTTGAGATATTTGTAAAAAGAACAACTGTTTCATACCCAAACTCTATTTTTAGTAATGACATAACTATGAATTATCATTTGTCGAATTAATGACATCCTGGAAATGGAAGCCAGATCATGGTAATTTAAATTTCAAACTCCATCCCCATGATCCCAAATATTGAAGCAGACTTTTTTCTGATACTAATTAATCTTACTGAAATCATCTGTTATTGAGTTTACTAATAAATAATATCATGCCCCTTATGTTAATTCAACTTAGTCCCCCTCTGCAACATATACCTGACAAGAAAGCGTGAGATCCCAATCCTGTCTATATATCAATGAAAACATGCAGTCATGGCATTTTAATATGGAAAATATGTCAATATAAAACTTCCCATACTGAGGTCTGAATTCCTGACTGAAATCAAAATATCCCAATGTAAGTTAATCACATAAACATGTACAATGTACATGTATGAGAATTTATTCATGTTTTGACATAGGGAATTACTTTGAGCTTTGGAAATTCCTCCATGAAACAAATTCAATCAAATTTGATTGTGATGTCACTGGACAGGATAATAGGCATCAATAGCCACTCGCACTATCCATGTTACTGATGGAAGCAGTCAACTGATTAGGTATTGCTTAATCCAAAGCATGAGCCTAAGGAAACATCCACAAACATGTTCACTTTGCAGCTAAATCACATCGAAGAGAGTCATGATACCATATGATAAGGCAGGTGTATGCTGTGAAAAACTAATTCGACCAATTACTGCAACAAATAATAACCCTTTGGCTTTGTAACATTTCTGAGTAACAAGAAATTGAAATGAATTGAACAGTTAAAGTGATTGAACCACATAGTTGGTCAATTACCACCAAACCATTCATAGTCAACTGTAACATAATTCAATTGAGATACACTTCCCTTAAGTTTTTTATGCTTTAAATTTAATAGAACAAAGAGAATGACAATATTTTGTACCTGATTTCAAAATTCCAGATCCAACATCTACTGATAATTATTTCACAACACATCCGGGAACCAGAACTTTTAACTAAGGTTATCTCTCTTATCCCATGAAAGTCTTGTATTTTTGTTTAAACTGTCCGTGTCTGATGATGGTGGAATTAGTTGGATGTAAAATTATACAAGCAACACGAGGCTTGTAAATATAAATGTTTTCCTTTCTGATAAATAAAAAATCCAAACGTGTTACAGATAGTGTTTTTATTTCCAATAGTTTTAAACATTTAAACAGGTATTCCCTATGGATAAGAATAAAAATGTTTTAATTTTCACTTGTAAATTTTATTCCTTTTCATTTCTTTAGTACTGCATCAAGGATTTTTTTAGTAGACCATTGGCTGTATAATCTATTCTAAAAGCGATTTTTTTCAATCTTCATAAACCAAAGAAGGATTTTGTTTTTAACTAAAAAAAACTTTTAATTTATTTCCAACAGAATGGTAACATTAGGGATATGTTGAAAAAACACTTTAAATTTTAAGTTTATAACACAGGTCAGCACATTCATAAAAACAGGAACTTTATATTACTAATAGTATTATATGATCCCTGATATAAACAAGTATTATTTTTTATCAATTTACATCAAAGACAGGAATTGATGTAGCTGTCACCATAGTCTATAGATTTGTAAAGCCTATGAGCATCCTCATGGTCTCAGTATCGTATTAATTTTCCCATAGACTTCTATCGTGAAGTGCATATTTTTAGGATTTTTTTAAAAATATGTAAATTGATTCAATAAAACTTTCACTTATGTAGCATTTCTAAGGACATGTGAAAAAATAATTTACCGCAAAGAAAATAGGGTGAGTCCACGAAGATCGGACAGAAAAGTAGTCTCGAACTATAAATAGCCATTTTCCCTACTTTCACTTTCGTTTTGCACTCACCAAACCAACCTTTTCAGTGGAACATTTTTATGATATTATGTTAGATTTTCTTTTAAAAAAGTTCTTCATCTTACAGTGTGATGTTTGCTCTATTTTATAAGTCATTGTTCATATCTTTTGACAAAATGTTAGTTTGTAGAGAGGCAAAAAGAAAATGCACTATATTTTTATAGCATCCATGTTTTGATGTACACCTGCTCAGGGATATGCAATACGACACTGGTACCTCATCTTTCTCTCTCAAGTTACACCGCCGCAGGAAAAAAGTTCCATTGACATGTATACGTACCCCGCCAAGGTTCAGATGCAAACACTTAGGTCCCCTTTAAGGTTATTTCTAAAATATCTAGTTTGATCCCATGTTATTTACGCCAATATTCAAAACCAATAAACAACTCAGTTTACTCCGAATTAACAACGATCCAATCAGAATTAGTTTACCTCTCACCTAAAACTGTATCTGTTGTTCATTTCTATGCATTTACCTGGATCAGGTAGTGTTATAACAAGTCCCTGCCTGGATAACCCAGTTGCTTACTTTATAAGGTTTAACGGTTGGTCAGAAATCTTTCGATTTGGGACCGCACGCACATCGGTCAAGGAAATAATTATCGATCGGAGCATTTTTGTTTGTATATGTATTTCTTTTATCTAAATACAAAATGTCCCACTCTATTTCACCAGATGTACATCATTTATGCTGTGATTGATAGATCTACGTGTTCTCGAGTTACTTTAAGGGAGAGACGAGATGCCAGTCAGATCAGGGACTTTATATTAGCATTATATAGTCCTTGGTCAGATCAAACACAAAACATAACAGCACCAACAATTATGCAGCAGCTCTTAGCATATTTTTTTGCCCAACATACACGATCTGATTTGTGCCAAGTCATGGAGAGTAGCGTAATTAAAGATTTACTTTTTGCTTGGATTGAATTTTTGCGGAGGACGTAGTGATTATCGGGAGTGCATGAAAGTTTTTACCTTGTTCTGACTGTTTCTGGGAATAAGGCTTTTGCAAACCAGTCAAGTAAGACGAGTTTCTCTTGTTATACCATAGTTTCACAAATATTTCCCGACGAGTCAAGACTCATAGGATAGTTCTACTTTGGGTGATAAAGTATGACCATTTTGATAAGAAAATTAATATTTTTTTTTCTTTTTTGATTTGAGCGAAGCTCATATTTGTTACATGAAGCGTCGTCATTTGGTGTCCTCATCGTTTGGACCATTCAAAAAGCTGCTCCTGCTGCCCAGGACACAGGTATATAATGATTTGATCCTTCTAGCCCATCCCAACTCAAAAAAATAGCAATGTTCATTTGAGTTATTTTAAGAACTGAAATAAATACCTAGCTGTGGTTGGAGCATACGTATATGTTTCTTTTCTCTGTTGTACCTGACTTCCCACAATTTCACACAATATTGTACTATGTGGTAAATCTTTGTTATCTGCTCACAAAGTAAGTTCAATGTAATGTGTAGCTGCGAAATCGTAGCTCTTGATCTTTTTTTTGGGGGGGGGGGGATTTTGCGATCTAACGTTAAAAAAGTACAAAAAAATAGTTAGAGCTACGTTTCACAGCTATGTAATGTGATGCTACGATTTTACGATTTTAATATATGTAATGTATCATGCCCTCACGTTACCCCTCTCCCTTTACACTACGCCCACGGAACGTAGTGTGTGTATAATGGGGGGTACGTTATCTTATCTAGCCCCATGGATCCATTCATGTGGATAATGAAAGTGTATCAACATTTTATTACAAACATAACTTCATGCATTCATATTTGAATCAAGACATTGCTTATTAATTACGGGTACTGCCACTAATAGCGAGTTTGTCAAAGCTAACGTGCCCCTTTATACAGGCGTTTCATCATCCCGTACATGCCCGAATCGCTCATTTACCGCATCAACCAATAAACATCTGACTGTTCACGGAACTCATTTTCTTGTAAATAGGTAACAAGTTTGTTTCCCATATACCCAAAGTCATACAGGTTTTCCTGGGACCATCGAATATTATATATAGCTTGACAACATCTTCAGCCCATTGGACACTTAAGTATTACATGAGGTGATGGCAATAGCTCACATGGCCTTGGACCGACTCAGCTAAAAAGCGGGAGAGACAGCAGGTGCTCCGTATCATATTGCAAGTGAGTATAATTTGGTAATAGTCCTGCAACAATAATGCTGCTACCAGACACGATTCACAAAGGGGTCCCGTCAAAACAATTCACACGAAGTCAATATCATTTAATTCAACAAAGAATCTTGACGCAAAAAGGAAATAATACGAAAATGGTGGAGAATTATCCCAAATTAACAAATTAAATTATGGTAACAAAAATCGCCATAATATATGGGACATTGCCAACTGTAAATTCAAACATGGTATTTGATCTTGAACTTGATAAATATAGCAACAAACCACGCGACGAATTAGCATGCAGTTTTAATGATACACACTTTTTACATTGTTTTTTTTTTCTTTTTTTTTCTAGGAAAATGGGCTCGATGGGCATTCGAACGACAGTGATCAAATTGTGGTTCCCTTGGTACAACTTTAGACACTAAAGTGTGAATCATCAAAATAGGAGGTCCAAGTCAGAGACGTAAAAACTCAAGTGCATAACCATTTGAAACGTGAAAAACATGAAAGAGAGATTATCTATGCATGCATACTGTAGAAAACAAAATATAATTAAAATTGCATATAATTATGATTAGGAAATCGTAACAGTACATAAAAAAACTAAAGTACTTGCACAAAAACCGGTTCAGTGACATCAAGTGCTCTGGAAGAGTAAGTATTTCCTTCTCATCGGTCCGCCAGGAGCCCCGTCAAATCAAAAAAATGTTAAATGTTTGGAAATTTAAGTCTATATCGGTATTTGAAGCAGGTTAACATGCAGTTCCGACTATTTAACATCGAGATGATTTTGTCGAAACGAAAAACACAAATACCTTCGCAAAACGATCTAACAAACGAACAAAAACAAAAACAAAAACAAAACAAACAAAAAAAAACAAATTTGGAAGAAAGAATTCAAGGCACTCAGTTGTCTTTAAATGGCATCAGTTATTCCTTAAGCAAACACGAAAATTACAAATAGTGAAAGAAAACGGAAGTTAAACCCTGCCGTATGTTGTTAAATGTGTAGTAATGGTCATATCATATGACTCATTTACACAGCGTTAGTCGGAACTCAACCTTTGCAATGACTGGGATGGAAAATCTCAACCCAGTTGACAAATATTTGGGACCAGTCCCATTTTTTTCTGGATCACCTCCGAGACCAATCGTTCATATTTTTGGTAGATGTAGAAATTTTCAGTTGACACTAAACTAATTTTCTTGAGCAAAAAAAAAGACACAATAGTATAGATAATTCTTAGAAAAATGTATCGTGACAAAAATGTTCGATTTTGAGTAACTTCTGCTATATGGATAAAATCATAAAAACGCAAACCGAAAGACTAACCGACACAACGAACTTTAACACACACACACAAGAAAATACGCGACAATATTAGACAAACTAATCAAAACTAGCTCTTGTAATTTGTCCACTACGTTCCCGCATCAAAAATTTAAGACGCAACCAAGGCTCTTCATATTGACCAGTGTAGACCGAATGCAACGAAGCGTTTTCTAGTCCTGACAGTCGGACATGAGATGGGGAGATACCACCCTCCCACCCCGACAAGCGAAGAATCACATTTCGTTATTGTACATGTGAATTCGTGGCAAAACCATGATGACTTGCAAACTTGAAGACCAGCTGAGACTCAGCTGATTGTGATGGCATTTATAAATAGTAACAACGAATATGGTAATGTCGTTAGAGTTGTCTACATTCCAGACATAATATTCTCGAAGCTGTCATAACAAGAAATTATCGCAAGTTGTGGGAAATTTTAGGTCTTTTGAATAACTATCGAATTATAATATGATTATGTACAGTGTATTGAACATTTCTGCATAATTTAATTTTAAAATCACACGGAAATATTTTCGTTTTTACGTAAAACATGTTTTGAATTAAACAAATTCTCCCAACTTTATTTTGGACTGCTGCCAAACAGCTGTTGATTTGTTTCGCGCGTCTTGCCAACCATATAGTAAACAGGCTTGGGAATTTTAAAATAATGCGCGACTAAAAATAGTTCTTCATGTTTCATGTGATTTCTCTTATTTATTACTATTAAACAGTTGGGCATTGTTATTCAATCTTTGATCTTTCTAAAGTGATTAATTAAGAGGTACATTTGAGAATGGTAGCATCAGAAAACAAATATTATGTCTTGTCGACTCGCACCTTGAATCGACCTACAGCTGTTTCCCGCCAATTATTACTCATTCTTCTTCTACAAGGCGACCCGAGCGTGAACTGTCGGTGTACTATCTAATTAATTTGGAATTTTACTTAAAAACAAAATTGGAATTGTATAGTTTGTGGAATATTATGTCCGTATACTCTAGGAATAGTGAGCGACGAAAAGTAATGCCGAGTTACACTGAATATTGTACGGAAAACAAGGAATATTCCCAATGTTATGGAAGGTGAGTTGTACACACGCTTGCTAAATATAAACATTGGCGTAGACATGAGTAGGTCGAGCTTGTTTCGTGAATTTTGACTTCATCACAGCTGTTCAATTATTGAAAACATTAACATATGATGACAATAATATTATATTTTCGAATCGTTATTATTGCTATGAAAAACTTCGTGTTGCTTTTGTGTTTTAGTTGAAAATGTTCATTGTCTGTGACCGGCAGGTCACATGGCTTGTTTAGACAACAAAGGGCAAATAACTCCTATCGTACCATGCCGCGTGTTCATAAATTGATCATTGAACATCTCTAACTTAATTTTACCTTTAAACAAAGTTGAAAATAATTTAGATTAGCAATGTACCATTAGAAGTTTTATTTTACATCATCATTTATAGATATAATTTGTTCACCCATATGTCGTCAGACCACTTGATAGTTCGCCCTCGTTCATGTTTGAAGTCAGCTGATCAAAGTTTAAATTTGTTTTAGAAAGTGACAATTAAGATGATTTATTACTAGAAATATTGATTAAGTTTTTTTTTTGAACTGTTGTTCTAATATTCTTCAATGTATTAATGTCGTTTTAAGGACTATAAGGAAAATTGTTAATGTACTTCCCATATTTGTATTCTGTAAAATTTGGGTATTTAAAGATTTGTCTTAGATAAGATGTTTGCCACAGGAATTCTTATTAACATATTGGAAACAATTTAGATTTGAAATCTTTCACTTCTGATAGTCTCTTGGCAATTGCATGTTCAAATCTGACCGAGTTGCAGTTTCATAAATTATCAATTATCATTACTATGACATAATAATACAACATGTACTCGAGAGAAGGAAATGGGAAGGGCTAATGTACACATACATACATCTCTACATTTTGACATGTTTTAGGAAGCTTTACCAGAAATTATATGAAAGGACATGATACGTAGCCTTTTCAATCTCTAAATTTTGAAATAAAATTTAGTCACATTTAGGTACCATTATTGTATGAAAGACTTGTACGTAGTTGATATGTCAAGTTCCCGGAAAGATTTAAATGTGAATTGACTTATAGATGCTTTTAAGGGTTGTATAAACGGCCTGGAAATTCAAACCCTGTCATTAAATATTTGAATTCTCTGTTTCTATTCACAATCAATGTACAGAACATTTTACCTGTAAAAAAACAACTGAAAGCAGTAATATCAGTTTGATATTGATTTGTCTTTTCAGTCCTGATGGTCATCTCGAATCTGAGAAAAAAGTACGAAGAGAGATTGCAAACAGCAATGAAAGACGTAGAATGCAGAGTATTAATGCTGGTTTTCAGTCTTTGAAAACCCTGATCCCTCATGATGGAGAGAAACTGAGCAAGGTACATGTATATACATTATAGTACTACATTGTAGTGTACATTTGTAAATATTGAATCATGGATTCACTGACATTTTTTTGCATGGTACATATGTACATGTTTGTACAGTTGTACAAGATAATGTGCACGAACACTTGTATGACCCAAGTTCTTCATTTTCAGTATTTGTACTGAACATCATATTAAATACATAAAAATGTAAATAAACATGTACATGTAATCTGATATATATTTTCACAATCAAAAAATAAACAGCAAAGAGTTGGTGTCTTAAAAAATTTTTACCAAGAAATGTATATTTTGTACTTTAAGATTACTATGCATAGTACAATAAAAATTCTAAAAAGAAATTGGGTCAGTAAAAATTCTGAGCGACTGGTCTAAGTTCCATGGTGCTGGTCGAAAAAATATTATTTGTAGGGGTAGAAAATGGGAAAAGGAACTAAGAAATAATGCAAATTGCAAAGAAAATTCAAGCAAAGGCAAGTGTTTTGAAGATTTGTTTGTACTTCCATCTCCTTGTCTTTTTAGTAAGGTCCAGCCCTCTTTCAGGCCTCCCTTTTCCATGGCCATGCTTAAGTGTGACCTTTAATTCAATTTGTTAATGTTGCTGCTATTTCTCAAATGTTTTTCTATTATCCAAGCAAGAAGGCCATTATACATGTACATATTTGTCCACCCTTTGTCAGACAATGTGGGTCTAATCATATTTTTAGTATAACAATGTATATGCATGTTGTGGTCTGTCAAGCTGTGGCATATTAACTATTGTCTAAATTATCAACAAGTGTACATGTATATTGGTCAACAGAAGATGTCGGAAGTTACAAAAAGCATAAGTAATAAATAAATGAGATGATGTGTATGTTTTTTAGGACATGTGTGGGGTTTCCCAAACATTAGGGGTGAGGGCACCGGAACTTCGTGTCTTTTGGCAACTGCTTGTCGCCCTAATACTATACAAAACTGGTTGCATTTGGCAAGCGTGCGACTGGTCAATTCAGGCACTGAATAACTGGCTTCCAACTAAGTTCTTAAAGGTTTTACATAGAAATTTATGTAGTCAAATTTATCTTTGTTTAAATACTTGTGATGTGCATCTGTTTTAAGTTGGTACATTTTTAATTTATGAATTCGCAAGTTCATATAGAATACTGTATTCACTATTGTATCATATTGTTGGATTTTATATATATATTTCACAAATTGTATCATATAATTATATAATATTAATAAGTTGTCATTTCTGGTTGGTTGTATTAGTCTGACACTGTACTTCATCTTTCATAGTAAAACTTTCTTATGATTTTCATTTGTATTTTTGTGGGAATATTTTGTAAAAATCAATTTATTGGTTGAAATTTTATACACTGGCATTGTTCTGTCACTTCAGTAGTTTTTGGAGTTTGTTCAATATCAGCTGATTAGTATTGTTAGCCCTGAATTTTGCTGCTGGCAGTCTGCCAGGAAGTTGCATCTGTTGCCAATGAGCCTTGATCGGTGCATAACAATAACACTGATGGTATGATCAAACTTGTCTGCAATAGATTGGCTAGCCTACAGAATAATATCGATCTTGATTCCCTGTATTTATAGGATTTTGCTTGCACTATTTGGTCTGTTTTGTTAGGCGTCGTTTATTTGACCTCAAATAAAATACCATTGATTAAGTTTATATCAGGTCACATGACTAGACGATTAAGACACTCCCCAAATACCACAGGTAAAAGCTTTACTTAGGTAAATTTATCTGTTGTCAGCATTTATATACTACAATATGTTTTGCATTGCAATTTGAACTAAACCAAGTTTGATGTGGACAGAATGTTGAGTAAATGGCAGACATTTATTGACTGATTAAAAGATTTAACTGTTGATCATGGTATAAAAAATCAATAAGAAAAAGGCCTTCATGGGTCAATAAAAAAAAGGTATTTCAAACATTAATCAGCTGATTCAGTAGGTCAGTTATAAATGTTATTAGGTGTGCTCAGGTAACATAGGAAAAAATACCTGACATTTTTGTGGCATTCAAATGCTCTATGCTCTGCTAAACCAAGCATGACTGGTGTGGAACATTTCAGCTTTGAAAAACTTGGCAGTGTTTTTTATGAATGAAAAATAGTTTTCAGGGTTTGAAATAAACAGATGCTAAAATCTTAATGCACCTTGAAAATTAAGGAGAAGGGCAAAATTCTGCGTCTTGATCTTAAACATTTTGTACATACAGATCAGTAATGTTTTAGTACACAGTTTAAACTATTTCAATCTGTTTCCTGGTCATTGTGGTAACTAGTTGCGCTTTAATAGAATTTTCTGGACTTTTTCTACCGCCAAACAATTCAGTGCTCCAGGACTCATGGATACACATTGTGATAGGGGACATGCCACAGGTTATGCCAGTTTAAGATAGATAATGATTTTGAACTATTTTAAGCAAGCTAATACAAATAGAGAGGAGGACATTAAAAGCCACACACTTTGAAAAAAAAATTATTGAATTTTAGTGATATCTTTGGTTTTGAAAAGTTGAGCTTGCGAAAAAAAATGTCACAACCAAAAAATGCGTGTGAGTAAAAATTTTCATTTCTACACCTGGTTTTTATTTCAACCCTTTCACACTTTTTTTTTTTACACATTCAACAATCTAGTGTTTTCAAAATACATGTACATTTGTACATGTATGTTATGGAATAAACATTGCATATTGTACATGTACATTTACAAATGTACTTGCAAATCACTAAGTGGTAAGTTACATTGTAGCTTTAAGAGAGTGGCTTCATGAGCATTCACATGTACTGAATTTGTGCATGTTTAAACAGAATCATATGCAAATGTAAACAAAATTGACCTAAGGTGACCTTAGTTGAACTTGGAGGTTTCTAGTTTCTGATTCATATCTCCACATGTTTACAAGTCAATGAGAAATGTGTCTGACAGATGGTTTACTTTGTTATTCTTGTCAACCTGCTTTTATTAATTGATTTTTACTAGTGAAGATTATATCTAAATTGTTCTGCATACTTGAGATGCTGAAGAGATTAGGAAAAGTCTTTAGATGTCTAGGTACATGTACAAAAATGTGCACATGTAAGAGAGGATTGTCTGCATCTCAGAAGTCTTTGTGGCAATTGCCCTATATTCATGGGACTTTTTTTTTTGTTCATAAATTTGGAATGTGATTCATATGTTTTTAAGTCATTTTACTTTGGACTGAAACTGTATACATATCTTGTACAGTTGTTTGTATGTACAGAAAGTGAACAATGTAAACACTTTGGTTTGAATATTGGTCAAGTGCTTCAGGAAACCGACATCATATCAAATTGATATGCTGTACATTTGTACATTGTATACATATTCATTAGCTGCTTTCCACTTCACATGTACATTTTTGATTTACCTGAGAAATTAACATAGCGGAATGATTAATTTTGAGAAGATTTAATACCCCATTCAACAAAATGGGTGTTATATTGGAATCATCTTGTCCCTCTGCCTAATTTTTGGCAATTATCTTCGCTCCCATTTGATAGATTCGTTTCAAATTTGGTATGTTCATTTATAGAGATTGGAGCATATTGTAAGCAATTCAGGATGCTGTCGGATATCAACTTCCTGTACGAGTGGGGGTATCCCTAGTAAGGCCTAAAAATGTGTTTCCGGTAACACCCTTTTCAAAATTAGGGTAGGTAGGTAGTTTTTTATGGGGGTGGGTAGATGTAGATCGTCAATACGGATAAGCCCTAGTGGCCTTAAGTGAATCAAGGTTAATCAAAGAACTATGATCAGTAGGTTTTTAGCCTCCAAGTGCTGATATTTCATGATTTTTATTGCGAATACTGCACTCACACTGGCATTCACCATAGTGTTCTTACTGTGTTAATGGGTCTTCACACCAGAGAGCGATTTAAAAACAATAAAATGCTAATCTGTGACAGAAACACCGAAATTCCTTTTTTTTTTTCCTGACACCATAAAAAAGTTGGGGTCAGGTGGGTTACTGGAAACACATTTTTTTTAGGCCTAAGACAATGCATGCAATTTCATATTTCATTACATGTACGGTACATTTTTTTTTTACTTGCATGTAGTTAACTTACATTTCATCTACTCATCAATTTTCAGGCTGCCATTCTACAGCACACAGCAGATTTTATTCAGAATCTTAAAAGAGAAAAGGATCGACTTGAATCTGAGAACTCTCATCTGCAAAGAATGCTAGAGGTCTATAATGATTCTCCACCTCGGAAACGTTGGAAGAGGGATACAGGTATTATGTCAGGTTGGAAACTTTACATGTACTTGTTGCAGTTTTAAATTGAGGTCTTTCAGTGTACATAAAGTGTTCGTCATATGTTTCATTGAACTTTGAAATATTACAGACTGGTAATAATGAACTGAAAACAAGTGGATGTATATACATTAGTATGTAACCTATGACTATAAATGGAAATTTTTACAGGACATTCAGTCCTGTGGACAAGATAAATCCATCTGAACAAAGCAGTTTTCACAAGACCAAATATTTTCTGAATATTCCATAGCAAGTAAAACTTATTAACAGTTCATAATCAATTATAGTTTGTCTTATGTTATGCCCCGTAACAAACTGAAAGAGAAAATATCAAAAATACTGAAACTATTTTAATTTAGGCATTTGAAGATGTCTGGGAGAAAAGTGATATGATCTTCCTTTAATTGAGATCTTACAATACAAATGTACATTGAAAAAAAAACGTTTATATCAAAGACTGGGACAGTGACTAGACAGAAAACATTTTTACTCAAAACTGGATTACATGTACAAATACTTGCAAGCTTTACTAAGTGATATAAAATTGTATGTTATACCATGCAATCTGGCAATGAGCATTAATTTCACATTTCCCTGAATGAGATCAATTTAGACTAAAATAGGGTTGTAAATGCCAGCCAACACTACCATATAAATGACAACAATTGAATCCTAATAGGCTCATAAGCTTCCCATACTTCATATTAAGTTGTCAATATTGATTTCAGTTAATGTAGTTCAAAATGCATTGTGCAAGAGACTGCTAGACTGGATAGAGTTGGCATTTGAATTTGTAGTAACCATTAATGTGATCACTTTAATTGATTTCCATCATTTCTTGTCATAGGACTGTTTTTTTTTGGGGGGGGGACCTGAATTGCTGTAACATTGTTATGTACAAAAATTGTTTGAAGCAGAGTGAAATGTAATGCTATGCATAGTTTCCTAGGAATTTTGAAGATTCTAACTTTCCACAGGAAACATGAAAATTGGCTTTCCATTTACCAAAATCTTCTTTCTAAGCATAAAATGTCATAAAATTGTTTAACTTCGATTTTCCAAGGGGAAGTAGCATATGAAAAATAAAATTCCTGGACCCAAATTTCACTTGCCTCCGGTGATGGGAATCCAAGAACACTGTATGTATCGTCTTGGTTTACATCTCTGCCCACAACCAATTTAAAAAATGTATTCACAGTCTTCATAACTAACTTTCCAGTTTACAGGCCCAAAATACATGTTACAGAAATTTTGATATAGTGACTGTAATAGTTAATTTTACAGGCCCACCTCCATTTTGACAAGCTGTGGGTCTGGGACCACTGCTTAACCATGAAGTCTGTATTCGTAACCCTACTAATAATGTACAGTTATACAATACGTTATTTGGTTAGTTGATTATACCCTAGTCAACCAAGTTTTGGAGGTTTAGGAATTCCCCGTCTATCCATTCAAATGTTTACATTTATTGTAAGCCCATTGTAAGAATTTTTTACTTAATTTTAAAGGAAGGTTTGGCATCAGTTATAGATATGTATGAAGGAGTTTACTTACTGTCAGACTTAGAGGACTCTAAAGGGAGATAACCCAACATAACAATTTTACATGTTAAACTCTCCTTTAACCACTTTCTGCTTTTATATGAATGGTTTAAATATATGCAATGTAGGTACAGTGTACATGTACAACTATCAGCAAGTGTTAATGTCTGCTGTTTAATCAGCAAGTGTTAATGTCGGCTGTTGTTCTGTTTAGTCTGATTCAAGGTTCTCATTTTTCTAGATTGCAGGTTTTGAATTTTCCTGTTTTTTTTTCCAGAGTCTTCTGATGAGGGTATAGCTGCTGATTATGATGAACTTGCAATTGGTGATATCAAGAGAGAAATGGTCTCCATGAAATGCCAGCTCGAGAGAGAACGTCAACTTCGTATTGAGCTTGAAAGACAAATGTTCCCTAATCACATCAGAGACCTTACTACTCAAGTTCAGATTGTTCAGATGCAAAATGAAAAAATGGTAGGTACTAAAAACATACATTTTATGAAACTTCTGAGGTAAAAAGTAAAACCAATGAAATGTTAACTTATATTTAGTTAAGTCTAACCATTTGCAAGAATAACTGAACAGCTACTTGTTTATTTATACATATAAATACTAAAAACATTTCAAAAGACCCAAAAACTGAAACTTTGCAGATCAACAGTGTCAAATGCAGTGTTCACAATGAACCAGAGGTCAATGGCTGAATGTCCCTGGGCCTGTAAGAGATTTTACATTGTGCATGCATCTGTATTTGAAAGGCTTTAAAAATAAAATTTGGCTCTGTGGATCAAAAAGTACACTGTCAAGACAGCAACAAAAGGAAATGCAGTACATCTGTATGTAGATTCCATTAAGAAGTTTTGGCTCATACAAATACATACTGTAAACATATTAATTTTCACAATTTTGTCTGTTTTCGCGGTGGACTGAAAATTCCAAAAAAATGGTACTTGTTAAGTTATTTTTTAACAGTATGAAACACTTATTTTTAAATTGCAAAAGTTGATACCAACCAATATGTGCATTTGACAGAATCCTGAAAAATTAGTGACTGCAGAAATTAATTTGTCTACAGTAATATTTTAAAGTAATCGTTTCTGTATTTATGATGAGAATGATCCAATCTGCAATTTTCTACAAGTGCATGTATAGATATGTTATGATGATGGAAGTTTTTTTATGCAGGTATACATTGATAGTAGTCCAAGTGTTAAGACTGAACCCATTTGTGTTCCAACCATGGAAACAGTAGTTAAGACAACAGAGGAGAAGCCAATGATAATCTCTGATGAACGAGATGAACAGCAGTCTGTGTCTAGTAGAAACATTGCTACCATTCTAGAGGCTATCTCTCATCTAGAGGGAAACAATAACCGTACTGAACATTCCATTCCTCACAGCGAGGAGAGTGAAAAGGAAAGTAGTGTTACTAGTGACCAAGAAGACATTGTAAACTCAGACAGTGATTCACCATTAATTTACCGACCCCAACAGCATATAGACATCAAATACCACACTGAAGTGTTACATTCGCCACATATAGAACATCATATTTATAGACCTGGTGTTATAGTCCAGAAATCCTAGAATTCACCCATGTCACCATTGTTTTCATTTGTAAATATAATTTTTTGTTGCTAACTGCCATTTTGTATATTTTGATCATCAAAAGAAGTTTGCTCAATTTCATTTTCCTTTCTTTCATACTAAGAAGCTTGTGATTTATTATTTATTTCCTTTACAGCTTTAAATCATTGTGATTTTTACTTTCAGTAACAATCCTTTTCCTGATTCTATTTGATAAGACCTTTTGAATTAAACACATTGTAGAAAGGCTGCATAATTTGTATTTCATTACCCATTGTTGTCTATACAATTACAATTCATTTGAGATTATCTGTTACATTTTAAATGCTGTTGATATAACTTGTCTTCAATTACACATATGATTATCAGTTCCTCTTTGAAATTGTTCTGATTTTAAAAGGGTTTAAATCAAGTATTATTCTTTTTATAGTCGATACTTTTGGATGCATATGCCCAAACTAACATAAAATTGAAATATAAAAGAAATTCTATATCTTCTTGTATTTGTGCTTCAGGTTTCTTGAAGGCATTGAATGCATTTAGTTTTATGGCATAAGACTAAGGGTAACTTGTGTAAAAATTAAGCACAACATTATAATTTTGCTTCATTCATTCATTTCATTAAATTTATTGACATTCCAATTCCCTGGTGACTGCAAATATAAAGCATGGTATGCAAGCAGTTCCATGAATAAAAAGAAATTATCAAGAAATGTCAAGATCATTGCTTTAGTGTAATTTAGGTCACCAGTTACGATGAGTAAAAGCATGTACTGAAATGAGAGGTGATGTGAATTTAGACATAAAATATAGGTCATGACTAAAAGAAAGGAAATAGCTTCATTATAATATGAAACTATTCATAACAATGGTTGGCTGGTTTGTTGTGTGTTTTTCATGCTGTGTGCTATCTAATTGTATGCTTCTTGTTGCAGTAAAGTTTTATATCTGTATAAATCCAATTGACCTTTCCTTGTAATGTATTTAGAGTGCATTGATATTTACAATTCCTGTATACACTGTTTTTATGATTTTCACTAGTTTAATGTGGTTCTAAGATCACTGAATGCTTTCTGACATTTGCAACTTTTTTTTAAATGTTCTAATTTTCAACATGATTACATGGCTGTACACTTGCAATTTACATATTGCATGTAACAACAAATATCTAACTTTTAGACCATGATTAACATTCTAACTATATTCGTAACTGGATAGTAATCTAACCTATATTCAAGACTTCCATGAATGTATATCAAGGATACATGTACATGTATAATATGTGTCTTTCTACCAACCTAGGCTGTGGGAAAGTGATGTCCTACCATGCTTACATTGATTATAAATTCATGAAAACATTTGACATGTAATTTAATCCATTAAAATTGTAACAGGTGTTCAGGTTAAACCTTCAAAATCCTAATAAAATAGCACTTCCACAGGTAGTTTATACATTGATGTCTAAGCTACTTAGTTTCTCCCTGATGAAGTACATCAGTCAATTAACTTCACTGTATAATCGTTCATGTCTCGCTTGAGTGGTACTTGGTAGGAATACATGAATGAAAATAATACTCCATTGAGTCTATACTTGTTAATGAGTCTTTGAAATATGAACTAGATAATTTAATTTAGAAGTACATATGTAATTTGTGAAGCTTATGTTGCATATATATACATGTATGTGGATCTCCCCAGAGATAAGATTTTAAAGAAAACTATCACTTTCCACACTGACTTCTCTTTCTGGGTATTCAAACTGTTTAAATCCTTAAATTCAATGCATACATAATCCAATGGTTTTAAACTATCAAAGTTGAGCAAAGGGTAAAGCTACACTTGTACTTTTTATATGTGTAGTTTTTTTTGTGTAGAAGGTTAGAGAGCAACATTTTTTTTTAAGTTTGTACATTAATTTGTTAATTATCATATATTTTTCTCATTTTGTAGATATCTGTTTATTTATTATTTTTGATTAATGAATTTGTTTTGTTGTTATGTTTCAAGAATTCATGTTTACATGTACATGTAAAAACATTTTTTGTATAAAGCAGTTGTAATTACTTGAACAACTTGATAGGAATCTGAATTTATCCTCTATTCTTTGCATTTATGTGAGAATTCTAACATCTTCCCTGAATGAAATATCAAAAAATATACAGGTCAACTCACTATAACAGAATTTTTCATGGATATTATGTATCAGTCCAACATTAATGTCTCATCTCCCACTTTTATTTTAGTTAGCTATAAGTGTTTTAAACTTTTTTTCTCTCAAGCAATTCCTTGATTTGTCTTATAACCAAATTCACCTAAAAAGTGCAGGACTTGTAAGATTTCGGTTGATATACAACACAATATAACATACATAGTTTGTCAGATTGAAATAGAAAATAAATTCAGATAATACACCAAGTCTGTTAATAATTTGCTATTGGAGGCAGCAAGCAAATACAAGAGTGCTAATATTGTTTATCTTTGTCAGGGGTAAACATTAGGAAATACAAGCTGGTAGCCCAGGCCATATTTTTGTTTAATATTTTCTATATGTTCAGCTAAATTTTACCCAAAAGTTTGGTAGCCTAGCTCAAAATGGGCTACTGAGCAACTTCTAATTTTTATCCCTGTTTATGTATATCTAATATGTATTTTTTTTTTTAAACATTTGGTTTCTGTAGGTATGAACATTTTGGTATGTCAGTTCTTCCAATCACAATGTTTGTTAAGTACTTGTCATAGCTTTCTGTTAGAGTGATAACGTTTTCACCTAATTCCTTTCCTTGGAAAAGACATTATATTTTAAAAAATGTTCCATCATAAATTTATAGTGTAAAAAAAAATTGTTATATTTGCACAAGCAATCTTTGAAAACTGGTATTTGACGAAGTAAATTATAAATTTTATTGTGCATCAATTTTTATCAAGACACTTAAACCAATAGGAGGAAATTTGTGAAGCTGTACTTCCCATATTGAACAAGCAGATCTTAATAAGGCTAACTTGGTCATTTTCATCAACTTCCTCATGTGAAGGTCATGTAATTTCTTTTTGACAATAAGATTTTTTCTAGTACATTTAGAACAAGGAAGTAATAATGAGGAGGATCAGCTGCTGTTGTTAAAACATTACATGTACAGTATTGAAGTCTGAAACATTGTCTGTTAGATTTGTTTCTGTTTTCAAGTCACAAAATGTACTCTATTGTGGGTATGTTATAGACTATAGTTACCTATAAAGAAAATTTTCTTCTCAATCTCTTTTTTAGTCAATTCATTCTTTGTAACAGAAAGTATTCTATTTTCCATGTCTTATATAAGGTGTGTAACACTGCATGCTTTGATATCCATTGCTTCATAATTGGTGCACTAGAAAACAAAGGAAGTGCTCATCAGATTGGATGCTGGATAAAAAGGGGGGTTGCTAAATACAATGGGTAAAATACTTATATTCATCCCATGTTTTCTAGTGTAACTTTACACAATGTTGAGCAGCATTTTAAATATTTGTAATCTTTAACATAGTGATACAGATGTTACTTTGCCTTTTATCAGAGAGCTACATGTAGTTACTTGTTCTTTGCTTATAATTTGTAGGTTTAGAAAAAAATATCTTTGCTATAAGGTTATATTTGAAATTTCAATGCATTCCATGCCTAAAAACTCAAGGCTATGGAATGAGGGTCCTAAACATGTCTTTGGTTTAAAAATGTTCTCTGGTAAGAGGTGATAATTTCATTTGATGTCAGAAGCAAAGTTGTTTTTGTAGACCAATGAAAATATGTATCAAATAGTGCTATTGTCTTATTAGTTATGTGGTGTTTGTTCAACTTGATTTGAATGAAGATCACACTGTTTTATGTCTTCTGTGAGAATACTTGCAGTGGATGAATAAAAGGTGTTGAAGAAAATATCTAGTGCTGATTTTATACTTTTGCTTTGTGTCTTGACCTTGTCTGTGTTCTAAAGTTGTTCTGGTGCATGTGGACTAAGCACAATTATTGTCTTCAATGACAACAAGTAGTATTCCCATGACCCCTCCTAGGTAAATATACCACTTATCAAACTAGCTGTCTTTGGATAGTGTCCAGTCCTGTCCTTGAATTAATTAATACTTTTATCAATTCTTTATACAGTTAGCCTGGAGACTTTCTCTTCTGTCTGTCTGATTAGTCTATTATACTAATTAAAATTTAGCCAATCATGGACTGGGAGGTCAAGAAAGCAGTTAGGTAGTTAGACATGTTATTAACATGTATAAATAATGGGCGGTGGTAGGTATTCAAGGGTACAGAGGACACCCACGATGCTGAAGAATGTGCATGCTCAGATGTGAAGAAAATTCATTCATCCTTGTGCTCTGTAAATCTACATAACCCTGCTAATCACGCGAAAGGGGTGTAGAACGTTAATACTTCACTCCCAGAAGATAGGGTTGCTGAAATCTTCGGAAAGTGGTGTGCCCTTCAGAAAAATGGTTTACGCGGACCTCACTCCCTAAATAAATAAAATAAAAACGAAAATTTTATAAATGGCTGTAGGGATAAGAAATGTGAAAGAAATACGACGACTTATAGTGTGAAAAACAAGCTGATACATCTGTCACTATTGGAACATTCAAGAAAAGGCCGACAAAATAATCACACCGGCTTGTTGTGGACATATCTATTGACGTTAAGCAAGTATCTATTTTATTACTTGGTAATTATATCTCGTCTGGCACCAAGCCATCTTATTGATTATTGAACAAATATTGGTAAACAATTACGACATTCCTCTCATTCCGTACAACACTGCTTTTAATAGGGCAGATGACCAGCCAATTCGCTAGACGATGTCTGCTGTTAATCGTTTCCACTGAAGCAGACGACAGACACCAATAAATAGTCCAGCGGTCATTTTATGTTTTCAAGGTGACGTGTCTCGATTTGACCTTCATCGGTTAATGGGCAAACTTATTGAAACTGTGCACAAACAGTGCAAACGCATATTTGAATGACAGATGCAGTTAGTTATGTAATCTATTAAGAATCACGTCGACTTCTACAGCTATTTTAGGTTAAACGAACTTATCGACTTCAACGCTTCACCTACTTTTCACTTCAAGATGTATCAGCTCAAACAAATGCACACAGGCGGTGTTCGTTTACACAAATGATACAGTTTCCTTTCTTCACTGTTTTCTTTTTTGAACAGATACGTGACTTCAAAAAAGAGCTTATTCACAGACTAGTGATCCTTTTGAGCCATTACTGACAAAACTGATAACAATGGTGTTATAAAAATGGGAACGGGGTTTACTGAGATAGTAGCGTCGGTCATATTCATTCACAAAATTTTGTGTCATCTGGTGAACCGAATTGAAGAGCAGTTTTATGAATGGAAAAATTCAAAATTGACCTAAATCTTTTTGACAAAGGATGGATACGTGATAATTTGGTTTGCCTGGTTTTATCAGCGGATTTAGTAGTAGCTGATTTGTTTGGATTTTTTATATTGGTCATGTTAATGTCACGAGGATAAAAATTAACAACACAACTATCAATATAAAAGCCTGAATTCGAAAATACTTTTTAGATCGCTTCTTAAGTATAAACCCAGACATCCGGTCCCCCACAAATATACGCATAGTTTCAATAGCACCTTGGCCAGAAACTTTAAAATCTATTCAAAAGGATCGTTGCTTTTGACCCTTTCAAGTCTGTCATAAGGAGTTCATAATTAAAAATGGGACCGGGGATCTCCCCTTTTTCTTAGTGGAAAGTTTCTTGTTAGTATATTTGCTTTAGGACAGTACTTTGTATGGTATCCCCAAAATACTGGGTCCTGTCCTCTAACAAATGTGCTTGTAAGTTAAGGTTGATGCGTGGTAACTTACAATGGAATATTGGTTCAAAAATATTGTCTCTCAATGTTGAAATTCATAGTTCACGCTGGAAACTGTTCAGCCATTTTTATTAACCTGTGTAAACCGAACAGAATCATAATGGCAGCTTTTGCGGAGTTATGTAGCTGTAACGTGCACACTTTCAAGATGAGCCCTTTTAGTGAAAATATACGCGTATACATTTAAAATGAAAACAAATCAAATCCTTATAGATTTACGACTTCTCATTGAAAATCACTCGGAGGTTTAACTGATTAAGTTGTTGATAACGGAACTGAGACCTAATTCAAACAAAAGCCGATTATTGAATGGAAATTTAAATTCATTGGCATTCATTTTAAAATCGCTTTCCCAAAACTGAAAGAAATGTTATAAGAACCTATGGCCTATTAGAACTGCTAATATCCACTGTTTCATAAGCTAAGATTTAGCAAGTATTTGTATGTGGTTAGCGTCTTGTAAAACCGTCATACACCGTCGTTGTTAATATACGTGTCAAGTCAAAGCCTTGGCTGTTGGTATAGCATTAATTAGAGTCGTAAGTACGAGAGATCGTAAGACATCTTCCGAGACTGCACAAAACTGATGCTTTCTATTCCTATACGCCAACCCGTACATCAGAGTTAAAATATCATCGAATGGTTGGTATGTCTACTAAGGGTATCGCATGATAATCTACTTGGTGGAACGATTGTTTTTAAAGCAGAGTCCACTCGATAAACCTGAAATTTATGAAATATCTGCCAAAGGATGTTCAACTGCAACTAAAATATATCGATCAAGCACCCTGAAAACCACGTTTTTTTGTGCATAGATTCTCTTGTAACACACACTTGTATTTAAACGCCCCCGATATGATTGAAGTTGGAATTGATTCAAGTGGATATATGATTTTAAACAGGTTGTTGGCTTATAATTGCCTGCATTAAACATCTGTTCTTATTATCTGCACTTCCTGGGCAAAAATCATTACCTCTATTACAACAACACCCACGCACCGTATTGACACAGATTCCTCTAGCTTTGCGGGATAATTCAGACGCTTTTTAAACGTGGACTATCGATCCGCTTGTGTTGTGAATTTCGCAAAACTTTTTATTTTCTTCACTTCCTGACTACTGGAGTTAACTGATTTTACCTTCTAATATTCTAAACTGAAGCCGCAGGTGTTAATGGCCATTTAACGATAGGTATTGATCTATGGCTACTCCGTCTGACCTACTGACCGCGGTCACGCTGCGGTAGTACGAGTCCGTGGCAGTAGTTGGCTTCATGTATGAAAGCATGTTTTATTGAATATTTAAGACGCCAAATATCTTAAATAATAAATACTTATACTTTGATAAATATTATTTTTTATGTTATAAATTCAATGTTAGCTTCCGCTCAAGAGATCTAAGGTTTTTTAATACCCCAAATGTCATTTACATCGCGACTTTAAAAATCAATAGGATCTCAATACTTTCTTTAATTGTATATTAATAAATAGGAAGTTTTCATCGAAATGATTACACGATGCAGAAATAAAGATGCCATCATATGCGATGTTATCCCCATTTTTATCACCCAGCCGTATAACGGACACTGGTATGATATGCGGAAATGAGTGCGTTGGCGGACGAATCATGTTTTTATCCAGACGTATAACTACACAATTTGTGCTCGCATGTCCGGACAGGTTATGTCAGTGGGTTGATAAGCTGGATCACGAATGTACTATACTTATATTCAACAACGCGTGGTTAGGTCAAACCGTTTTATCTTACTGCTTAAATATTTACTTTTTATTCATAATAATTCGTCTATATTAAGAATTTAAAAGCGTACAAGTACTCCAATATTTGTCTTATTACTATCTCTGATAGAAAACGTGGTGTAGTGTTTCCCAAGAGGGTATGTCGAGTACTTGACAAAAAAAGACATTTTCTTTTGCAACAATGGCAATAAATTTAATTTCCTTGACATCAGCCACAAAGCATTATCATATTTCACCGAAAAAAATGCCCATTAGATTTGATAAGATCTGTTGTCGCATGCATGCATCCAATATGCTGCCTTAATTGATATACGTATTCATTTGTCAGCTCTTTGCGCTCGATCCGATATACATTGTAGTTTTACTACCAAAAAAAAAATGCGAAACTTTCCTCACGAATTTTAAACGGTTGCAAATTGACATGACATATTCACTGTCATGACTTTAGAATTCTGTTAATCACGATTTTTACACGATTTTCACATTCTGCTTAGATATTCTGACTGTTTGGTGTTGATGTTACACTTTTTTATGATTGTACAGACTGGCGAATATTTTCTTTGGCATATTTTGGTGTGGAGCCTAATTTTACCAAGACCTCTATAGAACTGAAACTCTTATTCGGTATGTTTGACCAATAAACACGTCTCCACAGACAAATTGTGCTATAAACCATTCACACGTCTCTACAAATCAAGTACTCTGTGATCTAAGCTGTGAACCATTCACACGTCTCTACAGATCAAGTAGCTCACACGTCTCCTACTGATCAATTAAGTGAGCTGTGAAACATTCTCACGTCTCATCAGTGCAAGTACGCTGTGAACCATTCATGCGTCTATACTTATCACGTACGCTGTTAATCATTCAAACATTTTTGCCGATCAAGCACGCTTTGGCTATTCACATGTCTCTTCAGAGCAACTAAGCTGCGAACCATTCATACGTCTCTACAGGTCAAGTAAGCTGTGGACCATCCATAAGTCTCTGCGGTAAAAAATAGGCTGTGAACCATTCACACGTCATTAAAGATCAAGTAAGCTGTGGACCATTCACAAGTCTCTACATAACAAGTGGCTCACACGTCTCTACAGACCAAGTATGATGTGGAGAAAAACCCTGGAATGCGTGAATCATTAATATGTCTCCATAGATTTAATATGCTGTGAACAATATTTTGATAAACCTGGTATATTTTGTGAACAGTACACAAATATTTATATTAATCTGGTATATGCTGTGCAAAAATTCCCAAATCTGGTATGCGCTGAACAATTCACAAATATTCATAAACCTGGTATATGACATGAACAGCTCACACATCTTTCCTAACCTAGTATATGCTGTGAACAATTCTCAAATCTGATATATGGTGTGAACAATTCACAAATCTTTATAAATCTGGTATATACTGTGAAAAGTTCACACATTTTTCCTTACCTAGTGCATGCTGTAAACTATTCACAAATCTTTATAAACCTGGTATATGCTGTGAACAATTTACTAATCTGGTATATGCTGTGAACAATTTACAAATCTGGTATATGCTGTGAACAATTTACAAATCTGGTATATGCTGTGAACAATTCACAAATCTTTATAAATCTGGTGTGTGCTGTAAAAAATTCACAAGTCTGGTATATGCTGAACAACTCACAAATATTCATAAACCTGGAATATGCTGTGAACAATTCACAAATCTTTATAAATCCGGTAAAACTAAACAATTTCCAAAAATTTGCTGACCTAGTTTATGCTGCGAACTATTCACCAATCTCTATAAACCTGGTATATGCCGTGAACAGTTCACACATCTTTCCTAATCTAGTATATGCAATGAACTATTCACAAATCTTTATATAACTGGTATATGCTGTGAACAATTCACAAATCTTGTATAAGTTGTGAACAATGCAGAAGTTTCTTACAATGCTATAAACATACTTTGTACAGCCTATGCGCCACCAACAAAACTTGTATATGCTTCTCATTTTTCTTACTTCGCTAACCGATGAACAGACCTTATATAAATTTTTGGTTTTTCATCATTCAATTTTTGTCGTAGTTCAGCGGCAGTCTGGTTGTTTTAACTATGTGTTACTTAGTCTTTTTCACTTTCTTTTCGAGATAATATAAAAATGTCAAAACGTGACACTATTACAACAGCGGTTTTGCATAGAGGTTGAAGTTTTGGAAAATTTACATGTAAAATATTGCATGTCGTGTGGACATGCACGAACCTTACTTAATGCATGGCAAGTCTACAAGTTTCCACCAGTGCGGAAGTCGCTAAATTTCAGTCTTCAAAGCATGAATAAGTCGTGGTCTCTTGTATCACTTACTAAATCCTAGGGGTCTAATTATATTGGTCCATTTTTTTTAGCTCAAAGTGTTTGCTATTGATTCGGATGACGCTAAAAAATTCCTGGAAATTCCAGTTTCCAACGAAGTTGTCAAGCGACGTATACAAATATCAAATCCAAAGGTGATTTTGGTCATTAAATCAGAAATTTAACAAATCTCGGACTTATATAAGATAAACAGCTGACCGTTGAATCTGAAGTGGATTTATATCACCGGACAGTAGATATAATGGTTTTATCAAGTGGTTTTTATTTATGTTATTCAGGATCATTTACTTTGTCAACGATGGATCTATATTTGTATCATTCTTACATGACTCAATTTCATGGTTCGGAAGTAATGAGACTCAGTTTTAAACACCTGTGATAATACATGTTTGTAACGGTACACGAACATGACCACAGTGACCTTTACTTTTAAGGTCAAAATGGACAAATTCGTTATGATAATAACCGATTTATTCTGAAGTTGGATGAAGCAATTTACTAGTATGCTAAATGTTAAATACGTGATTCAAAAAATGTACGCGTCAATTTGTCTGTCGATTGGCTTTTTCGTCCGCAGACTAACACCTAAAGCCAACTATGAAATTCAAAATGACTTGTGTTGCTAAATTAAACTGTAGAAGCTGGTGAAAATATTTGGATCTGAAATGGATCACAGACGGTCGGGTTAAGCTGGTGCTCCAAATCAAATTACAAAATATAGTATAAATGGATCGTGAGCCTTTTACTGATGATCAAAGCGATATCAGGATTACTCCAAATGATGAATATCGAATCATTTTTCCGTCGAGACATTGAATGATTCTATTCTACATACAGTTAAATTGTTCGTTCTGGCCAAATCGATTGAGGAAATTACTTCAAAACATGTGCATTATTATTCAAAATAGTCAAGATTCTGCAAGGTCCTAATATTGTAATGTCATTTAAAACATCCTTGCAGACGACATATCGGTCATTATATAGGATTGAAATAAATTTTCTTCTCTTTTAAAATTGACATAAAACGACTCGCACTCAGTAAAGTAATCATTTAATCATTACATACAACCGGAAGACGATAAATCTGATTTCATCTAATAATTGGTCATTTTCATTTTCAAATTTAATGATGGCGTCAACGTTTTTATTATTTACGACGATTTCTTTTCCACTGAGTTCCATCGATTGGAATATCCTGGAAACTCATAAAATCGATCACCTGAACAGGTAGAAAATAATTGAAGGTTCAGGGTTAATCAGTTCATTCTTCAACAAGTTTAGCGGCTTGTCATCAGCTGGTCTTTACCTGGTAAAAACATGACATCGCATGGCCGGACAGCGACAGTGCATGACCCCAAGTGGCCGAACAAACAATTTTCCATGCTTGAAAGATACCTTTGATAAAATTAAAAGTTTCCCGGTTATCTTTTTCTTCCATCTTGCTGTCAGTTTTAAGCGTTTATCGATGAATCAAGCCGATTTGATCTCGACCTTAAAGAAAGATCAAAGACTATGATTGATACTACAGAGACGCTAGAAATATTTTTCCAGCGGTCTATACATCGCTCCTATCTGGACTCCTTTTGATATACAATTTGTCTTTATTTTAATATACCTTCATGTTACAAATATACTAATTAATAGACCATTTAACTTTTGGATGCTATGACTTTCACAATAGTTCTTTGACAATAGAAACGAATAGAAATGTGAACTCTGACCCATGACTGAGTTTGGTATCCTTGACTGTTATGTATAGGAACTGCGTCATATTGAAAAGAAGTCATGTGTCGATTGAATCTATGCAGGATGCATGTTTACATTAGCAAATTAATTTTCATTAGGGTCAACAAAAGTCCAAGCATAGATCTAATTGGAAGCTAATTTACTTTCATAGATATGTAACCAATTAGTGTCCGGAAACTGATGATCAATTTGTAGACGAGAATTATTTTTGAAACAAATGGGAAGGTGCTCGACCAGAAATATTAAGCTGTTTTATATCGTTTGGTCTTCAACGCTTCCATGCCTGTGTTTTGATTTCAAATGGTGATATTTTTTGAATTAAAATAATGCAAAAAACATTAGTACTTGATTTCAGGTCTTTGCCCGCACGCATATTTTTATTAGTAGGAGCAAATGTACGAAAAGGTTGTCAAATCAAATTAGATATATGAAAAAAAAACATGTTTTATATTCATAAGTGTACTGTAGTATTTATTTCATTAGAAATGCAGTCTTACTTAAGAAAGTCAGCATTTATTGCACACAATTTTAGGAAGACATCTCTCGGGTGCTTCTTTCGGGTGGAAAACATTGGTGCACAGGTATTTTTTTTAAATTTTGTTTTACTAGTATTTGGAAACAAGGGCCAGGCTGACAGTACAACAAAGCAATAAACAATGTGTCAACCATTTTGAACATCATTTGATATGACAATAAAACCATGGACTCCGCTTACTCGAATAATTCAGTCCCTCGCCGAATTAAAACCCAATCCTCTTCTTCTCTCAAGGAGAGCACGCGGGGAATGTCATAGATTAAAACGAGATTATTATGGTTAGAAATAAAAAAAAATCTTTCTATTAACTTCAAAGTATAGGCCCGGAAACTGTTAAACGAAATTAGTTGTAACCTCTACATTTGGTCGTGCGAAAATTAAAATGTAAGGTTTTAATAAAAGAATAAGTAATTCCGACGGTGTAAACGAGGGAAAATCTCTATCCCTTCAACATCCTGATTTATTATGCATCACTCCGCTAACTTATATACCCTGATATATATAAATATACAGGATGTGAACAAATTCACAAGCATGATCATTACTCATTACACATCCGCGAAGTTGTTCTCATTTTACAGTGCTAATTACAGACGGATTTAAGTGCTGAGTGTGCCAGAGGTGTTTTTAAAAGCTTTAAAGTAGCGAATATACCCTTTGCGCAAGAATTTGAGAAATCCTTGGATAAGACAGAACCGACAAAGAACACAAAAAAGCAAAAAAAAAAAAAAAAAAAAAAAACAGGCCATACAACGCCACAAATGAAGCACCAATACGAACAGCACGTTTCCCACTAAAGCCAGAGTTTTTCATTGGCAGTTCCTATGGATACTTAGTTAAAAATGAATGATTTCGCCTTAATGTCAATAGTGTTTGACACGTGTGACTGTTGCTAGATTATTACCGGATTATACTCACTTGCAATATGGCCGCTGGTGAAGCAGGACATATTACCCTTTCGGAGCACTTATGACATCTGATTTTCCTTATCTTCAGTTTTGTGTAATTTTTTTTATCCAGTTGCTACATTGTGTATATAGATCGTCTCTGTTTCATGTGTTATCATTTAATTTAAATATATTTTATTTCAAAGAATACATCAATATTATACATATGACAGTGTAGTAAATAAACATAAGGATTCGGAAACAAGCCATATGGCTTATGCTCATCCGTCTCAAAATAAAGGACAAAATACATCTCAATCCATTCAGAAGCATGCTCTTGAATTCTTACAAATACATGTACTATATGTGTAATGGAGTTGGAAAGAGTTAACTTATTGGGGAAATATTAATTACAGAAAAAAATATAAGGAGAAAGAAAATTTATTATAAAGAAGAAGAAGAAGAAAAAAAAATAAAAATAAAAAAAATATTAAAAATATTAAAAACAAAAACAAAAACAAGAACAAGAACAAAAAAATTAAAAGTAGATGAAATGCACTCAAAAGATAGCATATATACAAATTATATTTTTAAGCGTTTACAAATCGTTTACTTTTAATAATATAGGATTGTACCTTCAGAAAAAGTTCAGTATTTTGACCCGTTGATAGAGCATCAGACTCATTTAGGAGAATATCAACGTCAAACTGAAAATTCAAAGTGTGAATAGTGGTACGTCTTAAATCAGAATAAATATTACATTCAAGTAATAAATGGCTGTTTTACTCAATTTGTCCGCAAACACAGTTTGGGCTACCCACAAGGTTACGCCTGAACAGGTGTTCGTTGAGTTCGCAACCTGGTGTGCAATACCTGACCTAGCCTGCTTCCAGTATTATAATGTAATGGCCGTCAACGTTCGTTCGAAACATATAAACGCGCTTTGAAGATATGTAATGATCTGGAATTTCATTCCACAATCGAATAGTGGACGGCAGGACATAGTTTGAATACAAGGATGTCCTCTGTTCGTATCTCTGATATGTCATTAGATTGACGGGTAAAATGATTATGGATGTTAACCCGCGCGTCTGGTACAAGGGTACTAAAATATTCGGGTGTGCCACCATTTATCATCTTATAAAACATCACAAGCTTGTGCTTTCGCCTGCTATCCGCGAGCTTTTCCCATCCGGTTTCTCGATATAGGCTGTCTAACGATGTTAATTTTGTACCACCAGTTACGATACGCACTGCTTCTATATGAACAGCTTCGATCTTGTTAATCAAAATCTGTAACCCGTTGTCCCAAACTACATCTCCGTATTCTAGAAAAGGTCTGATAAATGACAAGTACATCTTTTCCAAAGTAAAACGGTCGAGAACCAAACGTATACGCCGAAGTACATTGATCCTCGAATACGCCTTTTTAACAATATAATCAATATGATCATGCCATGAACCATCGTCCGAAAAGTAAACCCCTAAATGCTTGTGATTGAAGACCTCTTGAAGATCGAAATTATTTAAAAGTCTCGTACCGACAAGTTCAGGGCCAGATGCCTTAACAGTATTAAGGTTTTTGAGTACCTCTTCTACCTCTGATTCAATAATAACGATTTCGGTAAGCTCGTTATCACTAATGATAGGATTCGGGAAATGAGTCTTAGAGTCATTCAGTTCGGTTTGAAGAACAAACAATTCGTTAAATACGTCTGCTTTGGCCGTCTCATCGGTAATGGGACTACCATTTTTCAATAATGGTGGAATGCCAACTTGTCGTTGTTTCATACCAGATATTTGGTTGCATATATGCCACCATGACTTCGTAGATGGATAGATTTGTTTCAACTTGTGTACAAGTTGATTTTGATAGCTATGTTGGGCATTCTGCACTTGTAAGGTTACTAAATTCCGTACACGTCTGAATTTTGCCCAGTCGATTGCGTTATCTGTACGTCGCGCTTTAGACTGCAAGCGTCTCTTTTTTTACGGATAGGTCTCCTTAAATCGTTCGTCAGCCATCTCGGATCCGACTTCCGAATCGTCGCCAGTTTATTTGGAATCGACTCGCCAGCCGAACCCAAGATGAAATTTGAAAAAAAAACTATTTGGTCAATATCGTCCGACAGGAATACGCGGTTCCAGTTAGTATCCGACAATAACTGCCTGTATTAATCATAATCACCTCTGTCATACAATCAAATTTTACGCCTGAATGAACAATGGGTTGGTTTTGGCGAATTACGTATCCCAATAATGGGACAGTGACATCTAATCTGGTCTAATAAAGGAGGACCCGTCCCAGTATAAGGCACAAAATCTATGCTACTAGTGACAATTAAATCAATGACAGACGATGAGTTTTCAGTAAAATTTGTGGGATCATTAATCATTTGCTCTAAGCTGTATGTAGTACAAATATGATTCATTCTCGGATTGGGATTTTCCTGGTTATCATTAAAATCACCAGTTAATATGACATAGTCACAAGAGACGTCATTGACGGCTGATTCCACAGAATGTTCTATTTTACTCCATACCTCGTTACTACCATGAGGCGGAACGTGAAGAATCCCATATAAAACTATTTTGTTACGGATCCTTAACTGGATCCATATAACCTCAAGGTCTGGTAACTAAATCAGAGCGCCTGACGGCGTTAATGTTGTCCTTGACATACATTATAACCCCACCCCTCTTCTGTTTCCTTCCCAGTCTCTACGGAATGGTTTTTGATAATAAGTTCTGCGGACTCATCCGTCAGATTGTTTTAACCATGTTTCTGTAAAAGACAATATGTCAAACTCACTGTATTCTGCTAATATAATATCTAATTTGAGTAATAAACTCAGTACATTCAAATGTAGAAACGACACTGAGTCGGATAATAATTCATAAATGTGTGAAAACTCGAAGTATCGCTATCAGATATGGAAATACAATCCCCAGATTCGCTATCATGACCAAAAGGACCTAGATTGAATTCCAACCCAGACATAAGAAGCGACATCTCTATCATCAATAACAGAAGAACTGTTATAACAATATAACATGAACGAACTTTTGGATAAAAAAAACATTTCTCATTTTGCACAGAATTAATATGATTATGGCTCAATTTTGAAAGTAACAATAACACGAATATCATAGGCAAAGAGCGCAAAAAGATTAATACATGTCACATCTTATAATAATGTGAACGTTTAGTCCTTGCTCTTGGAGGTTTTGATGTATTGGAATCATCCCACTGTTGATGCTTCTGTATTTTTTAAAAAAATTTTTCCCGATCCGAACAATTCGATGAGAGCAAATTATGCATGAAATTTGCATATTATTCTCTGCGTCAGAATTTTTCTACCGGTGATACTTAAGAATGTTTAAGTGTTGTCTTAAAATCAAGCCCAGCTGTTGTTGTTATTGTTGTTGATTTTTTGTTTTGTTTTGTTTATAAATATATATTTATATAAAACGTCCCACAATGTGACGACTCTATTTGCTACACTGCTCCATCGGATCAAATTGATACAGGGAAGATATATAAACGTATAGAAAGGTCTGAAAAATTCCCAACGATGTTAGAACGACCAAAAAATTTGCATCGCAAATTTGACAGTTCTAACATCGTTGGGAATTTTTCAGAACTTTCTATACGTTTATATATATCTTCCCTGTATCAATTTGATCCGATGGAGCAGTGTAGCAAATAGAGTCGTCACATTCTGAGACGTTTGTATAATATTGATTTGTTGTGACATGCATCATTAATTTGATCCTCTATCCTATATATTAACATCTAAATGAACTGTCCCGTACTACCATACATCGTGTACTAAGTTATAGCCCTAGGTTAAGGTTACAGATCACCAATTCAACCAATGAGCATTTGGAACGTACGCAAAAATAGTCCTACGCAGAAATTACCCCTGTTCCTCATAGTGCTGTGAAAAAAGTTTTCATCTTATTTAAAAAATTTAAACAGTTTCTGAAAGGAAAAACATTTCTGTACATTTTATAGGTGCATTTTGCTTCTTGTGATGTGAGGCCTAATCTCCATAATGATTTTTAAATATACCCCTATCTTGTGAAAACACTGGGATTTCCCATGCTATTTATAGACCAGTACTGCACTGCAAGTCTGCTAACCCCACATGCCATTCTGAGGATTGTGAGCTGACATATGTAGAATCATGCTGATATATAGTCCTCTGCAGGTTAAAGTTAAGGTAAAGTCCAGAGAAGCCATTGAATATTGTGAAATTAGCATAGAAGCCTATGGAAAGTGGAATTAGTGGTTTTTAGCCTTAATCGTACGAGGAGGTTTGACCCGGCAGCGAAAGCTATATTTTTTAAATAGCCTAGTTGGCCGAGTGGTCTAGGGCGCTGGACTTAGTGCAGGCGGTGATGCCATAGATGTCACAGCAGTACGAGTTCGAGTCCCGCGGAGGGAACGACCAAAAATTTGCATCGCAAATTTGACAGTTCTAACATCGGGAATTTTTCAGACCTTTATATATATATATATAAAGTACTATATATACTATACTAAACATACTAGATCCTTGCAGACCTTTACGCCACTTATTGATTTATTATACATCGATTCCATTATATCCTCTATTTTGATGTAGATAACTGTCACTATCATCCATGTTCTATTCAATGCACTGCATTGTACTATTTGATGGGCGAGAAGTAGTATACCATAACCATCGAAGAAGAGTGAAATGTTTCAAATAGTAATATACTCCGTAATTTTGTTCTTAGTTTAATACAATAAATTTATTTTAATTCATAGAAGAAAGTTACAAATTTAAGACACATCTCAAATCTGATAGCCCCGTGTAGGTCTGGGTGTTAAAAGAATAGGCCTGCAGCAGCGCTAAGCTTGTCGTAAAAGGCGACTAAATAGTGCTCAGAACCCTAGCCGGGGGCTAGGGCGCTCTGCCCTCAGAGCAACTGGGATGTGTGCCCCAGGTGGTGGAATGGGGTACCCCTGGCGTGTTACATGCTGGGGTTGTCAAAAACCTGATCGCAAACCATAGTGGTGCACCGTGTTGGGAAAGATGCCACGTTCCTCGCACGTTGAAGAACCCTACTGTGGTATTCTCCCGGAGTAGGAACCATAGGGCTCCGCCATAGGAAGCTAAATTGACCGACCCTACCCACCTCTCCCTATTTCCAGTGGCAATCAAAATTTGTCGACCCCATTGTCCTTGTGTCCCATCCTTTTTTCATTTCATCATTATTCTGTGTTCATTTTATCATCAATTTCACGTTCATCGTCTGAATATAGCTGAAATATTGCTGCTCGGACGTTAAACCCCAACAAACAAACAACAAACAAACAAATCTGATACTTTCTGGTATGAATTAAAACAAAGTTTGTAATTTTGAAAAAAAGAAAATAAATACATGTGACCCTTATGTTTTTGTAAACCCCCACGGATGATTGTGGAAACAACTGCATGATCCGGAAAGACAGTATATCTGGATGCTGCTATATGCATCTATATGCATGAACTAAGGCACTGACCATATTCTTCCCGAGGGGGCTGAAATTTTAGTTGAGTTAAGAATTTTTTTTTGCAGCTGCTAATCTATCAAATCTACGTTCATGAGTAAATGCTATAATTTGTTTTTTTTTTTTCATTCAAAATAATCCCCTGGTTTCCACTCCACTTCTTCAGCATATATATTGGCGGTATATATCCTGTTGTTCGTGAACGGCGAGCGTAAGAGACTCGTAATTTTTTTAGTAACCCTAAATAAAATTCATCTAATTTAGTCGTAATTATTTCCTTTCAAATGACCAATGATTACTAATTGTTTGCATGAATTGGGGTAATTAAGATGAAGATCACACCTTTAACAATACTTGCCTGTCGTGTAGTCTTGTTTCCCTATTGATGAAAATTAAATTTCCGATTGACAATGGACGATCCGTACATTGTTTTGAAGAGGCTGCGATGAGATCTTGATAAATGGTATTAAGATAAAAAAAAACTTTGGATCACTCAGTACATCTCCGTCTAAGAATAGGGCAAAATGTATATAAATAATATGTGGCACACGAAGGAAAAAACGAAGAGATTTTATTGCATTAACCAAATAATTTTACCAGATAACTACCAGAAATAACCATCAAAGTGTTTGTAAAATTTGCCTTTTAAAGATATTGATAGGTCAAATTCAGTTGAAATGCACTATGGAAAAAATGGCGGGAAAATTTTCGCGCACTCTTCCCCATATAAGCAGTAAAAATATCTAAAATATTAAATATTTTTTTGATTGTTTTCTAGACGTACTGAATATGTAATTTAGGCAAAAATTGGGGAAAATGATGTGCACCCATTGCCTGATCCTTACACAGAATGGTACTTAAAACTTTACGAGGTATTTTACATTATTTATGAAAGCTTTATGTATTTGTGAGAAATTAATACATGTATAGAAATCTGTGAACATTTTCAATACTTAGCTTATTATAAGACAAGTGCAAGATGAAATACCCGGAAGAAAGGGGGGAATAATCCAGATTGATTCGTTTTGTTAGTAAGTCTTCCATAATGCTTACCATAGCAAATGAAACATTTTTTTTTCATTCTGTATGGATCTGTATTCAGAAGTAAAATATTGATTCTTCTAAAATGGTTTAAGATAAAAATTGCTTCAATTTCAGTGTAACCACCCTGCAAACGAATTACATTGTTTTTAATTTACAGAACAAGTGAGAAGAGTGTAAACTAGATATGGCTATCGATATCATTTATTACCGAATGGCAGTATTATCGAATCTATCTTAAAATTGCGATTACCTTTACCGCCCGGTTCCTTCTGTTTCTTGTAGAAAATGTCATAGCAACGGAATATTTGAAAAAAACATCTTAAAGTAAAAGCTTGCAAACTTCTTATGAACACATGGTACACATTCACACACACACACTTACATAGAGAGAGAGAGAGAGAGAGAGAGAGAGAGTTCATTAAAAAAAACCCTTAAATCTAAAAGAATACAGCCTTAATGAAAACTTGCATAAAGAAAATAAATTACAACAATCGCTACATGTAATATTGCATGTAAAAGGTAACATTTCAATCGCATGTGAATTGCACGGTTCTAATATTGTCTGTAAACGGCACCATGTAGGGGTACTGCTATGACGAAAGATCTCGGTTTTAAGTTGTTTGTCCATGGTTTGCATTTACTTGACTCCTTTATATTTCTTAGAAAAATATATAAGCAACGGGATGACAATAAATCAATTCAATAAAACTACATAATTCTCTTGACAGAGTAAATGTGCAGTTGTCATAACAATAGAGTCTGTTAGATCAATATGTCATTTATAGTAATGGCTTGCAGGAATTTGTCTAGACTTATGCTGTAAAAAATAAGATTCTTTGTGTCACGTGTCTTTATACTACCCGCTTCAGTTCAGTAAATTTGATAAGGAAATAAGGTAAAAAAATGAAATTAAATTTAAAGACAGACTTGGGGAAAAGACTAGTCTAAGTAGTGCACAACTATCATTAGTATACATAGCACATTATTAGTTCTAGGAATCGGGACGAGAGAGTTCAGCGAGTGGCGGTGGCGCATAACTATAGGGACAAGGATATAAAGTTGTCATTTCCAAAGCTGTACGGTCATCACCATGCACTGACGGAAAAATATAGAATGTCCTTTTTCGAATATGATCACCCGCCTACTACTGTTATAGATGTCATCGATCCCTCGTTGTCAGGTCAGGTAAAATTCGACAGGCCGCACGTTGGGTCTCTTGTAAGAAGCAGAAACTGCTCATCCTTCTTACCGTAGCTTTTAGTGGGGTTGTATATAACTTTTCATTTGTTCTGTAAATATTGTACACTTTTTGCAAAAAGCATACAATATTTCTATAAAAGTTTATACGACTTCAGCAATTCACAGGTATTATGTCTATCCAATATATATGTATAATACGAAAAAAAAAACAAAAACAAAAACAAAAACAAAAACAAAACAAAACAAAACAAAACAAAAAACAAAAACAAAACTCACATGCACGCACGCATTAGTATTCATAAAGGAATCATACAATATTTTCTCAAGTACTAAACAGAATTAGTTGAAATACGAAACATATAGCAGGACATGCATTACCAGTAAAAGATTTGAAAATGAACATTTATTACGTTTCGCATAAAAAAATCGCGAAGTCATTGATTTTTGTTTAAAAAAAATGACAAGACTGTGATTACGGTAGTACAAATAAAAACAAATTCGATTGGCGAATATCTACAACGCGAGGGGTGCATGGGCTATCCTCCCTTTGCTGGAAAATTAGAATAAAAAAAAAAAACAAATGACAATCCTGAAACCTTCCTTATCAAAATATTCTGGATCCGAACCTGCCATCAAAGATTTAATTCAGAACATTTCTTCAAACTTATACTGTTGAATCTTTCATGAATACGTCATATGTCTTTATTAATTAGAGTATACAGATATTCGCCAATCGAATTTTCATTTCATTTCCGACTACATTCCATGTAGATAAACTTTAAACTTAAAAATGAGGATGGAATTATAAATGCTTATAAACCATTCATGTTTTTACCATTGACACGGAGTACAATTTCCCGTCGTCATTAATTGATGCAAGAATATTTTCACAATAGGTCAAAACATTAAAAATGTAAACCTGCAATTCAACTTTTGTACTCAATTTGTTCTGTTGCGTACCATGCACGAATTGCTTCGTTTGAAAACATTGGAATAATGCCTTGCATTATAGATATAAGACCTAAATTTTAAAATAAAAATGTCCTTTGCTGATCAATAATAGAATATATTACGTCAATGATGACTATAGACGATTACCGATCGATTTGACCTTAATTTCCGGTGTTTTTATTCTATATTCCACAATTACCGGAAAAAAACCTTTTTTTTCTGGAACAGTCTTTTAATGCTAGTCTCTATAACTGGAAATATCAAAGTGGATGGAACACTGTCAGACAGACACACAATTTTGACCGTGTAATATTACTCTTTGGAAATAGGAAATAATAAATAAAGACAAAATTATCGTATCTTTTGGATAAAATGAGCTATAATTCCATTAAAATGCATGGGGGGGGGCCGCTTTTTCAAAAGACCAATTGTATGAAATTCATAAACGAGTATAAAGATTTTGATTAGTTATAACTATATATATATGGAGGCGAATGAAATACCGTATAATGAAGAAGATATGTTCTGGTGGTCGTTAGAACATGGAATTAAATCGGGCAAAATTCGCTTCACATGTTCGGTTCGGCTTTTTATAGACATACCACCCTGACTTGATAGCCGGACACCAAATCACAAAGTACCCATTTTATGTCGAACTACTTTCCCGGAAATTTCGGTTGACATTTTCGAATCATCAGAGGCATGAGTGACACGGCGAAGAAATTCAACAAAACTTCAATTGGATTCGACCTGTGATCTCCCCATCTGTTAGGTCGGAAGAATCTTACAAACCCGGTCACGGGAACAGTAAGACTGCTATTCGCTTTTCAAAAGAAACCAGATCGATTCCGAACTCATCTTAAATAATTGGTTTGTATTTTATTTTTCGATTAAAAGGAATTTTCTGCATATCAGCGGTAATTAAAACTGTCAAAATGAATAGAATAAATGACTTTCGCAGACATTCGATGCCATGAGAATATCTTAGCCGTAAAAAAGAATTTTTAGGATTACAGTTATATATGCTTTAGTATTGAAATATTTATAATACCCATTAATTTTTCATTGTTCCCTCACGATCAGTTTTGAATTGCTTTTATCAAAGCTTTCAATACAATATAGTCGGAATTAGCTGAGAACAGCTGTATATGTAGCCAGTGGGTGTATGCATACAGAGTTTGCTTAGTGGAGTGATGTTCATTGTTGTGTTTTTGCTTGTTATCTCTATTTTTCGGTTTTACATCATTGTCTCATATGTTTTCCATTTCAATAACTGTATGTAGGAACTATATCATAACATCAATATGATGTACCTGTAAGTGATATGCACAATATTATTTACATCACTTTAAGTATTAGTCTTTATAAATATCAGACAAGAAGTGATTCATGCATGTCAAAAACCCACCGATCTCACTGTTATTTCTTCTTCAGAAACATATCTGAATGTAGAAATGATTATTGTTATGTCAAGGTACAGCATATGTAGTCGGTAGAAGCATCGTTTGTTTGGTGGGTTTTTCTTCAGCACGAATCACTTTATCATTAGCAGTGTCTAAATTTTATGTGGACTGGTACTTAAATGGTTTTAGAAGATTCAGGAATAATTTCTAAATTTATCATTGAATAAACAGACAGTGGAAAATATATTATGAATAATAAGTTTCGGGAGCGCAGCATGATACGACCACAGCACGTCGACACCTCTTCACTTGGAGCAAGTGTGGACACAATACAAGTTTTCACACACTTAAGCATAGGGATCTAAAGTTCATTATGGACACAACAAATGGCCCGCATACAATATAGCTCAAAATTGGAAATTAAATTAAAAATTTTCGAAATTGAACCAAAAAAAGTAGATTTTGTTTTGGATGTGACCCCTTTTCAGCCTTATAACTAAAAAAAAAACGTAAGAGATATCTGATAATGATTGAAAAATGCGAGCAGATACTTGCATAAAGAATTCAATATTTTTTTGGGTCAAAATTGGTACAAAAATAAAAGAAGTGTTTTTAGGGGGATGTGGTCCTTTATCAGTCGAATTCTGTATTCGAAATCTAATTGAATAATGCAGTCATGGATTTTAATAAGTAATCTAATAAAAAAAATTTTAAAATCGGTCCAAAAATAAAAAAAAAATCGATATTTTTGGGGTGGGACCCCCATTGGTAACTTATAACGTTCAAGGCCTACATCGAAGCGAATTTACCCTGAAATAGTGTTCAGTGACAAACGTGGTAATACTCCGGAAACAGTAGCTGAAACTTTCAAGGAATATTTTACAGACTTGTATAGCGAAAGTGAAATTGACAACTTTGACTGAAAACAAACGTAGGGAAGAAGAGACTTATGAAATCATTTACAAATCTCTAGTGCGTGGTGACACTCTTCCAGGTGGTTCTATCACAGAAGATGAGGTAGCCAACATACTTAAAAATCTTAAACGAAGAAAAGCAAGTGGTATTGATCGAATTCAACACGAACATATTTTGTATGGTGGTAAAACTATTATTAAATTTCTAACCTGGTTTTTTTCAATACTATTGTTCCACTGTATAAAGGCAACAACAAACCGAAATACTTACCGGATAGCTACAGGCCTATTAGCCTTCTTTCCTGTACTCTTAAAATATTTGAACGTGTCTCATACTCTCGAATTCAAGATGTAGTTTCAGAAAACATTATCTTCCCAACCCTCAACAACAGGGGTTTCAAACAGGGCTCAGTTGTCTCACTGCATTATTTAATTTGCAAGAAACTGTGTATTTTAACTTAGAATTATCAAGTAAAGTGTATGTAGTCTTTATGGATAGTCGAAAAGCCTTCGACACAGTATGGCGAAAGGGGTTATAGTCAAATTAGATAGATTAGGTATTAAAGGTAAATTATGACAATTAATAGATAACCTTCATAATAATACATATAGTGCAGTTATTGTTAATCAATGTCAATCTGACTTTTTTCTTGTCAATGAAGGTGTTCGACAAGGTGGTGTCCTTTCAGGCTTACTATATGTAGTGTTTATTAATGATTTGCTAACTGATCTTCGGAATGTTAACTCAAATACTGGGGTTAATAATGTTGTAAATTATGCCCCATCATTAGCTAATGATATTGGTTGTCTTAGTACAACCCCCGTTATGTTACAACGTATGCTTGATGTCTGTTATAAGTTCTCACGAATGTGGCGATTTACATTTAATGCACAGAAGTCATACATTGTGATATTTACGCTTAATCCGAGGTCGGTTACATCCAACTTTAACTGGACTATAGGACAGGAGTGTATTCCTATTTCAGACAACGCAATCCATCTTGGTATAATCTTAAATGCTTACTTAAAGAATCACGAAAGAACTATTAAAGCCTGTCAAAAAGGAAAAAAACTCGTTTTTTGCATTAAATGGAATTTCTTCGTATACAACAAACCCGAGTGTTCTTGTTAAATTATATTTCTCTGTCATCCTTCCATCTACATTGCATGATTTAGAACTTTGGTCCAACCTCAAAACGCAAGACTTGCGTACTCTTAACCGATTTCAACACCTGATAGTCAAAAACACTCAAAATTAATACTCGGATATGTGTGAAAGTATTCTAAGCTTCCATCCTATCACAAGTGAGATTGATAAACGCAAATTATTCTTTCTTCAAAAGCTGTGCACTTTGGACAACAAACATTTATAGAACGGACATTCCCAGTGGTTCACTAATTATATGTTTAATATGTAATAGACAATACGTAGACTTTTTTGCCATATTTCTTGTACATGTTCTGCAACCAACGTCTTGAGACAAATCTGGTGGGACTTGACAATCGAAAACTTCGACCTAGAACTGTTTACAGAACTTGACTCGTATTCCCGGGATGATCTTTTTATTATTCTACTTGGGAAAATATCGAACACTATACAAAGCAGCAATGATGACGCAATCAACTTCACTAAATTGTGCCACGCTCATTTTGTACAAGGCGCCGCAGAATACAACCGCCAGTTTAGACTTGTTTGTGATAACGTTGACGTGGACTGTACTAATACAGATATCCCCGATTGAAATGCATGTTTCATAAAATAATTGTAAATATTTGATATCTTTTCCCATTTTTTACATGTAATAATGTTTTGTTATTTGCTATATATATAAACTGTTCATATATCTCATGTATTTGAGGAAATAAAGGTATGAATGAATGAATGAATGTTGAATTATCTTCTCGAGCGACGACCTTTGAGTAAGCCGCTATTCCCACTCTGATAAGTGTATTGTCTGCAAAAAAAAAATGGACAAGTATGGTCAATCTTCTTTATAAATTTATGTATCCGCCCTGACAAAACGCTCTTCAAAATTCAAATGCATATTTTATTGTATTTTAAAGTAAACGTTTTAATATTTGATGTGGTGAGGATGTAACAAATAAAAATCGTTCTGTTAAATTTTATTGCTTTGTCACATTAACTGGCAAAAAAACCAAAAAAAAAAACATGATGATTCAGTTTATTCTGAAATGAATATTGTGTAGTTAAGAGAGTCTAACTGAAAATATTTGAAATAAACGAGACATTGAGGGGACGGCATCTCCAGAACGGTAGCTCTAAGTTAACAAGCGAATATAGAAATTCGCAAACTTTGCCTGATTCTTAAAAGAGGTCTTTTCATGTTGGTACATATTTGAAAAGAAAAATAATTAAGAGTAGTAAAACTAGATAACGATTCCAAAATTCTCTCTTATATAACAAATGGCTTGCAGATGGTAAGGATCCGGAATAACTTACTTTCATTACGAACACATTATATATTTATACTTTTTATAGAGAAAATAAAATGTTACCGCCATAATATCTTCATGAGGCGTTAAATTATGATTGATCCCCTGACGAAGGTTCACTAAAACTTTGAACTGTTCTTTGGTAAACTCATCTCCGCCAGCCAAGGTTTACGGTCCTGTCTCACGGTGAAGGGTGGGGAGGCAGGACGGTTACCTTGGCTAGCGTAGATGGGGTAACAACAGGGCAACAAATGTAGAGAATGCCGCTGATGTGATAGATCTAGAGTTTTACCAAGGCTGAAGGGCAATCTTATAGAAGAAGTGAACGAAAAAAGTCACTAACTACAATGCTGAGGAACGAATTATCGTGACTGCTTCAGCAATTTTGGAATGTTTTTCATGTCAAACCATACAATTTTATGTCACTTAAAAAATCAATATTTATTTTTATAAGGAGACTAGTTTGAGATTACTCTGACCTCCGACATTTTTTTTTCCACAGACAAGCTAGGACCGTGGAAAAAAATGTCGTTTGACGTCAGAGCAATCCCTGGCATTAAGGTGACGTGAACCAACCTCCCTTAGCCCTATCTATGAATGGGAACCTGGTATGAATTAGGACTAAACATGCAGACAACCATTTATTGTGAGTAAATTTATGTATTAAGTTTCAAGGCCTTAAGTTTTTGTTTTTTGTTTTTGTTTTTGTAAATTCACAGGCAAAAACAGATTTCTCACTCACCTCCATCTTTAACAAACTATTTCTGAATGAAAAATAAATAAAATCTTTCTCTTAACGTGTCATGTTTTCTGAGTGCAACCTGGTGTTCTCGGTCATACCATAATGGCCCATGAAGTCCTTCTGTGAATTCATGAAATGGAATCGCATCAACTATTTTGATCGTAAATAAACCAACCACAAAATAGTAATGACTCTTATAGCATAGGAACAAAACAATGGCACACTGTCCGCATCGGTCGAGTTCAGCTGTATTCATTTATGAAAGAAATAAAGGTTTCATTTTGTTATGAACATCTTTTTTACTTAATAATTAAAACACCTTTTTTTATTTATATAGCAGTTAAAGATCTATTTCCTTCCGCTGACGCACGTCAGTAAAAAAGTCTTAGCTGTTGCTTTGCCAAGCGCTGCCAACTTTTGATATTCACTTTAATTAACAAGCAACAACATTCTCTCATCTTAAAACAATGTGTTACTGATGTTTAAAACGTACACCCACAGGAATGCAGGTGTTACAAGTCGTATCAATTCAGGTGCATTAACTATTCTTACGTAATTCTGAATGATTTGGTCACCGATGCATGGAAAGACGTCGAGGCAAAATGGGGAAGAAATTGTTGGGGTGTGAAGTGGCAACGCGGATTCGTGGCATCCAAACGAGTTTTACTGGTTGGCGGAATTGAAAAGAGAATTATCGAGAATTAGAATGATCTAAGTTTAAAAGTATCACATACGTAACACAGGGACTAACTTCAGATTAAGATCACATCTCGGTGTGAGAGTATTACGATAGATTTAAACTGTGAGCTTGTGGACAAGCTGACAAAGAAACGCGTACGTTGCAAAATATGTACTACGTAGCAGACTAATGTTGGTCATCTGGAAGTTTGATAAGTGTGGGGGTATGTGAGAATAGAGCAGTGTACGGGGAGTTTTGGACTTGCTTACTGATTTTTTTTGGTTTTTATTCTTCAGGATCAAAATACCTTATTTCCTTCTATTTCTAAACTCTACACGAAAATATAGTCCAAATGTAAGTCCTCTTCAATACATATTTCAGGGACGGATCCAGAATTTGAGTTTAGGCGGGGGCGTTAATTGAATTAAATGCCGTGCAAAGCAAGGTAAAAAGTATTATGGTGTGAAAATTGTGGTGGAAAATTTTTTTCTTACCGATTTAGGGGGGGGGCGTACGCCAGTCCTTGGATCCGCACCTGTATTTTATAACCAGTAAATATATTTCTGGCAATTGTTCAGCTCAATAATATTATATTTTGTTATGTCTGCAAAATAAAATTAAGATCTATTCTACAATCAACTGGAGATTTGAGTCATTTCTTTTTGGTCTTGAGAGATGTTTAGTTATATTTTTATGGAAATTGAGTTCTTGTAGCAATGTGCAAAGAAACATTTAATTTGTTAAGCATCTTCCTTGTAACACAGTTATCAGTCTTCATCCTATCAATGTTTCATGATTGATAAGCAGGAAGCGAAGAAGAGTGATTTTAATGAAGTAAAATCGGCGGTAAAATTCAAATTGATAAAAGTATCAAGTTTTGGAAAATCTTATTTCATCAATGACATTATTTTCTTAAACTGAAATTCGTTTTATTTAAGTTTAATTTCGGTATACTCATTTAAAATGGTTTTTGAATGTAACTGAAAATTAACTTTTGAACAGGTTTTAAAATTTGGGAAAAGGGTGAAATGGAACAAAATATGTAAATGTGTGTGAAGTTGGATAGTGTTCAACTATTGATTACTGTTACTTCAGAAATCAGTAGTTAAGGTTGACATCTAGTTTCTACATATTAGGGGAAACAGTTCTAAATAATATGGAAAATGTATGATTACAATTTTATATTACACCACGTAATCTTACACTCTAGAGGAATACAAGAGACTCTAGAGGAATACAGTTAACATTTATTTGACTATGCAGTCAAACCTGGTAGATTAGTTTACAAAAATTTTATTTGTTAACTTTACAAAAGGGATAGGACACAAGTTTAACCAACTTATGAAGTCTTCTCCCAACAATAACATACAATATATAAATTAGAACATTGAGGGCATGCATTAAATCATTATGAATATTAAAAAAAGACAGTTTTTAATTAAAGTTTACAGGATATTTTTTTTCCTGGTAGATAAATTCATGTAGTATACTAACACGTTGTCAGACCTTATACTTAAATCTTAGAGTTTTCTAAAAGATTAAAGACATTCAGGAAAATACCACCGACATGATTTCTAAAATGACTCTCGAATTTTTTTTTTTTTTTTTGATTTGGTGCTGCTTTATATTAACAACACCGAATCTTCGGTGTAGCTAGTAGGTATGAATATACGGCGACCTCAAAAACATCCAAATGTTACCCATAGAACAAAAAAAATTCTCTTGCGAGGAACTTCATCTACCTCGTTATGCAAGCATCGATTCGTCGTTGGGTGGATCCAAGGACTTTGGCATTCATAGGACTATGCACACATGTATGGAACTTATTAGAAATACTGCATTTTTTCAACGTCCGTGATAAGCTCATTAAAAAGTTCTATGGTTGGATTTTGTTATGGCTTAGGTTTTAAGTAAATCATTAATTTATTCGATCCGCGTCAGTTATCTCTTATTTTGTTTGCAAACAAAATACAATGTGCTTGTCTTTGTTTACATATCCAGCCTAAAGAATTTTTATTGTTTCCTAATCCATTCAAACCTTTTCAGATGGAACAATTGGGTTTATAATAACAATAACATAAGAATTGGCGGTACATTTTTAGCTTACGCGTTGGTATTGTTCAGTCTTAGTTGACCTTAGTATTTTACTATATTTTTGGTTGAGTAAGACCAGCCTTGGAGTTAAACCCCTTTGTGGTAACCGTACACCTGTATGAATATTAATAATCCGCTGGATTACCTAAATCACGGCGTCTGATCCCGTCTTACCATGTTAACGTTTGAGTCATCAAGATTTAAATTTTTCAAGACAAAAGATCAGACTATAAAAACAACGGATATAGTGCTCGGTGATTCGAATGAAAAGTCATCAACTGGTGTCCTTTTTAAAAATAATCAAATTCGATAAAATCTGATTGGTAAAACTCAACGTCCTTCATCGCTGAATTGTTAGATTGGAAACCCCTTTTCAAAACACCTGGATCCACCCTTGCTTATCTTGTAATATATGCTACACAGAGTGGCAGAACATTTCATAACGACCGGCCTCATATAGAGGCTCGGTTAATATCAGCACTCGTGCGAAGTTCGATAACGAAGCGCTTTGATATACAAGTTGTTCTATAAAGTAACCCAAACCACAATGTACAATCCTACTAAATAACTGATTTTTAAGTCGCTAACATTTTTAGTGACTTCTTGCAGTCGTATAATGTCAGTGTATGATTTGCATTATTATATATCAGTACACCAAATTATGCTGCTGATCGGTACGCAGAACAGTCAATTTTAGCTTCATACGAGATCAAAATGTACCTCTTAAATACTATACGTGTGCATGTGTTCTACGTATGTTTTTTACTTGTATGAGAATGGGAAATTTACATTAAAAGATGAAATGATCGATTAGCATTGAACTTTCTGTAGCTGAGAAACGCCTAGTCTCCGAGTTGAAATTCGAGACATCACGGTTACGAAGTCAACCGATTTTAAATAGAGCATATATCGCAACTTCGCTTGAAGTTTGACGAACTATTGCGTTAAACAACAAAGCTCAAAGTTCAATTGTAAAGTCGGTACATATAAAACATTACAACACAAGCTCTAATGAGCTTTTAAAACCGACATAAGCTTCGAATCGTTCTAAAATGTCAAGTATAAATTATTTCCGAAGAAGGAATACACTTATTTTGGTAGTAATATACAAAGGTACGATATGTCAAAAGATGTGAAATGGAAAAGAACATGAATGTTTATCAACAATCGCCTAAAGTCTTCAAGTTTCAGCTCAATAAAATCTAGGTATTTTTTAAAATTCCGAACCAAGTCCACTAACTGATTGGGAGCTAAGTTTAGTAGAGCATATAATTCGCCTGAATGTTGAAAGTAAGCCAAAACCAGTGGCATACAATATTTGACGATGACCGACATTGAAGACTTCAGTCTTTGATTTCTTGAGTCAATGAAACACCAAAAACGATAAAAAAAAATAAAATAAAGCGATCCTGACGTCTCCTTATTTCCACCTTTTAAAAACGACCAAACAACCTTCTGTAATGATAAAACTTTAAGTTCCTGTTTCAAGAGTACTTCCTTCTTGTTAAATACTAGGAAATGTTTTTTTTTTTTTTTTTGGTTTCAAGGAGTCTACCAAGCAAGGATTGTAATCATTTATGATCAGTCACCCCAGATAGAATTAGCAAGCTTAAGTCTAATTTATTGCTGTCCTTTAATTGAACATGAGACATTGATCTCCCTATTCTTATCACAATAAATCATATGTTCGTTGATCGAGTCATTTGTTATGGATCAAATAACAATCAAAATGCAAATACTTTCTAATTGTTTAATTGTCATTTTTGATTTATAGGTAGTTTGGTTATCGGGATAGGCTAAAAACAGGTTACAGCGAAAGTTCAAGAAATTTCGAAAAGGGGGTTCGCTCCAGTGATATCTAGTAATTTTCTAGATCATCAACCAAACTTCATGAGCATTTAGTGGAGCGGGGAAGTCCCGGTTCCATTTCCTGGGATCAGCCTATGGGACAATCCTCAAATCGACAAAAAAGTGGGGTAGGACATTTACGAAAAAACTTATCAAATGCTGAGTAAGGACGAGCATGCTTAAATTTAGCCTCTAGTTATATAAATGGCTATTAATTTATATAATATACACGCAACCTTTACTATACAAATCCATTTTAGTGCTGTAAGCACTGCCACCTCCAGATCACCAATTTTAATTAGCTTGAGGGTTCGTAACGAAGTTGCGGAAGGTATAGTCTCTCATAAGTGTTCCGGACTTTTTTCTAAACGTTTGCACATAGTGAGCTGACTTTATGGTAGGTGAGTTACAGGTCCAGTTTACGTTTTGTTCCGCTTCACTGATTTTTACTGATTTTATGCAAATTTTACAAAAATAACAGTTTTCCAGCCGACAATGTACCATAATGAGTTACAGAACAGATTTATGTTCCGTTGAGATTTCCTATTAATTTTGGCCGGCCTTTGAACATTTTTTCCGACGCAGTGGGTATATTTTCGCTTTTTGCCCTTTGACCTTTAAGACGCTATTCCACGGAAACGCAAGTAACCTGATCGCAATTCTGTTTCCCCATTGGGCAAAGGCTGATAACTTGGTGGTGTTCGAAAAAACTGTTCGAAATTGCGTGCCGTGTGTTATTCACTGAATTAAATGTTGAAAATTATCAAATATTACCGCGTCGGCTATCTTTTTTTTTTTAAGATAGTACTTGTTTCAAATAGTTTTTATTTGAAAATCTAATTTATGGACGCATGAGGTGTATGAGAGCATTCACTAAGGTTCTCAATTTCCAATGAAATATTTAAATTCCAGATTTTCTGCGCTTTCATATCTGAAAGTTTCAATGAAGAGGCATCCATTATTTATATACTGTTCATTGCTCCAATTTGATCTGGCGTGTAACAAACATACAAGAGCTCTACAACAGGAAATTGCATGCGACTTGTGCGTTTATCATTAAAAGAATATTTTCTTCAAGTAAATAAGATAAGAACAACATAACACGTGCAATGCCGATTACGTGCAAACATGTCAAACCATTTTGAGCCACTCAAGTGGGAGATTCTCCCCATTGTCACAGTCTTTACATAAAAGTCAGTTTTCGATGACGCAAAAAATGAATTATTTAGTACTTTTTCACAGAAAATATAGTTATTTTAACCCCATCCTCCTAAAAAGCTACCATATTTTGTATGTGGGAGATTCTGAATTTTTTTATTGATTTTGTGGTAGTCTCCCTCATTAAATGTGGGATGATTAACAGGTTTGCACATGGAGGCGATGAGGTTGACCATTTAACCAAGAAAAAGACGGAAAGAAAGATAGAAAAAGAAAAAAAATGCATACAGAAAGGAAAGGAAACAAAGAAAGAAATGGAGGAAGAAAATGAGAGAAAGGGAATTAATAAGAAAAGGAAATTTAAACATATTTTCCTTATTGTTTTCAAACTGTTCTCGATTTTCGCGTAACCTTGTATTTCAGCAAACAACACAAAGGCGATTGACACACTAACCCATTGTAACAGATGGTCGTACATTGCTCATAATATATCATCGTATGATTTACACGTAACCGTCGATGTATTAGTTCAAACATATTGTTCTTACTTACTTGATTCACAAGACAACGTTCTTTTCTAAAAATCATCGGAAGTCATGAGATATTTATAGGTATCTTAAAAACTTAATAATATGATGATTATAATTTGTTCTTTCTGAATTTCCAAAAAGATTAATAGGGAGCGTAAATGGCTGTATCATCAACTGGGCCTCGTATGCTTACGAGCAGAAAAAAGCATCAACATCCGGTTAGTGCATGTAAAATAGGAAACGATAAAATGGCAGCTCATTTTCGTATACTTTGAATATGCGATTGAGAACCACACCAGTCAGGAAACATTAGCCAGCTTCGATGATTTAAAACAAATCGAATCTGAGCTACTTCCCAGATAGGGATGGTCAAAACAAGGCACCAGAATGTTTACGAAAATGACGTAATACAGCTTATCAAGTCCGGACAATTCGACTCAAAGACAATTCGAACCATGACAACCTATAATTCCTTACCAAAGCCGGACATTTCGGCCTATACATAATTCAGACCATCACAATAAGAAAATGCATAAGGACAATAAAACCGTATATAATAACAAATTTCACCATTTTGAAAGTTAATAACAGGTCTGACAAAAATTATGAAAGGACATGGGTGTTTGAGTTCATATATTTCTTTGGGAGCGTTGTAGGTTTCACCTTCCTCATATTTATTTAATACGGGATCAGCGTTTTCACCACTACTAGAACTACACATCCACATAATACTGATGATTCAAAATTTCGATTTAAATTTCGTTTTTTTGTGTGTGTTTTTTCTTTTTTTTTTTTTTGTTTCGTTTCATTTCGTTTTTATTTTGTTTCTCAATGTGTAATCTTGACAACCCATTTTTAGTTTTAAATGTAGCCAATCACGTGGAATCCATATATAGTTATCAAAGGCATTAATATAACATAGTTCAAACTTCTATATGTGTATTTGAGTTTTTCTTTGACAATTAATCATGTAAAATAAAATGTCAATAGTATGCTGTAAAAAACGGGCAATTTATTTATACGAAATAGTCAATTTGATACATTTTAATATTCATCGGCCAGATCTCTTTTGCGGTTGGAGTACTTTTAAGGCGGTTTTCAACCGGAAGTCCTTTTGATTGACATCAGATGGATTAAAGACTCAGAAGTCACATGACTTTCGAGTAAAAAAGATACAATATTAGGCAATATAGGGCTTAAATAAGTGTTTTAAACATCAAATTTGGACCCTGCAAAACTGTGAGTGCATACACAATTGTTGTGTCCAGTAGAAGTCAAATCTGTTTGTAGACCGGCTGACTAGGGGATTGCTTTATAGCCCCCTTCCCCACATAATTGCCAAATAGTCTAAATTTGGCATCAAAGGTAAAAAATGAAGTGAAATTCAAATATCAAAGGAACAAAACTAAAGAAAGAGATTAGAGACAAGACATTCAAAAACTAAAGAAAGAGATTAGAGACAAGACATTCAAAAACTAAAGAAAGAGAACAGAGACAAGACATTAAAAAACTAAATAAAACACACGAAAACTAGAAACAAATGGGCAACTTTGACCCTACTAAGAAATTAATCAATGCTTCATCTTGACCATACTATATGAAGTAAATACACTAAAGTTTTACTAAAGAAAGTAGATTACCCTGCATTCTGAAATGACCCGAGTAAAAATACATCAACGTAACAAATAGTGTGCTACAAAAAAAACAAAAACAAAAACAAAAACAAAACAAAAAAAAACAGAAGAGATTGAAAAAGACTGATTTCTTCCACCTTTTTGGAATATCTTTTTCACCTAACGTCAGTTCTGTGAACAATATTTTAAGAAACATGTTTACAAAGTTTGGGAAGAATCTGTTTTCAAGTACCAGAGAAGTAAAGATTTTCGAACTGTAAAAAACGAAAATAGCCAAAAACCCCTAACAGAAACAAAAAAAAAAAAACAAAAACAACAAAAAACAAAACAAAACTATAATTTTACGTTGGATAGAATTTCATCTTGCTTAACACTTAACGATGTCAGAGTTTACCTTAACATTATGGTTTTAGGGAAATTTGCAAAGAAAAATTGTTGTCCCAACCCCTTAAGTCTTTTTTGGTAACAGCATTTATATTTGTCGACGTATTAATAATCCCCACATCAGTTCAGGGCAGGACAGCATAGAGACTATTCAAACCAAGTTTAATGGTTCCAACTGGTCTCGTAGTATGAGGAAAAAGGGTTTTAGGAGATATATTAAGAAAATAACAAAAACTGTATAAAAATACTTTTTCAGGGGCCATGACTTCACAAAATATCCATTGTTTTCTGAAATGTTGACGGATCTAAAAAGGGGGTTCCGGAAAATATTTTGCTCATTTTTTCCTAAAATTTGCACGAAATTAGCGAAAGGCGGTTTCGACCCCCAGGACCCCTTGATCCGCCACTGAAACAATGGAAATTTCTCAAGATAAATTAAGGTTTTTCTCAGTTATCAAATCCGCCAATATTTAATAGAGAACTTCAACAACACTGACTTGCTCAAAGAACTCCGTTTAGCTTAACTTCAACCGAAATTGTACAGTTTGAAGACGGGAATATTTTGCTCATCGCCGATGAAACTGGCTTCATTTAAATATGGTGGTATAATCGTGTATGTGGGAATGTGTTTTTGTGTGTCCCAGTTGATTTTCCTCAGCCTTCATTTTGAAAATATTCGCATCCTTCCAGTGTTTATGAAAAAAAATTGAGTTTTTTTATGGTGTGTTAGCCTCTAGCAGTTCACTCACCGAAGTGCTTCCCGACGAGAGAAGAATGTTTTAACCAAGTCTTTCTGATGTGAACATATTGATTCTAACGATACTTTGACATATGTTTAAATAAAATGTCTATTTTCATTTCAATTAACCTTAACGGTATACTTCCGAAGGTGAGATGGTTTCTCACGGTAAACTATTATTTTTATTGACTGAATCAGACGGCAGGTATAACAGCTATTATTATAGGTTAAGTGATATTAAATAGGATTTTTGGATCGGGATAAAAAGATCAATTTGCACATACATTAGGGCTTACCGACAATCAGGAAGCTGGAATGGATTTGATACTCTATTTACATTTCGAAATACGGACAAAAGCACTGATTTCTGGCAGTTCTAAATTCTAAGGAAGTCTGCCGATACCACGTCCCAGGTATTTGTACGTTAGGTGACATCAGGGAGAACATTTACTCGATTTTTTATTGCCATGAAATATATAAACCTCGTTATACTTGTTGCGCGAAAATATCCATAAGCCAATAATGGAATTTGACAACTTTTACACATGCAATTTATGCTACAATATCAATGTCTTTATATGTTTTCTTTTTATAGTTTATGAGAATAAAGTATATTTAAAGTAAAAAGATGACTGACCGGGCCTACAGCTGTAGATAGTTTCGGACAGTGAACTTGTAACTTTTTGTTACAAATTTTATTCCGAAGTCGAAACCTTTATAAAATATGTTCAATGTCTGGTTTATATAAACAAAAGTTTTGGGATGTAAATTAAGCACTGGTGTTTGTTTTAATTTAGAGTTCTTACAGATCATTTCGTGTTTACTGCAGGATAGTCAAGATTTTATTTTTAAAGATTTTATTTCTCTTTGACAGTACAGGACTGCAACAAGAGGCAGACATTACAATTTATAAGGTGATGGCGATCTGACCTTAATATAAATATATACATGCACAAACAATATTGAATAGTTATGTATATAAATACATGATTTTAAAGTGCACATGGCATACTGATACAATTTAGGACTAATAATATAAGACCACGTGACATCAATCAATGTAATCGATGAACATGCTTGAAATACACGCTTCCGCCCCCTAAATCGCAGAATTATATATATATATATATATATATATATATATATATATATATATATATATATATGACACGCTTGCTCATCGACTACTCGCAGTAAATACGAATTATGTTCTAATGTAGCCTGAATTGAACATAAATCATTTCTATATACACACAAACACTTGTATTGGGTCAACAGCTCGACTGGACAGTACAGTGAAGCTTATTTATTTTGCCAAAAAAAAAATGTTCAACCATACATGACCCAAGCCGCTGCAGCAACCTTAAATCACATTCTACAAAAGAAATTCATATTATTACAACGATTGTTCTAAAACATAATAGGGTGAGTGGAAGGGTGAAGTTAACTGTCCGAGAGACGAGCGTCGAATAACTATTTTACTGTCACGGTTCTTCCCGCTATTAATCTATCCTTGGAACTTTACCAAACGAGTAGACCTAAAGTAACATGTTGAAAACACACTTGTTTTATGTAACTTCATCCAAATACACGTGTTCCAATGTAACACTTATAAATACATCGGGTATATACGGTTTATTTGGTCTTATTTGCGAGGATTGATTTAGAGTAGTTGAACATACTTTGGCAGGCACTTATGATGGTAGGAAGCGTACCTGAGAGAAGACACATGTCCAAAATAACAAAAACGTGGCATACTACATTATTTAGTGTTGTATTTTTATCCCGGGATTTTTATCTTTGCTTGCTGTTTTCCAACTAAACGATTTTGTCGTTTCTGTGTCAGCCGGTTGACAATATTAAAGGTATGTAAGAAAAGAAGGGGCAGACTGGAATTAGAGTTGTATGTCAGATATGTTCAACATGAACATATTTTTTTTCTTATAGGTTCAATTTATTTCTACTTGTTACTCGAATATGTATTCTAATATTTAAAGCGAGGGTGCAGGTGCGTAAATGAAATCTATCAGTAATAAACGAGTTTTCGGGGATTATATTTTCTTTACAGTTAAGTTATGTCTTTTTAGGCGTACACCAATACTAAATGTATATCATTTATCATTTTAACTTATGCAGGGAACAAAGGCTTTATAGTTTAATTTCATACCCAGACTCAATTTTGTGTTTTCATCCAAAATCTGCATTCCCTTTAGAACTGACTTCATTTTCTCCGTGTCTTTTGCCGGTCGAAATGGGATTTACATTGTTCATACAGGATGCTCCCAGACCAAATCTTTGCTCTGATTTGCAATTATGCAAAAACAGAGGAAAATTATACACAGGTTTTAATGCTTTCAGCATATCTGTCAGATGTCCCAATTCTACAACTCTTCTTTCATGTCTCCATTCAAAATTTTCGTTATTACTTTCGTGTGCTTCCATTTTTTCTTTCTCGTTAACATCTTCTGGTCTCTCTTTTCCGCGAAGGTTATGTTATTTAGTAAAATACAATTTACGAACCAAATATCCACAGGGGTTTCGATTGCCGTCGAACATTTTTAAATCAGTGATAAAAGGGAAATAACTCGCATAGTAACGGCATCGATTACGTTTTCCCGTAATCCGGTGGGTAGGGGCGTTCATTTACGTTAATCCTACCTTATGGGTGCACTATACAGTTACATTAAGGCGCACTGTTTCGCACACTAAGTTACCCCGTCAAATTTTGTAAAACTTAAAATCAAAAGTTGAAATTTGGTGGATATATCAGTGTTTAAATGTAGATAAGCATTTATACATTGACAGATGTAACATATGTTATGGTAAACAGGTGTAATTTAAATGAAGAATGGTATCCGGAACGTTTCAGTCCCCTGCCGTATTAGGTTCTCTCCTCAGCATCAGATGGCTGATTTTCAAAATACCTTATTTCACACGAACTTTTGGGACTAAAATTGTGAGAGAATGAATCAAAAAGGGTCTTATTATTATTATTATCTTTTTTCCGCCTACTCACTGCATGCTTTCATCATGTGGTAGTGTCTAAGTGCTTGATATTTTATAAAACTTAGTATTTGGCTGTTAGTTTGGAAAGGCATCCCTGATTTGTACTAAAATCAGTTGTATTTTTTTCAGTATGTTAACATGGCTACTGGATTTTATAAGAATAATCACTAAATTACTTATAAATGACTTCAACCTCCACACACCAAGGATTTGCAAAATATGCACTTTTTTATGACAAAACACTAGAAATTTCTGTGTGGACTGCCTCAAAACAGCTTTATTTCAACAGAATGAGACCAAATTTTTAGAAATGACCCAACTGTATTGTACTACCTTATGACATTTCAGGACAAATGCGTTTTATCAATCGACCCTGTTTTATAGTAGGTCGACACAGTAATGTGTTTGCTAACAGAAGCAATATACCGGAGATCGAGCATATGAGGATTTTTAACTAGTTAAAATTCCTGATTTTACGGGAAATTTTGGAATTCAGAATAGACTCTTTTGTCGTAAGTTAATAAGCATTCTCATCGACTGCCCCACAGTTAGCACAAAAGGGTCTGTTGTCACGGAAATGACATACAAATAGAAGTTCTGTTGAGACTCATATTGTATTTTCATTCCATCCCCTCAGTAGATGCGCACGCGAATCAAACATACAACTTGCGGGGGCACGGCTTCGGAACTGTTATTAGGTCGTCACTGTCAGGGATAACCGGTATTGTTGACAAAACTTACACCGTTTATATAAATACGGATGACATTAAGTCCCGTTCGTCTTATTAATGACAAAATATCTCAGAATCCTAGGTATTTTATGTGTCTACATAAGGTATTAGAAATCTCACCAGAATATCAAATTTCACGAGTGCGTGGGTGTCCTTAATTTATGTGGTATAAAACCATTTTGAGGTAAACATATTGATCTTTAGACATATATGCCCAAGGCAGAAGAATTACTAGATAATACATTGTATGTTTGTCACATGAGAACATACCACATTTGGTCGGTTAAAACATATATGTTAATGTTAACGTAGATTTGATGAATACCATTTGAAAACTACTTCAGTATTTGTTGACTTACTTTTATTTTCAGTTTTTGGGGTTGCAAATCCGTTTCATTATAAAGCACAACATAAATTTATACATTAGATCTTCTGTCACCAAGTGCATGAGTATACGCTAAATGACGAGCCTTAAAACAGTAATCAAGGGAACCAAGATTGTAATCAAGGGGAAAAGACCAGAAATGGGAAACAGATAAACACAACAAAGAACATAAAATAACCAAAATAATACATACAAAGTAACAAGAGTGAAAGAGCAACTCGGACTCAACTAAAAACAGGGGGCATGGATCAGGTGCACCAGTAGGGTAAGCGCCCTCTGCTTTTCTAGAAACACCCACCGAGATGCTCATAAAGAGTCCAGTCCGGGGTAGACGAAAGAGAAAAGGAAAACTACGACATGTTGAACAAAAATATGCTTTAATATACCTTAAATAATAGGTATATATTTTAAAACCCCGTCCTTCCCCTGTGGCGTAGGATGTTTTTTCTTAATCGTTGTTCCTCAAACACAACCGTTGTTCATCATTACGGAGAAAAATAATACATTATTCAAATGCTGCATCATTATATTACTTTCTATACAAAATGCAAACAAGCCAGCACAAAACTGGCGACTTCATGTGTGGTCACTATACATAATATCGTTCAAGCTAATTTGGCTGTAGTCCTGAATCGGAGGAAGGGTCAAAATACCTATTGGACAGGATTTTACAGACATCATCCTTACAACCATCACGACAAGGACAGCTGGTATGCGGAACTCGTAGATTACTTATAATAAATGGCAAAAAGGCTCATCACAAAATCGTAGTCTTAATTGTGTATTACTTCTTTGATGTTTTCTATTTGCGTCATACTTCTTTTATCTATAACAGTTGTATTAAGACGTTTATCATGTAATATATAGTAGTTTTAGAACTAAAATATATACATACTTATTAATTCCATACAAGCATTATAAATTTGTTTTTTTAATTGCATAATTTCGGTAATTAGTGGTTTAGCTTGCTTTAATATTTATGCGTTATCTGCTTACTTCCGGCTTTACTTTGCACATAATAGGAAACTAATTAGGTCGGAAGCTTTAACTAGAAACATTTAAAATCGATCTAAGGAATTAAGGTTGAATATATCCCTGTTATACCACGGAAGTATAATATCTTTATTGAAATATCTGTATGATTTTATGGTGTTATACCATGGAAGTATAATATCTTCATGGAAATATACATCTGTATAATTTCATAGTTATACAGACGACAATCGCTATAAGACAAATATTTTGCCAACATTACGTTATTTATGGGCCACGGTGAGTTTATTGAGCGATATAGCGTGTCTAATCGCGAGTCACAATGAGATTGTCGAGCGATCATATGCAAATGAGTTTGTTGAGTGATATGATGCTTCCAAAAACGAGCCACAGTGAGCTAGTCGAGCGATATTCTTTGGCCAACCGCGAACAGTAGTGAGCTAGTTAAGCGGTATGCTGTGTTCAATCGTACGCTAATGTAGTGAGCTTGTCGAACTGTATGGTATGTCTTAACGTTAGCTACTGTGAGTTTGTAGATTGATATGATGTGTCCAATCGCGAGTCGCGGTGAGCTTGTCGGGCAATAAAGTGACACCATTCTTGAGCCACTGTATCCAGTTTGATTGCTTGATTTTCCCTATTCAGTGGTTTTGACAAAGGGGCGGGCGCTGAAGATTTTCTAAACATGCCATAGTTCTAATGTCATTGAATTTCTGAGAGAATGATGTAATTCAGACACTCTTCTGAGTTCGTTGATAACAGATGTAGGTTTATCGCAATGGCAGTGCGTTGTCAAAGACAGCAGACGAAAAGAAGAAACACTAAAAAGCAAAATCGGTGTCAATGACAACTTATATTTTCTTTGCTAGTCAATTTACGAATAAAAAAAGCCTAACATAAACTGAACTCGCAAACAACTCATCAGTCCTGTCATCGGTAGTAAACAAAAACCAATCATCGGCATAGAACAGTTGAGTAAAAATTATTTCTATAACGGATTTAAAGTAGAAATTCCGCATGTCTGTTTGCCTAGCTTCTATTTCTTTGTTTTCGAATTACGTAACTCTGACATCATGCTTCATTACCGGCCACTCGAACGACAAAAGTGTTTATACGCTAACACTCTTCCCTTCAATACAATAAAGCATGCTTCATATAAACTGAATACGAATTACATGAAAAGATTTATCCGCGATATCACCTTTAAGTGGACATATACCTGGCACTATTCCATCCGCGTATTAATATACCATTCCGTGAATGAATGTACACAATACAGTTGTAATGGAATGTTGGACGGGTGCCATTACCTACTAAGATTCTTTTCGTCTAGACTGAGTCAAAATATTTAAACTCTGATTTTTTGTGGTATTTCTTATTGCAATTAAGAAATTTGATTTCCAATTACTTCTTCGCTGTTGTCTTTACACCTGCTAATTATCTACTGAGGAAAGATTTATCAAGAAGAGCCAAGCCCACCTTAGAAGCTTCCGATTTCACACAATATTTTTCATCTTCTTAGCCGCTGTGACCATTCTATATTCTCGGACAGTGGAGGAACCGATCGATTAGAGGTCGGTTGACCATCGGTTAACGTCGGATAAAATCATTCACTTTTTCCACACATTGCAAGATTCTTGTGTTTTTCATGAATTCTGAAATTCTTTGTACACCTGTTATACAGAATATCATTTTTGTCCATGTGCCTGAATCGAGCTTGATAATAAGTCAGTAATGCTCCTGGAAAAGCGAGATCAGAATATATCGTCTTCGCTTTGCTCGATGAAAAAAGCGTGGTCTTGTACAGGAAGGAGGTAAAAATTGCATAGAATAGGTCATTTCTTTTATCGAGTAGTTCTACGCAATGTTGAATGAAATGATCTACAAGATCTGCTGTGTATAGATTATATATAGTGTACACTGGCCTTCTTTGATAGCACAATAAGATGAGACGCTGGCAAGGTGACGATGAACGATAATTTCCAATTCGTCTTTTCTAAAACAGTCACTAATTGACAAAATATCATCGACCATTCATATTTCATATGTGGGTTTCTTCAACAAAGGTTTCAAGATAAATTGCCAGAGTTTCGATCAAGTTATATGTTAGAAATGTTTTAGTATAGTCACCTTTCAGTATTTCACCCAAAACTTAAGTTGACAAGTTCCTTGTGTGTTGTATTGATGGACGCCCTACGTAACCTTCCGGAAAAGAGCAGTTTAAGTTATCAATAAGTTAACAGATAAAAATTGAAATCGTTCATTAAAGGATAAGGCAAATCTAGCGAAGTCTGTTTTAGCATTTCCTAATTAAAGTTCGTTAATGTAACACAAATTTCACAGGCATACATTCCAGTCGGTAGCATGACCCTTTTCCAGACGGTTGTATCGGCTATCAGTGACATTTTCTTCCGAAACTGTAATGCGAGTGTATATTGCGTTTGAGTTTTTTACAAGCTTGTTCACTTCTATCGAGCATACTGCCAGTGCTATCTAATAAGATTCCGGAATAAATCACGTGATCTTGTTTCTCGAGTCAAGCGAATATTCCTTCTTTTGCGAGTACTTTTTCTGGCTGAATAGAAGAAAGTTGATCTTTGACGCGTTGTGTATTAGTCTCCATTTAGTTGAATGTTCAAACGTTATTGCAATCCACTTTTTGTTCCACAGAGTAGTGTCTGTCGCGTTAAAAACGTAAGGAATTTGCAAGTGTTCAAGAAAAGGGCCATACAATCGATTCGTAGAGTTGTATAAGAATGTTGATAAAGAGAGAAAATAACCAGACAAACATGACGCGTCACTGACCGACACCTTTTTCAATACAGAATTCAGGCCTTACAGATGTGTTGTAGCTCGCGTGTTGCACAACATTTAAATGATTGTCCAGATTTTCCAATTTATTCCTATTTCCCATAAATTGTAACTCATTTTGCCAAATACGATCGAGTTTGGCTTCTCATTGTCTAAAAACACTGCATAAACTGGCGAGTTACGTTCGTTGTAAAAGTTTTTAGATTCTTTAGAAGTAAATATTACTACAACGGAATCGTGTTCTATAACAAAACCAAACTGAAGCGGGTTTAATATAACTGGAGATTTCTTATTTCGATTATGCACTATCTAATTTTATAATTTCTTCATGTACCGGCCCCACATTCAAGGCTCATAAAGCCCGTTCTATAGATAAGTAAGGGTTAAATTTTACAAATGACTACGGAAAAAACGCACAACGATTTGTCTTTGTGTTTTCATGAATCAACCAAAGATAATTTACGGCAGAAGTGCGAGTGGGCATACAAATACTGTGAGCAAGCCCACAAAGAGAATGACAATAACAGTAACATTCCTTCAGTCGCATCTACATATGATGCCCAACCTGTAAAATTTCATCAAAATCCCCTGTGCAGTTTTGTTTGGGCTTACGTGGAAACTAACGCCTGTACACCAAAGTGTGGTACCTACCCCCTTGGCTGAGTATTTCGGGGTAATTACTATATAACTACTATCCAAGACCGATACACTGTTGTACTTCATAATCCTCGGACCAGCATGTAACAGTTCTTGAAACATATTCGGTCTAATCACAGTTAAGTGGGTCTGATCTAGCAAAGTACCTATATCCAGCTAGATTTTCCGCACAAAGTTCAGCTGCGACGGACTCATATTGACCATGAGTGGTGCCTATCAGTCTTGTGACAGTCTTTTTCGTAAATTCGTAGACGGTAAAATTCCGTAATTCATCTTGATATTATGTAGTTTACCGTAAAAATCTTTGACAAACCTTACTGATCGTTACCGTAAGCAAATTGTGCTGTTCCCTGATATATCCGCAGCACACCGTACTGTATCTTTAGCAAATGCGTGGTGTAACCGCACTAGTACGTAGTTAACCTTACCCAAACGTAGCAGTTCTTGGCAAATTCTGGCTAACGAATGTGGTTTTGATAGGGACGTAAACGGACAAGTAGTTATAATACGGTTTAGCAAGGACGTATAAAAATGTACTGCCAGATCTGTAGTAAAATTCTGAACATGTTAAAAATGTAACATACTTAAAAATACTACTACGTATGAAAACGGCTTCTGTGCGGGAAGATACGGACAAATATTGATTAACCCAAATTATGCCGGATCTCAATCCGTATCTATAATCCTGCTAGATATTCTGTGAATATGTGACCAGTAGCCATTTGGAACAATTCTATTTTTGTCTTACATGTACGTATAAAACTGAAGAAAAGGAAAACGACAAAGCCCGCAAAAACTTGATCACCTGAATTATGAACTTCAACAAGAAACGGCGAGTGCTCAGATGCTCCGAAAGGGTAAGGCATCTCAAGCCCTGTCAGTGCCACCAAGAACACTGCAAATGGGTTAGTTACGATACATATCAAGCTCGGTAGGTCGTCATGCAGTGCCGTAAAACGTAAAATCCATATCGGTCAGTCAATTGGTGTAATAAGGCGACGGTTTCTTTTCTTTTATTTTTAACAATATAAAATGAAGCTGGATATATTCCGAAGTAACACAGTCATCATAAGAGGGTAGTCTGCAGAGTCTTGAGTAAAGCTTTTCGGAGCTTGCTTTATTTCAAACAGACTTCACTCGGTCAGTGTACTGAGACGGGATGAGTTATCTTTAATAGGCGAGTGCATTGACGTTGCGTACGTTGTTGGTGTCACATTGGATTGAACCGGGGCTGGTTACGAAAACTGCAATATTGCTATTAGAATATGGAGTTATCAAAGGCAATATAGTTATTAAAATGTCGAAAATGGTTGTTGTTTTAGGATTACAATCATAAATCTTTGAACGATGCCGTTAACTGTGGATGGAAAGCATTATTCGATCACAAGAACGTCCATTTTCATATATAGATGTGTAATATTAAGAAATGCTTGCTTCCCATTTCACAGATACATCTAAGTTGTTTCTTGGCGTTTTTTGATAAAACAAACCTATTTTGGAAAGAACAATTTTTGCTGCAGTCGATATTTTTCATGACGTTATGATAAGATCAAAGCGTATTACAATATCACAAATATCACAAATGTCTCCCCTTTGATGTGGACATTGTAAAAAATGGAAATAAATCGATTTGAAGACAAAATGTTAGACATTTTTTAAAGTTATGCGAACCGTTTCTTTTAATCAGGACTCTTATTAACTATATTGACACTTTTTCACATAACCCCAATAAAAATATATATAAAATGTTCAATTAGTCTTTTTGTTAAAAGCCCTTTTGTCCGTATTTCAGTTATGTCACAAATCTGTATTTTTTCGACGTTGGCCATTGGCTACTTTCTTGCTTACCGTTGTGAAATATAACAACGAACAGTATTTGTACCAAAGTATATTCACGCTTAAAGGACTGTATAAATATTCAGAATATCATGTTTATTCTAAAAAATAATGAGATTTATCGTCTAATAGTAGATAAATACGCACGTATGTTGTGATGTAACGTTGTCTTTTTTCCGACGTTTTCTACACGTTGCGTGCTACCCAATCTTTATCAAAAGCTTTTTTTGGTCGTTCCCTTCGCGGGACTAGCTAGCTGGCCGAGTGGTCTAGGACGCTGGACTTTGTGCAGGCGGTGTTGCCATAGATGTCACAGCGAGTTCGAGTCCCGCGGAGGGAACGACCAAAAGTTTGCATCGCAAATCTGACAGTTCTAACATCGTTGGAAATTTTTCAGACCTTTCTATACGTTTACATATCTTCTCTGTATCAATTTGATCCGATGGAGCAGGTAGCGAACAGAGTCGTCACATTCTGAGACGTATATATATATATATATATATATGTATGTGTGTGTGTGTAAAACCGTGTCACAAAGCGCATTATTGACGTTTCAAAAGTAACGTTCTGTTTTGCGACGTATAACTCTTTTAACATCAATTTTAAAAACAATAAAAAATATTGAAAAGTTACGATACTAGGTTAAATTATGACGACTGTGGACGTATTGAATAAAAAAAAATACGATTTTAGCGAATCTGATAAAATAATGAAAGAAATGTTGAAAAGAAAACAGGAAAAAGAAAGACTCCCCTTGCGCGCATTCCTGTCTATTCAGATGCAATAATGTCCTGGTGAAATCGGGATCAGCGTGCCTGCATCAAATGATTTTGAAATGTGTAGACACGCGCTTGCACATTCGCTAGTGAAATATTGTAAAATCAACGTATTTCATGATCGTCTAATTACCTCTTGACAGTTATTTTAGCTATAAGATATATTAAGATGTACAAATATTGCAGATTTTTTTTTCTAAATTGGACCAAAAACAAAACAAAAATGATTCATTCTGGTGTGACCTTCTTTACCCCTTATAACTCGAAAACCGTAAGAAATATATATCCAAAATCTGATTGAAAAATGCAGGCAGGATTATTAATGAGGAATCCAATAAAGAATCCAATGAAATAAAAAAAATTCGAAATCGGACCAAAAAAAACAAAAACAAAAACAAAAACAAAAACAAAAACAAAACCAAAAACAAAATAAAAGTTAAAATGTTTTAGGCGTTGCCCAACTTTGACCCCTATAACTTGAAAACGGTCCAAAAACATAAAATCTGCAGCACATTTGTTTAGCCAAATTAAATAAAGAACACATTAAAAATAGAATAATTAAAATCGAAAAAAAAACCAATCTACATGGGTTTTAATGAAATACGACCGCAAGTTTTTTCGTCGTATAACAAAAACGGGAGATTTCGCTGTCAAGTTTTCTCAAAGATTATTTGCCAAGGTTTTGTTTTCTCGAAATGTTTAGCAATGTTTTATGTTTAGCAACATACCTTATAAAATTCTGAAACGAGTACATGTATTCGGAAATATATCAACATACATCTACATAGAGATATAAAACCAAATAGGAAAGATTCACTTTATACGCTTTCACAATATGATTTCCCGTGGGGGTGGTGTGGGGTGTGCTACTGACATTTTTTGCTTGTAGGTTTTCTCATAGGATAAAATTTCCTTCAAATCATTTTTAATTGGCTGATGCCAAATATTTACCATATCAGGATGTACTCTGATCATTTCAAATGACCAAAACGTACGAAAAATTAATATCGAATCGGATAATTAAATAATAAAACATGTCGTGTGTTTTATGTTATGTAAAAAATTAAATAAACACACTTCTTTTAACATGTAACAATTATAGAACGATGTACGTCGCAATACGGAAAAGACGTCAAATTTTCCCGATTTCGACGTTACCAATAATGACACCAACACCGTACGCTACGTCATTCGAATCCAACTGGAGCTATCTAGTTTCCGCAAATAGCATTAAGGGCTCTTGTTTAGCTGTCTTACTATTGCTCTTGTAACGTATACGAATGAACACTGTAATTGGAGATAGAAACAACCATGCTCTGCGGTGCATAGTCTGCAGACTTAAGTAAACAAAATCGAAAATCAATTTTTCTAACTTAAAGACACGGCGGAGGCAGGAAATAAGTGATAAGTTTAGGAAATATTGACTTAACTTGCACGATCGATTGACTTCTGTAGACAACAATGCATAATTTCTGCAACAAATGCAGCGATGCGTAGGCGTTTCACGACACAGTTACTATAGAAACAACAAAGTATTGACACTTTTGATGAAATTTTTTTGAGTCTCAAGAGAGTGCCATTCATCCAAGTTGAAGCAATATTCACTTATACTGCACGATAATTTCGCATTATGTTTTGTGAAGAAAAGACCGTCTAAAACAATTGGAACGTGTTTAGAACTGTGATGCAGAGACAGAAAAAATAGCAGAGGGTAACCATGGTTTTCAATGATGTGAGGTGATTTTGAATATTTCTAATCCTACAACATGAATTTGAGACCAAAATGGAATTTTAATGTGAGATCGGATGAAGAATCTTATGATAAGTGTTTTATTGTAAATTTTGTTTCTTTTGTCCAGCCCATCAATTTAATATCATGCCTGTTAAACCTAAATTCCCACATAAATAGACGTTAACTCCAAATGGACGTTTAACTTCAACATACTTTTTCAATATCTTACTTGGTACGTCATTAAAGTTTAAACATGAATGAAAATTCAATAGAGAACTTCTTTACGGTAAAATGAAGAAAGATATCCTTTAATAGCTAAAGATATTGAACTTTACGAAATGTAAACAGTTGCGTGGGATCGTAGATCATACAAAATCCCTTTAAATGAAATATGAATTGAAAAGAATATATGTGAAAAGAATGTTATCGCTCAATCAGCTGGGGGGCTGTTGTGAGAATCAAGACAGGTAGATTTAAATATTTTTAAAATCGATTCAATGCCATGAAATTAATTATCACTTGCATGGGTCTTCTTGTACAGGGTAGGATAAAGGCGTCATCACTTTGCGAGTACGGACCCGCTTCCGAAGGCGGATGAATACACACGCGGATACGTTTGAAGTTTCCGACGCTGTTTGGATAGGTAGTGGGAAATATAGAGCAATAGTAATATAATGTTGTTCAAACATACATTACGTTGATAGTTACCAAGTGCAGTCGTAATCTGTGTATTAACGGTCTAGGCACAACAAACACAGTATATATATATATATATTGGAAAGCTTGCTTTCTATAGACTATATTATTGCAGAAAGTTTTTTATATGTTGTTTTGCATTTTTCTGTTGTTGTTAAAGTTTGCATATAAAAGAAAGAGACGAAGAAGAAAACAAAAACAAACACAAAGCAAAAAAAAAGCTAGAACTGATTAACTTCAATGAGCGACATCACCCGCATGCATGGAGTACGTACTAAACAAGAAAAAAAATTTTACATTGAAATTTAATTATAAACTTGATTCATGTACAAGTATATGTTTGGCGCCAAATCATGCATATAAAGTTTCGTCAAATTCGTTGGGCGGTTGAGCAGGAGCCGCGTTTACCAAGATGGATGGACGAACTGAACTGCAAAAAAGCAAAGCAGATACCACTCAAACTTATTGGGGATGGCATAGAAGAGATAGTTACATAAGCTAAAATCAGACTAAAACACGTAAATGGTTCCCTTCGAAGTTAAGCAGGTCCAAATTCGCGGTAATGACATTCCCATAAGTAACATACAGAAGGAATCTTTTGAACGACCTTTCGTATCGTCTGTTGTAAATTAAGTCTACCGAAGTAATTATAAGCTTTTACCCTAATTTTTGAAGCCGACTCGGAGCTAAAGAGTACTTTAACGGTAAAGATACAATTTACAAAATGATATAAGGAGAATTAAAATGGTGACAACAACTCCACCGGGATGAAGAATGCCGCCATATTTGGAATTATTTTCCGATTAATGTGTAATCTCACGCATTCATGCATGGCAATGACAATAATAAGTATTGGCATAAAATTATCGCTTATCATTACTCCTGCAACGAAAAAGGATGAAATACCATTCTCCTTTACAAGTCCGAAAATGGTCTTTGAATGCCAAGCTAACAGCTCTTGCATTGCTGGAAAACGCTTTTCATAAGGCCACGTCAACTCCATTGCTTTGTATCTTCATCCGCTACAGGAAATTTACGATACTATCTGCGTCGCGAACGAATACAAAAATACAACAGGTCTAAGGGAGATAAGTAAGTTTTTTAAAAAATATTTTCACAGTCGTCGCCGAGTTGTCTACCGTACTTTGACAATCTCTTACACTCGCACCTTTCTTTCTTTTATATATCATGTTGTTTTTTATCATATTGTTTTATGTCATAAATAAAAAGACTACCAGTGAAAGCGAAAGAAGATATGTAGTATTTTACTCCGGGTAACATGAAAAGACTGAATACTTAACCGGTTTTCTTCCGCAGTTTTTTTCTATCCCACAGAAACGGTCCACTAGTCGCAACTTCGGCTGAATCCGTACCTTCGAAGAGTAGCGGAGTCAACCGAGGTTCAACGATTGAGAAGCGGTCCATTTTATTAGTATTAACCTGATCAAAATTTTTAAGTCAAATCTGATCGACGTAGCCACCAAGAGCTGTCACCCATCTCACCTGACTTAGAGTTTACCATTTAGTCAAGCCCTCAGGCTAAGGCGCATTTGTTCAAATGACGACTCCGTCAAAAACGTCTAGGTAAACTAAAGAACAATTTAACAAGAAGAGGATATAGATACAAGACCATAAAAGAAGGGTTCCTCCGAAAAAAATCATAATATCTCAAGAGGTAGCCTGTTACAATACAAGGCAAAGAAAAAGTGTAAAGTTCTAACATACCACCCTTGCATTAAAACAGTTACAATATCATTCTTGAGCACTGGGCATCTGTCGAGAAAACTCCACACTAACCAAATGCAGTCTTTCCCGAACTATCTATGATTGCTTTCAGACAGCCAGACAGTTTGCGTAGTCTGCTTGTGAGGGCTGAAATATCTAAGCCCTACTCCTGGCAAGAGTCGCTCCTGTGGTGACAAAAGGTGTAAATGTTGCAAACAAATGCACCACTCGTCATCATTCACCCGCACGGTCACGGGGAAACGCTACGAAATATTGATGTTGGTGAATCTAATAAGCTTTTTCACAAGAGCTTGAACGGGTACAGGAGAGACCTAACAAAAAAGCCTTCACTCCCTTCGAGTCAACACTTCAGAATACCAAACCACTGTCTCGATGATTTCCACAAAATGCAAATTCTAATCTTGGAACAAAACACGATCTGGAGCGGTACAGAAATTGAAGCGGGGGTTGGATAAAAGAACTCCGTGTTTTACATCCACACAGCTTTAATAAAAAAAAAACATTGACATCTTCCTTTCTTTGTACAGTTTCTTATCATCACAGTATTCGTAAATATTTTTAGTTTTACATTTTCACACAATGTTCAAGATCAGCGCAAAACGTGTATCTCTATATTACAATATTCAAGATCTTTGTTAACTGTCGATAAAATTTTAAGTACCAGTCCACATAAAATTCAGACGTTGTCAATGATAAAGTGATTCATGGTGTAGAAAAACCCATCAAACAAATGATGCTTTTTCAGTCTACATATGCTATATTTTCACATAAAGATAATTATTTCTGTATTCAAATCTGCACTTTTGAGAAAATCATACATTTATCTCCCACCGAAACCAACCAAATCTAACAAAGTAAAGAACGATAACTCTTACAAAGGGCCAATTTCATGTACAATCTATATATTTTTTATCTCAAAAGCACAACAACCAAATTAAAAACTAAAACTTGTTATGTGATCAGTAACTGTTTCTAAACAAGAAATAAAATTGAATTCGGTGGGTTTTTGACAAGCATGAATCACCTCCTGTCTGATTTTTATAAAGACTGATACTTAATACGTCATATGTATTCACCTGATTAGGTAGCGAGTTGTTCACAGATCATTTACCTTCCTACACACTCAGTTTTTAATACACAGAAGAAGGTAATTAGTTGACCGAAAGGTCTGAAAAATTCCCAACGATGTTAGAACTGTCAAATTTGCAAAGCGAATTTTGGTCGTTCCCTTCGCGGGACTCGAACTCGTACCGCTGTGACATCTGTGGCAACACCCACTGCACGAAGTCCAGCGCCCTAGACCAGCTATGCTGGCTGGTCGAGTGGTCTAGGGCCCTTTTTTAAGAAACCCCTTTTGATTTGGTTAGTTGATAAAATGGCCAAAACATAAGGCAACGAAATAAACAAAACAAAAACCATGTTAGTAATAATAATAATAATAATAATAATAACCCATAGAAATGATTAAAAAGAAAAAAAAGGAATGATTGATAATAATTTTACCTTAATGCAATTCTTTGTTTACAACTATTCCTCACTTTTCGATTGAACTTTTTAATAAAAAAAAAAACGAAAACGTAAAACACTAAAGAACAATAATTATCGATAACAACACTAACGATTGTGTGACAACGGAATAATCAGCATTAAGTGTGCAATATGTAAATTATTTTCACAACAAATAATAAAATCTTAGGAATAAAATTAAACACACATAACTTAATTGAAATATGGATTAAAGTATTTTGCTTTAAACATTTTTAAAGATGTACTATCCAGTCAATTGACATATGAAAAATAGGAAATTATATTTAACAAGCAAAAAAAAAGAAAGAAATGAACTAGGCTAGATGATCTGTAGCACCGGTGCTAGGTTTGAACACGTGATTTTCTAAACACTACGTGTACATGCTTATATTGTTTCTTCTAAAAAATTATTTGTACACATCTTGAATAAAACAAAAATACGGCTGGGTGGCGTCAGTGGTACACGTCCAGATGTGGACTTGACGACGCGATCTTGTTCATCTCTCCTGGACCTCGACACATTCCTAAACAAATTGTATACAAAGTAACCACATGACTAAGTCAGCACAACTATATCTGGGATTATTTAGTATACTTAAACATTTAAAGGTCCGATTGTGAAATAAGAAGTCAATGTTTTTTCTTAAAAGTCAGACGCCTAACATAAATAAAAAAGTGCAGTCTTTTTGAGTTCAAGGAATCGGTGAGAAACCCTGTTGGAAAATGGGAGGCCAGATCCGAGGTCTGGATTTTTGTTAATTTTGTGCAAAAAATTTGCAAAAATGAGCAAATTATCATTCGGACCCCTTTTATTAATTTCTCTATTTGACCCGGTTTTATATAAATCTGGATCAGCCATGGGAATTATATCGGCTTTAATCTGTTCTTTGTTGGATCAATCAATATAATAGCTGGTACATATATGCCATGACTTTCACATGTTCTCGACATCCTATTTCATCTACAAAAAAACAACACTACGTAACTTAAAAGCTGAATTATAAACCATTTTCAACCCGTTTTTGTTCTTATTCTCATTTTTTTGTAACACAAGTATTTGTTTTAGAAGGATATTTTAAAGTATTGACGTCAATCTGTTCTATAAATACAACAATACCAATCACATATACTGGGGCGGATCCAGGATTTTAGATCAGGGGGTGGGGCGCACAGTTAGCTTTTTTTTAGGTTAAATGTTTGAAATATTCTTCTAGAGTTGGTGCAGTGTTGATATCTTTTGTGGTAAAATTAGCGAGAAATTAAAGTTTCAACCTAAAACCGCCAAAATCTACCCCTGACAACCCATGATTTGCAAATTTCTGCCTGAATCCGCCCCTGATATGATGTACACATGTTTCTAGGATTATCCTCTCTTCAGCAGCATTAAGAATCAAATATATAGGGAGATCTAAGAAGTACTCGAAACCAAGTCTATCGAAATAGGAACCCAAATTGAGAAGTCAAATGCATTAACCGTTAAGTGATATATATCCGTTTCTTTATCTTCGTATTCTATGGATGGAAGCCTTTTTGAGCCATGAATTTATTTTAGATATTTTTTTATAACATATTAGTAATTTGGTATAACAGATTACTAATTTGATTGGACAAATTTCTAATTTGATAAAACAAGATACTTATTTGATAAAAAGAAATGAAAATATGTAGGCTTTTTGCCCATGAATCACATTTTTAAAAATCCATAGCTGGAGTGCTACTTAAGTATTCGAAAATCATGTCGTAGTATTAATGTAAGTTTTTTTTTCTTGTACAACTCTCATTTAATTTTATACATGACCTTTGATTAGTTATTTGATAATAAGTGCCGGTGGTCGACAGCAGTTTCGAACAGTAAACGTTTGACACTTGTCCTTTTATAATAATTGATTTGTGAAATCATAATTTGTTTCATCATTCATTCATTCATTCATTACAACATGCGTAAGTATATACAAGAATATCGAGCAATATATACATGACCACAATAGATGAGCAGTTACAATATACATTATAACAAAATATCAAAATGAGGGAAATAAGTGTAAAAACAAAATATGCAATATTATCAGTAATATTACACATCAGATACATTTCAGCACCATATATTGCCGACAAATACGTTTGTAGCAGTCGAGTTCAAGATCGACTTAATACAGAGTTTAACATACGGTTTCAGTATGCAGCAGATCGAACCACATGCTTGAAACACAATGTGCGGAAATCGTTCAGTTCAGATTTAACCAGTTCAGTAGACGGTTGTTTCCCAAGCATAACACAGTATAAGACACCTGGGTCATAATAACTCAACTCAACGTACTCATACTAGATCTAGGGGAAAGTTTTCGATTATCATATCAAAGTAAATATTACGTTGATCTGCAGCATGACTACACTCGCACAATGAATTCATCATTACGTCAAAAAATTAACGGTGACATAGGTTAGTCTTTAATTTCAGTATCAGGTACTGTGACGATTAATTTCCCAATAAAAAAATGCCGTTCTTAGGTCAAAAGAAGACGACGGCCAACGCCATGTGTCAGCAACAGATATGTTCGTATGCACTTGATGGAACCTTGTGAATTCACGATCAGAAACCACTTACTAATCTGCTTTATCAACTAAACAATATGTTATATCAAATTAGTAACTTGTAAAATCAGTTAGTAGCTTGTTATATAAAATAAGTAATTTGTATTATCAAATTAGTTATCTATGATATCAAATTACTAATTTATAAATAAATGAATCTATAGCAAAAGCTACGCACAAGCTATGGCAAATATCACTGAACTATATAAGTAAACAGAAATGACATAAAATGACATAATAGTAATAACATCATAGAAACAATATAATGCATATATGGACAAACTTTTTATATCAAATTAGTAAAATTGTTATAACAAATTAGTAAAAATATTATAAGAAATTAGTAATTTGTTGAATTAGATTAGTAATTAGTTATATCAATTTAAAAAATATCTTGCAACAAATGAATAATTTGTTATAAAAAATCATTCTGTTGTAACAAAACTAAAAATAAAATAACTACCTGGCCCTACAAGAATTCCGTATTCATATCAATAATGGTAAACTAAGTACTAAAATTTACGATTAAAGAGGGCGATTTTCCCTATTAATAGATTGTAACATCCCCGTGTCACCATCATATCCTGTGAAAAAACGCCATCTGTACGGTACTGGACCTGTTTTTGGAGTTTGACTCATATCCATTCTCGTTTTTCGATTTTAACTTTCTGTTGTGTCGTCCGCTTCGAATAAAATCGACGTTTTTCTTGCTTTAAACATCGTTTTTCTTTTTCATTTTTTTCTGTATAAAGACAATAACAGTACACTGACTAGACGAAAATTTGAAAGACGAATTCGGCTCGAACCGGTGAAAATGCTCTGCTCAGCCTCGCATTCACGTAAACTCTTATTTAAAAGTCTTATAATTTTGTGAGGTTCTTAAAATTGAAAATACAGTAGATTCTATTGTATTTGAGCGCCATTTACAGAATTATCTCCCTTAATTTTGAAATCTACAGTGCATTCTATGTAATTTTTATCTCCTAAGAGCACGGGTTTTATGAAAAGCCACATGTTTATTTCTGTTTACTATGACATTTCAAACAAAATATCAAAAATAAAAATATGTAGGCTTTTTACCTATGAATCACATTTTGCATGATCCTTAGCTGGAGAGCTACTTAATATCAATTCTCTGTAAGCATCAAAAGGATCCTAAAAATATTGGCCACCGTCATGTTACAGATTTCATTACAGATTTCATTGATATTATGCCTATATGTCAAGTACATTTAAGAATTGGCAATAATAAAAATTTTGTCTATTGAAAAATAACAAATTTTCCATATGCATATTGTTTATTGCGCGAAGTAAAGTAAAGTAAAGAAAAGTAGCTCTGAATTTAACTGAATAGGGACGTGTCAATATTTTTTATCCATTGCGATAGAACAAAATTATTTTAACCTACCAGATTACAGTATTTATCTCAAATTAATTTATATAACTATTAAGATATATGCAATAAAACTTTCAATTGGTGTTTCCATGGTAACGGCAATGGTTTGAAATTTGCATATTTTCCCTGTTGGAAAACTATGAAAATTGAAAAATAGCAGTAGTTACACTTAATGTCAGTGGAAATATGCCAGTTGAAGAAGAAAAGTCCATTCTCCAACTTTTTCCTCATTATTACAACTTACAAAGAAGGAATTGAGTAATACTTAATTTCTGATGACAAGACTGTGCCAGTCAAACAAAGATTGTTGATTTTCACAATGTTGAAGTTTTAGCTTGACCCCAAGTTTAGTTGAGTTTAAAGTTGAAATATCTATTGATCTCATCAACTCCCATATTTCATTTATATGTCAAAAGACGCATTTAAACTTAAATTTGCAAATTAAATAAAAAAAAAATCTGTGGGCAAACAATATACAAAATATTTAGATGCTGACTTTCATACTCTGGTTTAAAAAAAAACTTGTTGCCAAAAGATCTTGGTTAAAAAAAATGACTGATACCAGCCCTTTTCAACTGTCACCCCACCAGCAAGACAGTGAAAGCAGACAGGCATCTTACAACCAAAAGGATTCAGAATGTCCATCAAAATATGGGAGTTGTGTTCCTGTCTGTACTGCCACTGGTAAGTGTAAACGAAAAGAGGACTAAATCATATGCATTGTAAATTTTTCATCGAGACAAATTCAACTGCAGTTATTATACTCAATCACGAATCCCACACTTAGTGAAGATTAACACAATGACTCCAACAATGAGAAATTTCATTTCCCTTGAATGCATCATAAAATTGGATATTATAAGTAATTTTTTGGCAGAATTTTATATTTATAATTTAAAAAATCTTTTTTGAAACTACATGTACATGTACCGCTACTTGTTCAACCAAACTCTGCATGAATGTTTCTAAAGACATCTTCACATAAAATAAGTTGTTCTCTGTCCTGCTTTTCATCAAGATAAAGTTTTCTTTTTTCAAATTTTCAGAAATATGTCGACATTGCAAAAGAAGAAGTTCATATAGCAGTAAGCGATTATTGTAACAATTTTCCTTTACCACAGTGCCAATGGAGCAAAACAGGTCATTTAGTTGATATGGACAGTTCTGACCAACTTAGTTAAAAAGGGCTGCCATTTTCCCTGAAATTGTTTGGATTTCTATACTTTTTTTCATTTACAAGAAAAGTGATCTATTTCAGTCAACTGAGGGCTATTCCAGGGAAAATGTAGGGGGCTGGAGGGAGTTGGACAGCTCCTTTTAAACATTGTATGGATATGGGTATTTCAGTGTGTACTTAATTATACTTCCTTATAAAAAGTTTATTTTAATTCTGTGGGTGGTGGGGTATAATGAAATGTGCCGTCCAACCCTCCCACACATTTTTGCTGCTATAGGCTTGAACTGAATGTATATTTAGACTTTGGAACTCAGTAAAGTCACCAAAAGGGCCCTGCATGGTCAATTTTCTAAAATTTGCAGACCAAAGTACAACTTAAACTAAAGTAATCCTTCAAAAACTATTCAAATACAAAAAAAAATATATTTCTGTTTCGAGAAAATCCATTTCATTGTCCTTAAAGGTCATTGAGAACAACAAACCCACTGAAAACAGTGATCAATCAATTATTTGACAAGACAGATGATCATTTTGAACTGGTACAATTATCAACCAAGCAGTAGTGTTTTGTCACTACAGGTGATCACATCAAAACCAATGTTTTTTGCAATCCCAGAACTTTGCAAACACAACATTACGATTTGGCAAAGATATGTAGTATTATTATTACATGCGAAATGTTGATGATATACATAAAAGGAACACTATGTTAAATTGATAAACATATACTCTTTGGCAGGATACCCAGACAATAGCATTCTTAAAATAAGAAAAATTATTATGACATTGTGTAAGCAAAATTTGTTGCGTACACATCTTCATAAGAGGTAAACAAAAGTGTAAAATTTCCATTCTGTGCGTTTTTCACTTTGTAACAGTCTAATTAAAATTAGATCTTGCATTTTTTTATTTTCTATGTACGAAACAAATAAAAATCGGAGGGTCTAATTTTAAATAAGCTGACTTTATAAGTGTTGAGAATGGACAAAGGGAAAAATAGGACCCCTTTCTTTTTCAATGTTGTGTCATAAAAGGAAATAATATGTAATTACTTTGTTAAAGTGCCAAATGTTAATCTTGTCGATGTAAGTAAAATCATCTCATTAAGATACATGTAGCTAGTAACCTTATGGAGATGTTCACATATAACACACTTTCAACATTTGTAATTGCAATTCCCATGTTTCAAAAGAGCTATTACTTTAGACCATAATGAGAATGACTCACAGCAATACGATCTGGTGTGTACTTCCGATAAAATTTATAACTTAGGCCGTAGTTTTTTTTTTAACTTTACTGATCAAGAAGCTCCCAGGGGCTTGAACTGTTCACCTGGCAACTTTGGTCTATGGAGTGCATTTCTGTACATAGGCTGTTTTTTTTGTTTTGTTTTTGTTTTTTTTTTTCAAATTTAATTAACTGTCATTCCCTTAATTTTGTCAAATTGAAAACTAATAAAATTTTGATTTTTATACCTCAAGCAATAAAGTTGCGAAGGATGTAATGTTTTTGACCTGTCCGTCCGTCAGTCCATCTTCAGTTTTCCGGACTGTTTTTTTGGAACGTTTGCAAATATTGACATGATTTTTGGTATACAAGTTCACCATGATAAGTTCCAGGCCAAGTTTAACTTTCGTTCCGCTCCGATGATTTTTATTGAAATTATGGGCCTTGAACTTAACAAAATTCACAGAAATAACAGTTTTTACGACATGGGGACACGCGGGGTATGTGAGCACGCTCACTTAGGTTCTTTAATTTTTAATTTTTTTTCTGCTATCGCAGTGTTTTTTATATGAGGAAAAGTAAAAACTTGCTTTTATTACTGCATTAAAGAATCTGAATATATGCTTTTTTGATGTAGTAAGTTACTTGTTGCACATTGTTTTTTTTTCAAATTTAAACCTTAAATAAACAAAATAATTGGTACAATATGCCTCAGCATTCATTGGCATGCAATTTCAGCATTTATGGTGAATGTAATACATCAAATTTTAATATAATTACACCCTCCGCAAACAAAGTTTGGTATATACACATGTAGGTATCTCTCCGTCTGTCCACATTTCTAACAAAGGGCAATTCTTCATTAATCACTCAAGGGATTTTGATGAAACTCTATAGATAGGTTGGAATATGTAGATGTGCACGAAGGAATATAGTTACTGATAGGGAACTCCAAAGAGTTAAAAATAGATTATCCTTCAGTCTTTAGGGGGTTACAAAATTTGTTCACTCAAGATTAAATTTTAGAAGCTTGTGGGTTAAATCTAAAATTTAACTTCCTCAAATGGAGAAATCTTGTAACCACTGTGAGCATTGGAAGAGAATCTGTATCTCCCATGAAATCAGTAGATAACTCCAAAACGTAAAAATTGTAAGTGCAATTCCTATAAAACCACTCAAGGGATTTTTATGAAACTGTATAGGATGGTTGAACATCATATTTTGATATTTGTGTATGAATATAGTTACTGTTGGGGAACTCCAAAGGGAGATAATTCAACTAAAAGGTTTTGCAAGATAATAAGACACCTTTTTATTTGCAGATGTCTTTTAAGATTCAAAATGCAGAGCATATAGTGAGGGTAGTTCATTTGTATCAGATGAAAAAAGAAGCCCACTGCAATTTCTAAATTCTTTTCTGTCCACGGTCAGTCCTGTGACAGGGAAAACCTAACTACAGCTAGCAAAAGAACAGATCATAAATATGTTACAAAGGCCAAACAGTGTGTTAGTGCTGTGATGAATACAGTTTGTCCTGGGGAAGATGATAAGTTGCTAGATTTTATAAACCCACAAGACAGGGAATCAGATAGAAGTTTTGAGGATCTCTCAAAGAGGCTGATGAAAACATTCAGATGTGGACTGTGTAGGACAAATTCCATCTATTGTAGCTCTCAAGTTGGAATTCAGCTGTGTAAAGAAGTGGAATTCTGGTTTGACGTCATATCTATACAATGTTATAAAGCATCATAGATTACAGTATGGAGTCAAGGTTCCAGTACCAACTACTACCAAGTTCAGACAATCAATTGATGCAATAAATGTTAAAATTTCCTGGACTTCATCACTTCTTCCAATATTATTTCATTTTTAAGAAAATAGGGGGTAAATTGTACAAAAATCAGCCCTGCTTAATTAGACTGAAGAGGTACATATATTTTAAATATTTTCCCCCATTCTTTATATTGATATGGAATAATGGTAAATTGTACTAAAGTATTAAAGTCAATTGGTCAGTGGTTTGAAACGAGATACTGAAGATGTATATCATCAAGGTATTTTACTGTCAAATAGAACAGTATTGTTGCAGTGTAACAAGCTAAATACCCCATTACAGTCATAAAGGGCACAATAAATGACAGACCTGAAAAGCTAATTTGTGCATTATTAATAAGGTATATTTTTATAGTTTTTTTTGAAAATTATATCGAAGTATATTTAATTCATAACTTACTTTGTACAATGCTCATAAAAGATGCTTAGTGCCCCCCAAATTAGATATTTGACATGAAGGTTTTTCTCTGTTTAGAAGGTGAAATGAAAGAATTAGCATGTTCATATTACATTTTAAAGCATATTATTTATTGATGATTGAATATATGTCATAATTTGATAAATCGGTGAATTTTTTTTATTACGTATGGCAAAATAGGACATTTTTTGGAACATTCTTTTCGATTTTTGAGTGCCTCATCCAACTTGACCCACAAATATTGTGTTTGACTTCTAAACATTACTTTGATAGGAGTTCAGATCAGTTAAGATATCCCTGGGTCTTATTGGTGGAGACCTTTAAAAACAACATTAGCATTGAATAGTGGCATTTTTCCTAATTGTTTTGTTTGTTTTTTTTTTAACAGATCTAAGGCTTCCATAAAATTGCAATTTGATGAATTTGAAAATCAAAAAAACATTTAAAAAAAATTTCCCCAATTCCAGGAAGAACACCAAAATAGCTGTTATTGTAGATGGCTCTGTGCCAAACCGTCACGTTTGCCCAAAATTTTTTACATGTGGATTGAAAGTTGTGATATATATATATGTGTATAGTTTAATATCCACAAATATTAAGACTGGATGCCTTAAGAAGATATGGGATGTGCAAAAACAGTCCTTTTCAGCGAAATTGACACTTGCTCATTTATGCGATACGTGCTATTTTTAGTAACTGTGAAATGGAAAAAAATTAACTGTTATTACATTCCTTTGTCTATGTTATTTTTTAACCTTTGATGATAAAGCATCAAAATCAATTGTTTTATTAGAGTCATCTCTTTTATTAAAATACCAGTTTTCAGTGATTTTCAGTGTATTGGCAGACTGGTTGTTAAGGGAAATGAGGGACCTTGGTTACCATGTTCTCTATACACCATAGTAGCTTGATTTTATTTTTTTAACTATGGGTTATACACTAACAACACAGGCAATATCAGCTTAATTTTGAATATTGGCCTGGCCACTGATTCTTTGATGTTTGTAGAGAATTGATATTAAGGTGTCTCCGTTTTCAACCCTTAACAAATGTGAACTGGTTAGAATTTTTTATAAGGCGGCCCTTTCTGTGATGGTAGTTAGACTGTCTACATACGATGGCTGTTGTCCAAACTGGAATAAATTATTTTAAAAAATCAATTTTGAAGATTCGTTACAATCACAATAATCCACCGGTCATATTTTTGAACCGAATTGTACCGGATTTTTCTAAATTGATTCGTTTTATTTGAAAACGAATTGATCAATGAATATTTAATGAATATTTCCACCAATATCGTAAGAAATTCAATGAAAAAATTATAGCATTTCAAGTGACCTAATTGAAACGACAGAAACAAACAAACAAAATAATAAAACAATAAAAAAAAACCACATACACAAAACAAAGAAACAACAACTCAAGAAAATCTACACACATCCCGTCGAGTTCGCAGAACAATAACAAAAAAACTAAATGACAAATCAAAGGGATAAAAAAATTGAAATTGTTAAGAATAACAGTCTGACAAGGGAACAAAAGCCACGTACGAGATATTGAAAAAAGCAAATTTCATGGGCTGACGATTTCATATCAGTTAGATCTTTACGACAAAGTCGTTAAGCCTATTCTTTTATATGGTTCTGAAATCTGGGGTTTTACCAATTTATGTTGGAAAAAGTTCATTTGAAGTTTTGTAAACTATTACTGAGTCTTAAATCTTCCACGCCTTCGTGTTTTATATATGGAGAACTTGGTCGTTTCCCATTGTCTCTAGATGTTAAACAGAGAATGGTGTATTTTTGGTCAAAACTTATTGCTGGTAATCAGTGTAAAGTCTCATGTATCGCTTTTAAACTAATGCTGAATATGTACACGAGGCAAAATGTAAACTTTAAGTGGTTACAGAGTATTAAAGAAACTTTAGATGAGTGTGGGCTATCAAATATTTGGTTAACGCAAAATCTTTTGAACATTGAATGGTTAAAACGCAAGGTGAAGCTATGTCTTACTAATCGGTACAGACAATCTTGGAACGAAAGTGTCACAATTGGTGCGAAAACTGTAAACTATAGGATTTATAAAGAACCTCTTGGTTTTTAAGAATATTTTAAAAGTCTTGATGAGAAAAACTCTTTAATATTATGTAGATTTAGCGCAGTTAACCATAGGTTACCAATAAAAACAGGTCGTTGGCAAAATATTAGCAGAGAAAATCGTTTTTGTAATCTATGTAACTTAGAAATAGGGGACGAATACCATTTTATTATTATTGTCCATCACTTGCAACAGTTTGTTTGTTATGTTTGTTGGGGTTTAACGCCCGAGCAGCAATATTTCAGCTATATTCAGGCGATGAACATGAATACAGAAAACTGTATATTAACAAAAAAATTCTGACTAATTTGTGTAAATTTATTAAAATTATATACAAAAGAGTGAGTCCTACTGGCTAATTTCATCAATACTGTAATGTGTTTAACTTGTCTGTAAATAGTTTTGTATAGAATGTATTGTATATATGTTATTTGTCTCTGTACCACGTGGTTTATGAGAATAAAGATTGTTGTTGTGATACCAAAAACAACCAATCAACACCTTCAAATTGTGCAATCATAATTATATATTCACTAAAATTGTTAGAAAAACGTCTCTTTTCTGGTTCTCGTGTGAGTACATTTAGATCTGGAATTATTCTGCATCGTATGAAAATTGAAAAATACAAACTAACTTAACTAAAACAACAAGAAAAAAAACACTAGCAAAAAAAAAAAACAAAAAACAAAAAACAAAAACAAAAAACAAAGAGCAAAAAAAAAAAAAATAATGATAATAAAATAAAATAAATAAACGTACATACATACATACAAAAAGATTACTTGACTGGATGGCGTCAGCGGTTTTAAAGGTAAGTATCGAAGTAACCACTTAACTAAGCCAGCACAATTCCAATAACTAATAGTTAGTACCTTTAAACACAGATCCGGTTGTGAAATACACGTCGGCCATTGATATATTTGATCAGCTGACAAGGTCTTCAGCGACCATTTTAAAAAATTCTAAAAATACTCAAAAAAAGAAAGGGTTCTAGACTTGGAAATCGACATGATGAAAGTGACCGAACTTTTTTTTTTTTATTTTACTGACATTCCGCCATTCTTAATATTTGCCTCTGGTAAAGGATTGATTGTATGTTCTAGAACATCCTCCCACAATTTAGCTATAATGTCTAAGGCATCGACCATTTTTATACTGAAGGGGAGGGCTGGGATTTTTTTGAAAAATTTTCAAATTTGAGCCATATTTTTTACTCAGCCATGGACAGAAGAAAAAATATTGATTAAATATTCCACACATTACTTAACAATGTAGATTTTCAAATAAAAATTTTAACCCCAGCAGCGGCGTAAAAGATAAGAAAAATCGCGCCTGCACCAAAAAAAAATAAAAAAAAAATGCATCATTCCAAATACAGAATCCTTCTTACAAGACAGATATGAAAGTTGGACTTTGAACTACCACACTACGATCAAACCCAGAGGTACAAGTTTTATCTAAGGTTCCACTACATTGATAGGTCACTGCAGATTACTTTGTGACAATTTGTGGAGATAAAGCTATATTGAGACACTTAAACAAGCAAATCCAACATTTTTTCCTGTAAAAAATATATGATTTTCAAAACCTTACATTACGGAGATCCATGAAAAAGAGAGGTATTCTTTTCTATTTTGTTATGAAAATCTGTAGCCATGGTAACATAATAAAAATATACATCAGTTTTCATAACAAATTTTGGGTGTCTTCCCAAAATCAATTGTCAAAAAAACAGGTTTTCTAAAATATCAGGCACTTAAAAACTGACAGGAAAAGTAGGTTGGCATGGTATTATTGTGAAAAAAAAAATAATAAAAAAATAAAAAAAGTGTACCCTTTTCTGCTTCATGATTTTAATTCTTAAAAGTTTGTGCGAAGTTTTGCATTTTTGAAAAACAGCCAGTTGGTGCAGGGAAGAGAATCCAATCCGGTGAGGACCTGAAACCATGACTACTGGATTTTATAACAATAATCACTAAATTACTTATAAATGACTTGAACCTCTACACACCAAGGATTTAAAAAATATGCACTTTTTTTATGACAAAACACTATAAATTTCTGTACGGACTGCCTCAAAACAGCTTTATTTCAACAAAATGAGACCAAATTTTCAGAAATGACCTAACTGTACTGTACAACCTGAATCTCGCGTTATTCCGATTCAGGATGCGTCCCATTCCGGAATGGGCCATATTCCGACTTCGGCCACAAGAAGTCCACAAGCCTATTCAACTGCAGAGATAATTATTGTCAGTCATATAACACACACTGGCTGGCGTTGCTGAAATTGAAATGTAAAATCTGGACACTAAATACTCAGATTTGTAGCAGTCAAGAAAAAAGTGTTACATGCATTGGGCATCACAATATGACCGAAGAGGTTGAATACTTTTAAAATAGTTTGTTCATATCACAACTCATACGTTTTGCGAGAGCTTGCCGAAACTACGCAGACTTTTTGTATCGCGCTAGAACTCTAACAAATAGGCTTCTGGAACAGGGTTATGTTGCTACAAGATTGAAGTCATCACTACAGAAGTTTTATGGTCGTCATCATGAACCCGTGGATTGTTATGGTGTATCCATCAGCACCATGAAAACTGTTTATTCAACGGGTCATAGTTTTCGTTTCCTCGTTTGGAGAGGGGGAGTGTTTCTAGAAAACCAGAGGACACTTACCCTACCGGTGCACCTGGTCCATGCTCCCAGTTTTTAGTGGAGTCCGAGTTGCTCATTTACTTTTGTTACTTTGTATGTATGATTTTAGTTACTTTATGTTCTTTGTTGTGTACGTCTGTTTTCCATGTCTGGTGTTTGTCCCTGGATTACATTCTTTTGATTACCGCTATAACCTTGGTTCCCTTGATTACTCTTTCAAGAATAGACACATCATTCTCTGAATTTTACAACATGGTACATTATAATATAATCCATAGAATTACTCAGCATGGAAGCTAGAAAATGTAAGTTTTTGACCCCCGTATTCCAGTTATATGGTCTCATGAAATGAGTCGCAAGACGCAGCTTGATACAATGATAGATGTTGCACCATGTTGATCAGTTGGGACAAGTATGGATACAACATTCAAACTTAGTACAGATTTGATATTTGAGTGGGTTCCGACATTTCACAGGATAAGAATTGACCTTTTGGACTCTAAAACCAAGTGTCTACAACACCTTATGGCGGGGACAGCACCATACCATATAAAAATATACTTGTAGATCTGTATGGTATTTTGATATGATATAAAATTTGATTCAAACCAAACTTCTTTTTTTTTAATTTGAACTCTGGGGTACACCATTATAGAGATTCATACACTATTACTCAAGTTACTGTATTGTGCAGAAACCATTTTTGCCATCAATTCCTAATGCAATGAAGGCATAACCCCAAAATCAATCCCAGTCTGACTTCTCTGGAATTGAACTTTGTGGTACTATTTTATGGTTATTTGAATACTTCAGCTCAAATTATTGGTTGAAAACCAAATTCTAAAATGATCAACACTAAAACATTCTACTATTTCAAGGACATGGCAATGACACAGGCAAGAAATAAACAACTAACAGATCACATTTTATTTAAGATTTGACAATGAACTTAATATATTGACAACAATATAATTAGGGAGGGTCCCTTTCAACACATCCTCATTAAAACAAGTCTAAACAATATATGTTGCCATTGGTAACAGTGTATGCAACCATAACAGTAATTTCATAACTGCCAAAAATAGCAACACTTTAAAAGGGGCCTGAAGCTGGTTTTAAATATATTAGAACGCCAGTACCCAAAATTCAATGTATTCTTGTTACAGATAGATTTAAAATGCGTATATTAGAAACCAATTAGTTTAATTTATATTGGTTTTGTGCAAATTTACAATTGTAATTGTGAAGAAAAAAAAAATCACAATGGTTCTTAGCTATTAATAACATTTATATGCAACTTTGTTACATTTGTTTTTTCTGAACATATTCATATACAAGTATATATATCCATAGACAAATGAATATTCAAACCTCTGATAACTACTAAATATTCATGAACTGGTGCTAATGAATATTCAAACCTTCTCTGATAACTATTTAGATATTCATGAACTGAAGCTATGCTTCTAAGTACATGTACTTGAGCTCATTCACAACCGCCCTATGACATTCATACAAAATTTGATAACTGTAAAAGCTGGATTTTTGTTTACAGAAGCTTCACAACTAGTTTTATTCAAACACTTTAACATCAAATAAAAACTGACAGAAGTCAAAGGGTTCTAACTATTTCTTGGTACAATATCCCAGTAAGTTCTATAACACCACTAAAATTTGTTTACCAACTGAACATTCTTCATTTTTCTAATAGCCTAGGATGTGCAAGTCTCGAATCACAACCTTGTGCTTTACTTTATTGGGAAAAAAAAAGCTTACAGACTGTGACATTTTCTAACATAAAAAAGATGGTTGTTTAGAAGTCAAGACAGAAATTTTCAAGGGGTTTAAGATCATGACACAGAATCAACAGAACTGCCTTAAAACTGTTGTTAAATTCAGCAATAAAATTTTACGATTTATGCTAACAACAAATTTAAGAGTTTTTTGGCAATTCTTATATACTAGTACTAAAGCTCCTCTGATTTTAAATGTAATGCAGCTATACAAAGTGTCTTTATACTGCTTTACTGGAACAACTCTATAAACAGTGAAGTCACATAGCCTTGACAATAGATCACATCATTCATTAAGGAATTTATTAGGCAGCAAGAACAAAAGAAAAATGTTCAAAGTTGATAATGAGAAATTGCCAGTCATAATGGTCTTAAAAAAACTCGGTACTCAAATCTGCCATTATTTTAATCACCTTAACAATGAAATGTCAAATGATTACTAAGTCTGAGTTGTATTATGAAAAATCTCGCAACAGTGCCACAACACTTGAAAAATTTCTCACGTCAGATTAAATTCTTAACTGTATGTAATGTCTTCAATTTCAAAGACTTAAGTATTATTTTTTTTTGCATTTTATGGCACTCAGGTGCGTGCAGAGTTTTCAATCACCAATTTCAACTGATTCAACAAAGTTTAAGTTGAAGCTTGATTTGAGCAAAATCTAAATTTCCAAAAATTATAACCCTCAGTCCTGATCTAACAAAAAAAAAAAAAAAAGCTTTTACATTATCATCCATACTTGTCATCCATATATTAGTCATAATTCATCATATTCTAGTGTATACAGAGGGTAACATAGGGGACACTTATATGTGTAATACAGACATACAGTTCATTGTCCATTAAAATGTATCGTTAAACATTACAATAAAACTTAGAGATACTATATAACAAAGATAATAAATAAAGTCTTTACATCTCTTGTGACCAAATAATGAAATGATGAAAGAGAACAGACCTGCTGTAATATACATTTAAATTGAGTACAATATCAAGATATGTTGTGTGTATTTTAAGCTCAAGCAAAGGTCTATGATGAGGTGGCCACATTAGCTCAAGCAAAGGTTTATGATGAGGTGGCCACATCAGCTCAAGCAAAGGTCTATGATGAGGTGGCCACATTAGCTCCAGCAAAGTCTTTGATGAGGTGGCCACTGAAGGTCAAGAAAAGGTCTATGGCTGAATGGTCAGGGGGTTAATCCAACATTTAACGCTCACATTACAGTTAAATTAACAATTCTTTTAGTCAAGGATAAGGTGTGAAAGTTCAATTTTCTGTTTTTAATTCCTCATCTTCCTTATTTGGGTAAGGGAGAAGGTATGACAGTCCTACTTTATCGTCCTTTCTCCTTCTGTGGTTGAGGGAACAATTATGTCAATCCCACTTTCTGTCATGATTTCACCACTCCCATACCAAAATCTTGTAACTGGACTCTCAAATCAACCCCCCTCAAAAATATGTTCACCCTACTGATGTTATTAGTACAAGCTTGTGAAAAAAAAAAAAAAAAAAAAAAAACAAATGCATGATATCTGCCATTTATTCACCAAAAAGAGAAAAAGATTTAAACTCTACAAAAAATTATATCACATTTTCCTTCTGTGACCAAAGGCATGAAAGAGTATAGACAGTCGTACACTTACGGATTACATGTAAGGTAAAGTTTATAGTTTCTTAGTTTTCACTTAAGGTTAAATGTTGGCATTAGAAACATTCAAAGATGCTACAGCTAGTATACATTGTAATGTTAATGCACAGGTTAAAAATAAAAATATCAAGCAAGAACGAGTCAATCATCCATAAACTTTTTAATAACTGCTAATGTAAAAAATACCAAAAAAATCTTGTATTTAGCATGAGGGCAAATAAAAATCATTGCACTTCGTTCCTGGACTAGCTCTACCAGTGCCATTTCTTAAAAATAATGTTATTTTATAAGAAAATATGATGGGCTTAATATACACAGCAGGACAAGATGTTATGTTGAATTCTGATGTTATTAGTTCAAAAGCAATTTTGATGAACAAATGTGACAGAACTTTCTGCTCAACATAAACTGATATATGTCTTTGAAAATGAAAATTATTAGATTGTACTGTAATTGTACAAATGTAATTTTCACAGTGAATTTATTTTTCATGAATTTCACTACCACTTACTGTTCACTAAAATAAGTACTGCAAATATGCATTTACATGTAGGAGTTAAGAACGTTAAATTTCAACATATAGCAAACTTGCGAAAATGTACGAAAACCAACATTGTTAAAAACAAGCATGACTGTATTTTTCACTGAACTTACAATAAACCCTTAACTTAACTGTGAAGATAATGAGCACAAAACATAAGTCATTATAATCAAGTCACCGACCTTGACATATTAGGTAACATATTGCATTTTCAATTTTTTTTTCATTATAATATAAGAATGGTCAAGTATCATTTTGTCAGACTTAAACTGAAGATAACATAAATTTTTGAAATAAACATAATTTTGAATTTGTGAGAAATTGTACATGTATCAATCAAAGCCTTTTCAAAACAAAAAATGTCATGGGATAATATGAAAATTACCGGTCCACCAAAAGAAAAGGATGTTTGCCAGTAGTTTTTAAGGATGAAAACTGAAAATGTTAACAAAACAAAAGCCTAGTAGTAAAAGCCTTGTTACCTCTACAAATGTATTTAAGAAAAGTTGATATCACATGAAACGATTATGCATTTTATTTTCAGCACTTGTATCATTAGGAATAAGCACATGAAAGCATGATGCAATGTGAACAATTAAGCAAAAAGCAATCTATCCATGAGATAAAGTTAATTCAGAAACAACTGTACACTGGAAAATTTTCATGCAGGCTTCTGTTTTTTTGCAGTTTCTGCAATCAATTTTCATTTGCACATTTGAATTCATGATAGTCCTTCAATCGAATTAAGATGTTTTGCACAGAAAGTATTCACATTATTTTGGGGTTACAGGTCTAACCACTAAACTGCGAGTAAATTTTGTAATTTACAGATTTTATACATTAAACTGGAAATTCTGAGACTGTGATGGTAATTGTGATTCCAAATTGCAAAGTTTTTCTTCCATTTATACAATTAAGTTGTAATACTGAAATTATGACGAAAAACTTTGAACTAATTTCTGAATTAACAGTGTCGACAAATGAGACAAAATGACTGAGATCACTAACAAACAAAAGTATCTTAAAGCTTACTATCAAATACCCACAAACATCAGGAATTTTAAAGAGATAGTACGGTTGTTTCGACTCTGTGTGTAAAAAATGAATTCAATTTTTTTCTGTTTTAAAAAAAATATTGTACTCCTGTAAGTACAATTCCAATAATGAATCAGTAATTAGGATTTTGCATCAAACAATCTCTTAAATTTTTATAAAAGCAATAAAAGGACAAACAAGATAACTAACTACAGGGATATGTGCACATAACTTTTACACACACACACACAGACACATGTGTTGCACACACATATACACAATCATTTAATTCATTACATTTACAGATAAATTATTACTAGGTAAGAGTTACTGACATTGAAATAGAAATAGCTTTAGCATGTAAACCAAGTAAAGTTTACATGTTCTAGGGCAATGCATAAGAAGCTACCCTTCATAAAGGGAGATAACTCCTTACCGCAAAGAACAAATATGATTTTGATGTCATTTACCAGAAATGAGAGATAAAATTAACTTTTTCAACAACAATCTAAAAGTTAGATTAAAAATACATCAGGAAAACGTGACAGGCTCTATCCACTTTCAAATACTTAATCATTAGGTACTTTTGTCCATTACCATTAACATCACTATTCCCAATTAAAAACAAATGTTTAGATGAAGAGTTGCTAATTTTAAAGTCATGTACATAGTGTAATACTACACACTAATATGACTAACCAGGTCACACTTTTAACAAGAATGGGTCAAAAACCAGTGTTCTACAGCACATAATACAAATAAATGAATAAAGTTACATATATAATATAAATATTTACAGAATCAACAAATAACAGATCGACAATAAACAAAAGTTCCCATTGTGTCACATTTGAGATAATATTAATTCAGAAAATATTGTGAAGTTCAATTGCTGCAAAACTGAAAATTGACTCAAACTGCAGAAATCAGATAAGATTTCTTAAACTTCAAATAGATGTACATGGGTTAAAAAAATTTGCTGTTGCTGTTCCTTGTTGCCACGGTTACAACAATAAATGACACAAACATTTCTGAATTTACAGTAATTAAAAAATTGTCATAACATAGGACTAGCTAAAATCTGAAAATGTACATTCTTCTTCCATTTGTTCAACAGAAATGCACATTATCAGATGGATAGAACACGCAAAGTTTCATGTAAAACCATCTCAGTAAGAAGAATGAATTAAGATATTTAACATCTCAATGACAGCTAGTTTTTTAAATGAAAGCTCCTTTGTTGTCATGACATCAAAACCGGGACAGAATAACGAATGAAGGACAAAAAAATAAAATAATAATAATAATAATAATAATAAACATGGAAAAATGACTGTCGGCCCCACTACTTATCTCTCATTTTTTCCCATCCTCCCAAATTTTGGCCACCAGCTCTGTTCTAAACTATCAAAGTATAACCAGCCAATTAATATCAACTATAAGTTAACACAATCATCACCTAGCCAATCAATTTGAAATATAAGTTGATTACATTAGGACAATTTAAAATCACGAGATGCAAAGTTTCTTTTTTCTCAAAATTTTATTTTCATGTAACTCTCCATCTTGTATACTTTTATTAATTTTTGTATATTTCACATGTATGTCAAGTAAGTCCCAGGCACGGGATGTTCATGTTTTTATACCTTTTCTATAATTTCCGGTCAACTGCTAAACCGCAATTGTCGTACGTCCTGAAGATGCCACCCTTGTGGCGAAACTAGTGGATACATTATAAGATACCGCAACTCGAGATAGTTTCAGTGTTGTTGTCTTTATAACTTTATTATTCTCAAAATGACAATATTGTAAACATACTGATTTTTCGCTATTTTCAAGGTGGACAGAAATTTGCAAAAAATAGTACTTGCCAAATAAATTTTAAACCTAATATAATGCTAATAATTTTTTTAAATCACGAAAAATTAATACTCGTGAATATGCTCACTTGACAGAATCCACGAAAATATCAGATTACCGGTTTCAAGGTAAAATCAACTGTTTAGCTACTTTCTACTAAATATTACACTTAAATTTAAAGTTTTCACCAAATTGTAATTGTCATTTAAAGTTAAAAATAACAATTTCTATTGATTTGAGTTGGAAAAAAACCAACAATCACTTTTCCACGAAACCGAGCATAGACAGAAAAATCACAGCAATAAGACTCCACCCACATTTACAATGCACCACATTGCCGGTCCCTTTACTACTGAGATGACATTCTACAAACTAAGAACTAATACATCTTCTGAGCAATATCACCACAAGTTGTTGTACTCTTAATACACTCCTAAAGCACTTTATTTCTGAGGTAGTTCCCCCTTCCTATTACTTTTAAAATTAATGCAAGTCAAAGGGGTTGTAAGCTGCATTGCACCAACGTAAAAAACACTTTGCATTTTGTTTACACTGCACAACTATTTCTGTATAGACTCATGCTAATTAAATACTATTTTGAATTACAGAAAAGCAACAAGTTTTCTGCATTTGAAAGATATAAGAACCATGTATAATATTTCTAATATTTTTAAAATGTTTGAAAGTAAATAGAAAAGTATAGTAGAGTAAGCAAAAAGAATAAATGCTGCAAAAAAAAAAAAAGAACTAAAATACAAGATTTCATTCCCTGAACAATTTCTTTTGTCATATAATCTTGAGCTTGGTCTGTCTAAAATGATGATGTGCAATTCTGAAAACAAAGAATAAGTGGTGACAACTGCCACAGATGGAACATGTTGTTACACAAACATTCCATGTGTTTGGCAGCAAAGTTTGATAATTATAACAGATCTGTTCCTGAAGAGTTACCTCCCCTTTTGGTACTAAATATATCACAGACTAGGTGAGAGCTTGCTGATTGTGTTCTAAAAATAGGTCATAGTATTACACAACATGTTCCGCAGCCCCTCTCTCCACTTTTGTCTTTCTTTAACTGACCTGAAAATATAAAACCATAATGATTGATTGGTTGGTTGTGATTCAATGTCTTATGGCAGATATTTCATGCATTTCATAACGAGCATGACTGAGTGATTGAACAGACCATTCTTTGTGTTAATAAGTCTGATACATGGAGCTTTCCTTCATTGTGCTAGCTCACAGAAGCTACAGCCTGCAGGTAGGCATGCCATGCCATAAAGATACATTATTCTGACTCGGAGAGCTCACAGAAGCAACAGCCTGCAGGTAGGCATGCCATCCCACTCAGACACATTACTCTGACCCTAACAAAATATCAAAAATAAAATTATGTAGGTTTTCCAACCATAAATCACATTCTGCATGATTCTTATGTGGAGGGCTACTCATCATATTTAGTTAAAACACTACTAATAACATGTAATAATGGTAACAATAGATGTACTTTTTATAAATAATAAATCAATAACTGAACTGTCATGTGAGAGATATCACATGCCCATGCCCATGGATCAAGTATTCATCTATTTTTATTCTGAACACACATTTTGTAAACAAATGGATTCATCATACTTCCTAAGGACTACCAGAAAACATTTTATGAATTGGGATACTATAAATCCAATGAAAGCTCACCAATTTTTCAGCTGGATCTAAAATAGTTCAAGAATCCAGACAGTACTAATTGAGACTGTTTACTTCCAAAAGAAGGACATGTTTATGACTAAAATATATTGTCTTAAATGGATTTTTTCCCCATACAATGTATAACAAACAAACCATCATTTATATGAAATATATTTATACAATTCATCTTTCTTTTATTGTTTGCACTGCCATTTTAAGTAGTTTGAAGTGTTTATGACTCTATCAAGGAAATATTGAATATCACAATGTATCAATAAAATCTATTTACTCTTGAGCCTATGAGTCAGTATTGCAGTAAAAAAAAACATAAGTGTTTGTACAACTATTTTTGAAAATCATGAAGCACACAAAAAATACATGTATATTTCATCAAAGCACATAGTTAGCTACTAAATTTTGTATTCAAAATTCAAATAGGAAATACATTTCTAAACAAGTCTATGGTCAAAACCTTCATTTGTAAAACTGCATCAAATAAGCAACTCTTAAAATAACTAGACATTGCCTCTAACAGAACTAAACCTCCACAGCCTGTTGAACCCTGTACACTGCCTCTAACAGAACTAATACCCCCACAGCCTGTTGAACCCTGTACACAGCCTCTAACAGGACTAACACCCCCACAGCCTGTTGAACCCTATACATTACCTCTAACAGAACTTATACCCCCACAGCCTGTTGAACCCTATACATTGCCTCTAACAGAACTAATACCCCCACAGCCTGTTGAACCCTGTACATAACCTCTAACAGAACTAATACTCCACAGCCTGTTGAACCCTGTACATTACCTCTAACAGAACTAATACTCCACAGCCTGTTGAACCCTGTACACTGCCTCTAACAGAACTTATACCCCCACAGCCTGTTAACCCCTGTACATTGCCTCTAACAGAACTTATACCTCCACAGCCTGTTGAACCCTGTACACAGCCTCTAACAGAACTAAGACCTCCACAGCCTGTTGAACCCTGTACATTGCCTCTAACAGAACTAATACTCCACAGCCTGTTGAACCCTGTACACAGCTTCTAACAGAACTAATACTCCACAGCCTGTTGAACCCTGTACACAGCCTCTAACAGACCTAATACCCCACAGCCTGTTGAACCCTGTACATTGCCTCTAACAGAGCTTATACCCCCACAGCCTGTTAACCCCTGTACACTGCTTCTAACAGAACCTATACCTCCACAGCCTGTTGAACCCTGTACACAGCCTCTAACAGAACTAAGACCTCCACAGCCTGTTGAACCCTGTACATTGCCTCTAACAGAACTAATACTCCACAGCCTGTTGAACCCTGTACACAGCCTCTAACAGAACTAATACTCCACAGCCTGTTGAACCCTGTACACAGCCTCTAACAGAACTAATACTCCACAGCCTGTTGAACCCTGTACACAGCCTCTAACAGAACTAATACTCCACAGCCTGTTAACCCCAGTACACTGCTTCTAACAGAACCTATACCTCCACAGCCTGTTGAACCCTGTACACAGCCTCTAACAGAACTAAGACCCCCACAGCCTGTTAACCCCAGTACACTGCTTCTAACAGAACCTATACCTCCACAGCCTGTTGAACCCTGTACACAGCCTCTAACAGAACTAAGACCCCCACAGCCTGTTGAACCCTGTACAATGTCTCTAACAGAATTTATACCCCCACAGCCTGTTGAACCCTGTACACAGCCTCTAACAGAACTAAGACCTCCACAGCCTGTTGAACCCTGTACATTGCCTCTAACAGAACTTATACCCCCACAGCCTGTTGAACCCTGTACATTACCTCTAACAGAACTTATACCCCCACAGCCTGTTGAACCCTGTACATTACCTCTAACAGAACTTATACCCCCACAGCCTGTTGAACCCTATACATTGCCTCTAACAGAACTTATACCCCAGAGCCTGTTGAACCCTGTACACAGCCTCTAACAGAACTAAGACCTCCACAGCCTGTTGAACCCTGTACACTGCCTCTAACAGAACTTATACCTCCACAGCCTGTTGAACCCTGTACACAGCCTCTAACAGAACTTACACCCCCACAGCCTGTTGAACCCTGTACACTGCCTCTAACAGAACTTATACCCCCACAGCCTGTTGAACACTGTACACTGCCTCTAACAGAACTAAAACCCCCACAGCCTGTTGAACCTTGTACATTGCCTCTAACAGAACTAAAACCCCCACAGCCTGTTAACCCATGTACACTGCTTCTAACAGAACCTATACCTCCACAGCCTGTTGAACCCTGTACACTGCCTCTAACAGAACTAATACCCCCACAGCCTGTTGAACCCTGTACACTGCCTCAAACAGAACTAATACCCCCACAGCCTGTTGAACCCTGTACATTACCTCTAACAGAACTTATACCCCCACAGCCTGTTGAACCCTGTACACAGCCTCTAACAGAACTAAGACCTCCACAGCCTGTTGAACCCTGTACATTGCCTCTAACAGAACTAATACTCCACAGCCTGTTGAACCCTGTACACAGCCTCTAACAGAACTAATACTCCACAGCTTGTTGAACCCTGTACATTGCCTCTAACAGAACTAATACTCCACAGCCTGTTGAACCCTGTACATTGCCTCTAACAGAACCTATACCTCCACAGCCTGTTGAACCCTGTACACTGCCTCTAACAGAACTAATACTCCACAGCCTGTTGAACCCTGTACATTGCCTCTAACAGAACCTATACCTCCACAGCCTGTTGAACCCTGTGCATTGCCTCTAACAGAACTAATACACCCACAGCCTGTTGAACCCTGTACATTGCCTCTAACAGAACTAATACCCCACAGCCTGTTGAACCCTGTACATTGCCTCTGACAGAACTAATACCCCCACAGCCTGTTGAACCCTGTACATTGCCTATAACAAAAATAACACCCCCACAGCCTATTAAACTCTGTACATTGCCTCTAACAGAACTAATACCCCCACATCCTGTTAAATCCTGTACACTGCCTCTAACAGAACTAATACCCCCACAGCCTGTTAAACTCTGTACAATGCCTCTAACAAAACCTATACCCCCACAGCCTGTTGAACCCTGTACACTGCCTCAAACAGAACTAATACTCCACAGCCTGTTGAACCCTGTACACTGCCTCTAACAAACTAACACCCCCACAGCCTGTTGAACCCTGTACACTGCCTCTAACAAAAATAACACCCCCACAGCCTGTTGAACCATGTACATTGCCTCTAACAGAACTAATACTCCACAGCCTGTTGAACCCTGTACATTGCCTCAAACAGAACTAAAACCCCCACAGCCTGTTGAACCCTGTACATTGCCTCTCACAGAACTAATACCCCCACAGCCTGTTGAACCCTGTACACAGCCTCTAACAGAACTAATACTCCACAGCCTGTTGAACCCTGTACATTGCCTCAAACAGAACTAATACTCCACAGCCTGTTGAACCCTGTACACAGCCTCTAACAGAACTAATACTCCACAGCCTGTTGAACCCTGTACATTGCCTATAACAAAAATAACACCCCCACAGCCTATTAAACTCTGTACATTGCCTCTAACAGAACTAATACCCCCACATCCTGTTAAATCCTGTACACTGCCTCTAACAGAACTAATACCCCCACAGCCTGTTGAACCCTGTACATTGCCTATAACAAAAAATAACACCCCCACAGCCTGTTGAACCCTGTACATTGCCTCTAACAGAACTCATACCCCCACATCCTGTTAAATCCTGTACACTGCCTCTAACAGAACTAATACCCCCACAGCCTGTTGAACCCTGTACACTGCCTCTAACAGAACTTATACCCCCACAGCCTGTTGAACCCTATACATTGCCTCTAACAGAACTTATACCCCACAGCCTGTTGAACCATGTACATTACCTCTAACAGAACTTATACCCCCACAGCCTGTTGAACCCTGTACACAGCCTCTAACAGAACTAAGACCTCCACAGCCTGTTGAACCCTGTACACTGCCTCTAACAGAACTTATACCTCCACAGCCTGTTGAACCCTGTACACAGCCTCTAACAGAACTTACACCCCCACAGCCTGTTGAACCCTGTACACTGCCTCTAACAGAACTTATACCCCCACAGCCTGTTGAACACTGTACACTGCCTCTAACAGAACTAAAACCCCCACAGCCTGTTGAACCTTGTACATTGCCTCTAACAGAACTAAAACCCCCACAGCCTGTTAACCCATGTACACTGCTTCTAACAGAACCTATACCTCCACAGCCTGTTGAACCCTGTACACTGCCTCTAACAGAACTAATACCCCCACAGCCTGTTGAACCCTGTACACTGCCTCAAACAGAACTAATACCCCCACAGCCTGTTGAACCCTGTACATTACCTCTAACAGAACTTATACCCCCACAGCCTGTTGAACCCTGTACACAGCCTCTAACAGAACTAAGACCTCCACAGCCTGTTGAACCCTGTACATTGCCTCTAACAGAACTAATACTCCACAGCCTGTTGAACCCTGTACACAGCCTCTAACAGAACTAATACTCCACAGCTTGTTGAACCCTGTACATTGCCTCTAACAGAACTAATACTCCACAGCCTGTTGAACCCTGTACATTGCCTCTAACAGAACCTATACCTCCACAGCCTGTTGAACCCTGTACACTGCCTCTAACAGAACTAATACTCCACAGCCTGTTGAACCCTGTACATTGCCTCTAACAGAACCTATACCTCCACAGCCTGTTGAACCCTGTGCATTGCCTCTAACAGAACTAATACACCCACAGCCTGTTGAACCCTGTACATTGCCTCTAACAGAACTAATACCCCACAGCCTGTTGAACCCTGTACATTGCCTCTGACAGAACTAATACCCCCACAGCCTGTTGAACCCTGTACATTGCCTATAACAAAAATAACACCCCCACAGCCTATTAAACTCTGTACATTGCCTCTAACAGAACTAATACCCCCACATCCTGTTAAATCCTGTACACTGCCTCTAACAGAACTAATACCCCCACAGCCTGTTGAACCCTGTACATTGCCTATAACAAAAAATAACACCCCCACAGCCTGTTGAACCCTGTACATTGCCTCTAACAGAACTCATACCCCCACATCCTGTTAAATCCTGTACACTGCCTCTAACAGAACTAATACCCCCACAGCCTGTTGAACCCTGTACACTGCCTCTAACAGAACTAAAACCCCCACAGCCTGTTGAACCCTGTACACAGCCTCTAACAGAACTAATACTCCACAGCCGGTTGAACCCTGTACACTGCCTCTAACAGAACTAAAACCCCCACAGCCTGTTGAACCCTGTACATTACCTCTAACAGAACTTATACCCCCACAGCCTGTTGAACCCTGTACATTACCTCTAACAGAACTTATACCCCCACAGCCTGTTGAACCCTGTACATTGCCTCTAACAGGGTAGGAAACTCACTCAAATTCTAGCCAGTCCTGAATACAATTTTTCAATATATTGACTATATGGTTATATAAAGTTTTGCTAAAATTAGCCAGCCCTGCCAATAAATAGCCAGTCTAGGCTGGCGGGCAGGCTACTATTACTAACTCTACCTCTAACAGAACTAATACCCCCACAGCCTGTTGAACACTGTACATTTGGGGACCAATGAGAACACATAATTCATTTTTAACACTCTACTGAGTTTCATAACAAGTTGAGGAGGAATTGCAGACAACGCATCAGACCAAGTTTTGCTGAAAATGCCTAAGTTCAAACAGTTGTCATTTTTACAATTCATGTACAAACATAAATTCAAGAAAATATACACATCTGATGTGGTAATCTAACACCTCATTAAGTTTCGTTACAATCCTTCAAGTTGTTTGGAGTTGCAGACAATGCAGACAATGCATCAGACAAAGCTTTGCTAAAAAATAACGCAAGTTCCATCAGCCACCATTTCTACAATTTTTGTCCAAATATAAATTCCTGACAATAAGCACATCTCCATATGGTTATCTAACATCCCACAAAGTTTCATAACAATGTTCAGATGGAGATAGGGGCAAACTACCAAAATTCAGCGAGTAAATCATTAAAAAAAGTTTGATGATGTCTCAGTCATTACAAAATTTGGTCTACGAAATGATAAACAAAATTTTGGATCCAATCAGAAACTGTGTTACTTCTGAAATTAAGTAGATGATGGCACAGATGACAACAACACTTTACCTTTACTTGACATCACATTATTTTGCCAAAATTAAAAATGTATCAAAGGGAACAGAACTACAATATAGAAGGGGTAGAAACTTAAGAATCTGCGTTGGATGTTATTGAATTGTGGAACTGATTCTTCAAAAAAAAAAAAAAACTTGAGGAAATTAAAAAAATTTAAAGCTCCCCTTGCTCCCTACATCAGTTACCATACGGTCAAAATATAAAGTTTGTATCAGTGTGTAATTTCCATAATATGAAAGCTCCTGTCAACATATCATGTGACTGTAATAAGTAGTTGCAGAGAAAACTGTAACGAAAAAGATGTGAACGTACAGACACCGATATTACTACTGTATGCCCCCAGCAAGGTGGTAGGTATAATAAAGACAATACTTCATATACATTTCTAATAATTATGTATAAGGAAAATGGAATGCTTATTTAATAAGTACACAAAGGAATCCTATTTTTTGGAGTTGCACATTCACATTTTTCTCTCTCTCCCAATAATAAACCTATCTAAATGATATTAAACTTCATTGACAATCTTATTGCAGCTCTTTCTTTTACTTCACCCTAAACAAACTCCAAGGTTTACAATGGACCCCCATCCCCTGCAAAAATATAAAAAAAAAACCCAAAACAAAACAAAACTAATAAAAACAACAAAACAAAAAAAATCCAGTCAGATCAAAATCTGAAATAGGAGGTGCACAATTTCAATATTAATTAAGTAATCTGTGAAAATTTCTTAAAATTCCATTCAGTGATGTAGGAGTTGCAGGGATTGAAACAAAATAATAGGGACGACATAGGTAACATTACCTTGATTATTTGGCTCAGGTAAATTTTCTCTGGCTACTAAGTGCATGACTGTTGTTTTACCCACAGGTAACTGTAAAGCTACAAATTAATCAAGTGCATTTATATTGCGAGAAACAGAACAATATACAAATATCTAAGATTTAGTTATATTGAACAATGTACATGTATTGTAAGAAACATATGTACATGTACTGTGAAAGTACTTTAATTTGTGGATACCAATCTTCATGGATTACGGAAGAAACACAATTCATGGTTTTGAGATTTTCAGGATACACATCAATGGAAATCTTCTTTTCATTGGGAATCAAATTTCACAGTTTGATCTACCAACGAAAACCAAGAAATTAGTACCACATAAACAACAGAACTTTCACAGTAATTAATGTGATGATAAACTATTAATGTGAAAAAAAACTTTTATTTGTGGATATTAAATTTCATGGTTTGTCAAAATTCTGTTATTTCATGGATTTCATGAGACCATTATAGTTTACAATTGAAATTTAACATTTGGTTTAAAATTTCAATTCAAATGAAGACGGCCACAAAAACAAGAATGTTACGTGTAGCCATATGTCCCCCGCCGCTGTAGAAAGAGTTGAATTACAAATGTTTGACACTTGTATAAATAGCAGATTCAAAACTTATGTGGCAATTCAAGGTTCATGTATCTTAATGAATCAAATTAAGTTAGGTTAAGAATTCTTCATATAACGAAAAAAAAATCCGCAAAAAAAAAAGAATGTGAAAAATGAAGTCCCATAACTCAAATAAAAATTGTCGAATCAAAATAGTAGTTAAGTATGGTGAACTACATATGGTGACTAACAATCCAACAAAATTTGGTCAAATTTCGTTCAGCTGTTTCAGAGGAGTTGCGTCCACAAGCTTCGGATGGACGGACGGACACCAGCATTTATATGTCCCAGCTCCGTGTTGCGGCAGGGACAAAAAATGCTACCCCAAAAGAAAAGTGTTGCCCATAGTATTTGAAATTCAGTCATAAATAGTGTAAATGTTTTACAAAAATTCTTGCTATTTTGTATGTTGATCATATCAGTCTTGTACAAGTTTTCAAAATAATTGACATACAAAATCTTAATGAACTGTTAGAATCAGTATTGCAACCTCAGTTAATAGAAATTATATGCAGTCTGTAGAGCAAAACAATCAAGTTGGCCAAATTTATTTTTCACTAAAAGGCAGAAATTTCATTCATTTCAGAATGAGTACAGAGTACGACAGAGGACTGAAACCAAACCTGTTTTGTACTTGACCAATAAGTAGATGGATTATTAATGTGCTAACAGACAGATACAACAGCTCAGAGGAAGGCATGCTATCCAACTAAATCTTAATATTCTGACTTGGAGCTTTCAGTCTTATTTTTTATAGCCCATGTGCCTTTACCAAGAAACAGTGACTACCGATTCTAAAGCCTTTGGTATGACCTGGCCATGGATTGAACCCATCACCTTCAACTCTTGAGACGAGCATGCTACCAAAAGACTATCAAGGCAGTTTTATGTATCAAAGTCTTAACACTAAAATGCTTTATCTTACCACCAAGCGTTACATTTCCATGCAGAAATCTTCCCTGGTATATCAATCTAAGTATGTTACTACTTGGTAACTGTTCTTCTGACCAATCTACAATACAACCAAGTCAAACAAATGTCAGGTATTCTGTCATTATACAGGTGTGTGATTTATTAATTTTCATATTGTTATATTTTGCTTACCACTCTAAAAAACATTTCATGCAAAAATGTCACACAACTCTGTAATATATATACTGGACCCAGCGCAAGAAAACTTGAAAAATACTTGAGTCTAAGAATATTCTTAATTTCCATGGTAACTCTAATCAAAGTCTATGAAATTAATGATGTCACAAAGAGTTAAGAACTTTCTAAAACTTAAGTAATTTTTCAAGTTTTGTGGTGCTGAGGCCTAGTCAATTGTTTTATCAACCAACCTTTCACAGAAACAGATAAAACAGTCAATGCATTCCTTTTAAAATTTGGTAAAAAAAAAATAAATGTTATACATGTATAAATCAAAAGGATAACTAATCTTTTGTAGTAAATTTGACCAAGGCTGCATTTTTTTTAATGCAGAAATTTAAAACCAAGCACAACCATTGAATCATGAATACGTTAATCTCAAAATGATGACTGATGATGAGTCTGACATCAGATATACTGCATTTTTTTTATAATGTCAAAGACATCAGTCCCTTTCATGAGGTTTCTGTGAAAACAAATCCTATCTTTGAATTAAAAGTAACCAACACTTTGTCTTTGTTCAACCCTCTCAAGGCAGATGATGCCTCAAGGCAACACGCAAAAATCTGTACATGAAAATCAACTTTCCAATAACCAGTGACTTTTTTTAAATTAACATATTCTATTAAAATCTAAGTTTTCTAGTGGTCAAAGGTAATGTGAAACATAATTTTCCTTCTCAAAACTTAACTTGTCCCAGGTGATGGGAAGCGGGGAAATTCCTGGAACAATGCAGCATTGCTAAACATTGGGTAGACAAACTGACAAGTCAAAAACTTTATACCATTCACAATACTGTTTTGCAGAGCATAAAAAGAATGAGATATTTTAAAGGACCTAACACTGCTGACAATACATGACAGAGAAATCTCACCTGATAGTGTCTGAGACTTCTTAGTATTGCATTTTCTGGCGGTGTGATTCTTTTTCTCACGTTTAAAATTGATAATGTGAATAGAATGCCAATTCAGTGCGCCTGCTTGCAGAAATTCCTTTGAATTTACAAGATATCATTGAACGTTTATTGTGCATCACCCACAGAAAAGAAATCACACATGGCTTAAAATAGGAATAACCTTGTCTCTTTAGTGAGAATATTCAATCTTTGCATAATTTGCAAACAAAGCCATTTAATTTACCAAATACATCTGCTGGGACCAGTTTCATAAAAAAAATCTCAAACTGAGGTTTTCCTCAAATTTTGAAATGTCAAACAAGCTGATTGGCTATAATTTGTTTTGAGGAAGGATTTAAGGAAATCCTAAATATGAGATTTTTTTTTTACAAAATTCCAGCTGAGATTTTTTTTTTTAAAGAAAGCATTACGACACTGGGTAACAATTGGATGATTTTATTGAGTAGGTCAAACTATGTAAGTTTCCTCCCCTGCAAAACGTCCATTGTCAGTAGAATATTATATAGCACCGGTAATGTTAAATAAAAATTTCAATGAATCAAAAACATTAACACCAACTTATTCAGTTATCAAAATATGAAGTACATGTACTGTAGTGCTAGTTATACCGCCACTTGTATGACAATTCCATTAAAAAGGAAAATAATTTCACACAGCAACCAATATCACTTACAATGTATGCTCCATTAATATAAAGCAACATGCCACCTTTGAAATCAATCCATCCAATGGGAGATAGGATAATTGCGACAGAGTTTGGATGAATGAAGTTTTCATCTAGGAAAATGCTGAGTCTGATTTTCTAATAAGATTTCACAACTATGTTCATAAGGTGTAAATAACAAAAGGGATCATTATACCACATTAAACAGAACGTGAAAAAATCTTACCAGGATTATTTTCTGTTTGTAGAACATTGTGTGCAAAAAATAAATTCTAATTTGTGGTGCTTTAAATCTCCACAGCCACGGTAAAAAAAGTGATTAACACATGACCAACATTTCGTGGAACTCAAAGGCTGTGTCTATTCTAAAATATGAAGAAACTAGTCCTGTTAGAATCAAAATAAATGACCTTATTTAACCCCTCGATTTCGTTCAGGATGAAACAATGCAACATAAATAGCCAGCCCATGGTAAAAAAATGATAAAATAAAGTTTTAGTGATTTATTTCTTAAATAACAGACAACTAAAGGAAATATTTTAAGACCTTTTCTCGCCCATTTCTTAAGTAACTATTTTTGTAGCAAAATCTGATAAAAGTATGAGAGAAGTGTGGGTTCACAAATACCTAGGATTGAGACAGGAGCAGGCCCAGACCATTATTTTGTCCAGCTGCTGCATTGATAAACTGCACATAAACATACATTTAAACTTAAAATCTAAATGGTGTAAAAGCGACTTTTCAGAACTATCCATTTTTTCTTATTTAATGGTAAGTATGATCAGATGCCAAACACATGCATGTCAACCTAAATATGACCATCAAATCACATACTTCTTTTCAGAAATGTGTCGGTTACTCTACAGAAAACGGTTTATTTTCACTACAGACTATAATTAATTGTTACAATTCAGAATTACGAAAAAAAAAATTACTTCTGGTCCTAAAGGACTAGATAAAAAATGTATCAAAAGAGGGTAAATAGAAACCAAGTTAGAAAATATTAAAAATCAAATATAAAGTACTGTAATTAACTGATACAGTATTAAGGTTACAAAAAATAATCAATTCATACTGATCTTGAAAGACTGTGTTCAATAATTGAGAATCATGGGTAACTAGACACTCCCTTAAAGAGCAATGGTGAAAACCTTTTGCTTTTATCAATACCAGTAATATTCCTCTAATAATTAACTACTACCAATACATGGTAATTCTAGCTTGATAAATCAATATTGGTAGTAAATGCTTACATCACTGGTACAATTAATCTTGTCCTAGCCATACATTGGGTACAGTGGAAAGTGTTATTTTCCCTTCAGGAAATGTGCATAGCATGCAATTAAACCTGTTAAGTGCTGCTTAATTCTTAGAATTACAAATTCCAATCATCGAGTGCAAGTGAAACTCTGCCAAGGGCAAGTAAAATTTTCTGTAACTTAACATTGAAAAGTAACAAATTTGGAAGCTACATGTACATCTTCCTGGGGAAATTTAAGATATTAAATTATACTACAGGTAGCCACTTTCCTAACAGAGCTAGAATGTGAGCACAGGAATTGTCAAATTATTATTGACTATTGACAATAATTGTAATTATAAGGATATTTATAAATAAGTACACAGTATTGGTAGAAACAAGAAATATTATGAAGTTTGAAAGACCTAATGCAGGCTTTATCCTATTAGGACATGTATTTAGCTTCATGTACATACAGTTCACATCTACAATCTTAACTTTTCCTTCACAGTTTCAATTAAATGGGTTACTATTGTCTTGAGTTTTGACAACAATATACAATAATTATGTGGGTCGTGAATCCTATTTTTTCACAAATAAGGAATCAATTGAATAATTGTAGCTTAATATCCTATAGCAGATATCACATAATGGTACATTTCAGGTAGAGAATATTTTTATCAATCAAATAGACAAGTGCACTAGTCAGACAAGCTAAGCTGCATTTTTCAAGTGTTACAAATTGTAGCACCACCAAGCAACACCCTGCAGGAAGGCATGTCAACTCACTCAGGTTTATTCAAACATTATTTGACTATAAACTACATGTATCCAGTCATCAGTCCATTTTTTTCCTGATAGCCATGCAGTGAATACCAATTTTGAAGTCTTACATTTGTATGATCCAACTGAGGATTGATATTGGCTAAAAACAGAAACTGCAAAACTGCAAAAAGTTCAATGGCAAAAACTCAAACAAGGAGTAATTTCAGAACTTTGACGTAAAGGAAACTTTCAAAGAGCTCTTTAAGAAGGATTTTCCAGTATCTGAGATTTATGTAGAATTTGATAACTTGACCCTTCTGGTAAAAAATAGCAACGCAACCTTGTTTTATGCTTAGTCAAAATAATTGACATAATTTTCAAAGTAAGTACCCTAAGGATGCTAGTGACCACATTTTGAAATAATCCACAGTCTTTTCAGAGGAGAAGATTTTTAAAGAAAAGATGATCTAACAATGTATGACAACCACCAGAGGTCCATCAAAATGCCACTTGAAACTGCAAAGTCATTGTTAAACATAGAAATAAAACACCAACCAGTCTTCTACCTATCATTACATAAACATAAAACAGTTGATTTAAAAAAAATAATTATTCCTTGTAAAAACCTAAAATTTACATAAACCACAGAACACCCAAAAGTGATTTGTAAACTACTAGTTAATAAATGTACAACCGTTTCATATGATATTTAATCTTTTGTAAGAAATACTACATATTTCATGTCAACTATGTCATCATCATGAGACATTCTCTAAAACTTTCATAATAATTAGATACAAATATATTGAATTTTGTGGAACTATTCAGATATTATATAAACAATGACTTGACTAAAAACACATTGTCAAATATTCTGCCTGTATGTGTACTTTGTGATGGTCCTAGTCCCACAAACAGGTCATAGTTTTCAGAAGCACCCTAAAATTGTACATAATGAAACTATGAGAAATATTTTGCTGAAAGAAATCATCATTTTGGTATATCATGTGAACAAGTAATTATATTTTTTATTTACAGGTATCCCTAGGGGCTGCACCATGCCTTCATCTTCTACCACCATGCTGCCCTCATCATGATTTTGCAATGTGCCCCCTGATGGCCATACCCAACTTTTAAGTTATATGTTAAATTATTTTTATCTAATTTGCATGTAAATATGTACTCCTGTTGTGTAGTCACCCATATAAGATATTTTTACACCACCATACTAGGGTGAAAGCTGTTTATTGCAGGTTTCAGTAAATAAGTTGTCCTAATGTCAAGGTGGGGTGCCCCCTACATAAGCTTCTGTGACTGTTGAGTGCCCTCAAAATATTTATTTAACCATGCCTTAACAAATTTCTGGGGTAAACATTATGACATTTATTACCTGAAGGCCAGTTATTGTACACATGTTCTGTTATATCTGCTGCTGAATCATTCGGTGAAAACAGGTATTCCTTTGTTTTGCCACTCACCAAAATCAGGCGAAGATTTATCTGAAGAAGAAAGAGAACATTGGTGAGGGATACATACAGGTAAATAAGTTATCATACATGTACATTGCATTAGTTCAATGTATAATGTATTTTTAATAAGAAATCAAAAGCCATTAAAAATGTGTTTAAAAATGTTTGCAAACACTTAAAAAAATGGCCACTCATACTGATATTGCAAATTCTGGTATGTTGTAAACTGTAGAAATGAATGCAATGAAGTAAATATTGTATAGGTAAAATGAATGATTGAAGTGGATTGAATGTCGTGTCCATATAGTGAAGACAGTCAAGTTTCATACAGTCGTAGACCTACACATGAATATGTTACATTATGTTCCGTGTTAATCTCTTGCAAGCAATATTTTTACACTAGAAACATTTAAAAAATTTATCTGGGGACATAATTTTGCAATTCAAAAGTAAACAAATTATACTGTTTCTAACCTTGGACCTCTGATATAGTGAATGTAATGAAATTCAGCCAATTAAAATAAAGAAGCATGCCAGTATAAGCATGATAGGGCAGATAACATTGTAAATGATGAGAGGAAGCCATCAACAAAGTGTTATACCGTATTTTCCAAACTATTAATGGATGTGGAGTATAAGTTAAATTGTCTAATTTCGACCAAAATCGACAAAAAACATAATTAAGTCGAATTTGCAGATAAGTCGAGGGTAAGACGTGAATTTATATCGTAGGTGTCAACTGAGATCTGTGTTGAGTGGTTTGTTTTTTCACAGCATATTATTCCAGTGATGTTACCTTACATAGTATTTCTGAATTAAATTAATATTTGTTTTTGTTAAAGTGTACCTTGTCCGCCAGATCAATTATTTTTTATTGCATTGCATGTCAATTTCTTGGAAGCCTTAGATCATCAGGTGTACGAAATCGTAATCATGTCAAGTGTGGGCATCCATGTGTGAAATTAGCAGGGAAAAAAGTTTGATGAATACGTCATAATTATGAGCGCTAATTAAATTTGGTTGCAAATAGCCATTTAGATAACACTTAACTGATTATAATTTGAGCCATGAGCGAATGTGTTACGACACATCGTAAATGGGTATAAATTTGCATATTAAAGGACCGATAATTCCTGAACACACAATAATATCTTACCAGTAACAAGAGGCTCCCAGGAGCCTGAATCACTCATATGATTGAAGTATGTCTTTCAAAGGCAACAAATTTGACAAGGAGTTGTCCAACAAATTTGACTCAAGAAGACTTTGGTAGGAATATCATGACGACTTTTGATATATAATAATATATTATAATAAGGGTCAATCCAGCTATAGAATAATTGCTTTTACTAATGTTTTTTTAAAATTGTATGTGTTAAAAGTTACTTACATGCACACAATATAAGCATGAAATTAAATTTCTAATCTATACCTCTACCCCTTACAGCAAAATTAATATATGATTGAGCAAAGCAAAGCTTCTTGCAATACATTGTCCTATTGACTTTATCTTTTTTAGCAGCACTGGAATAGAAAATTTTCAGGCAGTGACATTCTGTTGAAATTTTCATTTGTTCTGTTTTTTATCCATGATCCCACTTAATTCATAATGATTTCTTATTCAAAACATCCAGTCCCTTTGTAAAAGTTGATCAAGAATATCAATAGTCATGTTAAAAATTTATTACCGTCAAAATCAAGACGGAAACTTTATTGACACATATTGTAGCGGTTGGCACAAGCTTGTCTCAAGCTAAGAAATGTTCCGTTGAAATGGAGAGTTTCCTGTTCTGTTTGTTATGAAACATAAAGATCAAAAGAAATGCTTCAGGTTTTCTACCGAATTATCATTTGAGATAAAGTCCCAACAAATCACACGACAAATCTACATGTTTTGTAACGAAATAGAAACAATAAAACATGAATTATATTAAGCTGAAGTGAGAAATGTTCATTCTGTATCCAGTCTTAAATGTTTGAAACAAAAAGCTGATTAAAATACTTGTAACCGCTAATTCGATAGATTTCAAAAATTTTTACAATTAATTTTTGAACGGGCGCCATTTTGTTTCAATTGTTATCAAAAGAGAGACAACTCTGGTCAAAATACTGCTACTAGACGAAGTACAGTTCTGATCATGGGCGATGTCTGAAAATGATAGGGTGACTTCACTTCATTTTTGGTGTCCTCTGAGGACAATGTGAGCAACTCCATGGCGACTTTTTCACCAAATTCGCCCAGTAGCGTGAGTCCGGAGCCATAAGATCTGTTTACACTGCAATGGGATCCAAGGAAACAGAAACCCATTTCGATTCTTTCCAGAAATTTTTAAATGATATACATGTATAGCAGCATGCCCATTCACGTGCTGCAGTACGTATTTCACATACAATTTCAGAAGTCAAAATGTTCATGCACGTACAATAATAATGCCCTATTTTTATTTTAATGGGTTTTAGAGTATCAGGAATCAAGCCTTAACACCCTGATTTGCGGGCTGATCTCTGACCAAAACATTAAATATACAAGAAAAGAAATTAATGCACTATACCTACACTCATTATGAACTGCACTTTGACACAGTGACTAACATTACTCTTGTTACAAGTGATTAACAAGGGAGGTATTACCTTATCCACTGGTACTCCTCTTGATCCCATATTAAATGAATGGACAAACCAATGGCCGAGTCGGCCCGAAGTACAGTGTACTTGTTCGACTGTGTGTAACAGTGGGGGTCAGTGTCAGTTTTGCGGTTTGGCCTTTCACGATTTTGAGCTCTAAACTATCGTTGATTCATATCGTTTTTCTGCACTGAGTTTCATTTTTCATGCTTGATTCTAGACCATGAATAGAGAAATTGATCAAAAAATGTCTTCAGTCATTTTGCATCTTTGTTTGAACCAATAAACAACTTCACTCAGCTGTTATGGCTGCCGATGATGAATCTCGGGAAAATTAGCGATTTGCGCTTGCGCTAGAAAAGGAAACTTGCTTCCGGTTGAAGAAAACTTTCTGAAAGAATTTTTATGCAGACAAACAGTTTGTTTATGGCCGATATAAGTTGTCAGGTACTCTACATATATTGAATTTCAAGCCAACATTAAACATTCGACTATGAAAATTACAAATGTGGACGAGACAGTGTAACACAAAGTCAATACATTTAAAAACTTGAAACACCTCTTTAGGCTCTTATCAAAACAGCAGCTGTATTCACTATAGTATAATAAATCTGTCATAGTAATATTCATTCCAAGATGTTGATTTTCTTGGAAGACCTTTGTAATTATACTTTGAACTGTGATGAGGAAGTCAACAACACATAGGTTTCTTGATATATGTCTAAATTCTGTGAGTCTTGGAGCTTGTTCATTTGCTAAATGTTTTATTTGGACCCCAATTTGCTCCAAAAAGAAATAAATGTCAAGACTAAAATTTACATGTATATGTATACGTCATTGAAGCAGCATTTCATGGTTTTAAATGCATTGGGAAAAAAAGTGGTGTTTTAAAGCGTACATCATGATGGCACTTAGGAAAATAAAATAAAAAAATAAGAAAACATCCTAATACTTTATTAAAATGGTTGCAGTGATAATTGTGATTAACTAGACTACTATTATGTGTTCAGTCAGATTAGCCAATCAAGGACAAACAAATTTATGATCTCATTGATGTTTTTTAATAATCATTCAGTAATTCCCAGATTTTACTATGAATCATCAACTTAAATATCAAAATTTTTATGTCAGTGACTGAAAGATTTTCAGAACCTACTTGACTGGTAGATTAATTTTTATGGAAAATATTGAGGTTGACTGCAGATATGTGTGTTAATGAACAACCATTGCTATACAATTTCAGGTTCCTGTATAGCTTGGTTTTTAAATTATATGACAATCTCAATGACACTTTAGAATCCTGATGAATATCTACCCTAAAGTAGATTATGTCCACAACAGTGTGTTTAACCCAAGTCATAGGTCAAGAGGGACTCACAAATGGAATAAGGTTTGTATGAATAGATTATGTCTACAACAGTGTTTGACCTTAAAAGGGACCCACAAATGGAACAAGATTTGCACCACAACAGTGTGTCATTGGTGACATATTATGAAATAAAGTGTATATGAAACATGTAGACTTTGAGGAGTAAATAAAATATAAAGGCATTTCTTAAGGTCAATAAGACAAATATACATTACCATGTACATCAAAATGTTTTGTATATTTATTATAAATGCAAAGGCTCATAAGTATGATAGTTTTGATGTATTATTCTATTCTTGGAATGCTAGATTTGTATTTAACAAACAAATTTGTTGGTAGTACATATATAATACAAATTGTTTTGTTCATTCTATATATTTTAGCCACGAAGAAGACCTTACTGATGTGACTAGAGCAGCTGAGGAAATCGAGTTCCACGATTGTTCTAAAGGACTCGGTAAGAAATTCAAGGACATGCGATTTGAAATTACAGAATCCAATAAATTGCCTGCATTTTGATTTTTTGAGTGGCAAAATAATAAAGGAAAGTAAAGAGAAACACTGATCATTGGAAATAACACTAATATATGTTACCTGTGAATGTGTTGCAATCAAGGTATCAATGAAACTATGGACAAGCATTTCTATTTGCTTGGTAGACAACTAGGATGCAATATGAAGAAAAGTTTGAAACTTCTTGAGGAAGTTGAGGGATAAGATGAACATACAAATGTACAAGTGCCAATTATTTTTGGCAGGAAATATCGGTCTGTTTTTTCCTGTGAGTTAATAATGCTCCTTTGACCTTAGAAATGTGTCAAATATATTAAAAAACAGTTTTTCGTTGCTTCTTTTTTACAACCAAAATTTATGAAACTTGGTAAACATTATAGTAAAAGGTGATGTGTTGAACATTGATCGGAAATACTCATATAATTTTTGCTATTTTAACTTATATATGTACAATGTAGAAATCTCAATACTAATAACCAAGCAGTTCGTCATCACTTGTGCTTTGAACCTACCCACAAAAAATTATTGGGAATTATGTTGACATTGAGAACATAACATGAAATGAATATTGAGCTACGAATTATTTTTCTAAAAAGTGTACACTTTTGAAGTTAGAAATGTCAAAAAATTTACCACTGTCTCAACTGACAATTAAATAAAGATGTAGAGGTAATCAGTTACTGAATCATTCATTTATCTTTGTATTGATCCAATAGAAACTACTTGGCCATTTCCGTTACTCTTAAAATAATTCGGATGCAGAAATGACTATTTCTTGAAGAAAAATTAGAATTGTGGCGATACATGTATTAAAGTAATTCCATCCATCAGATAGTGCTAATATTACTAGAAATAAAGAACAACAACTCTTCCAAGAATTTTGGAATGAAGCCAGGAGCTAAGAAAAAAGTAATGGTAAAAAATTCAACCAGTTTAACTATAACTTAGAATCAGATCTGACAAACTCTGGACAGATTCTTCAGCCTTGTGCCTCTGTAGTTTTTCTTATGTGTAAACAAGAAAGGCTTAGAAGTTCAATTGGTTGTGATCTCACATAGCCTGCTAATTTTGATACTTGTGTTTAAGTATTCTGGTGGATTTTTTCTGTAGATTTTGCAATCCTTTCAGCAGTGTGTAGCTTTAGGATATGTAGTTGTGTTCAATCAGTACTTTAACTTCTATTTATGAGTCTTTTTATTTTTATAAATGTGTTTTTATGTAGGTATTAAGATCTGTGGCGGTTGTAGTTTAGATGGTAAACATGATAATGGTATCTTTGTGAAGCGTGTACTACCAGGAGGATTGGCTGATATTGATGGTAAGTCACCACAGCGGGCAACCAAAAGTCATCATGTTATCTATTCACATATTTTCCTAACCTAATGCAAATTTTGCTTAAAGTCATGACATTGTTGATAACAAACTTCATTTTAATGACAATTCCTATACAACAAATGGATTATTATAGAAATATATAATGCTAATATACTGCAACCCCATTTTAACAAATTTTGTATTAAATATTGTTTAAATGTCAAGTCAAATACCAGTTTAAACATAATTTTTAGGTCGTCTGCATTCAGGTGACCTTATTTTAAGGGTCAATGATGAAAGTCTGGATGGAGTTACTAATGAAAGGTATGATTGAATTTAGAAGATATATTGAACAAAAAAAAAACATAATTAATATTTGTAACAGGAGAGCATATTACTACATCATGTGTAGGCTGTCCTACCACACATTAATTGAAAAAATTAATATATTGACATCACATAATCTCCCTGCTATACTAGAAAACTAAGTTCAAAGGAATGGCAAAGTAAACTATATCTTATGAGAAAAAGAACTTTTGAAATGCTCCTACATGTACTTTTTGAGTTTACATTGTGTTATTTTAAGTCCAAAATACATTTGTTAATAACACAAAAGAGTGTGAATGTAAGGCCATAATAAAAAAATTCCAAGATTCTCATCCAACTGTTGTGAAAATGTGGGCCAAGTGATCAGTTTTATAGATTTGATTTTTTTCTACAGTATCTTTTATTCGTGCCAGAGACCTAGTGTTGTTGTTATTATTCACTTAATCTTGGCAACCAATTTTACCAGCACAAACATAACGAAACATCTCCATCAAAGAATATGCAACCCAACTGCAATACCTGTACCAGTTTTAATCAATTTGTAACCATTTTTTGAAGAAATAGTGTGAAACAGAAGTTACTAATTAACCATTTTTATAAACTGAGTCTGGATGAGACATGGAATATTTCTGGAAATTTGAAAAAAAAAGGGTTGGTTGGGTATCAACAGTCCTAACACCAATCCCTTAAGTATATTAAAGCAGTTATTCTATGCATATTAAAGGTGTTGCAAGCCAACATTAAAATACTTTTAAAAAAATTGACATTTAAAAATCTGAATCTCATCTATGAATACATATCAAAGTGTCAGTTTTGTGATCTAATACTGTCTTTACAAGTCAAAAATGTCTATAAATTATTTCCAGGAAAAATGAAGTTCCTCATGAGAGTGTATATCAACACATATCTAATTTATGGAACTTATAAAGTATATATTATTTTTTTTCTCTTTTTTAATTTCTACACTACCTTATTCTTGCTATTATTACAGGGCAGTTGCAATACTGCGACAAGCTTCCGCTACTAATCATGTTGTCATGGTGATATGTAGAGATCAAATAGCAAGGTATGATGGGTACTACTAATTCATTAACTTAGCAGTAGATAACTGTAGTTTAGTTAAAGATTGTAAAAATATTTGAGAAAATGGAGATTACATGACCTACAGTGGGTGTCACAAACTTTTGTGATATATAAATGTTCACCTTAGGCCAATATAGCACTATGTTATGAAGTGCTATGCTATCTGAAAGTTATTGTGATAAAGAGTACATGAAGTGTTTTGTGTGAATTATGCAAGTTGTGCATGTGAACTATGCTATTCTAAGTTTATTCGGAGTTCACTTAAAGTTTGAATTATGTAAAATTATTTCTAAAAGAAATGACAATCCATCTGAAAGGCAAAACAAAAATAAAATATCTGAAATATATTAACAAAACACTTGTATTCCCAAAAGAACCATTCAGTAAGAATTTGTAGACATCACAACAGAGCAATGTTTTATTGCAACAAAAGGAGCAATGAATTGGTTTTACCAGTGACTGTGTATTTTACCAATAGTGTACATGCCTGTACTATATTTAACATTTAATCAAAGCCTTTTTGTTTTTACTGTGTTGTGAACTGAATACTAAATTCCTGTTAGTGGAGAATTGTTTTATATTTTATGATCTCTAACATAACATATTTTGTTACAGCTACCAATGAGAAATCAAAACTTTTTGTCTAATATTCAAGGAAATTGGATAAAAAAGGAATAATTTGTGTATATTTGTGATAATGTATGGAAGGTCTAATAATAGGTCATGTGATTTCAGGAATGAGTTCCAGGAGATAATAGAGAAACAAAATGGATATAGTTTTCCCTGTACACCTGTACCTAATGATTCACTGAATAAATCAGCATCCAGAGCTACAACACCTTCTGGTTATGGTAAGAAATATCAAAACATCATTTGTCTCACAGGACTTCATTGTTTTGATTTATAATTTGCTTCACACAATTTTCATGATAAATTCATCCAAAGTCTGGGTTATGTATCATCATGAATTTTCGTCTGAACATAGCTGAAATATTGCTGCTTGGACGTTAAACCCCAACAAACAAACAAACAAACATCATAATGAAATTAATTACATTTACTGATGTTTTTTTTTCTAGTCAGTTTTATAATTTTTGTAATTATATGTATGTGTATTAAACCAGACATGTTTTTAATCAAAAAGGCACAGATACTCATAGAAAATCACCCAATGTGGATGCTGACAGTTCATTAAGTGATGGGAAACACAGTCCAAGAGAGGCCTCAAGGTCCAGCTCGGGATCAGGCAGTAGATACTCAGCACAGGTTTGTTTTAATTGGTTTAAAGGGGCCTGAAAGTTATCTCCTGAGGGATTGGAAATGGTCAAAGAAAGGACTTCAGATTTAGGTCCAGGTTTTGGCCGTACATACTCAGACAGACTAAATTCATGTATAAAGTTTTTTTTTTTATCTTCCTATTAGCTAATGATTCACCATCAAATAAAGAAGTGTTTTCATTCTAATACAGTAATAATGGAATTATTTCATAAACGTTTATGGTACAATGATGTGTGTAGATTTATCATGATTTGTGGTGCTTTTTTCCTTTTTAGCTCACCTGGCCAAAGGCCATGTGAGCTATTGCCATCACTTGGCGTCTATCGTTATCGTCGTCTGTTGTCTTCAACAATTTTTCAAAACTCTTCTCCTCTGATACCACTTAATTGGAACCAAACTTTGTATGAATGTTCCTTGGGGTATCCTGCATAGAACTGATATGGGGATTTTCGATCTGTTGAAAAACATGGCTGCTGTTACTAAAAATAGAAGATTGGTGTCAGACAATAGTTTTTCCCATATATTTCCAAAACCGTTAGGTTTAGCAAAATTATTTCAGTTGCTGAAATGACCCTTATTATAAGGCCTTCAAAAGTCTTAAGGGATCAAAGTTGTCAGGCAACTCCTTGTAAGAGTTATTGCCCTTGAAAGATGAAAAATGCCCTTTTTTCAGTTGTCAGCCCATATCTTGAGAACTATAATACATAGAAAGAAACTTTCAATTGCTGAAATGATCCTTAAGATAGTCCTACTAAAGTCTTGTTGAGTCAAAATTGTTGGACACTCCTTGTTAAATTTATTGCTCTTAAAAGATAAACTTTAACAAGGTGAGTGATTCAGGCTCTAGTTTAAGATCCACAAAAAATACATATTTGTATTTAAATAAGTAACTAACTTACGATTCAAAATGCATTGGGTCTGAGTTACTTTCAATTTATGCAAATAATTTTACATGCATATTGCTGAACACATTAAAACAAAAACCTAAATAGTACTATGTATGTAAAACAAGAACCTAAACAGTACTATGTATGGAAGAACAACCATACCTGTTAATTTACAGTAATTACATGGATTATTTTAGATGAATGGTAGTAGCAGTAGTGAAGAACATATCAAATACAATGGTATCCCAAAAAGGACTAACAGTGACCCTCATTATCGAATCATGATTCCAAGTATGGCTTCTACTCCTCATGCCAAGGGTAAGAACAGTGTATCTAGAATATGTAGACTCTCTTTAAAATATCTAAATTTCGTAATTATGATTTTTTGTTTTCATTACATGACTTCATGGTTTTATGTAAAGTAAATGATTATTTGATGGAGCCTATTTTTGATCTTAAGAAAATGTGAAGTTTGCAATGTTAGTTTAATTTTTGAACTTTAAATAGGAATGCATTTTTCTCATTTACTTACTTGTTGTTTTTAAATATATTGGTAGTATCATTTTCTCAATTTTTATGTTTTTCTTCTTTGCATTGCAGGATCTTTAGGTTCGAGACCCAGAGAGAGTTCACTGTCATCCATGTTGCCTCCAGAGGATATTTCTCCTGTTCCTGGGGTCAGACCTCTTGGTACTTCAACACATAGTGATGCTTCTTCTTCAGTCTTCACACAACATAGTCTTAGTAGATTACCGAAATCCAAGAATATGTCTCAATCCCGAAAACTATCTCTAGATCCTCATGTGAGATTAAAGATTGAGAAACTAGAAGTTGTAAGTCTAAATCTTCAGGATCTGTTTCTGTCCAAGCTTCTTAAAACATGTATATTTGTACAGTTCCTGAACTAATTCAGGGACTGACATAAGTAATTTTTTTTTTTGAGAACCTTGTCATATCAGGTAGGTTGAAGAAAATTTCGCTTGCCCAAAGCAAAAGTTACGTTGTCCTCTACTAATAATCCATGTTGAAAACTTTAGAGAAATTTAGTTGTCCTTCCGGCAGGTATTATTGAACATTTACTAATGTATGAATTTCAATTTTACTTGTCCCAGGCAATAGGACAGCCTTTAATGTCATACCCTGTACTCTCAGGAAAAATTGTACTTGTCCCAGGCAATAGGACAGCCTTTAATGTCATAACCTGTACTCTCAGGAACAATTGTACTTGTCCCAGGCAATAGGACAGCGTTTAATGTCATACCCTGTACTCTAAGGAAAAATTTGACTTGTCCCAGGCAATAGGACAGCCTTTAATGTGATACCCTGTACTCTCAGGAACAATTTGACTTGTCCCAGGCAATAGGACAGCCTTTAATGTAATACCCTGTACTCTCAGGAACAATTGTACTTGTCCCAGGCAATAGGACAGCCTTTAATGTCATACCCTGTACTCTCAGGAACAATTTTACTTGTCCCAGGCAATAGGACAGCCTTTAATGTCATACCCTGTACTCTCAGGAACAATTTTCTTTTATTTACATTCAGGGATGATTTTCTTCTGCTACATAGCAGATTTCTACTCTTTATGTGACCTAAAAAAATTACTGGTATGATAGGAAGAACAATAAATCAAAGTTGGTAAGGTTTTACTCACTGTCTTTTTTCAATGAGTAATTTTTATCTTCATTGACAGGCATTACAATACCTTGGTTTGGAGCCAACAGCAGAACAACAGATATTGATGAGACAGAAGTTATTGGTAGATTCTGCAGGAACTGTAGTGTATGGAGGTCAGTTATAAGTCATAATATTAATCTTAAGACCATTAGAAAGGCAAAGTAGTCCTCATCTGAATTCCCTCTATCTACAATATATATTAATTGGTTTTGATCCTTTTAATCGTTCGTTATCATGGCTGGGAGATACTGTCTGGCTACTTCCATAACATCAGTGATAGTAATGATCATATAAAATTTGAAATTCCTGATCCTATAGTCCAGTTTTCCAGGTCTTTTCATTAAAAATCCTCTATGGAATAAACCCAGGCTAATATACAGATATAGGATAGAGCCTGGGCAATCGAAGCTAAATGTACATTAATGTCAGTTCTTAAGGACCTAATAGAAGGTATTAGTATTATATTTTGACTAATATTTTTTTTTTCACATTCCCAACTTTGCCTTTTTTAAAAAAAAAATTTAAGCAAAGGGAATTAACTTTCCAACCTGACAGACTGGTTTACTGTCCCATAGAAGCAATGGACAGCAGTAGACTTCAAATTCAAATAGTTGATTTATTGGTGCTGTGATAAGTACTTGAATGCTTATAAATAAGTTATTTCAAACCATTTAGGTACTTGGGCCGTGAAAATAGTATTAACTTTTCAAGGAAAATGTTGACTGTTCTTCCTTTCCTCAATGAGACCTCCAATCAGATCATAGTGTGCTGATTGGATATGTCCCTTTGGAAAACTTGTTAAAATGGCTTGCATTTTGTAAATTTGAAAAAAGGACTTTTGGACAACATTTGATGTTGATACTTTCTGTCTAGTCACAACAGACTTTCCACCTTATTATTTGCAATGTCAGTCAGTATGACACTATGTTGTCAGTAGTGATTTGCTGATCGTGTTCATACCTGCTAACCCTCCCACATTAGGGGAGACTAAATGAAAATTAAAATCTCCCACATATAAATGTCAGGTTTGTGGGAAGTCTTTGGTTAAAATTTCTATATTTTCTGTGACATATTTCTGAATTTGAAAACTGAACTTGTAATGAAATATCAGCCCAGTAAGAATAATAATTATGAATGCAAAGAATCACCAATGGAATTGATCATCATGTAGAAAATTCAGATGAAACTATATGACTGCTCTATTAGCATGATTTCTTCATCAGCTCCTTTACAAGACTCTTAGACTAATGAGTAAATCCTTTTTTTCAGATTTTGTGGCTGTAGCGAAAGAAGTATTTCGTCACGAGTTAGAGGAACGTAATATCACTACTGGAGCAATGTTGTTTGCTGCTAGTGACCTTACAGATTTGGTGGAACCTCCTCCATTTAAACATCAGGTATAGTTAAACTTGTGTTTAATTAATGGCCAAGAAAGGTACTTTTTGGCTACCCAATGTACTGGTTCAATGTAGGCTTCTATTTAATGGTTAAGAAAGGTACTTTTTGGCTATCAAATGTACTTGTTCAACAAAAGCTTAGTGATTCTTATTTATGTGGACATGCATAGGTAGTAGGCTGTAGCCCTGTTAATTTTTAGATATGAGATTTACCCATTGTAGTTTTGTGTATTTTTGCCTATCGTCTATAAGGCCCCATTAAGTTAATTTATAGATTCTCATCCATCAGTGACTTAAAAATTGGGATGTTGGGAGGATTTTTTTTTCAGAAACTGGAAAATCTGAATAAATTGAAAGCAGGCTAAGCTTGCATATGTCCTCAAATATGCATACCACTATTATACATGGATTTAAATTACATATAGATCTACCAACAAAATTCAGATAACATACAGAAATATATATGATTTCAAACTTTTGAAATTTTGAACTGCAGAAAAAAATAGAATATGAAAAAAAATATTTAGGGCTGGGCTTTTTGGATTGGATTGGTTTGGATGAGAATCTACTAACTTAATTGATGTAGCCTAACAAATTTTGTGCCACTCTTTTCTCTGCAGGTACTCATTGAAGAAGCTTGATATTATGATCAAAAATTTATTATGGGAATGCCATGTATTTAGATCTAGTCAATATTCACAATATTTAAAGAAAAATGATACAAGATAGAAAGTACACCTGTACTATCATTTTGCTTTATTTACAGGTAAACCTGATTGGAAATTTATGATAGTTTTCATGCTAAAGTTGACATCATTTTTTTTATGTAGGATGCATTATATATATATATTTTTTCAGATTCCTGATTTATCAAACATTCCTGAGAAAGAGGACCTAGACTTGATACGTCTGGAACGGGATCAATTGAGGGATGAAGTACAAAGACTGCAGGTTGGTTTAGGATTGAAACAGAAATGGATGTGATGCAGTATTGTAATTGCAATATAATGCCCTAAATAATTTTATTTTATACTCTGTAACATGAAGTGGATAAATATTATGTGATATCCACAGAAAGGTTGCGTGTCCATCTGTCTGTCCGCCTCAAAAGCTTTTCAGAAGATAACTTTAGTAGATATGGGAAAGATCTTTTTCAAACTTTGTATAGCTATTGTGTATCATTAAACACAGGTCAAGTGCAAATTTCATTTTGATCAGATGATTTATGGCCATTTAAAGATGTTTTTACCCCAAAAATCTTTTGCAGGCTGGTAGGGTATCATTTAATGTCCTAATAGAAGTCCTTTTTTTTATATAAATTTCAAGTTCTGTAATGTTCAATCACCCTTGTGATGATACACCACTTTTGAAATTAGTACTTCTGACCTTTTTCTGACATCCAAAGCTGTTATGTAAATAGGGCTCTGCACCTGTAAATAAAGTCACTGTTTGAGTTTTTTCAAAAAAGAAATATCATAGGAATCTAATACTATGTTATTTTCCATTTTCTTGATCTTGAATCAGCAGCCATACTGAAATTTAAATATTCAGTTACTAGAGTCAGAGGGCTGACTTTCTTTCAAGTTTCTTTCTTGAATTTTATAAGCAATTCAGAAGAAATGTCCCAAGAAGCTTGTATCTAGGAAAATTTGGAAAAATATTAACTAAACAATAGGTTGGTGATTTAAAAAAATAGCTCTTCAGGTGGTATGTCTTAATTGCAGTTAAAATGGATTTGTAGGAAATATCTTGTGGTTTAATTTACTGTTTTTGTCATTTTCAGACAGCCTTAAGTGAGAAAGAGCATTACCAAACTTTGGCAGAAGAAGAGTTAGCAAAAATCAAAAAGGTACACTACTAAAAACTTAGCAAGACAAAAGCTTTTATGTCATAAATATTTCATTTTCTCCTTATACACTGTGGAACAGCATGAGGTTATTAACATACTTAAAGATAATAAAATGTTTTCTATGTTTTAAAAATTCTGATTTATTTTACTCTTAATATCATAGTTCTTTACAAATCTGAATGATTTTCATTACAACTAGATTAGAATGCATAAATTCTTTTTTTCCGTTGAAGACAAGACATTTATATATGTACTACTAAACAGAATGGTAGATAAAGTAAACTTAGAGATAGTTCTAGTATTCACTTTTGGCACTGTAACTTTAAGAGAGCTATGGGAGCAGTGGATGAGACGAGATCTTTGAGGGACAAAGTCCAATTAGCTGAGCAGGCCCAAAGAGCTGCCAGAAATATGGAACAAGACTATGAAGAAGTTGTCCATCTATTGGAGGGAGAAATAGCCAAACTTAAACAACAGCTGAGATACCAAGGGGTATGCTCTTAGTAGTACTGAGAAACCTTTTTATTCCTTACTTATCACTACTCTGTCACATGTAATCTTGAATGTAGAAAAGTTTTTATATCCCCTGGTTAAAAGGTAGGAATATGATGAATATGTTGTCCAACATGCCAAGTTTCTATCTGCAAATTTACTGATACCACTGAATGGAATTCGATGAAACTTGCACACATTCTTCATCAAAAAATGCCATTGTGCACTTCCCTTTTTCTTTGCATTTTCATTTGAATGAATTTAAATGTTTCCTATATGGTTTCTGGGGTGTGGAGATAACACCTAACAAGCTTTACTTGCAACTTTTCTAGTTTTCCCTAGCATTGAGCAACCCATAGTACAATGCACCTCTCTTAATGATAGAGTAATCAAGGGAACCAAGATTAAGCGGAAATCAAAAGTATGTAATCCAGGGACAAAGACCAGACATGAAAAACAGACAAACAGAACAAAGAACACAAAATAACCAAAATAATACATTCAAAGTAACAGAAATAAATAAGCAATTCAGACTTCACTATGAACTGATAACATGGACCAGGTGCACTGGTAGGGTAAGCGTCCTCATTTATGATATGCTATTTTCATTTGCTGTCACTACAATAAACACAAGTTACTAATTTGATGGATAATTTAGTTGGAACATAATACTGAAGAGAATAAACCATACACAGGAAAGAGATTAGTCTAGTCATAAATAATTAAATCAGAAAAAAATTTGAAAATGATAACACCCCCTCCTTATACGTAGTAAAAAAAAATTGTCATAGTAATTACCATCTGTTGAACTATTCATCCTGTTTTAGGAATTCACCCCAGCAGCTCAACAAAAGATAGCCGTATTAACTTGCCAGTTGAGGAAATCCGATGCTAATAGGAAGACTTATGAAGTCGCCACAGAAAAACTACTGCAATTTGCTGAGGTAATCATGTTCACAAACTTTATATAGTTGAGGAAATTGTTTTAGTAAATTGACTGTCAGAAAATTTGATTTGATTTATTTTTTAATGGTAATTAAGTGGCATTGAAAAAGGGAAATTTTCCTGTACCTTTCTTTGTAGTAGAACATAACCAGATTTTAAGTTTTAATATCTCCAGTGGACTACTTTTATTTGCACTTATATTTCCTAATACAGTTTTTATGGGGCCTACAGAAGGATTTGCAATAAAAAATATTTGGGATAAAGGAATTCATGAATCACCCATTACAAACCCCTGCCTGGTTTTTAGGCAGAGCTGTACTTAACAACTGATTGTACATGTATGTCTTTGATATGAATTTAATATGATGGTAAACAAATGTTCAAACAAAGTTTGTTATAATTATTTCTATAAATTAATGTATTACAGAATGTACATGAAGCTATGACAGGAGGGAGCTCTACTCTTAATGTCAGGTAAATTAATCAATCCTCCTTGAGTTTTGGTGTTTTATCATAACTGTTTCAGATGAAGGGACCAAAAATGCTAAAAAAAGAAGACTTTTCAAATAGAATTTAGATATTGGATTATGTAAATTACATGTTTAATTTCAGTTTTTTTAGTTCTATGACTACATTCATTTTGTTTCAGAAACTTATTACTGTGTCAAATACATGTACCAGGTATTTAATCATGTTGTATCAAGATTAAATGTTGAGTCTATAGTTGCCAAGAATATTCATGGTTCCATCTCTGCATTTTTATTGAGCTGCATCTCAAGGAGCATCTCTTCTCCAACTGATTAAGATATTTATTTTCAAAATATCGAAAAGCTCAAAATCCATAAGCTGTCAATTAAAGAGAGAAAAAAACTGTTCATAGTTGGGTTTATTTGTTATTAAACAAGGAATTTAAAAAAAAAATTATTCAAACTCATTACTCCCCAGAGATGCATCAGAATGGTTTTTATAAACAGAAATTAAGTTGCTGGAGTTTCTTCCATCTATTAAGAAATTTGTTTCCAGAAATACTCAGAATAAATAGTATTTTTCTTGGAAAATACTCAACAGATCAATGTTATTTCTTTAAATCATGTATTTTCAATACGGCACATTGAAATCACAAAAATGTCTGGTAGACAGAAAATTATATTTTGATGCTTTATATTACTTCCAGTTCAAAGAGATAACAACCTCCACATGATTTTAACCGTGCATTTTAAAATGATAATTGATGGCATTATATTTTCCCGTCTTTTCAGGAACCAGGGAGAGACTGCGAGAGGGACCAGACCACCTGCCTACCTTGGCAAACATAAGAAACTTTCACCTAAAACAATAGCTGCTGAAGCCAAAGAGGTTGTATGTGCAGTTAGATCCATTATAGAGTCAGAACGTAAGTATAATGGATGACGATGTGTTATAATAGAGCATTTCAGGTGTGAACTTATTGTTTGAAATCCATGGAAATCAAAGTCAGAAAAAATAAAAACAAGATATTTAAGAAAATCCCTGGTGGGATAACTACTGAAATCCAGGGAAATCAAAGTCAGAAAAAATAAAAACATGATATTTAAGAAAATCCCTGCTGGGATAACTACTGAAATCCAGGGAAATCAAAGTCAGAAAAAATAAAAACAAGATATTTAAGAAAATCCCTGGTAGGATAACTACTGAAATCCAGGGAAATCAAAGTCAGAAAAAATAAACACATGATATTTAAGAAAATCCCTGGTGGGATAACTACTGAAATCCAGGGAAATCAAACTCAGAAAAAATAAAAACATGATATTTAAGAAAATCCTTGGTGGGATAACTACTGAAATCCAGGGAAATCAAAGTCAGAAAATTTGTCAGTGCTCTAATGTAATAAAAACAAGATATTTAAGAAAAGCTGTGATGGAATAACTACATACTCAACCAGTGCCATACCCTTTGAAAGCATAAAGAAGTAAAGCAAACTTGTAAGTGCAAGTCCACTTGAACTGTTCAAGGGATTTTAATAAAATTTGACGTCATAGGGAACATAATTACAGTCTGAGGACTCAAAAGGTAGATAGGTTATCTTAATGGTTTTACATTTAACAATTAACTCAATATTTTCTTTGTGGACTTGAATACAGTTTTTGGAAGCTCTAGTAACCTCTAGCTTTGGTAATAAAGATTTAGTCATTAGAAACAGACTGCATTAACAATATGTTACATACACACCTTAAGATAATACATGAAATAAACTTTAAAAATCTATTTGGACTAAATAAAAAAAATTATCATGTGCCATGGTAGGGTAGACATTTCAAGACACAAATTTAATTTTTATTCCTGTCTTTCATTTTTATGCTACTGATTGTCTGTCCATCTATTGTCTGTTTGGTATCACATCACATGATAGCTCAAAAATGTTTTCAGGTATTTTACTAATTGTTTTGTAGATTGAAGCTCTATTTTGTTTTTTGTTAGCTATTATTTTTCATTTCATACTCACAGAATTAAAACACTGAAAGGGGACAGGGGTATAAATGATGTAGACCATTTTTGTTTCAGCAGTTATAATGAGAGATTTTTTTTATTTCAGCATTGCCATATGGTTGGGAAGAAGCATATACATCTGATGGTATGAAGTATTATATCAAGTAAGTGATGTTAAATCTCACAGGTCAGAAAGAACTTAGATTTGGTAACGGTAATTATAAGAAAATAAGTTAAAAACTGAATATGACTGAATGTTGTAAGACAAGTATCATTAAGAGTAAAATACATTTTGACATATTGAATCAGTTGTGAAGGTTTATTTAATGTATTCATTATTCAAGTTTTGCCAAAAAAACACCCTGAACATTTTAAATTGAGTTCTTTTCATATAGGTTTTGTTCCTGTTTGGCCTAAGAATGAGCTTAAAACATTTTTTTTTGTTTATTGCACATATTTGTGTAATATGCCATAATAACAAAATTTCTAGATTCTCATCCCCACCTAACCCAATTTCCACAATCACTCAGAAACTTGTAAGAAACTATCAAAATAAGTTTCTAAATGATCATTTACAGCTGCAAAAGCATTTGATAAGAAGGGTTTGACAAAAAAGCACATTGTTCCTTTTTGGTTTTTAGTTGTTTTATTTTAATTTCTAGCCATGTTTTATTTTAAATAAGTAGGAAATATTGTACAACCTTTGTTTGAAATATGTAATTAAGCCATTTGAACATGATTTGAAGAAAAAATCGCTAAAAATTTAATACTTAAGTTCTTCTCCATCTAAGAATCAGGCAAAATGTAAATAAGGTGTGGCATGTGAAGGAAAAAAAACACAGAGATTTTATTGCATTAACCAATTAAGTATACCTGATAAACACCAGAAATAACCATCAAAGTGTTTGTAAAATAAGATATTGATAGATCAAATTTAGTTGAAATGCACTCGGAAAAATGGCGGGAAAATTTTCCTGCACTCTTTCCCTATATAAGCAGTCAAAAAATTTCTACATCACAGATGCTTCAGGATATATTTAAATAGCTTTTCAGTTGTTTTCTAGATGTATGGAATATATTTGAGGCAAAAAAGACCAAATTGAGAAATATGATTTGCCACCCATTGCCTGATTCTTATACAGAATGGTACTTAAAGATGTATTTGTTGATTAGATAAAATTTCTTTCAGTAACATTTGACTTCCGGTTTGTTTGTTTACATTACGCAAAGTTTTTCTCGTACCAAAATCTTTTTTTCGTGGCCAAATTCTGATATATTGATGCATAATACACTCACACTTTCTGGAAAAATGTAAAAATGTGTGCATAATACACACCAAAACCAGAAATGTTAGAAGCCATTTCATACATCCTGTGTCAATTTTATGAAGCTTCAAAATTAAAATTGTCCAATTTATGGAGCTACTGATCTTTGCGTGATGTTTCAGTCTGCATATAAGTTTCTTTCCTTCACATTTTCATAGGAAATACTGCATCAAGCAGTGCAAAATATCAGTCTTTTGTCTTACAAAATTTTACTGCAATCTAGGTCTAAAAAACCTTTTTTCACACGGTTAGACCTTCAAAATTGCACTGCGCACAACACATAAATGCATATTGTACACACCAAAATACAATACTTGGTCCAAACCCCTCTTCAATATATAGTCACTTTGGTGGTGTAGAATGGATAGCCACTAAAGAATATAGAATTTTACTGTTAGTACAATGAAATCTTTCTATACTGAACCCCTATTGGATTTGACTATGCAAAGTGTTCTTTTTACAGAAAATATGTCAGAACGGGGTTGCATTACATGTCTTGTGAAGAATGGTGTTCAATTTATTCAGGGTCTGGTTCAAACAGATTTCACTGTAGTTATTATAGATATTTCAGCTCGTTGATAAAAAATTACTGTTATGAATAAATTGTTATTTGTTTCAGCCATGTTACACAAATTACCACATGGTCACACCCCAGATCTGGTGTCCAGCAATTCACCACAATACAGGACAGTAAAAAGAATGACAAAGATACAGAACAGAAACCATCATGATAGGTCACATGTCTACAGTACCGTTTATCGAGGAAGATGAAAAGGAAGGCCTGCATGATATTAGAGAGGTCATCTAAGTTTTATAAGAAGACAAAAAGAATGGATAATAGTCTTCCATCTTTTGAACAGTAAAATATTAGATATGGTTAATTATTCAGTTTGTAATTTCTTTGATTGAGATTTACTGTGAATGTTGAGAACATACCAGTACTGTTTATTCAGATATTATTTTGACGTAGACTGTGTTGAGCTAAATAAGATTTTTATGATTGCAATATTTTGAAAAATCATTTTTCTATGGTTCTAAGTTCAAAATGATTGGTTTTATATATTTTGGTTATTAATTAATTTGCTTTTTTGCATTGAAAAAACTTGGGTATCGGAATCTACAGTATTGGATATTAATTTGGTATTAGAGTTTGAAAAGCTTATTTTAATAACATTTGTAGAAAGATGTTGAATGAGGTAGAGTTACCTATATGAAATAGGTATCGTTGAATTGAGGTGCATTTTAGAAGTTTTATTTTGTCCTATGTTAAATCTTCCTTTTGTTTCTCTATATGCTATAAGCATTTCTTTAACTACACAATTTTACATATTCAAATGTTTTACTATTGTTATTATTTTAACCAAAGATAAACATAATTTGTTACCATGGAGAACTGAAGCATTTTTGATTAGGGGTCATATTAAGTATATGTCCTAACAGTTTGAATAAAACAATTTGGGTACTAATCTTTTGAACTTGACAATCATAATACTGCCAAAAAACAATTGTTTTCTAGGTTGTTAAATTCATGTTTGAAATATGTAAAACTTTCCAGCCCTTAAGACTAATAGAACTGCTGTATATGTAGAAGTTATTGGATGCATTCATTATTGCAATGTTGTCATTATAGTAGAAAACGGGATTATGATTTTTGCAACTTTCAAAAAAATCCTGCATGAGGAATCTTAAAAATCCATAATGTAAGATTTCATTATTTCAATTTAAGCATTTCTAAAATGTTGCAATAAATTTGAATTTACATCATGTATAAATGATGAATCCTGCATTTCAACCTTGCCAAAGAAAACAGGCATTATTTATACAACTTCTAACTCATATTTTAATTTCACAAGGCTGTTCTCATTTAGATTTAAAGGTAATTTAAAATTTATATGCCTTCATACAACTAGATTGTGACTGGGTAAGGCCATACAAAAAAATGCCTAGGTTCTCATGCCACATTAAAAAAAATGATGCATGAGGGAAGCTTTTTTTTTTATCAGAAGCAAGTTTTCTTCTTTTTTTTTTTCGAGAAATTTCATCAAATTGAACAATGCTGTAAATGTACAGGATGTTGAGAAGTTTGATAAAATACTCCATGGCATTAAAACTTGACTGGAATATGAGATGTGGCAAGAAATATGAGCGATCTCTCCACCATGAGACGAACTTTCGTTTTTAATGATCAATGTTAAATAACAGCCTCATTCGCATCTTACTTTTTACTTTTCTGTCAAGCGCGCAGACGATTCCGTTAACTAATTAAAAGTTTACTCCGGACTGGATATGAAAATTTCAGGAATGGATATAAAATTTCCTCATTTTACCTTAATAAAAATCGCAGATGCGGGAGGGTTTTTAGGGAATGTGACGGGGCCTTAGAACCTAGCACATTTTTTTAGCCTAATATGAATCTTATTTCACTCCCACTGCTTTTACATAAAGTTAAATCTTCAAATGGTTTCATCTTAGCAGGGAATGTTCCTTGTATTAGTATGCATCAGTCAGACCTAAAAACTCCATTGAAGAAGTATCATTTGGGTCAGGGTTCAAGAAAAAGTCACATTTTATACACATGTTCATATTAAATATAATAACATGCCTGGGTAGATCAGTCAAGTTTCATTTTTTACATGTATATAGTTTGAAATCTTCTATACTGTACTAAAAGCTTGTGTTCTGTAGGCAATAGCTTAAATTGGTGTTATACCTATTTAAGAAAGGATTTCTTGTATTTTTATACTTTAACATGGAAACACACACATGTATTTCTGGTTATTTTTGCACCTATTTTTAATCTTGGCTAAATGCATTATAAGGATTGTTTATGCACTTCATATAAAATTGTAATCAATAATTTGAATTGAATATTTTAAAGAGCTTCTTGTTGTGAATTATATATATTCATCAATGTTGAACTTGCCGTATTTACAACGACCCTTTATTGTAATTGTCTTCCATGTTGAAGTAATTATCTATGAAATTCTATCGCATTTGATCCTTTACTTCTATGCATTTACATGTTTTCCCCAAGGTATGCAACTTAGCAAAGGTTTAGGCAATGCTTTGGATAGTTAAGGTAGGTTAAGTAATTTTAGTTAAGTTGAGTAATTTTATTTTTTATTTTTTTTAAAAATTTCTATGTATTTTGCAAATGTTTATGCTGGTAAACAGCAATATAACTTGTTACTCTAATTTGTTGAAGTATGCTTCATAAATTATGGTTGTGAATTAGATATATATGTGTATAAATATTTATTCAGTATTATAATTACTGCTAGATCTGTGCTAGATTTCTGAATAAGTACTGTAAACTTGGAAATTTTCACAGCAGTTTTATTTTCTATAGTTTTATGAAAGATCTTTAATGATTTTGAATGATTTCTTAATAGAAGATTTCATACATTTGACAAACAATCACAAATTAAAAGTAGCTGATTGGAAAAAATATGGCATGAAAATTTTCTTTGATTTAAAGAGGTAGACCTAGGGTAAGGGACACAACTCTTACAAATCATTGGAACGTTTGTATTCACCATTTTACATCAATCTCATGTAAGCATCAAAGTAACTTGGACTGATTTCATTCTGTTTCAAAGGAAAGCTTGAAAGGCTTTGGTAAAATTGAATATGATACAAACATATCACTGATTTCAAGAGTTATGTCCCTTTTCCTAGGTCCTTAATTTATGCTACATCAAGACATCTAAATATAAAGAATATATTAAACCCTGTATAACTTACATTTATGAGAAATCAACTGCAGTATTGTATTGTAGTCCTCAAGTATTTTTTTTGGTGTGTCTCGACACATGATGCAATGAAAATAGTTATGGATGAAAAAAGCAACTGAAAATGCTTTTTTCAAGGTGTAAATAGTGCCATAACTGTTTTATTGTTGAAGTAATGACCTTTAGGTAAATGTTTTTGCCATTATTTTAAATTTAATTGCTGATACTAATATTCAAGTTGCTATTTGGGTGTGAATAAGAATCATATAGTTCAATTTTAGAAGCTTTGTGACAAGTTGCCTTTTATAGCTTTCTGAACTAGTTCATAGCTCAAGGATTTTTTCTTTGTGAGAAGTAAATAAGATCGATTAATTTTTACCATAAAGATAATATAAATAATTATTTGATGGACTCTGTTTCTGTAATTTTTAATGTTTCAGATATTCAACTGAACAAATTCAGTTTAATGTGTCAATATTCAATGGAACATTTTTTACATTAGATCTTTACATTCATGTACATGTATTATATTTTTTTGTACAACTTCACCAATATCCACATGTGATACCAAATCTTTTCCTCCAGTGGATAGGAAATGCTAAGACAAAAAAAAACATGTACAAATTGCCTTATCATACAATCGTGAAATGATGCCTAAATAAGGTATAAATCCTTTTCAAGTAAAATAACATTATTAGGCTAAATATGATACTATGTTTGTTTCATGTTCCCCTTCTCTGAGCTCAGTAAGATTGGTAGGAAAATTTTTTTGATAGACAGACACCTCAAACCATAAAAAAAAACTTATTTATGCTAGCTAGAGATTTGAATAACTATACCTCCACTCAATGATTGGATGGTATATTGGAATCACTTTGTTCATCTAAATTTTGTGGCATTTATCATGGCTCCTAATTGGAAGGGTTAATTTCTAATTTGGTGTGTGTGTGGCTTTATATAGGTGAGGCATATGTTGTAAGCTCTTTTGCTGTCAACATAGAGGATTCTTGGGACTTTGCCATTTTCACTATGTATTTAACGTGTAAAGAAAATTATCACAAAAAGTTCTGTTTCCAGTTGATGGATTAAAATTCAAATTTGGTCTGATGGGGCATATGATGTTTTTTTTGTTCTCTCCAATATAAATGTCCTGTATGAGTTGGGGTATACCTAACATGACAATATTTACAACTGTATGTTAAGTTCACAAAGAAAGAATGAAATTTTTGTTTTGAGAAGCAAATAAATTTTTTTTAGTAGGGGGCCATTATGAGTAGGTAGAGGAGCAACAAACCACAATTTAATTATGCATGTTTGATTCAGGCCTTAGATGTATTTTTTTAAAAGATGACCAACATTTTAATAATTCTTTTAGAACTTGAATGATGTAATCAAATGTATGATACTTGTGCAATATATTATGTGATATTACAGTTGATTAGAAATCCTTCAGAATTTAGTCTAGTTCACTTTTTTCCCCTTTTGTATAATTTTGCTATCTAATTTAATGTGAATGTTGTGGTTTTACAGGTTGTATTAGCATTTAGATTTATTTAAAATGTGAGTTGAGGCCTTTTTACACAATAATTTTTTCTCATCAAAAAGTTTGAATACTTTAAATCAAATTAGTTTAATGATGGTACATGTAGTATGTTAGTAACTATCCTGCTTAATATTAAGGGGGAAACAATTCACCGTATGTACCGAAATCACAGTAATTGTTTTTGGACGATATCGTTCATGGTACATCATGACCTCTTTGAGATACTAACAATACACCGTATGTACCGAAATCACAGTAATTTTTTTTGGACGATATCGTTCATGGTACATCATGACCTCTTTGAGATACTAACAATACACCGTATGTACCGAAATCACAGTAATTTTTTTTGGACGATATCGTTCATGGTACATCATGGCCGCTTTGAGATACTAACAATACACCGTATGTACCGAAATCACGGTATTTTTTTTGGACGATATGGTTTACGGTACATCATGACCTCTTTGAGATACATGTACTAACAATACAATGCTATTTTTTAAATAGATTTATTAGTGTTAGTATATCTAAATTATTTTTTAAATGACTTGGAGAAAAAAAAATTGCTTAAATGTTTTATTTCAAATGGAATGATGGATCAAATCTGAACTTTTTATTTCCTCTCATGCATAAGTGGCTTTGTTTGTAAAACATGGTGGCGCCTGTGAAGGACATATGTCTCTTTAAATGTATCATGATACGTACCATTTAGCATATCCAATATCATGATATGTATTGTTTGAGAAAAAAATGCATCGTTGCTCCCCGACTTAATATTATGAATTTCCTATTGATTTTGGATAAAAAAATTTCATGGTTCAATAAATTTTTAATAGTAGGGAGTAGTGAAACTGAAAGTTATAATGAAGGGTAAAGAGAGTTATTAGTTTATAAATTTCATTAGAGCATCATAATTTTCAATAGATCGTTTTCATTTTTGTTGCAAATTTGATGGTAGATTGGCTTATTTGTGAAAACTGCAAGAAAGGTATTCAACAAATAAGTCCTACTTACTGTATGGTGGGTGTCAAATTTAGCAATTTTTGTGGCAGAAAGATTTACAAAAAAATGCTGGCTTTGCTTGTTTTGGCGGATGCTTAGTGGCGCATTATGTACTTAAACCTTGAGTAAATATTTCACAAAATTTCTTTTGCGTTTTTAGACAGGCCGTTAAAAAACACCAAAATTAGTACCTCTTGAAAATTACCTATTATATAATAGTACAAGAGTTGATAAACTTTGATGTGAACAATTATAGTGATTAGATTTAAATTTGAAGAATTATTTATTTTAGATTTGTAACAAGCCTTCCTATTGGTTGGATCTTTTTTTTTTTGGCTAACTAGGTTATTTTATAAGTGAAAACTGCCCAAAACCAGGTTGTTTTCATTTTTGCATCAATTAAAACATAATTAATTATTGTAATATAAAAATTTGGATACGATAGGAAAGTTTTGTTTTGGATCTGCCTATTTATAACTACAAACATAAGCTGTGGCTTTTTACTGACTATGAACTATGACTATGGAGAAACATGATTGTGTAAATGGTCTTCAACAGGATGATTTGTGTTGTTTTGCATGCTATAAGTTGTTTTGTTTTATCTAACACTTGATTTTAACTTGTATCAGTTGGAAGCCGAAATATTCTATCCTATGCATTAGCAAAATTGACATGAGTGGTTTAACACTTAAATTGTGATACTTTAGTTTTAAATGTTTTTTTAGCACTTCGACGAGAAATTTTAGTTTCTGATGCTTGATAGTTCTAGCCCTGTTAACCTTATAATTACCGTAAGATTTTCTGCATTTGGTTTGAAACAAAAGATTGGTCTCATTTCAAATGCACAAGACTAATAAGTTAGATACATGTATTGTCTATATAATACGATAATTGCTTCAAAGCTAATGATAGATTTTATGGCAAATTGAAGAAAAAAAAAGATTGATTCCACTTTCAATATTTTTTTAGGTGAGGTTTCCAAGATTTCAAATGTTTTATTACTTCCAGAATTTTAAATTTGGTAACCAGAATTGAATATTAAAATTCTGATATAACTCGTATATTGTCGTTATTTTAACATTTTTACATTGCCCTATGAATCTTTAGTTTATTTACATTTAATTGTATACAGTGTATTTCTCCTAGTCCCTCATATTGTTTACCTCAGAAACACTATTTCTTTGTTCTTACCTATAATGAAACTGTCTCTTTTTATTGTTATTTTATGCTTATACAAATGTAGTCACTTTTCTATATTTCTTACAATCACATCATCAAATCTCAAATTTCTCCAATTTTCAATTCAGAGTGATCTGTTGAATCTATATTCAAATGGACGAATGGTATAAGAAAAGTTGAGATTTTATTCAAATCCTTCTACAACGGTGAAAAACTCAAGGACTTAAGGAAGTTTTCATTTTATTCTAGGTGTTTTAGGCCTGATGTTACATGGAACCAAGCCTGTTTCATTGTTGATTTGTTACTTCATTAGAAATACTCCTTGGTTTATAAATTGTCTCAGTGCAACTTGCATGTGGATTCATTGGTTTTAGTTACATTACATGTAACCTTGAGAACCTAAAGTTTCATGCATTTTTATTCAAAAGGAGGCATTCACAATTTTTGAAGCAATGAGGATTCCCCCCATTATTTAGGTTTAAGAAGTGTTAACACACGAAAGCTGTGCTTAAACTTTGTGTTTTCTTGTAGGACATAACAAATGAAAAAGGTATTATTTTCCAAGCAATAATGTGCATGTAATTGGTATAATTTTAATACTAGGTAGGTAGGTATAAGCACATACTACTTTCATATTTTCTAAATCCTATTGTACTCATCTTTCACAATGTATCATTTAGATCTTTCTTTGATGTTTTATTTTCAAGATCTGTTTTGAAAAGCCTTTAATTATTAAAAGAATTCCTAATAATAGAAACTGTGATGTGTTTAGCAACCAAATAAGTGTCAAGATCTGTCTCTGTATGGTAAAACTTTAGGCCATTCAAATTCTTGGTACTTACACCATTTTGATGGAGTGAGGCATATTTGGTAAAATATGATGTTTTTTTTAGTGTTTCTAGTGATAAAACAAGGACTAACAATTAAATTTGAAGTTTGTTTTCATTTTATGTGGTATTAAAAATTTTTAATGAAAAATCCATTAGAAGATAAGGGCAGGTGCGAGAACCAAGAATTTACTTATGTTTGGCCTATGTTAATGTCTCTGTTCTTGTCCGTCCACATGTCTGTCTTCAATAAAATGTATCATATATTTTGACTGATTTGTTATCTTTTTGTACAAGAATATGTTTTGAAGTTTCCTTGGTCTCGACCAAAACAATAAACATGGTATAGAATTTATATTCCTGGTGACTAATGCCTACCACTTGATATTATACTCCCACTCCAGTGGGTGATATATTGGATACACCACTTGTGTTTTCTGTTTTAATGGTCTGTCCAAATTATGTCAATAGCCTCATAGACAGGAAAATTGTTTGCAACTTCAATGAGTTGAGCAATTTCAATGGTTTCCTAATATCAAACATTTTGGGGTAAACAAAGCATGACAGTGCTTGCAAAGAAGCTGAATAATTGGTCAAATTAAATTGTAACAATTTCTCACTAGTTTACTATTTTTGAGCATCATTTGTAATATCTGCAGTCAGAATTTGACAATGTCCAAGACTTCAGCATATTTTTTTTTAATTAAAAAATAAATATTGTTAAAAAATAATGACTAGTAACAACAATAACAAACATTTTGTCATAAATATTTAGACAGTGTCAATCCTTTGTTGAGTTGTTCTGTTATAATTGCTGGATCAGTTGTTGGACGAGGTAATGATTTAGCCAGCTCCCCAATCAGATTTATAGGATTCTAAAAATAGAGTATATAAAATGTTATATTAAATAAGTTTTTTGACAGATTCTGGTTTAAAATATTACAAAGTTTTACCTCTTAAATTTTACTGAATAATGAGAGGGAAGTATGGTTAGAAATAAAATGAAAAACATATATCAAAGACCAGAAAATAGGTATAAAAGAAGATAGAACAATTAAATTGGGCAACACTTAACTCCACTCATAAAGCTTGAGAGCACAGATCTATTTCATTGTGTGGAAAAGTGAATTTTGATCCTTGGAAGAATTTTATTACAAAAAATAAAATGATATTAAATCTCTAACAACATTCAGAAATAAAGCCTAGAAGATAAGCAGTGAATACACACAAAGGATTTAATTTTGAAATACGATACACTTGGAATAAGAGTTTAAACACTTATACAAAAAAAAAAAACAAAACAAAATAAAACTTGATGTAGATACAATATTAGGCACTACATGACTTATATAAGCGTCTCAAATATCAAATTTGAACCTTGCAGAACTGTAGGCACATACAAAATTGTTGTGGCAAGTAGAAATTAAGTCTGTTCGTGGACCAGTGGTCCTTTTAACAAAAAAATCGTAAGTGTAAAATTAGTCATAGGTTATGATGTCATAATAGAGTTCAGTATTGTGATGTCACAACTTATGACTAATTTTACTCTTACGATTTTCTGTGAAAAGGGCCGCAGCTGACTAGAGGATTGCTTTATAGCCCCCCCCACTCCACACCTAAGTTGACAAATTGTCTGAATTTGGCATCAAAAGTAAGAATTAAAGTGAAATTTCAGAGGAACAAAACTAAAGAAAGAGATTAGAGACAAGACATTCAAAAACTAAAGAAAGCACATGAAAAACTAGAAGCAAATGGGTAACTCAGACCCTACTAAGAAATGATTATTCATATACAAATCCTTAAATGGATCAATGCATAATCTCTACCATACTATATGAAGTAAATACACTGAAGTTTTACTATAGAAAGTAGATTACCCCTGCATTCTGAATTTCAAAGTGGAAAAAGGTAAAAACTCTCTAATAATAAATGCAATACACATCATGATTGAACATGAACTTTTTCATGGTACAAAACGTGTTCATATTTGAAAATTTGATAGATGGAGTGTTCAGGAAAAAAGTGTAAAAGACAAACGGAAAGATAAAGAGGTTTCTCAAACTCCTTCAGCATAGGGGAAACTACATATACATACCATTCTAGTCACATGCTGTTCATACTGTTTTTCTGTTATATCTTTCTGTATCTTTGAAGTTTTCATTCTAATGAAGTGTCTTTTCGCTGCTTCTTCATCTACCTGTCTTTCATATTCTCTGTTTAATTTGATATTGAAATTGAAGTTAAAGAAATTTTGGTATTTTGTTACTTTTTAACAAGACCCACTTTATACATGTACAATGAAACCTCTCTATACCAAACCCTGAATAATCCCAAAACCAGTCTAAACTAGACCCTAAGGAGGTAGGCCTGGGATAAGGGATATAACTCTTGAAATCAGTGATATGTTTGTATCATATTCAATTTTACCTAAGCATTTCAAGCTTTCATTTGTAACAGAATGGAATTAATCCAAGTTACATGATGCTTACATGAGACTGATATAAAGAGCCTGAATACAAACGTTCCAATGATTTTAAAGAGTTGTGTCCCTTACCTTAGGTCTATGTTCTTAAAGTCCATTTACATCAATTTAAATTCAGTCCAATATGGGTTTGGATTAGACAGGTTTTACTGTATTTAAATGCATAACTTTATAGTGAATATGTATCTTAACAAAAGGAATCATTGTTTTACAAGTATTAGGCTATAGTCATGATATATTCTGTCAACATTGTAAGTTTTCTCAAATCCTAATTTTTTGTATCTCATGTGAAGGATGAATGAATATTTAACCAGATTACTTAAATTACTTTAATAGATTTACAAACATAATAATTTAATTATACAATTACTGCATTCACATAAATAACAACAGAAATAAATACAATGCCCTATGGCAAGACAACAGAGTTACCTCCCATTTGCAACAGTTGATTAGAACAATGACATTTAACCACTTGATAGCAAAGACATAATATTGCCAACATGATTTCTTAGGGCTGTTCCATTTAAATCTACATAGGAAGAGAGCTGCCATTTTTTTATTTTTCTTTTGGTGGGTAGGGGGGGTGTAAAAATATGTTATTTGTATGTTTGATAAATTGAATTATGTCGGTAGAGGTGAAATTTCATCTCTAAAATTCAATACACCCTGGGGATTGGGAGATTTTGATGCTCTGACTTCCGAAAATTTAGTATTTCATGTGTGTTTTCCAACTGTTTGATCAGTTTTTTTTATATTTTACTTTTTTCTGGCGGTGGGAGGTATCTAGAAAATCTATAATATGTTGGGGGTGGGTTTGGCAACATTTTTTTTTATTTTGGTGGGGGAGTCTTTTACAAGTTGTGTCTCCCTACTCATGTATATTTATATGGAACAGCCCTTAAAATATTAGGTTAAATAAGTTTTAACTTAGGTAGTAAAATATGTGAAGAGCAATTTAGTAAAAAACTAAAAGTTGTGCACATAAATCAAAGTCTCTCAGTTGGAAAGAGGAGAAAACTCTGCAAATAAGCGATAAATATTATAGTTAGATGATGGAAGTATTTATTTGTCAGGCCCAAAGAAGATTGGCATCCTGGGGACAGCAATTAGTTAACTAACATGCCATTTTGGAAGAAGCATGCAAACAAGGTTAATATGATATCTTAGAGTGATATTTGACTACATGTATAAAACCCCGAAAAAATACTTTTAGGCTCATACCTGCAATCTTTACACCTTTTGGGATCATGCATGTCATCATTTACAGCCTGCAAATCAATACAGAACATTAGATGACTTTAATATAGAATAAATGGCAGCAAAGTAAAATTAAAGTAAAGATATATTATAACAGAATCACTACTGACGATCTCCTAACTTTCTGCTAATTGGGACATTTTAAAGGATCAAAATGTTGAAAATTTGACATTACCATATTGGAAAATTTCTTATAACATGTTGTCTATACATGTAACAAAAACTTACTTTTTCCATTCTACTTATGAGGTTCTTTATTTTTAACTTCTCAACAATTTCAGGATGTAAGCCATACTCTGTTACATGAACATCCCCCCGACTTGGCCAGGGTTTTTCTTGTTTCGGTTTATGTCCTAAAAATATTTGATGAATACAATGTACACATTAGTCATAATAATGCAACCATTTGATTGTTTATAAATTAGGAAAAAATTATGGGATGGGCAATTAGTACAATAGAAAAAGGCTGAAAGTGATGAATAACAAGAAAAAATTTCCAAAAACAAGATAAAAAATTATTACAGCCTCATAAAATCAAATGATTGCTACCTTAAAATATTCAGTGGTTGAAATATCTCTCTTTAAATCACAATGTAAGCATCAAAGTAACTTGAAATCATTCTGTTTCAAATGAAAGCTTGATAGGCTTTGGTGAAATTGAATATATAAACATCACTGATTTCAAGAGTTATGTCCTTCACCCTGCTTCCTTAAATTATGGCATCATTGGCATAAAAAATGAAATAATATTTGGACATCATCATTTAAAATCAATAAAATAACAGCATTCCAATGTCGACCACTAAAAGAAAAAAAAAGTGGAAAACTTTAACTTCACTGAAATTTTCTTTGTCCAAGGGCCATAACTTCTGTAAAAATTTTTCAACCATAATCAAAGTCGAACTTAATCTGTAACTTTTCATGGTAAGACTACATGCAAAATATAAAATCAATTGGTAAAAGTATTACAAAAAACAATGTGGAAAGCTGTAAATTCACTGAAATTTTCTAAGTTTTTTAAGTCCAAGGGCCATAACTTCCATAAAAAATCATTCAACTGTAACCAAAGTCACACTTAATCTGTAACTCTTCATAATAAGGCCACATACCAAAAACAAGATTATTTGGAAAAAGTGCAGACGGATAGACATTTCTGATTGGTGACAAATGTAATACATGTATTAGTTACAGACATTTTAAAAATTGTTTTCAATTAAACTCATTGGAAACATATCTTTATTTTTAAGTTTATGAATTATTGCTAGATGACTATTTCTGAGTTATTTAAAAGAATCACAAGTTTCTACATTTTAAGAATTTAACTTTACTCAAAACAGTAAAACAGATATACAATGACATTTATTTTCTGAAATTAACAATTTCATTGTGCAAAAGTAAACGATAAATTGCTTCATTCTCATCCTCCTTAAAAAATTATTCATACCACAAATTTGTTAATGACTAAGAAGTTCATTTCAAAGTTTTCCAAGAAAACTTCAGATAAATACTCACTATATTTCTTTTTATGTTTCAACAATGCCAACTTTCTTTTAATAAATCTTTGTGACATTGTTTCAGTTTCCTCATCAACCAACTTGGGCTTCACTGTAACATACATGTAATAAAACTTTATGTCACACAATATATAAGCAAGAAAACATTATTTAATCATTCTTTTAAAATTGAATTTTTAAGTGACGTCTGTCATTGCATTTAAGATTTTAATGTGGATATAAATTTAATGAACATTTATACTAGCACATAGTACACTTGATCCCAAATTTTGCTATCTATATATCTAAATATTCTACAAAATTAAGTAGAAAATTGGACAGATGAACATGAAACAAATAAAAACAAAATTAAAATATTTGCATTTTTTTTTCAAATTTCCAAGAATATCATACTTTCAGTTGGTTCAATGATTGACAATTCAGTTATGTCTGTATCTTTAAACTTTCGGTTCCTAATGTTTGAGATCATCTGAGAAATATAACTCTCTTTTGCTTCTTCTGATACTTTTTTCAACTCTTCTTCTTTTTTTAGCTGCAAAAAAAATAAATATTGATATTTCATTTAAACTCAAAATGATACAGAGCTGTCTTTATAATTAAGTTGAGTGGTATCTCCTTCAAAATAAAAAAAAAATTAAAAGCTGGGCTAAATCACAAAATATACTTGTTCAATAATTTTTGTGGTGTTAAGAATTCCAATAAATCAGGATGAAAAATGGGAATTGATGATGTCATGATTGATGTATTTATGTACTAGTGCAATAATGGAATTTATTGCACACTCATTTTGGTTGCTCTCTGACGTGAATAATATAGTGCTATACAAAATGTTTTCCCTTATTGATATATATACATGTAACATCATCACAATCCAGATAAAGTATGTTTTAATCACACCCAAAGTACCATCTCAGAGTCATACGTAATACTGGATACATCATCAACTGGTTCAAAGGTAGAAGAATAATCATAACTTTCACTGTAAGTGTAGGACTCATTATCATTTTCATCTTCAACATCTTCTTCAAATTCCTCACTAGAATATCTATCTGTTGAACTGAAACAAAAACAATGTTATATGTTTCTGAAATGCTGTTTAATTTGAATTAAGAATTTGTTCATGTACCTTGGTATCATCTTTTAGACATATCAGTTTACTTATCACAAACAGCAATTGCAGTTGATCTATCATCAGCTTTGATTGATATGGTTGATAAAAAGACAGTCAGATAAAATGATCAAACTTGGTCCAATAACAAAATTAATTATTAAATAGAAACAGCTCTGACTCAGTTGAATTGTTAATGTACCACTTATAAAAGTCCACTATTACTATATTATTTCCCAGATTGCCTGATAGGTTTTTGACCTGAACTTTGACCTTCTTCAAGGTAGAGATTTGCATTGGTGTTAATATCGCAATGGCAACTGAGACAAATTTAACCTTTGACCTGAGTTCATTTTCAGTTTGACGAGAAGAGAATAATAAATATACTTTTCCTTGTGCTTAGCTATCAGCTTGAGCAGTTCACAGAATACTACATGAATATCCTCAGGATTAAAATAAATCATGACTTAACTTGCAACTTAACAAATTTAAAAACAAAAAAAAAAACCTTTAGAAAATAAAAATAAAATTCATGATAATACAAACTTTCATTTCAAATGTACGGTATCATTTAAATGGCACCACTGGTCTATATCTTAGTACTCTAACAGGTTTATATTACTGTGTACTTCAAATTAGTTATTCAGTTCTGTAATCATAACAAATATACCTCTGTGCAACTGATTCAAGAGTTCTAGTACCATATGATCGAGTCTCTTCATTTGTATATTCCGAGTTTGAGTATCTTGAATCAGACCATGCTGACTCTGAATAGTCACTTTGCACTTTTTTAACAGAGTCTTGATATGTACTAAAATCTTTGCTTGCTCGTTCTGTCTCAAAAGTATCTGAATAGGTTGGAAATGACTCTGAAAGTCTTGTAAGGTCAGGAGTGGTTTTACCCAATTCAATTTCAGTTGCTATAGTAGTAAATTTAGCAGTTTTGATAGTTGTCTGCTCTGGCTTAGTATCAGTTTCGAATGTATCTGAATACTGAACACTTTGCGTCTGCGTAACATTTTCAAAAGTGTCCGAATATGAAAAAGATTGTGTCAATGATGATGGAGTTGGCGTTCGCGGACTTCTTATCGGTTTGCCAAATGTTGATAACTGTGAAGGAGGTGTTGTCGTTTTCTTTCTAGATGGTACTGAAAGATGCATCTTAGTTAAAATTAGTTAAAAGATACATAAAACGGTAAAAATGATTAAAATATCCTGTCATTTCTTGTTGTCAATTTAAACAGTCGCTTGCATCCATGAGAACTTTCTTGAGATCTAGCTAAAGAAGATGGACGGCTACAGAACCGACCTAAATACCAAAAGTGTATTAAGTCCCCCGAAAACGAAATAACATAGTAGATATCAGTAATGAAGAAGCAATGATTGAATTTAACAGGTACATTTGACATTTTTATAATATTTTTGAATTTGTTTTATAGAACAATTTTTTCGATATTTTCATCATGACAAAATTGTGATTAATATCACAGACTTGTAATTGAATTCAGATTAACATTCAGATTAATATTTTTTTGCAACATAACGCTATGTCCGGGCGACCAGTCCCTGAAATATTAAGTCTTATATTATATACCCACCCCCTTGCCATTTCAGACATAAAAATCAATTAACATACGACTAAACAAAAACAGAGACCTGTAATTAATAGGTCTATGACAAAAGACTAGATTAGATTAGATTAGATTTTATTTAGGCAATATCAGTACATTAAAATGGCTTACAATACAAATAAAACCATGACAATAGATACAGAATCATATAAATTCCTGTAGTACATTTTACACACATGACTTGATAGCCTGGAATAACCCATAAAGCTTAAAATAGCTTATTTCCAATGGGGTCCCTAGTTCAAAAATACCAAAAAAAAAGAGGACTCACATATTTAGTAAATATATGTTATATAATAAATAGACAATAAAACATGAAATACATATAGAGTAACCATAATTCATTAAAAATTCATTATTCTATCGATTTCTAGCAGTCTCTTGTAAATATTTTTTGACAGAAGATTTAAAAGCATATTTGTTGGTTACAGTTTTGATATTAGCAGGTAACATGCTCCAATCTTGAATTTCCGAATAACAAAAATGTTGGTTGGAGTGTTGGGAATAAAATAATAAAAGAATTGAGGAACTCCTTGTACTATTTGTATCTAAATTAAAATTTACACATAAATACTCAGAAGCCTTTACATGAAATATATTAAAAACGTGATTTATTCATAACTGAGACACCCTATCTGTCATAAACAACATATTCACCTTTTCTAATAATTCACAATTTACTCTGCTTCTTGGACCGAGGTCGAGAATGAACCTCACCACCTTATTTTGTAAAACCTGTATTTTTTTTAAACAACCCCTTCCCTAAACTACTATACCACGACGAACGTGAGTAATCAAAATAGCATGTATTAATGCCGTGGTGAGGATCAATCTCGATCTTGTGTCCAAGCACTTGCTGTTTCTATATAAAAATCTCAGTCTACCATTTACTTTATGTATAATATTAGATACAATCTGTACACAATTTAAGTATTTATGTATATATACACCCAGATATTTGACAGAATCCGTAGAATCAATAACATGATTGTAACATTTCACTCTGAAATTTGAAACATTATTAACCTTTCTAGGAGGACCAAAAAGCATACATTCTGTTTTACCTAGATGTAAGAAAGTCAGAACATTTTTCCAAAACTCCGGTATGTTCTAAAATGTGTAACCCGTACCCGTACCAACTTTTCCCCGTACCCAAATACTACTTTTTCAATTTCTTCATTATTGCTTGATATTTCCAGCTGAAAGTTGGTACACAAATACAAAATGACATGATGGCTAGGCTCGAATTAATGATTTTTTAAATTGTTTGTCGAAAAATAGATCTTATTCGATTTTCTGTGTTCAGAAGGTCTAAAATGTGTAATCCGAAATTCCCGTACCCAAAATCAAAGTCTGGCATTTTTTGTTATCTGTACTAATTTATGGCACATTTGACATTAAAAAGTCATAATATTATCAAAATTTTCATTGATAATAAATTAAAATCGCATCAGATTCTGTTCATGAGATTTCGTTTTTCATTCAGGATAAGATCGTATCCAATCTTTGCTGGTACGGGGATTGACGCTAAGTAAGGTACGGAATTCAAACTCAATTACTTTTTTTTTCCAAACAATATCAAATCTTTCAAAACTTTATCTAAAGTCATGAGGTGAAGTTTTGACTTGTTTGACTTTTATGTTTGTAACAATCGATAATAATGATACATTTAAACGGGAAAAAATTGTGCTCCGCTACTCGCTGACATATTCCTTCACTCATATTAAGATGACATTGTAGCTGATCTGATCCAAACAAAGGAACATCATTAAGCCAGATCCTTTGATCTCAGTTTTGCTAAATAAATGTCGTATTGTCTTTAAACAATCATAGTTTCGGCAGGGATTACATACATCTCATCTACCACAAAGAATTTGATATAAAGGCTACTTCAGACACTGTGTTTTGACCAATACTTGGAGATCGATGAAAAAAGGAAACTATTGACCAAATAATACGACAAACGCTATCACTTTCCGTATTGTCAACTTTCCTTTCATCTGTAGCAACATCCTTTCAGCACCTGCGTATGGAGTTTTCATATCACAATTCATACGTTATGCCATAGCTTCCCGAAAATACGCGGACATTTTTTAGTTCCTTGCTACACTTCTAACAAAGATTTGTGGAATCATGAGCTCGTGGATCGTTATTGTTTACCCATCTGAGAACTCTATAAGAACCGATTTGTTCACCATTTTTTAGTTTATTTTTTCTCTCTCGTCTACCCCGACATTTTTGACATTTTACGAACAACTCGGCGGGTGTTTCTTGAAAAGCAGAGGACGCTTACCCCACCTGATCCATAATCCCACTGTTTTTAGTGGAGTCTGGGTTGCTCATTCTGTTTCCTTGTACGTGTTATTTTGGTTATTTCATGTTTTTGTTGTGTGTCTGTTTTCCCTATTTAGTTTTGAGTTCTTTTGATTTTTCGCTCGAATCTTATCTCATCTGATTCCTTCTTCCTTTACGTGATATTAAACGCTTACGGTTTACCGTCAAATGTATAGACAAAGTAAGTGTCGCTGTCATTTCGACCAGACGGAAGTCACGACTGAATCAAAGTGGAATGTAAAGACACTGGACCAGATGTTCAAACGGATGAGGGAGACAATTCAAACTGACAACACAACTGAGAGTGCAGTTGTTCAGTCTGAAAACGACTTTTAAGTTTACAAGTAATAAACAAAGCACTTAAATCCAACAGGAACTATAGCTCTCTGTATTATCAGTTTGTCCGCAAGATATAAGCTGCGAACTTTCCTATGTTGTCGAGTATTGGGCGTAAAGTGGGGCGATAGCCATCTTTTCAATTTCCCCCAGGTAGATTATATGTATTTTCATCATGAAATAAAATTTGGACCGTATCAAGAGTGCGGATCCAGAGGGAATTTCCATAGGAGAACCCGAAGAAAAGGGGTTCGAGTATAATACTAATATTTGCTCACTTTTGTCCTGAACAAAAAAAGCCAAACAACTATCCAGAATTTGTACTCATTATAAACCAAACCCGTTAAATCTAAAAAAAAAAATGATGTAGCTAGAATAGCCTGTAACGCTAAATATGAGAATTTAAGAATGTTTAATCTCACGGTGCTATAGCTTCTACAGGCAATGCACAAACCTACACCAAATAAGACTTAAATATAGATTATGGTTTCCATGGGGACCAGATGTAGTTGAATGTTTTGTTGTATTTTCCAATATGCTTTTAGTTTGGAAATACATTTTGATTTTGAGACCACTGTGCAATTTTCCAGCTCCATTTGGTATTTACGAAGAAGACACTTAATAAATAGTGCTTGTGGTTTTCTTCACATTCCGGATAGCAGAGCATTTAAACAAAGGAGTAATACGTAGTAAATCAGAAAAGTAGTTGTTATACCATACTTGGTCGGGATCGTAATATTTAATTTCATATTTTCATGAACTTAAGGGACTTTGATTTGCGTCGGCTGCTAAATGAAATTCTGCAACATGTAGTCACGAAAACTGATTCATCAACACAATCATTCACTAATATATATCAGTTGGTACTAGTTAAGAAATGTAAGTATTTGAAAACAGAAACCTGATATGTTTTGTTAAGCTTTCTGTTTTGTCATTTGTTACTGGACAAGAGAAGGATGCTAATTGATACTGTTTCGCGGGTCTCCCTGGATCGTGGTATCACTGACCAAGAAAATGGAACGAAGCAATTCTTAGTACTTGTTGTGCTTGACATAGGGACGAAGTGTAAACTTTGAAAACACACATTTGTTAAGTTTATTCATGGACAGGAAAGTAAAATTCAAAATTAAAAAAAATACTTTTAAACTGGATGAAGATGAAAAAAGGATTTAAAAGTTCATCATCTATTAAAAATTTATTGAAGTGCATCCCTACAAATTACCATTGCAAGGTTTTTGATAGAAATAATTTTAGAGAATTTTCTTTTCAATACAATGATTTAATAATGGGAACATTATTTAGGCACACAAATTTAGCTTCCTTTTTGCAAGCAATATACTGTATATAGACTAAATAATAATTTTCCAGCCTGTACTCATTCACAGTGGTTGATGTTTCACAGGAGCTTTATATCTTGTTAAGAAAGATTGTATTATCTAACCTGTAAAATGTGGATCAACTTTTTTCAGGGAATGCATATTTAATATATCTCTTGTCTTAAGTTCTCATTCCAGTTTCCATTTTTGTCTTGCTTATTTGTTTCTATTTTCTTTACTTTAATTAGCTGCATGCAGCTAGAACTGCAGTAGAACCGTAACAAATATTTTCCTCAATCTCCTCATGGTCCTCCCTTACAGATTACCCAAGGACTATACAATTTAACAGCTATACAATGATAATTTTTTTATTTGCTTTTCGGCTTGAATAAACTTGTTAATAAGTTCCTACTCCTACTTCATGATAAGAGGTAGAAAGGTCAAAAAGTGACTGAACATGCTGAAAACAAACATTTAGGTATGATTCTGCCTAAAAAAACAAGCAGTGTGTGATTCATCACATCACAATGTAGATAATCACTGAAACTGTTCAAATACACTTCTTAGGTCCCAAAAACAACCCTTCCTGTTTTCATTTCCTTGGATCTGCTGTATATCATTAAATATTTCTTGACTGGTTTAAGTGTAAAAATTCTGGCAGGAAATTTTTCTGTACTTTTCTGTTGTAGATTTTTTTATTTGTGTTAATATCTCCAGTGGGAAACTATCATTCGCACTTTCAAATTTGAATAGAGTTTCTCTGAAGTGACAGAAGGATTTTCAATAAAATATTTTTGGTTAAGTGCCCCCCCTGTTTAGATTGGGAAGAAAATTGATTAAATGGGAACAGAAAAAGCTGGAGTAAACTGGTATTTTTGGGAGTTTTGCATGATTTTAAAATTGATTTGCTTAGTGAAACATCCTATATTCAGATTTAAATTCAGGGTAACAAAATCACTATAAGGTAAGAATATGTGTACGGGCTGGTGGTCAATTTTGCAGACTGATATAACCCTTATGAATTCAAGATCAAAATTGAGAAAGTATCAATTTTAGGTAATTACTTGTATGTCTAAATGGAAATTTAAAGTTTTCTGAATCAGAATATTGTCAAACATGTAACCAAAATTCAATTGAAGAGTTGTATCAATGAATTTTGTGTCCATACTTAGGTGCAACCTCTACGATCTAATCTAAAAGCTGTGCCTTGTGGAGGAATTTATTAAAACATCGAGTCTAGTTAATAATTTCAACTTTAAAATAGGTAAATAGATATATCTAAAAACTATCTATAGGAGATACAAGGAAATAAATGTAAGTCCTTTCTTTTTCAAAATTCTTCATTGGGTCAAAGCTGTGTAACAAACCTTAGTAGGAGTTTTTTTGACCTTGACCACTAAGTGGCTAGGTATTATATGATAACCCCCCAAAAGTTGGATGTCTTTCCTTCCGTCTGTCTGTCCCTTGACAGTTTCCAGATGATATTTAACTTGAGAACGGATCAATTATTTTTGTTTTTAAACTATGCACAATTTCTAAATTCCATAAAATACTGGCTAAGTTTAATTTTCTGTGAAATCCTTTTTGTAGTTTTCGGGTAAGGCTATTTTGAACATTTTGCCATCCCCTCTTTTTTCACCATTACGTGGCAGGGTATCATTTAAAAAATCCTGTTTTTATCTTTTATCTTGAAAAATTGTAATATTTAGAAAGAGAATTTCACTTGATGAAATGATCCAAACAGGAAGGTCCTCAAAATTAATATAAGCTCCAGTTATAAAAGCTATTGTCCATGGAAGGCCAAAATTTATTTGGCTGTTTTTAGCTCTTATCTTGTATATATGTAGATACTTTCAATGGTTGACATGATTCTTATGACAACATTAAGTCATGTATGAAAATCCCACTTTGGTCATGTATGACAGCTTCTAACATGAGTTATTGCCCTTTAAGGTTTTGAAAACTATATTAGATAGAGGAGAGTCTTTAAATAGTCCCTTTTCCACTTATTGGTTAGGAGTTGAACTAGTCAGTCTGGTTATCTCCCTTTGCACAAGATGTCTTTAAAAAAACACACTGAATGCAGTAGCTGAAAAAAAGACTATTAATGAAACATACTAAATGACAAAGCCTACAAATATCTCCGTTTGGTTGAAGTTGCAAGACCATACCTTGTAGAAATTTCTGTCCTCTAAAAGCCCTTGAAGACAAAAAATACCAGTTTTTGTTAGTTTTGGCTTTACACTTGTTACAAATAGAAGGGAACTTTAAATGGATGAAATGATACTTATGACTTGGAGTACAATAATCTCATTAGGTTTAGAGTTATATTAAAGTTGTGCAACTTTTCCTTGTAACAAAAGGGTTATTGCCCTTGAAAGGCAAATAAAATTAGGCAAAAGTCAAAACCATAATAGGAAGGTGAAAACTTACAATTAATAAAATGGTTCTTGTATTAGATTCAATAAATGAAATGGTTCTTGCAACAAGACTGACACAATCTGTATTAGATTGAATACATTGTATATTATGGTAACTCTTTTACAGTAGTTGATTTTTTTCATGATAGGCTATATTGGCTTATTACCATTTTTTGGTTCTATTGTCATATGTTTTTCAATTTTAGCTTACTCACTTAAAAGTCTTATTGGCATATCTTTATGTTATATTAAAGATGACTTAACCAAGACAAAAAGGTTTTGAGAAAAACCAAAATGACATAATTTTTTCATTTCTATTCAATTTTCAGTAACTACATTTTTTGTATTTATGAGACTGTGAGGTATGCAGGTGATTTTTTACTCGGAAGTCATGTAACTTATGAGTCTTAAAACCATCTGATGTCAATTGAAAGGACTTCCAGTTGATATCTACCTTAAAAGTACTTCCACCGCAAAAGAGATCTGGCCAATGAATATTAAAATGTATCAAATTGCAGTGATCAAATTTAAGGGGAATACTTGCTAAATGCAAGTTGAAATTCAATTTTGCCAGTAAAAATTATTTCTACTTGCTAAAATTTGCTAATGGAATTCTGTATGTCATATAGATAAAGTCCAGAAATAACCCAAAAAACTGAAATTTAGGGTGTGTAAATTTTCAGTGCTTGCTGAATTTAGCTAGTGGAAAAAATTTTGAAATTCAATCCCTGAATTGACTGTTTCGTATTTATACATTGCTTGTTTTTACAGTTTACGATTGATTTTCAAAGAAAAATTCAAATACATTTATAGAAGTTTGAACTATGTTATATTAATGCCTTTGATATCCATATAAGGATTCCATGTGATTGGTAAGGTTTAAAACTAAAATTAGGTTGTTAAGATTACACATTGAAAAACAAAATAAAAATGAAATGAAGCAAAGCAAAAAAAAAAAAAAAAAAAGAAAAGAAAATGAAATTGAAATTTTGAATCAATAGTATTGTGTGGATGTGTAGTTCTAGTAGTGGTGAAAGCGCTGATACCGCTGTAAATAATTAATCTTTTTGGAAATACAGAAAGAACAAATTACCATTCATTAGCGTATTATAAAGTTTTTAAAATACCTATAAATATCTCATGACTTCAATTGTTCAATGCTATCGGCGCTTTGTTTCAATCTGGAACAATAGTATATTTTTTGCTTCAACGATCTTAATGTAAGCTTGATATAATGGCTTTACTAGAAACTTTCATTGTTAAAATGTGCAAAATTGTGTCCTGGAATGAAAAGTGTTTTTCACAAATTTGGCTGAGTTTACCCAGTTTGGTTTCATTTTGCATTTTAGTTCTGTGTTCTGCATGCAAGCACTGCAAAATCGGTTTTATAATGCAATATTCATTTTCATTTTACAGTTTGAGTGTAACCGCAAGGCCTTAATGGCCAATTTTACCAGTTTTATGCCTATATTCTTGTTTGTTAGCATTTTAAACATTAGACCCGATTGAGAAGCATACATTTCTATATTTTATTATTTACGAATGCATAATAAACGTAATATCAAGCTATTGTTTTTTTTTTAAGAAGTTTATAACCCATGTTATATTGGTTCAATTTAGTTTATGTCTCCAATGGCCTGCAACATAGTATCCCATTTCAATACTTAATTCACCATCAACGTTATGAGATAAAGTTTCTATTTCATAACGCAACAGATTTTAATTGTTATTATACTCCTACTGCCGGGTAATCAATATGACATTCAAAGCATGAAAGATATGTCATATTGTGACAGTGAAAACATGGTCTTTTACCAATATCTGTCTACTGAATCAGATAATTCTGTATTCATAGCTTGATGTAAACCAGATTTTGATTGTTTGCTTCCTTTTCCAGGAAATTTACACGGATTCGTAACAATTAGCTTGTGGATCTGATGTATTTATTAATGATATTGAGGTTTGCAGAAAAAACTGGTGAAGGGTTGTCGCTACATATGAAAGCTGAAACAAATGGTATTTTTGTTTATGCCAGTCTTTTGGTGGATGCATTAGTTACTGTCTGTCTGTCTGTCCTTTGTCAGTCAATACTTTTATACTACTGTCAGTTGGTTAATCAATCAATATCTTTGTTGTATGTCACTGTCTGTCTGTCTGTCTGTTTTTTCTGCCTGTTTGTCAATCAATACTTTTATTGGATATCACTGTCTATTAGCATACCTTTTAACCTTTTGAATGCTCGGAGAGAAAGATCTTCATCTTTACAGCTTTTCTAAGAGAGAGATTTAGCATAAAGACCTCTTTCGTAAGTAATTTTTTTTTAGAAATCCAAGTACAAAGGTAAGACAAAGATTAAATCGATGATAATCTCACTAATCTACTAAGGGTCTTTTTTTATCAAAATTGTAGTAATTAATACAACAAAATGGATTAATTATTTGTTGATTGTTTTTCAATGATTAGTATGTTACATAAACATTATATTTGTATCAATAAAACCATTTAGAACATAATTTGTGCAATATTTCAGGAGGGTGATTTTTGGGGCGAAATTTGTGAAAGAGGGAGATTTGTGTCTCTCATGTGGAGACTTTCTCAATGAGAGATTGAGTCTCCTTGAAAAGGGAGGGTTAAAAGGTATGCTATCAGTCTGCCTACATGTTTGCCTGTCAATATTTATACTGTAAATCACTATCAATGTTGGTCAGTCCCTCTACGTTTATAATACCTCTATAACACTTTTAATGATTTTAGCTTATCTTGGATTTGATTAATTTTGACAAACTAATTTTTCTTTGATATTGTATTTCAGATTAATGAGAAATAGAAAAAACAATATTGTGCATATTAAGTGGTAGGTTTTGATAGCTGTTGGGGTTATAGATTTTGGAGCTATGCCACACTATATAAGTACCAGTAGTTGTCTTTTTGATACACCATGTATTATTTTTTCATTTGTAAGCACTTTACAGAGTTTTATAAATATTGCTAATAAATTCTCAATAGTGAATGGCATGTATGCATCAGTGTATAAATCTTTTTGATACTATTGTTTCATTTGTAAGCACATTACAGAGTTTTGTAAATACTGCTGTTAAACTCTGTTATGAATTGCATTTATACATCAGTTTATTTATTATAGGATTGAACAGCTATTTTCGGTCGTTCATGCATGTATGAATGGATCTCGGAGCTCCCTAACTCAATAAACAGTCGAAGGCCGTTCATGTAACGTTTGGGAGTGGAGAGATCCGTTCATACATGCATGAACGACCGAAAATAGCTGTTCAATCCTTATAATTCTATCCGACAGTCAAAGTTACCCTCTAAGAGCCTCAGTCGGTTATATTGATACACTCTGTTTGTGTTTACACTTAATACACATGCATTCCCTTGCACACATATTACACATAATCGTTTGCATGACAGTGAAGGCAGCATGGACGAAGTGATAGTTGGCATTGAAAAATATGAGATGTAAACAATTCAACAGGAATATAATTATTACGGAAATACAACAAGAAAGAACAACAAGGCTTTTTCAAGGGTTCAGTCAGACTCAGTTTCTTTCCCCGAGTTGAAAATTACTCTCTATGAAAAAACTTGACTGGTAAAATCAATGTGCATGTAATAAACTTTTCTTACGGCTATATTACGCCGTTCAGTTCGTTGCCATCCTCTTTTGAACTACACGGCTACCATATTGGTTTCAAGTTGACTGGCCTTTATGCATGTATGAACAATCTGGCGAAGTTCATGCATGTATGAACTTTCTGGCAATGACGTTCTCAACCAATCAAAAACGCCTATAAGCATGAAGAATCTCATGATTAGAATTATTGTGTTGTAAACAGTGAGTTTACTTAAGAAGAACCTCGTGTCAATCTAACTTCAGTTATCACAGTGAAACCTATCTGAACTGAACCCTGAAAAATCAATTCACCTTTTTTAAAGGATGTGTGCTGCTGAAAATAACAAGGATATCAGAGAACTGCAAAATCTTTTAAGTATCATTCTGTGCAAGAATCAGGCAATGGGTGGCACATAATTTTTCAAAATTTGGTCTTTTTTGCCTCAAATGTATTCAATACATCTAGAAAACACCCAAAAAGCTGTTAAATGTATCTTGAAGCATCAGTGATGTAGATATTTTTTTACTGCTTATATAGGGAAAAATATAGTTCAATTTTTAACCCATATTTCCATAGTGCATTTCAACTTAATTTGACCTATAAATATCTTAAAAATGCAAACATTACAAACACTTTGGTGGTTATTTCTGGAGGATAAAAGGTATAAATACTTGTTCAATGCAATAAAATCTCTGTTTTTTCCCCTCCATGTGCCACATTTGTATACGTTTTGCCTGATTTTTAGACAGAGAAGTACTTAAGATCTTTCATGCAAGGAAAATATAAATAGAAAAAATAATGGTTCAGTGTTCATGTTTTTTAGATATAAGCATTTGAAATTTTGGTGGGAATAGGATTTCTCTGGATTTTACATAGGTTTTGACCTAGTAGGTTTTTATCTATTTAAAGCCTTGAAGAAAAAAAAAAATTTCATAAAAAAACTTCTCAAATAACATTTTAAGGTGTGTTTAATGAAATTATGAAAAGAAAAATGGAGGTCGTTAGGCATAAAATAATAATGCTGTGAAATTAATAAAACCAGAGTAGTACGAAAATCTGACAAAAAATGACTGAACATGAGCAGTGAACATCCTTAACCAGACATTTTTTCAGATTTCTGTTATTTACATTGAAATGCATTTTGAACCTTGGTAAACTGAACACCTGTATAAATCAAACCAAAGGGGTTTTGTTAAGACTGAATTTACTGTACTAAGGGACTTACTTCAATTTATTTCAGTGATCTATAAATTGATTAAAGTCAAACACATTTAAGTCGTCATGGATATTGCTTTAAGGAATTTCAAAATGTGTTATCACTGGAGTATATTATAGTGATAATGAAGGCTATTGATTCCTTTTCAGGCAAATTAAAGGAAGTATTCAACAATGTAAAAAATTTCGTACTTTTCAATAAATATTAAATTAATATAGGTTTCAATATTTCTAGTGATGTGGCAGAAGTCTACAGGTGTCAAGTTACAAAAAAAATAATCAGCAAATCAATATCAACACAATTGTTGTTTTGTGGAGTTTACATCCTTTTATAAGGTTATTGGTTGTGAACTGAGAATTTCTGATTCACTTCAGTTTTCCATTTTAGCCTTTATCTAGACAATATAGTGACAATACAGCATCTTCATCTGATAGTGAAGACACATACACTAAGTATGAATGGAGTAACAGCAATCTCTTAGGAGGATCAAATGGTTATTGAGGTAAATACTATTTAATTTATTGGTAAAAAAGAATCACAGTTGCTTTGGAGCTCATGTGTTATAATTCTTTTCACTAATTATTTTTTTTTAATGAGTAATGCTAATTTGTACATTAACTAGGATTTTAAGACCAAATGTAAGTCCTTCAGTAGCACTCCAGCTAAAAATCCTGCAAAATGTGATTCATGGTTGAAAAGCCTACATTTTTAGTTTTGATATTTTGTTTTAAATGTTATAGTAAACTGAAATTAACGTGGCTTTTCATAAACTCATGCTCTTAGGAGATAAAAGTTATATAGAAAGCACTGTAGACTTCAGGGAGATAACTCTGTAAATGACACTGTAATACAATAGAAACTGTTGGATTTTCAATTTGGATTATCTCCCAATAGACAGATTGGAATGAATAACTATACATTTCATCATCTATCTATTAAGCAACAAAATAACAAAAATAAAATGTGTAGCCTTTTATGAGGTGTATCACATATTCCAGAATTTGCATGATTCTTACAAAGGCTGCTACTTAAGCGGTGATTGGAGTTTGGATGTTTGGAAATGGACCATTTTTAATTGTAATCAGAATTTTAAATGGACCATTTTTGTTGGCCCCCCTCTAATCCCAATCACTGAGTTAAGATAAGCAATTTTTTGTTAACTCATGGTGATAGAATTTTGCTATTTCACCAGAAATGCTATTTTTCAAACTGAATTTGTCTTCTGTAAAAGTATTATGAATGTTATTCTTTAAAGTGAATTTTTCCTCTGTAATAATGTAATTTGTGGTAAATTTCTGGGAATGCCTTCGGCTATTGCTTCATCCCTAAATCTTCTAATACTTGACAGGCATTGTGCAACAGTAAGTTTTTTATGCTAGAAGTTAGTATTAGAAACTTGGTATGGTTTTGTTGTTGAGATCAGTATTCAGTACAAACTCATAATTAAGTTTAGTTTTAATACTACTACATATGTACTTGAAAACTATGTATCTTCTACCCTTGCCAGTGTTTTCAATAGCAGCTGGCAGCTGGTTTAAATCAGCCACCTATCGCTGTGTTTTTTCTCGCTATGAAATTTCCAGTTAAAAAAATTTTTTGGTTGATGTTAGTAAAAACGGAATTTGAATCCGGATACGGATCGGTGTTTAATCAGTCATGCGTCTCAGTTGTTTTGTTTCTGTTTATGGTGAATATACATAATGGCTATTACAATATTTATCATTTTAAGAAAAATACAAGCTGGATTAGAGGCACCATAGTTAATGAGAGGTAACCCACTGGTGGCCTTGAGCCTCCCCCCCCCAACCCCTCGCCGTAGTTTGGGTTTCCTCCTATTCATTTTAAATTTCCACCTATTCAAAATCTTAGTGAAAACACTGCTTGCCGGGGCAATGTCATTCATTGGTCTGTTTTAACATTTGGATATGGATTATTTTTTTTGTAAAATTCATTCGAAATCTAGTATTTTAAAAAAAGAGATGTGTTTACTTAGCATAGGTGAATCAAACAGTTCATTGAAATAAAAAACATTTTTATTGATCACTGCTTTTGTTTTTTTTAAAGATTGTCCTTTCATTCTCAAAGTGCTTGTTGGGATGGAATTTATTCAGATAGAATGAGGTGAAAGCTTTAAAATATTACAATTCAATAGTGTTGTGTTAAAGATAAAGAGTGTGGGAGGATCAAATAGGTTTGTTACTTTAAAGTATTGCTTTATTGATTCTGAATATATTGTGGAAAAGTAAGAATTAATGGTAATAGCATTGTGTTTATGTAACACTACTGTATTTTTGTTTTCATGAGGTTAATTAAATATTGTTGGTGTTGGTGATTGTCAAGCACTTCATGGGGAGGGGTCTGTGTTATGGACACTCCTTAAGGGAGTCTGTGTAAGCTGTTGGGAACTGCACACCCGTCCTTGGATCCATGCCAGCATATGCCTACACCTATGGGATCAGGGATCAAAGAGCTGACCCTTATGAATATCTGGACAATATGCCTATTGTTTGGCTAAATCTGTTAATTGACTCAAAATTTACAGTAAATTGATTTGATTATAATATGACAAATAATGAAAAATTAATTTGTACAAAAGCAAAAATCATTACAGTTTAAAGATTGATTTTGTTGATAACATTGATAGCAGTATCCCTATACACTGAATTGCTAAGGAAAAAGTTTGAAATATGCTTTGTAAATATGATAAGTCTTATATAATTCCTTACTCTTAAAACATATTTTCTTATGTTCAGATGATGGAAAATAGTTAAAAATTTGGTAAGAGAAAGCAATGATTGAAAGAATTAGCAAATACTTCATGATGCTGAGGATCTTATGGCAATATAGCTGGTTGGTACCCCCAAAAAATTATCAGGATTTAGGTGAAGTAGAGGGCAATAGATTTTTTTTTGGGGTGACCAACCAGTCCATATATTGCCATTTAACCTGACATGTTATGAACTATTTGATGATTTATTTTCACTTTCCAAATGTTGTTTACTCCAGATTGATGTGGAAGGAAAGAGAAAATCATATAGTACTTTTTAAATCATGATGTCACTGTCTTAATTAGAAAGTAAAACGGCCCATATTATTTCCTGGCAGTCCATATAACGTTATACATCTAAGGAAGTAAACAAATAAATACCTTAAAGTGAAATATGTGAAAGTGTACTTTGATAGAATTGCAGTCAATACTATAACTGACTGCTTCCAGGCAGAAAGCAGGACAGATCCAGAGATTTTAGAGAGGTTGGTTCCAGAAAAAGGGTTTTTGCATGCTTTGCCCCAAAGTTGCACAAACTAAATGCAATTTTCTACCAATTAGAGGGTTCCAGGGGTTGGAACCCTCCTGGATCTGCCTCATACAATGACTAATACTGATATTCTTGTAGAAACTTCATGATAATAGATCCCTTAAAATTTCTGATGACAGCAGGTATGGTAGTTAAATATAGTTTAATATAAGGAAGAAAGCCTTTTAATTTTCAATGTAATCAATAAAATTGACTGATATTCATTGTTTCTTAATGAGTTGGCTATTAATTCCAGAGGAGTATTTACTTTATCAATGTTATATTCTCCGTGTCATCTTTCCTTGTCATTGGTTAAGTAGACCAGTAGGTTACTTGATCAATGCTGCTACATGTACACGGTTTGATTCTTATATATGCCTGCGTTTACGTATGGTGATCAAAAGGAACTAAGTACTGTTTTTTTTTACTTTAATTGATTTTTAATAGAAATAAAACAAATGCTCAAATTTAACAAAAAGTCAATAAATGAAAAAACAAAAAAAACAAAAACTTGTCTGAAGATTTTATAAAAAAAATACATTGCTAAAAGGCAGAGATCTTAGTGCCTGTATTTCTTTGAAAAAAGACAGTATTTTGGAAGCAGAAATGCAACTTAGGATCTTACTTCGAAAACAAAGGTATCTAAATAAAAAAGAGCAATTACAGTTGAAATTGTAGAGAGTTTTTTATTTGTCAATAAACATTATTCTGCTCCAATTATCTATACCAGTGAAGTTACAATCATACAGAGTTAGATATAATAGAGAAAAAGATGTAAAAAGCCGTTAATTTTTCCATATATTTGGTCATTAAGCCACATATTTGCAAGAAGTGTGATAAGTCACACTCTTTATTTGGTTGTTGACAAAGTATCTATAAATGAAGTACTTCTATTTTTAGATGAAATAATTAGTAGAATTTTTCTCTGTAATCAATAGAGCAGCTTAGCCATGAAATGGATGTCATATTGTGACAGTGAAACATTGTCTTTTGTCAATACCAGTCTACAGATCCAGATACTCTGTATTCATAGCTGGTTTTAAACCATTGACCAGATTATAAACGTCTATTTGTAGAAGCTTGTCACTTATTATTTAAGTAGTAGAGTTGTTAATTTTGGAAGAGACAGTTATTTTTTATGGAAGTTTATTTGAAATTCAGCATGAGTTAAGGTAAGGGTATTGATAACTAAGTAAACTAACAGCCCATGCCTTTTTTTTCATAAACTAGTTATATCTTTTGTTAGTGTAAAGACATACTAGTAAATCTCTCAGATTGATTAGAATAAAACTTGGTAGTGGGCACAGCCACAGTGAGAGGGGAGAGCTCTTTGACAACATGCGCTTGCAAGTCAGCTGTTAAATGGAGAATGGAGCAAGCAAAATTCATCGTTTAGAAGTGATATAACATGGAGAAAATGCTAAAGAGTCTACAAAAGTTATTCTTAAAACTAAAATAATGTAATGAATGTACAAAATTCAAACTAAAATAGCAAACAAGGATTTAAAGTACCTAAATTGGTACATTCCAGTCAATGTCGTCCTTTTTCAAACCTCATAATGCCAATATCATTGATAAGTTGAAATGTTAATGAATAAATGCATTTGCAGTTCAAAATTAAATTCATGTTCATGCTATTTTTATTTCATTGAAAGGCTATAACTTGTGCTACTACAACTTCTGGTCACTAATTGTGTGGAGCCACATATCAGGGTTCTATATTTAGAAAATATGAGATTGCCTAAAATCTGAAAATATATTTATAATTCACCATAATTTAAGAAAAATTCAAATTGTCTTTATGGACTTTAGTTATTTATGATGACAGGTTGACTCTTAATCATCCCTGCTTAGCAAATAGTTAATTATACTAAGGATCATATGCTGGTATATGGACCAGTAGAAATTATATAGACTGAAGTATAGGTGAAGCTGCTTAGGCCCTCATAAACGAGACTGTCAAAATAAAATTGGTACAGTACAGTTTCAAGCAGGCCAGTTTAATTTAAATACACATGTAGGAAATTAAATTCTTGATATATACATGGATTAATATATGAAGTATAATGTCCTTGCATGATTTTGATGATAGACAAATGATCAAATGTAATACTGGTAGATGTACTTTGTTTCAAAAATTTGAAAGGCTATTGATTTAGAAGGTAAAGATCTCGACTTTAAAACATTGAAGTTGGCAGTACTGTGTGTTAGAATTGTCAAAGGCACATGGGCATAACAAGTCATCAAATTTGGTAACCAAGAAATATTTTGCTTTAGTTCACAAGACTTATTATTGAATGAAGGTGAAAGTTCACACTATAACATTGTTGAATGAGGGTGAAAGTTCACACTTTAACAATTTAAAGTGTTTGGGTACTTGCACTTTATTGTCTGAAAACTTGCCAAACAAAACAAAAGATACGTGTAGGGAATAACAGTTAGAAGACATACATGTACATGTATTAAGAAATGCAGATGCAACAAATATTAAATTTGTTTTAATTTTTCCTGACTTCTTCTTCCAGTTGTATAGAACATTGCTACAAATGATAATTTCTAAAACCTAATGCCAACTTTGAAACTCTAGCATCACAACCACTTCTAAAACTACATTAAAAGCACTCACTTGATTCTCATTATTTTAAATATGCACATGTGCATTAGTTGATGCAATGCAATAAAACCTTTCTATTGTTTTGCTTTTACCAAGTTGTGAAGACCATGATATTGATGCCTAATTAGATATTGTTCTGAATTAACCTTAGCAATATGTGTTAACCATTTTAGCTATTGTTTGTGTGGAAAGTTATTTTGCCGAGACAATCATCCAAAATGAAACAAAACCCATGTAATAATGTTGTGAAAGGTACAAGCAAGTATTAATTTTGTTGTTTTAATGGTTTCTTCACTTATATAATACATCTATAATATACTTTGTAGTTTTCTAAAACCTTATACATTATGCAAACTTCGAAACATAAGCATCGTAACCATTTCTCAAATTACACTAAAAGCACTTACTGATTTCTCATCAATTAAATTAATCAATTTACATGTTTGCATTAATAGATGCATATCAATAATATCTGTATTTGTTTTGCTTTTACCTTATTGTGATGACCATGATATTGATGTTTAAGTGTCAGTATCTATAAGAATCAAGCAGTGGGTGACACATGGTATAAAAAAACCCCCACCATTTTGAAAGTGTAGTTTGGCTATTTGCACTATCAGAATCAAGGGGAAAAGACAAGATTTTCCATTTCATTTTGGTAAATTGAGTTATAATTTCATTGGTATGCACTGGAAATGAAAATTTCAAGGGCAGAAAACTTTGTTAAAAACCTCAATTTCATACAACAGGAATTTTTTGCTGTTGTATAGTGCTATAATGCGGTCAGCGCTGTTGTTGTGGTTGGTGTCGTTGGCGTTTGAATTCTTTTGTTTCCATTTCTCATTCAATTATGACAATTCTTATTATAATTTGTTTCTTATAAAATATTATGTTGAGAATACTGAACAGATTTGAAATAGCATTTAGGATTTTCAGACTGTAGTGGATTATACAATAAAAATAAACTTTTTTTTAATTTTTGGTCTGATTTAGGAAATTTTTTATTGGATTCCTTATGAAAATCCCTGCCTGTATTTTTCTAATCAGATTCAGATTTCTCTTGTGGTTTGTGGTTATAAGGTTATAAAGGGGCTACACTAAAAAAAATATATTTTTTTTTCATTTCTGGTCCAATTCAATTTTTTTCCATTAGATTCCTTCTAGAAGTCCATACTTATATTTTCCAATCAGTTTTTCAATATTTCTCATTATTTTTAGTAACAAGGAGTCAAAGTGGCAAAACTGTCATTTTATGAAAGACTTTTTTTTCATTTGATTTTAATGACTGAAATTAGAACTTTTTACTTAAATTGAATTTCTTTATATTGTGCAATATTGTATCCAAACCAGTTGTTATGTCCACTTTGAACTGCTTACTTAAATTGAATTTCTAAATATTATACAATATTGTAACAAAACCAGTTATTGTGGTGAAATGAACTGCAAGTTCCTATATTAAAGTGTGTCAAAAAAAAATATTGTGTCCACACTTGTGAACAAGTGAACAGTGTTCAAATGACTGTGGTTGTATCATGCTGTGCTTGGCAAAGCTTTTTATTCAACGATGTATTGAAAAATTTCTGAAAATTTTAGTGATGCAGAATTCAAATAGTGGTCCATTTTAATTACTATAAATGTTGAAAATTTATGGGGTGTTTATTTCCTAATATGCTGGATGAAATATTTTGCATCTATGTATGAATTTCATAGTCAAACATCTTTACATCATTTTTTTCTCTCAAACAAAAAACTCATCCTTCAGTGAAATTAAATTGTTAGATCGTGGGTTTTTGACTTGCATGTTTCTGATTTTTCACATTTTGCCTGATCCTTACATGGACCTGCACTTAATTTAATATTGGATCAACAATTTAGGTAAACCATTTTTGTTGCTATAAATGTTGAAAACTCATGGGGTGTTATTTTCCTCAATATGTCTAAATTTTGCATTTATGTATAAATTTCATGGTCAGACATATTTACATCATTTTAAAAATTTAAAAGACTAATAAAACTAAGTTATTTTTTTGAGATATTTATCGAATTAAGAGACTGTAAATGTAGTGAAAAGTACCCTCTAATGAAATGTTTCCAAGATTACACTTAAGGGTCAAATAATTCTTAAACACAAATTTTCCAGGTCCTAATCTAAATATCTATGGCAGGGTGAAGTTAATTCTGTTTGCAAAATTACAATATGTACTTGTTTGTCTATGCTATCTACACACCCTTCACAGCAATAAGCAGAACTTGGAGGGATCAGCAGTACACGGTGCAGGCGTGCAATAACAGTTTTCATGTAGGTTTGGAAATCTTTATTCTTTGCTGTGAAAAGAACCTTTTGTCACAAAATAATGGTATCGTCTTCTTCAAGAGTCTTTGGGCTTTCCATTCATACAATTTTTATATCAGCAAATCCAGAAGAAAGGCTTGAATTGGTTGGAAATTCACAGTCAATATGCTGTTCCGTAACAATTTTCGGAATCTGCATCAAATGGCATGACTACTCACCAAAAGTCTGCAGTACATAGACCATCTGAATTATCATTCTTTTGATGATTTTATACTAGCATTTTTTTTTATAAAACAGTCTAGTTTTTAAGATATCAAACCATGCTTATGCACAGTGAGGAATTACCATAATTAGAATTATGCAGAGGAAAAATATTAATAGATTAGTTGAACTATGCTCATGATCAGAAAATTGCGGTGTTTTATATCTTATAATCTATGATAATTTAAACTGTTTATTGCATTTAAAAAGCAAAAGTGGCACCGATGGTAAATGGAAATGTATTTTTTTTTATAGTATTGTTATAGTTTTCAGATAACTTTAATATAAATGCAAATTAAAGTATTCCTGCAGACCGGGATTGCATAAAACCTGTTCTGGGATAACTAGTATTTTTAACACATATTTGCCTGAAAATGTGCTTTTGTTACATGTATATTTATTATACATATACCTTTACTTTCCTATTTAGACAAACAACCTCAATTACACAGAATATAAGCTTGTTTTCTCCTAAAAATACAAGACATAATGCCATATAAGGGCACATGGGTATGTATGTTGTTTCGGTGAAATAAATATAGGCCAATAAATATTGGCCTGGTTATCATCCCGAGACTCCCATATTTGCCTGTAACAAAGTTGGTGATCAATATAAATCTAGGGATGATAACCAGGCCGACATGTAAATCCTCTGTTTGAACTATTAAAATTTAATACAAACATGTCTCCGATTTGCAGACAAGTGTTCAGGCTAATATCTAGATGGAAATGCTGTGCTGAATATTGAACTGGTCATTTTACCGGTTGGTAATTTTCCTTACTTGGAAAATATGAATAATTTACTTCTAGTCATATTAGTCACAAAGAATTAGTAATTAACATGCATAATAAGTGAATTGAATAAAAATATGCATTCTACTGTCCCAATCTTATCCTGTAAAAAACATTCCAATGCACAAAAATAGCACTTAAAATTCTTGCAGTTTGATACGGATTATACTGAAAATTGTAATGAAACAGCATTTTGATTGTGAAAATCCGACCAATTCAAGCCTTTATTTTAGGTTTGTTTATACAAAAATTGTAAGGAAATCCCAAAGACTCTTGAAGGAGTGGATACCATTATTTGTGACAATAGTTCTTTTCACAGCATAGAATAAATATTTCCCAGTTTTCACAACTACCTTTCCAGTTCACAAGCCTAAATACATTTTTCAGAAAATTTTTATATGGTGACTGTTGGCCTGTAGTAGTTAATTTTACAGGCCCACTCCATTATGACAAGCCTTTGGCATCGGACTGTTGCATAACGGTAAAGACTGAATTTCCATACCTACCTGAAAACTGTTGTTGCACGTCTGCACAGTGTAATGCTGATTCCTCCGAGTTCTGCTTATCCATGTGAAAGGTGTGATCTAGCTATTGCAAAACTTCTCCCTGTCAAAGACAAGTAGGGGAAGTGGGCACAAATAAGGAGAATTTTTTGTTCATTTGTCCTTTTAGATTAGCACCTGATTTTTTCTTCACTTTTTTAACTGTTCTGTACCAGAGGTTTGTCTGAGCTTATACCATAACTTTTCATTTGTTGCTTCTGTTGTCATAATGTCATCATTAACATTTCCTAAAAAAATTCTTCATCTTGGAAACCACTCAGTGGATTGTAACCAAATTGGTTATCAGTATTATCATTATCAGAAGTGTGTCTAGTGAAAACTGATGATTATGCTGTTCAGGCAACAGATATGGTGGCCATTTTTATTTTTAGAACATAAAGGGGAAATGTCATTTTTTTATGGGTACATCTCAAAAACAAAGACCCTCTTCTGTCTCTGTTGAGTCAATTGTAGAAAGACTCCTTGTTAGAGTTATTGCCCTTGACAGGCAAATAATGCATTTCTTCAATTTTTATTCAACAACTTGAAAACCATTATTTTTCACTGTTCATTTAAGGCCCATAAACTACCATTGTCTGTTTTTGTCACAGTCTTTTGGGGGTAATTGTCCCATAATTAATTCACAGTTTTCACATTTTTCTCTATTTCAATCTGGTAAATCATTATTCTTTGTTTATTTCAATTGTTCCATGAGTGACCCCTTCAAATGAAATGTGTTAACAGTACATATATCCTTTTAATTTCCTAGCTACATCCATGTTTATTAATTCTAAATAATTAAGTAGCACTTCAGCTAAGAATCATGCAAAATGTGATTCATGGGTAAAAAGCCTACATATTTTTATTTTTGATATTTTGTTTGAATTGCCATAGTAAACAGAAATTAACGTTCAGTTTTTCATATAACCCGTGTTCATAAGAGATAAAACTTGTATAGAATGCACTGTAAATTTCAAAATAAAGGGAGATAACTCTGTAAACGACACTCAAATACAATAGAATCTATTGGATTTTCAATGTTGATTATCTCCTAAGAGCAGGCAGATTTGATTGAATAATTACACATTTCATAGTATAGACCCATAAAACAACTCAATTACAAAAATAAAAATATGTAGCCTTTTTTTGGGTGTATCACATTTTTCAGATTTTGCATGATTCTTACAAAGACAGCTACTTAAATGTTTACTATGACAAAAACTCCCATGATGGAATGCAATATTTCTAAATAGATTTAGTCCATCAATGGTAACAGTTCATTAATAAATTCTTTATATCAACAGAGTCCTCGGAGAATTCATTGTTTTGTTCAATCATGAATTCTGTCACGATTTCTGTGGACATTATCTGATCTGCCTGTCTTGTGTATAGTATTAGTGATGGCACTTACGGTATTGAAATGAAGAACAAGGATTCTTATTTAAGAATCAAACTACCTATGTACTCTGTCACATAAGCTTGCATTAGAAACTTCGGAATAATGAATAGTTGTATGCAAAATATTCTACCAGTAAGAAACAAAGGGATGACTTGACATTGTGTTAAGGAATGCCCAAACTGTCATTTCTTTACATCTTAAACCACATTATGTTGGCCTTATATGGGATTTACCATTGGGATATATGTATAAATATAGTTTACTTCTTTGGAAGTCAGATCTGAATTAAGAAAAGCAAAATTCCAATTTGACCAAAAAGCAATTTAATCCACATTTACATGCACAAGTCTCATAACACCAAGTTACCTTTATAACTTTCTCTTTTGAATGATTGAACAAAGTCTTTATAGTCCAATTCACTTCAACAAATTACACATGTGATTGTTGATAGAACTATTTTATGTAGAGGATGCTAAAAGGTTTTGGCTCAGGTGTCAATTCTGGTGCAAATAAAAGTATTTGTATGCTTTTGAATGTTGAGAAAAATGAAAAAAAATATGGGGTTTGATGAGGTTTTGCATATGAAATATACATAAAACACTGGCCACCGACTTAGTGAAAATTGGTGGTGTACAGTTTTTATACCCCACCACATGAAGTGGCAAGGTATTATGTGATACCCTCTGAAAAGTTGTGTATGTGTCTGTCCGTCCCCAACAGTTTCCAGATGGTTACTTGAGAACGGATCAATAATATTTTTATAAAAATTTGCACAGTTGTTTAGTACCATCAAAATTCAAGTTTCAGCATATCCCAAGTGTAGTTTTTTAGGTAGGCCATCTTGAACATTTTGCCATACTGTGGCAGAATATCACTTAATGTTCCAATAATTCAATAATGCCCAAATCTTGTCCCCTGTCTATTCATTTTTTCTATATTTTTATTTCAGAGTTCAGTGTCCATGTTTCTAATAATTTACTTACATAAATTGGCTGCTTTTCTCAGTAAATGCTTTAGAATCATGACGGATCCTCCCAAATTACAGTTTCTTTCAGAGTTTTCTGTATCCAAAATGCTGAATTTTCTTACAAAAAAAAAACTATATGAGAGGTATATCAGGTGTTTGAGCAGAGCTGTTTTTACTCATGGATATTTTTGCAATATTTTTGCTTGACTACAATTGTACAGAGCCCTTTACTTTTAAGTTACTTTTTTGACAGTTCCTGATATTTTTGTAGTTTTGTATTAAATCAAGGCATCTTTTTCTATATATATATAAATAAAGATGAAAAGCAAAGACAAAACCCCTTTGTTCATTAACCTAAAGAAAACTTATGGCAAATAAGTCATGAAAAGGGACATAAAATACAGAAAAAAAACGTGTGATTCATATAAAATGTGGGATAGTCCATGCTTAACATACACTTCCATAAGGATTATTCTTTTGTTCTACCCTAAGCACTACCTAACAGAAGTAAATGTCACACATGCTTTTTGACTACCCTGTGCATAAACACCAATGGGTCTGAACTGATCAGTATTTTCCGCATGGTACAGTTTGGACTTCATTGAACCCATCATCATACATAGTTACCTATTGTTTCTTACACATGTACATGATCCCCTGCTTACAAAAATTACTGAAGAGGTATCTTTGGAATCACTATGTCCATCTTCCCATATATACATTTAGGTACAGCTCCTCTCAAATAATTCATTGATTTTGATGGATATTTAAATGAAGATAAGGTATCAATATAGATATGCATTAAGGAACATACATGTAATTACCGTCAGATGACTCCCAAGGAAGATGATCTGAATTGAGGGTTTTACATGATAAAACCTTGTAAGCACAACTCCTCCTTAACTGCTTAAAGGATTTTGATGTAATTTTATAGTAATATTAGGTATCATATGTAGATGTGCATGAAAGAATCCAACTATTGTAGGATTCCAATGGAGATAATTCACATGGTAAAACCTTGTGAGCGCTTCTCCTTCTTAAGTGCTCAAGGGATTTTGATGTAATTTTATAGGAATGTTTGGTATCATATGTAGATGTGCATGAAGTAATATTATTACTGTTGGATCATGCCAAGAGGAGATAATCCAACAAGTCCATTTGAAGTGGGTGGTATTTTCTAGTACTATAGTTTGTTGAATCATTCCAGTATTATTCTAAATCGTAGTCACATGTTGACCTGGTCTACTGCCAGATAACATTTTAGGTAAATTATAGATACATGTTTTTGAGGTCTCAGCTGAATTTATGAATATATGAATTGGAGGTCTCAAATGATTTTATGAATACAGGTATTTGAAGTCTCAACTATTAGTATTTGGTATAATCTTTAAATTAATGTAAATATGTCTTTTCCAGATTGATGGACCTGTAAACGTCATTATTGAAGGATACTGTAAAAATGGCCTTGACAAAAAATGATCTCATCGGGATTATCGTAGTCCCAGGGGCATTGGCAGTTGCCTTTGTTCTTTTAGCTGTGTTCTATTTCATACGACATTGGATTTTCAAAATTCTAGTATGTTTCTGGAAACGAGATATGTGCCTTGGATGTAAAACGGAACGTTGCGAAAAATTAATGGATGATGAAAAAGGTAATATCTATGTGACAGACAGTCAGTTGTTAGATATAGAAGAGTCAGAAAAATCTATGCCACATACTTTATCAGTGGAACTAGTGACAGGGACACCTTGTAGTGGGAGAGAGAGAAGTAATAATGTTTAGCTATTGTTCAGCTGAATAGATAAATGATAGAATGGTGCCAGAGATTTAATTAAAACAGCAAATGATCAGAACCAGGCAGTTTGGTTTTAGTATTTTCCTCTGGATTTTGGTTGTACTACCTAGTAAAAGCCCCAGGCCTAAGTTTCATAAAAAAATTTCAAATTGAGAATTTCCTTAAATACTTGATTTTCAGTAACAACCAATTTGAGTTGAAGAAGAGTTAGAAGAAAATCTCAAGTTGGGATTTTTTTATGAAAGTAGACTCAAGTCTCGATCATTAAGAAGAAGAAGAAGAAGAAGAAGAAGAAAAAAAATTTTTCTGAAGATTAATATGTTAATACATGACTTAAGTATATGTTATGATATTTTAAGGATTGGGAAATACTCAATATAATATTTATTTATTTATTATATTTTGTGGCTATAAAAATCTGAAATATCCAAAGGCACGCAAAAATCAATCTGAAAATAATTAATCTTAATGCAATGACAGAACCACTGATAATCAATTCTACTGGACATAATTCTCTGTGTATCTCTAAATTAGCTGCCCTGAATTTAGAATGCATTGTATTTTTAAAAGAACTAATATCATGACAGTGTATCGGCAGGGACTAAGTTAGCTTTGGATATTATTATGACTCTTGTGTTTAGGCAGCCAAGGATTTTTAAGGCCATTCCATTTTCAATGTATCTATAAACTTCCTGTCTTAGAATTATGAATGTTGTGTGAGAATGTTTAGAATGTGGTGTGAGTGTGTTTTGGGTGTTATATTAAATGGATGTTGAGAGAGTATTTTAGTGTGTATTGTAAGAGAATGGAGAATTTTTTTTTCTCAGGAAATCTGGTAACAATGTCATATATTTTTAGCATCTAGATACATGAGTCTATATGTATAGTAAAGTGCAGACATGTACAATGACATATATTCACCTGACTGTCCTGTTCAGGGTGCAGACCTGTACAATGACATATATTCACCTGACTGTCCTGTTCAGGGTGCAGACCTGTACTATGACATATATTCACCCGACTGTCCTGTTCAGGGTGCAGACCTGTACAATGACATATATTCACCCGACTGTCCTGTTCAGGGTGCAGACCTGTACAATGACATATATTCACCTGACTGTCCTGTTCAGGGTGCAGACCTGTACAATGACATATATTCACCCGACTGTCCTGTTCAGGGATTGTGAATATGTAACTAACAGTTTATTTGACTATCAGACTTAAACTTTTATTTATGGTTTTTAGTCAAAGCAATTGAACTAATCAATCTAGTCTCACTTTATGTCAACAATTCTACGCATTGTATATTAACTGCTAGTCAATTTGTACTGTTCTAGTCAATGTTATTTGAACGACCTCCATTATTTCAATTTTCTTGGCAGAGTTATCTTCCATAATTGCATGGCTATTATATTGTTTATATGCCACGTTATTTGATCAAAATGTTTTTCAGTCTGTCCTCTCTATATTTTTTTCAGGTTGATATTTTTTTTCTGTTTTATTGGGATAACATCATTATGTAATGTACACATTAGCATCTGGATATTAATTGAAAATATCTGCCATTTAATGGTTGGGACCAGAGTGTGTAACATGCTACAAATCTCTTGAGCTTTTTGAATTTAACATATCTTGCAATGTTCCTAATTATTGCCTGATATATCCTACATCAGGCTACTGTTTTAATGCTAAAAATTATCGACAATTCCCATTGAGAATGGTACATAAAATTAATGTCACAGTTACTAATGTCAATGTTGGTTGCCTAGATCTTGATCTGTTGGTAACTCCAGGGCATTATGCATACTTGCCAACATATAAATGATGAAAACCCGGAGAAAATTGGCGAGGGGTCTGGGGACCTCTCAAGATCCCCAACCGCTCCAGGGCAAACCCCCCCCCCCACCCAATCTGAAAACAAAAATAAGGAATGGAGGACATTTGATGATGTTTTAAAGGAGAAAACTTGGATTTGGGAAACTAATTCTTTCTGTTAGGTAGTCTCTTATTGGGAAAAGAGATGTGAAATTTTTTTCCCCTGACATTTTCTGAAAACCCTTAGAATATTTTTCTCAACCCTGAACCATGGAAGAGGACCATAATCCCTGAGGATCATGGTGAAACCCTGAGCGTTGGCATGTATGCATTACATTAACATTTTATTAGCCTTGTCCTATTGGGCAAGTTGATGAAGCCCAAATTTAAATCTAGGTTGTCCTTTAGTAAATGATTATTGAAAAAAGGTTTGGTTTTTGTCCAGTTTATACAGGTTTAAGATGACTTCAGGGTTTTTCATGGACAGGTCTCACTGTATAATTTAAAGAGTTTTGAGTATATAACGGAGAGACTTGTAATGGTATATCATTAATACTAACAAAGAGTGCTAAATGGAACATTAGTATACTTTACATCTTACATTTTTGTAATTTGTCAAATAGTTGCAATACTTTATATTATATCAATTTGAAATAGGATGGTTCCAATTTTGATACAAATCTATGCTTCTGAGTGATTTAAATAGCTGTTTTCTACATTACACTAAGTTGTACTACTTTATCATCACAAAACACCTGTTTAATTTTTTGACACTGTCTTTCAAGTTTGAACAGTTGTCAATTACTGGTCAGTTATGACAAGATTATCAGAAGCCTAGCTAGATCACAGGAGTTTGAGTTCGTTATTTGTCAATCATTCTACTAAAATGTTGTTTTTACAATTTTTTACATTTTACTAACTATGGCAGTACATTTATTTTTTTTTACATTTTACTTTCCAAGGCCATACAGTAAAAAATCTTGTGATGTTTTAAGTGCCATGGATAGTAGAATGCAAAAAAATCCTTAAAACATTTAAGTGTATGACCATGGATAGTAAAATGTAAAAAAAATATTTTAACAATATTTTAGCAAAATTATTGACAGTTTTATTGATCAAACTCAAGGAATCAAGTCCATGTGAACTAGAATTTTTATTGGAATCAGTACCACCCTATTTCAAATTGTTATAAAGCTCCCTGTGTTATTGGGAGGTCCCTCTTTCTTGTTTACTATTTACTTACATAAGATGTGATTCTAGTCTTTATTTATATACTTTATATAATAAGTTAATTTAATAGATCTATTTTTATACACTTAATTTGTACTGGTAGATACTGTGAAGGTATTAATTTTTGCGGTGTACAATTTTTCACTTTAATTTTCGGTGGACAGAAGACTTGCTGTAAGTCCCTTTCTGGTTTTTTTTAATTCATTAAAGTTCATTGGAAAGGTGTTGCTATGAGAGAGATGAGATAGAAAGCCTCTCTGCAGCTACACTATAGACTATATTTTATCAGAGAAATGTTTTCAGTAGAAACTAACTGCAAGATATATAATTAATTCTTAGAGATGGATTTGTAGCAAGTCTAGGTGAACAGATAAGCAAGAAAAAAGTATTTCTTTTATAATTGACTTTTTTTACTTCAGAATGCAAAAAAGAATTGCAAACTGCAAAAATTACTAACCATAAATATGCTCTCTTGATAGAATTTATGAAAATGAGAAACAATAAAAATTAATGCTTCTACATAATGTATTCAATAGACCCTTTTGTGCTAACGGTGGGTAGTCGATGAGCATGCATAGAGCATGCTCAATATACACTTTCGCGAGGAAAATTCTTTTGTTCTATCCAAGCCCTACCTCGCGGAAGTGTATATTGAGCATGCTCACCAACTTACCACAAAAGGGTCTGTTGGTGCTTCTTTTAATAACTACACTCCTAAAAAGATTAAGGTATGCTTTCAAACATCCTATTTTTCATTAAAATATTAAATTTTACCGTTCAAGTATAATTTGCATATGAACATGTAAAACTTTCAGTTTGATAAAGATATTAGCGTTTGAGTATTTCTTTTTTTTGTGAATCACTGTGAAAGACTTGTTGTTGGGTGCCTATTTTCATGGTTCTGTTAAATCCTAAATTAAAATTAGCATCAGAAAGTTAAATTTCTATTTGAAACATGGAGACTATTCCATAAAATATAAAATCCATGCTCCAAATCAAGAACTTTTGACAAACCATGAAAATAGGCAGCCACGAATAAAGTAACCTTCACATATTGAGCATTCCATAGGTGATTTTTTTTTGTATTTGGAAAGTGTGCTGTATGAACTGGTTTGTCATATTGACACTTTTTATTACACCAAGTAAAATAGTTAACTTCAGGGAATGAAGTTGTACTTCCTTCGATTGAAAGACTGTTACCTATTTAAGTACTTCTCCATCTAAGAATCAGGCAAAATGTGTATAAGGTGTAGCCCATGAAGAAAAAAAATGCAGATTTTATTGCATTGACCAATTAATTATACCTGATAACCACCAGAAATAACCATTAAATTGTTTGTAAAATTTGTCTTTTTTAGATATTTATAGGTCGAATTTAGTTGAAATGCACTACAGAAAAATGGCAGGAAAATTTTCCCGCACTTTCTCTCTACATAAGCAGTAAAAAAATAGGTAGATGGACAATTAAGAAATTGAACTTTCTATCAGACACAGTTTTGAATACCTATGGAACAATTGTCCGTTTTTAAAACTACCTGATGAGGTTCATAAGGTAATGGTCATACAGTCAATGGAAACTCCTCCATTCCGTGAAATTATCTATGTTATCAGCTGTAATACTGTTTTCTTTGTGTTCTATTATTATTTGTGTTTTTTTTATGATTACAAATTCAATGTTCTTTAATAAATGTTATGTTGACAAAAATTTTATATATATTTGAATAAAATTTATTAATGAAAATGCTTTTTAAGTTTTTTACTCAGAGTTTTTTTCTTTATGATGGAAGTTGAAGTAGTAAACAGTATTTAGTATAGTAATTTTGATTTAGAAAGTAATTCTGACCAAATGGAAGAATATAATATTTGTATTTATAACTATAAAAAGATATTTATCTTATCTTGTGTATTATACCCTTGAATTATTTTTTTCACCGAGCTTGAGATTCATTTGAAGAAATTGCTTTAGTCAGATTCATTTGACTGGTCATTTGACTTGTTATTTAGGGCATTTCATTTTAAAGAAATATGCGGTGAAAATAACCCCCCCTCAACAAAATGAAGTAATGAAGTAGAAACTCTATGCTTTCATCATTAAACACATCTATTAATAAATATCTTTTATCGCTGAACAATCTAAGTATTGGGTTATGTTTATTAATTAGTTAACTTCATTGATGTGGCAATTAATTTAATTTCCCATGAAGGCATATTCCATAAATGTGCAACAATGTTGTTTTATGTGGTGAAAATGGTTTTCCAGCTCCTTCCTTTTTTCATGAATGTATTATGGTAATTACTGTCCATCATTCAGCACAAGCAACTAATGATGATTGACAAAAACCTTGAAGGGATTTCAACAATCTTTTAACCAAGGGCAAAAAAAAATTATGTTTTTTTTGTATTCATTAAATTTTTGTGGTTTGTCAAAAGTTTTTAAGTTAGTGGATTATTTTTTACTTTATGGATTTCAAAAGAGTGTCCATGTTTTAAATGGTAATTTAACACATTGATGGTAATTAATTATTTTCTTTGTTTTCATACTAGAGTTATGGGACTTGAAACAATAAAAAAAGGGGGGGAACTTTGGCAGATGATGTGCTTCAATGTAGTCAGGTATTGATATTTTGTATGATGGTTAAAACTTATTATACCCCACGCAATGAAGTTGCACAGGGTATAATGTTTTTGACTTGTCCGTCTGTCAGTCTGTCAGTCCATGTTCAGTTTTCCGGGCTTTTTTTCTGAACACTTGTAGATATTGACATGAATTTTGGTATAAAATCCACCATGATAAATAACAAGGTTGAGTTTAACTTTTGTTCTGCTGCGATGATTTTGCCGAACTTAGCAAAATTCACAGAAACAACAGTTTTCAGGACTTTTTTTCTAAATGATTGCAGATATTGACATGATTTTTGGTATAGAAGTTGACCATGATAAGTTACAGATGAACTTTACGTTTCGATCTGCTCTGATGATTTTTACCAAAATTATGGGCCTTGAACTTAGCAAAATTCACAGAAATAACAGTTTTCTGGACTTTTTTTCTGAACGTTTGCAGATATTAACATGATTCTTAGTATATAAATTCACCATGATAAGTTACAGGAAGTTAAAGGTTGTAATATTCTGCTCTGATGATTTTTACCAACATTACAGGCCTTGAACTTGGCTAAATTCACAGAAATAACCGTTTTTCTGACTTTTTTTTCTAAATGCTTGCTGATTATGACATGATTTTTGGTATATAAGTTCACCATAAGTTACAAGTCAAGTGTACGTTTTGTTCTGCTACGATGATATTTACTTTGGATTAACTGAAACTCAAAGAAATCACAGTCTGGAGTTTGAAACTAACATTCTGAGTAACAGAATTTAGTTAAAAGATATAGGTCTAAGGCCTAAAAAACACTCTTATTCCTTTTAATATCGTGGTCCTTCTACATGCATTTCTCTTACGAACAATTTTACTTGAGTACCAACATGGGGACGCCTGGGGTACGTGAGCGTGCTCACTAAGGTTCTATAAATTTTGAAATGGTAGTCCAGATGGCCAAGAGAGAGGCTAAAAATATTTACAGATATTATGAAACAAAATAATACGCTGGTTGGTAATTCTGCACAGTTTTAGAGTCCCAGTTTAAGACAAGGAGTAATGCATACTGGAACTGTAGATTTCAAGATTCTCTGTTTAAGACGGGGAGTAACACATACTTGTACTGTATGTATTTTAGGAGTCGCTGTTTAAGATATAACATGATTAAAAGCTTTTTTTAATTAACTATCAGTGTTTGAGGACTTTTAATTAAATCAAATTTTTATTGTTTTGATTGTTACAATGTACTGTATTTTAGGTGCATATTTATACAGTCACTTCTATTTCAGTACTATTGTAATCATGAAAAAAAAATAGATGCATTAAGGATGCTTAAATTATTCATATATATATATGTTCTTATTTCATTAAAACTAGCTGTGTTACAAGCTGGTAATCTCATTAATGTGACATATTGTTCTATAAGCTCATATTGAATCATTTATTAATTTAATAATGGAATATTATGGTCCACTTAAGTGATATCCTTCCCATTTTATTATTTAAAGGACACTTATATATATTGAGTTGTGGTATGCATTTTTAGCATAGCTAAACCATCAAATATTTATTTGCCTTATATAGGCTGAAAACCACTAATTCCACTTCCCATAGGCTTCTATGCTAATTTCACAATATTCAATGGCTTCTCTGGACTTTACCTTAACTTTAACCTGCAGAGGACTATATATCAGCATGATTCTACATATGTCGGCTCACAATCCTCAGAATGGCATGTGGGGTTAGCAGACTTGCAGTGCAGTACTGGTCACCGGAAGTGAAGTGTCTATAAATAGCATGGGAAATCCCAGTGTTTTCACAAGATCGGGGTATATTTAGAAATCATTATGAAGATTAGGCTTCACATCACAAGAAGCAAAATGTACCTATAAAATGTACAGAAATGTTTTTCCTTCCAGAAACTGTTTAAATTTTTTAAATGAGATGAGAACTGTTTTCACAGCACTATGAGGAACAGGGGTAATTTCTGCGTAGGACTATTTTTGCGTACATTCCAAATGCTCATTGGTTGAATTGGTGGTCTGTAACCTATATATTGATAATAATTTGGTTTCCATTGTTACATGGAATGTAAAGGGATGATTTTGGTGGGATAAAATTTACCCTCTGCCACCCATATCATAGGATCTGCCTGGTTTCAAACCAACAGACAACAAACAAACACTTAATTTATCCTCAAACACCGAGGTGTACAAGAGATCAATCAGTTTTTTTTGTACATGCATCTTATATATAGCAGCAAAGGCAAGGTAAGGTGATATAATAGTGTTTGGTAGTCAATGAATGAATTTGTGTATATATCCCAAGTTTCGTATACCACATGGGTTCATTCACAGACTTCTGCACGTGGGTTTTTACATGGACCATCTCTTCACTACATTCTTGTTAATAAGGATCCTTACAGACAAATATTTACACAGTTAAACTTTATAAACCTACACAACCTCTGAAACTTCTCTTAAATTTTAAAAACCTGGTTAACAATGTTTTACTGGCAAAGCAGAAGTCACATGACTTGTGTAATGTTCTTATTGCATTCTTACAAAAAAATTTAATATCCAAATATGCAATCCTGATTTTTGTAGTATGGAACATTGAGGTTCTATTTCACAGAGATTTATACATTTATACCTGAGTTAATTATCTCAATTAAAAAAAAAATGCCTTTTGGCCCCTTTTTGGCCATTTAATTCCTCGAGATCTAGGGCTCTATATCTCAAATCAGAACTTCCTTTTGTGGTTTGAAACATTGTATAAATTGATCAAGATCTATCAATTATTACTTAGTTATCAGACTATAAATAAGTGTGTAAGGAGGATGACATTAACATAACATTAAAAAGTTATAGCACTTTAAAGCACAATAGAATATAGATCAACCAAGTGAGAGAAAATCTATTTTACCACAACATTAGACCAGATTTTTTACATGTACCAATACATTTAAACTAAAAAATGAAAACAAATCACATCTTGTGTATGAGTATCAGCCACAAATTCATCGAGGGAAGCAAGGAGGTGGACTAAACATAAGCCACCCCCTACCTCACCCCAAATAAAATTTAGATTAAATGAGTTTTTTGCATGAAATCTTGATTTTTCAGAAATTCTACCCTGAAAAAGTTTTCTGGTCTCTTTTTGCTGGCCCTTCACTATATTTACTTCTCCAACCCAACCTGAAATCCTGGATCCTCCCAAGCATTTCAAAATCAATAGTCCTAGAGACTGAACTGACAATTGACATTGATCCTGGCATCCATTATGTTGTACCTGAAATGTCTACTTTGTAAATTAGGAACATAAGCTTTCATCAACAAGATGTTTAAACAATAGCATGGTCGAAGATGAAGATTTATCTATATCTCTTGTGAAGACTTTGATGGAGTAAATTGTTAGAATCCTGTCACAATCAGTTAAGGGAAAAATGTACATGTGTGGAAAATACCTATAGAAGACATTTTTCTTTTCAATAACTCTTTTGATGTAGGAAACCGATACTGTTGTACATGGCTCATCTGGCTTGCAAATAAAATTTGCTTTGTCATATCAGCCCTGAAAATCTGAAACCCATATCTGGCATCAAAGGCAAATTAAGTCCTTAAATAAAAAATATTGATGAAGATTGAAATTTGATAAGTTTTTAATATTGAAGCAGCTTACAGCCAGAACAAGTTGCAAAAGGAGGGGGTAAGAGTAACAAATCCCACTTTTCGCCCCCTTACTCTGTAGTTCCCCAGTTCCCATCCCCTTGATATGCAGTACAACCAATGGAGTTGATTTTTTATATCAGGTTAAGTTAAAGTTTCCCTATGAATTATGCAGAAGATTATACAGAAGTCCATACAGTATCTTTACTCCATAGAAGATCCAGTATATCATGTTAGTGATTAAATTAAGAACCAATGTCATATAAAAGAAATTAGAAAAGTGGAGAAAAAATGACTTATTTGGGCTGCATTGAGAAAAAAAAAATGCCAGGAAATAATTTTCCATAGATATCACCGGCACTGCTTTTACTAATTTCATCATTTTAAAATAAGAAAATTGAGTATTTATTTTTATCATAAATGCAACTTTCTGAATAATTTTAGGTTAAGAAAGTTGATGAATCGACTTGACTCACTGGTATAGCCTTATTCTTTATTTGCATGATTCTTATGTGAACTTGTATTCAAATTTCTAAAATCAAGGTATATTCAGTATAATGAATAGACCCATAGACTTCCTTGTGAGTGGTAAAAGTGTTTGAGTAACAGTTGGAGAAACACGAATCAAAACATGAACATGTTTGCTTTGCCATAAAAATTATAGAAAAGTACAATTTATCATAAGACGGTAGATTTAAATGAGCAAAATTATTTGGTTTTACCAATATTTCCATTTTAGAAAATATTTTAAATTTTAATAGGATTTTTTATGATAAAAGATTTCAAAAGCAGTAGACTTAAATGGTAAGGTTCTACTTCTTTTTAAGATAATATTTGAAATTTTAATAGGACTTTAGAATACAAGATTTCAAAAGCAGAGACAAAAATTGAAAGGTTCTATTTCATTTTTAGAGAATATTTGAAACAGGAGGCTCCCAAGAGCCTGAATTGCTCAGCTTGTTAAATTTTGTCTTACAAGTGCAATAAATTTAACAAGAAGTTGTCCAACAATTTTGACTCAAGAAGACTTTGGTAGGACTTATAATAAGGATCATTTCAGCAATTGAAAGCATCTTAGATAGTTTTCAAGATATTGGCTGAAAACTAAAAATCATCTTTTAAGGGTCTGACAACTTTGATCCTATGGAGACTTTTGTAGGCCTTATAATGAGGATCATTTCAGCAATTGAAAGAATTTGGCTAAACCAAATGGTTTTGGAAATATAATGAGTGGAAAACTACTGTCTGACCCCTATATTCTATTTTTAGTAATGGCAGCCATGTTTTTTGACACATCAAAAATCTCCATATCAGTTCTAAGCAAGACACCCAAAGGAATATTCATACCAAGTCTAGTTCCAATTGGTCAAGTAGTGTCAGAGGAGATGATTTTTGAAAAAAATAACATTAAAAATAGCAAAAAAATGTCAAAAAAGGGCAATTACTTCAACATGGCTTAACAGATTAAAATGAAAATTTGGATAGATCAATTGGTAAAGTAGTGTCAGAGAAGAAGATTTTTGAAAAATTGTTACCGATGACGACGGATGCCAAGTGATTGCAATAGCTTTTCAAAAGTAGTAGACTTAAATGGTAGGGTCCTATTTCATTTTTTGAGAATATTTGAAATAAATAGGACTTTCGGAAGTTGTAGACAAATTTTAATCTCATTTACTTATGTAGTCATGAGTAGGAAGCTTGACCACTGCTTGGAAGAGAATTCCCAGAGGCTGTTAATAAATATGGGTCACTCATATGTCAGGGACAATGAAAATGTGGAGACCGATGAAAGTAAGATAAAAATTACAACAAACAAGAGGTGTCATCTGATTAAACCACATATTAACTTGGTTCTCAAGTAGATATGTTCCTCTTTATCAGGCAAGGAATTAAAGGGAGGTGGACCTGGCATATGTCCCCCTAAAATTGGGAACAATTTTTTTGTGGTGAAAATTTTGATACTCCAGTTTCTGCCTAAAAAATTTCTTCCCTCGCTTCGCTCAGCCTTCAGTTTTATACATACAGAGGTAATGTTCATGGAAATAGAGTCTTTGGTTTATAACTGGGCAACTGAGAAGATTTAAACTACCCATCAGACATAGTTTTAAATACAAATGAATGATAGACGTCTCAATTGTCCAGTTAACTACCTACAGCAGTTCATTAAAAGATTGTCATTTAATCAAGGAAAGATCTATAACTTCTCTGAAAATACCACTACTGACTTAATTCTGCAACAGTTAATTGCAGTATGTAATCAATTAACTATTTTAATTAACTAATTTTTCTTTTTTAAAGAGACTTATAGCAAGCCAAAGCTTATCTTAACTGAGCAGATTAGAACAATGAAATAGTAAGAACTTGTAATTATAAAATCATTTATTTTCATAAGAAGAAACATTTTGGTAAATAAAACACATTTTTGTTTTTAAAATAAAGTGTAATTATGTCAAAATAAGTTATACATTTTTCATAAGGGGAGATAACTTGTAAAATTCATTGTGAAAATAAATATTTTAAGAGTCTGGTAACCCTCACTTTTCATTTTAGTAATTTTATAAACTGATTATAAGGCATATTCTAACAGATTGAAAAAAACCCTATCCATTAAATTTAATTTTATTCGGCATTAACCTTAAATGTCTTATTTTTGTAAATTAGATTGCTGGCTGTTTTAATACTATGCTGAAGTCTATGAATGTTAAATTCTACAAAAAAAAAAAAAAAACTTACTCCCAAACTCTAGCTTAATTCAGGTTTCTCTTTAATGGTAAGAGATCATAAAATTGCAGACAATATACATATACATATAAACTTCTTTAACTATGAGAGGAAAAATTTAGAGCTGCCTTACAGTACAGACTTATAAATGCATGCAATGCAACTCTAATATAAGTATCAAATGGCATGTTATATTCTCCTTGTACCTTTTAGATCCACATACCACCACAGATTACGAGTCATGATACAGAATGAAAAATATCTTGCTACATCCTTTTACTTAATACCTATTTATAATCAGTTAACAACTTGTTTGCGTGTATATCAACACAGGATCCAAAAGGTGGTTTTAATCGTCTCTCTATAAATGACTGTTAACGTCTAAATGTATTTTCTCTGTGTCATAAATTGATTTATACCGGAGTTTAATCCTTAGAGAGTATTGTCTTCCACAATTTCTGAAAATCAATGTCTTCCTATCATGTTTCATGTTAACTGATAACTACTGAAATTAGAATTATCTTTCCCATCTATGGAATTGCAGCTTTTGATGAAAAGTGCAGTTTTTTTCAAAACATAGTTTTAGCACTTACAAACTAAAGGTTCTAAAGAGCCTGAATTGCTCACCTGACTTGTTAAGTAACATTCTAGTTTTTTTTTAAGGCGGCCATGTTTTTTTCTTGGATAAAAAATCCTAATGCTCACACCTAAGGAAAAATCAAATAAATTTTTATTGAATTCCATCCAGCAGTTTTTTTAGAAGAAAAATGTTTGAAGTATTAACACTAAAAATGAGAAGAAAAAAAAGTTAAAAAGGGTAATTAATCCAACATAGCTCAACAGATATACACGTAAAGATCGCAACAGAAAGATAAATCTAACAGTAAGGAGATATATGGGAAAAACTTTTGTCTGACTATGTTCTATTTTTTAGTAATGGTGGTTGTTTTTCCACAAATCAAAAATCCCCACATCAGTTCTATTCAGAATACCCAAGGAACATTCATAATAAGTTTGATTGTTCTTGGCCAAGTAGTGTCAGACGAGAAGTTTTTTAAAGTATTAACATACACAATATGGAAAAAATGAAAAAAAAAAGCTTATCTGATTTCCACGAAAATTTGACTACAGATTGAACACTTTTACCTTCAGAATTTTGCTTAACCTCAGGGTTTAGAAGATTTATGTGAAAGACTTTACTCTGACTCTTATGTTCTATTTTTAGTAATGATGGCCATGTTTTTTGAAGGATCAAAAATCCTCACATCAGTTCTATTCAGAATACCCTAAGGAACATTCATACCAAACTTGGTTTTAATTGTTCAAGTAGTTTCAGAGGAGAAGAGTTTGAAAAATTGTAACAACAGACAAATGAGGATGGATGCCAAGTAATGCCAATAGTATCTTCTCATTTCAGAGACATTAAACCTCACTCATCTCGCTAAACGCCTATCTATATATGATGCAGTTCCTCTGTATAAAGTTTCATGAAAATCAATTATTCAGTTGCTATTATGCTAGGTGAGATCAAGCAAAACGTAAGTTTACTTTATTTCGAAAGCATTTGCCAATGATAAACTTGTTTTAACAGAGTATTATATGGCCCTTAATCATTGTATACATGTGTAAGTATACACTTCATTTCCTTTAAGCATTGAGAAGAGTTGGGGTTATATGATACATGGATTGATGGACATTGTATACATGTGTAAGTATACACTCCATTTCCTTTAAGAACAGAAAAGAGTTGGGGTTATGTGATACATGGATTGATGGACATTGTATACATGTGTAAGTATACACTTCATTTCCTTTAAGAGAAGAGTTGGGGTTATATGATACATGGATTGGTGGACATTGTATACATGTGTAAGTATACACTTCATTTCCTTTAAGAGAAGAGTTGGGGTTATATGATACATTGATTGATGGACATTCAAATCAACACATAACTTTTACTTGAAAGGGAAAGGGAGACAACTACTAAATTCATTAATTTTTAATTTTTGATGACTACAATCAAAATCTCATCAACAAGCAGTGTTTTACACATGAAATCACATATAACACTCTTTATAACTAAAAGCCACAAAGACAAATTGTTATAAGCACATGTATGTATTAAATACAAATCTTTAGGTCTCACTAACCACTTCCGGGTCAAATGGCCACCCCCCTATGTAGTACCATAAACACACTGAACCTAGACATATGCATTGTAAGTGCATTATTTGTGTGTATTATGATTAAAAGTAGTCGAAATAAAGCTGAGAATGTGTACTTTAAAATCATATATGTAATTAACTACAAAAGTGTATGAATATTGTTTACATGTGTGAGTAATTTGCCTCCATGCTGTCAGTTAGCAAAACAGGTAAAAATGTGGATTTTCAGTATTATTTATTCAAGTAAATTTTGTGAAGAATTTCTACAATCATCGTACCATTAGCATAATGATTTTGGAAGCCTTACTTTCCAAGCTTCCAACGGTATGCAACTTTAAGATATCATTTGTCCTGGGAATTCACTGTGAGACTTTGAAAATTACTTTTTTAACATGTAAAGTAATGGAAACGTTAGAAGTGGTTAGTGAGACCTAAGCATAACATAACATCTACAAACCTATCTAAGAATTTATTTAATAAATGATAAAATAAGAAACAAATGTCAAATCTGGTGTTTAAAAATACTAGTATCCTAAAGTTCCAATGTTCTAAGAAGGGACACAACTCCAGAACAGCAAAGGTAACAATTAAACCTGATACATATCTTATGGTCCATAGCATTGTGTTAAGTTTTTTTTCAATATCAAATGGGAATCAAAATAGTAAAGAAATACTGAACATGAGGACTACCTGTCTAGGGTGAGCATAAAAAAAAAGTTCCATAAGTCAACACATAACAAACATCATGATTCCATATTTTAAAAATAATACATGTATATGACCTTTTAAAGGTTGATGGATGATGCGAATAAATGATTATGATCAAATCATGAAGCAACAGTTATAAACCTAAATGGTTTTGAATGCTGATTGTGAACACTAAAAATGAGTCATTTTTTGTCAAATGTCTTATGATATGTGCATCTGTCTCCATACTGATTTTTGTCAATAAATTCTTAATACAGCTTTTATACAAACTATAAAATCAATAAATAAAAAAATTACATAAAACAGCTAAAATTAAGCCTATTCATAAGGAAAATAAGACTTACAAAATCTTTAAACAATATACAAAATCATTTCTACACCCAACAACCAAATAATCATTGAAAACAACAGGTGATGAAAATACTTCACCAGGAAATTTAAAATGTTGAATGATCTCCCCTGATGATGACTTCACAATAAACAAATCACCTTGTGTAGATGCAAGTGTGACATAGCTGTTGTCTATGTTATCATTTAGATGTAAAGTGCTTTGTTGACAACAACTTTCATTTTCATTATTTGTAGTCTGCAAGCAGCTGGAGCTACAGTATTTTTTATAATTAGTCTTGCAGCATTGCTTTGTTCTCACTTTTAAATCCAATGCTTTTAGACAGTATTTATTGGACAAAGAGAAACCAAATGCAGAAGAGTACACAACTGATTCTACTTTCAGTTTCCATATGAGATCACCCAATGTATTGAGGCAGTACATGTGACAGTCATGTGATCCTATAAATATCTTTTTATCTACATAGCTTGGTGATGAAAATATTGGTCCCTTTGTTGTGAATGTCCACATCTGAAATTCAAAGAAGTGAAATTTTAAATGCTCAGTAAAATAAAGGAGTTTTCACTTATACCCATATCAAGCACAAGGTTATAATCACAATAATGTTTACATTAAGACTGCATACAGAATTTTAAAAGATACTTTAAGGAGGTAGACCTAGGATAAGGGAGTCATTACTCTTGAAATCAGTGATATGTCTGTATCATATTCAATTTCAATAAAGCCTTTCAAGCTTTCCTTTGAATCAGCATGAGATCAGTCCATGTTACTTTGATGCTTACATGAGATCGATGTAAAAAGTCGAATACAAATGTTCCAATGATTTGTAAGAGTTATGTCCCTTACCCTAGGTCTACCTCCTTAAATCCAATTGTTTTTTTAATCCTGTTCCCTAATTCGATGAAATATTTTGCATGGGTTGCTTGTTTGATTTCAGGAATTACATTGAGTATCATGAGGATATTGAATAATATTTTAAAATCATGATTTACCGACCTATACACTAACTAGAGACATTGTGAGTAGCCTATTAATAAGATACCAACATACCACTTGGAATCTGAATATCTATGACCAGAAGTTTGATTATCTCCCCTTGCAACACTCTCCCTCAATTACATCTAAATGTACTCCTCAACATTAATATTTTTTTCAATTTCTATGTTACAGTTCATAATTAATTTCCATTACAAGGTGACTGGCCTATCAAAAGGGGAGACAAATGGGGACACAACATAGCAGTTAAAGGTTATTACCTGTTGTCCATGAAAACTGAGTAGATAAACACTGCCATCTACACATCCTACACAGGTCCCTATTGCAGTGATGGCTGGTGAAGAAAATACTGGTTTACCGCAGTCATACTTCCAAATAAGGATACCAGATTCCTGAAAAAGAATGTATCAAATCAGATAATTACCAGTATACTGCTCAGGAGGGTGATAATTACACATGAAAGTTCACATCAAGATTTTACATGTATATTTTAATGACAGAGTGATCAAATACACTTAAATGCAGACCTATACACTAGGTTTAAAAGACAGATGCATGGCCAAACACAGTCATGACAATTTGAATTGACACTTCTTTCAATAAAAAACATGTATGTTTCTGCTTTACATTATACTGAATCACCAAATAACTCCTGTGTGATCTTTCAAGGACACACCACAATAATGATTTTCTAATTGGAGAGCTATTTCAATGATTCTGAAGCTTACCTAAATTTGAAATGAAAGTAGTATCAGTTCAGTTTGAATTGCCATAATCCATTCATCTCAATATGGTGCTTGTTAAAATAGCTACTATGTGTATATATTACATGTACATGTATATATTACTTGCAACCATGTATAAGGATGTAAAATAGTACTTACTCCATTTACTGCTAAAACTATGCCGCCTAAGGTGGCACAAACAATCAAGTGAGGTTCCAGGGATACACAGGGTGATGCAAAGATACTCCCACAATTAATTTTGCTACACCATATTACTTCCTGTTTCTTAAATAACAAAAAATAAATACAACTAATTTAGGGTATCAAACATTTATTATCATAATACATGTATCAACAAGCAACTAGTAGCCAAAAAAACAAAAAAATGTTTAAATGCAAAATTCCCATAACCCTTTTAAATTTTTCGAATCAAAACAGTGACACAATACGATCAACTACATCAGGTGACTATAATAAATTATTAATTGTATGAAATTTGAACAAAATCCATTGAGCATATTGTGTAGCATGTACAAATTCAACAAAGTCCCATAACTCCTGTAAAATTTGTCAAATCAAAACAGCAGTGCAATATGATCAACAACAAATGGTGACTAATAATAATCCTACAAAAGTTGAAAAAAAATCCATGAAGCAGTTTCAGAGGAGTTACATTCACAAGTGTGACTGGACACCTGTATTTCTATGTCCCCTTCCAAATAGTGATGGGGACAATTATTACAATTATTAAATCACAAATCAAATACATATTCTCTTTACTTATCAGCAGTTTCATTGCTTTGCCATTGTTCTTTCTGTCTGATATCTTTTTTTTTATGTAAACCTACTGTTAAGTTACTGACAATATCAGCAATAACAATGAAAATGTTACATCTAATTAACTATGATATTGCCAATGATCACAGCAGTGTCAGGTTTGAACATCTCATCAGAATATAGCATCTTGCCCTATCAAGCTTATGGTAATATTTTCTGTCTCAACTTCAAAAGTGCTTATCTGCAACAGTCTTTTTCAGATGTTATCTGGTTTGCATTCTAAATGTATGACCTTGAAAATTGTATATAGAATAATTCATTGAATCCCAATATTTTTAGAACAGAATTGGGTATGTAAGTATTGTCACGTGACTCTGTGGTTTCATGAGAATAGGTCCTCGTTTACCATCCAAATGCAAGGGAATTCTTCATTAACAGATCATTGGGTTCAATATTAAAAGAAAATATCTTTTTTTGAGAAAAAATACTGACAAAAAATGACAAATACCTAGCTTTAAAAGATTAAAATGTTAAGAAAGGCATAAAATACAGTCGAACTTCACTCGCTCGAACTCGGATGGCTCGAACACCTGGGATTTCTCGAACACAATTCAAAGTACCAAAATTTTCTCCTATATAATCAATATAAATAACCTTGGATTTCTCGAATGCTCGAACTGACTAGTCGGTCCGTTTGGTAATAAATCTTAGAGAATAACCCTCACTCACTCGAACTCGTCAGCAATTTTGTCAGCTTGGGTAATAACAGGTGTGAAAAACTGAAACCCTATCATTAATCAGTGTCATTTTAGTTAATTACAGGTAAAATTTAAGTAATCACTAATTAGGTAGTTTTGATCTTTAACATAACACTGACTGAAGTTCGAGAATGTTCCGAAGTCGGTATGATAAAAGCATGAAAGAAAATTGGATGAAAACAAATTATTGACCAAGGAACTTGAACTCTGAACGTTTTTAAAAGCAAACACAGCATTTTTAATGTCCAAAAATCAACATAATCTTCCGAGAGTGAACAAAAAAGATCTACAAACTAACAAAACTTTGTAGGAAGTAGGCAATTTCTAACGAGAAAGTCGAACTCGGACTGGCACCGAAAAAAAATCCGGAAATATACGAACTTCAATTTCTTGAACTCCCAATAACTCAAACACATTTCACTGGTCCCTTGGCGTTCGAGCAACCGAGGTTTGACTTTATAAGATTTTGCATTGTTATGCAGCGTTTTGATTTCTCGGAAGTAAACAATCAAGTGCAGATTGTTCTTCGGATTTCAATACGTTCTACCACAAAAACTCAGCAAGACAACTGAAACTATATCAAAACTTACAAACCCTATAGAAAGAAAATGGGATTCATTTGATAAAAGCCTGACCCTATGTGTATTCACTCAACTCTAAGAAAAGAAAATACACCAACTTAAAACAGGTCAGACAGAAATGACCTGGTTACCGTAAAATACATGTGGGTAAGCAGGAAGTAGAAGTGTGACAGACCTGAAATACCATCCCACGATATGGGACTCCATACTGCAGCTGTGTACCAAATATCTTGAGGCTGTGATTTATAGTAGCTGTGAAAAATTTTAGGAAATGTTTTCCCTGCTCACCCAACATTTACCATTCTATAAGCAGTTTTGCACAAGTGTAACCCAGCCAAAAAAAATTGTCATACCTGAATATTTACAGCATGTAAATGCTGATCATGTGATCCAAATATAACCAATGATGTAACAGGATCTACCAAAGGTGAACTTTTGACCTCTCCCCCAGTTTCATATGTCCACCAGATGTCACCAGTGTAGCTGTTCAGTGCATAAATTTTGTAATCATAACAACCTTAAAAAGAATAAGAAAGAATTCTAACCTGAACCATCCACATGAAACTAGTCTAAAATGTGAAAAATATCTGTGATAAGAAAGTGCAATGTTGTGTAGTGGTACATCTACAGAAGTGGGAAGATGAACAACCTAAACTGAAGTTTGTACTAAACATGTATTCCACATGAGAATCATATAAAGAGCAACATATGATTGACATATGTATTAAGTGAAATATGATTATCATACTTTACTTTCTTACATGACTTACATATTATTATGATTTTCACCAACTTATGATAACCCTATGTTTGCAAGCCAATATCTATGTTATATGTTATTCATGACCACACACCCCCTTAAATATTCTGAATTATATTATACAGGAGTGTCTTCATATAACTTTTCTTATCTGTTTTAGTAATGTTTTTTGAATCAGCTCAAGTCATCAACATCAAATATGTGGTGTTACCCATCAAGTTACAATTTGTATGAAATCAACATAATTTTTAAATTTTAAACTATTTTATGAAGTTGTTGATTTCTGGCATAATTACGATTGGATTCTTTTTGTAACTCAACTTTCATAAAAAAACGTAAATTTTCAATCCTCTTACATATCCTGTGGCTTACTACAGGGATATGTCTAATATCCAGGTTAAGCTGACCAATCATATTGCAGGAATACATGCTATAATTCACTCCAACATAATTATCATGTGTATTTATCATATAATTATCATAGTATGTGTTGGATAAACTTGAACACTGACTTGCCATCAATATTTACATCTTTGCAGAAGTTACCCTATAATATGGAAAATTACCTTTTAAAACCCCTTAAAATAGATTTTAACAGGTATAATTGACAAAATACAAAAAGCAGGAATGTGTCTTTCTTCAAATGGGTGATTAATCATACATTACCCTGTGCTTTCAAGGTGTTAATAGGGATATCATTTGTATGTATCTAACAGTTTTATGCAGTTTGTGTATATATTTCTGCTGAGAAATAGTTTTTTTTAAGACAGAGGGCAGATTAACTAGGTCAAACCTTACCCACTACTATGTAATTGCCACACATTGTCATAGATGCTGATGATTCTATCCTGCCACCAAGAAATGTCTCCCATAGTAACTGACCTGTGCCTAGTAATATAGCTGAAAACCGATGAGAATGAGAACCTATGAAAACTACCATTTTGCCATCACTGAAAAGGAAAAAGATAATATGAAGTAATAAAGGACAATGCTTCAAACAAAAATTAGTATATAAGAAGATAAGCAAATTTTAAAGACAGAGAAGAGAAAAGTCAAATGAAAGCCAATCATCCAATCTAAAATTTTCTAATTGTGAATTATTTTCATAAAAATCAGATTGTGAGTTATAAAATTGTCAAACCCCTATTTGGGTTATTTATCGCCATAGGATTGACAAACAGAGGTACATTTTGAATGCCATAAAAGGTTTATCAGAACAGACAGGCATACGAAAATACTACAACAAAAGGGAAACTATACGAGAAACTCCCATGCTTCAAGTGTACTAACATCATGGTGTACATTTAAGTTGTATTATATCCCCTTGTAGTAATCTGACACCAGTTACTTTGATGCTTTACCTTCCTATATAATTTCATTAAAATCCATTAAATGATGTAGGAATAATCAAAATTGTGAAGACAGGAAAACAAAAGAAAGGACAGACAGGCTGAAATGGTATTTTTATATAACCCCAAAACTTTAAAATGTGTGATTGCTAATAACTTACCTAAGGGAAGCTATCAAGGGTGAAGCATCGACACATTTCCCAGTATCATGCTTCCATAACTCTCCCAGGACAAAGTTACATTTGACAGAGCATGTGACTTTTGTATAAGGTACAACATCAACTTCATTATTTGAATTTTCAATGGTTAATTTTCTGGTCTGCTCAAAATGCATACAAGGAATACAACTTTCATAAAATTTGAAGTCATATATGGTACCTCCCTCTAGCACTGACCAATCAGAACATTTGTTACATCTAGAGATAGACCTAAGGTTACATGAAATTTTAGCTGATGAGCTTAAGGTCATATCATCCTTAATTTCTATGTCACTAGACTTAAAATCAGGAGTCGGTTTGTCACTTTCAGTAAATTTTCTTTTCCTTTTAAAATTAAAGATTTTACTCTCTACGTCCTCACTAGCATCAATTTTCTTAATATCCACAGTTTCAGTAGAATGATTATCAAGTCTTTTGTTTCCATCTATATTATATAGCTCTGCTTTCCGTTGCTGAAGTTCAAGCCACAGTTTTTCAAAAATTTCTCTGTATGGCTTGTGGAGAATAAAATCCAGTAACCAAGGCAACTGTAATTGTAAGTCAGATTGAATTCTACTGGCTAATTGTAATGCTCTTATAGAATCCCCACCACTTTGTATAAAAAGGTTATCAGGACCTACAACTCCATTGCACAATTGTTCCTGAAAGTAAACAGGTAATCAAAATGAAACAATTCATAATCAAACTAAATTCTACTAATCATTTCACAGTTCGTGAACTAAATCTACTAATCATTTTGCAGTTCGTGAACTAAATTCTACTACTCATTTCACAGTTCCTGAACTAAATTCTACTCATTTCACAGTTTGTGAACTAAAGTCTACTAATCATTTCACAGTTTGTGAACTTAATTCTACTACTCATTTCACAGTTACTGAACTAAATTCTACTACTCATTTCACAGTTACTGAACTAAATTCTATTAATCATTTCACAGTTCCTGAACTAAATTCTACTCATTTCACAGTTTGTGAACTAAATTCTACTCATTTCACAGTTCCTGAACTAAATTCTACTCATTTCACAGTTCCTGAACTAAATTCTACTAATCATTTCACAGTTCCTGAACTAAATTCTACTCCTGATTTCACAGTTCCTGAACTAAATTCTACTAATCATTTCACCTTTCTTCCACTAAATTCTGTTACATGTGCTAACACTCATTTCACAGTTTCTAAAGCCCTAGCGCAACAGATCTCCCAGTTTCCAACACTTACAACAAAATGTAAATTGTTGTTCTCTTGATTTGTACAATTGACAGACAATTTGTTTAGATAATTTGGCATTTAATACTCTGGTAAGTTAAGATATTTTGAGTGTTATGCGTGTACAATTTGTATTTAATTATATTACTTTCCTCTGCAGGGTTTCATTAACTTTTTGCAATGCAGGTACCTTTGGTTTTGTACTTTTTATCATTTTCTTTTATAAACATATATGAAAAATTCAGGAGGTACCTTTCAGTAGCATATAAGGGTAAAAGTACCTGGTACCACCTCTTGATGAAAGGCATGCATAGGTAGATGAACTATCTATGCCATGTAGATAGTAGGTTTTAATGGTTATCACATAAATGCCTGAATAATATTAGACAAATAATGCATAGCTCTGTGGTGAAAGCTGCCAATCTGGATGCATACATGCATACTAGTAATGTTGAGTGTTTTTTTTTTAAATGTATCTTAGGAACATGTTAAGTATAGAAATATGAAACAGTCATACCTTCCATTTACACAGCAAATATTCTTCAAGATTAAAATTTGGTAAGTTGTATTCAGAAGTCTTGTTCTGTCTTCTTTTTTCAAAAATATTCCAAAGTACATCTACATCACATTTACCTAGAAAGGTGAAAGGTGAGAGGTTTTCAAAAATAAACTGATTAACATCCTGTTGATCTCCTATCAGTAATTAAAACAAGCTACTATATGAGTGCTATTGTTTGTGGGGTTCCAATTTTTGTGGATTTCATGGGTAAGGCACACCAAGAAATTTGATTCTCAACAAAAATGATTATTTATTTCAAATTATATGACAGGATCATCAAAGCCATGAATGCAAGAATCCATGAACTTATGCTTAACCATGAAAATTGATACCCACGAATATAAGTACTTTCACAGTAATAAAAAATGACAAAAACATCAACGATAGAGACTCTTTTTTAAAGAAAGGTCTTTAGTTTTTTCTTAATTTTTAATTAAGACAAAAAATAGCTGTTCAAGTTAGCAAAGATTTTACTCTCTTCTATTTCCTTTTTAAAAATCCAAAGATATTTAGAAGAAAAACATCAGTATTTAATTTTTTTTTTTTTTGAGAAGCCTCTACATGTTAGGGCCATCTACTATATTGCTGAACATGTAACTTACCATGTTTAGTCATTGGTAGGTTCTCTACAAACACAATATCATCTGGCCAGTAATGGGAGGGGAGATAACTCTGTATGTATAGATTTAGATTGTTGCACATATCATTCCCAGCATCATCAGTTAAACCATTGCTGAACTCTGACCTTGGTACAACGAATGCTGCCAACAAGCTATCTCTGAATAATACTTTAACACTCTTGACATAATTTACTGTAGTGACTATCTGTTAAAATAAAAGTGCATTGTAGTTACATTCCTCCATACATAATATCAATGTACTAAACTTAAGCCCTCATTTATCAACCGAAGTAAAAGCACTTACTTTAGTCCATTTTAGGTTTTAGAATTATTATGTGTTTCAGTAAGTTTACAAATTGCTAGGAGGAGTACAACTCTGGTATAAACTCATGTTAATGCATGCTCAGCATATTTTCTCAAAATCAACTGATCACATTGCAATAAAAAATGTACACACTATTTCTGAATTTACAGTGATGAATCGAAAATTGAGCATCTTCACCACTACAGCATCCACCCTTTAAAGACTTATTATAATACTGAAAACTGCCCCTGATCTTAATGGCATCTCAAAATACTGACTATGATTAAAAAACCAGTGTTGATTTACCATATGACTGTTATCAATTCACTTCTAAACAAACACTAAGATAATAATTCATTTTGATTAGATACCTGTTCAATTTCAGTCATATCAATTCTCTTGCCATGTCTTTTAACTTGATTGTCTTTTCTCCCAACATATATTATCCTCCCATCAGTGTGTACTGATACAATATCTCCCGTTGACCTCTGAACTGGATGGTTTTCAGGATACTGCTTCTCATCATTCAGGTAGCAGACTCTTGTAGAACTCTCTGAATAAAAAAAAACATTTTTTCTCAAAAATCTATAACAGGAAAAGTATCTATTGAAACTGGTAAGATAAGTAAATGAGAGTAAATGTAGATGCAGCACCAACAAATAGTCCTGCATCAGAAACTGAGGGTCCCAGACTTCAAACTTGTGCTAATTGGAACCCCTATAGAAAGCCTGCGTAAAACACTAAGTTGCTGTGACACACAGATGGAGACAAAACTGACAGACAGATGTCGACAAGGGTAAAACAGTTTACCCAAACATCATGAGCAGGGGTATAAAAATCTTTGATTTGGTCTTAAAAAGCAACACTATAAAGGGAACAATAACATATCTTCACCTTTAAAGAGCTATCTTTTGGAATTAAATGTTTTCTTAAATTGTGAAACAAGGCACTATATAGGGAGCATTAACATATCTTCACCTATGAAGAGATATCCATTGCCATTGGTGATAATTTGACCATCTTCATCCTTAACAATAAAAACAGTACCAGTAATTGGTTCACCCAGAGGTACATCTGTATCCATCTCACTGTAACACACAAACATTAGCCATATACAGCTTTAGAGGTAACTGGAATAGAACTACTTTTCAAATATTTTTTAAAATATTGGTTTTTTGCTTTGGCAAAATTAAACTCATAAAGAGAGTTGTAACATGACACACCATTCCCTTTTTTTTGTATGTTTAAAATCTTATAATTCTGAAAAATATCAGAAAACAATGAAAATATAAAGAAAGTCATTTTTCGTGGAAATATTGCTATACAAATTTAATAAAATCCCTGGAAGTGTTTTTGAGTTATCTCCTGATATTTGAATGTGAGGGGGATAAAACCAATGGCTGGACAGCAGTATAGTGGTGCATGTTAAAATCTGTTAATTTCTAGTCTCTATCCTTTGAACTCTTAAGAAATATTTGTCAAATGCATTTTATACTCTAAGTTTTGGTCATATAGAATCTTGCAGTGCATCCAGTGTCAAATGATACTTCTACATTTGAGATATTTATATTTTTTTTAAATTGAAAGTGTGAGGAGTGATCTGCACTTTAAATTTTATTTTTAACAACCAAGAGTGTCCAATAAAGTTTTACTCAAATTGGTGTAAGGTTCTTTTTCTCTAATGACTTTTTATCTTTGTGTGTATCTTATTATTTTGCATTTTTAAAAACATTGTGCTCCAGCATGTGTGTGTAACATCATTGAGCAAAACGACTTGTGCTAATTACATCACAATTGAGTTTGAACAAGTCATCTTCTGAGAACAAGAAATTCTCTAGTGAGTATGACTCCTTTGTTAAAGGTCATGATGTGTGGAAAATTTAGAAGAAATTAGAGAAAATAAGATATATACCATACCTTATATCTCTCTCTGTGACTTCATAAATTGAAGACCAGCAAGAAACTTCTGTTATGCCATACAAATTAAAAAACTTGGTTTGGTTTCTTGGAGCTCTCCTTTGTTGAAGGTGTTGAAGGGATGGAAATTTCTCACCTCCAAGCCCAAGAACTCTCAGTGAAGTGTTATCACCAAGAAGATTTCTTTGTAAATCAATAGCATCAAATCTTTCCAGCAAGGTTGGTGTACACTAGAATAAAAAGGATAAATTTTCTGAGACAAAAATAATGACATTGCTAAATATGCCCTTTATGTTCTACTTTAGAAAGATTATATTGCTTGCAATTTGTGAAAAGCATGCACGTGCTTTAGTGTGTAAATATTTTGTGCACTAACCATCATTGTCTAATTATTTTAGATGTTTTTCAATCTTTACTGTTCAAATGTATTACTATCTTGTTGACTATGTTCTTAGTATCAGAAAACTACCAAATTAGAAGTAATTAGAGAGCAGAAAGTACTTCAATAAACTAAGAATGATAAAAATGTCAGGACCCGTGTCACCGTCATATTTTTTGGCCAGTACGTAAATATCATCAATGTATGCACAAACACTAAGCAAGTAAAAACACTACAGTGTAGGCTAGATAAAAATTACCTATATATACATGCACTTTTTATAATTTATGTACTATATGGTACAATACCATGTACTGCTGAAATAAGCTGAGTTACAGATTACACAAAGTAAGTATTGTAAAGGTGTTAATTTTCTCAGATTCTGTCAAATAAACATATTCGCAGGTATCAATTTTCGCAATTTCAAAAAATGATTAGTACTATGTAGTGTTAACAATGTCATTTTGTGGGTACAATTTTTCAAGGTTTTCTGTCCACTGCGAAAATAGTGAAAATTAGTACACTGTGAAAATTAATATCTTTACAGTACCCATAAGTGTGACAGACAAAACCAAGTGGCTTAAAACCTGCTTTCATTGTTGATGATGCAGGAATAAATGTAATATTCTATGGAAAATTATTTGACCAAATTGTCTTAAGAATATAGTCAACGTCAGTTTAAGCCTATATTTGATTGATTCACATTTTTCCTCAGTCATTCTATTATCAAGGCAGAGTTGTCTTTCTTTTTATTGGTTACATATTTCTCAGGTTATAATAACCGAACATCAGTACTATGATTGATGTGCCCAAACAAAAAGAATTTTATAGTTCCTTACGAGAAATTCCATTGTAATTCCTTCATTTTTGTTGCCAAGTGCCAATTGTTGACAAAGTACTGATAGTTGTATTTCTCAATTTCTGGGATGACAAAAGTGTAATTTCTCCAGAGTTTGAAATTTAACACTTATTTTGAAGGAAAGATAACCTTCAAAAGAATTTTGACAAAACATTAGGTGGTAAATCATTGTTTTGGTCAAATAACCAACGTCTGAAAATCTTCTTGGTAACAAAGTCATGGCAGATTTGAAAATGTAAACATTGTCATTTCATTTGATTTCTGATTTGAACAATACACATTTGATGGAGAAGTTGTTTTTGTGATATAAATGAGCAAGTCATTCAACTCAATTTAGTAATTTGTAGTAGGTGTCAATAACATTGTAGACCAATTTTTAATTCAAATTTGAACGTTATGTTTTGTATGTGACGCCAAGTATATTTTTTTTACATGTAAAATTGACATCAAATCTTATTTAAGACTTCTTATTTCATCTAAAATACGGATAAAACATATAATTTAGAAAGATTACCTGCATTACACTGACATTATATTTCATAAGAACCTGCATTAAACACTTTGGTCTAATTTTGATTTCATTAGATGTGATTAATAAACAGGCTCCAATACTCAATGTCATAAATAATTCCACAATACTTGGGTCAAATGTCAGAGGTGAGGACAGTAATACAGTATCACCTTCAGTAATGCCTAAGATCTTCCTAAAAAATAAAGCAAGAAAAACTTAATGTAATTTACTACAATTAGAGAAAACAATCCATAAACTTTTCTTAATAAAATGTAGTTTAAAGATCTACTACCAGCAATAAGTTTCAAACAAATATATTTCCCAAATACACATACCATATAAACTTAAAATCTAATATTTAAACTGTATTAACCAGAAATACTGTGATCAAGCTCACAAAGAGAAAACAAGTATTAAGTACAGGTCCACCTTAGTTTTAAAAAAAGTGATAAGTCAACAAATTTGGTCAAATTTCTGAACAACGCAAAATTTAATTTAAGGTAATGAAATTAGTCAAAACTGTTTCGTTGATATATAATAAAAAAAATTTCCTGCCATTTTTTTTTTCACTACAGACCTCTATATATCCAGTCATCTTTTTTCACACTTACCAAAATTCTTCCATTACACTTATTGACTCTCACACACATTTGATGCATCTTTACTACTAAGAAAGTTGACAAAAATACAGACTAACCAACCTCTGTCTGATTCTTAGGTGGACCTGTACAACAGAATACCTATACATGCCTCTGGTCAAGTACATTGTCAACAATACATCTGTGTGGTACTTTAACTATCTTAGGTTTCCCAGTTGTTCCTGATGTAGTTATGGTATACGCCAAGGATGTCCTTTCTCTCCAGACTTCTTGTCTTCTGTATATTTTGATAAGCACTACATCCAAGTTTGACAGTTCATTACAGAGTACCTGTTTCATTTTGTACTGGGACAACAATACTCCACAGGTCTAAAAGAAAAAACATGATCTAATTAATAAGTGTTTTCCCTTCACAGGAATTAAACTGCCAATATCTTTTATTCTGCTGCTTGGATGTTAAACCCCAACAATCAATAAATCAATCTTTTATTCTGATACTCTAAACTACTCATAGTGTTTATCAAACACCTAAATCAACCTTAACCACAGAAAATGAACAGCTGAGCTAGAACAAGATATGCCAATCCCCAATTGGCATTAAAAATCCCATAGTTGTAACAACAATCTGAAAATAAAGAAAAAAATAAATAAAAAAGCACAAAAAGGAGTTTTCTTCAATCAAGACCATTAAGACAGGATTCTAGAGTTATAATATTTTTTGTGAGTGGACAGTGCACATAGGTATTTTACCACAATATGTCTGCTATAAACTAACATGTAAAGAAATAACACTATGAAGTATGAAATGTTTATCGAAAGAAATTCAACAAACTGTTAGTTATCTTCTCTGTAATTTCAGACTCTTTTGATAACAATTTCATATTTCATAGTATTATTTCTATACATACCGGTATATGTCTATACTTACACCAACTTATTTTTGTGAGCCATCTTTTTTTGCTTATTTTGCAAGCAAGAAAAAAATCCTGAAACAAGTTCCCAGAATAAGTACCTTTATTTGGAAACAGATATAAAATGGGATGTAAGCCACAAAAAAAATAAATAAAAGTAGTGAAATTGAATAGTATCCTGAAACAAGATAACATGTATCCACAAAATCAAGTTGGTTTAAAGTAAGGAAATTTGAGCTTTAGAACATAAAGTATTTCTTACCTCAAGTTTTGTAGATTGTATTAGTAATAAGGAAATATTCTGTTGGTCAAGTACACACTTAACATGTCCAAAACCACTGGCAGGGATATTCAGGAAGGCGTTTCCACTCTTCAAAATCCTGTAATACAATTTACATGTACATCAGCATTTTATCTAACAATACTGTAAAACCTTGTTTTGTGCCAAGCAATATTTTTGCAGCAGATTATATGTAAAATTTCCTTACACTTTTGATTAGTATTAAAATAAAATGTCCATGAATTATCATCAGTTTGAAAGCACCTTACATACATGTAAATAACAGGATTTGTGTGAAAATCAATCTTAACCAAGTATTCATGTTCATCCAAGTTTCCAGGAAATTAAGGGGACAAAGCAGTAATACCAGACAGGTGGACAGACTAGTCTAAATATTTAAGGATGCAAGGGGTATTTAATGATACCCACAGATGTGACAAACAGTTAAATAGCTCAGTATTTTTTTGCCAATACTGAACCAACAGACCAACAAGAAAGAAACTCCATAAACCTTGATTTTAAGGGGTATAAGTTAATAATTACTCTCACTAGTTGGTGTATAAAAAGTCTCAACAGTTTTTCATCAGTGGATACTACAGTGTAGATTCTCCACTTTTTGAACTTACCTCTACTCAAGAACTTCCATCATAACATTTTTATAAAGCAAAACCATGGTGAATTTAAATTTAGCTTACCCAATAAGGAAAGCTGGCATATACTGATTTGGATCAATACACAATCCTACAGTATCTGGTGCTGTCACATGTGGTCCAATGATTGCTGAAATCTGAAACAGATATCATATCCTAGCTTTAATTTAATCATATATAAAAATGACCTATAAAATTCCAATTACACTAGCTTGTTTTTCATATATTTTTATATATCACTACCATTTTGGAACATTTCAGTTTCTTGTTTTTAGATCTTGCACACTACAAATGTAGTTCTAGAAATAATTGTTAAGTAAACATGAATACATTGCATTTTGATATGTTGCTAAATGAAAAATACAAACATGACTGGAAATAATGTATGTATTATCAATCTCACAAAAAAAAACAAAATTAGACTCTGATTGTATAAAAACCCTTACTATACATGTATTGAAATTGAAATTTCCAACCTCAGGTAACATTATGTTGGCATATGTCAATGCACAGCTACAAATGGAATAGGTAGCATTTATTTTCATGAATATTGGTACCACTATGAAAGACCTTTTCACCAATTTAGCCATGAAATGTTTTACCCAATGAACTCAAAAATTGTAACCAATGTCATGCCAATAAGTTATTTCAAATAATCATATATTTTAGCTTTCATACATGTGATAAAGTCATTCCTTCAAAACTGGAGATTTGTCATTTTTCAGCTGGAGATTTGGTTTGAAAACTAAAGGTTTTTTATCAGCGTTTTTTTTTTTCGCGGCGTAAGAAATCTGATTTGGATAATTGTATATCTATCTAACAGGAGAATGTATTATTCCATGCAATGCCACAGATCATTACATACCATATTTGAAACAGACATCATCTGATGATATGTGAGAGCGACAGGTCCTTTATTTCCATCGTAAATTACAGCTGTCCTGTCCTCCCATTTGTTAATATCGGATACAAGGTCATACAAGGTCAAACTACCAGATACCTACAATTTCATACAAGTACAAATATATACAGCAAATATTTATAAAAGAAATACAAAGCAGAACAATTGTGTATTTGGTACAGTATGTGTAACTTTGGATCAAAGTTATTGATTGATTGATTGATTGATTGATTGTTGGGGTTTCATGCCCAAGCAGCAATATTTCAGCTATATTCAGGTGATGTGAGGTAAATTTTGTTTTCCAACATACCAGAAGCATAAAATATGTTCAATGTCTTTTTTATTGATCTACATAACTACAGTAAAATTATAATTATTAACAAGATACCTCTTTTTTGCTTTTCCTAGTTAAAAAAAAAACCAAAACACTTATACAAATAAAAATTCCTAAACTGCAACAGATAGACAAGTTAAGATATTCCTCAACACAGTCAATGTTGATCATATTGTTCTAGCTGCAAAATGTTATAATTACAAGCTTTCAGTGAAATGGCTCAAACTGGCAAAGGCATTCTGCTGCCGAATAAATCAAACCTACAACCCATTCTAAACTTTCAAATTCAGTGGGGAAGTTTGATTCTACTTCGGTTGGAAACTCTACGGGCAGAATGCCTAATGCCGTAATATCAAATAGTAAAAGTAAGTCCAATATTAAGGTTAAAAGATTGGAAAAGCATCCATGGTTAGTGCAATAATATGGGTTTAAGCATAATAAGCAATAAGTCAAGTTGCCTTTAAAGAATTATTGATCTTTCTTACAATCTTTTCTGGTTTTGGTCAAACCAGTATTTCAGTTTCAACAAAAAATATTATTTTGTTGGAAACTGCATATGAAGTCTAGCAGTGACCAAGAATTCACGTTTCTACAAAGTTTCCCCATACCACAAAATTGATCCCCTGAAATCCACAGTATCAGGAGTATTACTCAAGTTGAATTCCTGAACATGAATTCAAACAGACCTAGACAGAAAGTATGAGGCATGCTATGACTGGGAAAAAGTATCTTAGTACTACTGCTCAGTAGGTATATCCTTGTTTTATGTATTTATTAGACCAAGTGTGGTATACTACTTCTTACTGATGTTGCAAACAAATTATCAAGTGGCTGTGATTTTGTAGTTCCCGAGAAAAATGTAACAATTTGAAACAATATTTGATTAAAACAGACAGAAAGGTAAAACAGTATACCTTCCTTTTCTTTCAGAGTCAGGTATATCACATAAAATGTATCATAATAGTAGCAATAAGTCTTAATGATACAACTACAGTAACTGCAAAATAAAATTCCCACTAAATATTTAAGTAGCTCTCCAGATAAGAATCATGCAAAATGTGATTCATGGGTAAAAAGTCGACATATTTTTATTTTTGATATTGTATTTGAAATGTCATAGTAAACAGAAATTAACATCTGGTTTTTCATATAACCCGTGCTCTTAGGAGATAAAAATTATATAGAATGCACTGTAGATTTCAAAATTAAGGGAGTTAACTCTGTAAATGACACTCTGATACAATAGAATCTATTAGATTTTCAATGTTGATTATCTCCTAAGAGCAGGCAGATTCAAATAAGTAATTACACATTTTAAAATACAGACCCATAAATCAACTTAATATCAAAAATAAAAATATGTAGCCTTTTTTGAGATATATCACATTTACAGAATTTGCATGATTCTTACAAGGACTACTACTTAAACCAAATAATGTCACATAATGAAATCAGACCTTCAAAATGTGATTAGATAGGCAGTACATCTATAAGCATATTATTGTACTGAATAGGTATTTTAAGATGTTTTTGTATACATGTAAATCAACAGTCCAATCCAACCAATTCATGTATTGAAAATTACTTTTATTCTTAAAATAGGACTTCAATAGAATAATTATCAGGGTAAATTGATGTGAGAAATTAGTTTAAAGCCTTCAAAGCCTACCTGAAGTTTACCATCATGTACTAAGATTGATTCTATATAGACATGGTCACTAATTTCACTGCTTATTTAGTCCACTGTAGTAACTTTCACACTTGATTCTTCAAGTTAAAGGTTAGCAATCAATAGCCAACTGGAGGTAATAATACCAGGTATATTGACTACACAACAGCATTAAAGCAAGCATCAACCAGACCTAAACCTTATTGGAGGGATGCTTGTACTACTGTTGGAGTCAAGTCACTCACAGTTGCTTGCTTTTCTATTTCCTATATAGCAGCTTAATAGTGAAATATACAAAAAGTCAACGAAAACTGGACAAGCATGAACCCTCATAACCCTGCCTAGGTCTGCGACAGTCTAGTCCTGACATTGCTGAGCCTGAATCTCTTATCAGTTTAAAATCTAATACGTAGTTAAAGGAGACCTTACATTAACTTTAAATTTGCTAATTTTTTCTTACATGTACATTGTATATTCTTTGAATTTAGGATTAACTTTTAAAGCAATGAACTTAAAATTTTAAAACACTGTTATACATAATTTGATTGGCATTAAAATTTTTCAAAAGTAAAGTTTGACATGAAAAGTAACTTCCCAACAACAGAAATCTCCTTGCCAAAGTTTCCTTGGTCTGAATTTCACTTGCCAAAAATTACAGGAAATTAAAATTCTAGGGATCAGTCCCATTTTGTCAACTATTTCATTGTCTAAAAATTTTGAAGATAAAAAAAAGTTAACGCATAAAAAGACTACTAATGGCATGGATGGATGCAAAGTGATGACATACAGTCATCATGACCTATGGTTCAGGGCATACCGTAGACGAGATAAATATACCTATTTAGTGTTCCTTTGTTCTGTTCCGGTATTGTGGAAGATCATCAATGACTGGCACGCACGCATGCAGAAAGGTAATCTTTATTCCAAGGACAGGAACTCACTTGGAATTGCACGGCAGACTCATATCAGCTATGTATGCGGAGAAACTGGTATTAAGCCAAAGAGTTGGGCAAGACTTACTGCCTCCAACTTAACATGGCATTTGTAATAACACAGTCTTAAACTTGTTTTCACAAAACAGACTGCAGTTATAAATTATATCGGTAAAAAGTTCAGTAACAGGTAACTTGCTTGAAGTTACAGTCTTTGCTTGTATATGGTAAAACAAGCCAATTGAACAGTATTTGTACTATAATAAAAAGGGAATTTCAAACTGGTACTTGTGTAATGTTAACAGAAATGATTTTGTCAATGCCGGAACACGAATTATGCACCACAATGTTTGGTTGTTGCAACCGCGTGAAAATGTACGACTACTTTTACGCAAAAGCAGTACTGTAGTATAAGTGTACAACAGCCTATTATACACACACAAATGTTACTCGAACTGAAGTAGTAATTTTAAGGTCATTTTGGACACAAACATTTTTCATTTTGCCACGATGATCCAAAGCTCTAACAGCCTTTGTACTTTGCTCTTTCGAAAATATAGGAAAAAAGAAGAAACATCAAAACATACATAAAACCTGTACACAGTATGAACAATATTTACATTATATACATGGAAGTTTTAACAGTAGTCTACCACTGCCCAGGATACTGCATGTCAGCAGTTCCCATCCCCCAACCCATTTCTCGACCCCTCATATCATTATGTATATTGTCATTAAACATGCCACCAGAGTGTCGCATATCTGAATCTTCATAGAAACCTTCGCTTCGATCAAATGACCTTCTGAATTGGTTATCACTGCGTCGAGACCATGAATCTCCACCATAAACAATCATTTCATCATTGAATGCTCTATCCATGGCCTGGTTCATTTGATTAAACATATTTGAACTGGGGTTCATGGCAGCTGATCCATATCCTTGGTATCCACTACCAAGTTCTCTCGAATTTTTCCTGGACTGAGTTGAGAACTGATTACGCTTTGAACCTGATTGTTCCACGCCTATATTTTCATCATGACCTGAAATATCTTTCTGCAAGTATCGTGGAGGCTTACACCCACCAAAGCTATTATTATTTGACCTCTGACCACTCATTTGGTTACAAAGCCTATTTTCAAAATGTTGGTCAAATATTTCAGCTCCAGTTTTTTGGCCTTTAATTGGTTTGTTTTGAGTTTCAATACCATACAGCATTGAAAAGCTACTGTTAGCATTTAGTTCTTTTTTCAAATGGTTTGGGTTTTCATTTCTAGTGCTGATAGAAAGCAAACTTGGTTTATCTTTTGAAGTTCCAGAGTCTGCATGTTCACCGCTTGATTTTTTGTTCCTTTTTCTACCTCTAGACCTAGTTCTTCTTTTCTTGTTCCCCAAGCTTTGGTCCTGGTTCATTTCATCTGAATTGAAGATGTGCATCTGATGTTGTCTGGGATTAGGATCTGAGCTACGATTAGGAACTTGTGTCTGATCAAACACAGATAGAAGACTTGGTGGACGAGTTTTATAATTAGGGACAAGGCTTGGAATGGACTTTTTATCAAGATGACTCTGTCCACTTCCTAAATTTTTATTTTCAGATGTTTGTATGTTTATTGGAAATGCTGACAGAATACTCTGTCTCCTTTTATCATCAAGAAGACTCAGCAGAATTAATAGAGGTCGCCAATGTATCAGTGCTCCAGGAGAATTTAACGGGTTAAGGCTGAAATATTTGGGACATGGCCAATCTTGGTCATGGCAGACTTCAACCATTGCCCAGTGACTTGATGTCAACTGGTTTTCCTTCTCAGCATCTTCTTGACTGATGCCAATGCCATTAACTAAATCCATCAATGCATTGAAAGTACCTTGAGGACCAAGAATGGCCAATTTGATTGCACGGAGGGCAGCAATTCTTGTAGGAGTTATATGTTTTTGACTCATTTTGTCAGAATCCTCAACAGATTTGAAAATTTCAGGAATATGTTTTAAATGAGCATGAAAACGGAGATTGTTACATTCAATAAAGCAACCAGGTATAGGACATTTCTCTAGTTTCTGACCTAGAGGGAATTCATCTGGTACTATGTTTTCCATACTTGTACCAGGAGATTGTATTCTTTTGTCCATGAGGGGAACAATAAATTCCAAATCACTTCGATCTTTTAAACTTGAATTTGGTCTCAATGGCAGTTGATTCATACCATCAAAGTTTTCACTTACATTACATGTTCTTGAAGGATTTCTTATTAAAGGGTTATAAAAATTTGACATTTGCTCTTCAGTATTGCAATGCCTCATCATTTTCTCTGGTCTCATATTGTCAAAGTCAAACCCTGTTTGATCATCCATTATACCTCTTAGCCTCAAGTCTGAATTTTCCAATTCCCATCTTCTGTGGTTTTCATCGTCTCTTCTTCTATTCATATTTTCCATTTCCCAATGATGCAGATTTTCCATTTCCACATTACGTTGTATTCTATGCTCTCTATCCATGATTTCAAATTCAAAATCAGGGTGTGGATGCCTATCAAATGAATGACCTCTTCCCCTTTCATCAAACTCCCAACTGGGTACAATGCCATACATGCCTTCCCTTCTCATGCCTATATTTTCCATTTCCCAGTGATGATGCTCTTCATACATTCTTTCCCGTTCCATCATTTCTATTTCCCAATCAAGAAATTCAGGTCTTGGGTCAATATTGCCCAACCGCCATCCAGGGGGACCTCTCATAAGGTCTGCCCATTCATAATCGTGTGGACCCATTTCATGAAACTGGTGATTGTTGTTCCATTTAGACTGATGAAATCTTATGGCGACTTCATCAGTATTGTTCATCAATGGAATAGGGTTTCTCTTTGCCCATTTTTGTCTACGCAACTCTTGTTTTTCTTCTATATACTTTTTCATTTGTATACGTCTTTGTTCCCTCTGCTTAGCAGATCGCCTATTTTTTCTACCATTATTTTTTTTAATTTTTACCTCATTACTAGACTCTTTTCCCTTCTCGCCAGATGTTTTCTCCTGTAAAAGAAAGCTATAAACTAAAAGTCTTCAAAGTCACGATGACAAAAATATTCATAACTAACATTAATGAGCTCCAAAGCTCTTCAGGTTTTGAAATTTGCAGGGCCCACTAGCCAATGACCCCTAAAATTTGATGTGGGCTACAAAAATTTCTTCTGTGATTATAAAAAAATATACATATTGGCTTCCAAAATTAAGCTGTAGGCCAAAATTTGGGGTTAAAACTCTGCTCTTCAGACCACAGCTATGATGAAACTATGATTAACACATGACCAACATCATAGACACATAACAATCTTTTTTTCTGATGTCATAAATGAGTTTTAGCCAACTTTACCGACATCAGAATCATGCTACTAAACAGTCACCATTTGTGCAACACATAGGCTTTGTCTTTTAAAAAGTATGAAGAAACTGGTCCAATTGAGAAAATCCATTTTATCAATGTTTTACAATAAGCTGGTCATTGATGTAGATATTTAAGCCCTTGTATTGCCTGGGGTAAAATGGTGCAAAATAAATGGCCAACCAAAGGGGTGGGTAATGATGAACATGAAGTTGCACACTACCCCCACAGTACAAGCAGTTGATATTGGAGAGCATCCAAAATCACTTACAGCTTAAGCCCTATCTATATAAAGCCATATACCAAAGTTCAAATCAATCCATTCATTGGATAATGAGTTGAGATAATTGCATTAAAATTCAGACAAACAGGTTGATTCCAGTATACGCCACTTGCTGAGTGGTATAACATTAATGAGAATATTATACCTTTTCTGGATTTTTGTTTTTGTCCATCATACTTTGAGTCCTTCTTCTATCTTTCTCCTTTAGATCTATTTTGTTCTTGTCAATGTCAGTCCCTGTTCTCTCTGCTTTCTCCTTCATTCTAATCCTATGTCCCTTTTGACCCATAACCTCCGACCACTTCACCTCTACCTCACAGTCTTTGGTCTCTGTGTTATTTTCTGGTTTTTCTTCTTTGCCTGTAGAATTCTCAGTCTTAGTTTCCAGATTTCCTTCTTTGATTGTAGAATTCTCCATGTTTGTTTCCATTTTTTCTTCATTGCTTGTTGTGTTCTCAGCATTTGCTTCACCTACAGCTTCACTGTCTTCCTTCAATAAAATAGTAAAGGATGGGGTGAACACACTGAAATGTGCATTTGATATTGAAAATGCAGCACATTCAAAATATTCTCTTAGCACAAACCCTATCCATAGGACAGCATCTTAAATATTTAAATATATCTTAAATGTATAGGAACATTATTTCCATTTTGGTTACTTTATTCAGGTCACTTTCTTGAATTTTCACAAGTCTGCTACCCTTAGTTCATCAAAAACTTGATCACATTCAGCCGGTTGTGATAAGCTTATGAGAAATAATGAAAAAAGATATGGTGAACATGTCAAAGACAGCAACCCCATCGGGATGAAAAACGTCAGCTCTGATAGTACACAAAGAGAAAAACATAAAAAACACTCAAGTATGGGTACATTTTTATTAACTGTCACATTATGATACAGCAGGGACTGGGATGGAACTTTTTGAGAAAGGGCCATTTTCAGGTTTTTTCACAGATTTTCAAAAGGAGTACATTTTGTAATAAATTCGCTTGCTCTAATTTCAGGCCTACTATTTTGCAGAAGTTTCAATTTACCATTTAAAATTTTTTTATTTGCCAATTTTAAAGCTTAAATAATACAAAATGTATCTGAATAATATACAGAAAATACATGTACAAGCTGTCATGTCATGATTTAGTCACAAGGAGAGCACAAATTCTACTTTTCACAAAAAAAAGAGAGGACTAGGAGTATTTTTTTTAATTCAAAAATATGAAGCGGAAGCAATGAAAAACGAAATCTTTTATCAGAAGTTGTGATGGTACAGAAGGCTATTTTTATATAAATATTAATTAGTTTGACAAATGTGCTCTATATTTTCTAAATAAAAATGTTTCATAAAATAAGCTTTTTTATAACAATTCTACTTAGTTTTTTTATTTTGCTTTATTTTCTTCTGTAATTTTAGAGCAAAACATGCATTAACAGTGATATACATGTATTCAACTAGTGAATTATGCAACTGTCAAATTTATTTGAAACACTTTAGTTTTTGGGGCTAGTTTTGATAATTTCATTTGAAAGAACCATTTATGAAGAATCTACATGTATATAAGATTTCTTTAATTGGAAGGGCCATTTTCAGTCAGAAAGGACAAATGGCCCATGGCCTATAGATTTCCCAACCCCTGATATAGCTTTGACTATTTAATTGCTTATCAAAACCGGTTTAAGGATTAACAGAAAAGCACATCAACGAAAAGACAATTCTTTGGGAAGATTTTCTATTCAACTTTATAATTAGGACACTTTGATTCAGTCTTCAAGCAATAATAATGTTCCATTCTCCCATAGACTACAGAATACTTTCATACTAAAACCAGCCTTCTGACACCTATGTTCTGTTTTTAGTAACGGCCGCCATATTTTTTTTTCACAGATTAAAAATCCCAACAGTCATTTTGTGTAGGATACCCTAAGGAACATATGTGCCAACTTTCATTGAATTGCGCATAATGATTTTAGAGAAGAAGATTTTCAAAAGCTTATATTTAAAGAAAAATAAGAACAAAAAAAAAAGAGGCTCCCAGGAGTGTGAATCGCATGCCTGGTCAAATTTTGTCTCTCAATGACGATAATTTAACAAGAAGTGATCTAATAATTTTGACTGAAGAAGACTTCGGTAGGACTTATCATAAGGGTCATCACATGGCTTAACAGATAAAAATGAAAATTTGACCTCAGATAGATCTCATCATGCTAAACATTTCACATGATGTCAGAATTTGGCTAAACCTAACGGTTTTAGAGATATAATATGCAAAAAAAATACTGTCTGACCACTATGTTCTATTTTTAGTAACAGCGGCCATGATTTTTTATGGATCAAAAATCTAAACATAACTTTTGTGCAAGATACTCCAAGGAACATTCATACTGAGTTTGATTCCAATTGGTCAAGTAAGGTCAGAGGAGAAGATTTTTGAAAGAAATAACATTAAAAATAGCAAAAAAAAAACACTGAAAGGGGCAATAACTCTTAAATGGCTGGATAGATAAAAATGATAATTTGACCACAGATAGATCTCATCATGCTGAACACTTACATCCCACTTAGAATTTGGCTATACCTAACAGTTTTGGAGATATATGCGAAAATCTATCATCTGACCCCTATGTTCTATTTTTAGTAATGGCGGCCATGTCCGGGTGTTTTTTAACGGATCAAAAATCTAAACACATCTTTTGTGCTAGATATCCTGAGGAACATCTGTGCTAAGTTTCATATAATTCCACACGGTAGTTTCAGAAGAGAAGATTTTTGAAAAATTGTTAATGGACGACGACAACAATGACAATGGAAGCCAAGTGATGGCAATAGCTCACATGGCCTGCGTCCAGGTGAGCTTAAAAACTTCAGAGGTTATAACACCTACATTGGTTGACGAATTGTTTTGAACATTTCATTATGGTAAATAATATATAACATTGCTAGATTATTTCTAACAGTGATGGTTCTTGAGTTAATTGCAAAAAACTGCCTTATGACCCATTTCTTCTATTTTAAGTACCGGCGACCATGTTTTTTCATGGATCACAAATCCCAACAGTCATTTTTTGCACAATACTCTAAGGAACAATCATGCCAAGTTTACATTCTGCTGGTCTAGTAGTTTAAGAGGAAAAGATCTTCGAAAGTTTGTCTACTATGATGACAAGGGACGCAAAGTGATGGCATAAGCTCACTTGGTCAATGGCCAGGTGAGCTAAACAAGAGTCTCCCAGAAGCCTGAATTGCTCACCTGGTTAAATTTTGTCTTTCAATGGCAATAAATCTAACAAGAAGTTGTCTAACAATTTTGACTCAAGAAGACTTTGGTAGGACTTATCATGAGGATCATTTCAGCAAAAGAAAGAATTTGACTAAACCAAACGGTTTTTAAGATACATGTATAATGTGCAAAAAAAAACACTGTCTGACCCCTCTGTTCTATTTTTAGTAACAGCAGCTATGTTTTTTTGACGGATCAAAAATCTAAACATACCTTTTGTGCAAGACATCCGATGGAACATTCATAACAAGTTTGGTTCCAATGGGTCAAGTAGTGTAAGAGGAGAAGATTTTTGTAAGAAATAACATTAAAAATAGCAAAAAAAACGTCAAAAAAGGGCAATAACTCCACCATGGCTCAACAGATTAAAATGAAAATTTGACCACTGATACAAATGTAGATCTTATCATGCTGAACACTTTTACCCACATCACAATATGACTAAACCTAACGGTTTTGGAGATATATGCGAAAAACTACTATCTGACCCCAATGTTCTATTTTTAGTAACGGACGCCTGGTGATGGCAATAGCTCACATGGCCTTTGGCCAGGCCAACTAAAAAAGCAGGTTGTACATGAAGAATATGTAGTTTTTGGGCTTCATCCACACATTTCAGACAATTTTTAACAAAGTCAACAAAAAAAAAAAACTAATTTAGCAAGTTACAAAAAACCCAGGATCCTAAATTGGTCATCTGGTTAAATTTTGATTTCAAGGGTAATGAATTTAACAAGGAGCTGTCCAACAATTTTTATTCAAGAAGACTTTGGTAGGACTTAACAAAAAGATCATTTTAGCAACTGAAGGTTTCTTTCTATCTATCACAGTTTTCAAGATATTGGCTGAAAACTGTAAAAAAAAACAAAACAAAAACATCCCTTTCCATCTTTCAAGGGCAATAACTCTAAGAAAGAGGGGTCTGACAACTTTGATCCCTTCAAACTTTGTAGGCCTTATAATATGGATCATTTTCGTGATTGAAAGAATTTGGCTAAACCTAACGGTTTTAGAAATATGGGAAAAAAATTCTAACCCCAATGATTTAATTTTAGTAACATCAGTCATATTTTTTGACAGATCAACAATCCCAACATCAGTTCTATGCAAGAAACCCCAAGGAACATTCAAACCAAGTTTGGTTCCAATTGGTCAAGTAGCGTTTGAGGAAAAGATTTTGGTAAGAAATAACTTAAAGAATAGCCAAAAAAAATCCAATAACTCCAACATGGCTATATGAATGAAAAAGAAAATTTGACCACAGACAGATTTCATCATGCTGAACACTTGTACCCATGTCAGAATTTGGTTGAACCAAACAGTTTTGGAGATATATTTGAAAAACTACTGTCTAACCTCTATGTTCTTTTTTTAGTAACCGCAGCCATGTTTTATGATGAATCAAAAATCCCCACAACAGTTCTTATGCAGGGTACCCCATGGAACATGCACACCAAGTTGAGTTTCAATTGGTCAAGTAGTGTCAGAGGAGAAGAAGAGTTTTGAAAAATTATTAATGACGACCTTCTGCCAGGTGAGGTAAAAAACTTAGAAACAGCAATTAAAATACCGTTTTTATTTCACAAGATTCATCCTCATCACCTCCAATTTCATCCACAATACATGAATCAAAACCATTTGGCCCGATTGGTGAGCTTGAAGTAGAAAATTCTCCATCACCTGCCATCTGGTCATCATTGGCATCCATGTTAAAGATGTCAGCTATAAATAGATTTACAATGAAACTAATCAATTACGATCATCTCATACAGCTTTCCTGATCTCAGACCTGCAATACCCTTCAACTCCCCCCCCTCCCAAAAAAAAAAATGTACATTGAATGCTAATTTTACACAATTAGGCCAACATTTTTTAAAAATCTGTTTTACAGGACCACAGACCCTATTTTAGCGAAAAATAAAGTAATAATAAAAGTATGTGAATGTCATTTTATTTTTTTAAATTCCACTGACTTTTTGAATATTTGTGAGAAAATCCCATACTAAAAATAAAAGTTTTATCACAGTAAATATATACTGCACATTGCATTTTACAAAGCAAGACTCATCCAACATTCCACCTCCGCGATTGATACTGATGTAACCAACTACTTCAATATCAATTGTAAATTCAAAATAATCATCATATCCCAAAAATGCTCCTATCTAACCTCCAAAAGATAAGATTAATCTCTGGAAAAATTAAAGGAATCACATTTAAATACAGTACTGAGTAAACATCTTGCATATAATCACCATTTTATCTGTCTTGCACAGCTGATAATTACTGGTCATTATAATAAAGTATGACAAATACATATCATAATTGCAACCAACATAGACCTCCATAAATTTAACTATCAAGATCATTTCACCTACCAATTAAACCTTTACCAAAACATATTACATCAATAAGATGCTGACATCCAATCACACCTAGGACACAATGCAAACATGACTTTCCAACTAACAATCATAACTGATCAGTGACAATTAGATCAAATGTGGCGTGGGTTCTGATGTATTAAGACAAATTTGAAATGTTCACAAATGACTTGAAATACACATTCAAAACACTTTGGAAATGTAGCCAAAAACTTGGAAAGGGGTACCAATGTATCCACACACTGAACATATTTCATACACCTTCTTTTCAAAGGCAATTAATCCTGAAAATGGGCAAGTCAAAATTTGAGTGTATTCTCTGTTTCATTGAGAAAACATCAATCAGTCTTTAAATAATAGTAGAAGTGAAATATATATTTCAATTGGGTATTAAAAGCTTTTACTTTTCACACACATACATGTAAAATACAGCAAAAAAAATAAAAACGACAAATAATCTCTTTTATTTTTTTTCCCATTCACTCGCCAAGATTTGGTCTTTCATTTTTATTTTTATTTGCTCCCCTTGACCCATTTAAAATTAAAAAATCACATTAAAGATTGAAGTAGCAGTCTTTATAGATGTCAACAGGACATGGTTCATACATGTTCAAAAACCCACAAAATTCACTTTTATTTCTTGTGCAGAAATAGTGTAGTTACATACCACATAAACAATCTCATCATAAAACTATTAAGTGTGAAATATTATGAATATAAATATTTATGTAATTTTGAGTAACTTTAGTAAACTTGGATGTGTCAAATTGAGTACTGTTAATTCAGTTTTGTAAAAACATTTTAAAGGTTAGGAATAGCACCCCAAATTACATAATCTATGGTGAACTAGGCAGATTTCCTATAGGAATAATAATTAATAGCAGGCTTATTTTATACTGGAATAGTTTACTGACTGACAATAAAAAAATATCATCTGTCTGCATCCCAGAAATCCGAATGTCATTGCTAAGTCCGTCCCAAACGAGGTAGAACTTACTTTATTTGGAATGATCAAAAACCTATGGATAAAAATGTATTGAAAACCATTGTTGAACGACAGTTAAAAGATCAATTCATTCAATCATGGTTCTCAAATGCTAATAACTCTTCAAGCTGCTAATTTTATTTTGAATTCAAAAAAGAATTTAAGTTAGAATCAAACTTGTTAAAACTTAAAGTAGGTGAAATGCACCAAATCGCCAAACTGAGATGCTCCAATTTAAAAATATCGTTTGAAACAGGTACATGTAGATGGTCTAAGATACCAAAAGGTCAAAGAATATGTCTTCTTTGTGAGCAGCGAATCGGAAATGAATTCCATTATTTCTTTTTGTGTATCCGCAGATGTACAATATATAAATTAAAAAGGCTTCTTGAATTTTGTCATAAAGAACTGTACATTAATTTGGCATCATTTATTAGAAATCTTGCTAAATTGCCGTGAAAACCAACCTTTCATCTGTTAGATACTTTATATCTTGATCCTGTCTTGTGCACTATTTTTACATTTCGTAATTAATGACAAAATGATCAAAAGACATAGATCTACTAAAAACTACTTCCGGTTTGAAAGATCTTCATAAAACCATGCAATCTATGCCAAACCCAGAACTGTTTTTAAGATAATTTTACAAATATTTGGAATGCCCTTTGCTGTTTCTCGCCTATTAATGATGAAAATTTCCTAAGAAAAAACTGACAAAATATATATGGCATGAAGTCTAATTTGCTGAAACAGAAATCTGATACTTTTGCTTCTGACTTGGCACTTAAGATGATTGACTTCCTCTTATAAATGAATATTATAGCAAAACATCATCAGGATAGAGCAGTACTTTTTTTGTACGGTAGAGGTTGGTAAGGCCACTAGTAGTCACTACGGGTAACACATAGTCTATAGACCCTACTTCCCTAGTATTAGTAGTAAGGCTAGTTTCACAAATTAAGTCTTTTTAATGGGAGCAAAAGTTTTAATGCTATACGTTGCAATTTTTTTATTCTATTGATTTTTTTTCAATAATAAATCAATGTTGTAAATAGCTTACAAGCATAGACAAACTAAACAATATTTATTTACCACAATATTTCTTCCCGCATGAAGCCACTTACGGACGTAGAATTAACAGCACGATTAGTCTTGATGCATTTGTATGTCTCAGGATATTTACCAATATTTACTGTAAGATTATTTTTCATACGCATTTTTTATGTAAAAACGTTCTTTTTGATACAAAATTTAATATGTAATGATCTACATTGCACATATTCGAAACTAATATTTTTAAACTCGCCCCTAACACTCCTTAAATGTTTTGGAGGTTTGTTCGAATCGACGAATGTATCAGAAGTCTGGCCATTACATGTAAGTTATGTACCAAGATTATACAGATAATAAACTCAAATATTATCATCTTGTTTGTACCTTAATTCCTTTTGGGATTCAGTCTCCGGAGCTGTTTTCTGTGGAGTGGACGGCCAAATCAGAAAGTGGAAAGTAGCTCCGGAGACTATTATAAGCTATCGCCATCGGGTCCGTTCGCCCTATTTTATTTAATATCAGGTATAATTTTAATACTCTTACTATTGTTATACGTGTATATGAACATAATTTTTAAATATGAACATAATTTTTTGAAATTTTAATTTATTATAATGTTGTTAATTAATTTGCTTTATTAAATTTGTTTTTATAAGCAACTCAGTCTAAATTACCTTTGATTGTAATTAATTGATGATCAGGTATAAATATTATATCTTTGATCTTACTGATTACCTATTAATAGTCTTTGGTGGATTAATTATGCTAATAATCAGCTTGGATATGGGCAAACAATGCATGTATGAACTGGAAGACATTATGGGAAATTTATTTCACAGCTTGGTTGTTTTGATATTGAGTGTGTTTTGACAAAAAAAAAGTATATATGGAAGTGGAATATGGAGCATCGTCATTCTTCTATAAACTATGGTACAGTACTTGTGTATTTCATGTGACAGAGAGGTTTGACCTCGACAGCACAGTTTCTTGTGATGTATGTGAAAGGTGGCAGCACAGACTATGTGGTACTGGTAAGTATTTATGTATAGAAATGAATCTTCGTATACGCCAGTTTTTATTAGATATTCATCCTGTTTCAAAAATCTGTTTAACGGTAATTTTTTAACAAACATGATCAAGACTGTAAAGCATCTGATGTTATGAAAGAAATGCAGTAATCTATTTAAATAAAAACTTAATATGATGTAATTGCAGGTATTTCCCTTTAAGCCTACAAAGATGCCAAGCATGGAAATGAATCGCAGTTCATTTGTGCACCATGTTAGCAGAGAAACTGGACAGAACCAGCAACAGATCCTGAACCAGCAGTAGACCCAGAACCAGCAGCAGATCCTGAACTAGAACCAGAACCAGCAGCACCACTGGAGCCTGACCAACCAAATCCACTGGATGGTACCTTTGACATTGGTCACTGGAATGCTGATGATCCACCTGAAACCATGGACACGTAAGTATAATTCTAAACTGTTATTTAAAAATAATAATTAAAAGTGAATAATTAAAAGTGTGATGAGCAAAGTGGTCATACATAGATATGAGACAGAATATATCATCTTCTTTAATTATTTACATATGATTAATGTTTTCATTTAATTTTTAGGTTGGAACAACAGACTGAATACTGCTGCCAAACATGCTAGTGTCCCTTTCTACGTTCTTGTCCCAGACCTTCAGACCAAAGCCTAAGCAGTAGATGTCAGTGTGCATGCTGACGATTTAGAAAGAGATGTCCGCGTAAATACACATTACTGGAACAACGAATCCAAACTGCATGGGACCAGTATGTGGATGGTATCATCTCTACTTCACACTTCTTAAAGATTGTTTCCAGACTCTATATAGGCCTACCAACAACCCACTAGACCAAGTTCAGCCACAGCAGTAATTGCATTAAGAACTGAATTTTGAACAATAAGTTAATTACTCTTGTATTATTTTAGTGCTGAATTGTCAGAAGTATCATGCATTGACTTTACATGTGTTGATGATCATCAATATGTTGAATAAAGATGAATACATTGTATCTTAGTCTTCATTTATTTATGATTTACTACAATTATATGGTATATACCTCTGCTGCCTTGAATGAACCAGATGAATCATATTGCCTGAAATCACCTGTAAAGAAGCTTAAAAAAGTGATTACAGAAATTTATATCTATTAAGTTTTTAATAAGTTTAAAATAAATGATATTGTCAGTTCTTGGCTGAATTGTCTCCCTTTCCAATACATGAAGTAATATTTTTGAAAGTAAACTACTTTTTTTATTCTGCCATTTATGTCATTCATGTTTACTCAGAAATATTTGATTATATAACATAATGGCTACGAATATATAGGGTGAACGGACCCAGGGCGAATAGGTATTAGGGCGAACGGACTGAGGGCGAACAGGTAGTAGGGTGAACGGACCCGATTCGGAGACTAATCCCTTTTGGGACCACCGGTGGTCAAAACAAAAAAATATCTCCAGCGCTGAATCCCAAAAGGGATTAGATAGACCAACGAAAAAGAATAAAACAAGAAATCCTCAATTAAAAATGTAGTGTGGCACAGTATATAACCTTAGCTTCTTCATTGTCCCAGCACCATATCTGCATACGTCGAACCTCAGACTATTGAACTGACTGTCAGACCATCATACCACTGACCTGACAACTAAAAAAGAGGCATCAGACTGAAGAACGGACCCCCCTTGGCGCCCAATTTTACACCAGTTGATCTCAATATAAGTAACCAAAGGAAGTGAAAGTTGTCTATTGTGGTTGTGGACAATGATCGACAATGTGTCATGTGAAAAAATGGTCTCACTAATTACAGACAAGAGGCGTCAAGAAGCAACAAGAAATTGATTTAGCGACAAGAAGCAACAAGAAGTTTGAATGGCAACAAGAAACTAAAAAATACTGACAAGAGGAGAGAGACTATATTTATTTGCTGTTTGAATTATAAAAAGATGAAAAATAGAAATAAATGTAAGAAATTATAAATCCTTGGTTATATTTAAAAATAAAAAAATGCAAAGTTGATAAAAACAGGGACATTAATACACATTAATGTCTCCAGTAAAATTTGCCATATAAGGTTTAAAATTTTGAGAAACTAATATTAATCAAATATATCATTTTAAATGACATTTTAAAATATAATAAAGAAATAAATTGACAAAAATGGAGAAAAATAACTGGATTTGCAAAGATTTGAGTTTTAAAATGGTATGTTTTTATCACAAGATTAAGATATATGTTATCTGTTTCTTTGATGTTATATGCTATTTTTATTTTTTAAAAAAAATATTTGAAATATTTCTTAATGAGTGCCGATATGTCAGGATTACAGATCTTTCTAAACTCTGATAGATTTGTATATTTATGCATAACAGCCAATCGGATTAATTAAGTTATGACATTCATCCACGCGCCAGTCAACAAGATGTTAATCACTGACTTATTATGGCACATGGGCTTTCCCCGGGAGGTGGGTTGTTAAATTGTTAATTGAGGTAGTTATGATATTAATTACCTAAAAGAAGCCACTCACCCTTTGATCTCACAATCAAGAGTCTTGGTAGCTAGAATTGTTGTAGTAACCTTCAGAATCAAACACACTGATTATTTTGATATAAAAATTAAAAAAAATATTGGCTGTAATAAGAATTTTTTTAGCATCATAATTTATGAAGCCATAGACCAGAAAACTAAGTAAAGTAAAAACACTGTTGATGATTCTAAGCGTGGTTGTTTTATTAGTCATTTACGTTCAAATGGTTACTACTACAGAACTTGTTTTTCTACCAAGCTGACTGAAGCCAAAACTTAACTCATCTTATACATGCATTCAAAACACCCAAGCTGAAGAATCCACACTTTTTACTCATCATTAACATAAATACCGGACCCAAAGCAGTCACTCTGGTCCTTGCAAAAGTACGACTCTGTGCGTTTGTAAGAATCTTTGCTACATATTTGCATATGGTTTCGCTTTGTTATGCTGACATTAATATTAATATCTTAATTCAAAAATTGAACAAATTACAAATTTATAAAACAAAGAAAATCCGCAGAAATAATTTGGTCCTTTAAATTTGCATTTAATTCCGCTATTTTTGGCAAAGCGTTACTGATGAGTCTTCAATAGTTGAAACATGTGCCTCAAAATTTTAAACATTTTTATTTCATTTTAAAATTTAAAAAAAAAAGAACTTCAAAAAAAAAAAAAAAAAAAGAAACAACAATCATTTTGGAACTTTGGTCAACTTAAAGCATGTTTGTAACGCAAAAACCACAATAAAATGATATGCAATTATTCAGCTGTTTTTTGACAAAGCATTACTGATGAGACTTCAATAGTCGAAACATGTGCCTCAAAATTTTTAAACACGTTTACTTCATTTTAAACTAAACAAAAATAAATTTAAAAAAAACACAAAAATCATTTTGGAACTTTGGTTAAATTTAAGCATGTGTATAACGCACAAACCACAATAAAATATAGCATTGGTAATTTTGATACACATGCGTAACTTTACTATTAAAGTCACAAAATTTATTTGGCTCAAAGAATCATTTCCTTTTCATTCTTTTCATTCATCAGCACCATGAAAACTGATTTATTCAACGGGTCATAGTTTTCCTTTCCTCGTTTGTCTACCCCGGACTTGACTTTTTATGAGCAACTCGGCGGGGGTTTGTAGAAAAGCGGAGGATGCTTACCCTACCGGTGCACCTGGTCCATGCTCCCAGTTTTTAGTGGAGTCCGAGTTGCTCATTTACTTTTGTTACTTTGTATGTATGATTTTAGTTACTTTATGTTCTTTGTTGTGTATGTCTGTTTTCCATGTCTGGTCTTTGTCCCTGGATTACATTCTTTTGACTGCTATAACCTTGGTTCCCTTGATTACTCTTTGTCACTAACTTCTGTATTTTAAACCCTACATGGCAAATTCATATTAACTATGCATGTACAAAAGTTTTTTTTTAATATAACTTCTTACAATCTTCTCCATTTTCAGTTCTCCTATTAAAAAAGATGATTTTTTTTTCATCTGTTTATTATTCAAACAGCAAATAAATATAGTCTATCTCCTCTTGTCGGTATTTTTTTAGTTTCTTGTCGCTAATTCAAGCTTCTTGTCACTAATTCAAAGTTTCTTGTCGCTAATTCATGTTTCTTGTCGCTTCTTGGCGGTTCTTGTCGGCAATTAGTGAGACGCAGAAAAAACTATTTTTTTGTGGTGCTCCAATGTTCTGCACTTCAGATGCTTCTAATGACTTTCAGGTTGAAATATGAATGCCACACAATCTACCTAGTATACGGTGCTTCCAAAAGTAGCTGTTAGCCCATGGAAGTAAAGGTGCTGCCTAATTTAATTTATTCAAAAGTGAAATTCTGTTCGTTTTTTTTATGTAGAGGATTTAAGTCATAAAATATCTTATTTACATTAATTGACAGTGAGTTAGAACTTGCTTATTTACCTAAGCAACAAACATTAAATGTGTCCACAGTTTTGATTGGTTGATACAATCAGGTTAGGTTTCAAAGTGTATTGCCATTCTGGGGTCATTTGTCATGTGACTTTTGCAGATTAGTGTCACCATTTTATTGACTTTGCTTTTTTGGCTGTTGATTGTGGCCACAAGAAGTGAAAATGAAATGTGCCTGGTGCGTAACACATATAATTGAGCCTTGTGGAACATGGTCAAAACACAAAATGAAGGAAGCATCATATAATGATAGAAGTATGACATTTACCTTGACATTTATATTTCTGTGGTTCAATTTAGTAAGAGATAAATATTTGCGACTTAAATTACTGAATAAGAGTCTTTACTCTGTGTTCCATTATTAATGTAAACATTGGTAAAGGTAAAACGTGATAAATAGTCCTGTCAATTTGATAGAATACAATGAATAAGAAATCAAGTTTGTTCATACAAAAAATGTTTTCATTTCAGCATTCTCAATGCAAGAATGAACCTTATTGCCAAATATTTGCAACTTAAATTACTGAATAAGAGTTTTTGCTCTATGTTTTATTATTAATGTAAACATTGGTAAAGGTAAAATGTGACAGATAAATTATTGATACAAGGTAATAAAAGTGTTATTCAGAGATGACCAAAGTAACATTAAAAAAATAGTTTGAAAAGGAAGCAAGTTACAGTAAAACAATTCCTTGCTTTCAAATCAAGAGATGATTCTCATTTTTATCAAGGATTTCTATAGTAGACTATAATAATCTTTGTTTCCATAGTTTTATTTTCACATTGGGGAAATATTGAACTGTAAAGGGATCATTGTAGTCTACAAATACATTTCCTGTTTAATTAGTTACATGCAAAGGATAATCAAGGGAACCAAGATTCTATCCTAAATCAAAAGAATGTAATCCAGGGACAAAGACCAGTCATGGAAAACAGACAAACATGGCAAAGAACATAAAGTAACCAATATAATTCATACAAAATAACAAAAGTACATGTAAATGAGCAAATCAGACTCCACTAAAAACTGGGAGCATGGTCCACTGGGAGCATGATCCACTGGTACACCGGTAGGGTAAATGTCTTCTGCTTTTCTAGAAACTTTTGCCCACTTGCTCATAAAAAGTCATCTTGGGTAGACGAAAGAGGAAAGGAAAACTGTGACTTGAACAAATCAGTTTTCATTTGTAGTGCAGATGGATACACCATAACGATCCACGAGTTCATGATGACGACCATAAAACTTCTGTATTGATGAGTTCAATCTTGTATCAGCATAATCCTGTTCCAGAAGCCTAATTGTAAGAAGTCTAGCACAATACAAAAAGTCTATGTAGTTACGACAAGCTCTGGCATAACATATGGGTTGTTCCAGTTTACACACACTGTCTAAGATTGGCAAAAAAAAATCATTCTTGCACTGAGAACGCTGAAATGAAAACTTTTTTTGTATGACCAGTTGACATACTGACAGTCTAATTTTTTAGTACCCAAAAATTGGAAACTAAATTTATTAACTTTTGTTCGAAAAGTTTGCATTCTAGAATTAGAATAAATACACATGTACACTTGAGTTTAATTTTGATAAATTAAAACTATCAGAAATCCAATAATTCCATCACTGTGAAGTCAAGTCAAGAAAACATTGTGTCGGTAAGAAACAAATAGGTTTTATTTACTCTTTACATGATAGCCACACGTACCTCTATTTTACATACATTTTATGGAAGCAGGTCAGGGAAGTGTGTCAATAACTTTTAAAAATTAAAGAGAAGAAATGAAAAACCTCTTGCAAACTTCATAAAAATGTTTTTTTCAAAAAAGTAAAATATAATTGTACACATATTTATTCTTAAAAGAACACAGAAAATACTGTAGGTGATTAATACAACCACCATACATGCACATGGACAGACAAAAACAATTTGACAGACACTTTAAAAACTCATTGTATAGGAAAAAAATGTCATTACTTAAGTTTGTTTATACAAGTTCCAAAAATTATTGTCTTAATTGTAGGTGTTTAGTAGTCAACTAATAGAAATACAAAAATGTACTTGCACATTGTCTTAATCTTAGGGAGTAGTATTTTACCAATTGAAATACATGCACATGTACATGTATGATGATATTCATACACATCAGGTCTGAGACTGAAAATTTTTGAAAAAAAAAATTTGGTATCTGCATGTTAATGTTAGAATTACCATACATGTATTTTATTTGCTGCAGGATCCAAAGCAGAAAGCACACCTAACAACATGTGAGGGTGAAATACCAGTATGTCAACTAAAGTCACTGCAAATCCTGATCTCGATATTTTTAAAGAGGAAAAAGAAGGGAAATTAAGAGAAGTTGGAAGTCAGGCTGTTTGGTCATTGTCATCTTGTAAACCAGGTACACACATTGTTATCCAAGTAAGAATTTTGATTTGAGATTTCTATGATGAGAAATCTGCTTGAATTTCGAAATCATGTCATATTTATACCCCTGCTCCAAGGAGAGCCCTGTTTAACCCTTGTCCATGTTTCAGTCTGAACATTTTTTCTTTCACACTTTTCTCATCAACTACTCATCACGGCAGCTTGAGATTTTGAATATTCTTCCTGTAAGTATGCCATATGGTTGAAATCCATTTTTGGGATATTTCGACAACAACTTCCTGTTTTCCTAGGACTTTGTTTATTTTCCTTGAATTGTGATTGAAAGCATGGGCCTTGCTAGTTAACAATAGGTCACAGATTTCGTGCTTTACCTATTAGAAAGTTCTTATGCAGATTGAATTCAAAGAAGAGACCTAATGTGAAAAACATACATGTCAAAGGAAATATTTAAGGTAAAAAATATCTGTAATATGATTGTAAACAAATCACAGAAGCATGTTATCAGTACATCAGAGTATAATACACTGATCATAGAAACAAGCTATCAATAAACTTTATGTATGTATTGTATGATCATACTGGTAACATATGTACAATAAACTACATGTACGATCATACTGGTAACATGTATAATAAACTACATGTACGATTATACTGGTAACATATGTACAATAAACTACATGTACTTGTATGATCATACTGGTAACATATGTACAAATGTAGTCTGAATTTAAAAATCTGTTACAAGAAACTGAAATTTATATGCATCACTTCTTGAAATTTTGTTGTTTACCTCAGCATAAGAGAAGACAAAAAGATAAACTTCTAATTATTGAGAATTATTTAGTGATGTTATCAGATCGATTATTGACATGGATGGTTCAGTATTAAATTCACATGATCATTGACATATTCTTAAGTTCAACTACATACAAAAAAAATCTAGTAGAACCAGTGGGTATTTGTGGGTGTGGTCTATATAAATAGCTAGAAATGTGCTTCATTGATTCACGAATCATCATTTATAATGAGAATATTTTAATATAAACAGTAAATGTAATTAATGGTTATTATCCCTATACTGGTAAATTTCTAGGATTTTGATTGGCTAGGTGCATGTCTTTACAAATCCTTTATATCTGGATGTGGTTCAAGGCCATATACCCGGCTGTGAATAATAATTTCCCTGTGGCACTAACACAACATCCATTTCAAATATATCAGGAGATTTACATCTATTGTTGACTTTTTGATATAAGAAAAGTGCTTGAAAATAGTTTCTAGCTGCATGAGCATACCTGTTAACTTTGGGACAGTTCAGTCATGTGGGAAATGACACTGTCACACATGGGAGATTTTTACATAAAGGCAGATTTTTAATGTAAAAATTCAATTGTTAAGTACTTTTCAGAGAAACTTAGTAATTTTAACCAAAAACCTCCCACAAAGTTTACATTTTTATGGGGGATATTCAGTATCTTTCATTGATTTTGTGGGAGTCCCCTAATGTGGTAGGGTTAAGAGATTTGCATGAGAAAAGTATTTACTTTTTACCTTGACCTTTGCTGAATCTGCTGTTTCAGTAGAATAGATTGTTTTGTCTTTGTTCACAAACAGTATGTATATTTATGCCTGGTAAGAAAAGTATACCCCTTCATACAATGTTTTGGGTGTGTACAGAATGCTGGTGACCTTGGACATTATCAGTGCATATGATTCATGCTTCAAGTTTTTGATTGCACATCAGCAGTACACATGCATTATTCTTGTTCCAGGTTTTTTATTTCACACCAGCTGTTATGCATTGTCCTTGCTCTGGGCCCAGGTTTTTGATTGCACACCAGCTGTTATGCATTGTCTTTGCTCTGGGCCCGGGTTTTTGATTGCACACCAGCAGTACACATGCATTGTTCTTGTTCCAGGTTTTTGAATGCATACTATCATCTCATCTGTCCCTTCGGTCTTCGTCTCCACAGAGGGCCAATAACTCTAAATAATTTATTCCATAGGCCCACATGTATTTTTCACTGGCATATTTTGTCAGTACCTTAGGCCATTATGTTTATTTGGATACAAGGGAGCAATGAAAAGGATCGGAATAAACTAAGAAAACTCCAGTTACAGCCTTCCCTGTGGTGTTAGGTTTTCTTCATCGTTCATTGAAGACCCCTTGGGTGGCCTTGGACTGGCATTTTTCATCCTGGTGAGGTTGTTTTCTCTTTGACCTATTAACCATTTCCATTCTCGTTTTATTTAATATATTTAATCTAATGTTTTTGAATCATTCGATTCAATTTAAGGTTCATTTTTATGAGACATATGACCTATTGCCTCTTACATAATTACTTGTTGTTTTAAACTCCATTATTCTACATACTGGTAAATTTTATAGGTTTTGGTGTGGACCAGTTGAGGGATGATTCATCAGATACCTATTGGCAGTCAGATGGACCTCAACCACACCTTGTGAATATTCAGTTTAGAAAGAAGACAACTATCCATGATATCTGTGTGTACACTGATTATAAAGCAGATGAAAGTTACACACCTAATAGGTAAGGGTTACATGAGTCTATAGTGAATTAAAGAATTGGGGAAATTTTTCATAAGACAATCGTCCTGATTCCAAGTAGTATAAAACAAATAAAACTTATTTGCACAGTCTTGACTTAAGGTGATAGATAGATTGTATGCATTTTGTACATGTATATTAAGATATGAATGTAATTACCAGTAAATTAGAAAGTCAGAGGTTATTGCAAAGTTTTAGTTTGTGTGTATCAATTTTCATGGCTTTTGAAAAGTTTTTTTACAGGTAATTTGTAGTTTACTCAAGGTCGTCTGACATCACAGTCTTTATTATAAATTTTACCTTTCTTTGGGAATTCTGTTTCATGGTTGACTGAACCACAATAAACTATAAAATTAGGTACCTGATGAAAAATCAAGCTTCACAGTTACTGTAACATTGAAAAAGACTGAATCAAAGACTGTGACTGGTAATATATCATCAGTTTTGCAACTGTTTTGTTTGTCTGACAAATTTTCATGTACACAATGCTGGTCATTTAGACTTTGATGATACCTGACAAAACTATTTCAGTTGGCCCTTTTCAGTTTCTCCAAAGGGGAAGTCTAGAGGTTTGCACTTTGTCCATCAGTCCATCCATCTGTCTGTCAGTCTGTCAAATCAGTTTTCTGCATTTTTTCTTCATGCTTGCAGATATACAATTAATATTTTGTACATTACTTTAGCATGACTTGTTACACATAATGTTTGAATTTTGTTCTGGTCTGTTGACTTTTTGCTGAGTTTGGGCTCTTGGACTTAGAAAAAAAAAATGCAATAAAATAATTTTCTGCAATTTTTTTCAGCATGCTTGCAGATATACATTAAATATTTGGTACATTTATTAAACATGACAAGTTCTAGATCAAGTTTAAATTGTATTGTGGTCCGTTGTATTTTTGCTGAGTTATGGTCCTTAGACTTGAAAAATGAGTTTTTTGCACTTTTTTTTGTCATGCTTGCAAATATATGTTTGATATTTTGTACGTTGTTTACATTGACAAGTTACAGATCAATGTCAAATTTTGTTCTGGTCTGTTTAATTTTCAGTTGAGTTATGGACCTTGGACTTAAAAAATTAATGCTGACTCAGTTTTTTGCACTGTGTCGTCACCAAATTATGCAAGAAGTTTTGCATTCAGTTCTTTTCTATAGGAATTTCTTTCAGTAGGGAACTTTGAATTGTCATGCCATACTCTCAGAATGCTTGTTTTAAATACCATTCTACCAGTATCTTTGCATTTAAAGGCTTGCTTTGCTCATAAGTAATGTGTTCTTATTAAAACAATATTTTTCATTAATCTTCAGGATCTCTATTAGAGCTGGTACCCATTTCAATGATCTTGTTGAGGTAGAACAGATTGAGATGTCAGAGCCCGTAGGATGGGTCTGTGTTCCAATGAAAGATGTTAACGATAAACAAATTAGAACATTTATGATACAAATCGCCATATTATCAAATCACCAGAATGGCAGAGACACACACTTGCGGCGGATCAAGGTGCGTTCTCCTGTGCAAGACATTTCTTCAGCTAAAATACCAAAATTTACAAGTCCTGAACTATTACAATTTGCTCATATCAGATAGTGGATTTTATATTTTTAGAAAGAAGTCTTTTAATGTATTATGGTTTGCACAAAACATATTAAGAAATGAAGCTTATCTGTAGTAAATTATTCTCAAACATGAGTTTTGAAGTTATCAGTAGGTTACCTTACAGACTAGTACTATACTTTCAGCATTTATAGTCTGCAAATTTCAATTTTTGATGTGACTTCCCTGTGACCTATAGATGATTGAGGATAGTCTTTTTGGGTTCATTTAGTGATCAACATAAAATCATATGGATGCTCATCAATAGTATTCAATTCATATGATTTTGTAAGAGACTATATATTTTGATTGGTTGACTACTAAAGCATTTATGGATAGTTTATCCCTAGCAACCTCATGCAATGTTATATCACTCTACTTAACTTTGATCTTCATTTTGTCAAATATTCCTCACACCATTTAGGTATAATTATATTCTAGCTTAAATACAATGTATTTCAATCTGGCACAGTGATATTTGTTTCTTGTCTCTTGTTTTCTGCTTATTTTAAGTGTATGCCTGGTTTCCTGTTTAATGAACTTTGATTTAAAAGAAAGATTAAATCTAAGATACTACATGCTAGAGTCATTTGTAATGTACATGTATTTGGTATGCTGTTTGATATAATGACTTTTGTTTTTTTCTTTCTGTTTGAAATAATTTTCATTTGTTTTGTAACAAGCTTTCTGATTGGTAGGTTCTCTTTGAGAAAACCAAGGTAGATTGTATAACTTGCTTTGGTACTGTGATTTCATATATGATGTTTAGTCTGCTCTTTGTAATTCAAATAATCCTGAATAAAATAAAGTTTTGTTAAGGAACAAATTCTTGATATTTTGATTTGAATCCATTAAAAAATAAATTTATAAGACATGTTTCTTAGTTTTGAACAGGTTTAAGTCGCACCAAAATACATGGTTTGGGCCAGTTTACATTTTTTAGCTCAACTGGCCTAAAGGACATTTGAGCTATTGTCATCACTTTGCATCTGTTGTTTTGTCATCATCCATCCTCATTAGCTATTTCAAACATCTTTTCTTCTATAACTAAGTGACCAATTGGAAGGAAACTTTGCGTAATTGTTCCTAAGGGTATCTTGCACAAACTGATTGTATAAAATTTTTGAAATGTTAAAAAAACATGGCCATTGTTACTAAAAATAGAACATAGGGGGGTCAAAATACAACTTTTTGCAAATAACTCAAAAACAGTTGAATTTAACAAAATTCTGACATTGGGTAGTATTGTTCACCATCAGAAAACAGACCAAAGTCGAAATTTTTAAAATGATTCGTCAACAGATGTAGGAGTAAAGGCCCCTGAAACAAGATTTTTTGTTGTTTTTCACATGTACAACTTTGTAAATCTTCTTCTCTGAAACCATGCAACAAAATTTAATTAAAGTTGGCGTAATTGTTCCTTAGGATATCCTGCACAAACTGATCATTTAAAATTTTTTATTGGTTGAAAACATGACCGTTGTTACTTAAAATAGAACATAGGGGTCAAAATACAGTCTTTTGCAAATAACTCAAAAACAGTTGAATTTAGCAGAATTCTGACATGGGTTATATTGTTAAACATTAGAAGACAGACCAATGCTGTAATTATTGACCGTGATTTGTCACCATATGTAGGACTTATTGTCCGTGAAACAGATTTTTTTGTTGTTTCAAATCTTCTCTGAAACCATGCTACAAAATTTAATTAAGTTGGCATAATTGTTCCTTAGGGTATCCTGTACAAACTGATCATTTAAAATTTTCATGGGTTGAAAAACATGACAGTCATTACTAAAAATAGAACCTAGAGGTCAAAATGTTTTTTTTGCTATTTTTCCCTCAACTACAGAAGAATGAAAGATGAAAGCTACTCATAAGGTAAACATGCTTCTCTGAGTTGACTGACAGTATTGAAATTTTTTGATAGGCAACAATTTTCAAAATGGCTGCAAATTTATGGTGGTTTTTACCAGTTGCTTGGATTCTAATTATTTTAAGGTTTGCTAGGAAACATGGTATTCTTAGTTGAATGGTGTTGACAAAAAATTGTTCTGGCTGACCATTTTTAAAATGGCTGCCATTATACTACTAATTTTTACACTTGATTAATTTCAATTATATTTGGCTTATGTAGTAAATACTGCCTTCTGAGTTGAAGTGAGGATGAAAATGTTGTATATCCATGATTTAACTTCATTTTTTGTTCTCTTTCAACAAATGTATAGTGGGCTATATCCCCCTCAGACCATGTGGGATAACGATGTGGGGGACTTCTGCCCCAATTTTTTCAAGAGGTTCTAAAATCACTTTGAAGGCATTTCCCATATTTTACAGTGCCTCAGGTATTCAGTTGAACTTACATTATTCATCAATATGTGGTCTTTTTCAACATTTGTTTGTCAAACACGGTAACAAGGCATGATACCTTTATTTACTTCCTTAATAGGGCATTATTTGCCAGTAGAGTGATTCAGGCTCTTTGAGAGTGTCTTGTTAAAAACCGATTCACTATTTTAAAGTGTAAACTACTGCAAGCCGTGTTATTCAGTATAATCTGCTAAAAAATGAAGAAAAAAAAACACACCTTAATTAAATTCTGGCTTCAACATGCAAGAGTTATATTTAATATATATGTATTTGGTACTTGTATGTTTCTATATATTTTCAGTTCCATGAAGGAACACCCCTTTTGTATTATATTTAGTAAAAATACCATATGCCACATCAAATGTGCTGTCTCGTGTTACACATACTTTCTATAATTCTACAGATTACTATTGATCTTTGTCAAACTCTTTCCAAATTTGTAGAATAAAAAAAAATCATGAATTTTATTTGCTTGTATCTATATGTCAATAGGGAAGGAGGAGGAGTTAAATTTGGTTCTTAGATTTCAAGTTAAATTATATGATTTTCAGTTTTTTTTTTAATTTACCAGTAAATACTAATAAGGTGTTTACCTGTAGTTATGGTCTTCATTTTTCCACCAGTCAATCCATCTCTTTCTCTGTACACATTCAGTAGTCAAACCTTTGGAACTAGTTATAGATATTGAACATATATTTAGTTTATAGATAGATCTAGATGTATAAATGTTGAATTGTGGGTTGGTTGTATATTGTCATTACAGTTAATGTCTTTGGACACCTCTTTTTATGACATTTAATATTAGCTGTCCAGAGATTTGTGCATTTGTCAATTAGTTTAACTTATGTATTTAATTGGTCAGAGATATATATATGTATATGGATTCTTCTTCAGACATATGACTGGTTATCGAGGTGATAAAATTAAACTTTTCAACATACAAGCTTTAGTGGGCATGTTAAAATATAAATTTTAACATGGAGAGAGGAGATATAATTTAAATCAAGGATAGGCTGATGGAGAATTGGTTTCACCAATGAAATCTGTAGAAACCATGTCAAACAGTGAGAAAACTCTCACAGAAGTAAAATCACCACTCAATGTTTATAAAGTCAAATGCAGAGATGCACTGGCTTAGAATGGGAGAAATACATGTACATGAAAATGAGAATCGATTAAGTTCAAACTTTGGATTATTGATTAATTTGTTCATGTTCCTTGGACATAAAACTTAAGTTGTCATGGCTGTTAATGGAAGTGATTATTATAACAGTACAAGTCAAACATCAAGTTACAGAAATGCCTAAAACATTCTATACATATTTTAGAAAAAAATGACAAACAAAAGCTTGAAAGTTCAGTCTATACATGTCTAGACTGTTCAGGGTTTAACCTCTACTGTCATATCAGGCTGCATCATGTGAAGCATTCATTTTAGCTGAAGGCAAAATCATGTTTCTAATGAAAGAATCAAACAATCTATAAAGTGACAATTTAGAATGTCCAGTGTTTTATGTCTTATACACAAACATAGTGCTAGGAAAACAATTGTATTGGTTATAGAGAGTGTAGGTTAATCATTATTATATAAATACTCTGGCTGCTGAGACATGGCCACCTTTAATTTTGTGAAACCCCCATCTATTAAAATGATTTTTGGTACCTTCCTTTTCGAATCAAATTTTCAAGAAAAAAATAAACCGAATAATTGCATACATTTAATATATTTAAGTACTCATCTTTCCAACAGACAGGACAGGATAATAATATTGGGCGTTTTTCTTTTGCGCGATTTTGATTGGCGGTTTATACGGTCTTGACTATCCTCGCACGACTGCCTCTTGCGGGGATTGTGTAATTAGATGTCTATTCGTAGTTGGAGGTAGCGGAGCCCATGCAGCATGCAGCCTTCGAATACCTGACCGAAGAACTCTGAGTATATCCTACTAGCGGCTGGGCTGCTCTGTTGACGCTCTGGCATACTGCCAGACCCCAGGTGGGTTCGAGAGCGTTTCCCCTTTCTAATTGTTTGGGAGTACGTCAACGTGAAAAGTGTGTCCTTTTGCGCTAGTACTCCTTTTGCACCGTACTTACTTTTTGATTTTCGTAGTTAAATTGCGCCAATAAATTAATCATCCTTTTGCACCAGAATACAGGAAAACTGATATTTGATATTGTTTTAGATACGTGGTATGGTTATTGTTTATTATTCACCTTCTAAAAATTGTCTTTTATAGTTGGTCGTTCATCTCTTTGGCAAGTATAATTATAAAAAATATAAGAAATATAAGACTTTATTTTAGTTACAAATCAGGGGCGTAGCTGCCTATACGCAAATACGCAGTTGCGTACTTTCGGAAAAAGTAACAAAAATAAAAACACATTTTAAAGAAAAGATGAAATAAAGGTTTTATGCAATGACTCACTGGGTGCCTTGAGCGACCCCCGCCCCCAAGACCCCTCGCCGTAATTTTGCGTACAAATAAAACAGGCCTAGCTACGCCCCTGAATAATGTAGCTATAGAATGTATGTCCGTCGACAACTATCATTGGTTTTCCTTTTTTTTGACTCAATCCTCCTAATATTTGTGTAATTTGAGTTTATCCAACGAAATCGGGGCCTTCAATGTCATATTTCTTTCCGGGATAGTGAAAACATATCCCTACATCTGTTTGACTTTGTGTAAAATGTGCTTTTTCATAAAAAAAAAATTATATTGACAGTACGATTGACCTAATTAATAAGAATATCGATTTATCTAACATGTGCAAAGTTCTAGCTCTGAGATAATTAAGATTGTCGTAACTCAGAAATACAAGTTTACATCACAAATACGCTATAGGTTAGTAAAATGATAAATATATGCTTTATTTTGAATAATGTAGCTGGTCAACAATATGCAAATAAAGGTTATATTATCTTTTTTACCCTTTTCAATTTTTTTTATTGATTTCAAAACCGAAGTGTTCAAGTTCAATGTATGTGTAATAGCACACATTTTCCAATGGTAGATAAACTCCTGCCGCCATGGAACATGACCATACGAAAATTTACGACCAAATGAGATTTACGCTAGGCAAGTTTCAAAATGAGACACTCATCTTTAAAGTTAGCAACATGATTGTATACGTACATGTGTATTCCCAAGAACCTTGGGGAAAGCATTTTACAATATTAACGGGTCCCTTGGATCCGCCCATGACTTCGGTCGATAAAAAATACTATACTAGTCTACTGTTGGCGGTCGTTTAGATACATTTTATCTTCAAAACGTCACACTTCATTAGTTTTATTAGTTTTTGTAGCTTGTATTTTGGTTCAAGAATTTTAAAAAAATGGTTAATTCAATGAGTATTTTACTGTAAGATTTAGTAATTACTAGGTCATGTTACTGAAATTTATCATACGGTACACAAGTAGAATGCGAACAAAATTTGGTTAGGTTTTGAACTAAATATTAGAACTACAGCATATTTATCATTGCGAAATAGGACTACATTGACCCATGCCAGTAAAAATTCCATTCCCCCTTCTTTGATGATACGTGTAGTACCAAACTTAAAACCTTTCAAAAGGCCTTTTCCCAAAATAATTAAATCTGACGGACTGACCGACATAAAAGAAAAAAAAGTATGTAACTGGGATGAAATGACAAACTTTTAATGATAGTTATACACGCAATTGATTCCTAGAAACAAAATTATATTATGTCAACACTGTAGTAAAAATAGATATGATAATTTATTTTCTAAATTTTAGATACTACACATAATCCAACATGGTAAATAGCTCACAGAGGAACTTCTGAGAGCGTCGCCTGACGACAGGCTCCGTCTGTCGCCCGTATTTCTGAACACTTCGTTTGAAGATCAACTCACGAGCAATAGCAAATTATGTATTATAGAAGCAACAGGAGAATCAACGAAAGCAACATTAGTTTATGATGTGTCAATTTTTCTAGTTCGAGTCTCAAGTCAGTTGTGAACATCAATAAAAAACAATCTAGCTGTAATGCACTTCAGAAACTCAGAACTCCTTGAGGAGTTTATTCAAATAATACAGAAAACACTTTTGGGCAGTTACAATAAATGGTAACCACAAGTTTTCTGTGATGATGAACTATTGGTCATTTAAAAGTGATCCAGTTTTTGTTAAACACACAAATACATGTTGTATGTTCATTACGGAAGATTCCTATTTTAAAAAAGAACCGGATTCGCTTATTTAGTAAAAAATCTTAATTCTTTGGTCTTTTCGTAAACAATAACTCATATAAAGAGCCGCTGTTTATCTTGGACCTTATCACACTTTTGTCATGAGGATAATATTTCTTTTTCTATAAAATTGTTTTCATTCTACAAAAAATCATTCAGGACAATAACTCTAATAAGGAGTTATTTTACATCTTTGACCCTTGATGTCTTTTGGAGGCCCCGTAATATTACACATGCAATTGAAAGTTTCTATCTGATGATGAGCTAAAACCAATCAAAAATAACCTTTCAATGGCAAAAACTCTAAGAATGGGTCATTATTCAGCTTAGACCCAAGGACTTTTCTCGTAATAGTAAATTTACCGACTGAAAGAGTCAAAGGCGGCTATGTTTTACGCTTGATGTATAGCATTGACACAATTTACACACACACACACACACATATGTATATATATATATAAAGATCGGCGAAAGAACTGAGCGATTTTGGAGATTTTTAAAGAAAAGGTCACGTCAAACGACAATTACAGACGACGACGCCAATAACTCGCATCAAAATTATTTGAAAGATAGAAAAGAATAAACACGTAGCACAACTTAGATAATCAACAGTGCAAAACAAAGTATCAAGAAAAAAAGCAGAAAAAACAAAAAAAAAAACAAAAAACAAAAAAAAACAAAAACGAAAAACAAAAAACAAAAAACAATTTGATATAAGATATGCGCAATATGTTACCCAAATAGAACACGGGATATATATTAAAGGCTTGTTAACCAATATATGCAATCCAATCGTAGCTCCATCAAAGACATCATATCGGTAAGTGATTTCATATCCGATGAAGTGATGCTTTTGATTATTCCTAAAATAATTAGTATCGTTATATTTTATTTGATATTTTTATCTTGTTTAATACTTCGCAGGTTATCCTTTCAATGCAATGAAACTAAAACTCCTTATAGTATTCCTAGCTGTGGTGATGTTGCTAAATGATTCCGACGCCGGTTGGTGGCGACGAAGGCGTCGTCGTCGTAGATCGTGGATAAGGATAAGAGGTAGACATATTTTAGAGAATAGTTGTAGGATTTTATGTGCATCGAAATGCGCCGGGTTATGTTATGGTTGTTGCTTGTATGGATGTTATAGAGCTTGCGGTAAAAGAGAACTTCCAGAGGTAACATTATGTATGTTAGCGTCTTTAAATATTTTGAGTTAGAAAATATATTGAATTTTCCCCGGCTACTTACCGATGTACCATATGTAAATGACTGTAAATGGAAAGGTGTAGTTAGTACTAGTATTTGCAAAAAAATCGTTCTCGTAGAATACCTCTGTTTTTTTAAATCTCTTTTCTAGCTCTTTTCTTTTATGTGTATATTTTTATCGTAGTACATAACACATTCAACTTTCTTAATCACAATTTAATCTGTAAAAATCTTAATGAAAACTCTTTTTTAAAGGGTAATAACAAAAGCGAAATTGTAATGAAACTACCATGCCGATTTGATGCATGGGATCTGGATAATGATGGAGGCATTTCCTTGGAGGAGTTTGCCTTTGCTGGTCATGCCAAAGCCAATGCTAGTACCAAGATGCTGTTTCAAAAAGTCGATACTGACGGTGAGTTTGAGTGTTTACATATCTGACTGAGTGTTTTAGAGAGTTTTAATGTCATTGGCCTCCGACAGACGGTTTTACATATCTGCTTGGTGTTAATTGTCGTTTATGGATTTCCATATTCCGATTATAAATTCTAAATGATCTTGTCAGGATACGCTGCATCATTGATTATTATCCCAGTTTCTTGATTTCAGGTGACGGCAAAGTAAGCAATGATGAATTGAACAGTGCACCTTTAGTGAGGGAGACATGTTAAAGAAAATCGTATTAGATGGTAAGTAGTCGTTAAAATAGTCTTATTGCGTACGGTTTTCCATATTGGTTTAATAAATGGTCCCCGGCTAGCAATCATTTTTGACTAACTAGTCCAATACGTCATATTGGCCTAGGCCAATATGTATTTTAACCATGCCAATATGACGTATTGGATAGGTAAAAACCTCATTGGACGGCTAAATCCCACTGTGGCGCACCTTTGTTTTTGTATTGTATTGGCAGTTTTAATCATATTTACTGGTTAATATTCGAACGTCAATCAACAATTTATAATAATCGATGCATTTCGTTTAGGCGTTTTTTATACGGAAAACCTGACCGCAAACCATATTGGTGCACCGTGTTTGGAAAGGTGCCACGTTCCTCGGAAGTTAAAGAACCCTGCTGTGGTATTCGATAGGAGTAGGAACCTTTGCGCTCCGCCACAGGAGGCTAAATTGCCCGAACTTACCCATCCCCCCTTTTTCTAGTGGCAATCGTAATTTGTCGACTCTATTATCCTTGTATCCCATCTTTTTTTTCATTTCATCATCATTTCATGTTCATTTTATCATCCTTTTCATGTTCATCGTCTAAATATAGCTGAAATATTGCTGCTCGGACGTTAAACCCCAACAAAACAAACATATACTTATTGATTTATTTATACACCTTTTAAATTTTGTAACTTCATACTGACTCAATACTCTTTAAAGAAATGATATATAATAAAAATTTTCAAGCCATAAAAAAGCTAAAATTGTTAAATAGCTAAAAAGATCTGAACTTAAAGGATACACAATTTCATTTAGAGTTTTCTGCTTATTTTTATACGAACAAACCACATAGATTTCTAATAAATGTGCAATCAGCCAATTCGTTCTTTTAGCAAGACTTTGAACTTAGGTATTTGACAAATGCTTCTTTTCTCGCTTCATCAAAAATCGGCAGTAAGTATGTCTTATTTAATTTCCGTTATTTCATGTTCTTTGTTGTGTGTGTCTGTTTTCCATGTCTGGTTTTTGTCCCTGTATTACATTATTTTGGGTTCCGCTAGAATCTTGGTTCCTTTGATTACTCCAACCTTTTTTTTGGATACTAGAGTATTTTACCACTGTCTGTTCTTGTTAATTGATTTTATTTTACAAAAAGTTTCTTTTTTTCCAGAAGTATTAACCGAGCAGCAACAATCAGAAGACACCAATTAACTAATAAATTTATTTAGCATCTGATTTTTTGTGTTCATTTTTACAAAGACGATACATCAATTTACCTAAAAATACAGAAATGAATTCACATTTGTGATTTAAAGGTGCTACTATTTTAAGATTTGTTCAAGTATAATCACATAGTTATACGATACACACAAGACAGCATCAATATAAACCTGTTAAAATTATGCACTAGAATAAATTCTAAAGACGAAACTACATGTCGGAAACCAAACATGAAGATATTGGCTAATTAAATCCTGAAGATTAAAGGTACTGTTTTTTAACTTCACTATTGTTTCCTGATAAAATAACAACTACTCGCATGTAATACATACAACCTTTTATCTAATTCATCTTAATATTAAAGACATAAACATGATATGTATACGGCCATCTCTAATCTAATCTTTGGCAATAATATGATGTATATATAATAAGGCAACTTCTCTGAAAATAAGTGTGGTGGTCATATACGTTATGCCAGTGCTTGCCTGGAATACAAGGAATTTTTGCACCATGTTAGACTTCTTACAATTAGCTCTTTCAAACACAACTTGTTGCCAAAAGATTAAAGTCATTCCTATAAATAATTTATGGTCATCATTAGGAAACCGTTGATTCTTTTTGTGTATCTATCTGAACCATGGGAACGAATTTGGTCCCAGTACGTGTCATAGTTTTTCTTCTTGTTTTTCTCTGCCGTCTAGTCCGGACGTGAAATTTTATGATTTCTTCTTATACTATTGTACTATTATATGACTCGGCGGACAAAGGGCGTTTACCCTACCAATGCTATTGGCCCATTCTCCAAGTTTCCAATGATGTCCACGTTGCTTCTTTACTTTTATTTCTTCGTATGTTTTATTGTGGTTGTTTCATATTCCATTTTTATATGTTTCTATTTTCCTTGTCTAGACGTTATCCTTGGAATATATTCATTTTTATTACCATTCGAATCCTGTTGCCTTAAACTTCCTTGTAATATAGTTTTGCCTGAAAAAAAACTTTAAAAATAATCTATATGTTGTATTGTATGTTCATACGAAGAGATGTCAAATAAATTCATTCTGAAATCTGGAAGCAAAACTCTTTATGTTGATTTTTTTTCTTCAAAAGATTTGCCTATACTTTTTGGTAAAGCGCTCGCTTCTATGATACCAGTCACCCAAAAGACATTAAGGAAGTTTGTATACATTCATTTGTGTCTCATTTAGAGCATGGCATAAACGGTAATTAAATGTGATTCGACATTTTAAAGAGGGCCATACAATGGGAGAGGGTATGTTTTACAGGGGTTTAGGGCATTAGAAGTGTTAAGAAGTGGTGAGGGGATTGGTCAATGTCCCCGACAGATTATGCAGTATTATGATTTGTTTAAAAAATTTCAGGTGAAATTAACGATGGAATATGAATTTCCAAAGCTGAATTTTCAGTCTTATGTATTGATTATAGCAACGAAGATGCGTGTGTATTATGTTTGTGATCCTTCAGTCCATCGGTCTGGTCTGTTTTTTTTTTTAAATTTCATTCAAATTTTGGTTAATGGTTTGTAGCAATAAAATCTTGAATATAATTGATTTCACTGGACTCGGTTAAGGATGGAGAATAGGGACTGAATTTTCTAAAGTGTTAATGTGTGGTTGTGCTCGCTCTATGGTATTTTAATTGTCCGGCGTATTTGCTTGTAGTTTTCATATAATTTTTTCCCACATCTGGAGAAAAATATTTAATGTTTAAGACGTTTATATTTAAAAAAGCGACATTTTTAATGTTGACCATCAGAAAAAGATAAAACAAACATGTATATGAAATACAGCTGTTTAAATAAAATTAAATCGTCAATATTACCATATATGATACGTATATCCAGGCTATTCTTTGACACAATATTTCTGTCTTTTTATAGAGAAATGTAATAAAAAAGGCAATACATTTTTTCCTAATTTAAAATCACCCCTTATATTATTGCAGAAAAATACAAATTCAACACAGAAATTATCCCCCAAAGGAAATAAACAAAGAAACAAAAAAAAAAAAAAAAAAAAAAAAAACAAATAATAAAAAAAACAAAAAAAAAAATCCAGTAAAAAATCCCCCGCCCCAAAAAACATACAAACAAAAACAAAATTAAATATCAAAACAAACCAAAAAACCTAAATCACACATGTTATGTTCATTGATATCATTCATGAAATTAAGCAACACTATTGCTTTTCCTGCTGCTACAATCTCAAGCTTTACACAGTCTTTACTCTCGACGAACATTTATACCGTAAATAAGTACAAACCCGCACTAGAAGCCGTAAAAATCCCAGTTGATATATCATACCCACTTCCTTTATTAAGTAATACGTTCTTATACACCAGAGTTTGTCCATACGGTTAGCATCTCGTACCAATATTCCGCTTTTAATTCAACCATTTACATGGCATAGGACTTCGTGAAATTGCCTGCTGAAATAGGAACAATGTGCCATGCGCAAAAGCTTGTTTTTGTAAAGTTATTATGTTCTATTAGAGTATGACTTTGTCAAGTACTAAAATCTGTTCTTTCAACTTATAATTTTCTACATTTCATTCAGGAAATAACACGCCATATCAATTACCGATACAGTTTTTCCAACGCAACTTAGTTATCAGCATTTGGCCAACCGGAAAACAGAATTTGCGTTTCCATGGAAGAGTAATCAATGGAAGCAAGGTTACAGCGGTAATCAAAAGAATGTAATCCAGGGACAAAGGCCAGACATGGAAGAGTAATCAAGGGAACCAAGGTTATAGCGGTAATCAAAAGAATGTAATCCAGGGACAAAGACCAGACATGGAAAACAGACACACACAACAAAGAACATAAAGCAACTAAAATCATACAAAGCAAAGCAACAAAAGCAAATGAGCAACTCGGACTCCACTAAAAACTGGGAGCATGGACCAGGTGTACCGGGAGGGTAAGCGTCCTCTTGGAAGAACGTCTTTAAGGTCAAGGGGTAAAAAGAAAAAAAATACCGACTGCGTCTGAAAAAAATTAAAGAAAAAATCTTAATATATTCACCCTGCTAAAGTATTTTCTCCAGCTGTAATAGTTCTGCCTTTACATCGTCTCCTGTCGTTTTTTGATCTAAAATTATCAAAAGAGAAGGAGACTAAGATACAACTCAAAATTAATCATTAAGTGTTAGTTGTGAACCTGAAGACTTGAATACATAGCCAGTATAAGACTATAATGATTTCTGAAATTTTTTGCTTAGGAAAGACAAAAGATGTGCCTGAAGGTTACCAAATTACAGAAATTCCATAAAGTTTGAGATTATATTTCACATATTGGCCATATATCCGGCGGGAAATGGTGTCCACACCTAACAAGCCACTTAATTTGTAGCGGAAAAAAAACATCACTTCATACTATCACTATCTCGTTTATGAGGAAATGGGTGTGAACATAGTTTTCTGAATGAAAAGTGTGTGAAAACGTAAAATTTAACAATTTTATTTCTCTCACAGTTTTGGATATGTGTCGTACCATAATGAAGTAAAGCCACAACCAATTTATATATTTTACTATATTTTGAACAATGTTGATATTTTAAGCCGTATACTGGGTTTAATACCCCTAAACCTTTGACATGATTAATTAAGTTTTTTTTTGTTTTTATTAAATCTATAAATAAATAAGTAAAAAATAAATAAATAAACAAACAAGACAATTTACATTCCGATGCTCACTTCTAAATTTATAAATTTGCATGCGATTTCATCTTATCACTTCTTTTTTGAGTGTAGCGTCTCGACATTTATAGCGATAGCCTCTTACTTAATATGACATGCAAGGTCAAGATTGTTGTTTTATCCTGCAACTAAGCATTCTAATGTACAAATAAAAGGCATCGAATAACGCAAAGCTTTAAATTCATTCTTTTGATTACCGCTATAACCTTGGTTCCCTTGATTACTCTTTCACTGCATAATACTGTGAAACACGTCAAAAACAGGTTTAAAGGAGCCCTCGTCGACAGTCGAACTCAAATGATTGCTGAAAAAAAACTATTTTGGAAAAATTTCGCATGATTTATTTAGAAAAATATGGTTGTAGGATAAAAGCAATACATGAATATTGCCGAAAATATCATTATACTAATTAGTCCTAGCTTCGAAACAGTCAGATTAGCTTGCGGATCACCCGTGATCTGACTGTTCCTAACGGTCGTCAAATAAATTTTATATTGTCCGGCAATATACATATATTGTATTTATACGTTGAACTCCCTGTCAATTCAATTAGCTTTGACTGTTTAATACATAGGCGGACCTTTTTTCGATGAAGAGTGGTCGGTTTTATTGAATTCAATGAGCACAGCAGATTTGAAAATTTACCTAACGCGAGGATCTGTGACAATTAAAAAAATTCATTACCATACATACACATTTTACGAGGTGGTACTTCATTTACGTATCAAAATGTCTTGACAAATCTCCTACTAGCTCAAGTAGATTTAATATTTTGTCAGAACTAATATGCTTTATGGTTGAAGTTATAAGATATCGACATATATGGCAAATATTTCCACTACAAATAGATAGTTTAGCGCTAATATTATCGAATTTACCTGCTGTTGTTTCCATTTCATGAAATGGAATGGAATATTCACATTTAACTAAATATTGCACGATATCTATCGTCAAATAACAAAGACCTTTTATTGTTAATTATGGCCTCGATAATTAGTTACTTTCGACTTTTTGTGAAATCGACTTGTTTTCGAAAGAATCTTACGATATGTACTTACATGCAATCTTCGGACAAATCTTTGACCAATTAAAGACATATCAAATGATAGTATGTGATACAATGTCTAATACTTTTTTATTTCACGTTTTCTGTGTAGCTTCTGACATTTTCAGATTAAAAAAAATGACATTACAAAAAATAGAAAGTCATGAACCCAAAAGAAAACTAATCAAAACTAGTCATATACTGTGTTTTTCTATTTTTACTCATTTTTGTCAGTTTCTACAGTGAACCTGTCCAAACCGAACCCAGACTAATCCCGAAACCTGTCTAAAGCAGACCGTTGAAAAATCCCATCATATCATTTTAGATGCTTTTTAAAACTTGTTGAACTGAACACTTGTCTAGACGCTAAAAGAAAAATACAAAAGGGATTCGGTTTATACAGGTTTCACTGTATAAAGTAGCGCTCCAGGTAAGAATAATGCAAAATGTGATTCATGGTTGGAAAGCCCACATATTTTTATTTTTGATATTGTGTTTAAAATGTTATAGTTAACAGAAATTAACATGTGGCTTTTTAAATAACTATTAATATTAAAGAATTATATAGAATGCACTGTATAATTCAAAATTAAGGGAGATAACTCTATAAAGGACATTAAAATACAATAGAAACTGTTGGGTTTTCAATGTGTATTATCACCTAAGAGCAGACAGATTGGAATGAATGATAATACATTTCATTATATATACCCACAAAAAAAAAATAATAAAATAAAATAAAAAATAAAAATAAATAAATAAATAAAAATGTGTAGCCATTTTTGAGGTGTATCATATAATGGAGAATTTGCATGATTTTTACAAAGACTGGTACTTAAGTAGTAAGTTATGTTCAACATTATGTGTATTTATTTTATCAACATTGAAAGAAAGAAACAAAAGAAAAATAGACTACAATTCAGAACTGAAGCCCGTTTAAAGGGTATTCGTACCGTCTCTACATTTACATAGCATTAAAGCAAGACATAGACACCGACTTTGATTTATTATAAAAGTTCTTTAAAAACGTTGGACCAATCGGAGGCATCTTTAAAAGTTATAAGATTAGACTCAAACATTCTGGACATTACGAAGATATTTTGAAAACCAAGCTAAATAAAAATCTTAAAAAAAAAGAAATGAGTCAAGATGAAAAACATATTAAGGGTTTAATTGTATTCTTGAGAAAGTAAAGATTATCAAACATAATATTAGCTTACATTTTCTGACTTTTCAACTCGTTCCCATATCACGGTAGACAACTTCTGCTTTCCTTATAATCTTCAGTCGAAGTAAACTTGTTTTCGAGGTTTGCCACTTTCTTGCTCAGTGGAGTTCACCTCTAAACGTACTAATTTTTTTTAACAGTTTCTACTCCAAATGAACGGCAGATCATTTCGTCGAAGATTCATCCACACTGTATATACAGGCTAAAGAAGATGGAGAAATAAATATTGAGCTTTAAAGATACAATGTCCAAATAGCGGCACTTCTAGTCATAGAGAACAGCTTGGAAACGGGAAAGAGGATTTATTAATTGGAATTATATTATATTAAGTATAAGACTTTGTAAAAACCACACAAGACGTGATTCATGCATGGCAAAACCCACCAAATTCAATAATATTTCTTGTTTAGAAACAGTTACTGGTCAATTAACTAGCCTTTGTTTTTTATTTGGTTGTTCCGCTTTTGAGATAAAAATTATAAAGATTGTACATGAAATTTGCAATTCGCACTTTGCAAGAGTTATCGTTCTTGATTTTGTATGATTTGGTTGGTTGTAATGGGAGATAAATATATGATTTTCTCGATCTGAATACAGAAATAATTAGCGTTATGTTAAATTATAGCATATGTAGACTGAAAAAAAGTATCATTTGTTTGGTGGGTTTTTCTACACCATGAATCACTTAATCATTAGCAGTGTGAACTTAATGTGGACTGGTACTTAACTTAAAAAGGTCACTTTCTTGTTTGAAGAAATCTAATCTTGAAACATGTGAAGATGGAAGATGATAACTCCCTTGATACCGAATTTTAAATAACTCTCGTCCTAATAGTTTCATAGTGTATGACACGGCAGTTTTTTTTCAAGGTATTTTTTTTACGCAATTACAAATTGACAAAATGACTGGAAATGAACTGGGGTTTTATAAACGCTCTGGTGTCTTTACGGGAATGCACACAGTAGAACAAAATCATAGTGGCACCACTGGATCATATCTGATGGAAATCAAACAAAAGTAAACCGCGATACAGGACAGTGGATTTTTTGCTAACGATTCTGAATTATCAATATCAACTTTTTATGGCAAAAAAACTACATTATAAGTAATAAGGAATTTCATTTCTTGTATTAATTTATGTTTTTTTTTGTAATCAAAACTCGTCGGAAGAGTTGTGAACTCCCTCCTTTTTGCAATTTTGTTTTAAAGCACTGTAGTTTTATATACATAAGAAGTCTCAAAGCAGTAAACAACACATTCAAAAGGTGTATATTTATACCATTTTTTTAATTACAGGTATGTATGCTATTTCTTACATTTTCACATCAAGTCGTGGTCGTGACATGAAGCAGGTAAAGTGTACGCAGTTCAACGTTGTCCCTGGGGGGATCTTATAATAAGCTTTGCGATTTAGCTGAAAAACGACTTCAGCGATTTAAATATAGCGTTCATCCTAGAATAGTTTTTTTCCTAGCTGGGATTCCAGATATATGTACATTAACTCGTAATCGTGCGAAGCAATATGAGTAATCATATCTTGACTAAGAGAAAGATTTTATTTTGCACATTAAGTATACTATTTCTGCAGTTGAAAAACGGATGAGAGATATAGGATGTGAAGTTGTTTTCGGTACGATAACGACTATGAGTTTTATATAGTGGAATAACTATATGAAAAATGTCCGAAAAAGTGCTTATCTAAAGCATGGGGCAGAATATTCTCTGATGCAAGAGAAGTTGAATTCCATACTCCATGAAGTAAATTCTAATATCGTTTATAAGAATCGGGACCACAATTTCGTATCTCCATTCTTATACTGGCATGTTCATAAGAGAAATGGACAGAAAACACGTTATTTATATTCACATTTGATTGATGGAGTACATCCAACTTCTGATTTAGCTGCTGCTTGGTCCGTCAAATCATTTACAAACCACGATATTTGTAAATGCTTAGATATTTTAGTTTTGTTTCTTTGATGTAATCGTGAACTCAGGGGACTGAATTTTTATTTTGGAGGGAAAATATGTCACCGTATGTGTAATTTTCATTACGTATTTTTATATCATACATCATACCCATCATGACGTATTACCGACTTCTTGTATTGTCGTATGCGTATCACTAACATTGCACGTTTTGCGCGAACTGGATTATGCGCACCCAGGCATAGCTGGACTGGGCATTCTATATTTCATTAACGGCCAGATAGCCTAACCTAGCTGACGTCATAATGCCAAAGCTTTATATTTACAGGTATAGTGAATGTTGTATTTTTTTTCTAAAGTTAACTGAAAGTTTACTGAATAGAAATCTTATGTTTTTTATATGAATTGCAAAAGCTCTTAGTAAGTTAGTCAGCCGTAGTGTCATTTTATTGTGTTTTCGGGTCGTGTATAATTGAGTTATTGAATGTTTTCCGAAAGATGAATAAATATGTACAATTTGTTAATAAATATATTTACAGTTTATAAAGATTTTGGGTTTTAATGGTCGGTGAAACTTGTCCTGGCAATAGCGATTTAGTCTTAGCCCATATGCCCTGCGACATTTATACAACTTTTCTTAAACTATTAGGTTTGTAAATTGAAATAATATTTAAAATGTTTATGTGCTAGGTCTATTATAGTAAAATACAGATAAATATTTCTTTCTATAATTTAGTAAAGCTTCACAAGAAAAAAAAATATATATATATATTGATTTACTATTCACCATTGTTATGACAATTACAAATATTGCATTTGCTACATGTATTATCTTTCTTGTTCAACCAGACAGCTGATGACTGCTGCGTCTAACTTAACAAAATACAAATATTTAACACATTAAATTTGCATCGATGATAGATATTTTTCAAAATATAAATCTGATTTTGATATTCGGTAGCAGAGAGTTTTTTGGTAATTCTCAATAAATAAAATACACGTTGGCTTAAACTGATAAGAAGACGACTTTTAATGCTTTCACATATCTATTTATCGGCTTTTTGTGAAATCCATTCATTTGAAAACCCACAGTGATAAAAAAGTAATTCTTTTTGTACCATATTCATAGTTACTCAGATAGATGAAAAAATATATAAAATTTGATAGCAAAGTTTTTTGTCTTTACCATTTCTGATGCGATCCCAGTGATTTACCATTCGCATCGTTACATTAATTGATATTGGATGTTTCCCCAACTCTGCATACATTTTGTGACTAGGAGTGGACCAGTTTAGATGTTTGATCATCTTGCAGTATTTTTCATTAAATGCATTTGTTATGTTTATTTATATTTTCACAACCCTATGCTTTTGATCCAAATAATGAAATTGACATAACCATTTTAACAAATAGATCAAGTTAACAGGTGATGTTTCATTGCTTCATTTAGGATAACATTAAAAGCATTTTTCCTCGAATAATTTCTAGTATATAGAAAAGATCCCCTTCTACTGAAAACACACATATCTATATTATTTAACCAATTCTATTTCCTTTCCACCCATAAAAAACTTTTTATATACAACCCTGTAATAAACTTCTTTTCCCCTCTTGATTTATCCCCCTTTGGTCTTATATAAGCGATAATTGCTTAGATATTTTAAATGTGTATTCATGTGATGTAATTTTAGATGCTGAGTTCAATGTCAATAATAATACAATGGAGTTTCTTCTTTCTCAATCGTAATAACTCGGGAAAGGAATAAAGAATAAGCCTGCCTGATTTTTATTTCTAATGTCAGAATTAAAAAAAAACAGCAGTTCTATTTTATTTCCGTTGTTTTAAAAAAAAATGTACAATATAGCCCACTAGCCATTATTCAGGAAACATTACTGTATCAAAAATACGGTTGAATAATTCAACAAAAATGTCTATCACATAATCAATTATTGAACTAATGTACTCATTCAAAGAGTAATCAAGGGAACCAAGGTTATAGCGGTAATCAAAAGAATGCAATCCAGAGACAAAGACCAGGCATGGAAAACAGACATACACAACAAAGAACAAAAGGTACCTAAAATCACACACACAAAGCAACAAAAGTAAATGAGCAACTCGGACTCCACTAAAAACTGGGAGCATGGACCAGGTGCACCGGTAGGGTAAGCGTCCTCTGCTTTTCTAGAAACACCCGCCGAGTTGCTCATATAAAGTCAAGTCCGGGGTAGACAAACGAGGAAAGGAAAACTATGATCCGTTGAATAAATCAGTTTTCATTGTGCTGATGGATACACCATAACGATCCACGAGTTCATGATAACGACCATAAAACTTCTGTAGTGATGACTTCAATCTTGTAGCAACATAACCCTGTTCCAGAAGCCTATTAGTTAGGGTTCTATCGCGATACAAAAAGTCTGCGTAGTTTCGGCAAGCTCTGGCATAACGTATGAGTTGTGATATGAACACTCCATACGCAGGAGCGGAAGGGATGTTGCCACAGATGAAAGGAAAGTTGACAATTATGAATGAAAAGTCATCACGTTTGTCGTAAAGTTTGGTCAATAGTTTTCCATTACCATCGATTTCTAAGTGTAGGTCAAGATATGAGGCTGACTTCACAGTGTCTCTAGTATCCTTTATCTCAAGTTCTTTTGGGTAGATGCGATGTATCAAATCCCCGAAATTAGGATTGTTTAAAGATAATACTTCATCTATATAGCGGAAACTGAGATTGAAGGATCTAGCCAAACGATATTCTTTCTTTCTGATCAGATCAGCTATAAAGTCAGCCTCATAAGAGTGAAGAAAAAGGTCAGCAAGTAAAGGAGCACAATTTGTTCCCATTGGAATGCCGACCGTGACCGGTTGTTGAAAAACACGTCCACCACACTGGACAAATATGTTGTTAATTAAAAATTCCAGCATTTTGTAAACATCTTCCTCTGTATATTTGGAAGATGATTTGGAATTATTTCTTACAAAGTATGAGGATTCTCTACCAAGAACTATATATTTGTATCTAGGTGTACCATCGTTTTTGGAAAAACAACGATGTATAATGTTTTTAAGTCGGGATTTTAACTGAGTATGGGAAATAGAAGTATACAGTGCTGAAAAATCATAGGTTTTAATGCTATTATATTCAGATAATAGTCTTGAACTGATTGTCTCCAAAAGATCTTTCGAATTTTTTAGGATCCACATTGAATTAATACCACTACGGGAGTAACAAGTGTTGTGGTAGGACTGTAGACCCTCTTTGACAGTTGTGAGTATAGAAGTTAAAAGTTTTGAAAGAGGTTTGGTGGTACATTTTGCAGATCCAGCTATGAAACCTTGTTTGTATGGATTCTTGTGAAGTTTTGGAATCCAGTACATAGACGGTTAATCACAATCATCGTCCTTGGTAGAGAGACCAAAAGAGGATGGCACAGATTTATGGTTTTCCACAATCTCTTCTTTGGAGAAAGTGGTAGCAGTGTAGGTTCTATCACTGCTATTATTTTCTACGTCTGCCTCAGATAATAAACATTGGATGTAAAACGTTTTGGAGACAAAAATGTTGTTTTGGACTTTGTCTGCTGGTACGACAACATATTTGTCATGTATTGTAGACAATGTTTTTGCTACATCGGGGTCTTTGAAAACTGATTTAGCCTTGGCACTCATTGGCCTACGTAAAACATTCATTCGTTTCAAAATTAAAGACCTCACGGCCTTTAACCGCTCTGACAGAGAATCAATGTCTTCTTGTTCTCCTTTTATCCATTGTCTTGCATAGTCCTCCACGGCATCCATAAGAACTTTAAAGTTATAATTCCAATTTATGGAGCGTGGTTCACGGTACTTGGGACCTTTAAAAGGATTTTACGCAAATTTCAAACCTTAGTCATCACCAGAAGGGTTATAGTTTTTAAAATTATTTACCGCTTTCATATTCTTTTCATTAGTTATATATCATTTGAAATAGAATTCTTGTTCACTTCATTGAAAAAATAAATAAACTTTCAATTGATATGTCATTGTGATCTCTTTTCCTATAACAATTGAATATTCGCCAAAAATCATGGAATTCTTGCATGTAAACGTTTCATCATAAACTTTAACTCTTGATTAAATAAACTAATAGCGCTTGTTAAAGTTTTCGCTCCGGCGTAAACGTTCATTATAATGTTTGTGCCATATTTTCTAAACAACCTATTATCTCACCTATATTGTTTTTTCGAGTTTTGTTACAGTCACTGTTAAACCAATCTTTATGTGTTATATTGCACTGATTCTTATCACCTTTTTTTTCGTAAGAAATGTACCAAATGTTGTCATTGTCGATCTTAGTAAAACACTAGCGACAGTTGTGGTAACTTTATCAACAGTATCTAGTACTATATCATTGTGCATTCTAACCAATGACAACAGTTCATCAACAATACATAGATCATTTTTTTTATCTGTAATCGTTTCTCTTTTCATGTTTCTATTTGCCAATTATGGCATCATCAAAATCATGAACATAATAGTGTTAGTATTACTATTTTCACTCGTATCATTAATATGAAGTGATATGAATATCAGATATACGTAAGAGCAATCCATTTCAATAGCTCAACAGCACTGTGAGTACTCTTTCCTAAAAACAAATGCTATTCCACCCGATTAATGACAATATGCATTTTATTTTAAAACTTGAACTCATAGTCATATACAGAAATGTCATATAAATCATCAAGTTTTGTTGATAAACAAATTAAATCATAGTTAGTAATAAATTTCCTGACTTTTGTATTCCGGATACAAAAGTTTTGACTTAAACCCACATACATTAATTGCTGCAACATCATGATGAGTTTAAATGAATCAAAAGTTAATCATTTGTTTTGTATTTATGTGTTATATATTGACCTCAATAAATGGATTGAAGCTAAAACCCAAAATGTGTATGATATGCATATTGATAGAATAAAATGTTTCAATATGCAATGATATACCTCTAGTAAAATCACGTAAGAAACAGTCGTGTATTTACTGACTTATTTTAGTCATTACACGTGCTTACTGGGTGTAACAGTAAATACATCTTTTCCCTAAAATTCACAAAATACGTGTGCCCCCTGTTATAGTTATTGTATTATTATGGTTAGGAAAATCCGCTTTTTAACACCGAACATTGTTCTTGGAATGTGATTTTTAAAGAATATTGCTCTGGAAGTTTTTCGTGACTGTTATTTAATTCTAGTATAAATCAGATTTGTGTTAGGGAGATATCTGTCTTAAATTATAGCGTAGTTATCACGCTTTGTAAAATTTATAATAACTATCAGTAGTTATCTTCGGAAAACATGATCATACACCAGGCCGGCACGATGACACCATATTTCATGTTTCATTTTTTGTCAAAGTGGGGGCGTGGTGTTTCAGATGTCACAATATACCATAATTTGCATGAAATATTTTATAGTCTATAGAAGCACAAAAAGATCATATTGATAAGTGATGGTTGAATAACAAGCACAAATCAATTCTGTAATGTTACACTTATGAAGTTTTAAGTCTATTATAAATTAAGGGTTTTGAATTTTTAATGTCAAAATTAAACATAACGTGTTTTGTTATCATATTGTGTAGAAAGCTATTTTTCAGATAAGTGATATTACTATATTTGGTTTCTATATATACAATCATCCAATTATATGTCGATGTAAACTATAATATCAAATATTTTCTTGTATAAAAGGAAATATGAATAACAATCAGTTTAAAATGCAATATCCAACTACCATGCTTCACTAATCCCGTGACTTTGGCGTTGGTAAAATGACAAAATGAGAATATATTTTCTTACGTTCATGTTCATCTATTTAATTTTCAAAGGTAAGGCATAATTATTTACTTCGATTACAAAAATAACAGAATTATTATCTTAAAGTACTTATTTGATAACGTGGATCGTTATGGTGTATCCATCTGCACCATGAAAACTGATTTATTCAACGGGTCATAGTTTTCCTTTCCTCGTTTGTTTACCCCGGACTTGACTTTTTATGAGCAACTCGGCGGGTGTTTCTAGAAAAGCAGAGGACGCTTAGCCTACCGGTGCACCTGGTCCATGCTCCCAGTTTTTAGTGGAGTCTGATTTGCTCATTTGCTTTTGTTACTTTGCATGTATGATTTTAGTTACTTTATATTCTTTGTTGTGTATGTCTGTTTTCCATGTCTGCTGTTTGTCCCTGGATTACATTCTTTTGATTACCGCTATAACCTTGGTTTCCTTGCTTACTCTTTGTTACATCTATATCTAATGTGACTGTCGTAAAACCTCTATTATTCCTTTTAAATTAATATTTGGTCAAATTAAAATTGCTTAACATCGAATTACGAGGAACAAAAGCACAAAATAATCGAAATCTCCTCTAATAATAACAATGTTTCAGTATGAAAACTCTTTATAACAATCTTGAAGTAGTGTTATTTAGTACACTTAAGTTGGCGTGTATTGGAATTACAATAGTTGGCCAATGTTGATCTAATGTAGTAGTAGAAAGTTATATAAAAAAATCTTTCTCCCAGATGTATCGACCCTGACTGTTGCATATTCGAAACACAGAGGCTTCAACATGGCGCATGCATCGTTTTGGAATTCAAAATATTCCCATTCTATAAAAAATATTACATGGGCCCATTTTTATCTTTAAAAAATGATGATGAATTTCAAGTTTCATATTTGTAATAAGTTTATTTACCTAACAGAATGATTGGATTTCAAATTCGTTTATATTAACCATGTTTTTTTTAATTGCACATGTTCTTCATTTGTCCAACATGGAGCCAACGTTGATTTAGGAATGGTAAAACAAAAACGTTTACATTGTTTTTATATCATTATGAATATTAAGGATTAGTGTGTTAGTTTCTTGGAAAAAAAAACTAAGCAAGCAAATATTTTGTATCTACACCGCGATGGTACGTTTTTCTCAGTTGGTCCCATATGTTTTCTTTGCCCTAATTTATTGTATTTGATACGTATATTTTCTGTGCGAAATAAGTTTAATATTACATTTCTAAATCTATATATGTATCACATATCTTACCAACCCGAGACATGGGCTTTTATGTTACGATCTTAATATTGTTAATAACAACCAAAATCTAAACTATGAAGATAATTTTCTACGTGTTTATGTACTCTTTATACTGTTAAGATACACTATACTTTTTCAAAACTGAAATAAGTTTTAATAAATATTCAAATGTTTTCTATTTTAAGTGCTACTTCCATAGAAACATTGACAGAAATTAATACTTTTCCGTTAAATGGAAAATTTTCAGTATTTGATATTGCATTATGTACATTTTACATATTATTATATCTATTTCTTATTCAGGATAACTCACCATTCATACATTTTAAGATAAACTGATTGGAAAAAAACAATTTGAAACATGCTGATGAATTGTACATGAAATAAGCATTCTGTGGAATACTTTTATGAAACAAAATTTTAAATAAAATCGTTTGTTTATATGGTCTGTATGGTTGAATTAACATTGCGCTTATGTTTGAAGTATATTGGACCAATTGTTGCCAAGCTATTATTTGTTTCTATTTGGGCAGCTTTAATATTTGTTTCCATTTAAAGTAATTACCATTATTTGGATTATGGTACGAATATAGGACCCATAATTGAAAAAAAAATTAAAAAAATGAAAATTGATAGTTTATAATATCGGAAACTTATAACTGGCGACGGTTTCACAAAAAGTCGTAAGTGTAAAATTGATCGTAAATCACGACGTCACAATGCTATTTTAATTTATGACGTCATTACTTACGATCAACTTTACACTTACGACTTTGTGAAATCGAGACCTGGTCATTAGGTGAGTTAACCGGTAAACTATTCAATGATGATTATGTTATTCGATATGATAAATGAGTCGATTCCAAAAAAGTGACGTATTATCATACTATTTCCTCCACTTGATAGATATATAAGTGCTACGAGTGTCATGCAATATTTGTTTGGTTTATATAATTGGTTTGGCAACAGAATATGAAGGGGATTCTTGGTTAAACGATATGTTGGTAAGTCCATAATCCAAATTTTAGTTAAATGTCGTTTTTTGCTGGTTTTTGTTTTTTTTGTTTTTTTTGTTGTTGTTGTTATGTTGTTGTTGTTGTTTTTGTTTTTTTGTAGTGTCAGTTAATGTCGTTTTTCTTCTAAGAATTTTAATTCTTTTTTCTGTCAGACAGTAGTTTTTCACATATATCTCCTAAACCGTTAGGATTAGCTAAATTCTGACAGAATGAAAGTGTTTAGCATAATGAGATCTATCTCTGGTCAAATTTAGGTTTTAATCCGTTGAGCTATGTTGGAGTTATTGCCCTTTTTCAACGTTTTTATTTGTGCTTTTTTTAATGTTATTTCTTTCTAAAATCTTCTTCTCTGACACTACCTGACCAATTGAAACCAAACTTTGTATGAATGTTTGTGGTATCCTGCATAAAGTTGATGTGGGGATTTTTGAGTCGTCGAAAAACATGGCCGCCGTTAATAAAAATAGAACACAGGGGTTAGACAGTAGAATTTTTTTAATATATCTCCAAAACCGTTAGGTTTAGCTAAATTCTGATATGAATAAAAGTGTTCAGCATGATTAGATCTATCTCTGGTCAAATTTTGGTTTTAATCTGTTAAGCTATGTTGGAGTTATTGCCCTTTTTCAACGTTTTTATTTTTGCTTTTTTTTAATGTTATTTTTTTCTAAAATCTTCTCCTCTGACACTACCTGATCAATTGAAACCAAACTTTGTATGAATGTTCCTTGGGGTATCATGCATAGACCTTAAGTGGGGATTTTTGATCCGTCAAAAAAACATGGCTGCCGTTACTAAAAATAGAACATAGGGGTCAGACAGTAGTTCTTCGCATATTTTATCTCCTTAACCTTGAGGTTTAGCCAACTTCTTTCAATTGCTGAAATGATCCTTATTGTCAGGCCTAAAATGTCTCCAGGGATAAAAGTTGTCAAACGACTCCTTGTAAAAGTTATTGCCCTTAAATTGTGAAAAATTACAAGGTGAGCGATTCAGGCTCCTGGGAGCCTCTTGTTTTGTACAGCATCAATTAGCTAGAACTGTTCAGTATACGATCCTTTTTTCTCGGTTTCCGCTATATAGATGAAGTATTATCTTTAAACAATCCTATTTTTGGAGATTTGATACATCGCGTCTAAGCCAAGGAACTTGAGATAAAGGATACTACAGACACTGTGAAGTCAGCCTCATATCTTGACCTACATTAAGAAATCGATGGTAAAGGAAAACTATTGACCAAACTTTACGACAAACGTGATGAATTTTCATTAAAAAATGCCAATTTTTCTTTCATCTGGTTCAACATCCCTTAAGCACCTGCGTATGGAGTGTTCACATCACAACTTATAGATTATGCCAGAGCTTGCAGAGACTACGCAAACTTGTTGTATCGCGCTAGAATCCTAACAAATAGGCTTCTGAAGCAGGTTTTTTGTTGTTACAAAACTGAAGTCATCACTACAAAAGTTTTATGGTCGTCATCATGAACTCGTGGTTCGTTACGGTGTATTCATCTGCGGCATGAAAACTAATTTGTTCAACGTGTCATACTTTTCCTTCCCTCTTTCGTCTACCCCGGACTTGACTTTTTATGAGCAATTCGGCGGGTGTTTCTAGAAAAGCAGAGGACGCTGACTTATGCTTACTGATTTCGTTTTCTTACTGTACAGATTTAGTTGTCGTTACATTTCAATCTGTGAAAGTACTTTAATTGGTGGATACCAATGTTCGTGGCTAAGGAATGAAACACAAGTTTGTGAATTCTTGAATTCGTGGTTTTGGTGTTTTCAGTATACACATCATTTTGATTCTCCTTTTCTTGACCCTTACAAAGTTACTGGTCCAAACAAATCAGTCATTTTGTATATTCGACTTTTCTAAAGCATTTGATCGAATTTGGCATAAAGGTCTATTGCACAAATTAAACGCATATGGCATTGCAGACAATCTTCGTTACTGGTTCAAAGATTATTTGAGTAATAGGAAACAAAATGAAATATGCAAATCTTCTTCATCATCATTATTAAATATAATTGCAAGTGTACCTTGGGTTCGATATTGGAGCTTCTTTTATTTCTTATCTATATAAACGATATAGGAGAAAATCTAGAGTCCTTTGACTATTCAAGCAACAATCCTATTAAATACAGAATGTTATCAATAATTACGATCTAGAATTGTCATTTATATTGCTTATGAAATTCACTCCAGAAAAATGGGACTTTCAATTTGGATAAAAGAAGTCTTAATTCATTTCATAATTTAGTTTTATATATTCTTGTCATTTCAAACGATCATTGGCACCAACGGAAGCAAATAAAAACTAAATAAAAAAAATAACACATAAAAACTGAGGAAAATGTAAACAAGACGTCACACAAAAAACGAAAGCACTACCACTCAGTATAATCCACCATATACAAATGAGAAGTGTTCCTGTTGTTCTACGACACTTGTGAAAAACTATTGGCGAAAGGGCAAAATCATTCATTTTTAACCAATTATTATGTTGTAAGCGTAGTAGATGACTTCAAAATTGTGGACAATTATCTGAAATTGACAAAATTAGATTAAAGTTACGAAAAAGCACTATAACAAAATACGCAATTATCAACATTGAACTTGATATAACAAATCAAGAAATTATGCAATAAATATAATATGACACAAAACGTTTATTTGAAGATTTAAAAAGAAATAATATGTATATTTTTATTAATGCACCAACACGATAATACGACGTTTCCAAATAAAAGATTACTTTCATCGAAAGTATTGACACTCATTTTAGTCGGGTCTGCGTATTGATATTCGTGTACTCGAATACAGAACATATTTTAAGAAGAACATTATATTTAGTTAATGATGGACTAAAACTCGAAATTTTTTTGAAAATACAGTGATGGCATTGATGCAAGTTAAAAGTAATTAATATATTCAAAGGTGCAAAAAGCAAAATCAATAACACCCACTTCCGAGAATAAAGTAAATCTTATCCCTCCAGACATGGGCATGTAATCTTTAATAAAAACTTTGGGATTAACTTCAACTTACTCTCAAGATAGCGTTGTAATTATTAACTGTAATAAATAACCGAAGTGAGTCGTATGACTTAGCCATTTTCACTTGGAGCTACTTTATTGCGGCTTGAAAAAGTCAGGTTCGAAATTAGTGGGAAGTCAACCCGGTAAATTGTCCAATCTAATTGAAGATATCTGGTCTCATCAGGGAGATTGAAACTTCATATCGAAAATAAGTAAATAAGTAAATAAACATCTCGTAGATAAAACCAAAATCAATACTTATCATACGCAGTGCATGATAAAAATTTCCTTTCCAATGCTAACCCATCCCCTATGCCGTATATGACAAAATCTCTCAAGACAAAAGTACTCAAATGACAATTGTCATGCAATTCGAACGACGTTGAATTTAGTTGTAAACGAGACAATTAGGATACTTTGGAAAACCTTAAAACCCATAATTAAACAAAAAACATTAAAATGTCGTATCACATTAAGCTGTTTAATTGATATAAACAGAGATTTTTTTGGAAGAAAATATGTCACTCAAAACTGATAAAAAGAAGAATTAGTTGGAGTACCTAATGTAGGAAGTAGCATTGGGTCCTCATCACAGAAAAAAGAACAACATTTGTAAACTATAAAGCAACTGGACTATTCTATTTACATGTAATTGTAGGAATTTGTAATAAAACGAAAACGGTGTACTCATCAACCGGGGAAGTCGTTTGTTTGACTTGCCCACTGAAAAGACCGTTTAAAGAAATTGCATGGCAAGGTCCCGAAAATATGGTACTGGCTGTTGGTGACCAAGTGGCGGAAAACTATCCATCGATAAAAGTCATCAGTGACCAGAATGAGAATGAATTATGCATCGAAAATATATCAGCAACTGATATTGGGCGTTATAGATGTTATGCAATCAATTCACATAACACGCAAATGTTTCACGTGAAATTAAAGGGTTAGTAGCTCTGATTATTGTGCCGCTTCCTGTTATATTTAAAAGTTTTTCACAAAGTCTTTATAAATTTACGAATATATCACGAAGCTTTGTAAGATTCGTTTTAGCTGTTCCCTAATGACTGATATGTGTTGTTTGTTAATACAGAAAATGTAAGCAATATATGATACCAAATAGTTTAATACGCCTGTGTATTATATATTTTTTCCACCTTTAACAGATTCCTCGATGAAAATTGATACTTTTTAAAATGAATTATGAGGTAAAAGTTGTATTCAATTCAATATTCTTTTTATCATAGCCGGACCCAAGTGTATCTCCAATGTTAAATTCAATCTTGTTTTATTCTCTTCTTCACAAAGAGGTACTTATGAAGTAAAATATTTACAATTATTCTCTCATGCAGTTTTAAGAGGAAATGTGCAACTGAATAACAGAACTAAGCAAAGAGATTATGCGCAAAATTATGTGTAAATTATAAAACAAAGGCATAGGCTAACTATTCTCCTAGATAGACAAAAAGTCATTATCTATTTTTTTTCTGTTTAGATGAAATAATGACATTTGTTCTGTAAACCTCAAAAATATAATTTACGTTGTTACTTTTACCGACTTTTGAGTATCATCTTGTAGAACGAAATCGAATCGAAGGTGATTCAAAGATATGTTTTCAGTTATGTGGCAGCTTAAAATTATGTCCGTTAATTACAAAAGCGGCGTCTTATCCCTTTTTCTTCTTTGCGGTGGAAATGGCTTTTTTCTTTAATTGATTTCTTTCCGTTTGTTTCCATTTATGGTAGATCGCACCTAATATTTGTAGTAAATTGATATCCTTAGTTTTTTTCAAAGATGAACTTGAATAAACATACTCTAGAATTTTCACTGTTTTGCAAACTATTAAAAACTAGTATGTATGAAATTTCTTTTCACTTTTTATAAAGAACACTTAACAGTCATAATTTCATATTCAAATCAGAGAAAAAATTGGTCACGGAACTCTTTTTCCTGTAATATTTTAAAACACAAAAATTACAATAACATTTCTAGAGGACATTTTCCAGCCAAGACTTTTTACAGTCAATGTTTGTAAATTTTTGGGGTAAAAAATCTTTTAAAATAATTAAAAAAATTCACATAATTATAAACTCTATTAGTTAATTGAATATAAATATGTCTGTATTATTTTGCAACATGACAAAAAAAAATGCTCCTTGTAAAAAGTATGATTTACCTTAACCATTTCCTTTACAATTTAGAATTTGCATATCATTTCAGTATGTCCATTAAATATGACAATTAGTGGTGAGGATGAAGATGGAAAAAATTATTTTAGAGAGCATGAAACATTGGTACTTCAATGTAGTATTTCTAAATGGGAACCAGTAGGGTTGATGAAATTGGTTCTTAATAAGAAAGTAGTCGTATCTAAATACACAAAAGTTTTAGAGCACATCCTTGACTTTTCTATAGAAAACAACGGCGCCATGTTTACATGCAAAGCTTGCGATGAACACAATATGACAGTTTTGACGAAAAGTGTTACTCTTTCATTATGCAGTAAGTAATTTTAATTATCGCCCGAAAACTATTTGATACATTTATGTAGGGGAAAAGTCTCACGTCATTATTTTTGCTTCCTTTATATCAATATGATGTTAAACAACGAGTTTGTCTGTTGTTTTGTTTTATTTATTATTTATTTTTGTTTTGTTTAGTTTTGTTGTTTTTTTGTGTGTATGTAATTTGCGTACATTTCTGTCTCTTTTCAGGTTTGTCTCTTCTAGGTCGAATATGATTCTTTGGCTTTAAATCTTGCTTTTATCTTCATTAAGTTTCTGTCAATACATCAATGTTTTATTTTGTAATCTTGAATCCGTTAATGATATATTATATTCACAGGCAGACCATTCACACCAACTTTTTTGAATGGGGAACCATCATCTACCTATATAATTGTCTCGTGGATCCCAGGATATAGTGGCGGTTATACTCAGACATTTGTAGTCGAATACCGAGTGCACGGAGAGTGGTTATGGATGAATGAAACTAACTCTGAAATGAATAGACTAATTATTAAAGATCTTTTACCGGATACACAGTATGCTTTACGAATGTATGCAATTAATAAAGTGAACACTAGCGCTTTGACAGATGAAATATGTGTAAAAACAGGTAGGAATTTAAATCTAGAAAAAAACTAAGTAGCACTTACAAATAAGTGTAAATACGAAACAAGTTCCTGTTAATTAATACAATGTAATCCAGGGACACAGACCAGACAAGGAGAATAGACAAACACAATAAAGAAAAATTAACTAAAATCATACATACATCTGAAGATTGGATCAATGCAGCCTGATTTATTGGACTAGGATACATTGATTACAGTGCTTTGACGAAAAAATACAACAAGATACTTTAATGCCCTTATACAACCAATGTGTCCATGTTCTTACAAGTACAAAAGAGTGATCTAGTAGAAAATAGAAAATTGTAATCCAAGAACCCAGAAGACGGAAACTTTTTATATACCTGACTGACCTCGACGTAAAGAGATACTTGGACGACCATTTCATGCCGTGGGTTTTAAACCAGTCACCTAGCAGTACCTACTGATAGAAGTGAAAAAAGATGGTTTCCCGCAGTTTCGTAAAAATACACGAAACATATGTATCCTAATTTAACAATGCATGAGTGTCATGATGATGGTCCAGAATCTGTTCAACAAAAACAAGTATACTTAACAATCTCAGAGACGTATCACAGGCCATGACCATGGCTCAACAACATGTTCCCCAAAAAGACAAGCTACTTTATGATATTTTACAGGTATGCCGCTTCTAGACCTCATGGATATTAACCGATCGACATGGAGCAGGCTGTTCACGATATATTAAGATTGAGAAGCAACATTTTCCCGGCTGAATATGAGGATGAATTCTCGGATGCAGAAAACTACAAAAAGAAATTGAAAAAAATAATGGTTCACTTCGTGAATGACCCGCGAAAGAGATGAACGCACCTACAGCACTAAAGATTTACAATGTAGTTCCCTGTAGGGGAATTTATTTAGAAGAGGTCATCAGTCACGATGTCGTACATGTGCAATGGACAATATAATTTGCCAACTTTAAACAAAAGACTGGAGAAATAAGGTTCAAAAAGACCCTAAGGCAGATCAGGCGGAGAAAAGAAAAAAGCTGACCAGAAAACAGGTGTGATGCCTAAAAATGGAACAGTTTAAAGAAGATTCATGAATAAAGATCGTGCAGATGTATTACGACCTAAATAAAGTGGTACGGCAGAATATTAATTACTAGATAGTGGAAGCCAGAGCGGAGCACCCTGCAGATGTCCAACGACCTTTATTAAGCGAAAAAAAATTACAAAAGTTCAATTAGATAATTAGATGCATTGGAATCATATTGATCATATTAACCCCAGGACCTTATATAATGAGAGGGTATTTCATCAGAAATAGCAGGGGCTCTATGCGATATACATGTACAATGAAAACCAAGTCAAAAAACCAGAAGTCATGTTAACCGAGGAACAAAAGGAAGTGAAGGTCACATTGAAATCACTTAGTGGAAAACAGTATTGTCGCCAACGATACTGGGACAGCAAAAGGCAAGAAGACTTATATTCAAGCGGAATATCAAGGACATCGGGTTGTGAAAGGTGTCAAATAATAAAACAAAATAAGACCAGAAATAAAGAGCGGTTTATGGGACAGACATCGGAGTAGGACCCCGACTGCAAAAAAAAAAAAAAAAAAAAAAAAAAAAAAACACACAATATAACGACGACTGGAACAATGAATTTGAATTGTAAATAAAATGTAGAAAGAAAATATAATTCTGTTTGTGTAATAAAACTGTCTTAAAGAAAGACAACACAAGTAACCGCTTCTTAAAAAAAAAGGCTATCTCGACTTCGATCATTCAAAACCAATGCCAACTAACAGCATATCAAACATGAAAACTTTCACAAGCCTTTATCCGATATTACTTCATAACATGGGTCAAATCAAGTTTGAGTGTATGTGATATGCAAACATCGAAAATATTAGAGTAATCAAGGGAACCAAGGTTATAGTGGTAATCAAAAGAATGTAATCCAGGGACGAAGACCAGACATGGAAAACAGACACACACAACAAAGAACATGAAGTAACTAAAATCATGCATACAAAGTAACAAAAGTAAATGAGCAACTCGCACTCCACTAAAAACTGGGAGCATGGACCAGGTGCAACACAATATATAGTGAAAACAGGTATTCTGATTTAATCGTGTTTACACAACACCAGTTTTGAATTAACTGTCACTAAACATTTTGTTTATGACCCAAGAAATTTAAATATATTAATAACTCAACTTCGTAATTCTTTATTCTTTTCAAATCTTGATTTGTATAGAGTAAATATTATACAAAGTCCGTCTTGCCGATATGGGTGATGAACGGGACAGCTCATCAATTATTTTTGTGATTACTCTCATAATAGCAACGCAAGATTCAAACTAATAAGCGACCGTCCGTTGTTTTTTTTAATTTTGCATCTTAGATTTAAATCTATTTGTTGGTCTTGCAGCAAATCTAACAGGAAGACAACATCAGGTTGTGTTAAACCGTGTACATTTCTTCATTAAAATCACTAAAAAAATCCTTATTGATTGAGCTAATGTTATAGTTATAATGTCACGTCTAAACTTTGAACAACTTAAATTAAAGCCAGTGAATATGTATGCCTGTACTTTAATATGCTTATTATTATTTCAGGAGTAGACCTCATAAGTATGAATCTAATTCATTTTGTTTATTACAAAAAAAAAGTATGTCTGTACTATCTGTACACGGACTGTCTCTTTTTATCTCATATATTGTCAAATAATCTTTAATCAATCAGGAATATGTAGAACCTTTGTTAGGATCTACACTATATAAGTCCCAATTAAAGTTAACAATATGAAGTTTCTATCTCAAAAATACGACAAAATATCTTCAATTAAATTTCACTTCTTAATAGACAGACTTATTGCCGAATTCAATTCATATGGTTGCATTAATATTAAGCGTATTGACAGCTGTATCAGAACAAGCTATGTCAAAGATTCCAAGTTTTACTACAGTTTTACTACAGTATGCTGTCAATTATAATTGTAAACTAGGGTTAGGGTCAAAATACTGGAATAATTCCAAATTATGTTTCAAATATACGTAAGAAGCTTTCAAAATGTTGGAATTTTTTATCGACAACATAATTGTCCAGTGTGGTGGACACGTTTTGTCAAACGGTTGGTATTCCAATGGAAACAAATTGTGTTCCTCTACTTGTTGACCAATTCCTTCACTCACTCGAAGGAGGCTGATTTAATAGCTGATATGATCCGAAAGATTGTGTAGCTAAATCCTTTAATTTCAATCCTAGTTCGGGGATTTGATACATCACATCTAGTCCAAAAAACTTGAGGTAAAGGTAGTGTTTCATTTCTTTTGTGATGTGTTGTTTTTCTTACCTTCAATTTTTATATGTAATATGTATTGTTCGGTTCGCTGCATTGTGTATGTATATCGTCTTTGATTTCTGTTGTCACGACCGTAGAGAGTTAACAAGGGAACCTAGATTCTAGCGGAAATCAAAAGAATAAAAAATTGACAAATTTGTATTGTCACAAATCTGACGCTGTGGCATTTTTGCCGATGCATAGTATACTGTTTAAACTACTATGCAACATCAAAAGCTAGACCAAAGTGTCATTATGGTTAAATACAGTGTTAACTAATTATGGGAAATTTAAAAATACAAAAAAATCCCAGGTCAAGGATATTTTACCATGAGAACAACGCTTTTGAATTCAGTAACAGATATACAGTAAGCAATACTATCGTGAAAATATTTTGACAGCACATTTGTTCAGTTATGTATATTTATAACCTTATATGTGCATTGCTTCGAGAAAGACATATACTAGAGGGATTCCGAACCTTAACACTACCATATATATTGTATTACATTCATTGACATCTATATGTGCTTTATTTAATATTTTTTAAATACCAAGGGAATATTTATTGCTTAACAATTTAATGTTTAACAGGTTGTTTGTGCAGGTTACTTCAAGTAAAAAAACCCCACAATTTATGTAATTCAGACTTATTTGCAAACGTTTTAAATGCCAACCCAATATGACCTTATGCAAGATAAATATACTGGCGATTGACCTTCATATATAATATCTTTGGTCCCAATTGTGCAACAGGAATATTCTTGTTCAGCAACTTGTTTACAATTTTATTTGTACAAATATAACTTATGTATTAAAGTAAGAATAATCAAGGGAGCCAAGGTTATAGCGGTAACCTCGAATGATAAAAGAACAAAGAAAGGAAGAAAGTAAAAAAAAAAACCGATATACTCTTTCTTTAGAATAATCTACTTGTGAATTTGAAGAATATGAAGTAGAGGATTTGTTCAGGACACCTACCATCAGCCCTGAAAAAGTTTAAAAAAACTTAGATACGCCGAAAGTGATGAACGTAGTTCAACTCAACATAAAGCGTTTCTACCATCAAGTGGTAACCAATACAATTTTTTTTCAGCAGTAGATAAAGTTCAGATATTTCCGTCAACTTCTACACAAAAAAGAAACTTCTTCATCATTCATACCAATCTCTTAACAAAGTAATGCAGACAGGCAAGGCTAGGCAAACATCTCCAACAAAAAGGTCAAAACAAATCTAAAAAAAAATATCTAAACTGGTAAAATACGATTTTGTAGAAATAATTTAATGTGATATGATCTCTGATACCTCTACCACCCAGTTAAGCACCTATAATAGGTATTTGTCCAGGCTGGCTTTTAATTATCACAATCAACATCTAGCTAATTCAACCCGATTTCTATGTTATGACGAATAACACTGGCAATAATAAAGATCCTGCAAGGTTGTTCTGGTGACATCTTGATCTACAATTGTAAAACATACATCATGTACGTGTAGAATAAATGGCCTGGAGGTAAAGCGAGTAAAAAAAAAAAACATAATGAAAGCACAAACTGTAAATACAACGATACATTTGCAAGTCATTAATATCACCATTATCATCACATTCTCTCCGGTATGAAGTGTCAAACGAAAAGACCATGCTTTCTACTAGGCCGATACGCTATGTCCAACTTTTTACGTATATATATAAACCAGATTACAGAAGCAATAGGTAAGTTTCCGATCCAATTCTGACATACCCGCTGCTTACCTGGTTCAGATCTAAATTACTTGTTATCATTCATACAAAATCAATGAACAAATCAATACCTGCACAGAATGTTGTACAAGATGTTATATTGACCATTCATCTACGAGTATGTCAATTATATATAAAAAGACGTTTAATTTCTAAATCAAAACAATTGAGAGATGTATTTCAGAACCCAAGATTTGGAATCGTTTCTTGCAGATACCAAATACTCTTTCCACAGTTATAAACCTGTTTGAACAGTGGTTTCTGTTGTATCTCTCCTGTCCTCTTCCTGGTGAGTTTTCATCTGCTTTGTATAGAAACCTTAATGAACAAGATCACAAAACGTATTATTTACCTTGTAATTGTCATGTGGCGATATCTGTGCCTGGTAGAAAAAAAGAAACATACTTTATACTGTTTAAACATGAGGGCTAAGAAACGAAGAAAAACCCTGTATGTCTCGATTGTTATTACGTTAGAATCATATTGATGTAAACATAATGGTTTAGAAGATAGAATATGCGAAAAAAAAACTAGTTTGATGCCTTTGTTATATTTTTAGTAATGACTGTCTGTTTTTGATGGATCAACAATCTCCACACCAATTCTATGCAGGATACCTCAAAAAACATTCAAGTTTGTTTCCAATTGCTCAAGTGGTGTCCGAGGAGAAGAGTTTTGAAAAAAGAAATTAACGACGACGACTACGGACGCCTAGTGATGGCAACAGCTCGCATGGCCTTTGGCTAGGTGAGCTAAAACGTAAATCTGTGGATATTTACAATATACCATCCAATACCACGGATATATACAGAACAGGAAACATATTCCCTTTTAAAGCTCCAAGTTAATTTCCTTGAAGTTTGATGCGTATTAGTAAGTCAACAAAAAGTTCTTACATAGTTATATACATGTTCTCACCTTGTTATTTGATACGAAACTAATCAAAACGACCCTTTGTTTATACTGAATTTATACATATTATAGGTAGCAATCAAATGATACCAGTTTGTTCGTTTTAAACTGGTTTAAGGTTATTGGAACTATTTATATGAAATGCAGAAGTTCAAAATATGTTGTAAATATAAATCCTTCATTCGAGGTAATAGAATATTCATAGGCAGTGGGGCTGGGGGAGCACATAATGTTACCTCCGTTTCTTTGTTGGAGTTCATATTAATAGTTCTTAGGTATGTTTTACGCCTTGTTTTGTTTATCTCCAGTTTTTATGTGTAACACATTTCATTCGGTTCGCTACAGTGTGTATGTAGATAGCCTTTATTTCCTGTTTTCACATTTAAGCAGTGTAGTTTTCTTTTTTTTTTGGACAAATTTGACTTATCCCAGTGTTGACATTTCGATATTCAAATGTTAATAGTACACACAAGAAAATTGTTTAGTCCGAATAGTATAAGGAAATTAATCGATGTACTTTCCAGTAAAACAATGGTACGGAAACATTCAAATTGCAAATAAATCATTCAAAACAATAATGTGACAGAATTGATCAAACAGGAAGGCTAAGTGCTTCGTCAAAAATCTGTCGGAAATTATACCTAACTATGTCGACAGATGTTTGAACTTTTCAATTAGTTTAACCTTTGATACAAATAAGTCAAGGCTGGGACTCTTGTTATAATTCATTCTCTATTTCGAGTCTTTTATTTTTGTTGCTTGATCTCTTACATCGTTAAGTTTCGCTTCTATCGTCTTTCGTTAATCCAAAGTGTCTATTAACAATCTTAATGAACTACAGATATACTAACAACTACAAATAGATACATGTTATAGTGTTCTTTTAATATTTTATTTTATTATATACAGTGACGAATTTCAAAAACTTAAACGTTATTTTGTTTCCGCTATACTTTTTTGTTTTACCTACTCAATGGTACATACACGGACTCCTTTTTAATGCAACATTATACATTATTGTCCATAACAAGGCGTAAGCAACTATTTATGTCAGCCATTTAAATCTGCCCTTCCGAATGTTCAACAAAAAACTAGACCGCATTCAATTCAAGGGAATTAAAATTGTCCTATAGGTAATCAAATCAACGCCTTTAGAAATATGTGAGCAGAGACAGGTGAAGTCCCATTACAGCACAGACGAGATCAATTGAATCTTAAATATTATGCGAGATGTGAACAAAATTCGTCAAATCTAGCCAATAAATTAACCGAACAATGCTCGGAAGTTGCAACATATCTTTGCATAAGTGGATCCAAATGACTGCTCATATGGTTTCATACAGCATTTTCCTTCAGACAATGGTTTAGACTATATCGTTATCGTAAAAACAACAACCAAAACATGCTCCCTGGGTCATACATATGGTTTTCCATGTTTTGTTTAAAAGGAAAACTGATCCACTGAACTAAACAGAAATGTTGTATAAAAATCAGGATAGTGATGTAATTTATATTCGATCTACCTGTTGAATTGTAAAGAAATTTGAAAAACAAAGATAATTGCTTTACAGGTATTAAATTGCAGTCTTTATAAAAATCAGACAGGAGAAGATATATGCATATCAAATACCCACAAAATTCACTTTATTTTGTTCAGAAGCAGTCACTGGTCACATTACCAGTCTTAGTATTTCATTTAGTTGTTCACGGTCCCAAGTACCGTGAACCAAGCTCCATAAACTGGAATTATAACTTAAAAATTCTTATGAATGCCGTCGAGGAAAATGGATAAAACAAGAACAAGAAGACATTGATTCTCTGTTAGAGTGGTTAAAGGCATTGAGGTCTAATTTTGAAACGATTGAAAGTTTTGAGTAGGCCAATGAGTGCAAAGGCTACATCAGTTTTCAAAGACCCCGATGTAGCAAAGAGTAATCAAGGGAACCAAGGCCATAGCGGTAATCAAAAGAATGCAATCCAGGGACAAAGACCAAACATGGAAAACATACACACACAACAAAGAACATAGGGCAACTAAAATCACACACACAAAGCAACAAAAGTAAATGAGCAACTCGGACTCCACTAAAAACTGGGAGCATGGACCAGGTGCACCGGTTGGGTAAGCGTCCTCTGCTTTTCTAGAAACTGAGGTTGCAAAAACATTGTCTATCATACATGACAAATATGTTGTCGTACAAGCAGGCAAAGCCCAAAACAACATTGTTTTTGTCTGCAAAAAGTTTTACGTCCAATGTTTATTATCAGAGAAAGACGTAGAAAATAATAGCAGTGATAAGACATATATTCCTACCACACTCTCCAAAGAAGAGATTGCCAGAAACCATAAATCTGTGCCATCCTCTTTCAAAACTTTTAACTTTTATACTCTCAGCTGTTAAAGAGGGTTTGCAGTCCTACCACAACACTTGTTACTCCCGTAGTGGTATTAATTCAATGTGGATCCTGAAAAATTCGAAAAATCTTTTGGAGACAATCAGTTTAAGACTATTATCTGAATATAATAGCATTAAAACCTAATTTTTCAACACTGTATACTTCTATTCCCCATACTCTGTTACAATCCCACAATATTAAGCGTATTGACAGCTGTATCAGAACAAGCTATGTCAAAGATTCCAAGTTTTACTACAGTTTTACTACAGTATGCTGTCAATTATAATTGTAAACTAGGGTTAGGGTCAAAATGCTGGAATAATTCCAAATCATCTTCCAAATATACAGAGGAAGATTTTTACAAAATGCTGGAATTTTTAATCCACAACATATTTGTCCAGTGTGGTGGACAGACAAAGAGTCAGCATTCCATTGGAAACAAATTGTGCTCCTTTACTTGCTGACCTATTCCTTCACTCTTATGATCCTGACTTTATAGCTGATCTGATCCGAAAGAAAGAATATCGTTTAGCTAGATCCTTTAATCTCAGTTTTCGCTATAGAGATGAAGTATTAGTTTTAAACAATCCTAATATCGGGGATTTGATACATCGCAACTACCCCAAAGAACTTGTGATAAAGGATACTACAGACACTGTGAAAACCTCATATCTTGACCTACACTTAGAAATCGATGGTAAAGGAAAACTATTGACCAAACTTAACGACAAACGTGATGACTTTTCATTCAGAATTGTCAACTTTCCTTTCATCTGTGGCAACATCCCTTCGGCTCCAGCATATGGAGTGTTCATATCACAACTCATACGTTATGCCAGAGCTTGCCGAAACTACGCACAATTTTTGTATCGCTCTAGAACTCTAACACATAGGCTTCTGAAACAGGGTTATGTTGCTACAAGATTGAAATCACTACAGAAGTTTTATGGTCGTCATCATGAACTCGTGGATCGTTATGGTGTATCCATCAGCACCATGAAAACTGATTTATTCAACGGGTCATAGTTTTCCTTTCCTCGTTTGTCTACCCCGGACTTTTTATGAGCAACTCGGCGGGTGTTTCTAGAAAAGCAGAGGACGCTTACCCTACCGATGCAACTGGTCCATGCTCCCAGTTTTTAGTGGAGTCCGAGTTGCTCATTCACTTTTGTTACTTTGTTAATATGATTTTAGTAACTTTATGTTCTTTGTTGTGTATGTCTGTTTTCCATGTCTGGTCTTTGTCCCTCGATTACATTCTTTTGATTACCGCTATAACCTTGGTTCCCTTGAACACTCTTTCCATTGTTTATTTGTTAATTTCTACCATCATGCTTCATTTTAGGTCTTTCGTTGAAAAAATTTCAAATAAATTTTTCAATGTGGAGACAGTTTAATCAATAAAAGCAGAATATCATACCAAATTGAAATGACATATCGCTGGTTGTCATTTTTTGGAGTCCGTTTGGAAAGCAATGAAACTTATTTAAGTTTATATATGTACACACTTATCTTATTTGTTTAGGATCATTCGAGTGTTTAGCTGACGCTAGAAAAATTGCTGGACGACACAACTTTTACCCGGTTTTCATTGAAATGCTTATAAATAAGTTACCATATAAGCAAGGTAGACATGATCTACAATCTCAAATCTGAAAGAAATATTTTTATTAGAATACATTTTTTTGTTAAATTATATTCTGTGGGAAACATTTGCGATTTTAGCTTATATGATACACTTTATGTTATACATTTGATGTTAATAATCAATTTAATTTGTGTTTAAATCGGTTTATAAAGACACGTGTATCTTTACTGTACCTTTGACTTGCAGTATCACTTCCTTTGATAGCACGTTTGCTTTTTTATAATCATACGCCTGGCATTTAAATACAGCATTGTCGACATGAAATGTTGAATTGAGCGTTTAATTTACTGTAATCAAAATTTAGTTCCGTCGGGTCCATTGCAGTAGTCCATTATAACGGCCGGGTGTTACTTTGCATTAAAGGGTGAAGTCCAAATATTCTTTAACAACCAACTCATCAGTCTTACTACTGTTTGTGATTATCATATTTGTTGGGTCCTCTGAAAAATAACTAATCGCAAGTTAAGTTTGAAATAATATTGTGCTTGATCCTTAGTCTTAATTTTTTTAAATGTTTATAGTATAAATAAATGCAATATTTGTTTGAAAATCTTAAAAATCGCAATTTGTAATGATTAGTGACAATTTATATATTATGACAGTGAGCCTTTCAAAGGAATTCCAAATATACGGAGAAAGACAGCGGAGCACATGGCAAATGTTGAATTCCACATGCGACAAACATTGGACTTGGGTTATAGATACTTTGCAAGATCTATTGAAGACAAACACCTACTGTAAGAGTAAAAATTGAAATTACTGCTAGACACATAGAATGCACTTTGTAACGTTCGAACTCTTCACCATGAATTAATGTTTAGTACAAGTCAGCCTTCAGCATAATCTTTGTGGAGATATTAAACTGACAGTGAAAAAATTGCACATTTTAGATAAAAAAGAATTAATTGCATGGTCTTAAAAGGTTTGAGGAAAGCTTTATATTATTCGTTTGCATTGGTGTATTTTGAAATATCAGTACACTTACTTTTTTGCGTGAACATGGTATGCATAGTTGCACGTAACATCGAAACAGTCATACAGTCCTTCATCCCTTTTTTTGAAGTTTTTAATGGTAAGGATAGACATTCCAGCTATGTTTGTTATAGAGTATACTAATGACATCCCTTTCGCTAGCTCCATTCCAACTGCCAGTATTTTTGTAGGACCTGTTCATGAATCTAATTGAATTGGATAGTTAATCTTCATTTGGTCATTTATATTACTATAAAGATTATATTAATCTGATATTATCCACTTGGTCTAAATTTCAAACCAACATTAATTCAACTTCTTGCCCTGCTGTATCTCACTATTGTTATTTTGCTGAATTAGAATATTGTATGGTATATGATATAAATTGTTAGTTGAAGAGCTTTTAATTTTTATAACAATGAGATCTCTACTATTTCTTATCTTAAAGTTTTGTTTTATTATTTTATGAATAATGATTTTGAAAATAAAAAGCCAACTTACCAATTATTGAGTTATTATCAATAAAAAGATAAAGATGTGCTGGTTATACCTTCTGGCTGAACATATTCTTATTGACATAATCTGAAAAAAAAATGACTCTTTTTCTTCACTGTTTTCTCCTGTGTTTGTAGTGTTTATGCATGTTAGACGCGAGTGAACTTGGATTCTCAAATTACCTGTATACAAGTGATCTGCTTCACAAATAGTCGTAAGAGTAAAATTTGTTATAGGATTGGACGTCACAATATTATTTTCTGTTATTATGTCGTTTCAAAGACACTTTTAAAGATACTTTATGTTCTTTGTTGTGTATGTCTGTTTTCCATGTCTGGTCTTTGTCCCTGGATTAGATTCTTTTGATTACCGCTATAACCTTTGTTCCCTTGATTACTCTTTCAAACAATACATTATAGCCTCACCAGCGTTTTTGGGATATCGGCCACATATCTACATACTATGAGGTACGGTTTTCCATGTGTTTACGTTCAATATTTGTATGTGCATTTCTGTCAGTTTCAGTATACTATTTGTTGGGTCAATAATATCATAACAGGCTTAGTCTGTGTTCGTAGACGTACTGTGCGAGTTCAGAAGTTGCTTTCAATCAATTCAAATACTGCATGCAACGTAAATAAGTGTACTTTATTCTACCAAAATATTTGACAGTTTACATTGAATATCCTAATAATGAACCGTCTATTATACTGGTATAATAAACTATAATACTGACAATGTGCTAATACCCATTAAAACAAACTTGCACGACAGATGAAAAAAAAAAAACCAATGCAAATATTTTCTATTATCTTTTAAGTAGTCCATGACTCTATAATACACAACATGTAAATGTACGTGATTTGTTTTATATACAAGTTCCGGATTTTATTTGAGTGTATATTTAACAGCAACAGCGAACCTTATTCCAAATAAGGGGAAAATAATACTTGCCTGAGTCATACAGTGCCCGCATTACAGTATTATATATATATATATATATATATATATATATATATATATATATATATATATATATATATATATATATACAAACGTCTCAGAATGGGACGACTCTATTCACTACACTGCTCCATCGGATCAAATTGATACAGGGAAGATATGTAAACGTATAGAAAGGTCTAAAAAAATCCCAACGATGTTAGAACTGTCAAATTTGCGATGCAAATCTTTGGTCGTTCCCTCCTCGGGACTCGAACTCGTACCGCTGTGACATCTATGGCAACACCGCCTGCACAAAGTCCAGCGCCCTAGACCACTCGGCCAGCTAGGCTATAAAATATAGCTTTCGCTGGCCGGGTCATTCCTCCTCGTAGGATTAATCTAGGGCTGTAACTTAGTACACGATGTATGGTAGTACGGGACAGCGAACCGTATCTCAAATTCTGGAACAAAAATTGAGAATACGTGCATTACTCGAACAGTGTCTGCAATGAACTGCATATATATTCCATACTTCCTAACGCAACATTTCCCTGTTTGGGAAGTATTTTACTTCATAATATTGATCAATGACTAATTTTGTAATGATATGTAAGTATCAAATAATTGCAACTGTGAAGCAGAGAAGTTGAGATGAAAGTGACAACATATAAACATATTTATTCCGACAGAAAATTAAGGAAACTAAACACCGCCATTCAACCGAGACCTCCAACTACATACTCTCATTAAAGAGTAATCAAGGGAACCAAGGTTATAGCGGTAATCAAAAGAATGTAATCCAGGGACAAAGACCAGACATGGAAAACAGACATACATAACAAAAACATAAAGTAACTAAAATTATACATACAAAGTTACAAAAGTAAATGAGCAATTCGGACTCCACTAAAAACTGGGAGCATGGACCAGGTGCATCGGTAGGGTAAGCGTCCTCTGCCTTTCTAGAAACACCCCCCGAGTTGCTCATAAAAAGTCAAGTCCGGGGTAGACAAACGAGGAAAGGAAAACTATGACCCGTTGAATAAATCAGTTTTCATTGTGCTGATGGATACACCATAACGATCCACGAGTTCATGATGACGACCATAAAACTTCTGTAGTGATGACTTCAATCTTGTAGCAACATAGCCCTGTCCAGAAGCCTATTTGTTAGAGTTCTAGCGCAATATAAAAAGTGTTTTCAGTTTCGGCAAGCTCTGGCATAACGTATGAGTTGTGATATGAACACTCCATACGCAGGAGCCGAAGGGATGTTGCCACAGATGAAAGGAAAGTTGACAATTCTGAATGAAAAGTCATCACGTTTGTCGTAAAGTTTGGTCAATAGTTATCCTTTACCATCGATTTCTAAGTGTAGGTCAAGATATGAGGCTGACTTCACAGTGTCTGTAGTATCTTTTATCTCAAGTTCTTTTGGGTAGATGCGATGTATCAAATCCCCGAAATTAGGATTGTTTAAAGATAACACGTCATCTATATAGCGGTAACTGAGATTGAAGGATCTAGCCAAACAATATTCTTTCTTTCTGATCAGATCAGCTATAAAGTCAGCCTCATAAGAGTGAAGGAATAGGTCAGCAAGTAAAGGAGCACAATTTGTTCCCATTGGAATGCCGATCGGTTTTTGAAAAACACGTCCACCACACTTATGTTGTCGATTAAAAATTCCAGCATTTTGTAAACATCTTCCTCTGTATATTTGGAAGATGATTTGGAATTATTTCTTACAAAGTATGAGGAATCTCTACCAAGAACTATATATTTGTATCTAGGTGTACCATCTTTTTTTGAAAAACAACGATGTATAATGTTTTTAAGTCGGGATTTTAACTGAGTATGGGGAATGGAAGTATACAGTGTTGAAAAATCATAGGTTTTAATGCTATTATGTTCAGATAATAGTCTTGAACTGATTGTCTCCAAAGATCTTTTGAATTTTTCAGGATCGACATTGAATTAATACCACTATGGGAGTAACAAGTGTTGTGGTAGGACTGTAGACCCTCTTTGACAGTTGTGGGTATAGAAGTTGAAAGTTTTGAAAGAAGTTTGGTGGTAAATTTTGCAGATCCAGCTATGAAACGTTGTTTGTATGGATTCTTGTGAAGTTTAGGAATCCAGTACATAGACGGTAAATCACAATCATCGTCCTTGGTAGAGAGACCAAAAGAGGATAGCACAGATTTATGGTTTTCCACAATCTCTTCTTTGGAAAATATGTTTAATAAATATAGAAATTATACTACTATAGCTATTTAAATTAATTGATATATTAAGTTTTTAAAATTTGCATAAAAGTTCCTTGATCATTTTAGACCTGTCTTGTGCTTTTTAAGCGATTCTAAAAAACAAAATAAATAAATGATACCTCAATAATGCCTTCAGGTTGGGTAACGGACTATTTTTAATCGATTAAAGATACGACTCTCCTTGGGAAAAACCTGTAACAACTACAGATTAAGGCTATGATTCTTGTCTATGCAAGAATCATTGCAACTGGTAATATGATAACTAAGTCTTTTAGTTCACCTTGATAACCTGAAAGAGTAATCAAGGGAATCAAGGTTATAGCAGTAATCAAAAGAATGTAATCCAAGAACAAAGACCAGACATGGAAAACAGACATGCATATCAAAGAACATGAAGTAACTAAAATCATACATACAAAGTAACAAAATCAAAAAAGCAACTCGGACTCCACTAAAAACTGGGAGCATGTACCAGGTGCACCGGTAGTCATGCAATTACATTCATGTAATATATTTATGATGTAAATAAACAGGGTTAATTACAAACTGTCCATGTCTAACTATAATAATGTATAAATTAAGAACTCAATTGCATCAACAATGATTGGTTTCGATATACATGTTACAATTGGTTGGTCTCCAATAAATGGTAAGGAAACCTCCACCTAACATGGCAGGCAGCAGCTGGACAAAACACTATTATACACAGGTAAAGCGCCAGAGTTGCCCCTACAAACTCAAGTAACATAAAAACAGACTAAAGCAAACAAAACATGACTTGAAATACAGAGGCCAGAAATTCCTGACTTAAGACAGGCGCAAAAGATGCGGCGGGATTTAGGTACTTTGGCGTGATCGTAATCCCTTTAAAATCTTGCCTTTTTGGAAACACTATTAAACAATTAGACACACTTAAAAATCAGTAAAAATATGTCTGTGTTCCTTGTTACAACGAAAATAAAAAAAAAAACTAAACATAAATTACACAAATGTACAAACTATGAACTACTAGTAGTTAACTGACTTGCCAGATCTACAAAAAGTTATGTTCCATTCGTATGTAACATAAATCCCAATTATTCCCATGCGGGGCTGAAAATCACGGTAGAGCATATATAAGTATTACAATAAAGACGTAAGGGTTGGAGTTAGTGTTTTTAACTAAAATGAATGAATGAAAAACTACTGAACATTTGCAGCCACTCTTGTTCACCATTTTACACTATAACTAAATTATTTATAAAAGAAAGCCGATTTCATGAAAAGATTGCAAGGTTAATAATAAATGTTAAATCACATCAATGCTGCTTTGAAGTCAATTCTAATATATAATATACAAGCCCCTACATGGTGAAAGACAGAACAAAAGTTTAGTACATAATCAATGACCTTTCAGTATGATAATATTTAAACATGAAACGATGTTTTTACAAGGTACAGAAAAGAACGACAATAATTTATACCTGACGCTGTAAAATGTACAATATACGTGCTAAAACCTTCTTTATTTTGTACTTGAGCTGTTACATTTCGGTTATCAATCTCCACGTTCATTTTTGCTTGAAGAAGTATTTCGTAGCCATAGACCCCTACTATGTTACTGTATAGCATGTCCTGTATGAGGGTGTAAGTATTCTGTATGTTAAACTTGGCATGGCAGGAGTTATTCGGCCCACATGTTTCTCTGGGTTCGTGACACACACACGCCACCGATAAAGGATGAGGACTAACAACATACAGATATACATGTCCAACCTGGGCTCTTATACAACAAATATATTACAAAATCATTCTATGAACTTCTTTCAGATTGATTAAAATGCAAATTTGACAGTTCTAACATCGTTGGGAATTTTTCATACCCTTCTATAAGTTTACATTATCTTCCCTGTATGAATTTGATTCGATGGAGCAGTGTAGCGAATAGAACCGTAACATTCTTAGCCGTTTGTATATTATTGAATTTTTGTGACATGCATCATGAATTTAATTTGATCCTCTGTCCTACATATTAACACCTAGATGAACTGACACGTACTACCATACATCGTGGACAAAGTTACAGCCCTAAATTAATCCTACGAGGAGGAATGACCCGGCCGGCAAAAGCTATATTTTAATATAGACTAGCTGGCCGAGTGGTGTAGGGCGCTGGACTTTGTGCAGGCGGTATTACCATAGATGTCACATCAGTACGAGTTCGAGTCCTGCGGAGGGAACGACCAAACATTTGCATTGTAAATTTGACAGTTCTGACATCGTTTCGAATTTTTCAGACCCTTCTGTAAGTTTCAATTGTCTTCCCTGTATCAACTTGATCCAATGGGCAGTGTAGCGAATAGAGTCGTCACATTTCGAATTTTTCAGACCCTTGTATATATATATATATATATATATATATATATATATATATATATATATATTGTTACAAATTGGTAACCCCCTCATGCATTTATTTCGATTACGATTGTCATATTAGTCATGGAAAGTGATATTACCTTAATTTTGACTTGATTAGTAATATTTATCGATCTATTTCGGTCTGTTTACATTCAGATTTACAAGTCGTAACGCTTAATTTTACGTCCTGTTGAAATGATACGGTTAGTTGATGATATTATGATTATGGTTCCTGAGGAAAGTATCCTTACCAGATGCTGAGATCATTATATGTATGATTTGTATTATTTTTATTAGCAAATATTGCATTTTCCTTTCTGGAGAAAACACAACTGGCGATCGCCATTCCTGTTTACATTTTACCGGGACATTGCACGTGTTTGTAAGAAGTATTCTGATTGGTCAGTGGTGATGTCATCAGCATATAAAAAGAAGCCTACTTTCGGCTTCAAGCAGATTCTGAATCTCAATAGCAGCTTGTGCAGTCACTTCCGAAGCCAAAAACAGAACCATACCAATCTTGACTCAGTATCACTATGAGTGATAACCACCAGAGACAATATGAGATAGGCATGGTATGATATCTACTCACATATGCAAATTAGCCATATGGTTGGATGAGTCATCCTCCTTTGGGGTTTTCCCTGTTAGCCGTCAACTTGGTTGAAATTATACAGCGTAGGGAGAATTTGATTCAAAGGTCCAAATAAACTTCTAGTAGATGAATACTCACCAGATAACCTTCTATGAGTTGTATAAAACCTTCTGTAGGCTTAAATTATTTTCAAAACCAACATCAGGTACTGATAGGATACTAGGACCAAATTAGGTTTTAGAGGAATAGGCTACTGATTTTGTCATGTTATTGTTGTATTGAAAAGAAGATTATTTATTCATATAAAGGTTATGAACCTATCCTGACTTCGTGTTGAATCAACCAAATCAAAGGGCTTCATGCAAATGAATGTTTCGGTTTGGCCTTTTTTTTAAATCAATACAAATAAGCCACTCGGACTGAAAGGCGTCTAAACCGTTACATTATATATATATATATAATATAATATAACAAGTTGACGGCTAACAGGGAAAACCCCAAAATATATATATCGGCCTAGCTGGCCGAGTGGTCTAGGGCGCTGGACTTAGTGCAGGCGGTGTTGCCATAGATGTCACAGCGGTACGAGTTCGAGTCCCGCGGAGGGAACGACAAAAATTTGCTTTGCAAATTTAACAGTTCTAACATCGTTGGGAATTTTTCAGACCCTTCCATAAGTTTACGTTATCTTCCCTGTATCAATTTGAGCCGATGGAGCAGGGTAGAGAATAGAGTCGTCACATTCTGAGACGTTGTATATATATATATATATATATATATATATATATATATTGGCAAAAAATGCAAAAATGATCCAAGTTTATATTCTGCAATTGTTTTTCTTCTTGCCCCTTTTTTGATAATATTTGTATGTGAGAATATAAGAATAAACACGTGAACAAGGACTATTTACAAACTATTGTTATAATGGAACCGCGTCCATTTTTTCCAGTTTAAACTTTGTAAAAGGTACATGTTGGAATACAAACACACACAACTGTTTTACGTATTGTTTTGTGATGACTATACATATTGAGTGTTTTTTATTACATGCATTACAGCCCAAATAAAATAACATCATATTGGATGGGTAAGGAAAATGTAATCGATTTTCTAAATAACAGAGGTTTCTACAGAACATAAATGCAATACATTAAAGTGAATATTTGATGTTTAAGCCTTGCTGATGCTGACGTTATATTCAACTTATTGATTGCATTCCAAGTAAAAAAAATGCCTCACCAGTCACAATACAAAGTATAAATACTTCCAACCGATCCATGATATAGTATTTAGGCGAGCAAATTTACTATTGAATTGAAGTTTTATACTATAAACAAATTATTGCCTTACACTAAATTACAAGCATGTAGTATCGTATTTCCTGGAATTTTAAGGTCAACAAGCAACGTAAAAGTTTTGCTATTTCAATGACTCAAACACAGAACCTGTCTTCTATCGCCCTTTATCAGTAGTTTTTTTTAGGGTTTTTAATGATTTTGTTTAAATTTCGACCAAGTAATGCGAAACTTTCGGAAGTTTACTCTTATGAACAGCAAACGGTTTATGAACAAGTATAAACAGTCCCGGGCCCAAAGTAGGTCATGCAAGCATAACTAATTGTCACACACACACACACACACACACACACACACACACACACACACACACACACACACATATTATTAGTCAACAATAGAAACTGATTGAAAATAGAAATCAATATTTATGTATCTATATATTGCTTTTGTATTTTTAATTACTTTAACAGTTTGTGTCGGTAAACAATACCACAAAAGATCATTTAATTTAAAAAAAGTTCAAAAGCGGATACGGTGAAAATTCGAAATGTTACTTTCCCGTCCGTTTACGGAGCCGTCGCGAATCAATAGTCATGAAAAAGGCACGTTGACGTCGCACATTATCTTCATGTGCCTGGTACGATTAACAACATTAGGACTGGTGACACTTCCTACGCAAACTAACTCACCAAACGATAACTCAATGCCGTAAGACGTCCCAACGTCACGACCACGGGATAGGACTTTTACGCACGCGCAACTGCACATCAAAATATTTTGGGTCAACTGAGAGATTAAAAACATTTCGTATTGAGTTCCGCAAACTGAAATTGCGGATAATCATTTTGATCCGTCCGTATATAGTCCAGAATATGGTTAAGGTTTGTTACTGTGTCACGTTAAGCATTAAAAAATCAGATATTTCATCCATTTGTCACCGTTTTCTACACAACGGTAAAATATTGTTTCGCTGGTATAGTTAGGACAATATACAATAAGTTTAAATAAGTAGAGAGTAACTTATAATGACGTGTTTCCTTCATGCATAGCAATTGTTGGAAAAATGCTCTATAGAAATAATTCATGAAATAATATTTGTTAAAAACAAAACAAATCTATAATTTCTACAGAATAATTTGTAGGTTGATTGTTTTCCCTACTATTGATTGTTCTTACAGCCTGGACAGCTGGTCACTATTCATTCCTCCTTCCTAGCTTAATACCAACAAATATATTGTCAATTTAATATTTAATGCGTTCATAGTGTAACCTGCAATTTATCCATCGTAATTCATTAAAACCAACACAAATATAAGTTATGTTAATCTTAATAATTATATTTTATTAAGTAAACAAATATGTTTATAGAAGTTTCATATTGCAGTAGATTTTCTTAATTTCTGAAAAAAAAATGAAAATATGTAGATGGATAACATTTTGTTGCAAAATGAGTTGTAATTTTAATTGTGCAATACAATAAAACAAAACAAAACAACAAAAAAAAAAAAACAAAAAAAAAAAGCAAAAAAAAAACAAAAAAAAATAAAAAAACAAAACAAAACAAAAAAGAAATAATCGAATAATATTTTCAAATTAACGGATCCTGATGTTACCTCCTTTTTGTTTGGCCACGTGTAATGTGCAGACGGGTGAATTGAATTATCGACGCTTGATGGAAAGAAAATAAAAAAAAAAATAAAAGCAAATGATAGAGAAAATAAAAACCCCGATAAAGCAAAGCTGGTTTAGCGTGTTTTTTTATTTCATATATAATTATATTGTAAATAGAAGTAATTTAACCTTTTGAAATATTTAGTTCTACATATCTTAATCGTTTCATTTGACACTACATATGTGACACATTTAAACAAAATCTTGTTTTAAGTATCAAGTGTCATCATATATAAATCAAGCAACAAAAAATAACTGTCAGAAGCATTGGAACTCTTTTCATAGAAATTTGTGAGTAACAGTTACTATTTTACTTTTTTAGAATTTTATATTGGCAACTTTTGTCTGTTTTGAAAATTAGCCAAAATTATCAGTCCTTTTTTCATTCAAATCGCTACATTATGTATGAAGATCGTGCCTGTTTCATGTGTTTATGTATAAGCCATGTTTTTAGATTATGACATATTTGAATTATCCCACTGCTGACGCTTCGGATTTTTTGCCGATATTTTCAATAGGGTCCGTTTAAATCTTATTAATCTTCGAAAAAAAACCAAAAAAACTATTAAATCATTTTTCTAAATTGTTCAATTTTTTGTTCTTTGTTGTGTGTTTTTCATGTCTGATCTTTGTTCCTGGATTACATTCTTTTGACGTCCGCTAGAATCGTGGTTCCCTTGATTACCCAGTCAACTGTCTTTGGTTTTCTATACTGCTTACTAACTCTGAGAAATATTTTCGAATCTTTTCTCAACAGACCTAAGAAATTCCCATTAGGCTTAATGCAATTGATTTAAAATTTTTAAATATAATTTTTTCTGTTGGAACAGCTATTTGAATATTTGATGCAAATGTATATAAAAACAAGTTTTTAAAAAAAGACAGCAGACGCGTTAAAATTTTGTTCTTTTTACTTTAAATATTATACATTTTATACAGGAAATAACACATGGCACGCAATTGCGATACAGTTTTTTCGAACGCCACTAGGTTGTCAGTATTTGGCAAATCGGGAAACAGAATTCCGATCAGGTGACTTGCGTTTCATGGAAGAGCGTCTTTAAGGTCAAAGGGTAAAAAGCGAAACTATACCGACTGCGTCGGAAAAACGCCATGTGCTCAGGCTACATAATAAAGCTAGGTCACTTCAAGCTATGTGAATATCTATAGATTTAAATACAGGATTAGAAAGGATGTTGTTTGATGTTCAACTGACATCTTTAGATATTCCAATGATTTAATGTCACGTGACTTTGTTATTCGCCTAAATATTCCAAACTCTTACAATACTAAGTACATTGAGCCTTATAGGAAAGTTTTTCTTGAAATTCTAAAAATATTTCCTGGAGTTGAAAGTACTACAGAAAAGTATCTGCTATAACAATGTCAAAATATTTTGAAAAATGAATTTTTAAGAATTTTTTTTCGAAGATTTATGAAACTCAAACGGACTTCACAAACGATAAAAAGTTTTACTTTTTTGTTCGCATTCGAAGTTTAAAACAACACCTTCCCATGTTATTACAAATAAACCGTAGCGAAATACTTTTTGAGCTGTTTATTTTTATCGTGCTTTTTGTTAATAAATTTATGATGTTCGATAAATATGGTGTAACTAAATCATTTCAACAGTAAACGATTCCTTAATGTTTTAAATGCTACTCATTGCCTTTCTGATGAAGCAATAAGCGTTCTATTAAATATTTTTTTTTGCCTTGCAGAACAGAGTTCAGTCACCAGTAAAATGAGATTGAAAATAACACTAGTTTTTCTTTTCATCGCCATGATGGTTTTGATCGACGACTCAGATGCTTGGCGTAGACGGCGTCGTCGTCGTTGGATCCGTATAAGAGGGCGGAGATTCATAAACAAAGTAGGAAAGTTACTCTGTAATAGTGTTTGTTCAACCACATGTACAGTCTCTTGTCCAAAGTGCGCACCTGTCTGTAGTTACGGATGCAAGAAAGTCTGCACTGGTAAAAGAGATGTTGAAGAGGTGAACGTTTTAAAGTTTTGTTTATTACATTAAATTAATTTTCTGAATTAAACAAGATTAAAAAAATGTTCATATTCTATTTTAATAAATAGGAATCAGAGTAAAGTCGCTGTAATTAATTTAAAAAAAATAGAAAGTACCTATACATCAGGCAAGAGTAACTTATATAAATCATGTCTTGAATGGAATAGAATAGTGATAAAAAGTTCTTACCATTTTCATTTGTTCTCAGAGAGCCGATGACGGAAAATTCTTGTTGAAACTGCCATGTAGATTTGATGCCTGGGACACGGACGGAAATGGAAGTATCTCTTTGGAGGAATTTGCTTTTGCCGGACATACAGATGTCAACGATTCTACCAAAGCTGTGTTCGAGAAAGTTGACATCAATGGTAAAATTTTTTACACACTTACAGTTAATAATTTTAATGTAAAAATCCATCTTACTTGTAAAATTACAAATGCAGTTATTCGTTGATAAGTGCTGTTCAAGACATATCTTTGTGCTTTGGTTGTTGTGTAGGTTCTAATTTGCATACTTGAAAATTTAAGTAACGAATTGAACTAATAAAAGAATTGCCTTTCACCACATTGGTCAAGAATGATGCATCAGTTTTTACGCCTTTCTCATGTTTTTCACGAGTTTTCTTGTCAAAAAGTTGTATATGTTTATCATGTCTAACTTTTTTACTTTTCTCTTCATTTCCATAATGTGTCTTTAAATTAACAAAATAAAAAAAAACAAAACAAAAAAAACAAAAAAATCAAAAAAAAAAAAAAAAAAAAAAAAAAAAAAAAAAAAAAAAAACCAAAACAAAACAAAAATCAAAACAAAAGACAAAAAAAATTTTACAGACTTGTTCAAATCTTTCATCAATTTCTGTTGAGATTTTCGTCATATGCATACACTAACTGGTCCAAGTTGTCCCATTATTTTAGGGCTAGACTGACGCGACAATCACCGACACTTTGACTACTACCCGTTTTTCTCTTTTCGTTTCCGTTTTCATCAAAAGTAATATTTGTAAAAATGTACATATTTTCACCTATCGTCTTCTCTATGAAATTTTTTGGTTTTTCTATGAAATTTTTAGCAACATAAATTTCTTTTCAGGCGATGGAATGATATCCGAGGGTGAGCTTGACAGTTCGTCATTAGTAAGAGAAACCTGCTGAAGCATTTCTATGGTTAGTTAAATCACATTTCAATATTCAATACTAAAACTCTTATTCATCATGTACCATCGTAGTTATTCTTACCTAATTTTATTTTGAACTTGAGGTCTTTTGTGCAAAAACAAAAGTTTCAACTGATTTTCATGTAAAACTTAAAGTTCAACTGATCAACTTTTACATTGCAATTTTACGATATTCATACTGTTAATGGTGTAATGTAATTGTAACTAAATGCTATTATTTCTTGGTTAACAAATTATTCTAAATCTTATTTGATCACTGCTTCCAAAATTGATACATTTTTTTTTTAATTTCAGGTTTATCAGAACCATTTGAACTAAACCAATGGACAAAACGATTATTATTTAATAAACATGAGCATTTTAATATGTTGCTTTACTAGTTTTCCTAATATTATCTTTTTTGCATGAAATGGGAGGAGGTTTGGACTACATTTTAAGTATAATAACCAGGAGAGTGTCAAGGCAAAAACCAGGCAGTGGCTGGCATGTGACAATTTTTTTTTTCATTTTTTTTACTCATTTCATAAAACAAATTCATCCATTCTCAAAGTTGAATGTTGGTTTTTGATTCACTGCAACGGTTAAAGAGAAGTAAATTACATATTAAAGATGGCATTGAAAGTCATTGAAAAAGGGAGATAACTCTTTCATTTTCTGCAAAATTTTGGTGGCTTTCTGAGCCTTTCATTATCGATTCAAAACAAACTTTATACTTTTTGACATACATATGGTACATGTACATACATTACTTTTGAACAAAAACAAATCAGTGGGGAAAATTACCCTGTGCCAGTATCATAAGATCTGCCTGATATTTACATGGACAGTCTCTTAAGTTTATAAATAATCAAAAGTACTTAAAATTGAACATGGATACACTCTTCAGAAACTACAATTACATTGCAATTTTTAAGTAGGTCAATGAGTGTCAATGCTACATCAGTTTTCAAAGACCCCGATGTAGCAAAAACATTGTCTACTATACATGACAAATATGTTTTTGTAACACCAGACAAAGCCCAAAACAACATTGTGTTTGTCTGCAAAACGTTTTACATCCAATGTTTATTATCAATTTGATTATTTAGGTAGACGTAGAAAATAATAGCAGTGATAAGACCTATACTGCTACCACACTTTCCAAAAAGGAAATTGTGGAAAACCATAAATCTGTGCTATCTTCTTTTGGTCTTTCTACCAAGGACGATGACTGTGATTTACCGTCTATGTACCGGATTCCTAAACTCCACAAGAATCCATACAGACAACGTTACATAACTGGATCTGCGAAATGTACCACCAAACTTCTTTCAAAACTTTTAACTTTTATACTCTCAGCTGTTAAAGAGGGTTTGCAGTCCTACCACAACACTTGTTACTCCCGTAGTGGTATTAATTCAATGTGGATCCTGATAAATTCCAACGATCTTTTGGAGACAATCAGTTCAACACTATTATCAGAATATACTAGCATTAAACCCTATGATTTTTCAACACTGTGTATTTCAATTCCACATATTCAGTTAAAATCCCGACTTAAAGCATTATCCATCGTTGTTTTTTTCCAAAAAAAAAAAAAAAAGATGGTACACCTAGATACAAATACGTAATTCTTGGTAGAGATTCCTCATACTTTGTAAAAAATAATTCCAAATCATCTTCCAAATATACAGAAGATGTTTACAAAATGCTGGAATTTTTAATCGACAACATATTTGTCCAGTATGGTGGATACGTTTTTCAACAAACGGTCGGCATTCCCAGGGGAACAAATTGTGCTCCTCTACATGCTGACCTATTCCTTCACTCTTATGAGGCTGACTTTATAGCTGATCTGATCCTAAAGAATTAACATCGTTTAGCTAGATCCTTTAATCTCAGTTTCCGTTATATAGATGAAGTATTATCTTTAAACAATCCTAATTTCGGGGATTTGATACATCGGACCTGAGATAAATGATACTACAGACACTGAGGTCAGCCTCATATCTTGTCCTACACTTAGAAATCGATGGTAAAGGAAAACTATAGACCAGACTTTACGACAAACGTGATAACTTTTCATTCAGAATTGTCAACTTTCCTTTCATCTGTGGCATCATCCCTTCAGCACCTGCGTATGGTGTGTTCATATCACAACGTTATGCCAGAGCTTGCCGAGACTACGCAGACTTTGTGTATCGCGGTAGAATTCTATTAAGTAGGCTTCTGGAGCAGGTTATGTTGCTACAAGATTGAAGTCATCAAAACAGAAGTCTTATGGTCGTCATCATGAACTCGTGGATCGTTACGGTGTATCCATCTGCGCCATGACAACTGATTTGTTCAATGTGCATAGTTTTCCTTTCCTCGTTTGTCTACCCCGGACTTAACTTTTTATGAGCAACTCTAATCTAGAAAAAGCAGAGGACGCTTACCCTTCCGGTGCACCTGGTCCATGCTCCCATTTTAGTGGAGTCCGAGTTGCTCATTTGCTTTTGTTACTTTGTATGTATGATTTTAGTTACTTTGTATTCTTTGTTGTATGTGTCTGTTTCCCATGTCTGGCATTTGTCCCTGGATTACATTCTTTTGATTACCGCTATAACCTTGGTTCCCTTGATTACTCTTTGTAATGTGTAAACATTCTAAACATAAGTTTTTCTTCAATTAAAGACATTGTCGTAAAACCAAATATATCGAATACATAGTTACGTGGTTTGTATTTATAACTACATTGTACATGTTTTCAAATTTTTGCAAATCATAATAAAAAAATAGATCGGGAATAATATACCTTACATGTCCGTACTTTTTGGTAAGAAAATTTAATTTGGTGTAACACATTATATAAGAGTAATCTTACAAAAACAAAAAAACAAACATAATAGCAAAAACAACAAAGCGAATAAAAAAAATAAATAAATAAAATAAGAAAAAAAAAATAATAATGGAGAAAGCATTTCGACCAACATAATATTCCTTTTATTTATTCCTTTTATTTAATGAACTGGTCTCTGAGGATGAGCTTGATAGTTCGTCATTAGGAAGAGGAACCAGCTAGAGCATTTCTATAGTGAGTGAAAACAAATTCTTATTTTAAAAAATTAACTCCTAATGTCTGAATACCAAAATCATTTATTTGCAGTAAAATTGATTCTGAAATTCATATGTTTAAAGTGAAAATAAACGTTGTCAAATATTAGAACTTGCGTTAAATGAACGTAGAACCGTTATTTTTAAACAATAAAGAATAATTTTTTTTTTTGCCTTTTTTTCAGATTTTTCTTGCAACGTGACTTTCACAGAATACTATAATAAAGATGATGATTAAATAAACATGAGCGCCTAAAACTACATAGAATGTACTGTAGAATTCAAAATTAAGGGAGGTAACTCTGTAAATGACATCAAAATACAATAGAAACTACTGGACTTTCAATGTTAACTATCTCCTACGAGCAGTCAGATAAGAATTAATGATTATATATTTCATCATATATAGAGTGAAACTTAATATCAAATGTTCACTGACAATTTATTTCTTTGGTTGATATTTATAGAAATAAGAATAAAGATTTTTATTCCGTTGCATCAAGTCATATGTTTCGATTACAAAAGTTAAAGTGTGAAAATTGACATGTTTTTGTATTCACTTCTCACATAAAATCGGCACAAAGTAAAATACAGCTGTGTAAATAAAGTAAAACACCAAACATAAAGAATAGCAAATATCGGTGTGCTGAATTGTGTTTCAAGGAGTAGCAGCATCAAAATTAAATACTTAGGGAGATCCAACAATAAATTGTATACAATGTACTCTTCTATTCTAGCAAGCAATTCTATCGTGTAAAGTTGAAATTCAATAAGAATTAAAAATAAAAAAGAAAAAAAGAAAAGCAAAGCAAAGTAACAACATTCCATGTAAACTTTGATTAAACTTCATTAACTGATGGCATGTGTAAAACATTAAAAAAAAGATCGATTTAAAGAGTAATCATGTGAACCAAGGTAACAGTGGCAATCAAGAGAATGTAATCCAGGGACAAAGACCAGACATGGAAAATAGACACACACAACAAAGAACATAAAGTCACTAAAATCATACATACAAAGTAGCAAAAGCAAATGAGCAACTCGGACTCCACTAAAAACTGAGAGCATTTTTAAAACATGGCATAATTCAGTAATTGTAAATAAATATGACATGGCATTGACAGCTCTCCTGTTTGTATTAGTAATATTCTTGCATGGAAAAATTATGTTCCGATAGATGTAAATATATACCGAACATATGACTTAGATTTGAAACCCTATAGGTTCATCAAATTTAAAAAAAAGTTACAGAATCACGCCATTTATATTTCGTAATAACATGGAATAGAAATAAATAATCGATAAAGCGACATATTTTATATTACTTTTAAAATATTTCATACGATGCATAACACTTTCTTGTGTATAAGTTTTGTTACAATGGAAAGATTTATAACTGCAAAATAACAGTAGTTTTTGCATCGCTATACTCTCTTTAAATGGACAAAGCACAATTTAATTTAGATTGTCTCTCGATCGCAATATTCAGTATCTTACACGTATACGTGACAGTGTATGACAAATAGCTAATACCTGGAAACTAGTCCCTGAAACCAGGATAAATTTGATTTAATTAAAAGTACAAAGGACATGATAAGCTTTTCATTTAATTCTTCGATATTTCGTTTAAATATTAAAATTTCCTGTATTTTACTCATTTTATAGACAAATAGAAGTGCGAATGAGGTGCCCAGAATTCATTAATACATTGTATACAACGTAATTCACTGGTTGTATAACATGCTGTTTTTTACTTGAAAGGAGTAAATTGGAGATGCAAACCATATTGCTCGATAGATACATTTAGTAACAAATATAGGCAACCATTAACCACAAATTCGCTTGCTTCTGTTTAAAAAATAACTTAGTAAATCACTACAAAATACGAAAACCCAATCAAACAATAGGCTGGTTATGTAGTGTAAGAAGTATACTATCATCAACAGGAAAATGAAGCAAAATTGAGCATCGAGAACATCTTAGAAGAGCATAATAGGGAATTAATCAAGGTATATAAGGTTTTGTGAAATAAATGATACTGCAATTTTCGATGTTTATGATAAAAAGTCTATTTACTGTGCAAGAGAATGTCCTGAATATCTGGTCAACCAATAGTGGCATCGTATAGATGGTTTCAAAATACGAAAAATCCCGATTTAATTTTCAATATTATCTAAAATATCTTAAGGAGATAGACCTAGGGTAAGGGACATAACTCATGAAATCAGTGATATGTTTGCATCATACTCAACTTCACCAAAGCCTCTCAAGCTTTCGTTTGAAACGCTATCTCCGCGGAGCTTCGGGGGGGGGCTTCACCCCCTGGACCCCCTACCGTAATTTTGCCTACACTTCAATTTGGCCTCAGCTACGCGCCTGAAAACCCAATCTACAAGAAAGGCATGGGTATGGAAAAGAAAGAAAAAAATCAAACCATAACATAAATGTAAAATTCTGAATTAGAAAAAAAAAACTAAAACAATTAATCATCCTAGATATCATCTTCATCATCCGTGTGCTAAATATTGCAACGCCAGAAGATTTAGATAATCCAGTCAATCTCGCCTTACTGTCACATCTGAAGAAAATAAGCAAGACAAAACTACGCAGACTTTTTGTACCGTACTAGACTTCTTACAATTAGGTTATGTAGTCATCACCACAGAAGTGGATCGTTTGCATCATGAAAACTGATTTATTCAACGTGTCATAGTTTTTCTTTCCTCTTTCGTCTACCCTGTTCTTTTACTTTTTATGGCCTCAGGATACTCTTACGCTGCCGGTGCATGTGGAGAGATGACAGCCGGGGTACCACAGCACAAGATCTATTCTGGAAACTGAACTTTAAAAAATATATATTGAATCAAACATACAAGTAGGATTTATTTTAATTGTAAGTAATTGCTAGGCTATATTTATTACATGTTTAATTTTTGTCGATCTTTATCCAATCAAAGTTTAGTGATATTTCTAATGATACTAAAGACAAGGATTTTACTTGTCTCATGTTTGTCTATATTCATGATCAGTAATCGATTTAAAAAGAATGTCTAAATACATCAAATACAAACAATACAAACACATATACAAGATATTGCATATTATAAAAACAGGATCATAGGTTTTAGAAAGTTTGAAAAGTTTTTGTATAACTCAATATGACAGAACATTAACATCCCTTTCAGTTGGTATTCTGTCGGGTTTAAAGTATAATACCTAGGTATGAATTCATCTTATAACCCTTCCCCACAGATATTACAAATTCTCTCCTCCTTTGGAACCGCGTTCCATGATATCTCCCCGTTTCTATAGGAAACTTTATATTGGAACATCTGAACTTGGCTATGTTTACCCTATCATAGAAGTTAAGCCTCTGTAAATATATTTCCAATCCAAATTCTACCTTAAACTCAGAATAAAATAGTCCTCTGGAAGAATTGTTCATTTGTGAAACCATCGTTTGATGAATTGATCATTTAATTGTCTAGGTATTAAACTTTTAAACATTTTTTATTCATTTGTACCTGATCGTTCCATGTAAAACTCAGTCGGCCATCATCAAATATTTACCTGATGTAAGATATCCATTTATAGAGTGAAGGATTTTGTTCATGTAATTTGAGCATTAGCTGATACATTATAGAAGATAACTTATTGTTATCAAGTAACAAATTGTTTCAAAATAACACCATTTTACGTAAGAAAAGAGAAGTCATTCATGACTAATGCGCTTCGTCGATAGAAACAGAAATGACCTGATGATCAAGAGTAATCAAGGTTATAGCGGTAATCAAAAGAATGTAATCCAGGGACAAAGGCCACACATGGAAAACAGACACACACAACAAAAAACATAAAGTAACTAAAATCATACATACAAAGTAACAGAAGCAAATGAGCAAGAAAATATTATTACATGTAGCTTTTGTTTATTTGGTAATGGTTATTTCATATAGTGTATTTACATGTAACAGGTTCATTCTAATCGTACTGTTGGTTAATTGCAATACAATTGTAGAAATTTTAAAGGTTATTGTCAAAAAATCATGGATCCTATATATTTCCAACATTTTGTTTCCTTACAAAACCATCAGTCTCTTTGAAAGCTTATTGTTATCCAGGCTTAAGCTCACATAGATATGAATACTGCTTTCATTTAATTGATTGATTGATTGATTGTTGGGGTTTAACGTCCGAGCAGCAATATTTCAGCTATATTCAGACGATGAACATGAAACAGATGATAAAATGAACATGAAATGATGATGAAATGAAAAACGGGATAGGACATAAGGACAGTAGGGTCGACAAATTTTGATTGCCACTAGAAAAAGGGGGATGGGTAAAGTCGGGCAATTTAGCCTCCTGTGGCGGAGCGCCAAGGTTCCTACTCCTATCGAATACCACAGCAGGGTTCTTTTACGTGCGAGGAACGTGGCATCTTTCCCAACACGGTGCACCACTATGGTTTGCGGTCAGGTTTTCCGTATTATAGCCTGACAACCCCAGCATGTAACATGCCGGGGGTACCCCATTCCACCACCTGGGGCACACATCCCAGTTGCTCTGTGGGCAGAGCGCCTAGCCCCCGGCTAGGTTTCTGAGCACTATTTAGTCGCCTTTTACGACAAGCTTAGCGCTGCTGCAGGCCTATTCTTTTGACACCCAGACCTGCACGGGGCGCTTTCATTTAAAATAAGTACTGTCTTTACAAAGATAGACGACGCAGTAAAATTTCGGATCGTTTTACTTATTTCTACATTTCATTCAGGAAATAACACAAGGCACACTATTTCAATTTTCGATGCAGCCCGTCAAAATATACCGTAAAGAGTACTAGTACTACCACCCCCCCCCAGCCCCCGAGAAAAAAGTAAATTTCTTTACTAAAAATCATTTCAAATAGGAGAGAGACGGTTCATTGGGATTTCCGTCAATATTCATCGTTGACTTTAAAAAAGAGTGCAGCAAAATCACAATTTTATCGACTCGAACAAATTTTAAAGAAATGAAGATATCTAAAAACACGGAATTGAGTCCATTCATGTCCGTTTCGGAGAGTCAATTAGTTTCAAATCTAATATGAATTTCCGGTTGGAAAAAAAGTGTGGTCATTTCCCTATGATATCCCCTGGTGTGGTAATTGCCAGTTCATTTGTGGAGTGGGTGCAGCCAAGGTAGATATCATGGGTGATTCCTGTAGCTGACACGGCTTGGATGGTTAAATGAAGGTACTTCAAATTAAAAAAAAAATGTTTTTCTCTCTTTGTATGAGTCCTGGTAGAACAGATATTTTTTTCCGGTTAGAAAAATTCAAATTGTAAATGTGTTTAATTCACTGTTGGTGTAAAAACTAAAGCTACCTCATGAGGAAGTCATGGATGATTGATGTTTACTAATAATATGATGAAGGTGAAACCTTTTAACACTCCCGAAGAAACATTAATAAAAAACAACTGTGGTAATTTTTGTCAGCACTGATTTGATGATTTAAACATATTTTATTCAATAAATAAATTGAACAGGAATGGATAGCAGGCAAGGCCTATATATATCCTCTCCATACACAGGGGCGGATTCAGGCGGGGTGTGCCGGGAGTGCGCCCCCCCCATAAAATTTCAGCGCTTTTAGGTTGAAACTTTAATTTCTTCCTAATTTTACCACAAAAGAATGATATCCAAAAATTTTTACTGTGCGCCCCCCCCCCCCCAATCTAAAATCCTGGATCCGCCCCTGATACAAGGCAACATGTACAGCATGCAGATAGAAGATATTTACATGATTTGACAACAAACACTCACACACACACACACACACACATATATATATATATATAAAATAATTATAATAATTCTCTGTGCAATTTAAATTATAATGCATAACTTTGGAATTATCTTCAAATTAAACTCTATTTTATTTTAGAATATCATCAATATACATTTTTTGTAAACATTGATGGATAGATTTCAAAGATAGAAAATTATTAACTTGATCTTGACAAAAGAGGTATTTTCTGTATACTTCATGTTTACTAAACATCATGCACCAATCCCTTCAATAAGGAAGATGGAATTGATTTGAAATGCTTTTTAATATCTAGCTAGCAATAATTAAAGTGCATGATAAATATGTCATTTATAATCATAAATGCTGATGAATAGATCAATAAATTATTATTCTTTTTTTCATAAAATCAATATTTATGAAAAATTAAATGTCAGCAATATAATGTTAAGGTCTAAGCAGACAGACTGCAGTGACCTCCTGTGGTGAGCGTAATAATTACAAGATAACAAGAAATGATGATTATCTTCAATGTGGTCCCTACAGTGTGGACAGTTTTGGTTATCAGTCAAGTGATGTAGAAACAAATGTTGATTAAGATTGCTTGCTTCATTCCCCAAGCTCTGATTTGATATATTATACTTATAACCTTCCAGGATGGCAAAGCTCATGGTGATCGCTGATTTAGGCAATGCCTACACCATATTAACCTTCAAGTGTGGTAAATTTTGTAATGATATATATTTGTCCAATTATGCTAATTGTCATAGTCTGATATGTCTATTGGCCGAATTGTCTGGCATTCATAAGGAATTATTGGTTATCATGGTCCGAAATGTCTTTTGGTCGAATCGTACGGCACTGATAAACATTATGGTTCTTAAATTTGTGAAACGTCTTCAAAGATTTCTTTTATTGCATTTAGTTTCGCTTCAATCTGTTTCATTTTGTACAGTTAAATTATGTTGTTTTTATAACGAATTAATTCATTTTATTTAATTGATTTGTTTCGATTCTTTCTTATATTGATTATTTTCGTTTCACAATTTTTATGAACCGAGAATTATGGCTAATATTGATTACGTTATCAGTGCTCCAGCTAGAAATTGAAAGGGGCAGGGTGCTGTTGAGCAAAGGGGCATCTTTGTAGTCGGAAAAGGGCACTTTTTTTTTTTTTGGTTCGCATGTTTACCATGTCAAGTTGTTTGTTTCATTTTGTATGTATGCATCTGGGTGTATTTCAGCTGCCAAGGTCCATCTTGGGTTTGTCTGGTTTCTAACATCTTGACGGTTTTGTCTACTGTTGATTTTACCATGCTGAGGTTAACATCTCTACGTTGGAAGACCATTGATAAAGTGGATATGTGTGTGGTAGTGTATCTGCCAGCAACAAGAGTGATCAAAGTGTAGTTGGGTCTTTAAGACTCTTCAGGATACTATTACCAACTGGGTCACTGCTTATATCTGACGTCCCTATGTCAACAACAATAGCTTTATAGGATCTAACTATGCTGGAAACTGCTTGGTCATGGGATAACCATCTGTGGTGTTTGGCTTGTTTAATGCCCCCTGGTGCTTGGTTAAACGCAGCTTGAACCATTTTCAGACTGGCTGTATGGACGCAACTATACTTGTAATACTTGTAGATTTTTTCTAACGTTTCATCGGTTTTCTTCATGACTGGTACAGAGTTGAAGCTATTTCTACAGGCTAGTGCAAGTTCATGGTCTTTGCAGTGGTTTGTGATTAAAGATGGGTTGCTGTCTTTTAGTTTTTTGGCTATGAAATTTGGATACGAATTTTATAAATTTTAATTATGGAGAAAATTCCACGGAGAGTAAAGTTATTTGCAAATCGGCTTCCGATCTCCATATGAATACACGTTATTTGTCATTGTCTATCTTGTAATTAATTTTGTTTACACAACGTTCAAAACTTTTTCATAAATATTTAATCCAATAAATAATAACTAAATCATTTAAAATCTAACGAGCAGCGAGTTTTTTTAAGAAATCTATTTTTAGTCATGTCATAGGTCACGATAAAATCATGTCAGCTGCCGTACTGGTTCAAACAAGCAATCAAACTTTTAAAATTATGAATTTTTTTAAAACTTTTGTTCGAAAATTTAATGTCATCAGTACATGTACGTGGTCACATAAATATTTTATTTGAAAAAAAAAAAATTAAAATGACTGGTACCTAGTTGAGTCTGTGTTGAAGAACGATCTGATAGATGCATTCGTCTTTGCAACTTTCTGCTTGTCGCTGGCAAGTTGAGCTAAACGTCATTTCTGCGAAGGCATAGTGGTTTGTGAATGACTAAAAACTGACTCAAAACGCACATTATATACATTTATCAGCTGTGACATAGAGTAGTCTTGTTGAGATCAATCATACCACCCAAGCGGCGGGCATGCGCTGAGGTTTTCATCACCTACTTCAAACTAATTATGTTAATCAATTACACAAAACAAAAGGTAAATTGTAACTGATATCTTGTAATTAACACCTTTGAAGTTTAATCTACACTAATTGATTTTAATGACATGATTGTATTCTCTAGGTAAACTTCAGGTACGTGTCGTGATTGTAATTGTAATATTTATGACAGGAAACCAATCGATCATGCAAAAAACTACCTGTTCAGAACTTACCGTTGCAAAAAAAAGGCACAAGAGCGTATCAGAAAAGTCGTAAGGGCAGAAGGGCGCATGTAAGGGCACCAAGGGCGCTTCGCCCTTCTATTTCGGGCTACCAAGACCATTGGTTATGTTTGTAAATATCTGGGCGCCATACTGCTGACTATAAGGCCAACCCTATCTTGGAAAAGCTATGAATCGATTTGTATTTAATTATCGAAACTAACTAATATTTTCCGAGACTGGTTTGGTTCTCAATCTTGTGCTGTTTTTTTAGCTACTTAAAATGCAGGTACAAACTGGATATTGATATTTTTTCTTGCCATAAGTACACATAAGCAAGTTGATAATACAACCATAACAGATATACGTTATTGCGCAAGTCACGGCTATTGGTTCGATTGTCGTGTCTTTGGGTTGTTTTGGCAATCGTACAGAATTATTGGTAATGGTATTTTCGTAAACATTGGAGTGCCTTCTGTTGACTGTTTTGACAATCCATATCTTGGAAAAAATGTGATATGTTTTGAACTTAACCAAAAACACTACTGAGACTGGTTCTGTTCTCAATCACATTTTTCGAAGTGTACGAAAATGAAGCTGCCATTGTACTGTTTTTGAGTTCCTGAATTTACATGCACAAACCGGATATTGATGCCTTTTCTGCCCATAAGTATACATGTCCCAGTTGATAATACAGCCATTTACGCTCCCTTCGGGAGTGTATAAGGTAATTGTAACCTATAAGATGATATAGTTGGAAAATTGACGTTATGACAAAAAGTAGTAATGCCCTTTCTTCATATTTTAGACTTGAGCTACAATTAAAAACCAATGCCAGAAGTAGCTGGTTGCCCACTTGTTAAATACGACCAGTTTTGTATTTGGGCAACAAAAAGTTAATAAAGTTATGATGTTTAGGTGACCTTTCCATCGTCCTAGAAAAAAAAAATCATTGTCATTTCCTTTTTTTATTTTTTGCAACTTCTGTTGACAAAGATAGATAACTTAGATAAGTGTGTAATTCACCCCGGGGTGACTCAGACTGCAAAATGTATGTACTAAGAATACAATATGACCCACATCATTAGGGCAGAGTTGTTCGACATCTGACTGGATGTATGTGATTTTGTGTTTGGTTAATAGAAATACATTTCAGTAATAGCAGCAATGTTAACAAACTGAATCAAAAATCCCAATATTAAGCATGGTCAAGGAGAGCTTGAAGACAAGAGGACTGGAACTTCTTAAAAAGACAAAATGGTGGAGATGAGAAAAGCCCTAGAATAAAATGAACTAAACTACATTGTATTAATTAAATAAACCATTTAATCAAATCATTTTAGGCTCATGATGTGCTGATCATGATGACTGATACTCAGATGATGAGGAATACAGCTCTGAAACTGGAGTGCATAGGGCTATGTGCAGGGAGGGGCTTGTAGAAGAATGAATAAAATGTTAAATAAAATTTTTCCTCCTTTTTGATTTTCTTACCTCTAGGAGGAGTTAAATGAGGATAATGAATTGGTTCAAGTTCTTATTTGTTTCATGTATTAATAAAATTTGCCTTTGCTTGATATGCTTTGTCTTTGCTTCATAGCTGGATCTGCAAAATGTACCACCAAACCTCCTCCAAAACTTTTAACTTCTATACTCACAACTGTCAAAGAGGGTCTGCAGTCCTACCACAACATTTGTTACTCCCGTAGTGGTATTAAGTCAATGTGGATCCTGAAAAATTCGAAAGAGTTTTTGGAGACAATCAGTTCAAGACTAGATACAAATATATAGTTCTTGGCAGAGATTCCTCTTACTTTGTAAGAAATAATTCCAAATCATCTTCCAAATATACAGAGGAAGATGTTTACAAAATGTTGGAATTTTTAATTGACAACATACAAAAATATATTTGTCCGGTGTGGTGGACATGTTTTTCAACAAACGGTCGGCATTCCAATGAGAACAAATTGTGCTCCTTTACTTGCTGACCTATTCTTTCACTCTTATGAGGCTGACTTTATAGCAGATCTGTTCCGAAAGAATGAATATCGTTTGGCTAGATCCTTTAATCTCAGTTTCCGTTATATAGATGACGTATTATCCTTAAACAATCCTAATTTCAGGGATTTGATACATCGCATCTACCCCAAAGAACTTGAGATAAAGGATACCACAGACACTGTGAAGTCAGCCTCATATCTTTACCTACACATAGAAATCGATGGTAGAGGAAAACTATTGACCAAACTTTATGACAAATGTGACGACTTTTCATTCAAAATTGTCAACTTTCCTTTCACCTGTGACAACATCCCTTCAGCACCTGCGTATGGAGTGTTCATATCACAACTCATACATTATGCCAGAGCTTGCCGAAACTACACAGACTTTTTGTATCGCTCTAGACTTCTAACAAGTAGGCTTCTGGAACAGGGTTATGTTGCTACAGGATTGAAGTCATCACTACAGAAGTTTTATGGTTGTCATCATGAACTTGTGGATTGTTACAGTTTATCCATTTGCACCATGAAACTGATTTGTTCAACGTGTCATAGTTTTCCTTTTCCTCATTTGTATACCCAGGACTAGAGTTTTTTAGCAACTCGGCGGGTGTTTCTAGAAAAGCAGAGGACACTTACCCTACCGTTGCACCTGGTCCGTGCTCCCAGTTTTTAGTGGAGTCCAAGTTGCTCATTTGCTTTTGTTACTTTGTATGTATTATTTTAGTTACTATATGTTCTTTGTTGTGTATGTCTGTTTTTAATGTCTGGTTTTTGCCCCTGGATTACATTCTTTTGATTACTGCTAGAACCTTGGTTCACTTGATTACTCTTTACATACTTAGTTAATAGCGCATGGTTTGCCAGGTGAGCGATTCAGGCTCTTTGAGAGCCTCTTGTTTTTCATTGCACACTATGAGTTAGTCAATGAACTACATGTACCTGTCCTTACTTACATTGTTGTTTTATTATAAAAAAAAACATTTTTATACCCCTTTTCAGTGTGTCTGTGGTTCTGTAACACTGTCTTCATACAAATGTGTACAGTTTTCTCAGCAATTTCATGTACTAATCACAGTAACTAGAAATTTCAGCATATACTTCCAGTAGGTATGCCATATGGTGGGAATTTTTTTTGGTAAAAAAACTTCTTTTTAACAAAGACTTTGTTATTTTTTCTTTTTTAGTTTGAAAGTTGCTTTTTTTTTCTCACTTTTCTCAGCAACTACTCAACACGTCTGCTTGAAATTTTAATACATTCTTCCTGTAGCTATGCCATATGGTGGGGCCCATTTTTCGAAAAAATTTGACAACAACTTCCTGTTGATTGAGAACTTTTTTTTTCTTGTTATATTAGGATTGGAAGCGGGGGTATCACTAGTGAGCATCACTCACAGATTTCTTGTTTAACAAGTGAAATGAGAACATGATAACATGTACTAAGTGATCCAAGTTGCAAGACTACAGAAAAGTCAAAACACACATGAACAAAATATCTGTTTTATCTTTCTAACAATACACAGCAACTGTTATAAATATAGTTATCTCTTGGATCAATACAATATGTCCAGAGATGTAGTCATGTAATTAGCCTCTCCTTGTTCTAAAAATGATGGAATATTGGACATTCTGTAGCTTTGTGAGTAGAATTTTATTTTGGTCTTTGGATTGAGTCATGTACTTGGCTGAGATAATATAATTATATTGATTGAATTTATGGGCATTTATTGAGTCACCTTGTCCTAATTACATATATGCTTATCTATACTCGGCGTCACATAAATAACATACTGTTAAAATTTGAATAAAAATATTTTCTACGACTTTATTGACACCAACCGTCGTTTAAATTGTCTTAAATGACTTGCTCATTCGTTTAGCCAAACAGCTTCTCAAAAACAAGTCGCTTATTAGCTTAAATCATGCGTAACAAATCCTTACGGGAAAATCCCATACTAATATCCGCCATGTTGGTTTTTACGGGACGATTTGTTTACAAACGAAGTGCGTAAGTTCCCGTCGAACTCCGGTGACAATCGTCTGCTTGATCAACTTCTCGGTATTATACGTTGTTAGCGTAAAATAAATCCGAGATATCCGAAATAACGCCGAATTGCATTCTGGGTTCTTCGGTTTTTGGACAAACCATTTAAACGTAAACAACATCTCCTAGCAACCCGATCACTGTAAACATGGCCGACTTTTTACAATGTAAATATTGCCACCTAGAATTAAAATCTGACCGGAATTTAACGATTCAATGTTTAGGGAGAAGCCGTTTGGCTAAACGAATGAGCAAGTCATTTAAGACAATTTAAACGACGGTAGGTGTCAATAAAGTCGTAGAAAATATTTTTATTCAAATTTTAACAGTATGTTATTTATGTGACGCCGACTATAGTTTGTGTCTCAAAATGTAAGATGTTGATGGTAGCTTGTTTCATATTACACCGGACAAATTTTAACATTTCTCATGTGTTTTTCATACATTTAGGACCTCTATCAGTACGAAAAACATTTAACATATGTTTATGGGACTAACAAATATAATTCATGAAAAACAAGTAAATCAATATTATATGGTAATCATATGACTTTCTTAGGATTTAATATATAAAAATTTATAAAGGTATGGTTTTCATGTAATTTGGAAAACATTTGTTTCCATGTCATTTTTATGAGTAGAAATATAGGTACATGTATAACCATATCTGTCCTAAACATATGTTTCAATATGTTTTAAGGCGGTAGACCTAGGGTAAGGGACATAACACATGAAATCAGTGATATGTTTGTATTATATTCAATTTCACTAAAGCATATCAAGCTTTCATTTGAAACAGAATAAAATCAGTCCAAATTACTTTGATGCTTACATGAGATTGATGTAAAATGGTAAATACAAACGTTCCAATGATTTGTAAGACTTGTGTCCCTTACCCTTGGTCTACCTCCTTAAGACTTGTGTAAACATATATTGCAAATGCTCATGCACGGGTAAGGCTACTGTAATATCAGGTACACATGGCACAAATGTTTTCAGCCACCCCCCTGTTTTCCTTGACATTTATTACCTAAGTCAATTTTATATCATATATTCTTTGGTGTAATGCATTTTATTTGAGATACTTTCAATATATGGACCCTGAAACTTGTGAAAATCCATTTTTATACCCCCAGCTTGACAAGCAGGAGGTACATGTATAATGTAATCATGGTGTCCGTTTGCTGTCCCTAGTTCTATTATTCCAGAACTCCTCTGATACTGCCATGATGCCATTGTGTACCCCTTTTTTGGGACCTGAATGACTTTTTGGTTCCCTGATACAAGACACAGATTTCTGATACATGTAGGTTGACCAGGAGGAGGGGTGGCCATCTTCTTATCTGTAACGTCTGTGGAATTTGATGAAACTTTCAGAGTCTTAAAAACAAGATGCTTTTGTGCATGGCCTCTTTTATTTTTCCATCTGAATGTCTTAAATCATTTATGGCATTTTCTGCTCATAAAAATATATGTCTACTGGGAAGAGGAGGGTAGGAGTATTAACAAGTATACTTTATTCACAGTTTTTCTAGTTTCAAAAAGTTTAACAAATCAGGCAAGCATTATTGCAGTCAAGGAAAAAATGGGGTTGGTCTGATACGTTCCTGCCCTATGGCCTGTAATTGGAACAAAATAATTGTAACATGTTTCATGTTTCTCTTTAGTTCCGGTAATATCAAAATTATAGTCATGTGATAACGTCAGTTCCAGTAATATCAAAATTATAGTCATGTGATAACTTGAGTATTAGTTGATAAAACTCGATCAAGTTGATATTTAAATTTTACTTCAGTGTTTCATATACCACAAAAGGGACTAAAAAAAGATTAAAATCTTAACTTCTCTTCTTAAACAAAGTATAATTGGTTGAAATTTTAATACATGGTTTTATGCATAAAGGCATAGATGGGGTTGAATTTATGCCAAATAAGAATTTTCTTTACTTTTTATATATGTTTCTTTTATCTTTGATATGTAAAATATCTAATTATAAATTTTTCTGACCCATTTCACTAACTTATGCTGTGTCAAACATTCAATTATAATACAAAATTAGAGCTGTATCAGGCTTGATTTTTATACCCTCCACAAACCAAGTTTGTGGAGGTACATATGTATGTAGGTTTCAACCTCTTGCTCTGTCTGCTGAACTATTTTCTTAGCAGCTTGCCGCATTGTTATGAAACTTTGTGGGATGTATTATAACCACATGGAGACACTGTCAGGAATTTATGTTAGGACGAAAATTGTAGATATGACAGCTGTTGAACTGTTTCACCAAAACTTAGTCTGATGCGTTGTCTGCAACACCTCCTTAACAACTTGCAGGATTGTAATGAAATTCAGTGGAGTGTTAGATTGCCATATTGGGATGTGCATATTGTCAGGAATTCATGTTTAAAATAAATTTGCAGTCATGTTCTGTCATTGTGTCGTAGGGAAAATAGTACTGATTGTGGTTTGGAGATGTGTGTTTTAGAAATGGCAGCAAAACTGTGTGGCAAAAGTTCATTCTCCATAAAAATTGTATCTACTATGAATCATGTGTCCATATTGTACCTCAAATGCACAGGATTCAATAGGCTGCGAGTTTGTTAGTCCAGTTTGGGGCAATGTCTAGTTGTTTTTTCACTTGCCCAAACTGAACAAGTTAAGAATTCTGCAGTATTATCAGTGTCCTCCTGTATTATCAAGCAATGGCCATGGTGCTTTCTGAAATTATTTTGGTCAATATACACTACCACAGTATGAGTATTGTGTTATACATTTATTTTTTTGGTTGTTTCTTATAAACTTCTTGAGCTGTGCTATTCCCTGAAATCTGAAGGAAAGGGAAACCTGTTTAAACCACACAACTCTTCTCAAGTTTCTTTAAATCAGTTTAAATTCCTCCAGAACCTACAATTTATGTACAGAGTTATGTATAGACATTAAATACTATAATTATACAGTCTCTTTTAAACTGATCTTATCAGACACATTTTAGCCTAAGGCACCAACCATTTCATTAAATAAGAAGGGGGAGGAGTTGGATTTTTAAAAAATACCGGCATTATTTTAGCAAAAATTATTTTTTACTCAGTGATGGACAGAAAAAAAGTTGTGATTACATATTTCCTCATCAATTTTCTGTTTTTTAAATGAAAATTTTGGCTCCAGGGCTGCAAAAAAAAAAAAAAATATTTTTGTGAGTATGCTAACATTTTTTTCCAGCTCAACATGAAATCCAAGGCCACCTTTGAGAAGAAAAATGATCTGTGCCTTATAGAAGTGACCTTTAAAGTAGATTTGGATTCATCTACTACTAACTAAAATAATTTAAATGTACTATGGAGGCTGAATATTCTATTGATTATCATTATTATAGATTGTGTTAATAAGTATTTGAATCTGCACCAATTTTCTCTCACATGTATCTACCAACTGCTTGTTAAGGCTTTGATGATACTCAGGAACAGTACTAATGTAATTGAAGTTAATCAAATAAGCGACTGTTGACTATTGATTTGGGCTTTTGATTCTACCTATAATTACCTATGTACCTGAGTGACGTCAGTTTTGTTATCTTTCAGGGGAATGAATGGGCAGAGATAAATCACTTCAGAGAGACGATAGTGTCGTTAACAATCATAGGGATATTTTGATATACCATGATAGCAGGATAATTACTGAACTGTCTACCCACATGGTAAGGATACTCTTGTTTTATTTACTTTTTGATACTGGGATAAAAAATGTTATCTTAACTTTCTTTGTAGTGTATAAGATAAGTATATCATTCCATACATTATTATATACATGTGTAGACTCTTTGTTATTATAATTTTAGTACTCAGGTGAGCTATTGCCATCACTTGGCGTCCGTCATCTGTCATCGTCGTTAACAATTATACAAAACTCTTCTCCTCTGAAACTACTTGACTGATTAGAACCAAACTTCGTGTAAATGTTTCTTATGGTATCCTGCGTAGAACTGTTGTGGGGATTTTTGATTCGTCGAAAAACATGGACGCCATTACTAAAAATAGAACATAGGGGTCAGGCAGTAGTTTTTCACATATATCTCCAAAACCGTTAGGTTTAACTAAATCCTGACATGTGTAAAAGTGTTCAGCATGATAAGATCTATCTCTGGTTTTAATCTGTTAAGCCATGTTGGAGTTATTGCCCTTTTTCAAAGATTTTTGCTATTTTTAATATTATTTCTTTCAAAAATCTTCTCTGACATTATTCGATCAATTGGAACCAAACTTGATACAAATGTTCCTTGGTGTATCCTGCATAGAACTGATGTGGGGATTATTGATCCATCAAAAATCATGGCAGCCATTATTGTAAATAGAACATTCAGTGTAGTGGTTTAGCCAAATTCCTTCAATAGCTGAAATGATCCTTATTATTAGGACTACAAAAGTCTTCAGGGATAAAAGTTGTCAGATGAGGTCTCACTAACCACTTCTAAAGTTTCTATTACTTTACATGTTAAACAAGTAATTTTCAATGTTTCACTGTGAATTCTCAGGGCAAATGACACCTGAAAGTTGCATACCATTGCAAAACTTGGAAAATAAGGCTTTCAAAATCATTATGCTAATGGTACGATGATCGTAGAAATTCTTCACAAAATTTACTTGAATAAAATATACTGAAAATCAACAATTTTACCTTTTCTGCTAACTGACAGCATGGAGGCAAATTACTCACATATGTAAACAATATTCGTACACTTTTGTAGTAAATTACAAAAATGATTTTAAAGTACACATTCTCAGCTTTATTTTAACTACTTTTGATCAGAATACACACAAATAATGCATTTAAAATGCATATTTCTAGGTTCAGTGTGTTTTTGGTACTGCATGGTGGGGGTGGGGGGTGGCCATTTGACCAGGAAGTGGTTAGTGAGACCTTATAAAGATTTTATGAGTTTTTATGTTTTTATTTTTTTACTTTTTATGACAGCTTATGGTATTGTGAGTCTAATAAGACCAAAACTATCAAATCAGACATGGGACTACAAAAAAATGGTCATTTTTATATCATGCCCCTCAGTGATATTTTCCCTAAATTACTAAAAAAAATACAATTTTAGCTCAATTGTCACACCAAATTGATAACTATAATAATTCAAAAAGCTGTAATAGTAAATATCATTGATCATTATGAAAAAAAGAACAGATTTCAACAATTAATATCATGCCTATTTCATCACTGTGTGATTGTTAGTCTGTGCTGTATGACCATTTAAGTACTTTGAATATCCCAAGCAATGACGTTAGGTATTTTAGGGATGATGTCAAGTTATGAGTCAGTTTTACTAATAAAAATCTTGTTGCTATGTTGTTGTTTACAATATCATGCACAATGCACGTCTTAAACTATAGCCAGATTACCAATATGACTAGACCGATATTATATGAAAATGGAAATAATGACCAGGAAAGGCAATTTTCATCAAATTATGCATTTCTCTGAAATATGCCATAATTTAGCTTATGGTCTCACTAACCACTACTAACGTTTCCATTACTTCGCATGTTAAACAAGTAATTTTCAGTGTTTCACTGTGAATTTTAAATACAATTGACACCTGAAAGTTGCATACCATTGCGAAGCTTGGAAAATAAGCTTTCAAAATCATTATTCTAATGGTATGATGATTGTAAAAATTCTTCATAAAATTTACTTGAATAAAATATACTGAAAATCAACATTTTTACCTTTTCTGCTAACTGACAGCATGGAGGCAAACCACTCACACATGTAAACAATATTCGTACACTTTTGTAGTAAATTACAAAAATGATTTTAAAGTACACATTCTCAGCTTTGTTTGAACTACTTTTGATCAGAATACACACAAATAATGCATTTAAAATGCATATTTCTAGGTTCAGTGTGTTTTTGGTACTGCATGGTGGGGAGAGGGGGGTGGCCATTTGACCAGGAAGTGGTTAGTGAGACCTGACTCTTTGTAAGAGTTATTGCTCTTGAAAGGGGAAAAATGACTTTTTTTAACAATTTTCAGTCAGTATCTTGAAAACAGTGATAGATTAAAAGAAACTTTGAATTGTTGAAATGATCTTGATGATACGCTTTACCAAAGACTTCTTGAGTCAAAATTGTTGGACAACTTCTTATTAAATTTATTACCTTTGAAAGGCAAAATTCAACCAGGTAGGCGATTCAGGCTTCTGGAAGCCTCTTGTTTGTCAGTATCAGACAAAATTAAAAGGAGGAGTACAACCATCCCCCCTAAAAAAAGCCTGATACATATAGCTCTTCATTTTACTTTTAACGCTAGACCCTTGTTGTGATTAAAATTTTTTTTATATTTCTCCTGGAGGTTATCTCCCGATGTTAAAGTTTTTTTTTTCTTTTAATAAGAGTGATGTACATTGTACAGTATATCTTATTTTAATTTACTATATGCACATGTATCATGCTAACAGCAGTTATCAAGATTTTTCATGCAATTAAGATTTTTTTGCATTAATTAAAAGCAGGTAAAGAAAGAGCAAAAATAACTCAGAATCAACATTTTCAATTATCAGTTTTGCCCTATTTTCAAAATTTAAGAGTGTTTATGAAACAGAAAATCCAAACAAATATGTCTAAATATGTATACAGTACTTTTGTCCTCAGTTTAAGGTAGCAATAGGTACAGGGAGTAATTTTCCCCAGTCCTACACTTTAAGTAGCTGTCTTTGTAAGAATCATGCAAAATCTGAAAAATGTGATACACCTCAAAAAAGGCTACATATTTTTATTTTTGTAATTAAGTTGTTTTATGGGTCTATACTATGAAATGTGTAATTATTCATTCAGATCTGCCTGCTCTTAGGAGATAATCGACATTGAAAATACAGTAGTCTGAGTAGATTCTATTGTATTTGAGCACCATTTACAGAGTTATCTCCCTTAATTTTGAAATCTACAGTGCATTCTATATAATTTTTATCTCCTAAGAGCACGGGTTATATGAAAAACCACATGTTATTTTCTGTTTACTATGACATTTCAAACAAAATATCAAAAAAAAAATATGTAGGCTTTTTACCCATGAATTGCATTTTGCATGATTCTTAGATGGAGTGCTACTTAATTAGATTATTTCATTATTGTCATTAAGATAATTTTTCATGTTTGGCTTCCTTTAAAAATATCATTTTTTCCAAATTTATACTTGATACCATTAATAGGGAGGTATCATATTTCTGACACCATTTGTATTGATAGGTATAATAAAGTTTGTGATTGTATAGGTTTATTTCAGTCTGATGCTAAACATGATTTGAGGTTTTTATTTTGAGGGTGTCGATAGCTTTAATTGATATTAATATTAAGGGGTTTTTAACATCCTTGACTACTCTTACGAGTCTCCACGGATGGTATTGGTATAACCAATACATATTGCTTCATATTTCATGGTGTCATTTGGTTTAATTTCACTGTCTTTAATGCTTTGTTTTCAATTGAAAAGAAATTAAAAAAAACATCTTTACTAGTACTTTAAGTTGGTCATTTTAATTTCAAATCCTTCGTCAGTGTATTTATATCAGATATTTTCTGCAACATTTTAGGACCCTAGATTTTCATCTTGTACTGTATGTCATATCATTGGATGTCCATTAGGTGTTGAATATGTAAACATTTTTAAGTATTCATAGCTCTATCATATCAATTAGCAGATAAAGTAAATAATTCTATTTCTGAATGTAATTAAATAGGAAAAATGACTTAATTTAGGTAAATGGTTTAATTATTTACACATTTTATACATGTATCTGTTATTATGAGATGAAAGTGACTCAACAGTTGTATCTAATGCTATTTTCAGAAACAGAATTAAATGGTGGCTGTTTGATATTAGATACATGTACATATATGTATCAAACTTGTGTTTGATATTGTATGTACATGTACCAGAACACATGCTGGCATGGATAAAGAGATTTTTTAAAGGGTGTAAAATGGGGGTTTTCATAGCAATTTTTTAACTCCAAAAGCTGAAAGCCATGTCAGCTATTGCAGTCACTGTATCTGTCTTCGTCATCGTCTGTCATTGTTAACAATTTTTCAAAACTCTTCTCCTCTTTACCAATTGGAACCAAACTAGGTATGAATGTTCCTTGGGGTATCCTGCATAGAACTTGTGTGGAGATTTTTGATCCGTCGAAAAACATGATTGCTGTTACTTCAAATTTATCATAGGGGTCGGACAGTGGTTATTCACATATATCTCCAAAATTGAAGGTTAAGCCAAATTTTGACATGCATCGAAGTGTTCAGCATGTCGAAATCTAACTGTGGTAAAATTTTGGTTCCAATCTGTTAAGCTATATTGAAGTTATTGTCCTTTTTCGACATTTTTTTGCTATTTTAAAAGTCATTTCTATAAAAAATCTTCTCCTCTGACACTACTTGAACAAATGGAACCAAACTTGGTATGAATGTCCTCTGTTAAATTTATTGCCCTTGAAAAGCAAAATTTAACCTGGTTTAAAATTAAAAAAAATTATCCCCAATGAATGACGAATCTACAGAATGGGTGCTGTCTATCCCGAGTACATTTTTCTACTAACTCTAAACCCACAGCAAAAACAACAATATTGTATTTTTAATTGTGACTAAGGTCCACAGAGAGCAATGTCAAAGAGCATGATATGCCTGTCCCCTTGAATAAGCTTCATGGAATAGACTGATGCTGATTGAGATTATTGCACATGCACACACACTATAAACAAAAAAAACGGGAATAGGTATGGTGCATATGTCAAAGAGACAAAAACCCCATCAGGATGAAAATGTCAGTCCAAGGCCGCCCATTGGTCTTAAATGAATGACGAAATAATCCTCATACCACAGGGCGGGCTGTAACTGGCCATTATACACAGATACTGCAAAACAGTTTCCCCTATATACTCCAGTAACATAAACAAGAGGCTCCCAGGAGCCTGAATTGCTCACCCGTTTAAAGTTTGTCTTTGAAGGGCAATAAATTCAACAAGGTATTGTCCAACAATTTTAGCTTCAGAATACTTTGGTAGGACTGATCATAAGGATCATTTCAGGGATTGAAAGCTTCTTTCTATCAAAGTTTTCAAGATATTGGCTGAGAAGTGTAAAAAAAACAAAAAAACTTCATTTCTCATCTTTCAAGGGCAATAACCCTTACAAGGAGTTGCCTGACAACTTCAATTCCTGAAGACTTTTGAAGGTTTTGTAATAAGGGTCATTTCAGCAATTGAAAGAATTTGGCTAAACCTAACAATTTTGGAGATTTATGCAAAAATCTACTGTCTGACCTCTATCTTCTATTTTTAGTAACGGGGGCCATGTTTTTCAATGGATCAAAAATCCCCACATCAGTTCTATGTAGGATACCACAAGGAACATTCATACTGAGTTTGGTTCCAATTGGTCAAGTAGTGTCGGAGGAGAAGATTTTTGAAAGAAATAACATTAAAAATAGCCAAAAAACATCAAAAGAGGGCAATAACTCCAACATGGCTTAACAGATTAAAATGAAAATTTGACCACAGATAGATTTCAGCATGCTGAACACTTTTATTGATGTCAGAATTTGGCTTAACCTAACTGTTTGCAGATATATGTGAAAAACTACTGTCTGACCCCTATGTTTTATTTTTCAACATAGAACTGCTGTAGGGATTTTTGATCTGTCAAAAACATTGCTGCCATTACTAATATTAGAACATAGGGGTCAGACAGTAGTTGTTCCACATATTATATCTTCAAAACTGTTAGGTTTAGCCAAATTAATTTAGCTGCAGAAATGATCCTTACTATAAGGCCAACGAAAGTCTCCAGGGATCAAACTTGTCAGACGACTCCTTGTAAGAGTTACTGCCCTTAAAAGGTGAAAAATGTCTATTTTTTTATTTTTTTATTTTTTTTTTTTATACACTTTTCGGCCAATATCTTGAAGACTGTAATAGATAGAAAGAAACTTTCAATTGCTGAAATGATCCTTATGATAATTCCTACCTAAGTTTTCTTGAATCAAAACTGCTGGACAACTCCTTGTTAAATTTATTGACCTTGAAAAGCTAAATTTAACCAGGTGAGTGATTCTGGCTCCTTGGAGCCTCTTGTTTGACATACACAATTTGGTGATTGTACAAGGTTTTTGAGTATTTACAGTTTGGTTTGGCAAATTCCTTTGCATAAAGATAAGAAAAAGAAGATGTTTTAGACATTTTTTACAATAGCTCATATCAATAAAAAATGCTCATTGTAATCACTGATCACTAAACAATTAAATTTTCAAGAAATTTGGTATTGGAAATTGTTCAGTTTGGGAAAGTAATCAATGAGTGGTTGAAATGTGATTGATTATAGATCATTGGTTATTTTCTGGATTTATTAATAAGATTACTTCATTGATATGTTTATTTTCAAATTTTGTACTACATGTATATTGTGTTCAGACCAGTTGTTGTGCCTTTAATGGACTATATGTCCTATGCTTAAGTGTGTCAAAAACTAATATTGTGTCCACATTTGCCCCAACTGTTCAGGGTTCAACCTCTACAGTCAGATCATGCCCCCTCAGTGAAAAACTCCATTGAATCTATTGACACACTTCACCCACATAAAGTTGACCTATTTTGTTCAGTTCTAACATATCTCACAGTATGACCATTCTATAAGTGCATATTTAAATGGTAATCAATGAAAAAAACGATTTCAATTTTAGTGCATGTATGTAAGTTTTCCATCTTAACAATCCATCTGCATATTTTTAAACCTAACCTGTTTTTTAATAAAGTAGTACTGATATTTTTCAATTTAGCTCAAGTCCAAACATTTTTTATTGCAAAATTGAAACCCATGAAATCACATAGAAACTTTTTCCCATAACATGCAATGTGCAGAAATAGAGCCAAAGATCCAGAAAATCATAAAGGGCTGTCATTTGTTCATTTAAGCCCAAATTTTGCAAGTGCAGAATTGTTCCAACTTCTTTTTTATTTTGATCAGCTACTGATGTGAATAGCACTGATAAAGCTGTAAGTGAGAAGTCCTGAACCACTACATGTACATGTAAATAAAAAAGGATATCAAATGGTCTTTACTAAATATATGAAGGATTGCATTACATGTTATGAGAAAAATGTTTCTAAGTGGTTTCACAAAGTTGATATTCACATGGTCCAATGATTAAAATACTCCTCTACTTTACATGTACAAGACGGATTTTAAAAAGATACATAGTGTTTATCTGGGATAATACCACTGAACTTGCCTTAAAATTATAAAAGTAGTACACATGTACATTTGTACTTTATGTTTACAATCTAAAGAAGGGGATTTTGTATATTAAAGTACAGATAATCTTACCCTGGTAATAAAGTTCTGTTTTTGGTGAGAATCATTTTATAGAATTTCCAAGATAGGACATGTTGAACCAAGTGTACATGTATTTAATTGGTCACTATGAAATTCTAATTTACTTTCATTCATGGGTGTCAATTTCCATGCTTTAAAAAGAGTGTTAACTTGTATATTTTATTAAAAACTTCCAAGTTTTCAATTTTCAATTTTTTGAATTTGTTGTTTGGCTGAGCATGCTGAACTTATTTTTTATTCACAAGAAATTTATAATTCTTTCATAGTAAGATGCAATGATATGATTAAATGCTTGTCAAAAGTTAATAATTAACAATTGTAAAAAAATACAGTAAAACATAGGAATGGGTGATGTGGTATGATGTGTTTAGTTAATAGGTTTATTAAGAAGATAATGTACCAACTGTTGTATACAAGATTTTGAATTTGTTATCTACATGTTTTCATGAAACAATGAAAGTTTAATGATAATATATATTTCAGCATTAATTAATGCTACTTAAAATTAGTTAGAATCAATTTCTTTGAACCCTACCACCCTGTAACCTCTACAATTTTTTTATTTGTATGTGATCCCCATATTGTTTCTTGGGAATGATAATAATACTTTACGAATGATGATGAAATAGAGATTTCAATTTTATAAAAGGTATGATTTACTTTAATAAATTCAAAAATAATTTTTTTTTTTAGTATGACAAACTTAATGTAACAATAATGAAGACTGAAAATGTGGAATTGTTAACATATAAACTATTGTGGTAGTTTTTCCTCAAATTTGCTAAAATTAAAGTTGTATTGTTTTTTTTAATAAAATGAAAAAAAAATCACAATAAATTCTTAATTTATAGTAGAACTTGTTTTAATGAAAATTTACTCATTAAATTTTGACAAAAATGGGCTATCACTTTCTGCAAAAATCACCCACAGATAATCATCAACATTACACATTGTCATCTCCTATAAATGATAATTATTTACTGATTTTAATGCAATATCTTCAACATTACACATTGTCACCTACTAGAACTTTTGCAAAATAATTGAAAATTGTATTTACGACTTTGGTGACTCTTTATAAACAGTGATGTTTCTGCCTAAGACATTTGTTTGATTTATATGTATATATTGTGGTTAACAAAGAATAATGACATTTTATGACATTGTCAAAAACAACATACCATTGTACTCTATAGTATGATGGACAACCTCTGTGTACACTACTACATACTATCAAAATCATCCTAATAGAATAGTAAGATTTGAAGTGATTATTGGGTGTTGAAAGGTTTTTCCTGTATCAGGATGTGAGTAATCAGACATATTGATGGTGATGGGAATCAACATGATTAATGTATTACATCTGTCACGGAGTTTTACTAATATTCGTGTGTATGAATGAACGGTTTATCTTGTTTTATTAATGTAAGTATACAGTTCAATTAACTACATAACTGAAAAATCCCTGACCTGAAATATTTTTAGGTGGGTTGGGAGAAGGAGGGTTTTAAGACTTAAATAATGCTTCATCATATTTAACAGTTTTTAATACAATTTTGCTTCCAGGAGAAGGGGTTGTCTTAACTCATGAACCCTCCCTGTGTTGGGGTGTGTATTTTATGTAATACATGTAAGTGTTAAAGTTTGAATTTGAAATATAAAGAGAATAGGTATGGTGTATATGTCAAGGAGACAACAAATCCCACCGGGATAAAAATGTTAGTCATGGTCGGTAGAATTAAGTGACATGTATTATTGTATATTAATATTAGACATATGTTTAGTAACAACTGGGAGTGTGCATCACATTTGTTAGTTTTGACCTCAGAATAGTGATGTATATATAGGTCAGTCAATATACCGTCATTACAATGTTGTCATCCAGATGCTGCCTACATCCTTTTATGGATTTTCTAAAACTTTTGGATGAAGTGTTAGTACAATGTAGTTGCAATCAGTAGATTGGGTAGGATTGATTTTCACGTGAAATTTTTGAATGAATGAAACCTCAAATTCCATATGTATTAAGATGGATGCTATTGTAGAAGCATTTTGTTGTGTGTATTTAGGGGTGGGGGTGGGGGGGGGGCAGTGTAACTGAGCAGTGGTCTCAGTAAGTACTACTCTATTATTGCATGAGCTTATTTAAAGGGATAGGCATATCATGCTATTTTGACATAGCACTCTGTATAAGTTATTCAGAATTAAAAAATACAATATTGTTGTTTTTGCTGTGGGTTTAGAGTTAGTAGAAAAATGTACTCAGAATAAACAGCTCCTTGTTCCGTAGATTCCTCATTTCATGGGGATAATTATTATTTTTCAAGAGGTAGGATATAAATATGGATTCATTTACATGTATTAAATGTCTTCATATTGAAGCATCATAATCTCATTAATGTTGTCCAGTCTATATAGATTGTATGTGTCTTCCTAGTAGATGTTAAAAAGGTTATAACTTCTAAATATTAGTAAATGGGAAAAAAAGTTTTGTGTTTTTTTTTTCAGTAATAAACTCATAATACAGAAATACTTGTCTTAAATAGGACCCAGAATAAACTTGAAACCTGTCGTAAAAAAATCCTTCTGAAGCTATTTCATTTTTAAAAATATTTCAAACACATTGCAAAACTTGAAGAAAACATTTCTAAATTGAATGAAGCTTGAAGTTCTAGAGTAGTTTGAATTGTGTGGTATTTGACTGTATATGAAATTGTGTGGTATTTGACTGTAAATGAACTTGTGTGGTATTTGACTGCACGTGAACTTGTGTGGTATTTTGATACCAGCCAACTATCCAAATATGGCTGTGTTAATGTTAAATTGGTACTTTATATGTCATGTAGTTATTTCTAACATTGTTAATTTGAAAAATAAAATGCTTGATATGATTTTTAGAATGTATTTGATTTCTATTTTCAGAACCTGTAAAAACTATGGCACTATCTGTGATTAGAAAACTTAGCCTCAGCATTAGACATTTCCTAACCATCATACTTTTATTCACCATTTTGACAATCTTCTGTACAGCTTCTGGTGGAGTTATTGCTCCTAAATTTGATTATGATCCTTATGAGAGGTATGGAAAATGGCCAACAATTATCATGTACATCATGCGTTACATGACCCTTATACCTTTGCCACTATCAATATGTAACTTTTTAGGAATTCTAATGTTTAACACACATCCTGCAAAACCAAAGTTAAAGATGTCAACGCTATTTGGTCCATTTTTGTGTTTTCGAGTTGTTACACGTGGAACATATCCTGAATTAGTAAAGAAAAATGTGAATAAGAATATAGAGATTTGTTCTATGGTTGGTTTAGAAAATTATATTTTTGAAGTTGTAACAGACAAAGCCATTGACTTGCCAAAGAGTACACGTACTCGAGAACTTGTTGTACCTCCTACTTATCGGACATCGAAGGGGACGTTATATAAAGCTAGAGCCTTACAGTATTGTCTTGAAGATGGCATCAACATGTTGACTGATAAAGATTGGATTATACATTTAGATGAAGAAACACTTTTAACAGAATCTTCTGCCATTGGTATCATGAATTTTATTAATGAGGATAAATATCAGCTAGGCCAGGGAGTGATAACATATGCTAATGAGGAAATTGTTAGCTGGATCACAACCATAGCAGATTTAGTACGAGTTGGTATCGATTATGGAATTTTGCGTTTTTGTTTAAATTATCTTCATCGACCATTATTCAGTTGGAAGGGAAGTTTTGTGGTTGTAAATGCCGCAGTAGAGAAGGCAGTGACATTTGATTTTGGAATTGATGGGAGCATTGCAGAAGATTGCTTTTTTGGATTAACTGCATGGAAGAATGGTTATAAATTTGGATTTATTGAGGGGGAAATGTGGGAAAAAAGTACTTTTTCTCCAATGGATTATATAAGACAAAGAAAGCGTTGGGTACAGGGTATCATGATGACACTTTTGTGCCCTGCCATTCCACCAAAGTTTAAATTTGGAATTTTATTTATAGTGCTAGGCTGGTTATCCATGCCATTTACAATACCTAATATAGTTCTTGTTCCATTGTTCCCACTCCCTATGCCACAATCAGTCAACTTTTTATGTGGATTTATGGGAGGGGTAATGATGTTTCTTTTTATTTTTGGTTCAACCAAATCATTCAACTATAGACGTTTGGGTCTAGTGAAATACATTTTATTGTGCTTATCTCCCATTGCTCTACTTCCTGTTTGTATTACCATGGAAACATGTGGAATTATTCTAGCTCTGACCTCATGGAAGTCTCAAGGATTTCATATAGTAGATAAAGAAGTTAAAGGTGCTGTTTTGGAAGTTTGATATTTAGAAACTTTAGATTTTCTGTTTACATGTACTACTAGGTGTTCAATTAATTAAGACCCGTTGTAGTATTTCTGCAAGAAAAGTTATATTCATGTGTATATATAGTTGTCTCATTGTTATTTGAATTATCAGTAGATATGATGACATCATCAAGAAACCCTGTTGCGAAAATAATCAAAATTTTTCATGTGTTAATGTTTTATTAATATGAATACAAAGGTTTAGGGCTTACTGCTTTATCAGGATTATTTTCTACATTTGTTTTGTATCAAAGTTAAAATGTATTATGTAGTGATACCATGTATCATTTTATTTATAGTATTTTTACTTTCCTTGTAAGGTGCACTTCAGCTTGAATGATTTTTTTTATCATATCGTTGCCAAAGTGGACACATTATCTAAAAATCAACTCTGCTTTAAGCTGCTTTGTTGTTTTTAGTGACTTGATCAGTTCTTTAAACAATAAATTAGCCAACCATCGTCTGAATATAGCTGAAATATTGCTGCTCGGACGTTAAACCCCAACAAACGAACAAAAAAAGTATTTTAACCAGTATGTATATAACAATAAGCAGTAGATATTTAAAAAAAAATATCATGTCTTAAACTTTACACTGAAAAATGGTACGAGCATGAGTGTATAATATATCCCATAAGTCATACTTTCAGGAGAGTTGAAAACATCAAAAGAGGATGCAAATTTATCTTACAGGGGAGGTAATATTGCTGCAGGGAAAGCAAATATCAAGAGGGGAGATAATCACTTAGCTTATAACAGTTTACTTGTACATATATTTATAATGTAATTCACTACTGTTTAATCATGTGAAAGAATCTTACAATCACATAACTGTTTACATTTTTGATCATGTGTTAATTTCTTGAGACAGTGAATATCCTAAGGGCTAGTACGATTTCTACATTAATTTTGTTTTGTTTGTTTGAAATGACGACATGAGACAATGAACATCCTAAGGGCTAGTACGATTTCTACATTAATTTTGTTTTGTTTGTGTGAAATGACGACATGAGACAATGAACATCCTAAGGGCTAGTACGATTTCTATGTTTATTTTGTTTCGTATGTGTGAAATAACCACAAAAATTTTTATTGCTATTACAGTTGACATATTTTTTATCTTGTTAATTGAACATGCACATGCACTCGTACATGTATGCAGTGTTCTTTTCTAGGTAGTTTTATTTATATTTTTAAGAATTTGTGCAATGTTTTTCATGGTGCTTGTTAGTTATGATTTTTTTTTCATTTTTTGATTAAGATAGAAATATCTGTTGTTATTTTAAGATTTTTTAACCTGTAAAATTAGCAAATCAGAGTCAATGTCTTTAGTCAATTTTGTTTTGTGCAAATGTTTGGATAAAGGAAAAAAATTCAGATGAAAATATAGCCTTCAGCTTTATACAATGTTTTTATAAATAAGTGTGTGTTGGTGATTCATTCAGATTTGAGGTTAACCAACTGACCACATACATACATGAAAATATGAAACATCTCAATAGGACTAACTGGAGAAAGTCTTATTTTCCTTAAGTACAATTCTTCAAACTTTTTATTGTTGTTAAATCACATAAATCATTTGTTAATGGTGGGTTCTTTTATTTTTATTGAATATTAAACCAACTTAATGTTATTATATAATTTCTGCAAAGACAAATACTAAATACTTATTTTATGATGTGCCATTTAAAACATGTTAAAACCAAACTTTTTTATGAAAATTTCTGTTGCTGATTTAATTGTCTGTTGAATGTTTTCATAGAAAATTTCATATGTTTATTTTGTAGTGATCATGCAGTCTGTCTCTTCAATCATTTGTCCCCAGTTCTTATCTACAACTCCTCTAAAGTGGCTGAATGGAATTTGATGAAACTTTCCCTAATGTTGTCATTTGATGCCATTGTCTCCTGTTTTGTTTTTCCAACTGAATAATTTTGGTGCTTACTGCATTTTTTCTGCAGGGGGTGGGGGGGTGAGCTTAATTTTAGATAAACAAAGTTGTTTGTTTTTTTTTCTATTGTTAAATGAGTGTCTTTAGGCTAGCCTTAAAAGTCTTTATAAGCTGAGGATTTAACCTAAACATCAGTGACAAGGAGAAGTTGTGGTAAATTATGTTTGAAATACAACAATATTGACATTTTTGTTTATGTAATCTATAACAAAGAACTCATTCCTCTCAGAAACAATTGGGAGAAGTGATCACACTTCAGCAACAGGTTTTGCTTATTTCATGGCTGTTTATTAACTCGGTTGGTGTTTCTAGAAAAGCAGAGGACGCTTACCCTACCGGTGCACCTGGTCCATGCTCCCAGTTTTTATTGGAGTCCGAGTTGCTCATTTGCTTTTGTTACTTTGTATGTTTGATTTAAATTACTTCATGTTCTTTGCTGTCTGTTTTCCATGTCTGGTCTTTGTCCCTGCATTACATTCTTTTGGTTACCGCTATAACTTTGGTTCCCTCAATTACTCTTGCATGCATACTCTTCTATAAAAAAAAGTTCTTTCATTTCCAAATCATTATTGGTTCTTGTTTTAGCATTAGTAGTGCTGGAAATTTAAGTTAGTGCACTGATATATGCAAATATATTGCAGTATGGTATAGCAAGAGACAGATGAAACCTTAAATGCTCTCTGAGAGACATGAGTCTCAGAGCTGCTTGGTTATGATTGAACCTTGGTTATCTTATAACATGTTCCATTGTGATGTCATAATATCATGGAAGTGTTGTCATCTTATTGACTTAATTTTAAATGAGACAGTGCAGAAACACTGTACATTTTTTATGTCTTATTTCAAAGGTATTAATTTGTAGTAGATTACATACATGTACTTGCTTTGTTGTGTTGAATTAACTAAATATCTCATTTTTGCCAAAGTATGTATATTTGTTCATGTACTATTTTAGAATTTACTCATGTTCTTTTTGTATATATTTATGTATAACCATTTTAAGATACTCATTATTTGTACAGTTTGTACAAGGTTGCTTTGCCAGTGGAAGCAAATTTTAATATATATATGTCTATTTTTAAAATGGAAATAAGACTCTTGCCAAAGAAATAACTTATCTATATACATATATGTTGTACATGTATGTACATTTATTTTTATGTATATGGCCAGGTTAGGGGATTTTATTTTAATTACATAATATTGAGCCATTTTTTTAAAATTATTTTTGTGGAGATAGAAAAATTTTCAGAACTAGTTCTTAAGTTTTATTTGCACTTTGTTTTAAAGATATTTTTAAAAACACAATCCAAGTTTTATTTACAAACCATTTTGATAATATGTATTTTGCTTTAACCTTGGTTATATGTTGTTAAATCTGTTTCATTATCTACTAATTTTGATAAAATTTGAATATTCCAAGTTTCAAATTGAGAAACTGTTTAAGCATAATACTAAAGATTGTTATACATGTACTTACATCACTGAAGCAATCTATCCAACTATTCTCTGAATCTATGACATACATGTATGGAAAACTGATGATTGTTGACCAATCGGATCACAATTTTAAATGTACATAAAAATAGTGAATGTTGATTTATTTTAATATCAGAATAAATAAAAATCATTTTGCAAAATTACTTTACCATGTTTACTTTGAAATTTGAAATGACAATTTGAAAATTACGCATGTGCCCATTCTCTTGCCATTATTTAAATACATATAGATACTCATCAATGTGTGTCATTTGTCTTCCTATGTTTGATTGGGATGTGAATAAATATACTGAAGAGATTGTGACATGAATTTGTAATATTTGTAGAATGAAATTTTCTTTGAGATTTGGTGTCACAAAGGTGTAATTTTTTTGCTTACTCTAACTTTTGGCGTTTACAGTGATACTTAAAGAGTAATCAAGGGAACCAAGGTTACAGTGGTAATCAAAAGAATGTAATCCAGGGACAAAGACCAGATATGGAAAACAGACATACACAACAAAGAACATAAAGTAACTGAAATCATACATACAAAGTAATAAAATCAAATGAAACAACTCAGACTCCACTAAAAACTGGGAGCATGGACCAGGTGCACCAGTAGGGTAAGCTTTTCTAGAAACACTCACCAAGTTGCATCGTAAACATGAACTGAAGTTATGTGATATCATTTTGATTTTTAATTTCATATTCCCAATAAAGTGGAATACTTCAGTGTAAGAAGTAGTGGTTCTAAATTCCTCTAATTCAAATTTCTGTGAACCAGTGAAAATAAGAAAAATCATTTATCCAGAAATTTTTGTCTACATTTTAAAATATATGTGTGTATGATGATAAACATATTGGTATTAATTAAATCCAAATAAGCCATATAGTGGTTTTTATAATGTCTTTTAAACAGTTTTACATATATCTTTTATAATGTATGTCATAATTGAAAGAACTGTTTATGCGTGTTCAGGGGTGGATCCAGGATTTGAGTTTTTGGGGGGTGTAAATCGAATTAAATGCCGTGCAAAGCAAGGCTAAAAATATTATGGGTGAAACTTGTGGTGAAAATTTTTTTTCTTACCGATTTAGTGGAGTGGGGGGGGGGGGGGGGGCATACACCTGGTACGCCAGTCCTTGGATTCATGCCTGATGTTTATTGTTTATATATAAATGTAATTAGAAAATTTGTTAGTGGTGTTCTTAGTGGGTTTGTCCTGTAGTATAGACAGATTAGATTTGCTTTTTTTCACTTGTTCACAGGGGACATATTTGGAAAAAAAATGATTTTTTTGATATCAGATAGTTCAATTAGTACTTAAATACTGTTTAAAGGTGTATTTGTTTGATCTTGTTTATCAACTCTGGGGAATTTGGACATAACTTGAAAATTTAACTGATAATGCTGATGCTTTGAGAAAAACTGTCGTACTAAAAAAATTCCTTGTTGTTTTAGATTAATCTAATACCTAACATCTTATACCAACCCATTAAAACAGTCTGAGTAGGCCACATCAAACAAATATATTCTTATGATTGGCCTGAGCACACCCGCTAAGTTTTGTAAGTAACTAAACAAAATGTAGCAAAATAAAATAGTATCAAATTCTACTTTTTTTAACCCTGTGAATCGGTATTGGCTAAATGCACCAGATCTATGGTGTAGCTTTTTATGTGATGTCTTGCCGTGCATGCTCACCCTTATAGATGTTAGCACATTTTTTTTCCATACCATTGTGCCCCTAATCGGGGCTATACTGTATTTTTTTGCATGTCCGACTTCACGCCTATATTGTATTTTCCATGCCCTTCACTTGGGTATTAGTATATTTTTTCAAACCCATATCTGTGACCATATTGTTTTTTTTTCATGACCCATTCACCTTAGCTACCTGTCAGTTCAAAAAGCTTTAGTTTTTTTCAATTCATACAACATACTTAGCAGTTTTTTTACATTGTGTATGTAGGTTTTATATGATGAGCTTTACATGTGTTTTATTTATTGTTTTTACATCTTATTTCTCTCTGTACTTTTGATTTGAAAACCAAGACTTCGTGTGTTTTATGGAATAAACCTTTTTAAATATATCTATATACTTGAGTGAAATTTCTTTTGCAGCATTAGGGTATGTAAGTCTTGTCACATTACTTGTCCAAGTCTACCATTTAAATGCAGGGGAAATTAATCATTAACGGAATTTTTGTACAAGATATAAAAGCCAAAAATCTTTGTCTATTAAAATAAGAAATTGTACATGAGACTTACAGACCCTATTTGAATTGGCATTCAACAAGTACCGGTATACATAAGCTGTATATTCAAAAATTACCTTTCGCATCTAACCTTTTTTGATTTGGTAGTTTTAAGCAAATGCAAGTTTGCCACATTGTACAAATGATACACTCTTAATGTTTGACAGTGCAAACATTTAAAACAATATATTCTGTTTTATTAATTTAACCATGTGGCGATAATTTTGGAATTTGAATTACATGGCCTTAATTATAAATTTTGCTCTCGTCATATAAATTGATAGGCAAATATGATCACTTGTACATCTTAGGTACATATTTTTCCCGCCATTTTTCCATAGTGCATTTCAACTAAATTTGACCTATCAATATCTTAATAGGCAAATTTTACAAACACATTGGAGATTATCGGGTATAAATACTTGGTTAATGCAATAAAATCTGTGTTTTTTCCTTCATGTGCCACACCTTATACATATTTTGCCTGATTCTTAGACGGTGAAGTACTTAAGTAGCTGTCTTTGTAAGAATCATGCAAAATCGGAGAAATGTGATACACCCCATAAAAGGCTACATATTTTCATTTTTGTAATTAAGTTGTTTTATGGGTCTATATTAAGAAATGTGTAATTATTCATTAAAATCTGCCTGCTTTAAGGAGATAATCAACATTGAAAATCCAATAGATTCTATTGTATTTGAGTGTCATTTACAGAGTTATGTCCCTTAATTTTGAAATCTACAGTGCATTCTATATAATTTTTATCTCCTTAGAGCACGGGTCATATGAAAAACTGAATGTTAATTTCTGTTTACTATGGCAATTCAAACAAAATATCAAAAATACACATGTCCTTTTTTGTTTTGCCCGATCTTTCCAGTTAGTTAGTGTTCTCATATATGATTATTTCCTCCTGAAAGTACATTGAACTGTTATGATTAATATTTAGTTAGTAGATTCGTTTATTTGTATTTTTGTTCTTTTACTCTGTATTTAAAAAAATTAAAGTATAACCTTGAGACAGCCTTTTCTATTTACAAAACTGTTAGAAACATAGGTTAAACGAGCCTTCTTTTTATTTGCAGTAACACAAACCATAAAGTTTATGTATGATTGAAGAGTCCTGAAAATATCATTTGATTATAAGTCCTTTGGAATATCAAATTCAGCCACATATATTGGCTTCTTTGAGTCTCTTGTTCTCAAGCAGTTGCTAATCAATAAATGTTTGGCGCTGTCTTTGTATGCCTTCTCGTTTAATTATGAGACATTCATTTTTAGTTGATTGATTTTAACGAAATTTTAACACAGGGTTACATTCTTGTTATAGTTAGATCCTTCCATATTTTTTGTAAGCTCTACACCATGAAACAAATAAAGGCTCCTAATGAATAAGCATTCACATATGTAGTACATTTTGGTATCGACTGTGCTCAATAAAAAGTTGCCCTTCAAATTTTAAAGGGAGTGCATTTTGTTAAATGTCGAAAAATAAAAAAAAACAATTACCATCGTCATTAAAAAATATGGCTAAAACGTGAAAACAGGAAACAGAGTTGATCCATATACATAATGAAGACAGCAGAATAAATAAAGACAAGAAATCCACCCAACGCGCACAAGCACATGCACAACACTTGAAATATGCACTCCACTAAAAGTCATGAGTACTCCTGGTCCACCGGTGTCAACCGTCACATTTCAATCGAGTTAAATTCGGATAGCGGAATCAATGGGATAAATTCGGTGATATCTGCCTAATCTTCGTATCGGTAAATCAAATACTGTGATGTCGACCTAACAACTTTTTAAATTATGATAGTAATAAAGGTTGAACAAAACCGTGTCTTAGAAAACAGTACAGAAATATTCATTTACCTGTAACAAATATGCTGATTTACACAATGTTTATGTAACAATTAAACATATGCTTTTTAAAACAAAGTTTCAATGGGCTTTAGTGGAACTTGAAAATCTATCACTAAAACTCATCGTTTTACATCTATTTAGGACAATTCAACGAGATATAGCCTGGTTGATTTACGTACCCGATGAGTACAGTTTGGGAAGTCAACAAAGTTTCACAGGAACAGATGGCTATTCAACGAGAAGTTCATGTACAATCTAAAATGTAGTAAACTTGTCCTATTCTATTACCAACGCTATGATATTTAGTTTTTTTTTCTTCATTCAAATATGCAGAGTACAGTGTTTCACTGTTTGCGAGAACGAATTACGTAATAGAACTTAAAATAGTGTTTAAACATTACTTTTTATTTTTAACGCTTAATTTATTAACAAAAATAGCAATTCCGTCCTTTTGAAAGAAGTGAAATGAACAACATCAGGCTGATAATTTATTGATTAATATTTTTATAGGGAAATTAAGAGAACCAATATTTGGACATGAACAAGGAATAAATCCAAGAATAATGAATAGAAACACACAACAAAGAACGTGGCATAACCAAAATGACACGTACAAAGAAACAGAAGTAAATGAGCAACACGGACTTCACTAAAGAATCCCTGAGCATAAACAGGTACACCGGTAAGCGTCCTCTGCTGATCTAGAAAAACCCACCGAATTGTTGCTCTTAAAGTAGTCGAAATAGGAAATGAAAGCTATGACACCGAGAACAAATCGGTTTTCATGGTGCAGAAGGATACATCATACGATACGATCCACGAGTTCATGATGACGATCATAAAACTTTCGTAGCAATGACCAGAAGTGCGGTTGAAAAGTAGTGTAGGTTAGTTCTGGCAATATTGTATGATAATATCATTGCTATAATACTGCATACAACGAGTATTTTTGAAAGTTGACTGTTTGCTTCTTACTTATTCCTTTCATCTTTGTAGGTTTTGATTTTTGTCAATTATCAAAGTTGTGAACAATGTAGATTCAAGCAATCTCTGTAAAATGTTTTTTTTTCACTGTAATCTTTAAATTTAGATTAAGGAGTAAAGCTTATTTCATCTATCTGAAATCGTAAACAAGTAATGCCATAATTCACTAAACATATATTTCATTTAAAAAATTAAAACTAATTATCACAGGAACGTATTGATCGCTGTTATACGTCCTAAAATTCATGTTTTTGTCTGGTAATTTGAACCATTCAATACCTTATTGAAGAACATCTGTGCCGGTACATAACATGAGTGTTCATGAAAACAAAACGAAATACGGTAACTTTAGATGTTTGATTTACACACATATTTATGCTGTAATAATCCTTTGCAATTGAATCGAAATCTAGTTTGTTTGACAGTTGCATATTTTTCCATACTCATGGAATAGACATACATCTATGTATGACTTATTTTTAGTATCAAGTTTTGAAGAGGTATTGTATTCGTCAATGAACCATTATGCTCTCACTTAGTTTTCAGATTTTGATAAAAAGGAAAAAGGATAAATCCAATTTGTCTAAGGGGAAATTAGAATTCCAATTTGTCCTAGGGGGATGATGGATTCTACCGGATTTCAATTTGACCTAGGAGGATGCCGGATCCTAGTAGATTCCAATTTGCACTAGGAGGATACCGTATCCCAGTAGATTCCAATTTGCCCTAGGAGATGCCGGATCCTACTGGATTTCAATTTGCCCTAGGAGGATGCCGGATCCTAGTGGATTCCAATTTGCCCTAGGAGGATACCGGATCCTACTGGATTCAAATTTGACCTGTAACATTGTCATAATATTTAGATCAATGAGAAGAGTAAGCAAGGGGACACACTTAGAGGCAAATTATTCTGATTTAGAAAAGTATGAGGAATTACATACTTAGTATATATTTAGGAACTACATTTAGAAAACATAGCCAAAGTTCCATTGAAGTTTTGATTTAAGAGTCTCAATGAATCTAAAGTTTTGAATGACACCAAATTAAGTAAAACCATCGAATAGTAATTTTGAGATAAAAATATTTCAGTCTGTAGTTTTCAAAAAAGTGATGACTGCCTAACATTGTAAATTTTTCTTTTCAATTTATGTACTGAACGTCCAACTGACTGAAGGATATGCTTTGTATAAATACTAAAGAAAATGAAGCTTAGAGTGCACAATTTGCGATCTTGTACATTGTCGTATTTCATACCAACAAATTCATACCGTGTATGGCATAAAATAGTGCAACAGATGAAACCACCAGACACGTTAATCTCGGATTAAGAAATCTAAGATCGTTCGCTACTGAACGCTACCAGGGTATATCTTTTGAATATGATTATGTGCGATTAAATGTTAGCATTTTTTACGTCAATGATACTAAAATAAACTTTATAATAAGCTTTTATAACGCAAATGTATATACAGATTATAAAGAACGTAACAAATGATATCAAAATACAAGTTCGAAGCTTTAAAAGTATGATCGAATTATGTATAACGAAGACCTTTAATAATGAAATAAAAAATGAAAATAATAATAATAATATTAATGATAAATAAGAAAACAATATATATATATTCATAAATAAAATACGAGATTAATTATTTTGGCATCCACTTTACCTCATACATGTAAAATTTACTAAATGACATCAATGAAAGCAAGCACCATTGTCGAAATTAAGTTCTTGTAATAATTGTAAAGGTGGTGGTACGTACACATTATGAATTTACAATTTGATGAAAGTACATGTACATGTGCCATCAAATAACATGTCACATTTTTATATTAATTTCTACTGGATTAAACCACGTATGAACAACACAGTATCAACGAATAACTGTAGTATCTGAATTAATTAAACCAAATATTTGTAAACTGCTGACTGAACAGAATCACTTCTTTGTGTGCTTTGATGATAATCTTCTGACTGGTTCATGCTTGTTTTTATGGAAAGAGTCGTCTATTGCATTACACACGTGATGATCTAATTCAGGTACACCCAAGTTTTTATTCTCATTTTGTCCAGCCTGAAATGTACAATTGAAAACTGGCAACATGTGCTGTTGTTTCAATAAGCATTAACACGCAATTTAAATTAAGTGCTCGTTATACAATTAAGTATATTATTATGTTGCAATTTAAAAACGAAGCAAATATTAAGGCTTTATCACATTGTATGTCCTAAATAAACTATTCATTGCTATTTTGTATTTTTAAAGGTAATTCATGTACTGACATTTTTATTTACCGATCCTTATCCAAACGTGTATGCATTGATGTTGCACACGAATTCTTCGTAAATTTGTAATATTTCAGTTTTTTATGTAATTAAATTTTATATTTTGTAGTCTGTATAGTGTATATAGATCGCTTCTGTTTCATGTTTACCCGTTTTGGCCCAAGCTCCACGCAGCGGCAGACGTTCGTTTCCGCTCTCACTAACCGCTGCAGACAGGCCTTTCGAATTTCTCGGGCGTTTTTCAAATCATACATCGTTTGACAATCGGATTACGTCGCTTTAAAACATTCACTTTTTCCAGACTTTGCTAGATTCTTGCATTTTCTGAGAGGGCTGGCTGCAGTGTCCAGAGTGAATTTTGAACGTCAGACGTTGTTTCTGAGCTTGATTTTGGCCATGCACTTGAATTTTCATGTCTGAATTATCCGTCGGTTATTCATCCGATATTATAAAACAAAAATAACCGTCCAGATTAGCATGTAACGAATTTTATTGAGAAATATCACCACATTAAGTTAAACGGAACAAATACTCAGCCTTCATTATGACATTATTTTCTAATTCAAACAACTAATTGCAAGTCTTTACATAAGGTAATATATACAGTTAAGAATTTTATTCATGGGTCTTTAACCTGATGATTCAAATAGCAAATGACTTCTTAAATTATTTTTATAAGCCTTTTTTTGTATAATGTCTTTATTAAAAAAAATAACTTGTTATGGATTCCGAGGAAGAATTCGGCGACCACTGTATTATATAATGATTAACCTACCACTGGTTTCTCGCCGTTTGATCTTCCGTTAGAGACCACTCTGCCATTTGAGTTCTCTGTTGGACATCGAGTATATTCTATTTCACTGTGACTCAGGTTATTCAAATCATTACCAAAGAAAAATAACCCCTATTAAAATATATATGATGAATATTGACAGAAGCATATTTTTCAAGAACTTATAAAATAACAGATACCAGGCACCAGCGCCACAAAAAAAAAAAAAAATTGTCTTAGTATATTCTTATCTTTCAGGGTAACTCCAGTCAAAGTTGACATTGATACCGTCACAAACAGTCAAAAAATTTCTCAGAATAAGGATAGAACTAATCAAAGTAGTATTAAAGAACTGCTTTTAATTTTGCCTTTACGCATTGTCTTCCATCGTTATATATATTTCTCTAAAGATATTTATTTTTGTGAACTTTCTAATGCGTTTCTTAGTGAGACACATGGAGACGGCATAAGACAAATTTGTATATATTTTGGAGCCTTTTATTACAGCTGATACCTGTTCTAAATCGCAGATTTGATATGTCGTTTTGTTATGATCAAACAATCGTTCACGCAATTTACTATTTACTTTCTTTTCAAATTGACAGTAGCAATATGAATTGACCGGGTGATTTACCAAAAAAAAAATATTGCCTACTTACACCCAGTTTTTGTACTCTTATTTTCGTCTTGTGGAAATGCACTACCCCAACTACTATAGCAAAAACTAGTCCTCCAATTAGAATAAAGAAAACACCAGCAACTTTGTTCAACGATAAAGATCGTTTCTTTGATTTCTGGAACAGTAAAAAAGTTATATTCCAAATAAAATTGTAATTTTCAGATGTTTTCGGGTCAATTATTGTGTCATAAAGAAAGTTGAATATTTTTGATAGCAAAATAACTCTACATTATTTTTTACATAATTCGATTCTTTACGTATTTTACAGCTAACACTTCGATTAATGGAGACAGAACTATTGAAATTGAAAAAAAAAGACAAATAGTAAAAATAAAATGAACATTTTAAAGTATATGTGAAGAAAAATTCACGCTGGCGATCTTACTGTTCAGCGATGTTAGACAAGTAATACTTGTTAAAAAAGTCAAATTTAGATTAATATATAAAAAGTATGATAAGGTAGAAGTAACGAAATCTATTTACAATTGAATTGATCTTTACGTTATTCTCCATAGAAGAAAGACGGTTTCATCTCAACGGGAAAAATAAATCAATGAAAACCAGCATTTAAACCACCTTGATAAAAGCAACGAATTTACTTTTAAAGGGTGAGTATTCAACCTTGTTTGTACGGGGCACTGAATGGGACTTGATCTTTTTGTAATCAAAATCAATCTTGTGCACACAAAATTGAATTCCGTCACAGCAAAATCATTTTTGTCGTACAAAACTATGTTACAAAGACTTGTTTTATGATCAATTCAATTTTGTGAAACGAAATTCAATTTTGGGTCACAAAAGTGTATTCTGCGTCACAAAATTCAATTTTGTGGGACAAAATTCAATTCTGTAAGACAAAATTAAATTTTTTGTCACAAAAGTCAATTTTGTATGCAAAGTAGTTTACAGAATCCTTTGGATATGCAAATGAGTTCAAAATGTGCAGCATCATGTTTACGTGTATTACAAACTTAAAACATTCAATGAATACAGTGGATAAGGCACGAATGCTTACGGTTATAATTAAGCACGTAAGTGAAAGAAATATCGAATATCGTAATCGTATAACCCATTTTCTCACTTAATCTTGAATCTTGAAAAGATAGATCATTTGTAAACAAAAGGGAAACGAAAGTTAGACACGTAATACATGTATATCGGTTTTTTGTCTTGCCCGACCGAATTTCTTTTTAATGTCATACATCAGTAGAATTGGAATGAAATAAGGAATCTATCTGTATCTGGCTAAAATCATTAGAGATAGTGAAACAAAATAATCTTTCGCCAACTTTGACAGATTAACAAATTTCACCGCGCAACATATTTCTAATATGATGTTCTTGGCTAATCCGAAGATTCTTTTCTTTTTCCAGCAAAATCTGGGACACATACATGAATAAAAATTATCCTGTCAAAGTTTAACAAATTTGGTTGCAATTAACAGATCGGGCAAAAGCATTTTATAGTTGAGTTGAAAGATGTCAGTAAATGATCACGTGATTCACCAGGGAAATAAATAAATCGAAAGTAGAAAAATCGCGTATTTCAAACAAATGTACTAGAAAATGTATAATAGCAATTATAGTCATTTTAAAACAGTTTTACTGTAGAATGCAACATAAAAGATGTTTTAAAATTTCACTTAAATGTTAATCTGAATTCATTTTTGTTGAACAAAATTCACTTTTGTCTGTACAAAATTGAATTTTGAGTACAAAACCACAAGAGTTTCATTCGGCACCCGTAGTATGAAGTAAAGTGTGATTGTTGAAGAGATTCCCCCTTCAATATCTAATGTTTACCGAATGAGCTTCCTGTATTCCACACCCTCCTCTTTCTATCCACCATTGGTTCTTTAGTTTTATCAACATTCCATTTTCCTTTAACTCCAGTATTGCTATAGATATCTTATCTCTGTAACAAAAGAGTAGGAAATAAGAGTTCAGTGTTGTCCTCAGGCCAAAAACATAAACACAACTAATGGCAGGTTATTTTCTCCGGTTGTATCTTCTTCATATTATTTAACATAATTTGGGCTCTGGGTGTTTTAGAAAAAGCTTAGATTGCTTACTCGATTCTTTCATCAGGTTATTTATCTAATTTTAAATAGTCTGTCTCGCAACATTTTCGGTATTGGTTTTTTTTTATTATTTGATTATTTTTTTTCATTTTTTGAATAATATATTCGTTAAACATATTATAATTTTTTCCAACTTGTTTTCAAACCAATTGCGTAATATAATGTAATTAAAGAACAGGGATCTCTGCCATCACTAAAATACAAAGGAAAATCAGATGTGAAATGATAGTGATCATGAGTTCATACAGTATAATCAACTTCTGTGCATTAACAATTTAAACTTCAAAAGAAGGTTTGCTGTGATATTTTGACCAAAAATGTGAAGCTGTGTAACAATTTCATATACGATAAAAATTAACGAAACCATCCAAATGCAACACTAATATTTAAACAAAAATATAAGGGAAAATATAATAAAAAAATATATAAAAAACAGCCTTACCGTAAATCAGACCCTTTGGGTGTCGCGATACCATAACCCTTTGTGTTAAGGTTTGGCCCGACTTGCATCGTATCGCAGGGATCCTGATAGTTAAAATATTCGTTGTAGACAGACTCCAATAGAAAAGCATATTTTCCCTTCATGCTTCTGACCCTATTGACTCCTTCCTCCATAGATTTAACGAATACTGACGGATCTGCTGTAGACATGTAGTTCCACATCGTTTTATACACTGGAACTTCTGATTTCTGAAAAAAAGAAAAAAAAAAAAAAAAAAAAACAACAACAACAACAACAACAATATATTAATAAAGAATGGGTTTTCATTAATTGCAAATAGCTATAAACAAACCTTGCTTTATAATATCGAGATAAGGGACATGCAAAATATTAACATGATTTTTGTTTTGAGATTGAACAATTTGAGTGATTATATATATTATATAGCAATTTATATTACATGTACAGTGTAACACTGTATATATTGGAATTGAAAGGATAGAGTTTATTGCATATTTTCGTAAGCAAAGATTCCTACCTTGAAAAAGCTCTGTGTGGATCCGGAATCTAATGTTCCATAAGCTATTTCATTTTGTTTTATCAAGTCATCAACACCTTCAATAGGAGTTAAAAGTTTTTCGATTGTTAAAAACGCAGCTAAATTAGCTGTATAGGAAGAAATACATATCAGCACTAGAAACCACCAAGCACCACCTACAATTCGACCTGCATTTGATCTGTAGAAGAAAGAAATTGCATTTCAGACATGTATTCTTCTTTTAAATTCCAGGCAGATATATTGTGTTTTAATGTTCAATTGCAGATTAAGTTTTATAAACATTTAGTGTTTGCATTGACTGGTCAGACGGATTCACACTGTTAGGTTAACTTGTCATATCAAAGCATTCACGTTGAATGGACGATTGTAGGTATGTGTCAAAAAAGATAAAACTATAGATGATATAAATAAGTAATGTCACACTATTAAATATGCGGTTAAAACCTCTATCTTGTATAGTATTAGTCTTCGGACTTATATATTACCTATATCTTAATAACATGTCATATACTATAATTTTGGAAATTTCTATTGTAATTTGTTGCCTGGCTTACCTGCGATTAGTGATTGACTGACTTAACATTGACAAGTGCTTGAGTTACTTACGACAAGCGGCTGACTTACCTGTGATTAGTGACGTACTAATGTCAAGTGTCTGACTTACCTGGGACAAGTATCTGATCCCTGTAACATCATAGATCCCATTGTAAACCAGAAGGAACTTGCCATTGTAAATTTGCCATATTCTGATGAGTACGATTTTGCCCATAACCATTCGGAGGGACTAAACCTTCCAACAAGAAATATAGCTACACTGACCACAAAATATGATATCACTATACACAACCATAGAAATATTGAAAATGGCTGCATGAAAGCAAAGACTCCTGGTTTCTGTATATCAGGAATCTTTATCATCACACTAATTCCACTATTCATGAATGGCTCAGAGAAGTCAACCTTTTCACCTCTGTCTTTGGTTATCGTAAGCGGTGCTATTGAGATATCAACGGACTGAAATGGAAACAAAAGAAAAAACCTAAATCAATCAAGAATGAATAGTCAACAATACATGTATGAATGAATTGCATATAAGTTTTCGTAGAAAAGTATATTCCGCTAGATTGATTTTAATATATTAACTTGAAATAATTAGTTTTATTTTGTATTTGACGTGTAATGTTTGTATTTCTATTTATTTTTTTTTAACTTAAATTAACTTCCACAACCAGCGAAGGTTCTGTACGAAATACCATTCAATCACAATCAAAAACGAATTGTGTTTTTAATAGAGAAAACATATTTGATCAAAAAACTTATTAGACCAATAAAGAGAAAAGTCATGCTACGGTGATATAGTAAATAAAACAATGCTTGACAAAACAGATAAGTAAACAAAGCTCTTGCAACTTTCAGAAAGTTTTTATATATACCCTATTAATAAGTAATCCCATGAGACCCGTCCAATTTTCGGCCTTTTCATCATATACTCCATATACCCCATTTTCACTATGCATGAGACTATATTTAAAGCCTGCCATTCTAGCTACTTCTCTTAGCAAATCGACCGAAAATCCTGAAATTGAAATATATGTATCAATATGTATATACAATGAAGTACAAATTAATTAAATTTTAATGTATTGTGTGAAAAAATCCAACCTAGTTTTAGCAGTTGTGTATTTGTTGCGAAATTTATTCGATTAGAACCCCAAATACTGCAAACAGCATAATATTTCGGCACATGGTTAACATATACTGAAATGTATGTTTGAAAGATATTGATCAGATTACAATCTACAACAAAAAGTACATGAAGATGAAAACGATCTGCATTTTAATAAAGTGACAGGACAGCCATACTGAGAAGCGATCGCCTTTTCTGAGGACAATAATGTAATGTGAAAAATTAAATATATACTTTCTAATGATTAATCTATTTTGCAAAAGTAACCATCGTAAATCATCTCCTTATTAACCTATTTAGTCAACCTTGGACACACGAACAAGTGTACGCGATATTAATTTTGATATCACATTTGGTTTATATTATGTTTTATTTCATTGCAACAGGCAGTAAACTATATCTGCCATCTTTTGATAACAGCTTCTATTATAACCCATTTGAAGTTACCTTCATATCTGTCATTTCCTGTCCAGTTCGAGCCATTCTTTTGTGGTTCTGTCTTTAACATGAAAAATGGTCTTTCCTGAATAATATTCTTGAGGAGTTATTTTTAAGTCACGTTTAAAGCTCTACCATGTTGGTTTATTAATTATTATTTGAAAATAGTAACCCTTAGCTATCGACTTGACAGTACGTTGTAAAGTACTATAATATTTTGTGTTTAAAATGATTATTCAAAGATCAAATTTAAAATGAAACCTCACCAAAACACTTATGACGATCCTAACATCTCTCTCAACATGGTTAGTTACTTCATTTGTCTTCTTTTCTTGGCCCTTAGGAATGTATCCTGAGGTTGAATTCCACTTACCAACCTATAGGTAAAATTGAGGGAGAATAATACTATGAAATGCCGCAATGTTGAATATTGAATTACATATATGTTAATAGTTGTCTACATCTGATGAAAATATCTGATCTGAATGAATTGCAATTCTTGTGGTTTGTAAAATTACCGTTGTACAATGTAAGCAATTACTACTTTCATGTTTGTACATGTACTATGATTTGAACTCCCTCTGTCTAAATGTTGCTTGACCTAGAGTACACTAAAAAGAAATTTTTGGAGAATTATTTTACTTGAAAACGTCATCGAAACGTTTGACTAGTTAATTATGTTGCAATAGAAAATGACATATAAATCTCGACACAAAATCCTACAGAAAAGGAAAATTTTCGTGCATTACCATCTTCTCCAAGTAGTTAGTTGGAACTATCTACTTGGTAATTAGTCTGCTCAATGTTTTCTTTTAGTTTTTGTTTAAAATCTGCAGTTTTTTGTCCATTTGCATCGTTTTATTTGTGTTGAATTAAAAATTTTGGTGTCAATCAAAACTTTGTTTTATATGAAATTGAATGTTGTTGTTGCAGTTCGATGGTGTAAATCACATCTAAATCTATTAATTGATCGTTGACATTTATCATCCAGGTGCGATTGTTATTACCTTCCACACAAAGTTTAAAATTTATCTCGAAAATTGCATCGAATAATGCAGGAAATCTATATAGTAATAGAATAATTAATTGGTTATTGTGAATAACCAAAATGTGATCACTCATATCAAGAACGCATTTTAAAAGATTTTACTCGTGCGCGGCACAAGTTCAGCTCACTTGTTAAATCTGGGCGTTATTCGGCACTCATGATCGTATTTTGGTTATTCGTTCTTATCAATTAATTACCCTATTATTATTTATTGTTCATATCTTCTGTACTGTTATGACTACTGGTTTTACAGATTTTGATTGGTGGCAATTTGATGCTGCCGAGGGGTTGAAATATACCGGAACTTATGAACCGTACAGGAAGTGGGAGGTTTAGCGCGTTATAAAACATAAAAATACACCTTTCATTTTGAAATGCCTATACCAAGAAAGGACAACTGCAGCGGTTTTTACCTGATATTGCCAATTGTTGTACGAACAATCCTTTTAGTCTATTCCTTTTGTTTACTGCCTAGATAACTATCGGTTCGTTAATTTTAGTATTGCAAATTTGACATATTACCCTTAATTTGACATATCCACCGTATCCATCTTTGTTATATCATATACTGAATGTTTACCGCAATTTACCATCAGCTGATCAAGTTATACATAACTTTGCTTTTTACAAACAATTAATATTTCCTTTTTTTGAATTTTGACCACGTTTTGCGATTGAATCAATTTCGGTGCAGTTTAAGCATATAAGACATAAGACATAACATTGTAAAAAAATCTCATTATATTATTTCAAATTGATTTCTGTGAAATAGAGATTTGATCCTTAATCATAACATTAAAGAATCGCGGACAAATCAACATAAATGACGTCACAAGTAGTGTAAACAAATTTACTTATGTTGCTAAAAAAAAGCCACATCAAATAGGAAGCTTATTGCATTGTAATAATCGAATTTTCTTTGTGAAAGATTGACTGTGCTCTCCACGTATTTAGATACCTTAGACGGACCAAAATCAAGCGATACTTCATACACTCCTAATGAAAAGTTCTGCCTTACTCCATTTGTATCAAATACAACATGACCACTTAGACCTTCAAAATTTACCTGAAACATATGCAAAAATTAGAATAGTGTCATAAGTAACTCTCGTTGAAAATATCCGTACCAAACTCGGAATAAAATGATAATTTTAATATACATGTACCGATTAATTGTATATTGTATCCAGTTTTTCTATACCAAAATGCAACTTTCGGAATAAATGAATCATTTTCTTTTTCTACTTTAACACAAAGCACATTCACAATCATCGTATACATGTTCTTAAATACAAAATACGTACAAAGTAAGCCCAATGCATATGTATTGTTATATAAAGATTTAGTTATTCTTAATTGCTAAACTTTATCTTTGTATTTAAACAGGAAGGTCCGTTTACATTTCCCCACCTTACACAAAAATGTATTACTCTCGTGCATCTGCTTAATCGGAAGTACATAGTCGAAAAGGAATAACTCGAAGTAAGTTATCTAGATTTCGTTAAATGTGATAGTATATTTTCAGAAGTATGCTGTTATTTTCTTCACCTGGACTGTCCTTAGAATATAGAATATTGATCAAATGTTCCAAAAAGGGGGTTCATCGAAAAATGTAGAAATACATGCAAATATGCGTTATATAGCTACTCAGAACTACTTTAAATTTGATAATCTGATTGCAAAAACCTATTCTCTGTAGTTACGTTAGCAAAAAGTTATTCACAAAATACTTTGTTGGCGTTTTTCTTGTTACAAATCAATCATTTTTTACTTACTACATGTATAAACTGTGATAGTGAAAACAATCTCTTAGTTCTTACTAGAGTTACTTATTCACATATAAAGAAATGCGACTGTAGATTATTTAGTTTTGATTAGAAGTTTTACTTGCGATATATTCTTTATGACACAATGTATATTCTGTAGAAAATACTGCTCTGATTTTACCGCTTTAATTCTGGATATTATTTCCGCACCATGCATCCATGGCTTGCCCATCGAACAAGGAACACCCTTAGTTGTATTGTAGTTATAAAGGTCACCACGTCTGAATGTCGTCTTGAATGCATCCGCGTTACTTTCCACCATCTGTGTTATTGTGTCGTGCAGAATTGTTGCTGCATCTATTGCCACAGCTGCTCCAACCTTGTGATTAAACAAAATGAAACGTTACTTTACTCCTGAAGGCGTCAGTATAGAAGTTCACTGAGAAAAAAAATAAAAGGTTCTAGAACAGGGTTATGTTTCTACAAGATTGGAGTTATCACTGCAGACACTTACCGGTCCACCAGGTCCACGCTCCCAGTTATAAGTGGAGTCCGAGTTGTTCATTTACTTTTGTTACTTTGTATGTATTATTTTGGTTATTTTATGTTCTTTGTTGTATTTGTCTGTTTTCCATGTCTGATCTTAGTCCCTGAATTACATTCTTTTGATGCCTGCTAGAATCGTGGTTCTCTTGATTATACTGTTACATATATTCTTGTTATAACGAGAACTTAAGCGGAGCATAAAGTTTGGAATGTTTATTTGTTTGTAGAAGAATTGCACTCAGATACATGTACTTAAGTCCGTATAATTTGAACAGATAAATAGTCTAAATATAAATAAGTCTTTATTTTTCATTACTTGGACAAATACCTTAAGGTGAAAGTTTTAATGAGTCTAAGCAAGATCTAATTACTGTAACAAAACATTTTGAAACTATTAGGGAAGTTTACCCGTATACTACTGCGACCTGCTCCTAGCCATACTGTTTCAGAGATATCCTTCCACTCCTCGATAAATTTCTTTGTTTGTTTGTTGGAGTAATCAACCAACTGAAATCCAATTATCTTCACTCCACCATGAGTAAATCTTTCCATTGGTAAACTAAGGAAGTCCTAAAAAAGAAAAAAAAAAAGAACACAATATAAACTGAATATTTCCTGCCCCGCATAAGTGAAGAGTCAAAAGTCGAGGAGAACTAATCAAAAATTCTGCATGAAGCCTAACCATATTAAAAACAGAAATATGTGCCATTACCAAAATCAGGTAACAATAAGAATTTAAGTGTCAGTCTCTGTAAGAGTGAGGCAGTGGGTGAAACATGGTATGATAAAACCACTATTTTGAAAGTTTAATTTGACTCTTTGCACTATTAGTAAAAGAAAAAGGACAATATTTTCTATATAATTTTGGTAAATTGAGTTATGATTTTAATGAAATGCACTAAATATGAAAAAAAATCTGATTTCTCTAACAATCTTTAAAAAGTTCTGAGCAAATCTAGTGTAGCAGAGATCAAATAGTCTTTTCAGATTGAGAAATTATGTTTAAGTGAAATAATACGGTCAAATCAGTGGGCTTTGACCTGCATGTTTCTGATATTTCTCACCTTACAAAAAAAACTTGCATTTAACTGATAAACAGATTTTAAAAAGCGAAGCGATATCCTATGTATCTAGTAAACCATATTTATCGTGAAAGAAAATTGATCAACAACGTTACATGGTAAAGCATGTAACTTCAAAATTGAGAGGATCCTTATTTGCGAAGCGTTCTCCAGTTAATTGTTTATAAAGTTGGAGTAATACCCTGGATGTCAACTTGATAGTTAGAATGATTACCGAGATTGCTGTTTTTCATATCTTTGACACTTCCTCTTAGAAATTTGATCTCAAAATTAAAAAAAAGATCAAATGTGATTGGCAAAACGTTTGCGAAATATTTTATTTATACCTGGGTAGCCATTATATAAACGTAGTTTCCTTTATTCATACCAACTTCGCGTATCTGAAAAAAAAAACCCATACAAAATGAAAAGTAAAACAAATTTACAGGCTTCTGTCTTTATTACGGTTTTCATTTTCATGCTGAAAAACAATGAGCTTAGCTTTCAAAGATTGTGTCAGTCAATGTTTAGGTCGATGATTCATTGATATTGTTTCATTAAACTAGTCATAATGGTAGCATGTATATTTTTTTTGTTCTTGTCTGAACGAAGCCTGATTAAAATTAACTAAAGTTTTACAAGAATATACCAAATCCTAATCTATAACACTACCCCATTGTGTTTGACTGTATTTGTCCCTGGATAACATTCTTTTGATTTCCGCTAGAATCTTGGTTCCCTTGATTACTGTTTCCAATTGCAATACTCTTTGGACTCGAGAATACCTACATGACATGAATCATGCGCAATTTAAAATATAATGCAGGGAAAGTAGTCATAACCAACACCTTTGACTCCAGATTTTGATCAGTTTATGTAGATACACGATTGACACAGGCTTGAAAAGTATTAAAACTGAAATATTTGCAACTCATATGTTAGTGGTTGTGTCATGCATGTTTTCGGTTAATTCATTTCGATTAACGCAGGTTTTACTGTATTTTCATATTGCAAAACTATTTGGAATAAAACTATTTGTCCAGATTACTCAAGTTCAATAAAAAAAATTCCCCTGACATTGTAGCAATTTTAGGCTTTTATCATGGTAGTACACTATTAAAGTCATATGATGAATGACTTAACCCCCGGAAGTACTATAACAATAATTGGAATAAAAAAATAAAGAGCCGTAAAACTAAATTGTAAAAATGCCAATGACCTACAAGAAAGGCTTGCTACAAAATATAAATGTTCTACTGCAGTAAAAATCCTTCGGAAGAACTTTAGATTGTTTTGTTTTAAATATATGATTATATATATCAAGTAATACTTCGTTTAAGAAAATACTATTATTACCTGCTTAAGCAAGATTTCATACGATTCATCCGCCTCCAAATCGAGTAAAATGTATCTAGTGTCAAACTTGGTCTCGCTTTGGTCTATTAACCTTAAATCGTCATGGGCCTTGCTGATATCACGCAGGCGTCGTACCTTTATATTAAATGGAACTTCTTCGTCTTCCAGAAATTCCCGTAGTTCTTGATATCTCATTAATCCTAAATAATATATAAGAATCATGATAATGATTTTAAAATTATATTTGCCTTTTAAAGGAAAGATCATGACACATGTTTAGATGTATGAAAGGAAACAACGTATCAGACAAATGATTCGATTTCAATTTGCTAGGCGTACGATGCATATATATCTTTTTTCAGACACATATGAAATTAAAGTAAGCAAAAAATTATGAAGTAATGCATACCAAATCTGAATTTTGGAAACAGGAAATACCGAATTTTAAGTATGTTGAAATCTCTATTTATCACATTTTGGAAATGCATTTAAAGAGAAATGTGTATATATTGGTTGAAAGTGATTCTTGTTTGTGCAAGTTTCCTTTTCAGACACGCTATAAAATGGATTTTTGGACTACGGGAAAGCCATTTCTCTACCAAACCTTAAGCCCCCCGTCTTGGTGATTAAACCAAATCCCAGGAGAGTCATGATCATTTATATGGCGCAGTAGATTAGGAATTTCCGCACACACATTTGTAATAAAACTGCAATTTATTGTTTGGTGCCAGGTTTCCTAAACCTAATTAGAACAGCTCTAACAATATAATCTAATTCTAAACTAGCTTTCTCTCGTTAAGTTTCAATTTGTTATTTCCGTTTTAACTTTAAATGTCAAATTCAATGTCTTTTCTTGAAAGGTTCTAAAAACTGTTTTCCTCCAAACAGTTTTCCTCAAAGATTATTACTATGTAGAAGACAGAAATCACATTTATATCCGCAATTAACGATCAAGTACAAATAAATCTTCGAGTTTTCCCTGTCTCACAAACATTTATTCTGTAAAATCGCCTTATAGAAAACCTATTACTAAACAAATAAATTGAGACATTTTCTGGGACAAATTAATCTTTCTCGAAAATCCTTAAATGGATTTGGTAGAAATGCGGATTGTTTCCTAGGGGCTTCACTAGTGTTGTCAAGTCTAAAAGAGTTTATCAGACATTGAATAGGAAATATCTATTCAAATGAAAATATGAATAACTTGATTTGAGCTTTGCTACAACTTAAAATCACAAGAAAAGCAATGACAATAAAAAGAAGCCAGGTATCGACAGAAACAATATAGTACAAGGATTGAAAGGGTCCAGTGCTCTACCACTCATCAATTTCATAATGAGTTTCAGATACCTTTACATGTTAGGTAGCACTCCAGCTAAGAATCTTGCAAAATGTGATACATGGTTGGAAAGCCTACATATTTCTATTTTTGATATTTTGTTTAAAATGCTTTAGTAAACAGAAATAAACATTTGGTTTTTCATATAACCCGTGCTCATAGCAGACAAAAATTATATAGAATGCACTGTAGATTTCAAAATTAAGGGAGATTGTTCTGTAAATGACACTCAAATACAATAAAATCTACTAGATTTTCAATGTTGATAATCCCCGGCAGACAGATTGGAATGAATAATTACACATTTCATAATACACACCCATAAAACAACTTAATTACAAAAATAAAAATATGTAGCCTTTCTTGGGGTGTATCACATTTTCCAGATTTTGTATGATTCTTACAAGGACAACAACTACTACACATCATGCAATTTATGGCCAGAGAATATTTACGAGCTCGCTCTTTTCAGTGTAAGCCTACATCTTACCCCACTGATACAAAAAGTCCAACATTTTGTGTGGCTCATTTGTTCGAACGTCTCATTCTTTCAAACCATAATGGAGAAACTTAACATATATAAGTATCAAAATAAAGCTAAATACCAAGGTATCAATGAAGTTGCGGAAAACACTAACTATTAATCACTTTTATACTAATTATGTATCTCTTTACCAAGAAATTGCCAAAATTGACATAATTTTTCCTTTTTGAATCCCCATGAGTAGTTATGTTTCAGTAAAAATTGCGTATGGAGTAGTTTTGTTTAGTAGTACTTACAATAGATACGTTTTGAATACATTTGGCAATTTTAATATAAAAAATAAATGGAAAACTTCTAAAATTGGGGCTTTATTGTACCTGTAACTTGAATAACCTAGAGAATTTAGTTTGCCATTTTGTAAAATTTTTCGATGCGTTGTACGTGTTATTTTGGTTATTCTATGTTCTTTGTTGTGTTTGTCTATTTTTCCCGTCTGGTCATTGTCCCTGGATTGCATTCTTTTGGTTTCCACTAGAATCTTGTTTGCCTTGATTACTCTTTCTACTTGAATTATTTAGAGAACCCACTGTCTTTTAATAATTTTAAATACAATGTAGTATTATAATTGGTACTTTGGAAAATATTTCGATTACATTTGACAATTGTCATAAAGAAAATGAATGAAAAACTTCTTAAATCGAGATTTTATTCTTCATGATATCTTAACGTGAATTATATAGAAAATCTAGTTGGCTATTACTATACTCTTTAAACTGAAAACCAAATGTGATCTGAAAAAATGGGACATAAAATAGTATCCACCACGTTCTTGATGTGAACTATGCACAACTATAAACAAAACAAAGGGGCGTGGAAGGTGTTTAAAAAGTATTACTGCAGGGAGAAAAGAATTGTGTTTTATAAACTATATCTGTCTTTTATTTTACCAATAAATATATTTTGAGTAAAATTCAAATGATCAGTTCCTACGTTATCGAATGGACGTATAGGCAGCCATTCAGACAGACAGACAGACATACTATTTTCAATAAAACCTGGTATCAAATACCTTGCCGGTTTGTGTGACTGCACTTAAGGTACCAGTATCGTATTGCATATCCCTGAGCGGGTGTACGTCAAAACATGGATGCCATAATAATATAGTGCATTTTCTTTTTGCCTCTCTACAAACTGATGTTTTGTCAAAAGACATGAACAATGACTTAAAAAATAGAGCAAACATCACACTGTAAGATGAAGAACTTTTTTAAAAGAAAATCTAACATAATATCATAAAAATGTTCCACTGAAAAGGTTGGTTTGGTGAGTGCAAAACGAAAGTGAAAGTAGGGAAAATGGCTATTTATAGTTCAAGACTAATTTTCTGTCCAATCTTCGTGGACTCACCCTATTTCCTTTGCGGGAAATTATTTTTTCACATGTCCTTAGAAATGCTACATAAGTGAAAGTTTTATTGAATCAATTTACATATTTTTTAAAAAATCCTAAAAATATGCACTTCACTATAGAAGTCTATGGGAAAATTAATACGATACTGAGACCTTAAAAATATGATGAAAAATCGATTTGCTCGAAGTATATAAAAAATAATGGCGTAATCCGCCATAATGTAAATAAACTTCCTGGGCATTGTATTGCTTCAGCATGGTATCTTTGAGTTAATTAAGGAAAAGACCAGATTTGAAGGGACACATTGAATCTCTGTGTTATATATTCTGATATTTCCGACGTTTTTGTATTAACGCTGCCATTGTGTAGAAAGAGTAATCACGGGAACCAAGGTTATAGCGGTAATCAAAAGAATGTAATCCAGGGACAAAGACCAGACATGGAAAACAGACACACACACACAACAAAGGACATAAAATAACTAAAATCATAAATACGAAGTAACAAAAGTAAATGAGCAACTCGGACTCCACTAAAAACTGGCAGCATGGACCAGGTGCACCGGTAGGGTAAGTGTCCTCTGCTTTTCTAGAAACACTCGCCGAGTTGCTCATAAAAGTCAAGATCGGGGCAGACAAACGAGGAAAGGAAAACTATGACCCGTTGAATAAATCAGTTTTCATGGTGCTGATGGATACATCATAACGACATAGCAACATAACCCTGTTCCAGAAGCCTATTTGTTAGAGTTCTAGCGCGATACAAAAAGTCTGCGTAGTTTCGGCAAGCTCTGGCATAACATATGAACACTCCATACGCAGGAGCCGAAGGGATGTTGCCACAGATGAAAGGAAAGTTGACAATTGTGAATGAAAAGTCATCACGTTTGTCGTAAAGTTTGGTCAATAGTTTTCCTTTACCATCGATTTCTATGTGTAGGTCAAGATATGAAGCTGACTTCACAGTATCTGTAGTATCCATTATCTCAAGTTCTTTTGGGTAGATGCGATGTATCAAACTCCCGAAATTAGGATTGTTTAAAGATAATACATCATCTATATAACGGAAACTGAGATTAAAGGATCTAGCCAAACGATATTCTTTCTGTCTGATCAAATCAGCTATAAAGTCAGCTTCATAGGAGTGAAGAAATAGGTCAGCAAGTAAAGTAGCACAATTTGTTCCCATTGGAATGCCGACCGTTTGTTGTATTTCTTACAAAGTATGAGGAATCTCTACCAAGAACTATATATTTGTATCTAGGTGTACCATCTTTTTGGAAAAACAACTATGTATAATGTTTTAAGTCAGGATTTTAATTGAGTATGGGGAATAGAAGTATACAGTGTTGAAAAATCATAGGTTTTAATGCTATTATATTCACAAGTAACAGTTATACGAGTTAGCATTGTTTACATGACATATTTTAAAGCGATTGATTATCAGATTTTAAATGTTAATTGTCGTAAACAACTTCATTCAATACAACTTATATTTAAGCGTCATCAAATAATATATGTTCAAATTGTTTCGTTTAAATTGTAAAACGTAGTTAATTTAGTAATTTAGTGACTATTTAGAGATTTCTACATCGTCAAAACCAATACACATTCAGTGTGTTTTGATATGACTTTTGGCTTTGCATATGAGGGATTGATTTACTTAAATAACATTAATCTTGGAAATGCATCGCTGTGCTGTTATATTTTTTTTGAATACTTGTTCTCATTTAGAGAAAGATATGGACTTAAATGTGACGATGAAATATGAAACGAGTAAATAATTTTGATTATATTTACCAATTTCTAAAACGATTTCTCTTTTTCAAAGTATCCCCATATGGTCTGGATCCTGAAAACTCACGTTCGTTCGATGACCCCCCAAAACATACAGATAATGTCTAATACGCACGCTTTTCCATATGGTCTGCGTCAATAATAATACATTACTTTAATACATAACACATACCATAACAACTAACAATTAATCATGTATGAACGAAGAGGTAAACTTTTTTACCTGTATCCGAATCATATACGTAGGAAATATTATTCCACTGATGGTAAACCAGCATGTCTTTGAGCACCCTTGTCAGTGGTGGTTTCATATGGATTTCATATCTCCCAGACATTGTTTCTAGAACGGAACTTACAGTCAGAAAAGGCATATGGAACTTGTCAGAATATGATGTAAGAATGCCTTGCGAACGATATGACTTGGTTCCAAAAAAAGCAAAAACACCTTTGGACATAGACTCGCAAACTGAAAAAAAGGAAATACATCAATTTTCATTCACATGGCAAAAAAAAAAAAAACCCCAAAAAAAAACAAAAACAAAACAAAAACAAAAACAAAAAATACAAAAACAAAAACAAAAACAAAACTATTTTATCTCTGTCATTGCATATCTTAACTACAATTTTAATTTATGCGTTAAGTCTTCAAATATACATTTCAACATCTCATTAAACAATTTAACACCCATTTTGCAATATCAAAAAATTGAATAGATGGCATAGTATGTAATCTGAAATTTTAATCATTGCAATCTAAAACATATAATTTCAGTTAATATAACATCAAAATATATCTACAGGATTGACAATTTAACATTCACTTCACTTTTAAAGCCCCCATTTCCAGATTTATTTTGTAAGTAAAGCACAAAAGAAAAATACCCCCCCTTTTTTTAGAAAATCGCTGATTGAGTTTATTTAGTAATTGAGTAAGACAAATTGGTGTCATTATTTGGAGTAATTGTAAGTAAAGGCACCTTAATAATGTCATAATGTAACCTCCGTTCCAATTTGCACCGTAGTTCATGTATATAGTTAATGTTTTATTCATTTTAAGACCGGCATATGAGACGATTTATCGCCTATAGGACCGACAAATTAACTGACAACTACCGTAGACAAATTATAAAGAGTTTTGAGAATGGCGACTAATTTGCGTCGCCAAGCCTGTTAAGCAGAGGACCTAAAACAGGATCAATTTAAGGTATGTTCACATTACGCCCTAATGGTATAAATTCTTGACACATTTTAGTCTGATATTCCGTTACACTGTTTTTTCTACTACTTGTACTTTCAGGTTTCACATTCTTTGTATGAAAGCAGATTCTGGATATCCTTCCTAAATCAAAGTAATGACGTCTGTATTTCCCTGTCATCTTTCAGAGTTTATATAAAATAATAATAATAAAAACAAAAATAAAAAAAATAAAACAACAACAAAATACGATGCATTTAAACGAGAGATTTACTGTGTTTGTGAATACATTTAATGTAGCTGTTTCAGATTTAGAGTTCGTCCTTTGGCATGTGAAACATATATGATATAAAAAAATAACAAAAGAAACAAGTAAAAAACAGGAGAAACCTTGATTTTTTTAAAGGATAAGATTCTCTGCTTTTCAAAATATCTATGTAGATCAATCAAATAACCAAAGCAAAGGCAGGTATTGAAAAGAAAATATGCACATAATAGAAAGAAAATATAGTTTCTACCTTTGACATGTAATGAATAAGAGGAAAAGCACAATATTAAGTACATAGATAGAAGTAAAAGTCATCTGCAGTAGAGGAAAACTGATTTTTTGTTATTTCAATTCCATATCAAATGTTTTTATTTTTACTTTGCGACCTACCAAAACCAAAGCATCAATTGTAGAGACCTCGAATGTGAATTCTTATGATAGGGAAAGACATTTTTAGAATTGATTACCATAGTTAAAGAGCTACGTCATTTTAAAAAAAAAATCGTACATAGGAAAAAAGTTTAAAAACTCTCGTTATTTTATTTATCCCAGGATAATATGCTTCAAATTTTATACTATCAAAAATGGCTATGTCGGTAAAATTTGAATTCTCATACATAATTCATTTTTGTACTAAGCGACGAGTTCGGTAATTTCCCAGGAGGAACTCAAATCAAATAGAAAATAAATTGACATATAATTACTCTATACTTCTCATCATGATTTATGATACAGAAATCCAATAGAAATAAATGGTTCTATGAACAAAAAAAAAAAAAAAAAATCATTATGATATGAATTTAAAGGCGATGCTCGTTGTGTTTTACTTTTAGGTAGCCATTGTCAGCTACGTGTATTTTTAATGATAAGAATACAAGCTACACTAAATAAGATTCTTGTGGTTCCAAATCAAATATTGATGTGGATAAACTATATTTTTGTAAATTTGCGATTGTGTAGGCTTCCTTAAATATTTTTTAAGGAAAGAAATCTTTAAAGGAATTTATTTTATATTTATTTGTTTCTCATTAAGAAAATTGAACGCACTTCAATGATATCAGAATTTTTCAGGCGTCAGTTTCACAAAAAGTCGTAATGTAAAATTGATCGTAAGTAATGACGTCATAAACTAAAATAGCATTGTGACGTCATGATTTACGATCAATTTCACAGTTACGACTTTTTGTGACACCGACGCAAAATAAAGATCTTTAGATTGACTATATGTATGTGTTCATATTTTGTCATTAGGAGAGTTTAGCAAAGCATTCATTTTCTTCGTTCTATTACTACCACGATTCGTCAATTGATATACAGTGAAACTTCTCCAAACCGGCCACCACTGGGACAAGAAAAAAGTGGCCGGTTTATAGGGGTAGCCAGTTTTGTGAAAAATAGCAATGCATTCTAAAAGCTGTTTCCATTAATGTGTTCTATAACCCTACACCTTGATTTTACAAACGGGACTGCCGACAAAATAATGTTCACGGTTTTGAAAGTATGTGTACTAAAGAGCAAAAGGGTTATTGATGGTACATGTAATTAATTATTTGTATCATTTTCGTAAATTACCTATCAACAAAGTCTAATAATTTCACCCCTATGTTGTTTTGGCTCGGGTACAGGTCACATTAATTGAGAGTTAAAAGATCGTAAAGATAGTACTATTAAATGACTCGAGTTGCCGGACGTGTGCACATACCAATTAACAACTAACCAGTGACAAAATGTAATATCTGGATTAAATTGGTTGTTTGAACTACTGTCCACTTATCATCTGCCAACTGATGAAATGCAAACCGATCAGTGAATAAATTATTAACTATGTAATATAACGTAATCATTACAGTTTTGTTGACACATTTAATTCAGGTGAACAATAACCGGGCGGCCGTAATTGAGAGGTTGTTTTTATTTGAAGAATGTAACTAAAACTGTAAAAAACCGGCCGATGTACGGTTTTAGGGGGTGGCCGGTCTATTGAAGACAAAACACACAGGTTTTAAGGTATATCGGCCGGAACTTTTGAAAACAGCCGGTTTGAAAGGAAGGGTCCGGTTTGGTGTAGTTTCACTGTAACAATTATTATTTGAAGTTGTTTATTCCCATATGAATTTTCAAGCGGGAAATATTTTAAAGTATTTTTTCTAAAACCACTGAATGAATTTCGATGAAATATTTATCAATTTATTCTTCAGATGATGCCATTGTGAATCTTCGTTTCATTCTGAATCACTTGGTATTTGGAAGAGTAATCAAGGGAACCAAGGTTATAGCTGTAATCAAAAGACTGTAATCCAGGGACGAAGACCAGTCATGGAAAACAGACACACACTACAAAGAACATAAAGTAACTAAAAACATACATACAAAGTAACAAAAGCAAATGAGCAACTCGGACTCAAATAAAAACTGGGAGCATGGACCAGGTGCACCGGTAGGGTAAGCGTCCTCTGGTTTTCTAGAAACACCCGCCGAGTTGATTTGCTAATGAATTCTTGGGCAGGTAGCGAGAGGTACGACCTAGTAAGAATTGCTCAAGGCTTTTCTAGTTTAAGATAATATAAGAACTGATTACTTAATGCATCAAATCAAAATAGATTACAATAATAAAATAAAATGAACATTATATGTATATGTTAAACATAAATATCAGCACAATTTCCCTTAGGACTATCTGGGTCTTTAGTATCGAGTATTTATTGCAATAAAATACATGTACTTCCTTGTTTATTCAATATTAGAACCGAAATAAACCATATATTATCTAGCTTAAGTATTTATTTGAAATCATTTGTCACTGCTAGAGGAGATAAGTTTGATTCATATTTGAGTATTTATATCTATTTATAAGGCAAGCATTCATTTAGCTCATGACAGTAAATATAATGAGATATTATGAATTGAAAGCATGCATGACGAGGGCTGTTTTAAGCTATTTTAGTTCAAGTTTCATGAAAAAGGCAAAACTTCAAAAGCAGTGCAATCCTTATGTATGTGCACTTCATAATTTGTAGACAAAAAACCCTGATATGTGAATAAGTTTTTTTTTTATTATAAAAAAAGAGTTCTGCTAAGTTTGGGGGACAAAGCAGTTCATAGGCTGTTTACCATTACATTCTGTTAACATTTTGCAAACCGAGTACATTGTATATTTTGGGCAAGGTATTCGATGAATTTTATTGTCTCAACTATTGTAAAATGCAAATCCAAAATAACAGTTTTTGTTGATAGGTAAAGAACATAATTCATAATGCTTTATTAAACCTAAATAAAGAACCAAATTGCATTCAGGATAATACCTTCTTTAATTCTGTATGAAATGTAATATAATGTAATTTTGTATTTCTCAAACAGAAGAAAACAAATGCATATAAAACAACACATATTCTCTCCATTTTAGGAAAGAAATTGTCCAATTATATAAGAAAATACCATACCATATTCTTATTATGACGCATTAATAGTGATCATTTTATTTCTATGCTCAATGCAATCTAGCAAATGCATTTCCTAATGATGGGTTGGAAGAATATGAAGAATGGAATGTCTTGAACGATAATAAATCTTTCTGTATAATAAAGACAAACAACTAGTTCACTAAAGTCAATCGAAATCTGGGAGATTAAATGTATTAAATCACCGGCTGTTGGAATTGCAACACAGTTTGTTGTTATAAATCGGAAGCTTGAGTCAGTAGTTGTGTTTGATGATGGAGAATTGAGAAAATTAAAAAAAAAAAAGAAAAAAAAAAAAAAACAAAAAAAAAACCACGATTTTAGGACTCAGGAATTAGAAACTAGTATCGTGATTTTTTTCCGATTGAAAATTTTCGTAATATAAAAAAAAAAATTAACGAAACATTGAATTTAAATAGTAGTTGGATTCAATAAATCGTGTTAATAAAGCGTTGAAAATTGAAAATAGTTTTGTAATTACTCAGGCATATATCATTTTAACTAGTTAAACATTTTATCAGGTCTAGTGCAATATGTTCCCTTAAATATGTTTTAAAGAAATGAGAAATCAACAAAATTTCGGGTAAAGTTGAAACTATACAGATAATGCATATAAAGCTTCAATTTTGGGAAAAACCGAAACGGCATCCGTGGACAAAACAAAATGCCGGGAGCAATAAAAAATCAAACGAAACGTACATAACATTGATAAAATACAAAACATTTATATGAGGTATTCTGCAATGATCATGACAAGAAATATAAAAATATATATAACTAATGCTTTTTGCTTCAAAATGTACCCAGTGCCTGTTAAAAAAACTAGTATAAAAGGAATTATACAAAAGATAATGCCTTGTAAAATGATCAGTCGGCATCAGGTGTGCAGACACCAGCTTTTCAGAATTAGTTGCAAAATATGTTCAGCTTAATTGCGATTTGTTTTTCTGTAAAAGCTAAACTCTATAAATTAGATAGAAAAAGAAGATCATGAGAGTATTCGTTCCTTTTTATAACGACGTATAAGACACCATCAATGACCCTATTGTAAGAAATTTTGTATCGCCTGCAATAAGGATTGTAAATATGTAGATTGCAGCTCGCCAATATTTATATATTATCAAAAGATTAATAAGATAACGTTACTTAACGTTAGTTTCGTTTCTGGTCAAGTTTCTGAATAAACAGCTTTAACATTTTTTTTATTCAAACCAGTGGCACACAAATACATTTTTGTGGGGAAAGTATTGAGATTTTCGATATCAGTTAAATGCTTTAAACATTCAGTATTTTAGTGTATATTCAAATGATAATTTAATATAAAAGATGAATTATTTATGTATATGTATTGTGCATACATTTGGTGTGCTGGTGTCCAATGATTTGTAAGAGTTATATCCCTTAAAGATATTCTTGGTTTAATTTGTTGGGGAAGGGGAAAATTTGCATTATTTTAATCAATCCCTTTTGAATCAAGCTGTCGTTGTTTTCTGTACGTCTGTATAGAGAACACCCCCACCACCAAAAAACAATTAAAAAGAAGAAAAGTTCCCCCATACGAAGTAACTGAATTTAATTAGTTGCTTTATCAATTTTCGTTTCTACTTCTTTGTCTTCAATCATGTTCCACAAATATGAATACCCTCTTTGTCTCCTTAAGTTGGAATACAATAGCTCTCATTTCCGTTGCAAGCGTAATATTTATAGTGATATGATTTGTATAATTATATTTTCAATGTATCCTTAAGGGAAATGCACCGATATTCATTGTCCTTCTTAATGAAAACAAATATTATTCAATTACATTGAAAAAATGACTCTATTAGGAGAACGTCAAATATGAAAAACCAACTGCAAAATTGCAATTTCTCAAAATATTAATCATTCCAGGGTTTGAAATAATTCCTAACATTTAATTTAAACAACTCCAGCAGTGTTTAAAGCCTGATTTTTCTGCATTACACTGATGAATCTGGAGATTATTTTTATACTATTCACGACTTTATGTCATTTAGATCCTTGCTATAAAGTAAAATCATTTCATAGTACAAAAACAAAACAAGTTTTATTCCGTTCCATTTGTGAAGTTTAAATAATATGGCTTATTTTGACGTTAACAACACGAATTACTTCAACCTGTATAAATATCATAAACTGTAGAAACATGTCATTGATTGTATAAAGTTCATTTACAGCAAGTCCTTGTTGATAATATAGACAAAACAAAACTTCGCTATGTTTAAATCATGCCATGGAAATCGCAAAAATGGTATAGTTTACAAATAAAAATCAACTTTATAAAATAGATGATTAGAAAAAAATGAAAAGAACGAAATGTTACAAGGGATGATGTTCAAATTAAAAAAGAAATACTAGAAGAACAGGCACTTAACATAGATAACAATTCCTCAAACAAACTACGTTGACTAGGTGTTGATCGATGGTTGCTTATGGTTTAAGCTATGAGATAAAACTCTAGCGTTTCTGCTTTTTAAGCCTTTGATCATTGAATGTATGAAATATCTACTAGAACTCATCGTATTTTAACGCATGCGATAATGTTTTAATTACAATCAGGACTGTCTTGAGATTTGTCTAGCACATACAAAGCTATTAAATATATAACCTTCAAATGTATATAAAAATACCCTTTGACTGATTTCCAACACGTAAATCCCCCCCCCAAATGGTTTGCTCTCATTTTCCTATCCAATACAATTCCACTTTTAAACTGCATATTTCGTATTCACGTTAGGCCATACAATGAGACATTAAAGATATTTGATGTCTAACTTTCACGGTGACAGTGATTCAAATAAGTAATAAAGAATAAATTGTGTGAACTGTTCAGTGTGGAGCAATAAACTGAACAATCAAATAACGTATATGATGATGTGATTCAATTAGTAACTTTAGTCACATTGCAGTTTCATTGTAATAGTGGTTCTTAAGTTGCGCATTAATGAACACACGGTATATTTTACAAACAGGAAACAGTTGATAATTAAAGTTTGATTCTGTTATTACATGTGGTTATTTGCATAGGACTAATCAAACTAAATAAATATCATGTCATCTTTTGCGCCTATACAAAGTCACAATCCTCTAGCCTTTGTTGTTTTTATTTGTTTAAGGTGAAGTGTGAAGCAAAGAAACCATTACCGACTTATACGGTTCAGGAACAAGAAGAATGAAAAACTCTCTTTGTAGAAACTTCTAACGGAGAAGATTGAAAAAAAAATACAGCACAAACCTTTGGTATCAAGGTACGATTTGGATTATCAAGTTCTACTTAAGAATAGGTCTTTCTTTAATTTCGGTATCCTGTGTGATTGAAAAGTATTTTTAATTGACAGATTTTGTGATTAAGCATTTTTTACTTTGCAGAGCTAGAGTTACATTATAATTGTACATTGAACTAAGAGATAGAATAAATAATATTAGGATAATTAATTGGATTATCCTATCAAGGGATAATTCTTATCAAGGGAACCAATGTTATAGCGGTAATCAAAAGAATGTAATCCAGGGACAAAGACCAGACATGGAAAACAGACATACACAACAAAGAACATAAAGTAACTAAAATCATACATACAAAGTAACAAAAGTAAATTAGCAACTCCACTAAAAACTGGGAGCATGGACCAGGTGCACCGGTAGGGTAAGCGTCCTCTTGTTTTCTAGGAACACCCGCCGAGTTGCTCATAAAAAGTCAAGATCGGGGCAGACAAACGAGGAAAGGAAAACTATGACCCGTTGAATAAACAGTTTTCATGGTGCTGATGGATACACCATTACGATCCACGAGTTCATGATGACGAACATAAAACTTCTGTAGTGATGACTTCAATATTGTAGCAACATAACCCTGTTCCCGAAGCCTATTTGTTAGAGTTCTAGGAGTGAATAACCAAAATATGATCACGAGTGCCGAAGAACGCCTAGATTTAAATCTTACTGCTTGGCATGAGTGATCATTTTTGGTTATTCACTATAACCAATTGATTATCCTATTTATCATATAGATTTCATCGATTATTCGTTGCTATTTTCAACATAAATTTCAAATATTGTAAAGGCAGATTGATTTTGGAGTTGTGACGTTTTGACGGGAGAAAGTCCGAGGGAAATTACCGAATTTATTTCACAGTGTGAATTATCGAAATTTATTTCACTGGGAACATTCGATAAAACATTGCTATCAATATAGTAACGAATTATCGTTTTCTGATTCTCTTTCTTAATTTCGTCGTCATGTTTCGTTACCTAATTTACCTGTACCCTTACCAAAATACACAATTCAAATAACAATATAATTATATCGCGATAACGATATAGGTAATCGAATAATCATATAATAATAATAAGAAATTAATAAGTAATAATAAAAAAATTAAAATAAAATAAAATGTCAAATGTTGATAAAAAGTGAATGCTGTATGCAAAAATCAATATAAGTGAGAAAAGTAAATTACTAATTTCGCATGCTTAAGAAAATATATGTTTAAACATTGGACAGAATGGTTATTTAGAGTGACAGTACTGTTAAGCTTATAACCGCAGCAGGTTACAATAATGCATTTAACCAGTAATTCTAGTACATTAGTTTGCTTTATGATATGTACGGTACCAATTACGCCCTTACTTTTACAGACAATAGAAAGTGTTTTTTGTTACCGTATTGAATATTGAATACAAAATAGATAAATTATTGTAACTGTAGTGAATTAGTGAATTCTTAATCAATGAAAACCGACATTGAGTTACATTCAGTTTGGCCTTGACAAGGATATTTACGGACATTTTGCGGGACAAGAAGAATCTTCAAAGAGAATATTAATTCTTATTAAACACTGCAGGAAGAAAATAAATCGTACGGTAAATTGTCCATGCATCAATAACAGATGTTTTGCTCTTTGGGTAGTATAATTTGACAATCACGACCAGTATAGCCGTGAAGTAAATATTTTTCCTATACATTCATTTAAATAAATACAAGTCTTTCTATTTGTATTGAAAATGAATGAAGATAAAATAAGTCCAAGGCATGAAGATTTAAAATAAAGTCTGTATGTAGAATAAGTTATCTTGAAATTTGAAATAGAAACGTCAAATAAGCATAGGAAAAACAAAAACATATACAAGGAAAAAATACTAACTAATATTGATGAACATTTAAGTAGCTGTCTTTGTAAGAATCATGCAAAATTTGAAAAAATGTTATACATCCAAAAGAGGCTACATATTATCATTTTTGTGAATTCAGTTATTTTATGGGTTTATATAATGAAATGTGTAATTATTTCTTCCAGTCTGTCTGCTCTTCGGCGATAATCATCATTAATAATACAATATATTCTTTTGTATTGAGTGTCATTTACTGCGTTATTTCCCTTAATTTTGAAATTTACAGTGCATTCAATATAATTTTTATCTACTGAGAACACTGGTGATATGTAAAACCGAATGTAAATTTCTGTTTACTATAGTAATTCAAACATTATATCAAAAAAAAAATATGTAGGCGTTTCACCCATAAATCACATTTTGCATTATCCTTAGTTGGAATTCTACTAAGAGCAATAAAAAGAAATTGGAGCATGTAAGTCTAGATTAAATTTGAACATCAGAAACATATATAGTTAAGTAATGATTTAAATCAGCAGAGCTTTAACCGTTGCTGGTAAAAAAGTGTATAAGTATATGGGTTTTGTTGTGAGTATATTAGTTCCCAATATTTCAGCCATTCTCTAATTATTCGAATTATTCATTGCAGAAACAAACCCTACGTTATTTTGATTTTAGAAATTAACTAAAAAAGTGACTTCAGATCTTGATACATTTTTAATATCATAGCTACATGTAGCAAGTACTTTTTAACAGTAATTATAGGTTTCAAGGGTCTTTACACTCCTTTAAACAGTATTAAAAGCGATTTGTATAAGTATATGCATATAACGTATGAATATTTTGCTCAGATAGAATGGAATCGTAATAATGGTTATTCTCGTTTTCGTCTTGATGATTACACTTGTAATATGTCACTGAAAGTTCTGAGCATCGCTTTTTTTGACAGCCGTAAAATTGTTGGTGATCAATCAGTACCTCAAATTCCTTATAGTATTAAAACTAAAAATGTTATTATGAAGCTTTTAGTTCTTAAACATCTTCAGAAATTCAACCCATCAATGTTTACAGTTTTTCTTGCTTTGGTTTTCAGTTGGATAAATGTATATAGTCTTGAGTATTTATAAAATTATGTAATGAATATCAAAACAACTTACATCGTAACATTTTCATACAGAATGACTTTAGATCATAGTTCTTAACATCAGACTAATAGCATATTTGAAACTTCTATTCGCTGTAACTCAATTCCACATTTATAGTCAGAACAACCTTTTGACAAATAATCTTGTGGATTGTCGTAATACAGTATAAAATAAGTGCTGAAGTAGCACTTGCAAAAACAGTGATTGAGAGGATCCCAAAACCACTATAAAGATCGAATCACTGATTGTTTTAAAGCAGCTTAGTCTAGACATAAAGCAGCTTATATGTTAGGATGGGGCTTTTATCTAAAAGTTAAGATACAATACTCCAATTTAAAGTCATAGAACATGTTCGACGCTAGATGGTTTTTACCATATTTAAGTGCCACAGACAAGTCCTCCATGTAAACTCATCGCTGGTAGTATACTTGTGGAAAGATTTGGTTACTGAAACATAAGCTTGATCTCCCACTAGTCATTTCATATCAGTATACTATGACATCAAGCCATATGCATCTCGACTTAAAACAGTCGATCTGAAGTTTGTAATAATGTGTTACTGTTCGCTGCTGAATATTTAGTACAAAGTGCATATAGTGCATACATTGTATCTGTAGGAAAACGAATAAAATATAAAAATACAAATAAATATCTTTTATATTTTCGAGTTTCATACAGTAGTACTCTGAAAGATTTGTTTATCAATATCATTTTTATGTCCCACCACATGAAGTGGCGAAGTATTATGTTTTACCTCCGGAAAGCAACTACGTTCATTTATCAATATTTTCGATACAATGAACAGATATAAACTTGGATTGAATAGCCAATCTTAGGTCGTGATGAAGCTGTCTAAATACTTTTACCGTCAACGTACGAGTTAATGAATAGTCTAGACTCAGAAATAAATTACATCGGCATAAATATAAACATAAAATATTCACTTATATGACAAATCTTTTTTTTAATATGTCGTCATGTTTATTAAAAGAAAAGACACGTTGATTATAGAGTCGTCATATTTGATAATATACAAGTAGCAAAACAATTACATGAAAAATGATAAAATTTTATCACTTACACATGCACTTTAAGGAAGTAGACCTGTTGTAGGGGACATTACTCTTGAAATCAGTGATATGATTGTATCATATTTAATTACACCAAAGCCTATCAAGCTTCCATTTGAGACAGAATGAAATCAGCCAATGTTTCTTTGATGCATACATGAAATTGATGTAAATTGCTGAATACAAACGTTCCAATGAGTTTTAGGAGTTGTGTCCCTTACCCTAGGTCTACCACTTTAATATCATATTTGAAATAATAAGTTTTATGTCTATTCACATATATTTGTAGGTAAACACAACCTAGTTGTTGAAGGTGTCTGAATATCACTGATTATAGTGTTTATGGAAGTCATCAAGTTTTATTTTGCATTCTTATATGTTGGCTTTGTTATAGTGATAAAAGTTTATAGTTTTCACTAACCACTTACATTACATGTTTAAACTTACTTTTCATATTTCAAATATTTCCCAATGGGTGTATGTCGTAGTAAATTAAATCTCTGACAACGCGGAAGAATTTAGTTACTCTTTTTTTCAGGATACAAGAAATGTCATTTAATGTGTTATATCAACCGAAACTAACACACACAAGTCATATGTTCCATAAGGGAGATTTTAATAGAAATCTTCAAAAAGATAAAATATAAGGTATCTTATATATATATACTATTCACAACGTAATGGGATTTCCGGTAACTGAGTGGTTTTTCCATCTTCTCTATGAGTATGCATTGCAAAAATGAAAGACTACCATGGAAATTTTGTCATCAACCAATCCCTATGATATCATGACTCCACGAAACTGTTCAAGATCTGACCGATTCAATCGAGTCGATCATCTTCGAGAATTATTAGAGGCATTGTTAATTGTTTGAGAAAGTTTAGGGTTTCTTCGATCTCAAATTACCAAGACATATTCAAAATACCTTTAAGCCTACTTCTATTTTTTTGTTAGATTATCTTCAAATTACTCATTTTCATATTCCTATGTTTAAGTTTGTTTTAGTTCTTCAGAACCGATAAAAAAATATAGCCCAAAGCAGTTGATGGTCGATTGACCTCTAAGTCAAAATGAAAAAAAACCAAACTATTTGGAAATTGCATTTATTTTCATTTTTGTAGTTTCAATCAAAGGAATGTATTGGTAAAAAAAAGGTTATTTACATGATTATAAATATAACAGATACTCACTAAATAATATTGCCCCAAACCTAAGCAATGTGTATTACAACAGTCTAGAGCGTATAAAGTTGTAGTAATTGGATTGTAGCCTCTGTATTATATCAAGTCTTGGCATAACCAACATATTTAACCAAGAATCAAAGCTGAGAGTGTCATATTATCAATATTTCATCTGATATGATGCACTGATGTTACACTGTTGTTATATATATATATATATATATATTTTCTAATTAATAAAACAAAAGCAATAGTAATAAAGAAAGAACAATAAAAAACAAAAAAAAAAAACAAACAAACAAAAAAAAAAAAACAAACAAAAAAACAAACAAAAAAAAACAAAAAAAAAAAAAAAAAACAACAACAACAAAAAACAAAAAAACAAAACAACAAAATATAACAAAACATATAAAAATAACAAAAAACTAAAGACCGCAATACAAAGCTACGAAATTTGTGTAATGGCCCTAATCAGAGATTTAAACGAGTCTCTGACCATTCTGACAAAGAATACTTTAAGCTTGACTCGTTGGTAGTGCATATGCACCTGGAAAAAGAGAACAGCATTACACGTGACGATTAGGTAATTTGTAATACTGATATAAGATGACTATCTACTAACATGCTTGCAGGTTAAGAATTTTAACTTGTAAAAACTTGGATCTAGATATGAGCTAAAAAGTATTAAGGAGAAAACTAACACCTGGCGATATCCTCAAAACTTTTTACCTCTGACGAAGGCCGTAAGGCCGAAAATTTGGGCTCATATTTTTTAATATCTTAATTTTTTTTATTTGTATTTTATTTGTATTTAGTTCCTTTTTACCTTTTATCGGTGGCTATTGTTCACTTATTCATTATTCTTATTTACGTTTAATTTGAACCACTTCGCGACAGATTTTATTTTTATAAAAATAATAAACGTGATACCTTCAGCCAAACCTTATACCTGTAGCAGCTGGACTATTGATGGCCTTATTTAGCAATCAAAGTAACTCGAACAATACCTATTACACCAAATGACTGAATTAATGAATTGTCTAGACGCATAGGATAAGTAATCTATGTTATTTTATCTAATATCTACTTTAAATGATGCGATATTTCCTCAATTCTTGTTCTTGATAATCAACATAATCACAGGAATTATACTGTTTTTACAGCCGTATGCATAATTTAGTATAGGATTGATAGCTTACTTTAATGGTACAATGTTATATGTAGACGAAAAGGAGGCTATGGCAATCCTAAGTACAGTTAGATTAAATAAGGTCAATACTGACGGGGCATTAATTGTATATAGTTAAACACATAACAATAAATTAAGCCAAAGGAGTACCTTATAAACAGAGATTTCATATCTGGGTCTGAAACTGTAATTATTCTTGTTTTATTCTTCACATTAGCTAGTACGATGCAAGGGTTTGTTAGGCCTTTTGTGCTGATGTAATAATATGTTTGCGGCCTTAAGTCCCATTCGGTATAAAGATCATTGGCGAGGTGAATAAAACGTTTGTTTGTTCATTTCATTCTTTTGTAACAAAATGTATCGGTGTAAAGTACACCTTAAATACAGTTCTCTTTCCACTAAGCCAGAACAGAATTTTTCGGAATAAATGATAAAAAAATGAGTGAGTTGAAATTTGATTGTTATAAATAATATTGAACTGTGGAGTCATTTGACGTTTGGAAATTGTTCACACCGTTCTTGTTTCTGGATTCATCTATGTAAGCTAGAATATTCAGATAATTAAAAACAAAGAATTCAATTAATGAAATGTCAATCAACTGCCTATGCGTTTACATCTTGTCTGAAAAATTTCAAGGGATTGTGTTTTGATAACGGAAGGGAGATTGGAGGTGTTATTGGATAGAGACGTCCGTCTTAGCTAGTACGATTCAAGGGTTTGTTATTGTATGAGAAGAAGAAGAAAAAAACGACGATAAGAAATTTAATATTTTGGCATTTTAAAGGCCACGATTTATGTTAATAATTTATAGGCAATACTGGGAAATGTAGACCAAAATATAGTTAAAAAAAATCACAATCCATTGTTGAATAAGAGTGCAAGATTTCTGAGTTATAGTCTTATTTTCGCTTTTTTCGGTAAGTAAACACATTTGCATTTATTTCGTTATTGCCGTTAAAAAAATATTGGATTGAAATAAGACATGATTTCGTCACTTTATTTTCTATCGCTAAATGTATACATTAATTAATGTGTTCGGGGCAAATAAAGATATAGTCGTAGTATGGGAAATTAGGTTGATATTTTGAAAATAAGTAATCCGCTTTTTAAAAAAAAATAAACTTGTAAATCGTAAAATTCTGTAGGTATATATTTCTCGATGTCTTTAAGATTTAATTCAAAACATGTTTCCATACTGTCTTGAAAATGTATACCTCTCTAATACATGATCTTGTAGTTGTTTATTCGATGTCTTATTTTTTTTAAATACCCGGATCAGAGGTATTTTAAATAGTGTTCGGTAAATACAAGAAACGTGTAATGGCATCTAATGCGATTATTTTTTCAACAACATAAGACTTTACACTATACCTTATCATGTATTAATTTATCCTCGAATATTTATAAAACCAATTCCCAATAAAAGTTTGACCTTATTATTAAAATGTTTTATATATTGTTATGTTTTCTTAATATTTTGGTAAATAATAATATTAATAATAATAATAATAATAATAATAATAATAAAAAAACATAAACATACATGTGTACGGATGATTAAAAGTGAAATACGCCGAAGAATGCACGTTTCATCTCTTTCTTTAATATTTATCGGACATGATTGCCTATACCTACATTAGAAAGCAATCATACAACGATATTTGTATATATTCGTGCCTTTTCACTTCAAAAGTCTGAATATTTCAAATCAATACCTTTTCACAATGTTTTCTCCTTATTCCTGCATTCCTTGTTCTATATATGCAAAAACCTTTTATGCTATATTTGGCTTCTTTTTCAACATATTTTGAGTACTTTTCGTACACGATTAATTTTATGCCCTCTCACGTATTTTGATGCCAGTGATATGAGGTTACTCCTTGAAACACATGTACATGTTATCGAAATTTGGAAAATTAATATAAGTATTTTGGTACCCAACTTACTTGCTTGTGCCAGTTCAAAACTGTTTGTCATATCAATGTTCAATTGTGGTGTTAACAGTTTGAATTTGTCGTATGGCTTTCGTTCTTCTTTCAGCTTTTGAACATTGAAATAGAACCCCGAATATGTTAGCGCATCTTTCGGGTCTCTTATTGTTCCTGAAATAAATAAATAAAAAAAAACGTTTAAGGTTTATATGTGTATTTAAAGTGAACATTAAATAAGGCAAACAGAAAATATCAACAAAAACAAAACTTGACTATCTCTCGTCAATGGTGTGTCAATTATCAATCAAAACCTGACTACCTCTCCTCAATGGTGTGTCAATTAGCAATCAAAAGCACGGTCAAGTAAATTCTAGTGACAAACGAACTTGAAAATCAAACTTAGTGTGTTGTCCCAAAAGTATTTTAGCAGGTCATACACTTGAAAAATTAATTAAAATCTGAGAAAAAAAAAAAAAAAAACAACAAAAAAAAAAAAAAAAAAAAAAAAAAAACAAAAAACTGATGTTTCGGTAAGACAATTACCAATTACCATATAAGATAAAAATCACCAGATAAAAAATCTTACCTATAGGTATCTTCCATTTGACATTTCTTTCTGGACCGTCTGCAATAATTAGACACGGCAATACCATTATCTCTATCAGTAGTAGCATTTTCCTCATATTTTAATGTCCAGTTAATTTGATCATCTCTCAACGGGATAAAAGAACGATATCATGTATGTTGCACAAAGCCTTGCGAGCACCTGTCATTAGCGAAGTATAATCCCATGTGTTTTTGAAGCATAGTTTATAGTTAGAAGGCATGTAATTTATCCTTAATGTCTTGTTTGTTGCCAGATACTTTAAAAGGAGATAATTAACAAAGACGAATGAGAACTATTCCGAGAATGTCTGCGCTTGAAAAATCTATAGTCGATTCATTAGATAATATTTTATTTCAAAATCACTGTTGTCATAACTAACTTGATAGGATCTTTCAGATGAACTCTTTCTTCCGTTAATAATGTGTAATCTGTCTTTTATCTGATTCTATTGTATGTCACTACATTCCTCCTGTGTTAGCTATTATTGATTTCAATCAATCATCCCTTAGTTGTACCTCCTAATATCTCACTATATTCACTGGAGACAACGATCTCTTTGTTTATCGGTTTTTAATCTCTAATTCCAATTTTGAGCCTTAGCAAGAGTAGAACTGTCAGCAATATAGACCGGTACAATTCAATTTCATTTATAATCATCAAACTATGGTCTTACCGATTTGATAACTTATGAGACCAATTTCATCTGGCTTTATCCATTATGCAATTCCCATTTTCTACAGGAAGAATAAATGACAACTACTACTTTATGAAATATTTTCCAAAGAAAAGTCAATGTCTTAAGTCATTACCAATGTCAACAGCTGTCACAAAGGATTGTGGGAAGATAATTACTCCAATGTTGTTAGTCCTGGGAAAATTTGACGGATCTTTGGGAATGAGTCGGAAAGCAATATCGCAAAACAGTTATTAAATCAAAAAGCGTCTTTCTTGCTATGTACAAGTGGAGATTAGCAAATAAATCATGGTGGTAAATTGTCTGTAGAAAATCCGATCACCGATTAATTCAGCAGAACTCACCGACATGATTCCATAGAGAAGATGTGGTTCTTGAGACTCCACAAATCTAATAAGGAAAAGGGTTTCGTATTTAAGAGTCAACATATTCCAAGTAATTTGACCAATTTGTTCTCAATTATAACGAATTTACGTCTGAGACATCCGTTTCACAAAAAGTAATGTTGTCATTTATCTTGTTTATTAATGTGCTTTCGGTCCTATATTCCCAAGAGGAAGACATACAGACAATTTATTCATCAGAATGAATTTTAAGTGCAACATCATACACGGAAACGTAGTCAAATAACATGACAAAGAATTTATTTGATGGGTCCCACTGAGGTTCAGTTCATCAAACAACACGTTCTTAAGTAAGGTCTAAGGAAAATAATTTTCTGAAGGTCAATGTAAGATATACAAAAAAGCGTCACAGTAAGTAATTACACAACAGGCGCAGTAGGTAACAAACGGAATTAGCAATAATAAAATAATACATATTAATACAAAACGGTATGAGCAATTACATAATAGTCACAGTAAGTAACGTACGGAAAGAGCAATAATACAAAAGTCACATTAATTACCAAACTAGCAATTACATAATAGTCACAGTAATTACCAAACGGATTGAACATTAACACAATAATCTTAGTAAGTAACAAACAAAATGAGCAATGATACATTAGTCACAATAACTACCAAACAGAATGAGCAATAACACAATATTCTCAGTTAGTAATGTTCTTCTACCCAAAATCAATATTTCCACCAACCAAGTTTCACCTTTTTTTTTAGTTTTACAAACCTAGACGGGGTAATATTTGTGTACAAAACAGTGCACCCCAATCGCATCTCTATAGTGCAAAAATACCAAATTCGCTGAACTAGAAGAATAGAGAAAATCTAATACTTGCCCACCTCCATCAGATTCAGTGTATTTATTTAATTAAAAACAAAAGAAAACATCCCAAACAAGAAAGTGCAATCATTTGATCACTTAAAAGTATTATTCATGTTAAATTGTAGCCTAACAACTAGTTTTGCAGCTGAAACATGCCATTTAAGGCTTAAAGTATGAACGTTTATGAACTTTGTCACAAGCAAAAGGCTGTACACTAAAAAAGTGATTTTTGATTTCTTTGCGGCTTAATATTTCTACATTTTTCATCACATGTTCAGTATACTGACTTGGATTGCTGGTTTTTGAACTTGAACATGTGCAGCTAAAATTCCAGTTCCCGCTGAGGGAACTTCCATGACGTCGCATTTCACATGATAAAAAATCAGCGTATTTGGCTGTTAAGGACTTGCTCACACTGATCAAAGCAGCATATTAATACAAGTTACAATTTCTTCGACAATTTACTGTAACATACTTAAAAAGCATTGGTTTCTATGGTAAAAATGATATTATGTACTAAATGTTTAGTGCATAAAATCTGCCATAAGGTTTCAATATATAAATAGGTCACTGCACGTTACAATATGTGGAAATAAAGCTAAACAAGCAAATCCATTTTTTCTGTAACCTTACATTAAGGAGATCCATAAAAAAAACCCAGATAGATATTTTTTTCTACTTTGTCTTGAAAAACTGTGGCCATGGGAACATAATAAAAAAAATATATCAGTTTTCATAACAAATTTTGGGTACTTTCCCAAATTTAATTGTCAAAAAGCAGTTTTTCCAAAATATCAGACATTTAAAAACTGCCCACAAAGTAAGCAGGCATGGTATTTTTATAAGAAGAGTAATCAAGGGAACCAAGGTTCTAGCGGAAATAAAAAGAAAGCAATGCATGGACAAAGACCAAACATGGAAAACATACATACACAACAAAGGACATTACGTAACTAAAATAATACATACAAAGTAACAAAATCAGATGAGCAACTCAGACTCCACTAAAAACGGGTATAATGGACCAGGCGCACTGGTAGGATAAGCGTCCTCTGCTTTTCTATAAACACCCGTCGCGTTGCTCATAAAAAGTTAAGTCATGGGTAGACGAAAGAGGAAAGGAAAACTATGACACGATGAATAAATCAGTTTTCATGGTGCAGATGGATACATTGTAACGATGAAAAGAACAAATAAAAAGTGTGTTTTTTTCTGCTTATTTGTACATGGTTTTAATTCTAAAAGCTTGGGCGATATTTAGCATTTAAGAAAAAACAGCCAGTTGGTGCAGGGAAGAAATTCCAATCCAGAGAGGACCCGAATCTTTGCGGATAGCTTAAAGCATGCATTTTATATCTTTTTACCTTCTTATTGAATTTATTAATATACGAATGCTCTACTACCCACAATCAGCATTTTCACCTTTTACTTTTTAATTTACAAAATTGGACCAGGTCAATTTAGTGTACGAAACAGTGCACCTCAACCGCATCTGTATAGTGGAACCTAATACAACAGTCAAAGAAAGTATTAAACGGAATGAGCAAAAATACCATAGTCACAGTAAGAAGCAAATGGTATTGAAAGGGCACCTTGTCTCTCTGATAGGGACCGGCAGTTGTTAGTTTTCTCAATACTTTTTGCCGCTAACGAAGGCCGTAATGCCGAAAATTTGGGCTCATATTGTTTAATTTCTTTTTATGTTTTATTTATATTTTATATGTATGTAGTTCTTTTTCACCTTGTAAACGTGGCTAATGTTCGCTTATTCATTATTCTTATTTACATTTGATTTGAGCAAATTAACAACATATTTTATTATTTTGTCTATGGATAGAATACATTATTTAATAGAATTTATTTGAAACGATCTACATCGATCAAAACCTCATTTTACAATACTACAAATTAATTTTCAAATTCTTGTTACTCATCCATATAAATTTGTGATTACTATTTTACGAAATAAACCTCATTTACATAATATTTAACTGGCAGTCTCAACAACAGGAAAAAAATACATTTTGAATTTATCGGCATTAGCTTCTTTCTATTTACGGCGAGGGATCTAAATCTTAAGGAATCGAGTATAGATTGGTTGTTACCAAATTCAAGTACTTCATCACCTATATAGTGGCTGTTTGATACACTTCTAGCTAAAGCGGTGCAAAAGTCATTGCAAATATACAAGTTCTATGTCAAAACGGCCCTAACCGCCAACACTTTCAACAACAGAAAAGAAAATTCATTTTGAGATTATTGGCATCAGCTACTTCCAATTTACATTTAACAACGGTTTAGGAATACTGAAGCAAATTTTGGAATGCATTATTAGATTGTTTTATTTTCCGTGATCGGTCATTTGGGCTTCTTTTTTAAAAGAAACAAGCAAATTGTTTATCTCTTTATTATAAAAAAACCCAATTATATCGCTTGTTGTCCTGTTTATTTTTGATTCGTCATTTTATTATCGAAAACGTCATAAATTTGAAACTGCACATGTTGTGTAACACACGTCACTAATCCTTAGATATCATGATTTTATATCAAAGAGTAATCAACGGAACAAAGGTTATAGCGGTAATCAAAAGAATGTAATCCAAAGGCAAAGACCAAACATGGAAAACAGACATACACAACAAAGATCATAAAGTAATTAAAACATTACATACAAAGTAACTAAAACAAAGGAGCAACTCGGGCTTCTCTTAAAACTAGAAGCATGGACCAGGTGCACCGGAAGGGTAAGCGTCCTCTAACTAAATGATATCTCCATTAGATACTGCAGGTGCTTGTAGAGTAACGAATGTTTTAGGTATTTTTGTGTGTACTTGTACGGACATGATTGTCTGCATTCATTTGCAAGCTGTCTTATTATAGAACATGGCTTAATTATACTAATAAAACTGGTAATGATTGAAAATTATTACAATTTATTTAGCATTTATAAAATTTCTTTCAAGCAGTAGATACATGTAATTATGTAGTTGCTAGTTGATTTGTTTATGTATATGCTCGCTCAGTAAGTAACATCAGGCTTCTACATAATTATTCTCTAAAAATTGTGTTCTTCCAAGTCCGTTTAGTGTTCATCTGTGATATATTGAGCAATGAGAGTTGTTTTATGAATAAACAGAATAATTTAAATATTCATTTGGGAAGAAAAATATGTGATCTCTCATTCCTTCATGAGGTTTGAATAATTTCAATTTGTTTTAAATCTGAAGAAAATCAGAAATTGACATCGTATGTCTAAGATGCCTTAAGAATATATGTAAATTAAGTTCCTTAATCATAAAATTTGTGAGTTCAATCCGCATTTTATAATTATACGAATCTAAACACACATAGCATTTTGAAGGACTTAAGCCATCTTATAATTATGTACTGGTGTTTTATGTCATATGGTTTCTTTTATTTTAAAACATTCCCTACCAGTTTTCAACCTGAACCAAAAAAAAAATATTCCTGTAGTTTAAACCAGAATAAAAATGCAGCCAATCTATAGAAATAAAAAATGAACAATAAAGAAAATGAATTAAATATACATTTTATAAACTGGTGAGCTTTCATTGTCTCATTTGTACACATACACAAAATATTAAGTCACGCAACCAAATTTTTATATACAAAGATTCACAATTTATTCTTCAAGATTTGCATTCACTTGTATATAAGTCTGCATTGCATATATATGTAACCGTTACCTACAGAAATTATTTTTACATTTAATTTGAAAAAAATTATTGATGAAGCCCAATATATACTTTTAAGGAGAACAATCTTTTTTGTCACGTTACTCACGCTTCATCTCTCATAAGTATGCATTCTAAGGCATAATCACATTTATACATGATTCAAAATATGTACAGTTTATATTAACCTTCAGTTATGAGTATAGGATATATGAATAAGTTTTAATGTAATCTGAATTTTGCAAATCGCCATAAAACTTTTAAAATTCATTTACTCATCATGTAATGGAAGTTTCATAGTACATGTAATGTAATAGTTTGACATATAACCAGTGACAGTAGTTTCTTGGGGACTTCTTATGGAAAGGCTCTATGTAGCATTGGTAATTGATATCAAAACCTTTATTTCTTTAATAGTTTTGGGTCTCCCTCTGCAGCGTTTTCTCTCTGGGGTTCAGAATAAAGCTGTTTTGGTCATGCTGCCCTGATCGTGACGGAGAACGTGTTCTATCTATCTACATCTCCTTCTCTATATAATTGTTGGTATATTTTCCATACAGCATTCCGATAGGAGTTCTTTGTGATCTTATTGGGCCAAAATATTATTAAGATTCTGCACAGACTATTTGTATGGAATATTAATAGTTTTTGGTGGTCAAGTTTGGTCACACGCCAACATTCTGAACCATAGAGTAGCGTTGAGTAACACAGCTGTTGTACAATTTAAGCTTTTTTCTCAGTATGTACTGACCAGATTTCCAGACTGTATTCAGATTATTAAATTGAACCTAGAACCAGAAAAAAACATGCACAAAACTTGAATTGATTTTTTATGCATTATTAAGCTAAGAGTAATCAAGGGAACCAAGGTTATAGTGGTAATCAAAAGAATGTAATCCAGGGACAAAGACCTGAGCGGCGGGTGTTTCTAGAAAAGTAGAATACCCTTACCCTACCAATACACCTGGTCAATGGTCATTTACTTCTGTTTATTTTGTATATATCATTTTGATTATTCTTTCTTGTGTTCTTTCTTTATATGCCTGGTCTTTGTACATTCTTTTGATTTTCGCTAGTATCTTGATTCCTTTGATTACTCTCCAACCTTCATGTATTCTGAAAACCATTCTTAAGTGCAAAATGATGATAACTGAAACAAATTTGTTTAACCAATTCATGAACTTTCATGAAATTTAAAATGTTTTGACCAATTCTTGAACTCTGATGAAATTAAAATAATATAATGAAAATAGCATTTCTAATCATATTTCCAATTTATGTTTCATCTTCATGCAGAAGGTCCAAAAATAAATCAATTATATCATTAAACCAGTATCAAATGCGATTTTATCAATAATTCAAACAATTACCTAAATGTTAACAATCTACACATACGTGAGAGACCGCAATTGATATAATTCTTTCGAATTGAACTTCGCAAGTTGAATTGCAAAAATGATATATAAATGACACATTCTTTCAAAAAATAGCATACTTTGAGTATGGCAGTCCACTGGCTTAAGTTCTCCACTTTCTTATTGTTTATTACAGTATGTAAATCAAAGTCGACACCTTCAACACAGGAGTCTCTGGAAGATCACCTTGCAATCACTACCTGTGCTAATCATGTACAGTAAGTAACTGTGAACCCATTTTTGCAGATATTCTTTCCAACGACTAGGGATGTTAAAAAACTGATTTCGCCTCTACAGTATTGTGAGGATGTATTTTATTGTGAAAAGACATATTCATGGCGATTTAACTTTGTAGTTGTTGACCCTCAAAAAACATTGTATTCACGATAAAAGATTCCCCCGCAGCGATAGAAAGTATGCTTTGTTATTAAGTTATATTATTATTTGCAGATATTTTATTTCATTTTTGTTTTGCAATCAAACCATCATTTCTCTTCTCTATATTGGCTAATATGACAAAGTAAAATTTAATTTGTTTTCAAACAGAAAAAGTTTTGATTAAAACCAGTTCTGTCATTATTTAATAGTATTAAACCTTAATTTTCTAAGTTAATGCTGTAACAATTTCTTTAATAATTTGATCCTTGTTCGATATTTAGGAGGCCACTTGCCACCTTTAGAACAAACGGTGACATGATTTGTGCCACAGCAACAGACGACAAACGCTCTGAGTACACTTACTTTGACGACAGACGAGTTGATGCCACGAAAGATGTTTCTTTTTATACAGCATTTCAAGGCGTCATGAGTTTCAAAGACAATACTCCGAAATTTTGCCTTCCAGCAATGGATCATTACCCTGATACATATCTATCATCCTTCGAAATAAACTTCAGAAGGTAATAATACATATAAGTACTTCAGTCATCTCTGTTAATACAACCAGGAGTACTAGTATTTTAGTATATTTGATATAAAATGACAACGTTTATATGTAAAATTACGAGTTCAGACCATACAATCAGAAACATGAATCATATCTAAATGGCTTCTGAAATTCAATACAAGTAGGCCATTATCTAAAAAAAATCATTACTGAATCGAATATAAAAACGAACGTTTGTGTTTCTTTTTTTTAAATATTTGTTTTTTTTTTGTTTAATTTTCTAAAAATTGTAAGTTTTGATTTGTCATACATTAAGATAATAGCAAACAAAATGCAGTTAAAAATATTTAACCCTGTTCTGAGACTAAAAGCTCACGGGGTCGGTTGTGCTTGTGCTGGGGGTACCAATGTCAGCATAAAGTTTTTTTGTGATTAAAATTAAAAAAAAAAAGATTGATAAAAATCCATGACGCAATGCAATAATTTTATTATTATAACAAATATTGCGCATTTATTTTTATAGCTAAGTATTATTCATCGATATAGAAGTACTCCCCAAAAGGTTGTTTAAATTTTTTTATTAGTAAGTGATGTCAGATTCGTGTATGTGATGCGATTTAGACTATAAATTTGTATTGAGTCCCCATCCTTCATTAGCACATGTCAACACTGTTTTGTAGTGAGGATCCAAAAACGCTTTCACGAGTTGAAGTAACACCATGCCGTACAGGTGGATATTGGACAAATGGAAAAGTTTTCTGTTCCCCACCAGAATGTGAGGCATTCTTAAGTCAACCAAAAGATACCCAAAGCTTCTACCAAATATTCGGCATTTCTATCAACATGAATGACCTAAACAACCTTCCTGATGGCACAACAATTATGAAATTTGCGAGTCCATCAGACCATAGACGTATATATAACATTGTAACCAATGAAACAAGATATCTGTCAACGAAGGAGTTTCTCGATTTGTGCCAATCTGAAGGACCATGTTATAAAGGAAAGTTTCTAGGTAATGATAATATTTTGTACCAGTTCGGTGGACACCCACTTTTACAAATGAAAATAAAAAGTGGTAAACTTGTCATTGGCATGAGGTACGATCCAAGAGAGTTTTTGTATCCTGAAAAGGACTTACTAACACGTTGTCGATTTAGAGACGGTGAGAGCTCAGGAAAATGCGATTCTCCATCTGGTTTTCACACATGGAAGATTTTGTGGGAAAGTTCTCTCCCCTTTTACAAAGAATGGTTAACTCTTCATATCAACATATCGTGGTCTTACAAACAGAACTGCAAAATAAAAATAAGCGACGTAGAATATGGAATATCCTTGGTTGAATTTGAAGGACCGTGCGGGCGCCAAACGGAAATGAAATTAGGAAACTATCCATATCCAAAATTCGGTGTTTACGGAAGAGATAAAAAAGGAAATGGAGAATATAAAATGAAATTTAGAAACATCATCCTTATAAATTCTCAGCACCAACGCTTTGAAAGCCATGAATGATTTCTTACGTTTTTTTAACATTTTATTATCAATTTTAACGAATAATTTGAAATGTCTTATACTTCATATACTCATGTAAGTATTCCAGCATTTAACCTGTTCTTCAACGTAGCTTGCAAAATAAATTAAATACTCCGCTCAATTGTGGAAACCATTATATTCATTTTAAAAGAGACCACTGTTTCACACAAAGTCAATATTTCCGTTATTTAACCATAATAAATACCATGTACATGTATAAATCCACAACATTGTTTTGTAAGCTAAACCCAGTACATGCAGCAGTGAAAGCGTGTATACTCCGATAAGTCTAAAAAAATGAATTCGGACCAAGATATTAAATAATTGTTGAATACGGACAAAATATGACAGTAATCTGAATACCAATGTCTTTTTTAACAGTTTAATAAATAAAGAAGAATATGTATTAGATTATATGAAGTGCAGGAAGCATAAGCCTTTAGCAAAGCGTACTCATAAGCAAATGAGTTCAAACATTACTTTTTAGAAATAAACATTGAAAAAAGGTGAAAAGACAAATGAAATAACAAATGTGGTGTTTTACGTAGTTGTTTGTTTTTGTTGTTTTGAAAAAGAGTAATCATCATCATAGGCAAGCATCAACAAACAGCAATCATACATACAAATAAAAAAAAAATAACAACGATTATCTTCTTATCTTCTTGGAAGATAAGCATTTTTAAGACACATCATTAGAAGGGACACATTTATGTATCTCCTTTTAGTTATGGATGGAACATGTCGTTCCTCCTCATCAAACTTGATCCAGACCAGAAAGCCCCGTTGACGTCTTACAAGATACAAGAAGGGTAGGTCATTAAAAGTCAATCCAAATTTTAGTGAAATTCATGCTTTTCGTTTTTATGTGTATACGATTTGCTCACTTTGTATTGAAAGTTTTTTTGTTCCGTTGTTATCTCCAGAAAATGTCCCTCCATCGTATTTCGGCGTTAGCATTCTTGTGTTCACCATTGATTGATCCTGACAAAAATGAAAAAAAAATCTCCTGAATGAATTTGTGTTTTTTGTTTTTGTTTTTGCTGTTGTCTCTTTTTTTATTCTTCACGCAAGCATCATAGATTGTACTACTTCTGTTTATCATTAATTGCACCCAGCTTAATATGAAACATGTTAAAGTAGTGTTCATGGAAGACTTAGACATTTAGTTACACATGACATATTTCCTGAAGACTTTCATCCATTACAGGTCACACACTCATGTTTTCTTAAACAATATTAATGTTATTTGGCAAATTACTGTAATGTTAGATTTGAAATAAATTACACAGAAAGCACTACAAAAAATTACGAATAAAGCATATCTCTGTTCATGATTAAGTGGATTAGCGAATGAGTTAAGGAGCTTTGCATATAAATTCTGAGTCATCACATATTGAAATAAACAAAAAACTAAACAAAAACAAAAAATTAAAAACAACTCCCCCTACAAAAAAACCAAACAAATAAAAACTACAACAACAACAACAAAAAAAAAAACCAAAAACAAAACAAAACAAAACAAAACCAAACAAAATATGTACTTGTGTAGTGCACATTGTAGAATCTGAAGTGTTAACACATGGTCATCCTCTTAGTTTCATCACCAGTGCATGACCCATATCGTGTCAGGGTTTGAAAACGGGTTATTTAAAGTAATATTTAATCAGTGTTTGCTTATATGGCACATTACAATCTTCTAATTCACCAATAACCTACCATTAAAAGCAATTAGTGGTAACCATTACTTGTAATGGCCTTCAGTACAAAAAGTATATGTTTTAATCTAAATATCACTGACACACTTAAACAAAAGGAAATTTACATTTGTGAGTATACTTTATACTAAATCAGTCTGTTCGAAAGAATATTTAACTTCTTTTTAACTTCTTGATGCACTGAATTTCTTTGATGTTTGATATCTGTCTTATATCCTATAATTTGTCTGTACAAATGTATATTTATATCTATAAAACGTAAAGTATACCTTTTTTTTTACAAAAAAACCTTTCTAACATTTTTGTTTCAATTTCATACTTGTGCCGCGGATAGTTAATTCGAGCAGGGAACAATCATCGCATTTGTTAAATCTGGGCGTTCTTGGACACTCATGATAATGATATTTTTTTCACTGTTACCAACTACTTATCCTTTTAGTATTCCTTGTACAGTATTTCTTTTAAATCATTATCTTAAAATATATTTTTTTAGATTTTTAGAAAAACAGGATGGACCATATCGTTCAAATTCTTAAAAAGGGAAATAATTATAAACCGATATCAACCCATAATTCAAACAATTATTTTAATATTAACAATATCTTTATTCTCTACATACTATACCACAATTGAATTACTAATTTTCGAATTGAATTATTGAACTTTAAATCCCCTAATTGCATACAAAACGCAAGCTATCCAACAAACACTATACTTTGAGTATGAAGCTATTTTAAAAAAAAATATTAGTAGTTTTAAGTAGTTGTCTTTGTAAGAATCGTGCAAAATCTAAAACATGTGATACAACCAAAACAAAAGACTACATATTTTTTTTTTGTAATTAATTTGTTTAAAGGGTCTATATAATGAAATGTGTTATTATTCATTCAAATCTGCCTGCTCTTAGGAGATCATCAACATTGAAAATCCAACAGATTCTATTGTATTTGAGTGTCATTTACAGAGTTATTCCCCTTAATTTTTAATTATATGGTGCATTCTATGCAATTTTTATCTCCTATGAGCAAAGGTTATATGAAAAACCAAATGTTAATTTCTGCTTACTAAAGCAGTTTAAACAAGATATCAAAAATAAAAATCAGTAGGCTTTCCAACCATGTATCACATTTTGCATGATTCTTATGTGGAGTGCTACTTAAATCTTGTATCCAATCAGTTTTACATTTTTTGTTTGACCAAATTCGTAAAAAGATATAAAAATCAAAATGAAAGAGACCACCGTAAAGACATTAGATGAAAAAAAGATGTTAAACTGAGATATGACTCTAGGTATTTATATCTATTCAATCCAAATACTAGTAATATTGTTTCATTATTCATTGTAGGATGTATATTTTTACTTTTTTCGTGATTTCCTTTACACCACAATTGAGGGAGTACAGTAACCAGTTGTAAGCCGGCTAAGATGACTTGGTTACACATTCTCGACACTGACAAGATTCATTGTTGTGAATTTTTGTGAGTGTCGTATTCAATATAAGTAATCACTTTTACACTACAATGATTGGTGAATTCTGATTGATATGAAACATAGTCGTATGCCGATGTTGCAGTTGATATGAGAGAAACAAAACAAAATATTTCAGGTTTTCCATATCTAGTCTTTGTCCCTAGATTACATTCTTTTGATTACCGCTAAAATGTAAAAATTGTCAAAATGAGCATCATATATGTGGCTGCGACACATTATTTCAGTCCAATTTCTCATAAATGACATACTTCTGTAGATTGGAACTATCTTAATTTCAATAATGGTCCAAAATCATTGTTTAAAATACTAAAAATGGCAATATTTATCCGGTTGGTGGTTGCGACACTCATATTTCAGTCAACAATCTTCAAAATGACATTTTTTATGTGTACATGTGCGAACACTTTTAATATACCTATTAGTTTAAAATTATTTAAAAAAATGTGAAAATTGTCTATATCAGTTTAATGTTTATGGCTGTAATACATATATTTCAGACCTAATTCTTGAAAATGAGATATTTTTTGCAAATTGAATGAGTGCGAATACTTGAAATTACCTTTATGGTCTATTATTATTGTTAAAAATGTTAAAATTATCAAAATAAGCATCATATGTATGGCTGTGACATATTAATTTTTGTCCAATTTCTAAACAATGGCATATTTCTGCAAATTGTAAGAGTGCGCACAATTTTAATTCAATAACTAGTCAAAATTTTTTGTTTAAAATATTAAAAATAACAATATTAGTATCCGGTTGGTGGTTGCAACGCTCATACTTCAGTCAAAAATCTTCAAAATGATATATATTTGCAAAGTGTATGTGTGCGAACGTTTTTTAATATACCTGTTAGTCTAAAATTATTTTAAAGATATTAAAATTGTCTGTATCAGTTTTATGTTGATGGCTCCTGCGTATGGAGTGTTCATATCACAACTCATACGTTATGCCAGAGTTTGCCGAAACTACGCACAAATTTTGTATCGCGCTAGAACTCTAACAAATAGGCTTCTGGAACAGGGTTATGTTGCTACAAGATTGATGTCGTCACTACAGAAGTTTTATGGTCGTCATCATGAACTCGTGGATCGTTATGATGTATCCATCAGCACAATGAAAACTGATGTATTCAACGGGTCATAGTTTACCTTTCCTCGTTTGTCTACCCGGACTTGACTTTTTATGAGCAACTCGGCGGGTGTTTCTAGAAAAGCAGAGGACGTTTACCCTACCGGTGCACCCGGTCCATGCTCCCAATTTTTAGTGGAGTCCGAGTTGGTCAATTGCTTTTGTTGCTTTGTATGTATGATTTTAGTTACTTTATGGTTTTTGTTGTATGTGTCTGTTTTCCATGTCTGGTCTTTGTCCCTGGATTATATTCTTTTGATTACCGCTATAACCTTGGTTCTCTTGATTACTCATACATATATTTCAGACCAAATTATTGCAAATGAGATATTTTTTGCAAATTGAATAAGTGCGAAAACTTGAAATTACTTTTATGGTCTTATGTTATTGTTTAAAATGTCAAAATTGTCAAAATAAGCATCATATGATTAGTAATTATTTATTATAGTGACATGTGTACAAAATCAAACTAACAAACAATAATTTTAACATGAAATAAGATACACCCGGCCCACTGGACCTATAAGTCACTTAAATTAGCTTTATCTATATACAATTTCAAGCAAAGTAAAACAACAGAAAAAAAAATCATTTTGAGTAAATGAACTGTCTACGCTTACAATAAGCTTTTAAAATAAAATTTGAAGTTTGTCTGGGAAAATATTTCACAAGTTGAATTAACTGTTCACATTTTGGTAAGGTTTTGAAAGTATCAAGTCCATTTATGTTATTGACAAGCTCAGTTCTGATATCATTGTAAAAACAACATTCGGTCAAAAAGTGTATTTCATCTTCAATTACATTGTCAGTGTCACACAAACGACATATTCTTTGATGTTTGGGTTCACCTACATAGCGGCCTGTTTCGATCCTCAAAGGGAGAATTCCACATCTGAACTGTGCCATCATAGATCTCTCAGATTTCGATAAGTTCATTTTGACGTATGGTTCAATTTGGAAGAACGATTTAAACGTTTTGTAAGTCCTCAACTTTGGTGAGTTTTCATTCATATCAAACCACTCATGTGCGTACTTTTCAACAAGAGAGTCATTTACGGTGTTAAGATCACATACGAGTTTATTACTAAATTGATGATTGAGTCCAATGTCATTCATCACAGACTTTAAATCTGAGGACCAGTTATTGTTACATCTGTTATAGTCCCACAGAAACACTTGTTTACATAATCTGTCGTCAGGCATTTTCATAAGTCTATTCCAGTATCTAACCATATGTTGAAAATGTCTATGTCGTGATGGTAACCAACCCATATCTCCGATTATTGCCGATTTAGGTGCGAACTTGTGTACTCCTAAGAAGTATCTGATTGCTTTATTTTGAACATTGTCAATACAGTTGAAACCTTTAAATCCCCATATAGCAGCATTATAGTCAATAATCGGAGCCACACATGAGTAGAACAGTTTTTGAAAAGTACTAACTCCACAGTCCTTTAGCCCGTGCACTTTTGAGATTAGGGCCCCGAGGGCACGACCTCCAGCCTTAGCAAGATTATCGGCATTTGACTCGAATGTTTTCTTTTCATGAAATATCACGCCTAGATACTTATATTGTTCTGTTATTTGTAGCATATTATCACCAATTTTAAACTGGAAGGATGTTCTTGGTCTTCGTCCCGATCGAAAATGAACGACTTTAGATTTGTCCGTGTTAATGAGAACTCGCCACTTTTTACACCAGTTGTGAAGAGTATTCAGCATAAGCTGCATGTCATTCTCGTTAGTCGCAAACATAACTATGTCGTCGGCATACAATAACAGTGAAAGTTTTTTTGAATGGATATCGATACCCAACTCTAGGTTATTTATTTCCTGAACCAAGTCATTTATGAATATCGAGAATAGAGTCGGGGACAAATTATCACCTTGCTTAACTCCTGAATAGCACGTGAACCAGTCTGTCATAGTATTGTTTATTCGTATGCTTGCTGAAGTCAATGAATATATACTTTTCACAGAGTTATAAAGTTTACCATCGATATTCTTTAAGAGTAATTTATAAAGGAGCATATCACGGTCTACGAAATCGAACGCTTTCTTCAGGTCTACGAAAGTTGCTATTATATTTTGGTTATTTCGAATTATACTGTTCAGTGTAAAAACATGGTCCTCACATGATCTTTGTCGGCGGAATCCATTTTGCTCGTCTGCAAGTAAATCATTATCCTCTAAATAGGAAGTTAGACGATTGTTCATAAAAGAGCTAAACAGTTTAGATATACATGACTGTAGACACACTCCTCTATAATTCAATGGTTCTCGCTTATCGGAGGACATGTCTTTCAGGATGGGAAACAATATTGCCTTTCTCCATAAAGATGGTATCAAACTTGTATCAAATATCCATTGAAAAAGAGATAGTAGAATTGGTAAGATGTTCGGCGATTTAAGAACTTCGTATGGTATTTTATCCAAACCAGTAGCTTTTCCATTTTTCGTGGCTTTAATCACTACAGAGACCTCTTCAATAGTAATATTGGAATTTAATTCTTCGTTACATTGATATAACGGATCTAACATGTTGTTTTCTAGTAGATTTTTATGCTGTAGCGATTGTCTATAAAATTCATTATCAAAATCCTGATTTGCATTAGTGTTGTTGTACATTTTTTCAAATTCGGATTTCCATTTTTCGCAAACTTCATTTTCGTCATTAAGAATATTTCGTTCATCGTCATAAACTTCCATGGGTATTTCGGATTGTTTTCGTGGTCCCATATTACGTATTTTAGCCCAGAATTCGTTAGGGTTTTTTGTTGTCATTGTTTCAAGTTCCTCACAGAACGCATTTCGGTGCCGTCTTTCATAAAATCTCAATCTACGATCAAATAGTTTTTGTGCACTTTGGAATTGGAGCCGTTTTAATCGTTTCGAATTTGTATTTCCCGTACATTTTAAGAATGATCGCTCTTTAAAGTGCATGTCTTTCCAAAGAGTCGATAGTTCTTCATTCCAGTATGGTTTATGATTTCGGAAACGTTTTTTCGTTTTGTTACTTGGTGCAAAGCAAGGAATTGTATCATCCATCTCCTTTAAGATAGTATCGCACAAATCCGTATATATTCCATCTATGTTGCTTTGTGTTTCACGGGTCCGTTCAATACGTGTTATAAGTGTTTGTATTGCTTGTTTCGATATATCAGAGGCGAAAAAATCGTTCGGAATCACCTTCAGTTTATATCGTTTTTTGAAAGCACTTCCTGATTTTTTACTTATACTATCGACATTAATTTGTGTGTTCAGTTTAGTTTCTAGTACAGAATGATCCGGGACTTTCGAGCGGTCATTTAGGTATCCAAATAAGTCGTATTTTTCAACTATCGATCGTATGGTGCGAACCTCGAACGAAATGAATGTCTGTAAAGCTTCATGTGGAACGCATATATAATCGACAACTGACTTTCCTTTTCCCGATATGCACGTATAATTGTTTTTTGAATTATCATATCTTCCATTTAGAACGCACGTTTTAGATTCGTTCAAAAAGTCTATAAAGGCATGTCCATGTTGATTAATTGCTTTATCAATGCACGACCTTTCCGGTACAGAATCAAACTCTGAAACGTCGCTTAAGGATCCAATGCGCGCATTCAAGTCTCCGCATATAATATGAGCGTCACAGTCGTTATAAGAGTACATGATTGACAGGATATGCGCAAAGAAACTTTGTGAATCTCGTCCCCAGACTGAATTTTCCGGCGGTAGATAACAAGATATCACGGTGAAACTGAGGTCGGTACTTTTGGAAGTAAATTTTACACATAGAATACCATCGTATGTAGCGTCTATTATTTCCGAAGTATATTCCTGATTAATCCAATGTTTGACGAAAAGTCCGACACCCCCAGACCCTTTCGGTGCGTTTCTGTGAATTTCTTTTCTATTCGATCCTATCCATTTATAATTTTCTATCTCTAGTTTATCATCATTTTTCAAGTGCGTTTCGCATATACTGAATATATCGGCATCTACATTTTTAACAATCTGCTTTCGTAATAAAGAGTTATTTTCAGTCCAACCACAAACATTTAGCTGAGCTATGCTAATAGTCCAGTTGCACCGGCCGTGTACCTATTCCGAATCGTTTTGAATATCGTTTGCCTCCATCGGTACGTTTTCATTTTTCTTAAGAATGCGTCCGCTTCCCGTTATTCTGTACGAATTTCCGTGTGGTAATTCTTTCAATATTGTTCTCGCATTTGTTTCAAGAAGTCTCTCCATGCGTGATTTCGCGCCCTGGATAAACACCCGTTTATATTCATCAACTTCTTTGAGTTTATATTTATTTCGGAGAACGAGTACTTTTTGATCTGAGTTTTCGAAACTGACTTTTATCAATGCCGGTTTGTCACGAAATCGCTTTCGTAGTCTAGCTGCTGCTACAATTTTCACGTTATTTGATATATCTTCACCGATACTATTTATAATGTTATTTGCTTTTTCGGTTATATCTTCATCGTCAGAATATGGAACATTTTTAACTATAACGGTGATTTCATTGTCATTCAGTGGATCTGGCCTACGTGGATTGCCGTGAGCATTTTGTGTATTCGCTTGACCGTTATTGCCTAATCCATGTTCATCGACCGGTACATTGTCAACAATACCCTGTATAGTATCAATACGTGTAGTGAGTGTTTCTAAAGATTTAGCGAGGGTGTCCATGCGTGACGATTCACGGGCCATATCAATGTCTATGTCAGTTTTTAGAGCTTTTATTTTATCATCAATAGTTGATAGGACATCTTTTCTTAGTTTGTCAATTTTTGATTCAACCATCTTTTTCATACTATCTTGTCCATCTTTTATTTCTTTAACACTTTTGGCAATAGAAAGTACTGAGTCTTTTAATTCATTGAAATCGGACAATTCACAGGTAGCCATTTTACTTTGTTTACGTTCGGGTTTGGGGGTCTCACCTTCAGAACTTCGCTGTCTTTTGTTAAATTCGTTCGTTGAGTCCGTCATACTCCAGAAACATATGAAATATTCATAGTGTCAACATCACTTCAAATTTCTAATGTTTTTAAGCACTTAAAGTTCATTTTTTCACTAGTATTTACGCTGCTCGTGTTATTGTGTACCTTTCCACGGACATCTATTTATCTATGTGTGGCTGTGCAACATGAATTTCAGTCCAATTTCTCAAAAAATCATATTTCTGCAGATTGTAAGGATGCGAACAATTTTAATTTCAATAACGGTCCAAAATTATTGTTTCAAAAATCAAAAATAGCAATATTATTATCCTTTTCGAGGTTGCAACAAATAACATATTTCTGCCAGTTAGTAGGGAATCGGCATTCTATTTTTTACATGGTCGTGTTAATATTGCTCAATATGTTTAATTTGTTAATATTAAAAGCATGCGAGTGTATCCGACACAAAATTATTTCAATCCAAATTTTATAAAATGACATGTTTAGAAATCGTATGAGCGCGGACATTTTCAATCTATAATGACCGGTAATTAAATTTACTTCTGGTAATATTAAAAAAAATGTCAATGAATAATGAACTGCTACACCTGTAAGCATTAAATACTACTCTTAAAGAGGCTTTAAAAAAACCTCTTTAAATTGCTGTCATAGAATTATGATCGATATATTGCTTGCGGAAAAGGGAAAAACATTCTTTTGTTTGACAAATCAGAATTATTCCCTCGCCCCATTGCCCTATTCATATACCCATTCCCAATGCACACCCATTCTCCATTCTCTATGCCCATTGCCCCATTCCCCATGCCTCATTGCCTCATAACCCATAAAAAGTTTATCCCATACAGGTACTGTACAAGCAAACTTAAATAAATAGTTCCACTAACAGTTGAGAACATGTACCAGGTGTATTGGAGCGTGAAGACATTTTTACAACAAGTAGTTCATTTTCCAATTCAAATTTTAAATTTATGCACAATGCACAAGTAACTTGATCACTTAATATTAAATGAACAGCAAGAGAAGCAGTAACTGTTTTTTTTTTATCCATCCAGATCATCCCGGTGTTAGTATTTTAAATGCTTTTTACTTCTTTGCATGCACTTTTTTGTAATCTTGTTGCTCTTCATGTTTTGTAAGTAATGATCCCGCCGTTCTCTTTTGAAAAGGTCTTCATTCGTTTGTACTCTTCAGTATTCCTTCTTCTATTTGTCATTGGCTACAATTCATACAAACGTAAAAAAAGAAATGTTTGCATTATTAAGCTATGAACTAATTCTTTTTCAACAAACGGTCGGCATGCCAATGGGAACAAATTATGCCCCTTTACTAGCTGACCTATTCCTTCACTCTTATGAGGCCGACTTTATAGCTGATCTGATCAGAAAGAAAGAATATTGTTTAGATAGATCCTTCAATCTCAGTTTCCGCTATATAGATGGCGTGTTATCTTTAAACAATCCTAATTTCGGGGATTTGATACATCACATCTACCCAAAAGATCTTGAGATAAAGGATACTACAGATACTGTGAAGTCAGCCTCATAACTTGACCTACACTTAGAAATCGATGGTAAAGGAAAACTATTGACCAAACTTTACGACAAACGTGATGAATTTACATTCAGAATTGTCAACTTTCCTTTCATCTGTGGCAACATCCCTTCGGCTCCTGCGTATGGAGTGTTCATATCACAACTCATACGTTATGCCAGAGTTTGCCGAAACTACGCACAATTTTTGTATCGCGCTAGAACTCTAACAAATAGGCTTCTGGAACAGGGTTATGTTGCTACAAGATTGAAGTCATCACTACAGAAGTTTTATGATCTTCATCATGAACTCGTGGATCGTTATGGTGTATCCATCAGCACCATGAAAACTGATGTCTTCAACGGGTCATAGTTTTCTTTTCCTCGTTTGTCTACCCCGGACTTGACTTTTTATGAGCAACTCGGCGGGTGTTTCTAGAAAAGCAGAGGACGCTTACCCTACCGATGCATCTGGTCCATACTCCCAGTTTTTAGTGGAGTCCGAGTTGCTCATTTACTTTTGTTGCTTTGTATGTATGATATTAGTTACTTTATGTTCTTTGTTGCGTATGTCTGTTTTCCATGTCTGGTCTTTGTCCCTGTATTACATTCATTTGATTACCGCTATAACCTTAGTTCCCTTGATCACTCTTATACTAATTGAAAACAATTTACTCTAAATAATACCTAAATATAACCTCATAGTTGCTCCGACTGCATTTAGAATCATCTAAATACTCAATAATATACCATGAACATAATTAGTGTTTACCATCACTTAAATTACTGTCGGTACTTGAAGATTAATTTTCTATCTAAAATATCATTGTTACAGTATTAAAGAATTTGCATATGAATAAATCCTAATAATTGTGGAAAGACTGAATAAAATAATCTTACAAATGAAACTACACCGTTGTTGACAATAAACGTTAAACACCTGTAAATAGATTCTTTTATCATTTCACTTAAATGCGTTTGCCCCTTATTTTGAAACTATCACTGATACGGCGAAAACTGACTAATAGTCCGAAAACGATATCAATCTATATTATTTCCAATTTTACTATTTCAGTTTTCAGGGTAGTCAGCTCCAAATTTTAATAAAATTATGTTGTTTCAGTTCATACATTTACACGAAAGACAAAAAAATATTGGACATTGTATTACTTCATTTGATATCCATTTACGTAATTCAAATAATATTATTCTTCAGAAACGGAATACGACAGGGATTGATTACACGAAGGAAAACAGTTATTTTGCTATTCTCAAACCAGAACTTTACAGTGTGGTAGTAAGTTCTACAAAGGAAGAATTAATTCTTATCAATTAAACGAGTTAAATATTAGAAGGAGTTCAGGAGAAGTAACGAAAAGTGCATATCATCAGTTTCGAGAGGACCGCTTTAGCTATGACAATGGCTTGAAAACCGAAAACTGCAATTATATTTCCCTCTGAAATAAATATCTTATCACATCAGAAAATCTTGTGCGAAATTAAAATAAGTATCAATTAAGTCTGGTAATTATATAATGTACAGGTGAAACTATGTGCCGATTCATAAAATTTGTAATTTTTGGCATGTTAGTTGCACTCAATCCATATCTTGCATGTTGCCTTTACTTTTGTCAAAATATTCATATTCATATATCTTGTACTTTATCTAGAAGAAAATGCATTTCGAATTCAATTACTTCTTATGATAAATGAAGCGAGTGTTGACAAAAAAAAAAAACAACAACAAAAACACAAACAAATAATAAAAAAAACAAAAACAAAAACAATTACGACTCTATAGCATCTAAATCACAACTTGTATATTCACGCCACTATGGAAGAGGGAGGTATGACGCACTGTAAACATACATTTAACCCACCATTTCGTTTGAACTGTCTGTATCAAGTAAGTCAGAATCATTGCAGTATCAATCGTTCCGGTGTTTTATATTTATTTTGGACTTGACTTGATTATGGATCGGATAAGTGTTGGTTGTTACCCTTATTTTGAAAGTGGTTATAATGTTATAAACGTCTATTCATAAACAAAAGTAAGTAATGGTGTGCATCGACAAAAAAAGTGGGCACGTGTATCCTTTTATATTGCAAAAATATATATACTTCTAAAAAAAGGAATATATTTATTCATTAATTTTATTTTATATTTTATATAGTTATAAAAAAATATATTTTTATTCAACTTATAAACAGCAACAAGCAAATACTATTTTGTATACAATACAAAAAAAAGTAAAGTAAGAATAAGTTTTGTTTTTGAAATGTCCTGATAAAATTTTGGAAAGGCTGTTGCAAAGTATCATTTTAATCTTCTACTGAAACAATCATGTAAGACACCACCTACAAGAACGAAATTCAACATAGTTATTTGATGAATAACAATTCTCAAAATGAGATAATTATACAGACCTTATTTCTAAATTACTTTAAACTACTTCAATTATTTCATTTCATACACATTAACGCTTTAAAATAGTACGTTGATTGAAAATGTCAAATTATGATTTGAGAAATAAATTTACATATGATTGTACCTTGAATCAAAATACTGAAGTATATATGTAACTCTTATGGGACGCTATCTTCATTTTATAAAAAATATGAGAATTTACGTGCTTCGAGTTCTCGTCTGTTGGTTACATTTTATAGTCTGTGCTGCTCGAACTGCCCCATCTGCCCGACAGTCTCTTAAAGATCACCTTGCTATCACTAACTGTGGCCATCTTGAGGCGTAAGTATATATATTTGTGTATTTTATATATTTGTGTATTTGAACAAAGTAAGTTTAGTTTTGTAGAGTTTGTTATTCTGATATTTGTTTCTGTTTTATATTACACGAACGTAATACACATATTTAATATGATATTGTTGATTATTATTTATATCATTTTGAATGTAATTTTATCAAACAAAATATTCTGCATAACACCTAAGTTGACATATTTTAAACATACCGCAGAAATAGGTACAAAGTGCAAAAAGCATAAATTAGTATAAATGTATTGAACTGATTGTTGATTTTGATTTTCTATCATTATACAATGTAACACATAAAACGTCAAGCTCCGAAACCATAATCCATAAATTAGGAAGAAACATATTTCGTCCATTGCAATAATCACAAAGTACAGACCAATTTAGAGCCCATTCAAAAGTATTAAAACGGAACTTCAATACATCACCTACGACCTAACATGTCATTGTTCCTCACTCTATCGGTATCGATGTTTGCATGAAGTTCTACGGCTTTTCGATTTATCAATATACTTAAGTTCTTGTATGGTCCAGACTTTTCATTTAAATAATGTAAGGACAGAATTTTGCTTATTGATTCCATAGGCCTACACTTTTTTATTTTACAATTTCATTTCTGGCTGCAGCTCGAGGTATATCATTTATATGGATATAGGGGGCCACTCAAAACGGCTAGAATACACTAGATGGACTACAATTGAAATATTGTAGTACGATGTATGAAGTATCCGCTAGTCCGCTAGATAATTTCAAATTTATTTTTAGCTTATACCCAAAGATTTCATTATTATTTTATTACATTACCAAGTAAGTTTAGTGTGAATTGATTTAATTTTTTATTTTAATGAAAAAAAAAATCTTTGAATACTTAAAAAAGGCTATTTTTCATTTTCCAACTTTGTTTCATCCATACAAAATTACAAAATTACATTACCCATCCTGCTATACTAATCCGTATATAATGGGAAGTTTACCCAATATGAAGATTGCATTTTATTGTACATGTAACTTTTTTTCTAATTGCTAGCTAATGTATTCGAATTTTTTTTAAGAAATCATATTTGTTCTAGAAACCGTCGTACAATAGGAATTCATAGAAATAGAAAAAAAAAATAGCGATACATCTATATACAGCCGGTCTCTAATGTTTAAAAACATCACTAGACGGTACATATGCTTTTTATTAAATCCAAAATGCCAGAATTTGCCAAAAAAAAGAAAAAACAAAAAAACAAAACAAAAAACGAAAAAAAAAAAAAAAACAAAAAAACAAAAACAAAAACAACGTGGTCAGAAGCTCACGAATGAAATAAATACAAAATATACCAGTTTAAATATTGTAAATATCGATATGCTATACATGTATTTCTAGAATTAACCTTTCATCAGCAGCATTAAAATCAAATATGTAGGAAGATCGTAATCAAAATATTAGTTGTTAGAAGTATTCAAAACCAAAATTATCGAAAGAAGAAGCCAAATTCATCACCGAGAAGTTGTACCATATGCAATGCAAGGAATGAAGCCTCAATGTTTTACGTATTTTTTAAAAAATTTGGAATATTTCTTAATAAAGGCAGATAAAATATGATATAATTCGGGGTCAGACAATAGGAATACGAGACGAACTACAAACACAATAAAGCAAACACATTAAAATAAACGAAAAAGAAAAAAAATGATTATTAAAATTTACATTTCCACGAAATGTGTAGAAGTCGATTCCAGTTTCTTTATCAATCTTTTGAGAAACATATCGTCAATGGAACTGCTTATAATAAATCGAGGCAGCGCAAAACAAACTGGAAATCAAATTTCATCGAAATTGAACAACTTTGAATTTTCATCGCGGGGGCGGCCATTTTGAAAATGGCGATCGATATGTAGTTCAAATTATCGATGGAGCCACAGATTCTTAATCGGGGCGTCTTAAAAGAAGTCGCTTTCCGTTTCCTGATCAGTCTTTTGAGAAACATATCGTCCATGAAACTGCTTACAATCAATCGAGGCAGCGTAAGGAACCTGGATATCAAATTTCATCGAAATCGAACAACTTTGAATTTTTTATGGCGGTGGTGGCCATTTGGTTGTCAATACGTAGTTTAAATTATCGATTGAGCAGCAGATTCTTAATCATAGCGTCTTAAAAACCTATACATCAATGTTCATCAAAATCTGACAACTTTGAATTTTTCGAACGCGGTGGCAGCCATTTTAAAAAAGGCGGCCGATCCATAGCTTAAATTGTAAAATAAGCCACAGATTATTAATCGGGGCGGCTCAGAGAACATAGATATCAATTTTCATGGAAATCGGACAAATTTGAATTTTCGACCGCGTTGGCGGCCATTTTGAAAATGACGGCCTAGTCGCACGCGATTTTTTATCGTGATTTTGTTTGGACTATTGAGCTTACTATATACACCAAGTTGTGTCAAATTCTGATAAGCACTTTTTCGAGATATATGATGTTCCAATTCCGGTGTAGAAAAAATGGGTACGCCTAGTCCGGCGGCCATTTTAAAAAGAAATGACGGCCATTGGAATAAAATGTTTAAAGTTCTGCATCTTTGGAAGAGTAGTTCTAACTTCCTGTGAAGTTTCATCTAAATCAGATAGGGCGTTTCTGAGAAAACGTGCGGACAAATAAATAATTTTTTACGACAGGAGAATTAAAATAATAATAAGAAACACAGTAAAAGTAATAGGTCTCCGCCACTTCGTGGTCGCCAACTTAATAATAGTAATAATAAGAAACAGTACAATAACAACGTGTCGCCCGACATTCGTCTGGGGCGACATTATAATAAGAAACACAGTGAAAACAATAAGTCACCGCCAATTTGTGGTCGGCGACTTAATAAAGATAAGGAAAACAAGACCAAAACAACAAACTAAATAACTAGCAATATAAACTCCTTCAAAATTAGGAATAACATCAGGTGTCCGGAAGGGTAAGCATGTCCTGCTTCGCAAGATGCAACCGTCACATTGTAAGTGAGTATAATCCCGTTAGAGTCTTGTTACACTAATTTAGCGACCCCACATACTTTGTCATGGCAGAGTCACAGAGAGGGTCCAACAATGATTATGGGCAACTGTTGATTAATGTAGATAAACAACACATTACAGTTCATTATTTGAACTAAACGCTAACAGTTTGATCATGAATTTGATAATTAGAAATAGATAAAGCATGCAAAAATTACAATAAAATTATTTAACTTTTTTCTCGAATTCTAAAGTAAGTAAAAGAAATTGTATCTTTGTCTCATTGCAATGACCTTACATGAGTATAATGTCATTTAAACCGGAGAAAATATGTTTGCACCTTTGTTATTCACACAACCTAGCTATACATACATATCTCGAACACAATATATCGAAGAAGCCACGTCACTTTAGCAAGATGTATATGTCAATCCAGTAAGAAGTGAAATATTTTCTCATGTGAGATAGAAACTTCATATCGGCCAATCCAGTAACAATAACGACCGTAAAAAAATTAACAAAGTATAAATAAATTCAATTAAAGGGCATTTAAGGCAATGGTAACGGGAACATTTGAGCATCATGATCAAAAAGCGATTTTTTTTGTAGATTTTACTGATGTTTGTTTTTATTTTAGTCCTCCACCAGCGGCGCAATATCAGGAAGGAAATTTAAACTGCAGCACAACAACATACGAAGAACCATCTAACTACAGTTACTATGACAACGAAAGAATCATGATTAAAGCATCATCTTACTATACAGCGTTCAAGGGATTTCTTAACTTCAAAGAAAACACTCCAAAGTATTGCTTTAGTAATAGCAACCAAGGCCAACTTCTCGATTCATTTGATATTCATTTCAAAAGGTACAATTAAGTGCAAGTTAAGAAATTTGTCTTTCTTGTTAATTTTTTACAAATACGGGACGTACTCGACAAAAAAGTTGGCTACATGGGTCTTTTTTTTTTTCTTATACATCATCTGAAGTTAATTTTGCCCAGAAAAAAATAAAGTTTTTAGTTAGAAGAAATATACATAATAATGATAAAAAACTATATTATAAAGTTTTTTTTAATATGATTGTTTTACTTACTAAATCAATAAGAGTTCTTAATTGTTTACTATTTTTAGAAATGATATTCTCAATTTTTAATGCAGTCATTCTATTTGACAAAAAAGCATGTGCATGCCAAAGCAAATACAGTTGGAAATAAACAATGTTTTGTATAAATATATAATTGAATAGTTGAAAAAAATCAAATCTACCGGATAGTTTAAAAAAAAACACACTTAAAAAAAAAAGATTTTAAAGAAAATGTATTTGTTAGTTATGTATATAGCCAGCTATATATTTCGAAATGATAAACAAACATATTTTTATAAAGCCATCCAGAATTTTCAGTGTTATTCTGTTATGTGTTCGCTCTCTTGAAAAGAGTAATCAAGGGAACCAAGGTCATAGCGGTAATCAAAGGAATGTAATCCAGGGACAAAGACCAGACATGGAAAACAGACATACACAACAAAGTAATTAAAATCATACATACAAAGTAACAAAAGTAAATGAGCTACTCGGACTTCACTAAAAACTGGAAGTATTTAGCTTACAACTGGTAGGGTAAGCGTCCTTTTTTTCTAGAAACACCCGCCGAGTTGCTCGTAAAAAGTCAAGTCCGGGGTAGACAAAGAAAAGTGAAAAGACACATTGTCACAAAACGAGATTTTCTTTTTCAACCGAACGTTTTCATTTTAGTTTGATATATATTTCTATTAACATGCAAATTTTCGTATTCCTTTTAAAGCCAACACATACTGGTATCTCTTGTGCAACAGTAAATCATTTGAAAAAAAGCTTTCATAAGAATCATGATCGATTGTTCAGTATAATAATTTGAAATAATTTATGCAAAGAATATGAAATTTTTCGCTTTTAATCCATTCCTTTTCTGTAGTGAGTCACCACAAAAGCTTGTAGGTGTTGAGTTAACGCCTTGTCGTGGAAGTTACTGGACTAATGGAAAAGTGATATGTTTTCCATGGGAATGTGATCGGTTTTCATACAGAAATGGCAAGTATGATGGCACCAGCTATAGAAACCTTGACGTTGAAATAAACATGCATGACTTGAACAAACTTCCTGATGGTACTTCCATTATCAAATTTGAAGGATCATCAGACCCAAGAACTATATACAATATTGAATTAAATGAAACCGATTACCTAACAACACAACAATTTCTTTCATTTTGTAAAGATGATGGTCCTTGCTATAAAGGAAAATTCCTTAAGAACAACAATGTATTATACCAGTATGGTGGTCGTCCTCCTCTTGAAATGATGAAACTTGGCAACAAAGCTGTCATTGGATTTAGGTATGATCCTAGGGATTTTATTTTTCCAGAGAAATCTTTAGACAAAAGATGCTCTTTCAAAGCCAACGTTAGCTCAGAGATATGTAATTCCCCATCTGGTAGACATGCATGGAAGATTTTGTGGCAATTTCCGCTACCTTTTCCCCAGGAATGGCTGAAAATTAACTTTTTTGTAGGATTTTCATATCTAACGGACTGCACATTTGACCTTTATGTATATATCAACGGGAAGAAGAAACAATTTCTCTCTGCCAAAAGTCCTTGTGGACAACATGCAGACATGAAGTTAGGACATTATCCGTACCCGACAGTTGGCGTGTATGGAAAAGATAAAAACGGGGATGGAGAGTTTAAAATGCGATTCCGTGGCATCAATATGTGGTAAAACCTACACTGGTCTCAATCATTGAATTGTATTGGCTGCTGTGTTAACTTGTTACAGTCTTAACCCATAGTAAATAAGGCAGTGAAAAAAATGCACACGCCATCAGTCTGCCTTTCTTAAGTCATGATTGTAAAGTTTTTGTCTATCAAGATTGGTATCCATTTCATTGTTTTCTTTATTTAGCAATTGCTAGTTCTTGTTAATAAATCATGTTTTGACTATATATGAATTTGTCTATCTTAAATATTGGCATATGTCAACTACGAAAACAACAAAGATTGGAATTTTTTCCGTTGCAAAAAGATAAATTTTAAAGCTAGATTTAAGTGTAACGAGTGCAAAACTGATGTTAGGACAGACACATTGTTCCAAGAACAATTACAAGAACGTGATTGGTCCTACTATATATTACGTGTATATGCAAAGGTCTATTCTTTCCCCTTTCTTTAGTAATTCCTTACTCTCTGGAGCACCCATCAAAATTTAATAAACAAATATAGCAACTATTCTTTAAGAAACTTTGTGCATGTGCAGGTAAAATACTTGTTCTTATAGAAGCTGTTGACCCAGTTTTAATCGGTTCAGTCTAAATGATATGATAATAAGTCGGACACTGGTATGGAATGTCAAATTACGGTTATCACCAACCACCATGTATCACAAGTGATTATAGCGGAACTCTACGTATCAGATTACAATTGCATTTAAACCTATGCTTTTTCAACAGTTTTACTTCTATTCCCCATACTGAATTAAAATCCCGACTCAAAATCATTATACATCGTGGTTATTGATAACAGGACGGTACACCTAGATACAAATATGTAGTTCGTGGTAGATGTTCCTCGCATTCAGCAAAAAAGACCATTCGAAATCATCTTCCAAATATACCGAAAATTTTTTTTTCAAATTGATGGATTTTTTGATCGACAACATATTTGTCCAGTGCGATGGAAGCGTTTTTCAACAACGTCGGCATTCCAATGGGAACAAATTATGCTCCTTTTCTTGCAGAGTATATTCATTCACTCTTATGAGGCTGACTTTATGGCTAATCTAATCCAAAAGAAAGTATATTGTTTAGTTTAGCTAGATCTTTTAATCTCAGTTCTGCTAGTATAGATAACGTATGATCGTTAAACAATCCTAGATCGGGGATTTTATGCATATCATCCACCCCAAAGAACTAGAGATAAAGGGTACTACATACACTCTGATACCAGCCTCATATCTTAACTTACCCTTAAAAGTCGATGGTAAAGGAAAACTATTGATAAAACTATATGACAAACTTTTCATTCCGTATTGTTAACTTTCCTTTTATCTGTAGCAACATCCCTTCATTACATTTGTATGAAGTTTTCATATCACACCTCAAACGTTATGCCACTGGTTACCGTAACTATGCAGACCTTTTGTATCGCACTAGAATTCTTACACTTAGGCTTCTAAAAGAGGGTTATGTTGCTACTAGATTGAAGTCGTCTTTTCAGAAGTTTTATGGTCGTCATCATGAACTCATGGATCATTACGGTGTATCCATCTGCATTATAAAAACTGATTTGTTCAATCTGTTATAATTCTCCTTTCTTCTTTCGTCTACACTGGACATGAATTTTTATGAGCATGTGGGCGGATGTTTCTAGAAAAGCAGAGCACGTTAACGCTTATGATGCACCTGGTCAATGCTCCCAGATTGTAGTGGAGTCTGAGTTGCTCATTTGCTTTTGTTATTTTGTATATATTGTTTTGGTTTGATTTATGTTTTTTTTTGTTGTGCGTTTGGTTCCAATGTCTGGTCTTTTCCATTAGATTATATTCTTTTGATTTCCGCTAGAATCTTGGTTCCCTTGATCACTTTTATTTGATTTTGTGAATATAAAATTACGGCCGCTGTATATTGTACAACAACTGTAGATATGGGCGTAAATCAGTAGAGTTACCATTACAACACTAGTAGATCTAACATCAAGTTACTATGGTTTTATCTTTATTTTCTGTTTACCTCAGCTTGCATTACATTATTGACAGGACATGTGTTAGTTTTATTACCTCAGTCTTTCTTTTTTGTTATACATCCAATATTATCAAATATGTTGAACATTTAGGTTTCTATGAATATAAAATTCCTTGTATAATAGTATGTGTTTTATAACCTTAATAAATGCTCAACGATTTATGTTTATGCAACTCCAATCTTTCTCAGATTAAAAGATAATGAAGTTATAAAGAAACAAATAATTAGCGTGATGTAACAAGACGTTTAAAAGGATTCATACCGCCTCTAAAAACAGTGTAACGATCGCAAAAAAAATGAATTGTAAATCAATGTAGTGCTTGGTTATTACTGGATAAACACCTGCTTATTACAGTAACAAGCAGGATGGAATTGCTTAAGGCCATCTCTATTACCCCTACCATCCTAGAAAACAAGCCTCATCATTAAACAATCACAAAAGATTTAAACGGCAGAAACGAAGGGAAAGCAAATTGGAAAATCGATAGCTTCTTTTATGAGATGTTAAGCCTACGTGCTTAATTTGAAGCATCTAATGAGTTTTTTCTTTTCTGATAACTCCAGAATACAATTCCAGGATATGTCTTAATACCGATAGTGCGACGAATAGAATATGACTTGATTTTCAATTATACCACTATTTTTCATATAGTCAATTACACTAAGTTATGATTTCAATGCAGAATCTAAGCCTAAAATATCAAATAAATCTCTACATTCAATCATGTCAAAATAAGTGATGGAAATGATGTGCCGATATCTTTTCTTATTAGCATACCAATAACATGGTATATTAGAGTATTTCCAATCTGCCTTACGATTTTCAATCATGGATAATTTGCTTGGAATGTTCTCAAGCAAACCGAAAAAAATCATTGAAGAAAACCAACATATATACCACTTTGATTAGATAACAACAATTTTTAAAGATAAACATTCAGACAATCCGCAGGACATATACTCACCCAAGCATGACACCTGGAGAGAAAAGTTTAATCCTATTGTCATTTTGAAAGTAGAAACAAAGATAACACCATTGACTTATGGGAAATATGGGAAGCAAGTATTGTGTATATCTGAGACGTCTATCGCTAATAACGATTTTAGAATCCAGATATTGGTAGTATGGATACTTAATTGATGGTAGATTTTATCGTGTAGAGATATTTCATGCATTGGATGAAAAGAACATCTCATTAATCCAAAAGATTATGTATTTTAATAGTCCAACACGCTGCCTGTAATTGTGTTAACACATAGGAGCATTAGTTTAAAGACTGATGAATCCATCGATAAATTCCACAATCTCAAAATAAATGATGTTAAATGACATGCCCATCCATTGTCTCATTGACTTCGTGCAAACCACATATCACTACTTTCCTTTTATGTTACATGATTGGTGAGAAGCTTTGGTTTGGTTTGAATTAGCCGAAAATCGAAACCAAGACCTACCATAAAACTGGCCAAGAACTTTCCTACGATACCACTAAGGCTGTAAAGCGTGGAGGGGAGGCAATATTAGGGAAAGCAAGCATTTTTGATGATTCTATTTGTACAACACCAAAGGATGTGCCTATACATGTACTATTTGCCAATATTATTTCAAACAGTGGACATACAATCAGGGATCTCCATGGATCAAAATGAACATATGGTTAAGTTTTCTCTTTCCGAGGCTTGACCAGAGGTCCACGGTTCTAGAGAAATCAAAATCACTGGTAGATGTGGTCATTTATTTGATACCATTAAAGAAGTTGTTAAATGTACAAGTCAGTTTAAAAAAAAAGAGATACAAAATCTAACCACTTAGTTAAGATCTAATCAATCAGATTAAAGCAAGAACTGTGTAGTCAGAGTGAACCAGACTTTAAAGATAATTCAATTGCAAAGAACATCATACTTCAAAATTTTGTTGTGAAACCTGTCTAAACTGAATCGTATTGGACATTAAATTTGTTCTATTATAACATATGTTTAGTTTGCCAATGTTTTACCGTAACTATGCAGACTTTTTTTATTCGTGCTAGACTACTAACAATTAGGCTCCTGGAAAAGGGTTATGTTGATACAAGATTGAAGTCATCACTACAGAAGTTTTAAAGTCGTCATCATGAACTCGTGGAGCGTTACGGTGCATCATGAAAATGATTTGTTCATTGTGTCATAGTTTTCCTTTTCTCTTTCGTCTACCCTAGATTTGACTTTTTATGAGCATATCGGCGGGTGTTTCTAGAAAAGCAGAAGACACTTACCCTATCGATGCACATGGTCCATGCTCCCATTTTCTAATGGAGTCCGAGTTGCTCATTTACTTTTGTATGTATTAATTTGGTTATTTCATGTCCTTAGTTAAGTATGTCTGTTTTCCATGTCTGGTCTTTGTCCCTGGATTATATTGTTTTGATTTCCGCTTGAATCTTGGTTCCCGTAATTACTCTTTTAAATAATATACGTTGCTGTAAAGTAACTTTAAAAAAGTGTCTACTTTAGACAGATGTCACTGTATAAAAGATTGAGTTTTATCCAAATAAAGGTGTAAATTACATTGTTATTACGAAACCTTAACTCATAGTATACTGTGAAAACTCTCTGCTCTCCTTTGTTTTAAGTAAGTAGTTGTCTTTATTGAAAAAAGGAAATAGATTGATCAGATTTTATGATTTATAGGCTATTAGACTCCAGTTAAAGACATGCATCGTTATTTGAATAAACGCATTGATAAAATGCCAAAGAAGATAAATACATAAAACAGATGCGCTTTCACGGATTTTTATATATAATAAATGCATAATCAATAAAGAAACGGAAATGAAATTCAAACACCCCTTTTAGCCACATTTAACATGTTTATGTTCATGTTTATGTTAGTTTTCCAATCAATGATCGATACAATATATTATTCGAGTGTGATAAATTAAAGAACCGTAGCATATATTATCATAATACAGAGTGTTACTCAATTCAGACTTTATGCATTTTTAAACATTTCTTGGACATTAAACTGAATATGAATTTCAAATGAACATAACTTGCACTCTCAAAGGTTGACAAAATCAGCTTTGTTGTAATGTGATTTCCAACTAATTATGAACACGCGAAAATTAAAGATCGCGGAAAATTAATATCCCCCTTTATCAAGCACATCTCGAAATTTGCCAGCCCGGTATCTTCTACCAAGAGAACAATACTTCCGATATTTTCGTCACTTTATCAATATTTTTTTTAAAGACCCGTTTATTTTATTTATGAAACATAGTGTTTATAAATGTTTATAAAAATTGTTTATTTTTGTTTCTGCTGTTTTGTCTTGATATCAGTTAGTTGGTAATGTTCTACTATGTATTTTTTGTGAGAGCCTATGATCAATGGAGAATAAATACTGCATTGAATGTAAGGTGGTTTAATTGCTTACATAAAATGTTGTCGTAATATATGTATCAAAGATATTCGTTCGATTTGAATTATGCTTTTTTCAGCATGCCCATATGTAACCAAATATGTAACGCTATCTTGTCAAGGAGAACATTACGAAATTTATATCTTTCCAAGAAATATTTAAGTCCAATATCGATATTTATTTTTTTATATAGATTAAGTAAAATGCGACAGCAAATAATATGTTAGCATCAAATGCACAAGTAATATTTCAATTATATACAAGGAACATTTTTCTTTACAAAAATAGTATATTTTACTACAGTGAAAAAAAATATGTAAAAGCATTTTCTTCAAATACCATACAATTATAGTAAACATTACCACTTATTTCGTAATCAAACATATATACTTTAACTAGATATGCTAGGGCCTTCAAATCTGAAAGTTGGGAAGTAGCACATAGAAATGATGAGAAGTAATTAAATGAAAGTTTCATATCGTCATGTTATATAAAGTTTTATAAAGGACATTCGACTTCGACTTTTTTCTCATATGCTCCATTTCGATGAATACGTAAAACGACAATGCCACGATGATATAATATATGCAGCATCATGACTGGTTATCTGTATCATATTGCCAGCTGTTTGCACTGTCTCCAAATGTCTTTAACTGGTCGTATTCTGGAGGTCCAGTTGCAAACTACAATAAAACCAGGTTAAGTTTTAATTAGCACTCCTCCTTAGAATCATGCAATATGGAATTCATGGCTGAAAAGCCTACATATTTTTGTTTTGTTTAAAATGTTTACAGTACACAGAAATTTACATGTGACTTTTTATATAACCCGTGCTGATAGAAGATTAAAAACAATTAAAGAATGCACTGTAGAATTCAAAAGAAAGGGAGATAACTCCGTAAATGACACTAAAACATAATAAAAACTGTTGGATTTTTAATGTCGATTATCTCATAAGAACAGACAGGTGCAATTGAATAATTATAAATTTCATCATTTAGACCTATAAGGCAACTAAGTAACAAAAATAAAAATGTGTAGGTTATTTTTTAAGTGTATCAAATATTATAGAATTTGCATGATTCTTACAAAGACTGCTACTTAATTGTAACTGCAATTTTTAGGTAAAACATCTGGTAAGATTGAGAGCTAAATTTCTTCAAAATTATTAATAGAGAAATCATTATGTTTATATTATTAAGATGAATTGTGATTTATAATTCGAAAATGTTTATGTACGCTAAAACGAGACCTACAACCAATAAATAATAATAAAAAAAAAACAAAACTAAATGAAAAGTTATATTATTCTATTAATTTATGTAATCTGATACACGTGAATTCCTAAATCATTAAATTGTAGTTCGGTGAAAACATGCGAAATTAGTTCATACTAATTCGTACATGCATGTAGTACTCTTAAAACAGATACGAGTGAGTCCTAGCATTCTAAAGTTACAAAATAGTAGATTTTTCTTAAATAAAGGGTGTACTACAAAATACAGGATAGCACATCATGTTATCACTGAGAAATCTCTATATATTTAATACAAAGTACTCCTACATATCTATATAAAATCTCTTTAATAGGAACCGTGTTTCAACTGATAAGATCATTACAGTAAAAGACAGTGCTATGGATTCTTCCTTCAAATAATTGATTTTCATCTTTGCGAATGATACATCTCAAATTTCTTAAATTTGATGGGATTTGTCATGTTATAAACTAGCGTTTTATTTCCCTTGCTGCCAGCATGTATTTGTAATTTATATTGATTTTTGTCCATTACAGCGACGTATTACACAATCGCAGGAATTTAACTTTAATTATGTTCCACACTTCTGTAGCAAATGAAAGAAAAGTATAAAGCAGATTCAAACAATTATCATGAAATCGTATATACATGCTGCACCTATCGAAATATAACTGATTACAACGCCAAAATTTAATCATTTCTAGTGACAGATAATTTATAATTGTTTTAAAGACTATTTCTTAAATGCGGTTTATCAGAACTTATATAGATTGTACATTAAATACGCATTTTGCAAGAGTTATTGTTCTTGATTTTGTTTGATTTGGTTGATTTTGGTTGGAGATAAATGTATAAAATGTTCTCAAAATTACAGATCTGAGTATGAAAAAGACAATTGTTATGTAAAAACATAGCATATGTAGATTGAAAAAATATAGTTTGTTCAGAGTTTTTTCCACCATGAACCACTTTAATATGGACAGTGTCTAATTTTTATATGGACTGGTACTTAAAACATTTGTCCAAAGAAGGTTTTCAGAAATAAGTATTTTATGACTTTCAACCGCCGACAATTTACCCAGTTAAGTGACCTTCCTGTGTATTTTTTATAATGAAAAAATGTTGAAATTAACAGGTTCATATGTTTGTATGTAAAAAAAAAAAACAAAAATAAAAGTCGGAAACAAAAAAACAAAAACAAAAAAAGAAAAGAAAACAATAAAAAAAATAACAAAAACAAGACAACATAAAGACACTTTAAAAACCGTGCATGAGATTAATATATTTTGGCATATCGTTTAAAAAATATGTGAAAAAATTCAAAAAATTACATTGACATGTAATAAGAGTAATCAGGGGAACCAAGGTTATAGCGGTAATCAAAAGAATGTAATCCAGGGACAAAGACCAGACATGGAAAACAGACATACACAACAAAGAACATAAAGTAACTAAAATCATACATACAAAGTAACAAAAGTAAATGAGCCACTCGGACTCCACTAAAAACTGGGAGCATGGACCGGGTGCACCGGTAGGGTAAGCGTGCTCTGCTTTTCTAGAAACACCCGCCGAGTTGCTTATAAAAAGTCAAGTCCGGGATAGACAAACAAGGGAAGGAAAACTATAAGGAGAAATAATTATTAGTTTTCTGACCAATTAAAAGCAGCTTCATTTTATTTAGAAGTAGAACCTACTGACACATTTCAAAGACCTAACTCTTAGATATACAATATGGTTTACTGGAAAATATGTTTTTCAGAATTTTTCTGTTTTATTTTTCAAATATTTGCATCATTAAAATTAACGTACAAATTAGGTTTACTTTCATCTTTAACTGTAATTTTTTCGACAATAACGCAAAAACATGGCATAAACTTGCCAAATTATAACTACGCTACAGCATGTCATATACTGATTCATTAAAATTTTTAAAAACCCTTGAGGGAATCACAAAAAGAAATATAGGATTGCATCCATGGGATTAGATCATAACTGAAACTGTAAAATGATTAGAGTATTGTTAAAAATATACCAATTCGCTTTAACTCTGTTATTCGTGGTATTCGTAGTGTAACAAACGACAAATATATTAAATATTTAAAATCATTTCTATTACCCCTGAGTTGTCCATTTCTGAGTATCCAGCTGCTTTTAATACTTCAAGTGGATTCTTCTTCTCAATTTTTACCGACGATTTAACAGGTGGTCTGTACCTCTGAAACAAGGAGCAGAGTGAAAAATATAGATGTTGGAAAGTGTTTTGTTAAACCTAATTCAGTTGGTATTAATGGTCGAGAGTATAAAGAATTTAAAAAATAAAAATTCTGACAAAAATATATTAATCACTCTTGTTGAATGTCTGGCATTTGGGATTTGACTTGTTTATGGGCAGAAAAAGACACATTTATTAATGCATAACCACTAAAAAATTTGCATTTGTATCTATCATCATTGAGCACAAAAAACAACATATATATTTTTTTAAAAGCATTCGTAGGAAATTATACAATTCCATATTGTTGAAGGTATCATTAATAAACAGTTATGCAAGTTAAAGTTTAACCACTGTAAAAAAATAACCACACATATACAAAAAGCTTTCCGGGGCGTACCAAATGACGTGCTTCAAAGTCCTGTAGACCACAGTCGTGGTAAAACGGTGGTAAACATATATTGCCGACATCTAGTTCATATGACGGTCTTTCTTCGACGACATAGATGCATTTCACAAAACTTTTTGGACGTCATAACATAATTGTGCTCCGAAACGGTCGGCATTTCATGCAAAACACAGGCTTCGTAAAAATATATGAGGAAACAAGCCCTACTAGATTCGAAATAAATCTTTGTTCCATTGTTTTACCACGAGCTAGAAATTTACGTGGATACTAAATATTGCGATATAAACGACCAGCCCGTGATAAAACAATAATAAAATAGAGTTTCCGTGATTTATATTTTAAATCGTCATGCATCTAAGAGAGACAAAATCTAAAAATACGAACCTCTTTGTGTTTCCGTCTTAAACTGTGTATGATAAATTCAAACAAAGCTACACTCATGGCTATCACAAGTCCTCCAATAAGAATGTGGAAAATACCTGATACGTTACTTAAAGTCAGTGGATTTTTTGTGCTGTCCTGAATAAAACAGAATGTTAAATAAGTTCATAGGAAGCCAATGTAACTTGCATGTTCAATTAACATTTCGATTTTACTATTCTAAGGTAATTCATAGATAAAATTTAGTTTACCACAGTTTAACTTCTTGAGTTGGTTTTCGGAATATGATTAAAAAAATTAGATGACAGATAATATCTAGTCAAATAAGTTAAAATTTATGGTTACTTCCCTTTGCAACAAACAGACACGGGACGACTGAAAATAACGAATAAGCTAGGGAAAAAACCATAACAAAACAACAACAACAACAAAAAAATAAAAAAAAAATAAAAAAAATCTTCAAATATCTAATGTTCTTCATATAGATTGAAAACAATATACCAAGTTCATATCTCTGATTTGATTTTGGAATTCAAAATTATACCTTGCTGTCAGTACCACATTCTCCTTTGTCATACCACCATCTTTGTTCGAGTCTATACAACACTCCCTCCTGACTAAGTTTTAGTATAACCAATGTAAGATTTTTGCTACATGACAAAAAAAAATATACGTGCAGAATGAGTTTATAATTTTATTTAATTATATTTCAAAGACTGAAAAGTAACATTAAACTGTCTAGAAAACTTGATATATTATTTAAAAAAAACTAATATGTCCTTTATCTAAGGTAAGAAAGTAAAGGCATTGGTAAAAATAATTATTTTAATTCTGCACAAGTATTTCCTTCTTTTCTTTCATTTTATTCACAATAAAGCTAGTCAATTTGTCTCCGATTTTCAAAGTTTCGTCATTTCTAGTGGTGACGAACGAACACATGAAATATATTTACACTATTAAGTAGAACTAATTTCCATATACTGCATAATGCATATGTAAATCTGTTGCAATGGCTACGGAAGAATTATGAAATGACTCATTATATCATGTTTTGAAGCTTACCGTAACTCGGCGAGATTAAAATGGGTTGCGATACCATAACCCTTATTGACAAGGTTATCGCCGACCTTCATAGTGTTGCATGGTTGTTTCTGGCTTTCGTATGTGTTTCTTGGAGATTCCAACAGATACGCGTAGTCACCTTTCGAGTCCCTTACTCTCTTCACGCCTTCATCATCAGAATCCTGCATGACTTTGTCGTAATTTGCTTCCATATATTTCCACATTTTTGCATAGGTTGTTACTTTTGATTGCTGTGGAATAGTTAACAAATGTATAAAATGAAATCAATTTTGTCATTAAAATTAGAAATTTAAAATTGCCAGTTCAAAACAGGCGTTCTTTAATAAAAAACAAAATATTAAAAAGAATGACTGGCCGTGAATTTGTTTATCTTATTTTATTATCGAAAGCGTCTAGTCAAGTCTGTTTGCTTTTGACGCCGTTCATGCATTAAAATTTATATTTTGTATTCATTGAATATGTAAATCGAATGTCGGTTCGATTAAAGCCAGACTGAAATCGAAATGAAAATTGAATGTAGTCAATGAAGATACTCACAAAATCCATGGATATTTTCATTTTGAATGCAAAAACGTGATCTCACATTCGCTATGATAAAACCACTAAAGTATTCTATTACTAATTGCAATGATATAGTTACCCTAAAGTACTGTTCAGTAGCGCCCTTTTTATAGCCACCATAAGCAATTTTGCTCTGTTCTACCAAATCATCAGCACCACGAATTGGGGTAAGTAAACGTTCTATGGTCAGGAAAGCCGCCAGGTTGGCTGTGTACGAGGATATTAAGATTAAGGTAAAGAACCACCATGCACTACCAACCACTCGACCTGATATAGATCTACAAATACAATTTCCGCTTTTGTTTGTTTTTTATGAATTTGATTCTTTTTTTAGAATTTAAGATAGTTTAATAGCAGACAACGAGCATACATTAAAACATTTGATTATTGTTTATTTTTTACTGATGTCAGAAATTATTCTAATGCGATATATATATTCTCTCCACAGATTTTTCTTAAAATCAGGTTGTTACATTTGTTTTACAATATATGGGTGATTACATGAGTATTAGGATATATTATCCCTCGTAGTATATAATGAATAAAATATTTTTTGATAAAAAGATATAAAATTCTCCCCGGACAATATTTCAGAATATCATTTGAATTACTGAATACAATTAGAATATTGTGTTTTACTCATTGTCATATATCATCGAACAAAAGTATCTTATACATGTATCAATTGATTACATGTATACAGTAAAAGATGTGACAAAGATGGCCCATTCACAGACTGTCATATATATTAAATCAATTAGTTCTTTCTCTCATTTGTGAAAATGTAAATATATATCGACATTGGAAAACCGACTGGTACAGATATTCTCAGTTACCTTTTGTATATACTAAGTGGATTACCTACGACTCACCATGAGAACCACATCTATAAAATATGATCACTAGCTTGTTAAAGCATTATTGTACACTCTTGCGTTTACAAGTTTGTATGAAGTTTCTATAAAACTTACCTAGAGTAACAATGTAAGAAATTTAGAGCTTATTTTGGGTATGCATCCAGATATTGATATTTGCCCAAGGTTGGTTGCACTTTTCATACATTGTATTATCATAGGCAAGATTGTAATACGGCTAAATGACGTTTTTAGCATCAAGTAAACTCGTGAGATGAATAGCATAACAGTTTACAAAGCTTTGAGTAAAAGTTCGATTAAAAAAACATTTAAACGTTTAACATAAGTTGATTTCAGAAAACATTTGGAAATGAATATAAACTGCATCTTCGTTTCTTGTTTACTTTTTTGCACATAATCGTTGAAGGAAACATGTTTTATTTGACTCAGATGTGTCAGAAAAAATAAGGGTATGAATTGAAATAGAGCAAACTACTCATATATTATTAAAATTGACTAAATAAAATAAAAATATATTATAAACTTTAAAAAAAATACCAAATATTGAATATATATATTTAATTGAAAATGTGTTTCAAGTACACATTCAATTGCAAATCCTGCCTATTCGCACATAAATCCATGTTGTCCATGGGAAAAAAGGGTAAAATTTTGTGAGACGTGTGAACAATGGTTTAAAATATTTTAAATGTGAAAGTGCTGTGTACGTGCTGTGTTGTCTGAGAGATCAGACGTAAACATGTGAAAATGGGTTATAATCTAAGATGGGAACTTTAGAGCTATGCTTAAGATTCTTAAAATAGAAAACGTAGCACTCATGATGTTGATCTTTCATCTTATAACCTACTTATTATTTGACACTAATGTTGGTAAAATTAACATATGTAAAGACATTTTACCAATCAAAAAGAGTAACTTGCTTGAACATTAAAAGTATTGTAACGGAAACAGTGACCTTGACTTATGGCAAATAATAATATGGTTACTTATTTTTTGTAAACGAATTTTGCACAGTAATACAAATTAAACCAGAAGGATGAACGATCAGAAAATCGCATTTTCAAACCTTTGAATAATCGAAACACTTACATAGAGTAAGATCAAAACTGTAGACAATATCGGATTATTGGATTAATCAGAACTCAAAACAAATATGTATTTGTAAATTCCAGAGAAACTGTTACAAGTTATATCCTTCTATTATGGATAATTCTTAGTATAGGATATAAAAAACTTTATTATTAACAACAAAAACTATTTGTTTTAGTTTTAACCTTTGCGCATTAATTAATGTTTATATGAATAAACAACAAAAAGACATAACAACGACACAAACAGGTAAAACAGTAACGAAGAAAAATTATGTCAATAAGATGCAGCAAAATGTAAATCCTACCAAAACGTTACCATCTAATCACATTTTACGTAATTTACAACATTAAACCTAACTGTTTGATTTTTTTTTCATAAACGCTTAATCGTGCAAATACTCAAACAGATCATAAGAGGAAATATTACTTTTAAGTTTGATATCGAAGAATTGTCAACGTCAACGTTCAGTTATCGTGGATTTTATCACTTCGTTGTCGGAACCTATCAGAGCTTACATGTACTTAAAGGTGTGCTTACAATTAATGAACACCTTCCATTTGGGGACATCGGAAAGTGGTTGTATTTGCCTTTAGGTTATACTCTGGTGCATTTGTTACGTTTTACGATATCGTTTTTTTCTACATTTAAAACTGCACTTTCTCAAACTAGAAAATCTAGAAAATTAAATCATCCTAAAAGAGGACCCTTTTAAAGAATATATGGTAGACAAAGTATTCTTAGTCGCAAAATGTAATAGCCACATAATTTAATTGATAGAGAGAAAAATCGAAAAGAAGTGTCAGCTTAGACTAGTTGATGTACAGTATAGGACATGCAAATACTGTTAAATACATACATACATAAATCTATTTCTACCGGCATGCAGCTACATTCATTCAGGTTATGATATGATATACAGACAAAATGGAGGTTTTTTAATTGTTTATTTATACACTTTCATGACCAACCTTGGGAATATATCAGATCCCTGCTGCATCAGGGCACCAAGGGCAAACCATAATGTGTTTGAAAAAGTGAAAGCATTCGATTGATCTCTTGAGTTTTCGATCACTCTCCATTCGTACGGACTCCATCGTCCAACGAAGAACAAAACAAGACTGACCGCCAGGAATCCAATCATAACGCAGATCCAGACGATTTTGTTAAGGGGGTCCATAAAGGAGAAAACGCCAGGTTTTTGTTTGTCAGGCTTCTTGATCATTATACTTATTCCCATTTGCATAAAAGGCGTGGTAAAATCAACAACTCTTTGTCTAATTTCTGTGATAGTCAATGAAGCCAGTGCTAGGTCTGTTTCCTAAAAATAAAGAACCAGAACCGAAAAGAAAGAGTTTATTCTTAAAAAAGGGACAAAAACAATTGTAGAGTGTAAATTCGAATGAAAAAATTAAGATTTGTTTGCTTAAAATATACTGAAACTTTTTTTTTTCGATGGATAGATAAACACAAAAGAAGAACTCTAATTATTGTTAGCACTTAACAGCGCGAAAATCACAAAGCGCCAAAATTGATACCAATTGCAACAAATGTTAACACTTAAAAAAGCAGTAGAAACTAAGCAGATAAATGAATACGTTTACAGCACTTAGAAACCTTAAGTTTCAGATAAATGTCTCACATTTCTGACAATTTCACCGATCATTCCATTCCATGTACGCGTGGTTTCGTTGACACTTCCAAACTGGTTGTCTCCGACTAAGTGCATCTTAAAATTGAATTTTGTATTATGTTCTTTCATGTATCTCTCTTCGATTTTCTGTATTAATTCTATACAGTAACCTTCGTACAGTTTTCCGTTTATTTCAGTTACGCCTTCGGACTTCTTGTCCGTATGGACTGATGTTACTGCTTGGACAAATGGTGGCGACTTAAAGAAATACATTTCAAATGTTACAAAAATGTCCACTTTTGTTCCCCCACCTGTTCAATTCTACTAGTTTTCAGTGGTGCCCGAGTTGTTCGTTACTTTTGTTTTATTTATATGTTATTTGATTATGCCATTGTCTTTGTTCAGTGCTTATTTTTTGTCCATTTGTCATCATAGTATTTTGTTCGCTTATTCTTTTTACAGTTCGGAACTTGGTTTCATTGATGTTTCTTTTGTAATTTACTTTACACAGTTGATAGACCTATATTGAGATTGGACACAGCAACAGGCCATATTCGTTTTTGGTTGCATTATATTTATTTCTTGCATTTTCGTGAAATAACATCTTTTCACGTGCATCTAGTAGCATTTTATTTATCAAATATATTTGGTTAAGACCTTAACTCTTTAAATAAGGTCTTACTAATTTTGTAGCTATCCTCCACGTTCTGTTTGCTTGCAAAGACCCATAACCAGGGAAAGGCTGTGTTGAAGGCAGGTCAGTAGAAAAGCGTTGTCCCGCTGGTCTATTAGGGGACCAGTCACCTATCTGTAACATAATCATCCATTATTTGCTTGTATCTTTAAGTTTATTCCTTATTTCCTTATTTTACTTTGTTTTTGCCATGGAATGTATATACATATATAAAGTATAACATGAAAACTTACGTATCATACTTAATGTCTTACTCATCAACTGAAAGAATATGTCCTATCAAAGTGCTGAATGAAACTGTATTCAGGCAACAGATACGAATATGAAGGCAAAAAATAATCTTAACAATGTTCTGAAACTGAATTATTATGGTCATCGTGAAGAACAAGTATATCGTTACGATGTATCAATCTAGAGATAAAGAGCCGATTTGTTCACTGTGTCATATTTTTTTTTCATATTTCCAGACTTAATATCTTATTTTTTGAACGTGTTATTTTGGTTATTTTCTTGCCTGATCTCTATCCTTGGATTATATCCTTTCGATTCGATTTCTGCTCGATTCGTTATTCCCTTGACAGCTCTTTCAACAGTGATTATATTGAAGCTGACATAAGCATTACAAAAATATATCATATTTGAATAAGGAATAAAAGGATAAAAGGATATAAGCTGAAGTAAATTCGTACCTTTTTGAGTGTGGATTTGTAACCCATTTGATGAACTTCCAGGGTGTAATCTTTTCTTTGTCCATTGTTATCAAACGCAACCTTTCCAGTTAGACCTATAACATTATTTACCTTAAAGAAAACAAATACATATATGACAAAAAATCAATGGTTTTGTATGCCTAGAAAAAGGCGGGTCAGGTTCTCTGACAGCCAGCAGAATCCAAAAGCGAAGAAAGATGTACGTACATTTCCCGAACTTTTTATATTCCTTTTTTCATTTAAAAAAAAATAAATTAAAAAAAACCCTAATAATACCAAAGAAAGAAGATTAACCTGTTACTTAGACGTGATATGCAGTTTTTCGTTGAGTCCGAGTTGCTCATATACTTTTATAACTTTGTATGTATTATTTTAATTATTTTATGTTCTTTGCTGTGTATGTCTGTTTTCCATGTCTGGTCTTTGTCCATGGATTACATTTCTTTTTATTTCCTCTAGAATCGTGGTTCCCTTGACTACTCAATCAATCAAGCATTTTTAGTTTTTTTTGCTGGGACATCAATTGATTTCCATGGTATATTGGGGAGTCATTACGGATTTAATAACCGTAGAGCTCACATTGGTTCGCGGTTCTCGCTAGAAATATACAATAAAAAAGCCTCAAGGCATCATAATATTCCTGTAATCTAACCTCTTTCATTGATTTGGCTAGCAAGCCGCCAAGTGTATTTGAATCTGGTTGGAAATCGCTGTCGCACGTTGAACGAGTTCGTAGTTTGTTACTATCATTTTTTTTCATATATAAGTTCACTCCTGCGCCGATTAGTCGCATTGCATCTATCATCATTGCTTTGTCGACCTGTAGGTACAAAATCGTCCTAATGAATAATTGAAGGCTTGCAAATATACAAGTGTTTTAGATATGCAATTTATCAAGATATTGAAATTTTTTTTTGAACTAAGTTTTTGTCATATACCTATATAAATAAAGAGCTGCGCTTTAAGCGCATGATACGCCCGTTGCACCTTTAACTTGTCCTTATGCTTTTAATGAATTTATATGATCAAATAGAAATACTGTGAGCCCGGTCAAATACCACTATCCCCTCCAAAAAAGTAATTAAAATTTGACACTATCAAGGCTATCCCAAGTTTAACTAAGTTTGTTGGCTTAATTTTTCACCCATACATTTCTATTGCTCTGTTTTTATCGATTTTTCAACGAAAAAAAATTTCTAACACGAAAACATAAAATTTGACATTTATTCAAATCGGAAGGGAACTTACTTCATTAGATATTTACAATTCACCAAAGTTTCATAAAAGTTGAGGAAAGTGTTTTTGAGTTATTGTCCAAAAACTTGAAAATCCCGCTTTTTAAGTATAAAAATTTATAATACGGAAACGAACAATCTGAAATTGGTAAAAAATGAAAGGGGATTACGTCAATAGATATGAACAATGCACCAAAGTTTCATGAAAGTTAGTGAAAGTGTTTTTGAGTTATTGTCCGAAAACTTGGAAAACCCGCTTTTTTAAGTATAAAAATTCATAACATGGAAACGACAAATCTGAAATTTATAAAAATCGAAAGGGAACTTACGTCAATAGATATGAACAATTCACCAAAGTATCATTAAAGTTGGTGAAAGCGTGTTATTGTCCGAACTGAGGACGACGGACGGACAGACGGATTTAGACGGGCTTATAAAAACATCATATAATCTTATTGCACATACATGTTAAGAAGAGACAGTAAAACAGGTTTTCAATAGATGTATTTCACACAAATTAGTACAGCTTTATGGATATGTTCTGTTCACCTTGAACGTTAAACAACGTATCAAGTAAGAAAAGGATAGGCACTTAAATGTCAAAATATACTTTCATTAGCAATACTGCATAAAGATATGGAAATAGTTTGGAAGCATTTCATGCCTTTCATGGTCTCGACTGCTCAAAGTAACCGTCTAGCCTAGAAAATTATCAACAAGCTTTGAACAACGTCTGATGTTCATTTTACGGGACGTTATCCAATTGTCAAACTACGTTTAATTTGAATAATGTCAAAAATTTTCAAAGGCTTGTGTTCAGCGGTTAGTTAGAGAGGAAATGAATGTCTGTCGCTGCATGGAACTTGGGTAATTGATTTCATTCAATGTACACATAATTAGACGAAACATACCTGCAATTTTATGATAAAATGCCATGGCATATGATATATTACCCTTAATTGTAATTAAAACTTCCCTTTTCACAAAATACACAAAGTACACAGAGTAAGTCAAAAGGTTAACAGAAATGCCAACTCTAGTAGTGTATGACTTTTTTGAAGGATGATAAATTATCATACAATATCAAAAACTTACAGTCAGTGGACTATCTGTTTCTGGGTTATTAAGGTGTTTGAATCTTCGCCTATTTTCCTCTTTCCGTAAATCGTGGTAAGGTTTACTGTGGGTGTCTAGCATTGAAAACCCTGTTATATTGACACCTCCATACTCAAAAGCACTCAAGTCTAATTCTCTTATTACCTATAGAAATCATAACTTTATGATGAAAATGTTAGAGTGATAATAGTAATGATTTTTTTTACGATTTTGTCGAGACAATCCATGTTTCAGTTGGTTAAATTTGTCACATATAAATGTGGATCTTAATGTACAGTACTTATTTTTAACAATGTATAAAGGTATTGTTAATAGTTTCTGAAAGTGTATAATGACGGAGTAATGATCAATGGGAACTTTTTTCTGGTAGATAATTATAATTAATAGGACCAGTACATCTGCATGTTGAGCACAAGAAATTGAGAATTGAATATGGACACTTCTATCGTTGATGTTAAGAAAGTGGGCATTACAATTTCAAATATGGACCATATCTCCCATCAATGAAACCGAACATTTAGAAAAAAAAATCATTTATGGATGATCAATTTTAAGACAAATGTTGTTATATAACACACTTCCGAGGGCACCAAAATGAATTACTTATGCTGAATAAAGATAAATCTTATACTGACCAGTCCGCCCAAGATGTAATGGTATTCATCCCTGTTCATTCCAACATTTATAATCTATAAAGATAAAATAATTACTGTTTTTTTTTCTATTTTTCTGACAGATATTTTCTATCGAAGGCTACTGCAATGATACTAAAATATAGGAATTTTTAATTGGACTTCTCTTCGTCAAATCGACTATGACGCCTTCGATAAAGAGAAAAGCGACAATTTTGACGTCCAAACTGCCATTATTTTTGTATGTGGCGTGCATTATGCTTGATAAAGTCTTCAAAACCATCATAAAGTATGCCTTTGTACATTGAATATTGCACCAAGAGTTTAAAATAATAAGTGCTGAAGTCATTATTAAAATTTTCTCTATTTTTATATGTATATTTGGTTGATATCTATAACTGCTCTCCATATTTAAAAAAAAAGGTCAAATGTAAGAGTAATCAAGGGAACCAAGGTTATAGCGGTAATCAAAAGAATGTAATCCAGGGACAAAGACCAGACATGGAAAACAGACATACGCAACAAAGAACATAAACTAACCAAAATCATACATACAAAGCAACAAAAGTAAATGAGCAACTCGGACTCCACCAAAAACTGGGGGCATGGACCAGGTGCACCGGTAGGGTAAGCGTCCTCTGCTTTTCTAGAAACACCCGCCGAGTTGCTCATAAAAAGTCTAGTCCGGGGTAGACAAACGAGAGAAGGAAAACTATGACCCGTTGAATAAATCAGTTTTCATGGTGCTGATGTAAGTGAACAAAAAAAAAAAAACAAAAAACAAAAAACAAAAAACAAAAACAAAAAAAAGGAGGCGGAGGAGGAAACAAAATACAAAAATATTATGATCGGCGTATTGATATTTGCGTTGTTATTTCCGGGAAAAAGTCAGTGTGTCATTTTGTATGAGTCTAGATAGCATCCGATAAACCACTGCTATCTTAATGATCATGATAGATTTAACTCCATGCATTTAATGCCTTAAATTTACAACAATCAAAATCAATCTCCATTTATTTGAATCATAACAAAAAAAAAGTCTAAATGAGGGATAATTGCTTTTTTTAACTGTAAACATTTTCATTTTGAGTGTAATACAATAAAGATACAATATAGTTTATCATCTAGTATTTTTGTTATTATTTTCGGAGAACTCAAATATATATAATGAATCCCATTTGTTTATATGAGGAATATGTCTCGCCATCTACGACCATACTCCATTTATCATTCACTCTTTTTTTAATTATTAGTTGTATTGTATACTATGTAGAAGTATCAATATCCTTATAAAAAACTTACGACAGGAGAATTGCATCGTATTTATATACAATTTCCTAAGGGAAGAGGTTGATTTACAGTTTTCGGGAAAAAGATATTTACACCTGATCTTGGAATTTATATTCTACTATATTGAATAGTAGGTATGTAATTGTTGGTGAAGCAAAAAAGCGTCAACTGAAGTTTCTGTTTGTGTGTGGAAAATTTTGCGCCTTTTCAATACAGTTATCTATGAAACTGTGGTATATAGCTGTTTAAGTATAAGTAACAATTTTTACTGTTTCACATGTATTGTTAAATCATACTAGTAAACCAGCCCTTTATCTAAATTAATTGATGGCTTTCATTGTGAAAATGCGTTTCTTGTTTGAAAAGCCCCATTTACATTTAAGAACCTTTTAAGACCCTTGAACAAGTTTAGAAACTATTGCGAGACATGGAAGATGAAAGTTAATGTTAACAAAACTAAGATAGTTTTTTTCTCAAAAGGAAGAACAAATTATCCAAATTTCTACTATAACGGTCGTTAAATTGAAGTATTAAACAACTTTTATTATTTAGGAATTACCTTTGGTAAATTTGGCAGTTTTAAACAATGCAAACAGCAACTCAAGGACAAAGCAACTTGTGCTATGTATGAAGTTCTAAGGAAAGGTCGTCTGCATAATTTATCTAAGTGCCACATAGATTTATTTAATATACTTGTCAGACCGATATTACTATATGGATGTGAAATATGGGGATTTGAAAATATTGACATTTTGGAAAGAGTACGATTAAACTTTTATAAGATCCTCTTACACCTAAAATCATCGACTCAGAATGATGTAATTTATGGAGAATTGGGTTGTTTTCCGTTATACATAGACATACAAACCAAAATGATATCGTTTTGGACAAAACTGATAACAGGAAAAGAAAACAAAATTGCTTCAGTCATATTTAAATACCTATTTAGATTAACGCAAATATCTACCTTTAGATCACGACTTCTAGATAAGATGAAAATATTCTCGATAATTGTGGATTTTCGTATCTTTGGACTTTTCAAATACAACTAATATAAAACACGTAATAAAACAAAGACTAGAGGACCAGTATAAGCAGAAATGGGCAGGAAACATCAACACCTCACCACAAACTATTAACTATCGGTTATTCAAGAATTCACATAACTTCGAACAATATTTTAACATACTAAACGACAAAGATATTATTACATTTTCAAAGTTTAGGACAACGAACCACAAACTACCAATAGAAAGCAGCAGATGGCAAAATATAGAGCGTAATCAACGAACATGCCCTGTATGCAGAGAGGCCATTGGTGATGAGTACCTCTACCTAATGGAATGTCTAAATTTTCGAAACGATAGAAAGCTTTATATTGAAAAAAAAAATTAATATTTAACTGTAAAATTTTAAAATTTAGTGCTGTTATGAATCAAAAACAGCAATCCAAACTGAGAAAATTGTGCAAATTCATTAGAATTATAAATGACACTCTGGATTCTCTCTGACCTCTAAAAACTATGATTGTATTTCCCTCCGCAACTGTACAACTCAATACAATTGGTAATAATATAATATAATAATAATATGAACAGCAGAAGTGGTTTTAGCCCGATGACCGGCTGGATTGGTCATACCTACTTGTTCTAGGGTAAGATTGTAAGCTTCTCTTGACGATAAATCTAAAATAATTCGCATGTTACAAGTAAATTGATGATGGTAGTAGTCAGTATCGCAAAATCGATTTCTGTCAACTCCACGTAAAACTGCATAGGAGTCATTTATATTTGTGATCTTTTGTGGGCGCAATGAAAACGAACTGATGCCAAGGTTTTTCTGTGCCTTATATATAGCTTGAATTCGATGCAGACCTGTATAACACAAAGAATAAAGATTTCTCAGTAACTGTAGATTGAAAAAAATATGAAAACACATTCTTATGACACAATTGATCTATCTTATAAGGATGGTGATTTGAAGGAGATGATATGTTTTGATTGTTAAAATAAAGACGTCCATAAATGGAAGTTATTTACTCGTTAAAACTGAGTACAGATCATACTCTATGTAATTGCCAAAAAGTTATCTCTTGTTGTTGTCATGGCTTTGTGACCTGATATTTGTAGTATGGGTTGCATCATCATGCATATTTGTCTGGATATCACTACAACAGTAATTGAGAAGACAAACTTGTATAATACCAGTACTTACTTTCTTCAGAGTCATAAATATAATAGACAACTTTCCAACCGAAATATTGGATATAGTCTATAATAGCACCAGTATAGGAAGGCATCATATCAAACAGGTAAGGGGACCTATGTACATATCCTGGACCACGAGGCAAGACTATTGGTACTCTCAATCTGTTAGATATTGACTCGTACACTTCGATAGATTTTGGCGAGGAGTCGGCAACAATGACCAGCGCATACTTCAATAGGCTACAGACTGAACATAATAATATGTCAAATGAATTGCTAATATGGATAATTTAAATATACTTCCATTTGGTAAGGTTTTACATAAAAAATATGTTTTAGGTATTTTTATGTACAAATTATTCAAATAATACAATTAAAAGATCTAATATATTGCTTGTACATGGTACTTAATAATTAAAATATATACAATAGACTTAAGCTGTTTTTGCAATAACCTATTGAGTTTCTAATAAAAAATATAGCTCACAACATAACGAAAACTTTATACATAATTTAGTAATTTACATTAGTTTGTCTATATCTTCCACTTAATTAAACTGTTTAACTTAGATTTTTCGTTAAGTTTCTTTGATAAGCATTGATTTAAAATGCAAGTAATTCAAAAAAAAAAAAAAAAAAAAAATACTTGATTTACTTTTCTTGGCATATAAAACTGATTACGCAATATCCCTTACGGTACATTGCCTTTCTTTTATTTTAATTCAGAACACTAATCTATATAACATGGTAAATTTATTCCCACTGCCGCCAGGAATCGCCAATAAACATGCAACTACGTAGTAAAACCAGCAATAAACAAAAGCTTTCCCACGATAACTAAATTCTTACTTTGACTTGTAAGGAGAAAGCTATTATCGATTTCTGTAACATTTCTCTTTTGCTTTATTTCTATGATATATTTGTCGTGTTTTAAGTCCTCGTTGACAGCTTTAACGGCGTACTGGAAGGCCTCCATCATCCCTAGGTGATCCTTACTTAACGTGGAATCTTGGATAAATGATACATCTGCAAGATGAAACAATTTATGGTACAAATAAATTTTGAAATGTATCCGAATGAAGTTATATTTAGATAAATGTTATGAACGCTGCTCACAAATAAAATGAAATAGTTTATTCAAATATAGATTTTAACAAATCCAAAACTTATTACATGACGTTCCATGCACCATATTTTAGTCTTTATAATCATAAGTAAACTTTATGACAGAAAGAATTGGGCTTTATTTTGCTAAAATTAGTATACTAGTTAAAATGTTAGTCATACAACACCATGATTAAAAATTTTGACGAAATGTTGCAAGCACTAAATTTTGATGGATTGGCAATTAAGCGGCATGAAATATAACTAAAAGCAAATCCATGATCAAATGTTTGCAATAAATCTACCTTGAAAATCAAATGGTTTTCACCTTATCTATGTAAACACTGCATAAATTTGCATATACAATAACCGTTTTGTAACAAATTTATTCATCATTGAATATTTCACTTTGAAATATGTGTAATATAATCTGAATCAAGTTGTGACTGCTGAGATTAAATTTTTCAATTAGTGAATCAACAAGTTCTATCCTTATGCTCTAAACTAGTATTAGATTGTTCTTTCACTGTAGGGACAGATACGATCAACTAATCCGTATTTCCATTAATTTTATAGAAGGCAAAGCTTAAAAACTGTTAATCAAAAAGAATGATATTTTAGAAGATAAACGAATTACAACCTTATACATGGTTTTTCGTTTTACTCCGCATTTAAAATGATCTGTGAATATTTGATTGTGAACTACAAAATTATTTCCCTTTGTTTAAGTGGGCGGTATTGACATTGTGTGAAATCATTCTAGAAACATTATGATATTGTACGACATTGTAAAACATTTAAAATAATTTCTATCTATTTAAAGGGCGATATGTATTTTTTTAGAAATAGATGATAAAAGTCAGGTAATGCTATGGCAAAAACTTGTATACAGAATAGCTCGATTTTAGTTGGTGTCTTTGTTATGCATATATTCGATCTTATCACAATTTCATTTCGTGTTCTTTTTAAATAACAAGCTCATCCTCCTGATTATATTTATCTTCTTGTAAGACAACCGTCATCTTTTTTGACAAATCTATACATCGTAAGGGGCTTTAAACATTTGTTTTACTTAAATCCTCTGAGGTTTGGAAAATTAGGACCTTACCAACGACTGTAAATGTTTATTTCCCTTAATTATGTTGTGCCTGTGTTTCAATGTATTTTTTTGCGAGCCATCTCTTAAGTTGATACAGAATATCTTGTCCTCAGTTCTTGTTCTTGTCAAACATCTTGTTTTGTAAAAACATAAAAAAAATAATTTTACCCTTATTTTGTTGTTTTATTTGGTAAAGTCGGTGATGAGTCGTTAGGTAACATATTTAGGATAACATAAAGAAAAATATGTTGTATTAAGATGCTTAAAAGAAAGAATTCAATAAAAAAACAACAATTTTAAAATTAATCAAACTCAAATAGAAAAAATGCTCATTTCACAAGTCGGAATGTGGCAAATAGGAACAGGGACGAAACGACTCAAGAAGAGAACGAGATTCGAGGCGAAACGACCCGGATTCGGTTAAGCGTTATAACTCGACACTTAAACTCACCGTTTCCCGTTTACATATGTAAGAAATTCAGTTATGAATGTTTAAAACTAGTACTACTCGAGATTATCGTGCTTTAGCTAGCATGTTTAAGTCTTAATCTTACTAGAGAGAGCGGAGAAATAGTTTAAAATAGGCAGAATTGGTTCATCCTATGAAATTGGTAGAAAACTGTAAATGTACAAATCGTGAAAAACCCTCTCGGTGGTTCAAAAGGAACATGAATTTGGTAACCGACAGAATGAGAGAAATATGAATTTAACATTTGCTATATTTTGATGATATTCTTCCTGAAATTGTTACGACAAGTAGCACAAAATATTTAGTCGCAATTTAAAGAACAGTCAATAAACTCCATCAGAGAGAGAGAGAGAGAGAGAGAGAGAGAGAGAGAGAGAGAGAGAGAAAGAGAGAGAGAGAGAGGGGGAGGGTAGCAGAACGAGAAGAAAAGCACAAGAATTTAAAGACGAGAAATTGACGACATTTGTAAGGCAGGTATTACAGATGTTGACTGACTTACACATGTAAGATGACGAACCTTGGGAAGATACAACCTTCAATGATCTCGGCTGCCTGTCTGTATAAAATGTGTTCGCATGATGAATAATTTTGTCACATTTAGAAAAAATACAAGCTGTTGTTTTGTATTTCTAAAAAATACTATATCATGAAATTTATTTATTCATATAAAGGAAACAAAAATTTAGGATAGGTTTAGCTTGAACCAGTGAAAATGCTCCTGCGGTTTTTAATCACAAGCGTATATCAATATTACATCAAGTTATTGTCAATGTATATACGTGTAAATACGTATCTCAGTAGGGAGATTAAAAACATGCGTCGAGAATTGCGGAGTAAAATATAAATTTGGACAACAATATTTTACACATATATCTGGTTAGTAATTGTAAGCTTGTGTACATAATGTACAATTGATTCATTGACTAATACTATATATTAGATTTAAATCAAAAGTCATCTAAAACATTTTTGTCCTAATTAAATCTCAGTACAATTGTTTTGGTTCCAACTTTATAAAATCCAAAAGTTAATTTGTTTCTATTTACACAACAACAATAAATGGATTTTAAAGGCAATATTTCATGATCATATATTGTCTTATCCATTGCTTTTCAGACAATAAAAAAGTCAATTCCGGAAATAGATCGAGATTAAATTCTCAAGGGAAAATAATCAGATTTTTCTACATACAATGTTTATCTTAAAAAAAAATAAAAAAGCTTGATGTTACCATTACAATATTGACGTGTTTCATTTCATGACCGTAATGATCTTTCCGTTAAAGGGTTCAGATGTCATATTTCATTAAAAAAAATAAATACGTGAGGAAAACAAGGGAAAATTTAACTTGACTTACATCAAACAAGTTACCTTTGAATTTTGACAAAATTACTTGTAAAAACTAATATCATTCCTCAATTTAAGTAATTATTTAACCATTTAACTTATATATAACTGACTATTTCGAGTATATAAAGTATAACTATAGTCCTAAATATTCAGAAATAAAGATATTTAAGTGTCAGTCTTTGTAAGAATCAGACAGTGTGTGAAGCATGGTATGAAAAAAAATTTGGTAGTGTAATTTGACTATTTGCACCTTCAAAATTAAGGAAAGACAATATTTTCCATATCATGTTAAATTATAATTTCATTGAAATGAACTGAATATGAGCATTTCATGGGCAGATAATTCTGTCATAACCACATTTTTCTAATATTCTATTGCAAAATTTCTGCTCAAAGCCTGTGCTGCAAAGATCAAATAATGGTCTTTTCAAATAGAGAAAGCATCATTGAGTGTTATTACATTGTCAGATCGGTGGGTTTTTGACATGCATGTTTCTGATTTTTTTCGATTTTGCCTGATTCTTACAAACACTTGCACTTAAAAGTTTATCCACATTAACCTGACTATTTCATAACACTGTATTAATATTGCTTTAACGCCTTTTACATCTACGATTACAGTACTGTATCTTAAAAATATAAGATGTCTGCTTTATTTATTAAAATAGTATAAATAGTTATAGAGACTTATCAATTATAAAGAATCGAAGTAACTATCGCGCATACCGACTGCTAACCTTATATCTTAAACAAGCTTCGCTCATTTAACGACTGATAGGTTGTAATGTATGTTGATACAAACGATTTATCAATATCTGTATTTGTGTAGGTTCAATTCAAGAAGGTTGGTGTTTCTAGAAAAGCAGAGGACGCTTACCCTGCCGGTGAGCCTGGTCCATGCTCCCAGTTTTTAGTGGAGTCCGAGTTGCTTATTTGCTTTTGTTACTTTGTATGTATGATTTTCTTTACTTCATGTTCTTTGTTATGTATGTCTGTTTTCCATGTCTAGTTTTTGTCTCTGGATTACATTCTTTTGATTACTGCTATACATTTGGTTCCCTTGATTATTCTTTCAATAAAGCATTATAAAAAAGTAAGAAATAATGCATTGTACGCAGCATTGCACTGAACGAGTTCATTGCAATTTGATTTTTTAGACTTAAGTTCTTAGCGTTAAAACATGTTGTTACCTGTTAAACAAATGGAGACTCAATATATCTTAAAAAAAGGCCTAGGAGAATTCACAGTTTTTCTAAAAATATGTCTACAAAAATATTATCGTTTCAATTTGTCTTTAAAAAAACCATTCTTGATTCATTATTGTTCAGTGAACTGAGAGTAAACAAGGAAAGCAAGATTCTACTTTACACAAGGGAATATATTCCATTGATAAAAACTGGACAGGGAAAACGGACATATGCAACACAGAATTTGAAATAAACAAAATAACTTGTATAAAGAAACAAAACTGAACAACCCCAACGACTATACTAAGAACTGGGACCATGGATCAGGTGCACCGTTGGGGTAAGCCTCTTCGGCTCTATGAAAAAACCTGTTGAGTCGCACATCAGATATTAATTCCGTGGTAGAGATTGCAGATAGGAAAACTACGATTTGAACAAATCGGTTCTCGTGGAGCAGGTGATAAGTCATAACAATTCAATGGTTCATGATTACGGCCATAAAACCTTGAAGTAATGGCTTCAATTTTAGAGCAACATAACCCTATTCAAGAAGCTTATTTGTAAGAAGTCTAACGCGGTCGGTACGAGTAGATTCGGTAAACTCAGGTATAACGTATACGTTAAGATATGAATACTCCATACGCTGGTGCCGAAGAGATGTTGCTACAGATGAAATGAAAGTTGACACAACGGAATGGTAGTCACTGCGTTTGTCCTGTCATATAATTTGGTCATGAATTTGACTTACTATCGATCTCTAAGGGTAGGTCAAGATTTACGGCTGACATTTTGTGTCTGTGAAATCGGTGTCCTTTATTTTAAGTTTTTGAGGTAAATGCAATGTATAAAATTCATGAAACTAGGATTGTTTAAATACAAAACGTCATCTTCATAGCGAAAGCATAGTTCAAAGTATCTGGCTACACAATGTTTCTTCTTCTGGATCAAAGCAGCGATAGGGTCAGCATTATAAATTGCTTGTGAGTATTTTTTCAATGTTTTAATTAATTCAACACTTATTGTCATAAAGGGCCAGGCTTTGGATCCACTTATGACATTATTTTGTGTATGTACTAAAAACTGGCTGATTTTGCTTCAAAATGTTTCAAGTAGTACAATATCAACATTTAACCATGTTGTTGATTAAATTAGAATTGCATACAATATATAAACACTTCATTCTTAAAACGTATAAAAACAGCGGATAGCTACAAAACATGTGTTGTTGCTGATTCCAATGGATTAAGCCTGAATATATATTAAAAAATAAACCAATAAACCGGCTGTTTTAAAAATAAAATAATTGTAAAAATGTAAATTCATCTAAGTATTCGGCCATTTGATATGTGAAAAAAGAGCTTTCAATTATATCAACTTTGAAGCAGATCGTATATCAATTGTAATTTGGATTTTTCGCATGTATGATAAAACCAATTATCTGCAAACTTAAAATCGATTGAAATCATAGATTGTTGCTGCAAGAAGTTAGTTAAGGTTCGTGTTATTTGTGTTTATTTTTGCGCGTATTTGACCGTTCTTTTTTTGTACATTTTGTTTTTTTTTTCACTCACTCATTTATATACCGGTATTGTTTTTAGATAAAAAAAGAAAATAAATCTAAACAATACAAAACCAGGCAATATATTGGTAAGAATAAAGAAACTGAGAAAAAGAAAACTTTCTTATATAAATTTGTATTTACATTATTTACATATTTATTTATTTAAATATATATAAGTATAATAGTATTTACATTGTGTGATTGATTGCAATTTACTGCATTCTCTCTGTCTTTGTAAAGTAATGTCACTTAAACAATAAAACAATAATAAATTAACGAAGATTAGTACATATTTAAGAGTTTTATCGCTCGTGTACACAGGAAATCTCGTGCTAAAGCAACCATTAAAAAAAAAACAGAAGTAGGAAAAATAAATAGAAACAAGGAAAAAAGTGTTCATTTGAATTAAAAACTCTTTAAAAACTATATTGTAACAATATGACGTCTATGGAATATATCTTAAATAAAATTTAACGATAAAAGGTATGGTGTAGATGTCCAAGAGACAATAATCCCATTGGGATGAAAGTGTCAGCCAAAGGCCACCCATAGGTCTTCATGAAAATCGAGTAATCAAGGGAACCAATAGGAAATCCTCATACTACAGGGCAACTATAGCTGGTTCCAGAATATCATTATACACAGATTCAGCGAAAAACTTGCCACTATATACTCAAATAACATAAAAAAAAAATAAAAGTGAAAACGAAACAAAGCATACAGAGGCCAGATATTCCTGACTTTGGACAGGCACAGAAATGTGGCAGAGTAAAAGTACTATCGCCACCGTGGAAAAAATATTACATGTACACAATGAAACACACTTATAATCAGTTCAAAAAAAGTAAACCTTGCTAACAAGTGGCATAAGTGTGTGTTCAATTACACTAGATTATAAACAGTTTATGATTTTATTGCCATTCCTGCGTACTTGCATAACCTAATTATCCTTATCTCCAATAAATCCAACATGGTTTAGGTTCATAAAATGATACGAGTGTTATATAATTTGATTCTTTAAGAAAGACGGTAATCAATATTGGAAGAAAAGACGTAGTTGTCAGTGAAAAATGAATATTGATCAGTGGTGAAAAAATAATTTTAGACAAAAAAAAAATCCCTAAATCGATACATGTAACACAAACGTTAAACAAAGCAAATAAACAGGATACTGGGCATAACTACCAAACACAAATAAAGCGAAACAAAATAGAAAAATTACCCATCGACTTTTAGTGCTTCTCAAATCATTGTCCTGAACAAACCATATATCAACAGTTAGTCTTACGAACCAGCGAGTTTATATGTACAACCAACCATTTACTAAAGAAGTATTTAACCACCTAAACAATATTCTCGTGATCAAAATTATCTTAACCAAACAACAATTTGCTTTACAATTGTAAAATACAATTTGTAAAATCATAAGGCGTGTATGTGCTTCACAAAAAAAAACAATGTTCCGTCTAAAATAGTTTCAAAATATAACATTTTAACCTAACTGATAGATTATTAACCTATTCTCTTTTGTCGTTGTTTCAACTCGGTCTAAAGAACCACAGTGTTCTTCATTTAGTAATATTGCTTCATTAACAACAACAATAACAACAAAAAACCCAACGCCCCCACCCCCACCCCCGAAAAAAAAGACAAAACAAAAAACACAACTTTAAAGCAATAACATAATACACACAATAAAGTTAAATGATATAATGACCCTATTGTAGAAGAGGCAAGTTATATCCCTGCCAATTTATATTTTTCTTTGCTTCAATCGTTATTTAGATTATCGCATATTTTAATCAAGTTATGTAATTATCATTTTCTAAAAAATGCCATAGGAATTTACTGTAAATAAAAACGTCTCAAATATGCCTATTATTTAGCAAATGACAAATATGATAAAATTTTAAAATGCACCACCATTTATATAACTGATGTTTGATATATAACAGTATCAATGTTTATGACTAACATTTGTTTTCATAATATAATGAGCATTAATGTTATATGAACCAAAAATCGCTGATCTAAACAGAAGATTCAATTTCAAGGCACCAACTAATCGATACGAGAACTTGAGAAAACTGTGTGTAATACTGAAGTGAAGGCATAAATTGGCCCAGACAGTTCAGTCAATAGATAAGTCCCATGATGTATCGCTTATTTAATAATGAGGGCGTCTATTAGAAGCCAGTAGGCAATTTTCTATAATTCGATATAAGGCTTGTCCATTGCAAATCAGATAATGCTGTACAACGTTTGCAATTTTAATTACGTTTCCATCTCGTACCACAGAGGCGTGAAAATATTATATTCTGTTTGACTCAATCAGCTGCAGTGCTTGGAATCAAGAGGGATATCGTATTACAATGTTATTTGTCGTTAATTGGATGAGTCATATTATAGGAGATATCCATTAAGATCTGGACAGTAAAAGAAAACAAATATTTTTTATCAGTTCTGTTTTTAAACTTGCATTGATGAAACTCAATCACCAATATGCAATAGCCTAAAACAATAACCAATTTGAGCACTTTTTTGATACTGTCTTTCTTCAGCATTATTTACATTATGGAATAACGGCTATTAACATGTAAGATTTGATTTGTGATTGCAATTACAACATTGCGTACTTTAAACGTTCGAATGAATCAGTGAATTTAAAGTATAATTCAGTGTATTTATTGTAGAATAAAACGCAACAAAACTCCAGTTATTGAAGTTCTTTTTTTAATTTAGACATATAAAAGGTTAAAAAGGCTAGTTTTGAATATTGTATATGTGATTATTTATTTTAGAAAATATAACCAACTATAAATTGTTAACTTTTACTTAAGTCAAATAAACAGCATTTCTTTATCGACATATTTTTGTTTTCTGCAAATGTAAATCCTGTATAAGTATAGCGATCAACAAATGACATTTACTGCCACAATTGGAAACCATTTCAAATCAGGTACCTGATTGAATGTATATGATATTATGTTTACCGTGATATTTTTTGATCGGTACAAATAAAAGCTTAATTGAATTGAAGCAATTCTTTAAAGAATCACGACTGTTTTGGTATATTACCCACCTACTGGCTGACGTTGATATTAAAAGGTCAGAAACATGAATTAATATTTTTTACAGAAAATGATAATATTTTTTTTACAGAAAATGATAATATTTCTACATTCTCAGAGAACATAGAAAGAATTTTTGTTGCGAGCCCCATTTGGTTATTTCTGACTTCTCGTCAACAAGAACCAAAAGAGTTGCAAGACACCTACTTTTCATCGTTAAACAATTACCGATCAAAGTGCAGCTTGATTCTACCCAAAGATAATAAATTCATACTTTCATATGATATATGTTTTTTTAGCATCCACATTCAATAGAGTAGAAACGGTTTTAAGAAATCAAAAGACGATGCACACAGAAATAAATTTTAACCAGTTCATATATCAGCCATAAAATGAATAGGAGCAAAAGACTGGATTTACTTTCGACAGAAAATCAATTCTTTGTGTCTCCTCTTCTGTCTGTCAATTATGTCTTAACAGTTATAGTAAACTAACAAAGACATAAAAGCAAAAAAAAAAAAACACAAATGGAAGGTAAATATGTATTATGTTTTATATGCCAACCAAAATTGCCTCAGACACGTGTTTATTTCTCGTTATATGAAAAATTAATGTGTTAACTTAATAATTTTGAATTTCATGTTTTTTTTTAAATTTTTGGTTAATTGCACAAATTGATTAAGTAATCGATGCCAAAGAAATTGAAATGACGATTATAAATTTCCCCATTCGTTAAACAAAGCTTAACCAGTTTAAATGTAAGCCATAAAATGAGTACTACATGGATTAATTTTCGACCAGAAAATCTCCCTATTCCTTACTTGGAGATAAGGGATGTCAAACTGGATTTTCAATTTTGATCTTAAACATTTAATATATAAGAGTTTAAACTTTTGTAGGATTCTAGAACATGAACATACTCGTGAACATTCACTTTCGAATTAAAAAATATATATATTAACGATTCAACAAACAAATTTTATTAATATTTCAAAACAGGCAAATTTGATAGGGTTTTACATTTGTGGCCATGTTATAAAAACTATATCAGATGTTGAAAATATTGCAAAATTTACCTTTTGAAACGACGCATTACTTTTTAAATCTTATGAAACATTATTAAATAAGTATTAATTGCTTAGTGTAACAGTAGCCATTTTCAAGAAGTATTTTATTCATTCCTTTCGTATTGCAAAATAAGTCAGTTTAGAATTATTGACATAATCTAAACCTTCTTTGTAAGTGTCCAAAAATCATGTTCTAAGTTATGTTGATGAAGATTTGCAAAAGAAATCTATTTCAAAGCTTATTCAGATTAATCAATATACATGTACATATGTATGCATTACAGTTACACCTGTTTTTGTGACACCAAAGCATTCAACATTTTACACGCAATTAAAACAACTGCTTATTTGTTTCCTATTTTGCAAAACATATCAAGTATCCGTGTTAATATGAAATTGATTGCAGCATCATAAAACATTGCGTTTTAATTTGAAAATGGTTAATTTAATATTACATTTAGAACTAAGCCATATAATTATATAAAGAAGCAAATGTGATGAAATCACTGTCGTCGAACTACAGTTGCACTCAATGGATAGTTCATCCGAATATACTATACAATAACTGTTAGAGGTACATGTATCTAATGTTGATAGTCGGACTAAAATAATGCATTGAACTTTTCAAGAGTAATCAAGGGAACAAATGTTCTAGCAGAAATCAAAAGAATGTAAGTCAGGGACAAATACCAAAGATGGAAAACAGAAAAACACAACAAAGAACATAAAGTAACTACAATAATACATGAAAATTAACAAAAGTAAATGAGCAACTCGGACTCCACTAAAAACTGGGAGAATGGACAAGGTGCATCGGTAGGATAAGCGTCCTCTGCTTTTCTACAGAGACAACCGAGTCAAGAAAATATCATGAAAAAAATTTGTATACAAATTAATTGCTTAAAATATACTTTTTTTATATTTCTGTTGTATTTTTAGCTGCATTATTGCAGCCATAACCATGGGTTTGGTTTTATGTCTAACTATGAAAATCAGTCATAGTTTTTTGTCAAACGTTTTAAAACGTTTTTAAACTAATGATATTTGGCAAAAATGTTGACATCATAATATAATTTTTGTTTCATTTATGGCATTCGAAAACAAAATTTGATGACACTTGCATCACTTCAATATTAACAAAAATGTCAGCAATAATTCTTCATGTGGCAGGTGTCGCTAAATATAGTCTGTGTAATGAGGCGAACTTAATGTCCTCATCCATTGTCCCATTAGGCACGTCGTTCTTCATTACACATTGTATTTGTGATAGTCGGGAAAATATATCTGTTAGCAGATACTCAATGGTAGGCATCGGTTCAGTAGATTTGGTTGTACTCAGATTTTAAGAAATTTTACAGTATTCATAGTCATGAACAAGATAATAAACCAATTGCTAAAAAGCATACAGCGATTGTTTTTTCCCCTGAACATCTCGTATAGTTTGTATGATTTTATCTAGATACGATATGTGTTAGTTTGCGCATACTTATCGCGCAAGTTTCGAGACATGTTTCGAAATTTTAGTAAAATGTCATCCCATTAGTTCTAGTATAATAAACTTTTCGAGTGTATGTTTTACATATTGACAAACATAAAGTTCCAATAGATTTCTGTTGACTTTATTAACAGTTTGTGCTTTTTCATTCAAATTTTTTTTTAGATTGTTAATAACATAATTACTAGTATAACCATACTTCTTAGCACTTTCAATTATTCGATAATGTACATCCACGTGTAAAAAACCTCATTTTTTATCGATACACTTCCAATATCGGAGCATAAGAATTAATATACTCAATAAGGCTTAAAAAAAGTTAATGATCGTAAAACTTGATTTAACATACCTGCAAAGTATACCATCGTGTTAACTTTCATCGTTACTGCTAATGTCAAAAACAAATAAAGCACCATATTTGAGCATTTAGCACGGGCGAATACACTCGCCATCTTTTTCTGGTCAATATTTACTTCTGTTTAATAGTAATTCCACAATGATGACTAAAGTGATCAAACCGTTTATCTGCTCATGTTGTTCGATTGGGTGAATTCCATTTAAGAGTAAATTAAATCGTACCAAATAATAAAAATAATTAATTGTAGTAAATCACGGTGTCAAAATTTGTACAACCCGCCATCAAAATGGCATTTATATTCCTAGAAGTCTAAATGCATTTTGTAGTGTCTCGGTAATAGATTTACAATCCAATAATATAGCTAAATGAGATTACTGAAAATAACATGGTACGTACTGGACAAATCGACCAATAAACATTGTAAATAAAATTGACATTAACCAATTATTTCCGTTGATCCTGGGATATGATCAGGAACTACGGACGCTTCACACTTAAATCCTTCCTAAAATGTTTTAAATCTATAAATGTGTGTTGTTAACTTCTCAGTGGAATTTTCCTTTGGAAAGTAATTAGATTCCGAACTGAGGCAACTTACACCATCAATAAAGAAGCAAGGATGTTATTGACATCAATTTTAACTCCATCTTGAAGAGCCCTCAGTAATAGATAGCTAGTGCTGACATGCGCATACAAATTACGTCGTTTTATGAGTAAAATGAAGAATATTTTGGATAAAACGTGTATTTACAAATAATGGAAGATTTAAAAGCATCAAAATGACAAAGAACATGATGAAATCACTTTTGTTAATTATTTACTACTATTTAACAACGTCAAATGTGTATGGGATAACCAAGAAAATCAGAATTGGTGAGTATAACGATTACTTCATAATTCGGCAAACTACGTTCATGAACAAAATTTTAATACTTTTTATGGGCAACTGAATTTGTTGTTTGCCTTGCATTTACTTAAGTCTGCCATTTTTTAGCAATCGATGGTAAAAAGAATAAGTTAATCTTCTCGACAATATTTTCTCTCTATTACATTTGTCATGTCTGGTGTTTTCTTGAGAAATAGAGTATTGATCGTGTAGATCGTCTAACGACTGATTCCCCAGGGGGTTATAACTTTATAGGAATGACCAGTTTCTCATTTTGATAATTTAATTGTATTCCAGAATGATGTGCATTCTCTTTATATGATTTACATTTTGGACATCACTGTTAAATTCCCTTAAGAGTATTGATGATAAATCTCATATTAGATTTTTCTTGTTACGGAAATAATTTCTAGTTATATCTAAGACAATTACATTTTGAAATGATGCGTATTCGAAACGAAGCTAATTTAAAAGGTTTTGATTTGAAGTCTTCCAAGAAACATCACTGATATTGTCATTTTTTGCTTGGCAAGAATCATATTTTAAACATCGTAGAAATAAAACAAAGCTGGCTCACTATGGATACGCTGAAATGTAGAGATTTAGATATAACTAGAAATTCATTCACTCGTATTTCAATTTGAGTTTGATCAATTTGATTTTATTGCAATCAAAACTCATATGTCATTGACAATGAATATATGATACGAAATAAACGAAACAATAAACGAGAAAACAAGATGTGGCACCATATAAAACTCAAAGGCAACTGAAGGTAAATAAAAAATATATACAAAAGTCACCAACATGATCGTCGCTAAATGATGATATTCAATAACCTACATGGGTCATAGAAGAAAATTTGATAAAAACACATTTGCTACTTTTGAGAATATTGCTCATGACAATGGATGATATAATATTTCTTATAATTAAATCTAATTATAATTAAATTAAACCTACGCAACAGATGAATGAATGTTTGTTTGTTTTTCCGTTGGATGTTCCTGGGTATCAGTAATGTAAAGAGAAACATCAGGTTACAAGTGCCTAGAACATTAAGTTTACTTGTACAAACATCCATGCACAATGAGCGAAAAACAAATACATAGGTCCAGCATAGGTCTATACGAGTACACGAGTAAAACACAACAAACATCAACAAAACACAAACTGATATGAAAGACACAAAATAAAATAATAAAATAATAAAATAACAATAGCAGGTGAGCTTAACAGCAACGTAGTTTTGTGTAAAAATAGCTTTCTTGAGAAGTTCCCATGTGATAGTCATCAACCAAAATGGATTCCTTCCGATATTCAGCAGATATAACTTCCATGGCTAGAAAATAAGTGACACTTATCGGGGGCAATAAACAAAAATAGATTAACGATAATTAAATTACAGAAAATATATACTCGTTTTCAATACATACTCTAACATTTTTTACTTCATCATTCATGGGACAGCCTTGTCGTAAAAAGTTCGTGAAAAGAGTGATGCTTTTAAGGATCTTTCTCCGCTGTTCCATTGGTTCTTCTAGCATTTATTCTGCCTTTCGGAAATATAGCTTTGTATTATATAATTCGAAGCATGGCTATAATTAAAAATTTAGAATAAATGCAATGCAAAGCCGTCAGTCGCATCAAATTAATGTGCATTTGATGACGTCAAAGAATATGTATATTATTCGGAATTATAAATCAGACCCCCAAACCAAAAAAAAAAAAAAAAAAAAAAAAGAAAATGATATGGCCGAAATTGTCTGTTGAGTAAAAATGAGATTTCAAGTATGTTGATACTTGTGGTGCTCACTTAAAAGCAATGCATACTTCAAATATATAAAAAATAATTAATTATATTTAAAAAATTAAAAAAACAGATAAAAACAAAAACAAAAAGGAGAAAAATTGCATTTACGAAGAAATGGATGAAAAAGTCCACGTAAGAGAAATGCTTCTGGCACATACTTTAAAACTTGTACTTATTAGATCATATATACATTCTGTTTTAGGTGCTATATTTGACCAGAAATCTAGACATTTAGTAGATACCTTCAACAGAGAAGTTTCTAGACTTGACAGACCAGGCCAGTCAATTGAATTTGAACAGACAAGCAAGATCGTAGACTGTCAGGATAATTTTCTTGTTAGCAATGCAAGTAAGCAAAGGTTATATTCACAAAGATTATTTCTGATATATGAAAAAGTTGTCATCTTTAAAATTATTTCTTTTAAATCTAGGTATTTTATGATTGTACCCATAACATTTTGTCCTTTTTTCGAGGGAATATAATTATGTGTACATTTCTAGATACACATGTTCGATATTTATCGAACATTAACAGAGATGTAAGGTTTCAGAATTAACTTAAAGAGATAGACCTAGGGTAAAGAACACAACTCTTGCAAATAACTGGAAGGTTTGTATTCAACATTTCACATCAATGTAAGCTTCAAAGTAATTTGGATTGGTCTCATTATCTTTCAAGTGAAATCTTGATTGGCTTTGGTGAGATTGAAAACGATACAAACATATCACTGATTTCATGAGTTATGTCCCTTATCCTAGGTCTACCTACCAAGTTGATGCAAAATCAAAATCATATATGAGAATTCTATTCTATATAAAAATACCAGTTTTATATATTGTAAATATTGATATGCTGCTATGTGCTACAAGAAGTAACTATGTAGGAAGATCTAAATCCAAAAACTAGTTGTATAAAAAGTATTCAAATCCACAACTATCAAAAAGTGTAGCTAAATACATCAGCAAGATGTTCTACCATTTTCGATACAAAGACTGAAGCCTCAATGCTTTAGGCGCGCTGTGAAATCTGTGATGTGAACGTATCTTATGTTTAAAAAAAGTGGTAGTGCGCTCCAAAACTTTCTTTTAAATAAAAGCATGGGAAATTATATTTGTAGTTTATAAAAGAGGAAACCCTCGCATACTATCAAATACCTTTGATAGATAAACAATTACTAATTTTAATGTTAATAAAGCATTTCAAACATAAAGGACTCTAGCAACGACATTTGTATATGAACAATTTTAACTTGTATACAAACCATGTACAATCACGTTTTTAAATTACCAAGGGGGAAAGATTTAGTGCCGACATAAAATTGCTCGTATATGATTTTCAAAAACATAATTATTGGACTTAATAAACTTGTTTTATTAGTCTGGCGTGAAGAACTATAATGATGCCAAAGTGCTTATTTTAAGTCATGCAACTAGTAAATTAAGTGTATTTGTTTAAAATCGGTACACATGACAAACACGACAAAGTCGAATTATATCAGAAAACGTAATGGTCACAGCGTGATGTATGAAAGCAGAAAAATAGAGTATGATGCTTGTCATAAACATTTCAAATAGGAATTCTCATTGGCAAGTATATGTATTTTTTACAAACATAAACTTACCTGGCAGGTGACGTCCTATAAATACGCAGTCCGCTATTGAAATATTCCAAAACTATATAACGTTCTCATTAAGAATGAAAACTGATGCGGATTTATTCAGAAAATAAATCAAGAAATTCTTTTTATATTTTTTTACTAAGTAAAGCTTGCATAAATGACTGAAAAATAACTTCAGACAGTTCATAGACATCTTAACCTTTCAAAAAGCTTTAAATGTTCCAAAGTTTGTGTAGTTGTAATATATAATAGGGTCACAATTATTAACAATCTTTGAAGAGATTGAAATAAGACTTATAAACCAATTAATTTACTATAACAACCGTTAAAACAAAGCAAACAAAAAGTTTGCTGTTGGTTCATATATCATCTAAAAAGATGTTCAATGCATTTTCATAGATATGATAAATAAAAAATAATATGTGTTTTGAGTTTTGAGTACGGTTGTAACATTTTTTAAGCTGTGCACTCCGAATTCCTTATGATAAAGTGCAAACACTAAAAGATTGTTTAACAGATATTAATTTATTTAGATTAATACCTTTTCCTTATAGAAATACCCATTACCCATGGAATAAGAAGATAATTACAAATAAACATTTAAATTTTATATTTAAAAAATATTGAACATAATTTTGCTAATGTTTAATTTAAATAATAATAACTTTGATTTGAAATAGTCACTTTTAAACCGACTTCCAATATTTCCCACTCGCCTCTTTATGAAATCCCTATTCTCAACCCACGTATTGTGAATCTGCAGCAGCAAGGTAACTCTTTGAAACATCTATACACCAGATCGACATTTAAAATATAAATATTGTTGGTATTTTACATTTCGAAAAAAAAAAGGGTTGATGCCGCTGCTGGTGAAGCTAAAGTCACCCAGTGTATTTCCAATTCCATCTGACTAGAAGTGAGACTTGTCTGATATTATTCATAACACAAGCTGTTTCCCGAAACTTGCAGTGTAACGATATACAAAAGCCCCAAAAGGGCCTTGGCTTCATTTCTTGTGTTTTCTTTCACTGTAAAATTTCACGGTGTTGGATTCGGATTTCTTTTCGATATATGTGTTTTTTTTAATTCATTTCGGACTGAACATTTTAAATATGCTTTGTCTAGATGTTGGTCGTTCTTTTTAATAATAATGCAAAAGAAATCTCTTAAAACTCCGGCAAAACAAAGAAACTTTGTCACAATCAATAAATTCAGTTTAATTATTTTTTTGTTCACATATTTGGCGTTGGGAGAGATCGATAGATTCCCTGATATAAGTGTTTATTTAGGTGCTAAGAAAGTTAGTGACACAATTTAATGTAATGATTTTACAAACATTCATATTAGCGTACGTTAGTGGCTTTTCAAATCAATTAACCAGGTAATAACAAAGTGTAAAATGTTAAAGTATAGTAAACACCATGTAAGATATTGTCCAGGCAGATCAATTGATATTGGTAACACATAACAATTTCACCCTACAATATTTTTGTTTGTAAGTATAAACTTATTTTGCGATTTAAGATAGAATATTGAGGTTGGGTGTCGTAAGTTGATAAATTTGAAAATATGTTCCTAGCCAAACCGTCTACATAATGAACAGATCAATAAATCATATCTTTTTCTTTTGAAGTTCGTAGTGCTTTCTATGTAGTTGGTTCCATTCTTCCATTTCAGTTAACTAAAAATCAACCTTTTTAAAAGAAATCATAGGTTGGTGATCCCTAATGGATGAGAAATGTTTGATATCAAAATTTGGTCTTCTATGGACACACTTTTTAAGGAGGCAGACCTATGGTAGGGAACACAATTCTTACAAATCCATCGAACGTTTATATTCAGCATTTTACATCAATCTCAAGTATATATCAAAGTAACTTGTATTGATTTCATTCTGTTTCAAATGAAAGCTTGAAAGACTTTGGTGAAATTGAATGTAATGTAATGCAAACATATCACTGATTTCAAGAGTTATGTCTCCTACCCTAGGTCTACCTCCATATAGTTATAATATGATGTTATGCTCGACGTCAGTTCAAGCCCATTTTTTATTTAATCATAATTTTCTTCAGTCGTTTGTTTATTTAGGCAGACTTGTCTTTCGTTTTTTGTTATAAAAACCAAACAACAGTACTTACGATTGATATGCACAGTCAGAAATAATTTTATAATTCCTTAACAGAATTTTCATTGCAATTCCGACATTTTTGTTGCTAAGTGCCGATTGATGACATAAAATGCTGATAATTGCATTTTTAAATTTCTGTATTGACAGAAATGTAATATCTCTCGAATTTGGAAATAAACAATTATTTAGTAGGAAGGATAACCTTCGGAAGAACTTTTGACACAAGATAAGGCGGTAAATCTTTGTTTTCGTCAAATACCAACAACCGAAAATCGTCGTGGTTACCAAATTCCGACCGATTTGACGATGTAAACATATTGATCTTCCAATTTGAACAAATCGCATTTTGCGGAGAAACTGTATTGTGATATGAATGAGCAAGTTTTTTTTAACACATTTTAAATATCGATAGGTGTAAATAGTTCGAAATCGACCTAGAACAAATTGTATTCATAAAGTGGTACATGTATAACAAGACTGTATTATATTTTCCACTTGTATACTGGGCATATCGCGATTTATGTTATGCATAAATCGAGCCAAGGTTCTTTATACAAGATACGATATTCCGATATAAGTTACATTCCTTATAATTTAATAGTTTGGCAAAGACCTTGATAAATTCTAAGTAAGTTATTCAAATAAAGTTCACGATCTTGTTAATTGATCAGGTGATGGGTAAATTTATATATATAAATGCTATAGCGCAAAAGATAGTCTGGTGAAATGAATGGTACAATCAATCAATCAATAATTCATTGTTGGGTCCCGGTCTAAATCTGGTATAACACTATGCAATAAAGTAATACGCTGTACCGCTATAATTTTAGTTGAACTTTTCTTAATTGTTTTTCTCCTTCATTTCATTTTTATGTATAAAGACACCCTCGTTCTGATTCATAATTATAATCATTGGTTATACGTGTCTTTAATAAAGAAACCATCATTCATTTCCTCATTCAGCATCAGAAAATCATTTTTTAATCTTGAACATTGTGGTTTTTATACTGAAGGAGAATATCGCTTATCCAATATATTCAATGTAAACTTAACCATCATTTGGTAATGTTGAACATATTTGGACGTTTATTTAATTTTTCGTAATGTATCCTTATCGTTTTAACGATCCATCACCCCATAAGAGTTTTTGTTATCAAATTGAAGAAAAAAATATACATAGCCATATATGGTATTATGGAAAATAAACGTTTGAATATTTCACCTTTAACGTAATAAAATGGAAGTGGTAATGTTTCTTCATTACAATTTTATGAAATTGTTCATAATTAGGATATATATATATAAATATAAATATGTTTTAACTATATTAAAAAAAAATAATGAAATGATTGGATCCATGGGTTTTTTGGTGTGTTGAATAAATTCAAATATGTATGCTATTTATATACCTAAATTTTCAACTTATGATTTGAAACAGTTAAAATATCTGTTAACTGAATTTGAAAAAAAAAATCAAGTTGATAGTCAGTTACTATTTCATATTGTTATAATGTTCCCAAACGACGTTGGGGGACATATTATTTTATTTTCTTTCCACCCCCGATCTTAACCACAGGTGTTCAAGGTGTTTTATATATTCACGAATAGCTATTGTGTAAGTATTGCAAAATTCAGTATGCTCTACTTTTCGAAAAAAAAAAAAAAAAAATAGACCACTATATGTAACAGTATAATGCCATACTTGGTTAAAAAATAGGATACCACCAGGTCTGTCGATTGGGTAGATTATAATTTAAAACATTGTGGACTCTCTAAGGTGGCAACCGGCCACAAAAAAACAAAAAAAAACAAAACAAAACAAACACATAATAAAAAAAGTAATAATAATAATAATAATCAAAATCAAAGAAGATGCACCTGTGACCATAAGGTATATACATGAAACATCCTGTTACATGTACGCTGCACATAACACTTACATATAGTTTCGAAAGTGATTTTATTTTCCATACAGAACTTAGGTATGGCAAAATACATGTTTGACATCCCGCCTTTTATGACAATGGATTTTATGAATCTATCAAACCACCGATTAAACACATCATTTAATTGATGGTTTAAGAAAGTAGAATGATCACTTTTAATATAAAATATAACCAAGCATTAATGCATATTCAAGTAGCATATTGAATGGATGCCGGTATAAGAAAAGGGAAGAATACCAATATGAAAAACGAGGGGAAGACTATGGATTTTATCAGCTAGTTTAGCCGTATAAATGAGAACGCGTGATGGTCATACCATAACGAAAAAACACATGTCAAATTAACAGATATTAAAGCAGAGGGAATATATTAATATACTATGAGAATTTGAGACTAAGCAGGATGAAAGAGTAATTAAGGGGACCAAGATTCTAGCGGAAATCAAAAGAATATAGACCAAAGATAAGCAGACACAACCAACAGAAAACATGCAATAACCAGCATAACACCTACAATGAAAACAAATGTGAATGAGCAATCCTGATACTACTAAGAACTGGTAGCTTGGACCAGGTGCACCGGCAGGGTATTCGTTCTATACCTTTCTTGAAAGACTCGCCGAAATCTACATATTGAAGAAAAACATAGAAGTACCCATTTGTGCTTGTTTCAACTCTGTGTTTTTGACCCTGGCTGTTGATTTTACTAGTATAAACGTTTATCTAAAAAGTAATCTCAATTTCATTTTGTCGAAGTGAATAGAGTTGACAGTTCCATTATGTAACGTTTCTTAATTCAGAATTATAAGCTATTTGCGTTCGGTTTAGAATTAAATTACTTCAATTACTTTTTAGCATTATATTGTGCAATCGCATTGCCGTACGTAAATCATATAAATGGGCCGTAAAAACGAATAAAAAGAGGCCAATTACACAACAAATTTTCCAATACTAAGCATAAAACTTGTATCATTATTTCACTAATTGGACAAGTCGATACTCTGATAAATATTTCAGAGAAACCCGTGAATTTGAAGACGTAGATCTCATGATTTGTGTGTTGCGTGTCGAATCAATTTTGTACAATTCTACCACTTTTCATTTTAGTAACTATGGTAACGAATTATTTAATTCCCGACGCAAAAGATTTATTTTGTTTCTTTTAGATAATGGATCAGCAAGAATGTAAGAAATAGAAGTCATTTATCGAACATTATTTTCCGAAAACTATTTCCTGACTATAATATCGACCTCGCAGACGTACATCATGGATATAAAGTTAACTTTTGACAAGTATAGAATTATTGCATAGAGGAATAATAATATGGAGATGTTAAGCCTGACGTTTTCATTAAACCACTCACTTCACTATATTATTCTAGTATTCAGTAAATAATTAACAATGTAAATGTATAAATAATATGTTATTCTTATATTTAATAATTGAATTGCCGGAAAAAAGGTTATAAACATTGGATTCGCATTAAAAAATTAAGATCAGATACTAATTTTATATTCTTATAAAATTACAATCTGTAGTCAATATTCCATATTAATATACTTAACTGCTCTTATTATAAAGAAAAAAAATATATGAACCAGATTGATTTTGTTTGGCTTCAAACATTTAGAGAACAACGAAATATGTTTTGTTAGTTTGCATATTTGCCTAAAAGACCTTCCTTTCATTTTCTTTTTTCCGAGATGATCATTTATTTTTGCTATTTGTAATGTATTAGTTTGGTTATTTTATATTCATTGTTGTGTGTGCCTGTTTTCCATGTCTACTCATTGTCCCTGTATTACATTCGATTGATTTCTGCTAGAATCATGGTTCTCTTAATTACTCTTTCTTCCTTGTGTTTGGAATATACAAACTTTTTCTAAAGACTGGATCTGTTTTTAAATAGTTTATTAAATCAAAACGTTAAAAAAACTGTTTTATAGTTGAACCAAAACATAGAACTTATAACCGGAAACGTCTATTCGGAAACAGCCAACCGGAAAACAGGTTTTGATTATATTCAAATTTCATGTACAATTCTTTTTCTACTTTGAGCGATGCGCGCTACAGTTTTTTTTCCAGCGTCCTTTTTAAGATAACAAATACATACACAATTTTGAAGGTTAAGAATATGTATTTTATTTCAAAACAGTTTGACTTTTTCAAATATGGCGAACTATTTGAAAATAATTAATGTAATACTTTCAATAAGTTCTGTGCTGCAAACAAATAAAACATTGCATTAGAAATGCCAGTTTTCTTTAATGCTCATCTGTATTGATGGATTACTAAAAAAAGCAAAAAAACAACAACAAAAAAAAAAAAAAACAAAACAAAACAAACAAACAAAACAAAACAAAACAAAACAAACAAATACAATTCCAAAACAAAAATCCCCCCAAAAAGTTTTATCGACATATAAACTATAAAAAGTAGACTTGTTCAGTTTAACTTCTCACACTATTAACTGTTACTAAAAAGAAAAGGTGATTAATGTTTGACTCGTACATGAGAAAAACTAATCTTGCAGAATAATATTGAACGATCCATATCTTTTTCAATATGGAACTGTCAATGTAAGCATGACTTCATGCAAATATAATATTTATACAAATTATCTTTAGCATCAGTTGTTTCTTCAGATTGAAAGCTTAGTGTATTTGGCTTAGTGGGAATGTTATCCAAGAAAAAAGGAAATGATTAAATTCAAGTTTCTCCAGGGAGAAGCGTATCCGTAGGATCGATCTAAATTTCCACCATGCTTTTCGACAATAAAAAGAGTTATTTCAATGGAATTTGATTACGAAGAAACTGACGTTCAGCTTAACCCTGGCGAGATCGTTTCAATCGATTCGGGACATCCTGGTGTTTGCCAGTCTATTAGAGTAACACTGAAACAACAGGACATTAACTTATCAATTATATCAGCTTTGCACAGAGACTCCGATTTATTCACCATATCTAAGCTTTTATCCAAACTATACCGACAAACTTGTAGAAGCAATTAGAGTGAACGTTTTTAGAGTTAACGTTGGGAAAATGATATCTCCCATGACGGAGCGTATAAATAGTTATTGCAGTTGTTTGAGGTGATATAAGTTTTACCCAAAATGTTTAGAAATTTCTTTTGTAAATATATTCTAATCCCTTTATGGTAGAATCCCAGCAATTAATGAGTATTTAACTACAATATTTTTTTCTTAATAAAGATGAATTTGGTTTCATAAAGGGACAATTTGATTTTATTCCTCAAGAGAAAAAGTTGCAATTCAATTTTGCAATACACAGCATTAAGCAAATAAATTGATTACATATCTTCAAATTACAATGATAGCATGAAAACATAAGGAATGAAAATATTTTATAATATTCATAAATTGTACAATTAGTTGAAGTAAAATACCATTTACTGCATAAAATGAACAAGTCTTTAAGAGAAAGAGAAAACAATGCTGATACTATATCTGTAGTGCACACAAGTACTGACATCATATCCATACAAAATCTATGACCATAAATTGTTGAGGAGACATAACATCAAACCGTTTTATAATCGTGTGCTCCAACACAAATAAATATATAATAGCAAAACATTACAAAACGACGGGTGGTACGTCTAAGATGTAATAAACAAGTGGTACGTTTAAATTGTGATTAACGGGTGGTTCATCAAAGGTTATATGAAAAAGGTAAAGCCCTATAAAATCGACAAAAACTTCTTCTCAAGGTAAACGTTAATAAAGGTGGCTGGACGTTATTTACATTGTTATGATTAAAAAAATCTGAATGAAATAATATTAATAAATTGATGTAACGTATGTATAATATTGTTTACAAAGGCATGTGTTAAAATTTTAACGAATGTATGTAATGTAATTATACATTTTTTTTGTATAAGAAAAGGTTATTCACCTCAATATTACAAAACGGATTCATCTCGAGAATCAAAAAATGGTTTTCAGTAATAAGATTTGAAAGTACATGTAGTGGGACAACGCTTGACCTATTTTATTCGTCAATCTTAAGTTAACTATGCTTTTATAGGATCCTGGATAGGTTACATGTATCTTAATTATTCCTTCAATTTTGACTATAAATTATCGCTCTTGTTCTTCGTGGAGTTTCCTGTACAATTGAGCTAGGAATTTTTATTATACTTATCTATCGTTTCAGTATGTGAACTCTTAGAAAACGATGTTTATGGAATACTTGGAGCGTTCCAATCATGTGCCTTATCGACCATACAGTCGTATACAGATACCTTTAAAATTCCATTTATATCGCTAAGCATGCCACAAGAGGCGTCGTCGGCGGAACCATATCAGTTGTACATCAGACCAGCTTATATTGAAGGTCTACTGGATGTCCTATACAGAAAAGGATGGACCAAAGTCTATTATATATATGAAACAGATGAAGGTATTTCTTGTCTTTGACTTTTCAAATTTCTTACGTCAAGTGAATAAACTACGAACTTTTTTTCCAAGAGCGATTGAAAAGAATTTTAAATACTGACTCTTTTTATCATGTTATTGGTACCGATGAAGATTCAGTTTCCAGAAAATGTTATTACAAAGAAAAACTTTATAACTCGATAGAAGTTAATTTCTAAGATAGTAATTTTACACAGGCTAAGGAAATAATGTTTTACGTATAATATGTTTGAAATAAAAATCTAGTCTATAATTGAACAGGGTAAATGTACTCTTGCAACAAGGCTTGTTTTCCATTAACCGGTACAAACCAACTTTCAATAATTCTACTTCCGGTTTGTCCGGTTCGTCGACTGAGGCGAAACACTGGGTATGATACAATAATGGAACGCGTATATGTGGTTCAAGTGGAACGAACCGTATAAAGGAAAGCATTACGTGTACTTCCATTGCAGATAAGAAACTTTTTCTCAATAATACTGGGCACAATGCAACTACAAATAAATTAAAAAAAAACAATATTGAAAAGAAAAATTATCAACGGAAACAAAGACCCTCTAGAAAAATTAACAAAAAACAAGATAAATTTATAGTATTTCATTTGTATATCAATTGTATGTTAAGGAGGTAGACCTAGGGTAAGGGACACAATTCTTACAAATCATGGTAACGTTTGTATTCACAACTTTACATCAATCTTATATAAGCATCGAAGTAACTCGGACTGATTTCATTCTGTTTCAAAGGAAACCTTAAAAGTCTTTGGTGAAATTGTATATGATACAACCATATCACTGATTGAAGGAGTTATTTCCCTTACCCTAGGTCTACTTCCTTAAGGTTCGAGAACACAATTGATGTCGTTGTGCATTTCAACAAAACCATTTTGACACATAAAAAAAATTCAAACTCATCGAACTCAATAAAACTTCACCAATATGGAAACATGTATACAAGCAGATTTGATCATTGCCCTACATTTCTACAGTAAATACTAAGCAATAAAGTTTAGGACAGCAGAGGAAAAGCAATCAGGAGGAAACCCAATAAAAATAAACTATATTCGTATATATAAAGGGAATTATTTGTGATCTCGTACATTAAGTGCGTGAAATTGATAGATGATAACAAAAAAAAAAAAACAAAAACAAAAAAAAAAAAAAAAAAAACAAAACCTGCAATAAATCAACCACTTACAAACGTATTTTAAGTATAATAACATATCTGAATTAATATGAGGAACTAATGGCCATAAAACACACTTTTTGTATCAGGTCTGGTTAGATTGCAGCAGTTATTTCAGAAGATCAATGCAAGGGAGATAAATCTAGACATTGTTGTAAAAAAAATCAATACTGTCGCACATGGTCACCAAGAGCTAAGAAAAGAATACAACACAGAGATAAAGGAGGATTTACGTATATTTCTGGATCTGTCTATAGAACATTCTCAGGAGCTGATAACCGCTATTGTATGTTCAGAATATTTTTTTTTTTTCTAAATTTCACAATCGTTCAAAGGTAATATATTTAACAAGATTCATTAACAAATAAAAAAAAGAAATGAGTTAAGAAAACGATACTCAAAACGTAAATGTACTCGCACAATACGTTCTTGTATGCCTGCAAGGATTTTTAAATTTTCGTTGGTGCTTATTGTACGAAAAGTTGTATTACAAAAGGGGAAATCCGAAAAAAAAAATAATGAATAGTAAATGTGGCATACATTTAATATAAAACGAAATTTTGTATTGGTTTGCCGATTGCATTCAGCCTTGACTAGTAATGTTTTTTTTTCTCAGAAAAATGATAGAGATATTAGCAACTACAGGTTTCACTTTCTATTGGTTGACTTGGTAAGAAACGTATTATATAAAAATAACTGTGGCAATAAAGACAAATATTCAAATTTATTAAATATATTTTCCCCATATTTCGAAACTTTTGTGCAACTTGCAGAGGATTTCTGTCATACTATATTGTGGCCATCGTGCTATGCTATAGCTTGCTTTTAAGATGGACTCAGCAGAAAAAATAATAGAAATAAAAAAAAAAAAATAATAATAAAAAAAAAAACAAAACAAAACAAAACACAAGCAAACAAACTGACGTTTTACCTCATACAAACTCATTGTTAGTGGTTTTATTTAATTTAAAGTTTATTGGTTATGTTGAGCATTTCTTTTCTTCTTCAAATTTTGCATCACCTTAAGCTCATTTGAGTAGCAATACGACTGAAACTAGACTGTTAGACGCTTAACGTTTACAAATATGCCTGTTTTAGGGAATAAAAGATATGAACTCGACAGTACTTTCAGCAGGAATGAATATCTCTGGATTCAGCTTAAAAAAGGAACATGAACTTAAAACATATTCTTCTTCTAACCAATATCGAACTGTAAGTACATAATTGCAAACTATTAATGCAAATGCAATTTCTAAAAAAACAAAACAACAAAAACTAAGCAAAAAAAAAATTGCTTTCTAAATCAAACAATGAAACCTTTTTTTCAAATTTGGCAGATTTTTCTAGACAGATTAGGGCACTATAGTTTCTATAAAACTACGAAACTGTACAGTCCGGTTTTTCACATGTACCATAAGATTCAAACCATTTATTGACGAAGACTTGTTTAGCAATATAACGCGCGATAATTTGAAAAATACAGTACACATACTTTTTTTTCACAAATAGTCAAATATGATAAAGTGTTAAAAAAAACCAATTCATTTTTACAAGATATAAGAAATCAAACAATATATCTTCAAATTGCAGTTTGGGGATATTCTGGTACGTGATGCAGTTCTAGTCTTCCATCGAGCCCTTAAAAAGAAAGGCTCTTGGTCAAAGGAGACAGATACCCCTCGTAAATGTCGTGACAATGAGGGACTTATCAAATATAGACCGGGAAAAGCAGTGCTTGGTGAATTAAAGGGGGTAATTAGTTAATACTGTTTAAAATACTATGCCTGGTCTGGTTTAATACATAATCTTTTTCAATTCTTATTCATTCATTAAACTTAATGAATATTTTCATGTCTATAAATTATAAGAGATAAACAATTTGTGTTTAAATTTAGATATTCGTTATGGATGCCGCCTTAATAGAACTCTTTGTGACAGGGAGTTGCTTTGTGAAAATCGGATATGTGGTATGATTGCCAATGAAAGCAAAGCAACAAAAAATCAACTTCTACAGGTCACCACACGGTCTTCAATGGTTGGCAAAACCCACAAAACCCACAAAATAAAGCAAGAAGTAAAAAGCCAAAAATTAAATAAAGGGGAAAATTTTGTTTTTTTTTATATTCAAAATTCAAGCAAACACTTGCTATTATATATCGATTATCCTGTGATATTTTAGGGTGAGTACAGTGGAATGAGTGGCTTAATAAAGTTTGATGGTAATGGATGGCGAAAAGATTTTGAGCTACCCTTCCATGAAACTCGTATGAATATGGGAATTGCTAAGGTAAGTTAGCAATGTGTTAATTTCATACATAGCTGGTTACCATAATTCAATTCAGCCAAACTTTATTTCATTGAGTTAAATTTAACTTTACTTTACTAGCAAAAGAACCGTGACATTTCCAATTATGACTGCGGTTCTGTGTGAAATTCTGAATTTTGTAAAGAATCAAGTTTTTGTTTTTCCTTTGTCTTTTTTAATCGTGAATCGTGAATAAGACTCGTGGATCGTTATGGTGTATCCATCAGCACCATGAGAACTGATTTATTCAACGGGTCATAATTTTCCTTCCCTCGTTTGTCTAGACCGGACTTGACATTTTATGAGCAACTTGGTGGGTGTTTCTAGAAAACCAGAGGACGCTTACCCTACCGGTGCACCTGGTCTATGCTCCCAGTTTTTAGTGGAGTCCAAGTTGCTCATTTACTTTTGTTACTTTATATGTATGATTTTAGTTACTTTGTGTTCTTTGTTGTGTATGTCTGTTTTCCATGTCTGGTCTTTGTCCCTGGATTACATTCTTTTGATTACCGCTATGACCTTGGTTCCCTTGATTACTCTTTCTTTAATAGCTATTATAGCAAACTGACATTAATTATGTTTAATGGAAACGCAATATTAGAAAAATCCTCTCAGATGATGATAGGAATTAACACAAATAAAAAATAACACACGATATTAGAAATCAGAGGTAAAGAACAACAATTGGTGTAATATATAAAGAAACAAATACACAAAATGTTGTAGTAAAAAGTGGTTGCATTATATTACGCTACCATTACTTGTTTGAAGTATGATGTCAACTACGCTAAAGAGATGCATATGTCATTTAAGCTTAGGTTTGCTCATTTACTTTTGTATTTTTGTAGGCATTATTTTGGTTAATGTTTTTGTTGTACGGGTCTGTTTTCCCTGTTTGGTCCTTGTCCTGTTTCACTAGAATCTTGTTTCCTTGATTACTCTTTTACTTCATAAATGATTGAACAACAAAGTAGGACAAAATACAAGCATGTGTAAACGGTAAAAAAATCCACTATGATGCATCTTTCCATATCAGAAAAAAATCAGATAATCTTTTAAAATTCACGTAATTAGTAAAAGGAAAAAGGACTGCATTGTATGTTTAAGGCCGGGATAAGACATTTACCAGACTTGACCATCTAAAGGTTGTTTTGTCTATTAAACCATTATTACAAATCTACTAACGCAAACGTAGTGAAACTTCTTCATTCATTTTATCAAGATTTTCCCTATAAATTTGTATTGTTTATTTGTATAAAAGAACATTTATTTATTTTGAATTCTTTCAGATTGGAAACTACTACCCAAATAAACCTCCAGGTGACAGACTTTCATTGCATGAACCAGAAATTGAGCCATCGTTGAATAAAACCAAACAGCAAACTGTTAGAAGAATCGTGACTGTTGCGGTGACAATTAAAACATTTAAATAAATTGTTTCCTTATGAGGCTTTGCAAGGGTTTTAGAATATAACTTTATACAAGGAAGTTCGGTTAATTCAATAAATATTAAATCACGATGTTAATTTCAAGACTATTTTTTGTAATCATCAAGAAACTTTGTAAAACAAATTATTACTTACGGTCAAATTAAAACTAAAACAAAAGTATCATTCCTTTCAGTGCCTCATGTCCAACTATGATAGGTCTCACTTTGACGTAAATGTCAATGGAAAAAGTAAAATATTTAAATGGATCAAAGAATATGTAGCGTAATATGTTATAGTTGTCATATTCATGAATAAATGAAAACAGAGAATGTTTTAGAGTTTTCTATGCCACATTTGAGACCTATTTCAAGTTGGACACTTCATGTTTGTATTATAATATAGAATTTGGCTAATACAAGTCAAAGATATCATTTGTTTTGGTAAAATATTTTGGATTTATATTTCCTAAATTTTGAAGAAAACAACAATTGCACTGCATATTCGAATTTTTAACAATAAATTCATTCCTATATATTTCCCTAAGAAAAGTCACGCAAAACGAACTAGAAATAGTAAACTGTAAATATATTATTTTTTACAGTTGGTAAATTTAGCTGTATTTTGCAGTTGCTGTCTAATTAACATATTCTAGAGACTTACTTTTTTGCGGTTTAAAAAAATGATTAGCGTTAAACAATTGTTACGAATGAATTTGCTGGTACTATTATTCTCGCTTTTCTCTCCATCTAGCTAAAACTAGTATACCGCAAAACTTAATAGGCTTACAGTTACTCATACAAAGTCATTTGAATTCAGACATTTTAGAGAATAATACATTTCATATCGCATTTACAAAATAATTTTCAGGAAGCCCCGTACGTCATGTTCAACGAACCAGACAAAACTAAACGAAAATCAATACGGTGTGGAGTTGAAAACTTTCACGGATATATAATTGATTTAATTGATAAAGTAACACGGTACTTGAAAATCAACTATACTCTCTGTCTTGCAAAAGACGGTATATATGGAAAGAAACAAGAAAATGGAACATGGACAGGAGTCATAGGAGAATTAACAAGAGGGGTACGTTCTTAATATAAAATATGTATAGTTAAAACTTAAAAAGAAATAGAGGGTTCATTCTACATATAATGATATAAAGGTTAATAAAAACGCATTAAATTAAATCTTTAGATTGTTTTGATATCAAGATTTTTTAGCTATAGCATGTGCATTTAGTCGGTATAAGGATACAATATAATGTCATGGTTTACAATGATTGCATACATACATACATACATACATATGAATGTGATATATGAGTGGGTGAAATGAGAATATTTCAAGAACTAATTTAAACGCTTAAACTTTTACGTTAATCGTGACTTTTATCATCAATTAGACTGCAGATATAGCATTCTCTGCCATGACCATATCATCAGAAAGAGAACGTGTTGTAGACTTTACCAAACCATTCATGAGTCTGGGAATCAGTATTATGATAAAGAAGCCAACTAATAAAAAAGCTAGCACCTTTTCCTTTATGGACCCTTTGTCCTACGAGATATGGATGTGTATCTTGTTTGCCTATGTGGGCGTCAGTGTTGTTTTGTTCCTTGTCAGCCGGTTCAGTCCAACTGAGTGGCATGTTGAGAGTGATAGAACAATAAAAAACGATTTCACAATATCAAACAGTCTGTGGTATTCCTTGGGAGCTTTCATGCAACAAGGCTGTGATATAAGCCCGAAGTAAGTACTTTTCAATACAAATAATTGCAGTGGAGTGCATGTAGACAAAAATACATTGTAAGTAATATTTTGAGATTCAAAGCTTTTGTATCGAAATAACTTTTTTTTATATGTATAGTTATGTCGTTTTAACTATTTTTTACCATGGATTAATCGATGAATTTAAACATGTATCTTACTATAATTCCCCAATCACGAGTAAGTTCCCTTAAAAAAAAAACGGAAAAAAGTAAAAAACATGTTAAACTACGTTTTAGAAAATACACGTTTTGGATTAATAAGAAAAACAATTTAAAACATTTAATTTACTATCAGTTGAAAAATGTTTTTTGTAGATCAGTTTCAGGAAGGATTGTTGGTAGCGTTTGGTGGTTCTTTACTCTCATCATTATATCATCCTATACAGCCAACCTAGCTGCTTTTCTTACTGTTGAGAGAATGAACACACCAATAGAGTCGGCCGAGGATCTTGCAAAACAAACCAAAATTCAGTATGGTGTATACGAATATGGAACGACAGCAGATTTCTTCAGGGTAAATCATTTTACTATGATATTGGTTAATGAAAATATTAGAAGTTTTAGTTCAACAACATGAATTCATACCAATAGAAAAAAATCAAATGTTTTTGTTTAATGAAGATGTAATTCACATCTCTTCAGACATGTTCGTGATGATACTGGAAAGCCATACAAATAGTTGCATTATCTAAATATTATTGTTTGGACTTGTTTAATTCTTTGTACTTTAACTACATGTGTTAGAGTGTAAAAGTTTCAACCGAATTCAATGTCAATTTCAGCTATCAAAAGTAGCCGTTTATGAGAGAATGTGGGCGTACATGACATCAGCTAAGGATGTTTTCGTTAAATCCACTGATGCCGGGGTAGGTAGGGTTCGATCTTCCAACGGCAAATATGCTTACCTGATAGAATCGTCAACAAACGAGTTTATTAACAGCAGGAAACCTTGTGATACAATGAAAGTTGGCAGTAACCTTGACTCCAAAGGTTATGGAATAGCTACACCAATTGGTTCAGATTTAAGGTAAGCTGATTATAGATTCATTATAAGGAAGTTCTTATATGTGCTAAGTTCAAGAATCCTTCCTATCAGTTCTCTGCAACAATGTAAAAATTATTAGCATGTAGTATAATGATTCAAAACATATTTTATACATGGGTATGAATTTAAGTGTGCACTTAACCATCTGACAATGAGTACTCAAAGATGATGTTACTAACACAGTATCGAGGTGAAATTAAGATAATTATTTTGTTAAACCGGTCATAAACTTTATTTAGAAAGTAAATTCAATTAACAAATATTATATTTCCAACTGTGCATGCACATTACAATACATTAATATGGACGTCACACGTCCTATATATGTGTAGAATATAATTATTAATGGTTAAAAATATTCTGACAGTAGTGACGGTTGTCAACACGAAAATAGACAAATGCACAAGTGCAGAGGCCCTGTAATGTCTTTTAATAGTCGTTTGATACGATTTCACATTTAGTTGCTTATTTAAGGCAGCGTTAATCATTGTATCATCAATATGGCTTCTGTATACTTTTGGCTAGAAAAAAAAAAACGTCAATATCCGGTTTGTACCTTTAGTCACAGCAGTTTCATGTGCATATACATTGTGAATGCGTATTGTGGACCGAACTATTATCGAAAATTATTCGCTAGATTCGATGAATAAATACAAATTGAAGATATAAATGGCCAAGACAGTATACGGCATGGCGCCCAGATGTTTTTACGAAAATGACGGAATCAGCGTTACTCATGATTCTTGGGTACTTGAAAGGTGCAAACGATAATGAAACTAAACGAAACTAAAAGAATCGGTAACAAATTATTTGGAACGAAACAAGTCGAAACAAAATGATTGAAAATGAATTAGAATCGAAAAAAGTCGAAGGAAATCGAAACAGAATTAAACGAAATGAACAAGAATAGATAAATCTTTAAAGATGTTTCGTACTTCATAGTTAAAGCGACCCAAAGACATTTTGAACCATTACAATTCGGACCGTGTATAAGGACAATTGACGTACCCGAGGAAGAGGAGTTAATTAAAATTTCTAATATGACGTCTTCATACCGTCAAACAGTATATGTCGGTACAACCCCACCTTTAGCACATGCGCACTGTCTCCTTTCTTTCGCTGTCGCTTCGAGACACGAATTTAATAGCGTTCACGTGATGATTTAAATACTGAGAGGTTATCTAATCGAAATCAATTATATAAATACAGACACTTGCGATGACATAAATATTCAAACTTAATCTAGCGTCAATACGGGAGAGCTTAAACGGAACAGCCGTAATTTTTGTTACGCCTAGGGAAATTTTTGTCACAAGAATTACCGTATTTGTCATATTAGAAAGGAAACAATTCCTTTCAGGGGTAGATTTGTACTCATTTTTACATGGGTTTGGCATTTAAATTCTCATTTAACACCTCGCTGTCGCTCGGTGTTAAGTAATCGAATAAAGATGAAGTACCCGTGTTAACATGAGTACAAATCTACCCCCTCCACCAATTATTTCTTTAATATTATTGGTTGTAAAGAAATGTATTTAGTTTTCTCAGAAGAGAGGCTAATAGTTTGAAAGCACACATAGAGCACCGTCCATCGTAGGCAGAGCCCAAAATCAAATTAGATTGCCCATAAACGTTACGGTTTCCTATGTATATTGTTTTAAGGGACCAGCTAACCCTAGCTGTTCTGCACTTAAGAGAAAAGGGAGACTTACAGTCATTAAAAAAGAAATGGTGGGATAAACGTTCAGAATGTGGAGAGCAAAACGCAGCACTGGTAACGTTTGCATTTTGTTTTTTTTTATTTTACATTAAACAATATATATCTATATATATATATATAAACGTTTCCAAAGTATTCATAACATATGGTTTATACGTTTTTAAATTAACTCATAATTATAATTATTGTTCAATACATGAATATATACACAAAATATATTGTGTTTGTAGTTTGTGTTCATAAAAGAATATACGAATTTATTTTCCGACTCTCCTTTTAAAATTATAATATTTTTTTTTCGAAATCATGAGTTTTCTGAAGAAACACCTTTGTTTCGTGTAAAGTTTGTTTTCGGTCATATTTCCGTTTTCCATAATCTAACATGCAATGTTTGTGCAGATTACAAAGTTTTAAATTGAAACATATTTTAAAATAAAGCATTTAGCGCAAGGAATAGTAGATGTTATAAATATTTTGAGAGCCTTCTCATGCCGACTTTAGTCTCACAAAATGATTTCGAATACGTATCAGATTAGATTCAAACGAATAAAAAAGCTTTGATATATGATTTCAATGATTATTTTAGTACTTCACACACACGTGTACTCTTAGACGAAAGACATATATACATGTAAATAAAGATTAATTAGTTAAACACTATTGATATGTTGTCTATAAGAATACAAAGAAAAAAGAAAATAATTTCATTTGTAACAGGATGGCAGTGAAGCAGAGTTGAAATTGCACAACGTAGCTGGTATATTCTACATTTTGATAGGTGGACTTAGCCTATCTGTTATCATAGCTGGTCTAGAGTTTCTATACAGGTCAATTGTTGATTCTAAAAAGACAAAGGTAAAGATTATTCAACTGGAAAAAAAGATTAAACTCGTATTATTATAGTTTTATAACTATGGAGTTCTACAAAAAAATGAAAACACCTGAATTATAACAATTATATTAAAATAACACGAAAATAAACCCAGTTCTACATGTCCAATACAAGGAAATGGCACAAATATCGCATACTAAATTACGATCATAATTAGATAAATATGAATGTAATCCGTCGGGTAAATGTTTAATGTCATAATAACATCGTATACAAAAATCGGATGATTTAAAAATTTCCTATCGATAAATATGATGATTTAATGAAACCCCTGCATTTAGACTTTAAATAACACAGTTTCAAAAAGTAAGAGTATTTACACAGCATAGTGTTCTTAAAACAGAAAACATAATTCTTTCACCAACTAAGTAGACGAAAACTTTGCGTATCAAGGGAATCAAAATTCTAGCGAAACTCAAAAGAATCTAATCCAGAGGCAACGACCAGACATGGAAAACAGACAAACACAAAAAGAACATAAAGTAACTAAAAGAATAAATACAAAGTAACCAAAGTAAATGAGCAACTCGGACTCCAGTAAACACTGTGAGCATGGACCAGGTGCACTGGTAGGGTAAGCATCCTCTGCTCTTCTAGAAACACCCGCATTTGTTGTTCATAAAAATCAAGACCGGTCTAGACGAAAGAGGAAAGGAAAACTATGACACGTTGAACAAATCAGTTATCATGGTGCAGATGGATACACCGTAACGATCCACGAGCTCATCATGAGGAGCATTAAACCATAATGTAGGGATGATTTCAATCTTGTAGCAACATAACCCTGTTCCAGAAGCCTAATTGTAAGAAGTCTAGCGTAATACAAAAATTCTGCTTAGTAACGGCAAGCTCTGGAATAACGTGTGAGTTAAAGGTGCTGAAGGGATGTTGCAACAGATAAAAGGAAAGTTGACAATTCTGAATGAAATCATCATATTTGTTGTAAATTTTGGTCAACTATATTTTGGTTTAACATCGATATCTAAGTGTAGGTCAAGATATTAGGCTGACTTCACAGTGTGTGTTGTATCCTTTATCTCAAGTTATTTTGGGTAAATGCGATGTACTAAATCCCCGATACTAGGATTGTTTAATATGATAATACGTCATCAGTATGGCGGAAACTGAGATAAAAAGATATAGCTAAATGATGCTCTTTCTTTCGGATCAGATAAACTATAAAGTCAGCCTCATAAGCGTGAAGGAATAGGTCATCAAGTAAAGGAGCACAATTTGTTTCGATTGGAATGCCGACCGTTTGTTGGAAAAATCCGTCCACCAAACTGCACAAATATGTTGTCAATCAAACATTACAGCATTTTGAGTAATCTCTACCAAGAACTATATTTGTATCTAGGTGTACCATCTTTTTAAAAACTTTATGACATTGAAAGATTACATTTAAATGCAATACATTCTCTTTCATAAATGTTATTGACTCACTGAAATAAGCAATTATTATCCAAAACATTCTGAACTAGTTAATGAAATACTCAATAAAAAATAAGTATTTTACGTTTTCATATAACTTGAAAGTATATGATTGTGATTAAATACAGCAAACATTTGGAACTATAGTTAGAAACAAAGCTCGCCTTTCTTTCCGTGGGTCAATGGACTCTGGAAATCCAGAATCTACAACTCCTCTGAAGAAGTCCGGATCATCAGGAACGGTAAGTTTAAAGTAAAAGACAAGATGCTTATTAAACAAAGATATATGTATATAAATAATAACGGTAGTCCTGAGAAAAAATCAATTTAGGTCAGTAATCACATTATACAGTTTATAGATTTGCGCTTGAAATGATTGTCTGATGTTGACAGAATTCTCTGTTATTCTCTGTTATTGTTACTTTGTATGTATGATTTTAGTTACTTTATGTTCTTTGTTGTCTATGTCTGTTTTCCATGTCTGGTCTTTGTCCCTAGATTGCATTCTTTTGATTACCGCTATAACCTTGGTTCCCTTGATTACTCTTTAAAACTTGGAATAATGCACGTTAATTTGATAAATTGTGTTAGTAACGTTAAATTTTTAGTTTCCACAGCAGATATTTGATTGAAAAAAACCCTTTTTGCATCAAGAAAATGTCACTTTGTATAGGAAAAAATAGACACATATACTGTGAAAGGACTTTAATTCGTGGATACCAATTTTTGTGAATTAGGAAAACAAAAATTCGTGGATTTTTGAAATCGTGGTTTTGAGCTTTTTAGTATATACATCAATGGGATTCTCCTTTTTTTGGTTTTTTTTTGGAACCGAATTTCGTGGTTTTGCCTACCACAAAGACCAGAAAAATTTGCAACCAACGAACAATATTACTTTCACAAAGGTAGAAACAAAACACCACAAAATTATTCTATCTTTCGTAAGAACGGATGTTACATTTTGTGTGTGTTAAAATTGCTTAGAAAACACATAACTTTTTAAAAGTGTTACGAAGTCTTGAAAACGTTAGTTTTTGTATATGATGAAATTGATCTCTCATTTTTCAGTACACATACACAGGACCTACACAACTGCCTGGTTTTGACCCATATGTTGATACTAACACCCATACCCAAGTGTGACTTACAATCATCGATGAATATATGCAGGTAGCTTCTGAACAAATTTTCGAGTTGTGAGAGGTATACTCTTGATTAGAGAGTAAAAAAAGAACGTTTTTGAGTGTATTTGTTTTTCTTGATTTTCAACTTACAAATGCTTTTGTTAGTGTTAATAGTTTATTTGTGTCAAGCAAAAAGATATTTATTTCTGTCAGTCGCATATTTTTCTGTATATTTTTAATGAGAAATTGTAACCGGTGTGTTTATAGTAAATGTCAGTATAATGAAAGGTGAATAGAACATTTATGGGAGATTTGGAGTTTCAGACTATGGATTCATATTTGACTCCTGATTATTTGATGTCTGATATGTAAACAGATACTGGTTGCGAGATGTGTCGCAGATTTTTAACCCAATGTACTTTCGAATATGTATAAATTAGACAAGGATTATTTTTGTGAAAGTGTTTGACTGTTTGTACACAATGTACAAGCACATTCTTTCTATGTTCATGCAGTCACTATCTATTATCTATTATCTAGAAAACATATTTTTTACTGAAACAACGTTGAGAGAAAAGTGGCCGTCTAACTGGCTTATACCTAAAAACTTTCAACTGAGTGAACATTGTACACATAATTGTTGATATAATTTTCCTAAATTCGTAAAAAAACTCTTTGCTAAATGCAACTACAGGTGTGTTCCCAATGTTAAAATAGTCCCCAATAAACCAACAAAAGACTTTAAAATGGTAGTTCACACATGTATTGGTGTGACCTTTCGTAGCCATATATATAAGCGTTTTAAATATGTCTTGCACTTCTTCTTAATTAGGTGTTGTTCAAAACCTTCGACCACACTTGCATATTTTAATAATGTACCAATGTTACTGTTTTTTGTGTTTTACATTACAACTCGTTGCTGGTACGACGATGTTCTGTTGTGTGAAATATATTTCATCCCTCAATTAAGTTGAAACATATATTTGATTTAAAATTTGTAATTATGTCATCTTATCCAACTGCTGATTGTTTAATATAAATACATTAATTTAAACTCACATTTTATGCATCATATACACAAACAAAATTATTTCACATGATTTTCACAAGAATTTCACATGATTTTCACCTGAGTTGAGCAAATAAATTAAAATGACAGAGTTCACGTAAAATTCGGGTGAATGAAACCTCACGTGAAATTCCCACGAAATGTTCACACGAAATTCGTGTTTAGTGAATTTCACATGAAAATCATGTTAATTTCATGTGAATTTCACATTCATTTCACGTGAAGCTCTATTAACATGAATTTCACGTGAAAAATATTTGCCTGTGTATCATGTTGAAATTTTACTGTATTTTTAGCATATTGATCCACTTTATCTGTGCGAAAATTTACAATAATTTGTATTTCCTAGTTACACATAACTTACTGTGCATGCCACAGAATGTATTGTTCATATCTAGACCTGTGAATTAAATGTTTATTCGTAGTACAATGTTTTCAATTATCATTTGTATTTTTTGCAAATTCACTGATGTATCACCCAGTTCATGTGCCCTTGATTGTTCGGCTATATAGATGACGTATTATCTTTAAACAATCCTAATTTCTGGGATTTGATACATTGTATCTACCCAAAAGAACTTGTGATACAGGATGATACAGACACTGTGAAGGCAGCCTCTTATCTTGACCTACACTTGGAAATTGATGGTAAAGGAAAACTATTGACCAAACTTGACGACAAACGTGATTACTTTTCATTCAGAATTGTCAAATTTCCTTTCATCTGTAGCAACATCCATTCAGCGCCTGCGTATGGAGTGTTCATATCACAACTCATACATTATGCCAGAGCTTGCGAAAACTACGCAGACTTTTTGTATGGCACTAGAACTCTAACAATTAGGTTTCTGGAACACTACAGAAGTTCTATGCTCGTCATCATGAACTCGTGGATCGTTATGGTGTATCCATCTGCGCCATGAAAACTGATTTATTCAAAGGGACATAGTTTTCCTTTCCTCGTTTGTCTAGACCGGACTTGACTTTTTATGAGCAAGTCGGCGGGTGTTTCTAGAAAAGCAGAGGACGCTGACCCTACCGGTGCACCTGGTCCATGCTCCCAGTTTTTAGTGGAGTCCGAGTTGCTCATTTGTTTTTGTTACTTTGTATGTATGATTTTAGTTACTGGATGTTCTTTGTTGTGCATGTCTGTTTTCCATGTCGGGTCTGTCCCTTGATTACATTCCTTTGATTACCGCTATAACCTTGGTTCCCTTGATTACTCTTTAAAAAGTGTATTTGTTGTTGTCTCTTAATTTTTACTAGATAAAATTGTCTCCTTATGATTGTTTGTCATATATGTTAAACAAAATAAGCTAATACAGCGGGATAAATTTGAAGAACTGACGATTTCAGTGTAGCAGCCCACTGGCAGTACAGTTTTTGTAGTTTGCAAAACAACAGGACGATAAAAGCAAATAATAGCAAAACGACAAACTGGACAATGGGATACCATTTAAGTTGATGTTTAACATTCAGATGATGAGCAAAGTTAATATTCCAAGGCAGGGTTTCCATACTGAGTTTTCCCTAAAATATTGAATTTAAAATGATCTGATTGGTCAAGAGTTGAATTGAAGAAGGATTTGAGGAAAATCTCAATTTGAGATTTTTACGAAACCGAACACAGAGTGTCTATACCTTTGTTTACTTTTCTAAAGCAGTTTAATTTAACCATAATAATTTACAGTAGCGGTATTATTTGTACGCGATCTCATTTTTAAAACAAAAGAAAAAGAAAACAAAACAAAACAAAACACACAAACAAAAAAACAAACAAACAAAAAACAAAACAAAACAAAAAAATACAAAAACAAAACAAATACAAAAACAAAAACAAAAACAAAAAAGAAAGAACAAGTTTTAGTCAATACTAAGTATTATTTACAGTACGAGTGACTGCCTGTATCTAATTTACAATTAAAGGGCTTGGTTTTGATCGAGCCCGATAGGACGAGATCATATCCACGGCACTTAGTTGTCAAATAGATATAGACTGTCACGATTGATGTAAATGATTTGTGGAATGGTCCAATCAAATAAATACACGTCTCTGTCAATATTTGCACGGTACTTAGGGTTTTAGAAAATTGATTAGCGGCATATTTTAGAAAAAAAGTGGTCTGAATTGGCTGATGTAGATTTCCTTTTGACGTCGAAGTAGGAAGAAAGCAACATGTATGAAGCAATGCACTGAACCGTAAATTTTGCATATTTAACAACTGACATAGAGCAATCCCCCCGTGCAGGTCTGGGTGTAAAAAGAATAGGCTTGCAGCAGCGCTAAGCTTGTCGTAAAAGTCGACTAAATAGTGCTCAGAACCCTAGCCGGGGGCTAGGGCGCTCTGCCCACAGAGCAACTGGGATGTGTGCCCCAGGTGGTGGAATGGGGTACCCCTGGCGTGTTACATGCTGGGGTGGGGTTGTCAGGCTATAATACGGAAAACCTGACCGCAAACCATAGTTGTGCACCGTGTTGGGAAAGATGCCATGTTCCTCGCACGTTAAAGAACCCTACTGTGGTATTCTCTCGGAGTAGGAACCATATGGCTCCGCCACAGGAGGCCAAATTGCCCGACCCTATCCACCTCTCCCTATTTCCAGTGGCGGTCAAAATTTGTCGACCCCATTGTCCGTGTGTCACATTCCTTTTTCATTTCATCATTTCATGTTCATTTTATCATCAATTTCATGTTCATCGTCTGAATATAGCTGAAATATTGCTGCTCGGACGTTAAACCCCAACACACAAATAGCAATCAACCTGTGAAGTCATGGGTTCTACAAACTTGATAGAACAGGATTCATCATCATTTGACGACGTAAAATTATCCCAAATAGCCGAAACAATGGAGAATGAACATTCTGTATTTACTGGGATTCAGGGCATTTCAATGAGTCAATTAATACGAACAATTTTTGACGAACCGCTTGATTTAACTTCTGATATCTTGCTTCCAGAAGTCAAATCAGAAGCTCCAAAACAAGAATCGGATTCCAGTAAATCTAGAGTTCAAAACTCAGTAACGGACAGCACGTTAAAACATTAATAGAAAACCAGGAGAATTTGAATACGGAAAGCAATGCGAAATGGGCATTCAAAGGGTTTGGAAAGAGGAGGGAAAAGCGATTAAATGAGATTTCAGAAATTCATAACATGAACTTGGTGACAATGAAATACTGATTACAAAGGTTTATTGTGAATTTTTTTAGACTCTTTTTTAAATTCAAATGTTCATGTTGTTTTTTTTCTTGATTAAATATACATTTCATTTTTTTCAATTTATTGCAGCTAGAAATTGTCAGAATATCTGTACAAAATCTGGAAAGGCTGACACTTATTGTACTGTTGTAATGACACAAGAAAGCTCCGCATGTGTTTCGGATTTACAATAACCAAAACATCTAACAAACAGACCTACAACATTCACAAAACAGATTTGTGTGTCTCAACAATCATTTACTATATGAGTAGAAAAAAATATTGTTATAGTTGCGTTCCTTAATATGATTATTGCAACAAATGTTATAAAATTATATTATAGAAACGAGGCAAGAATTAAGTGAAATTACGTGCGTCAATGGTGTGAGAAAGTAAGAAATGAGGCTTGATATTCTTGTAAAAAATATTTGATATATATACATGTAAATATTTCATCTTGGTCATTTGAAAAGCCCGTTGCAGATATTTCAAAATATACATCAGGCTTATTCGGTTTTTCCATTATTAGGAATATATGGTAGGTGATGAAGTTAAAAAAAACAAAACTGGTCGTGACCTTGTGTTCGAATATGAAAAGTACAATTGTAAACTTCATGACGTATAATTATAATAAGAAATAATCAATTGAACCAAGATTATAGCGGAAATCAAAGAATATAATCCAAGGACAAAGACCAGACATGCAAAACGCAACAAGGAACATGAAGTAACTAATAGAATAAATACAAAGTAACAAAAGTAAAAACTAGAAACACCCGCCGAGTTGCTCATAAAACGGCAAGTCCGGGATAGACGAAAGAAGAAAGTAAAACTATAACAAGTTGAACAAATAAGCAGTTTTTATGATGCAGATGGATACACCGTTATGATTCACGAGTTCATGATGACGACCATAAAACTTCTGAAGTGATGACCTCAATCTTGTTGCAACATAACCCTGTTCCAGAAGCCTAATTGTAAGAAGTCTAGCGTGATACAAAAAATCTGCTTACTTATGAGTTGAGATACGAAAACTGCATACTGGTGCTGAAGGGATGTCGCCACAGCTTAAAAAAAATAGTCATCGCATTTTTCGTACAGTATATTCAATAGATTTTCTTCACCATCGCTCTCGCAGTGTGGGCCGGATATGCGGCTGACTTCACAGTGTGTATTAGTATCCTTTATCTCATGTTCTGTGGGGTAGATGCGATGTATCAAATCCCCAAAACTAGGATTGTTTAACGATAATACGTCAACTATACAGCGGAAACTGAGATCAAAGGATCTAATGTTTTAAGTCGGGATTCTAACTGAGTATGGGGAATAAAAGTTTACAGGGTTTAAAATCATAGGTTTTAATGCTATTAAATTCTGATAATAATTTCGAATTGAGGGCCTCCAGAAGATCTTTTGAATTTTTTCCGGATCCACATTGAATTAATGCCACTACGTGAGTATTGTGGTAGGGCTGCAGACCCTATTTGACCGTTACATGTATGGGTATAGAAGTTAAAAGTTTTGAAAGAGATTTGGTGGTAAATTTTGCAGATCCAGCTGTGTAACGTTATCTATGTGGATTCTTTTGGGGTTTAGGAGTCCAGTACATAGACGATAATTCACAATTATCGTCTTTGGTAGAAAGACCAAAAATAGGATAGCACAGATTTATGGTTTTCCACAATCTCTTCTTTGGAGAGTGTGATAGACTATAAGTCTTATCACTGCTATTATTTTCTACGTCTACTCCTGATGATAAACATTGGATGTAAAATTTTTTGCTGACAAAAACAATGTTGTTAGGGCTTAGTCTGCTGGTAGGATAATATATAGGCAATGTTTTTGTACATCGGGGTCTTTGAAAATTGATGTAGCATTGGCACTCAGTGACCGTCTTAAAACTTTCATTCGTTTCAATATTAATGAACTCACGGCCTGTAACCACTCTGATAGAGAATCAATGTCTTCTTGTTCTCGCTTTATCCATTTTCTTGCAGAGTCCTCTACAGCACACGTAAGAACTTTGAAGTTATAATTCCAGTTTATGGAGATTCGTTTTCGATGATGGTTTAATCTCCAGTAACGACGTGACCGGAAGGACCATATTTAAATTGAAAGTTTTTGCAAGAACAGTCAGGTGGTTAAGCTATAGAAATTAAAAGTTTTAAAAGATATTTTGTGGTACATTTTGCAGACAAGCAGTAACAACTATATACATTCGACAATATCTTTTGAAGAAACCTTCCTTTAACTAATCATGTTTAGATTTCTTTTTATTTGGGGAAAACTGCTGCAAATATTAAGTACGAGGCTCCATGAGAATAAGCCAACTTAAAAAAAAGACAAAACAAAAATCATAATTTAAAATACTAGTTTCATTGTAGTCACATTTTACTTACAGTAAGAAGGGAAACTAGATTGGTGAAGTCACTTCCGGGTATTTACTTGCTGAACTTTCCAAATAGCATTTCGTCCTGTTATCTTCAATCTGAGTAGTCCATCATATTAACCATACTGTTGATCTGTGACGTCTTTCAAAGAGCAAAATCTTATAAAATCATACATTAAAAGTTTAAAATATTTATGTTTCGGGGCTGTTTATGTCTGTTTCTAGAACAAAATATTCTTTTTGAATGATAATATTTGTAACTGTCTCGATGTTTTGATGTTTTATAAATGGTAATATTTGGTTTTGATTTCAAAAGTTTGCCTGATTCTTATTATACTTGTACCTATGCTTTATGTACCTAATGAAGCCAAGTCACATATTTAGTGAAACGTGATATAACATGAATAAGACATTAATTCTGCTGGTAATTCTTTGTGAATTGTCGCCTGGTTATGAATAAAAAAGGAACATGGACACGGATTCAATTTTAGAAGAAAATAAACTCCGGAAATAAAGTTTTCTAAATATGGATTGCAATTTAGAATCGCAAAATAACAGCTACTCTTGTATGCATAGCTCAAATAATTTTCTTGTTTAATTATTGGAATACACAGACCAAATATTGAAGTAGGAATATTCAACAGGTCTTGAAAGATTGATTCATTGCAATATTTTCTTGCTTTGATATTATGATAAAACTTGATTGTTGTAGAAGACATTTAAGTAAGTAGACCTATGGTAAGGGACACAACTCTTACAAATCATTGGAACGTTTGTATTCTCCATTTTACATCAATCTCATGTAGCATCAAAGAAACTTGGACTGATTTCATTTTGTTTCAAAGGAAAGCTTGAAAAGCTTTGGTGAAATTGAATATGAAACAAACATATCACTTATTTTAAGAATTATGTCCCTTATCTTAGGTCTACCTCCTTAATAATATTGTTTAAAATTAATAGTTTTATCTAAGCATAAAAGATATTCAATGAATACAATAATCATGAAAAAAGTCGACAATATGGCGATGGTAATCATATAACGTGTAGTTTATTCTATAGTTTTTCAATTCCAAGGATCCGTGTCTCACTTTTGTATCATCGTACGTAGCCGTGAAGACACAATCCATTCATTAAAATAAGATATTACATTGAGTTACCTGTATTCTACACAATCTGACACAAAGTAAATATTGCATCCTTCAAATATATGATGCATCTATGTTGCATCAAACTACAAATGATCTACCACAAAGGTCATGATTTTTAGGACGTTGTTGAAGCAAACCTACCGGGGTCCTTATTAAGATGGAGTGGATGATATAATCTTTTTGTAGCCTTAACCACATGGGAAATAAAGATCAAATCATAAACTCAGTATTGAATGATAGAATCTTGATCCGTTCATCCTTAATATGGCTACAGATTCAACTACCGTTAATGCATAGCGTTTGGTCCCTTAGAAACAGTTATTAAAGGAAAGTAATCAGAAAATATCTTTTTACCAAAGGTCATGAGTTGCAAGACAGTAAATTACTTTAACAGTGACTGATTTTTATTCCCCGATCAGAGTGGCTAGTTCTAGTTATCACAAGGAACAATAATGGGACTTTAAATTCTCCAGGGTAGGTTATGTGTTATCATTAGACTTAACTATTACTGTTTTTTTAACACAACATGTGTTTAAACCTCTTTCTTTATGATAGAAAAAAAAATCGATGGCTTAAAAGATGAAACAAAGGAAAAAACAAAAAGTAGTTGTCATTTGAAATACATATAACACTTTAAATGACATTTACTGTTTTATCGTGTTTTATTTGCAAGTGACCAGTGTATTGAAATCGCGAAATATTCTGGAGGTCCGGTTGCAAACTACAATAAAACCAGGTTAAGTTTTAATTAGCATATTCATTCTCCTTAAAGTATTGTTACCAACTTGTAAAAATACGTTTGAATTTGATAATGACAAATACAAGTTACCGATAAACGGTCAAAATATGGAAAACAGGCTCAATAATGGGAAACAGACTAGATCCAATGTACAAAAAAAAAGAGTCACAATAGTCCAAGCATGAACAAAAATGGTTCAAATACAGTTTAGAATCATACAATATGGGATTCATGGCTAAAAAGCCTACATATTTTTGTTTTGTTTAAAATGTTATCGTAAACAGAAATTTACATGTGGCTTTTTATATAACCCGTGCTGATAGAAGATTAAAAAAACTAAAGAATGCACTGTAGAATTCAAAATAAAGAGAGATAACTCCGTAAATGACACTAAAACACAATAAAAACTGTTAGAGTTTTAATGTGGATTATCTCATAAGAACAGACAGGTGCGATTGAATAATTATAAATTTCATCATTTAGACCTATAAGGCAACTAAGTAACAAAAATAAAAATGTGTAGGCTTTTTTTAGGTGTACAAAAACACAAACAAAAAGAACAAAACAAAGCAAAAAAAAAAAAAAAATATATATATATATTATTCTACTAATTTATGTCATCTGATACACATGAATTCCTAAATCGTTAAATTGTAGTTCGGTGAAAGCATGCGAAATTTATTCATACTAATTCATGTAGTACTCTTTAAACAGATACGAGTGAGTCCTAGCATTCTAAAGTTACAAAATAGTAGTTTTTTCTTCAATAGAGGGTATTCTACAATATGCTGGATAGCACATAATGTTATCACTGAGAAATCTTTATATATTTAATTCGACTCATACAAAGTACTCCTATATATATATATATATATATATATATATATATATATATATATATATATATATATATATATATATATATATATATAAAACCTCTTTAATAGGAACCCTGTTTCAACTGATAAGATCATTACAGTAAAATACAGTGCTATGGATTCTTCCTTCAAATAATTGATTTTCATCTTTGCAAATGATACATCTCAAATTTTTAAAATTTGATGGGATTTGTCATGTTATAAACTAGCGTGTCATTTCCCTTGCTGCCAGCATGTATTTGTAATTTATATTGATTTTTGTCCATTACAGCGAGGTATTACACAATCACAGGAATTTAACTTTAATTATGTTCCACATTAAAGAAAAGTATAACGTAGATTCGAGCAATTTTCATGAGCGCGTATATACATGCTGTACCTATTGAAATATAATAGATTACAACGCCAAAATTTAATCATTTCTAATGGCAGTTTATTTATAACTGTTTTTAAAGATATTTCCTAAATGCAGTTTATCAGAACTTATATAGATTGTGCATTAAATAAGCATTTTGCAAGATTTATCGTTCTTGATTTTGTTTGATTTGGTTGATTTTAGTTGGAGATAAATGTATAAAATGTTCTCAAAAGTACAGATCTGAGTATGAAAAAGACAACTGTTATGTAAAAACAATGGATATGTAGATAGAAAAAAATATAGTTTGTTCAGTATTTTTTTCCACCATGAACCACTTTAATATGGACAGTGTCTAATTTTTATATGGACTGGTATCTAAAACATTTGTCCCAAGAAGTTTTTCAGAAATAAGTATTTTATGACTTTCAACCGCCTACAATTTACCCCGTTAAACGACTTTCCTGTGTATGTTTTATAATAAAAAATGTTGAAATTAACAGGTTCATATGTTTGTATGTACATAACAGTAGCTTAAGGCTACTTTAATCTTACACTTTCAGTGTTTGATTGTTTTCTTTGTTTAAGGCCTGACCAGTTCACGTAATGGGAAAGTCAAATATGATTCAAAAGAGAACCGTTAAACACTAACTGTGCACATGTTCTACGGTTATCTTTTGAAAGAATTATTTCTTGTACTGAATAAAGAAACAAACAAAAAACGAAAAAAAAAAAAACAACAAAAAAAAAAAAAAAACTGTAATTTTTTCGACAATACCGCAAACACATGGCATAAGCTTGCCAAATTATAACTACGCTACAGCATATCATATACTGATTCATTAAGATATTTAAAAACCCTTGAGGGAATCACAAAAAGAATTATAGGATTGAATCCATGGGATTAGACCATAAATGATTAGAGTATTGTTAAAAATTTACCAATTCGCTTTAACTCTGTTATTCGTGGTATTTGTAGTGTAACAAACGACAGATATATTAATTATTTAAAATCATTTATATTACCCCTAAGTTGTCCATTTCTGAGTATCCAGCTGCTTTTAATATTTCAAGTGGATTCTTCTTCTCAATCTTTACTGACGATTTAACAGGTGGTCTGTACCTCTGAAACCAGGAGCAGAGTGAAAAATATAGATGTTGGATAGTGTTTTGTTAAACCTAATTCAGTTGATATTAATTGTCGCCAAAAGAAATTGTGACAAAAATATATTAATCACTCCTTTTGAATATCTGGCATTCGGGATTTGACTTCTTTATTGGCAGAAAAAGACACATTTATTAATGCTTAACTTCACTATAACCACACACATGGATAAAGCTTTCCGGGGCGTACCAAATGACGTGCTTCAAAGTGCTTTAGACCACAGTCGTGGTAAAACGGTGGTAAACATATATTGCCGACATCTAATTCATATGACGGTCTTTCTTCGACGACATAGATACATTTCACAAAACTTTTTGGACGTCACAACACAGTTGTGCTCCAAAACTGTCGGCATTTCATGCAACACAGGCTTCGTACAAATATATGAGGAAACAAGCCCTACTAGATTCGAAATAAATCTTTGTTCCATTGTTTTACCACGAGCTGGAAATTTATGTGGATACTAAATATTGCGACATAAATTACCAATGATAAAACAATAATAAAATAGAGTTTCCGTGATTTATATTTTAAATCGTCATGCATCTAAGAGAGACAAAATCTAAAAAGACGAACATTTTTGTGTTTCCGTCTTAAACTGTGTATGATAAATTCAAACAAAGCGATACTCATGGCTATCACAAGTCTTCCAATAAGAATGTGGAAAATACCTGACACGTTACTTAAAGTCAGTGGATTTTTTTTGCTGTCCTGAATAAAACAGAATGTTAAATAAGTTCATAGGAAGCAAATGCAGCTTGCATGTTCAATAAACATTTCAATTTTACTTTTCTAAATGAAAAAAATATATTCTAAGGTAATGCATGATATTACATGCATTCAACTATGTCCATGGATAAAATTTAATTTACCACAGGTTTTCGAAATATGATTAAAAAAATTGATGACGAATAATATCTAGTCAAATAAGTTTCAATCCATAGTTACTTCCCTTTGCAAAAAGCAGACATGGGACGACTGAAAAGGAAAGATCAAAAACCTGAAAATAAGGAATAAGCTAGGAAAAAAACCATCACAAAACAAGAACAAAAACAAACAAAAAACAAAAACAAAAACAAAAAAGCAAAAAAAAAAAAAAAAAAAACATTGAAGACAATATACCAAGTTCTTATCTCTGATTTCATTTTGGAATTTCAAATTAAACCTTGCTGTCAGTACCACATTCTCCTTTGTCCTACCACCCATCTTTGTTAGAGTCTATACAACACTCCCTCCTGACTAAGTTTTAGTATAACCAATGTAAGATTTTTGCTATTTGACAAAAAAATATACGTGCAGTATGAGTTTAAAATTTTATTTAATTATATTTCAAAGACTGAAAAGTAACAATAGATACGCGTAGTCACCTTTTGAGTCTCTTACTCTCTTCACGCCTTCATCGTCAGAATCCTGCATGACTGTCATAATTTGCTTCCATATATTTCCACATTTTAGCAAAGGTTGTTACTGTTGATTGTGTGGACTCATTAATAATTGTATAAAATGAAATAAATTTTGTCATTTAAATTAGAAATTTAAAATTGCCAGTTCAAAACAGGCGTTCTTTAATGAAAATAAAATATTGAAAAGAATGACTGGCTGTGAATTTCTTTACTTCATTTTATTATTGGAAGCGTCTAGTCAAATCTGTTTGCCTTTTTGACGCCGTTTTACTAGTGTTTCTCTATATCAAAACTGTTTATGCATTAAAGTTAATATTTTGTATCCATTGAATATGGTAATCGAATGTCGGTTCGATTAAAGCCAGATTGAAATCGAAATGAAACTTGAATGTAGTGAAGATACTCACAAAATCCATGGATATTTTCATTTTGAATGCAAAAACGTGATCTCATATTCGCTTTGATAAAACCACTAAAGAATTCTATTATTAATTGCAATGATATAGTTACCCTAAAGTACTGTTCAGTAGCGCCCTTTTTATAGCCACCATAAGCAATTTTGCTTTGTTCTACCAAATCATCAGCACCACGAATTGGGGTAAGTAAACGTTCTATCGTCAGAAAAGCCGCCAGGTTGGCTGTGTACGAGGATATTAAGATTAAGGTAAAGAACCACAATGCACTACCAACCACTCGACCCGATATAGATCTACAAATACAATTTCCGCTTTTGTTTTTTTTTTGTTATGAATTTGAGTCTTTTTTTCAGAATTTAGGATAGTTAATAGCAGACAACGAGCATACATTAAATTATTTGATTATTGTTTATTTTTTACCGATGTCAGAAATTATTCTTATGCGATATATATTCTCTCCACAATTTTTTTTTAAATCAGGTTGTTTCATCTGTTTTACAATATAAGGGTCATTGCATGAGTATTAGGATATATTATCCCTCGTAGTATATAATGAATAAAATATTATTTGATAAAAAGAAAAAAAATTCTCCCTGGACAATATTTCAGAATATCATTTGAATTACTGAATACAATTAGAATATTGTGTTTTACTCGTTGTCATATATCATCGATCAAAGTACCTTATACATGTATCAATTGATCGTACATGTGTACAGTAAAAGATGTGACAAAGTTGGCCCATTCACAGACTGTCATATATATTAAATCAATTAATTCTTTCTCTCATTTGTGAAAATGTAAATATATATCGACATTGGAAAACCGACTGGTACAGATGTTCTCAGTTACCTTTTGTATAAACTAAGTGGATTACTAACGACTCACTATGAGAACCACATCTATAAAATATGATCACTAGCTTGTTAAAGCATTATTGTACACTATTGCGTTTATAAGTTTGTATGGACTTTCTATAAAACTTACCTAGAGTAACAATGTAAGAAATTTAGAGATTATTTTTGGTATGCATCCAGATATTGATATTTGCCCAAGATTGGTTGCACTTTTCATGCATTGTATTGTCATAGGCAAAAATTGTAATACGGTAAAATGACGTTTTTAGCATCAAGTAAACTCACGAGATGAATAGAATTACAGTTTACAAAACTTACAAAACATTTAACGTAACTTGACTTCAGAAAACATTTGTAAATAAATATAAACTGCATCTTCGTTTCTTGTTTTCTTTTTTGTATATAATCGTTGAGGGAAACATGCTTTATTTTACTCAGACGTGTCAGAAAAAATAAGGGTATGAATTAAAGTAGAGCAAACTACTCAAATATTGTTAAAATTGACTAAATAGAAAAATATATTATAAACCTTTCAAAACATACCAAATATTGAATATAGATATTGAATTGAAAATGTGTTTCAAGTACACATTCAATTGCAAATCCTGCCTATTCGCACATAAACCCACGTTGTCCATGGGAAAAAAAGAGAAACATTTTGTAAGACGTGTGAACAATGGTTTAAAATGTTTTAAATGTGAAAGTGCAGTGTACGTGCTGTGTTGTCTGAGAGATCAGAAGTAAACATGTAAAAATGGGTTATAATCTAAGAGGGGAACTTTAGAGCCATGTTTAAGATTCTTAAAATAGAAAACGTAGCACTCATGATGTTGATCTTTCATCTTATTACTTACTAACAACTTTTTATTTGACACTCATGGTGGTAAAATTAACATATGTAAAGACATTTTACCACTTAAAAAGAGTAATTTGCTTGAACATAAATAGTATTGTAACGGAAACAGTGACATTGACTTATGGCAAAAAGTAATATGGTTACTTATTTTTTGTAAACGAATTTTGCACAGTAATACAAATTAAACCAGAAGGATGAACGATCACAAAATCACATTTTCAAACCTTTGCATAAACGAAACACTTACATAGAGTAAGATCAAAACTGTAGACAATATCGGATTATTAGGTTAATCATAACTCGAAACAAATGTGTATTTGTAAACTGTTACAAGTTATATCCTTCTATTATGGATTATTCTTAGTATAGGATATTAAAAACTTTATTATTAACAACAAAAACTACTTGTTTTAGTTTTAACCTTTGCGCATTAATTAATGTTGTTATGAATAAACAACAATAAGACATAACAACGACACAAACAGGTAAAACAGTAAGGACACGTTACCATCTAATCACATTTTACGTTAATGTAATTTTACAACATTAAACCTAACTGTTTTAGTATTTTCTATAAACGCTTAATCGTGCAAATACCCAAACACATCAAAAGAGGAAATAATACTTTAAAGTTTGAGATCGAAGAATTGTCAACGTCAACGTTCAGTTATCGGGGATTTTATCACTTTGTTGTCGGAACCTATCAGAGTTTACATGTGCTTAAAGGTGTGCTTACACTTAATGAACACCTTCCATTTGGGGACATCGGAAAGTGGTTGTATTTGCCTTTAGGTTACACGCTGGTGCATTTGTTGCGTTTTACCATATCGTTTTTTTTCTACATTTAAAACTGTACTTTCTCAAACTAGAAAACCTAGAAAATCAAATCATCTTAAAAGGGGACCCCTTTAAAGAATATATGGTAGACAAAGTATTATTAGTCGCAAAATGTAATAGCCACATAATTTAATTGATAGAGAGAAAAATTGAAAATAAGTGTCAGCTTAGGCTAGTTGATGTACAGTAAAGGACATGCAAATACTGTTAAATACATACATACATAAATCTTTTTTTCTACCGGCATGCAGCTACATTCATTCAGGTTATGATATAATATACAGACAAAATGGAGGTTTGTTAATTGTTTATTTACACTTTCATGAGCAACCATGGGAATATATCAGATCCCTTCTGCATCAGGGCACCAAGAGCAAACTATAATGTGTTTGAAAAAGTAAAAGTATTCGATTGATCTCGATCTCTTGAGTTTTCAATCACTCTCCATTCGTATGAACTCCATCGACCTACGAAGAACAAAACAAGACTGACCGCCAGGAATCCAATCATAACGCAAATCCAGACGATTTTGTTAAGGGGGTCCATAAAGGAGAAAGCGCCAGGTTTTTGTTTGTCAGGCTTCTTGTACATTATACTTATTCCCATTTGCATAAAAGGCGTGGTAAAATCAACAACTCTTTGTCTAATTCCTGTGATAGTCAATGAAGCCAGTGCTAGGTCTGTTTCCTAAAAATAAAGAACCAAAACCGAAAAGAAAGAGCCGTTTCTGAAAAAAAAGGACAAAAACAATTGTAGAGTGTAAATTCGTATGAAAAATTATTTAGATTTGTTTGCTTAAAATATACTGAAACGTTTTTTGTTTCGATTGATAGATAAACACAAAAGAAGTGACTCTTTAATTATTATTAGCACTTGACAGCGCGAAAATCACAAAGCGCGAAAATTGATACCAATTGCAACAAATATTAAGTAGCAGTCCGCCTAAGAATCATACAATTTTCACTGAAAGTGATTTATTGATGTCAGATATTTTATCCAAATTGACTTTAAATCAGTTGGGTATATAAGAAAAAAAAATAATGAATAAAATAAAAAAAATGCAAAAAAGTTTACACCGTTACCATAGCCACAACCACTCCTTATCAACCACCTATTTATGGTCTAATAATCACAAAAATGTCACAAATTGAATGTATTTTTTATTTATATCTAATGGTGGAAATTTACCAAACTAAACAATTATATAAATGAAGTGTGTCTTATTGAAAACAATTTACAATAAAGTACAAAGCAATCTGATTGGTTAGGATCTGGTTACCATAGCAACCAAAATTCTTAATTTCTGACAATTTGAAATATACGAAAATAAGCTATGTTTAGACCCGTTTTGCTAACAAGAGCAAGAAGATATTATCCAAATGTTTGCATGGAGGTGTATAAGATGCTCTCCACCGAAACATATCAAAAGTAAAAATATGTAGCATATCTTGGTTTTTTTTGCTGATTTGGACCTTAAATCACTCCCATAAAGACTTTTCTCCTTCTTAACGCTTTTTATACAAACTTTGTCCAGACCATAACTTTTTTGTTTTTTGTTTGGGCAGAGTGCTGCAAACCAGGTTGGGAGACCTTTGACCTTTGATTTTTATATCAAGGTCAAATAACTTACAACTTTTGGCAAAATACGATACACAATTTTGTTTGTGCCATTATTTTTGGTCTTTTTACTTGGATATCTGACCTGTTTGACATTTAAGTAAATCACATCAAGTTAGAGTGAAATGTTCTAGATTGGATGACTTTTGACATTGGCCTCCGACTCCAAGTTCAAATGACATACACACTTTTGTCCGGGCCATAATTTTCTTTTGTCTTTTTACTTAGACATCTAATATTTGGTATGGGGTTATGTTTTCTCAAGGCGAGGCGCCTCGTACTAGATTGGTTGACATTTGAACTTGACCTTTGTCATCATGGTCAAATAACATATCAACGTTTGTCTTGATGAGTGTTAATGAGGACAGATGACTGCTGCTAAATTGTTTTTTTTTTATTAATTTCTGCATTTTGAGTGAACTCAATCGGACCCAATAATAATATTTCTTTTTTTATCAACTCTTGACATTATATTCCATTTTCATTTTTTAATTCCTGTTTTACTGAAATGCACATCTTCTTATCAAAATGTCCCAGGAACACATTCTTTTGATTTCCGCTAGAAACTTGGTTCCCAAGATTACTCTTGTAAACATAAACATGTAGGTTCTTGTTTACAGAATATTTCAAAATCTTTTATGATTTTGTTGTTTAAACATAATGTCACAATACTGTGACTTACTCAACATGGAATTTTGTGCCAGAAATCTAGATAAGAACAACTGGAAAATCAACATTTATAATATATCATAGAAACATTATAAATGGATAACTAGAGGCTTAAGAGAGCGTGAATAGTTCACCACCTGGTTTACCATTTGCTTATTAGAAAAAAATGGCAATGAGACAGGCTAAGTTAAAATTAACTGAATAGTCAAATACAGGAAATGCTTTTAATAGCATTTTATGACCTGAACCAGAATTTTGCTGAAGGCAACAGTTTCTGAATTATTTTTAAAAAACTCCTCTGACCTCTATGTTCCATTTTTAATATATGCAGCTATATACATTTTTAACGGATTTAAAAAAACAAAAGTCATTTCGAGCACAATATACTAAAGAATTTATATGCTTTAATTCCATTAACTGATCTTAAATGGTTTTAGAGAAGAAGATTTTCAAAATTGCACATTACATGTTGAAAAATTAAGAATTGTTTCAGGAGCCATAACTTCTACATTAGACGACGAATCGCTTCGAAAATGTCGGTAGTGGTCAATCTTTTAATGCTGAACTATATAACCCACCAAAAAAGGGCACCAATCTTTGAGTTGTTTGCAAAAAATTGCCTTCTGACGCCTATGTTCCATTTTAAGTAACAGGGGTTATGTTTTTGTCATGGATCTAGAATCCCAACATTTTTTTGTGTGGAATACCATACAGAACAATTGTTTTTGAGGAGAATATTTTCAAAGTTGTACATACGAGGAACGCCAAAAAAACTTTTATAGGGGTCATAACTCCTACACCAGTTGTAAATATCGTTTGCAGAATTTCGGCATAGGTTATCTCTTAATCCTGGACAATATTACCCCCTGCCAGAATTTCGCTAAAGGCAACGGTTTTTTGACTTATTTAAAAAATAATGCCTTTAGACACCTATGTTCGATTTCTAGTAACGGCGGCTATGTTTTTTTCACTGAATCATCAATCCCAACGGTCATTGTGTGCACAATTATCTAGAGGAGGAGAATTTCGAAAATTTGTCGATGACGAGGGACGCCAAGTGACATGAGATTACTTGGCCTTTGGCAAGGAGAGCTAAAAATAACAAATGTTTGTTTACTGGCCTGCTACCCTACATCTATTACTTGTAGATGTCTAGAAACTATGTGAGAACCAAATATGGGTAACCTAAAAGTATACACTTCATCTTGTCGTGGCATTTAAGAATAAACAAACATAATTGTAAAATACGAACTACTTTAATTCATAGTCAACAAGTTCATATGATCTTTCTACTTATTATTGCCCATACATGAGATCAGAAGTAAACTTTAATACAGTCAATGGAATGTAAAATATAGGTTACAGACTTCGTTTGGATGTTGATTCAAAATCCTTGATGCATCCGTATATGACTTCAGTCATATAATCCTGCTTTCATATTTAATGAGGCATGATACCAAAAGTACTAAATCGTGATGTTCTTACATTTACTTTAAGTTTTTTGTCTTCTTTGGCATATTCTTTGTTTATTTTTCCATATATTTAACCATCATCGAAAACGAATCTCTTTGTGATTATTCTTTCTAAAGGTCCCAAGTACCGTGAACCACGCTCCATAAATTGGAATTATAACTTTTAAGTTCTTATGGATGCCGTAGATGACTCTGCAAGAAAATGGATAAAACGAGAACAAGAAGACATTGATTCTCTGTCAGAGTGGTTAAAGGCCGTGAGGTCTTTAATTTTGAAAAGAATGAAAGTTTTAAGTAGGTCAGTGAGTGCAAAGGCTACATCGGTTTTCAAAGACCCCGATGTAGCAAAAACATTGTCTACTGTACATGACAAATATGTTGTCGTACCAGCAGACAAAGCCCTAAAAACATTGTTTTTGTCTGCAAAACGTTTTACATCAAATCTGTATTATCAGTGGTAGACGTAGAAAATAATAGCAGTGATAAGACCTATACTGCTACCACACTCTGCAAAGAAGAGATTATGGAAAACCATAAATCTGTGCTATCCTATTCTGGTCTCTCTACCAAGGACGATGATTGTGATTTACCGTCTATGTACTGGATTCCTAAACCCCACAAACCCCACATGAATCCATACAAACAAAGTTTCATAGCTGGATCTGCAAAATGTACCACCAAACCTCTTTCAAAACTTTTAACTTCTATACTCACAACTGTCAAAGAGGGTATACAGTCTTACCTCAATACTTATTACTCCCGTAGTAGTATTAATTCAATCTGGATCCTGAAAAATTCGAAAAATCTTTTGGAGACAATCATTTCAAGACTATTATCTGAATATAATAGTATTAAAATCTATGATTTTTCAACACTGTATACTTCTATTCCCCGTACTCAGTTAAAATCCTGACTTAAAAACATACAAAAAGATGCTACACCTAGATACAAATATGTAGTTCTTGGTAGAGATTCCCCATACTTTGTAAGAAATAATTTCAAATCATCTACCAAATATACAGAGGAAGATGTTTACAAAATGATGGAATTTTTAATAGACAACATATTTGTCCAGTATGGTGGACGTGTTTTTCAACAAATGGTCGGCATTCCGATGGGAAAAAAATTGTGCTTCTTTACTTTGCTGAACTTTTCCTTCACTCTTATGAAGCTGACTTTGAAGCTGATCCGATCCAAAAGAAAGAATATCGTTTAGCTTTAGCTATATCCTTTAATCTCAGTTTCCTCTATATAGATGACGTATTATCTTGAGAACTTGAGATAAAGGACACTACAGACACTGTGAAGTCAGCCTCGTTTGTTGACCTACAGTTAGAAATCGATGATAAAGGAAAATTGTTGACCAAACGTTACGACAAATGTGATGACTTTTCATTCAGAATTGTCAACTTTCCTTTCATCTTTGACAACACTCCTTCAGCACTTGCGTATGGAGTGTTCATATCACAACTCATACGTTATGCCAGAGCTTGCCGAAACTACACAGACTTCATATATCGCGCTAGAACTCTAACAAATATGCTTCTGGAACAGGGTTATGTTGCTACAAGAATGAAGTCATCACTACAGACGTTTTATGGTCGTCATCATAAACTCGTGGATCGTTATGTTGTATCCATCAACACCATGAAAACTGATTTAATCCACGGGTCATAGTTTTTCTTTCCTGGTTTGTCTACCCCGGACTTGATTTTTTATGAGTAACTCGGCAGGTGTTTCTAGAAAAGCAGAGGACTCTTACCCTACCGGTGCACCTGGTCCATGCTCCCAGTTTTTAGTGGAGTCCGAGTTGCTCATTTGCTTATTTTACTTTTTATGTATGTTTTTAGTTACTTTATGTTCTTTGTTGTGTATGTCTGTATGTTTGGTCTTTGTCCCTGGCCATTACATTCCTTTGATTACCGCTATAACCTTGGTTCCCTTGATTACTCTTTCAACAGTGATTATATTGAAGCTGACATAAGCATTTCCTGGATTACAAAAATATATCCTATTTGAGTAAGGAATAAAAGGATATAAGCTGAAGTAAATTCGTACCTTTTTGAGTGTTGATTTGTAACCCATTTGATGAAATTCCAGGGTGTAATCTTTTCTTTGTCCATTGTTATCAAACGTCACCTTTCCAGTTAGACCTATAACATTATATACCTTAAAGAAAAAAAAATTACATATATGACAAAAAATCAATGATTTTGCATGCGTAGAAAAAGGCGGATCAGGTTTTCTGACAGCCAACAGAATTTAACAGCGAAGATATATATATATTTATTTATATATATAAATATATGCTCGCTATAAATATACAATAAAAAGCATCAAGGCATCATAATATTCCTGTGATCTAACCTCTTCTATTGATTTGGCTAGCAAGCCACCCAGTGTATTTGAATCTGGTTGGAAATCGCTGTCGCACGTTGAACGAGTTCTAGTTTGTTACTATCATTTTTTTTCATTTAGTACTTCACTCCTGCGCCGATTAGTCGCATTGCATCTATCATAATTGCTTTGTCAACCTGTAGGCGCAGAATCGTCCTAATGAATAATTGAAGGCTTGCAAATATACAAGTGTTTTAGACATGCAATTTATCACGATATTGAAATGTTTTTTTTTAACTAAATTTTTGTCAGATGCCTATATAAATAAAGAGCTGCGCTTTAAGCGCATGATACGCCTTTAACTTGTGCTTATGCTGTTAATGAATGTATATGATCAGTTAGAAATACTGTGAGCCACGGTCAAATACCACTACCCCCTCCAAAAAAGTAATTAAAAAATGCACCAAACAATTTGATACTATCAAGGCTATCCCAAGTTTAACTAAGTTTGTTGTCTTAATTTTTCACCCATACATTTCTATTGCTCTGTTTTAAAGATTTTTCGACGAAAAAAAATTTCTAAAACGAAAACATAAAATTTGACATTTATACAAATCGGAAGGGAGCTTGCTTCAATAGATATTTACAATTACCAAAGTTTCATAAAAAGTTGAGGAAAGTGTTTTTTTGAGTTATTGTCCGAAAACTTGGAAAACCCGCTTTTTCAAGTATAAAAATTCATAACATGGAAACGACAAATCTGAAATTTATAAAAATCGTAAGGGAACTTACGTCAATAGATATGAACAATTCATCAAAGTATCATTAATGTTGGTGAAAGCTTGTTATTGTCCGAACTGAGGACGACGGACGAACAGACGGATTTAGACGGGCTTATAAAAACATCATCTAGTCTTATTTCACGTACATGTTAAGAAGAGGCAGTAAAACAGGATTTCAATCGTTATATTTCACACAAATTAGTACAGCTTTGTGGATATGTTCTGTTTACCTTGAACGTTAAACAACGTATCAAGTAAGAAAAGGATAGACACATAAATGTCAAAATATACTTTCATTAGCAATACTGCATAAAGATATGGAAATAGTTTTAAACATTTCCTGCCTTTCATGGTCTCGACTGCTCAAAGTAACCGTCTAGCCTAGAAAATTATCCACAAAATTTGAACAACGTCTGATATTTATTTTACGCGACGTTGTCCGATTGTCAAACTACGTTTAATTTGAATAATGTCCAAAAATTTCAAAAGGCTTATGTTCAGCGGTTAGTTAGAGAGGAAATGAATGTATGTCGCTGCATGGAACTTGGGTAATTGATTTCATTCAATGTACACATAATTAGACGTAACATACCTGCAATTTTATAAAATTTCATAAAATGCCATGGCATATGAAGTATTGTCATGCTTTAAAGTTAGCCCTTAATTGTAATTAAAACTTCCCTTTTCACAAAGTACACAGAACAAGTCCAACGGTTAACAAAAATGCCAACTCAGGTAGTGTGTGACTTTCTTGAAGGATGATAAATTATCATACACTATCAAAAACTTACTGTCAGTGGACTATCTGTTTTTTGTTCTATTTTTGCCGCCAGATATTTTCTATCCCAGGCTTCTGCAATGATACTAAAATATAGGAATTTTTAAATGGACTTCTCTTCGTCAAATCGACAATGACGCCTTCGATAAAGAGAAAAGCGACAATATTGACATCCAAACTGACGTTATGTTTGTATGTGACGTGCATTATGCTTGATAACGTCTTCAAAACCATCATAACGTATGGCTTTGTACTTTGAATATTGCACCAAGAGTTTAAAATAAAAAATGCTGAAGTCATTATTAAAATTTGCTGTATTTTTGTATGTTTATTTGGTTGATATCTGCTCTCCATATTGAAAGTTCAAATGTAAGTGAACAATCAAAAAAAAAAAAAAAAAAAAAAAGGAGGAGGAGGAAACAAAATACAAAAATATTATGATCGGCGTATTGACATTTGCGTTATTTCAGGGAGAAAGTCTGAGACTTAAAATCTTTCAGTGTGTTTGTCATTTTGTATGAGTCTAGATAGCATCCGATAAACCACTGCTATCTTAATGATCATGATAGATTTAACTCCATGCATTTAATGCCTTAAATTTACAACAATCAAAATCAATCTCCATTTATTTGAATCATAACAAAAAAAAGTCTAAATGAGGGATAATTGCTTTTTTTCAACTGTAAACATTTTCATTTTGAGTGTAATACAATAATGATACAAAATAGTTTATCATCTAGTATTTTTTTGTTATTCTTTCGGAGAACCCAAATATATAATGAATCCCATGTGTTCATATGAGGAATATGTCTCGCCATCCACGACCATACTCCATTTATCATTCGCTATTTTTTTTTTAATTATCAGTTGTATTGTATATTATGTAGAAGTATCAATATCCTTATAAAAAAGTTACGACAGGAGAACTGTTTCGTATTTATATACAATTTCCTAAAGGAAGAGGTTGATTTACGGTTTTCGGGAAAAAGATATTTACACCTGATCTTTGAATTCATATCTACGATATTGAATAATAGGTAGGTAATTGATAGTAAAGCAAAAAAGCGTCAACTGAAGTTTCTGTTTGTGTGTGAAAAATTTTACGCCTTTTCAAAGCAGTTATCTATGAAACTGTGGTATATAGCTGTTTAAGTATAAGTAACAATTTTTACTGTTTCACATGTATTGTTAAATCATACTAGTAGAACCAACCTTTTATCTATATTAATTGATGGCTTTCATTATGAAAATGTGTTTCTTTTTTCAAAAGCCCGTTTACATTTAAGAACTTTTTATGAACAGAAGAAGTGGTTTTAGCCCGATGACGGGCTGGATTGGTCATACTTACTTGTTCTAGGGTAAGATTGTAAGCTTCGCTTGACGATAAATCTAAAATAATTCGCATGTTACAAGTAAATTGATGATGGTAATAGTCAGTATCGCAAAATCGATTTCTGTCAACTCCACGTAAAACTGCATAGGAGTCATTTATATTTGTGATCTTTTGTGGGCGCAATGAAAACGAACTGATGCCAAGGTTTTTCTGTGCCTTATATATAGCCTGAATTCGATGCAGACCTGTATAATACAAAGAATAAAGACTTCTCAGTAACTGTTGATTGTAAAAAATATGAAAACACATTCTTATGACACAATTGATCTATTTTATTTAAGGATGGTGATTTGAAGGATCATGGTAAATTTATACCCACTGCCGCCAGGAATCGCCAATAAACATGCAACTTTGTAGTAAAACCAGAAATAAACAAAAGCTTTCCCACGATAACTAAATTCTTACTTTGATTTGTAAGGAGAAACCTATTATCGATTTCTGTAATATTTCTCCTTTGCTTTATTTCTATGATATATTTGTCGTGTTTTAAGTCCTCGTTGACAGCTTTAACGGCGTACTGGAAGGCCTCCATTATCCCTAGGTGATCCTTACTTAACGTGGAATCTTGGATAAATGATACATCTGCACGATGAAACAATTTATGGTACAAATAAATTATTTTGAAATGTATCCGAATGAAGTTATATTTAGATAAATGTTATGAACGCTGCTCACAAATAAAATGAAATAGTTTATTCAAATATAGATTTTAACAAATCCAAAACTTATTACATGACGTTCCATGCACCATATTTTAGTCTTTATAATCATAAGTTAACTTTATGACAGTAAAAAGGGGGCTCTATTTGGCTAAAATTATTATACTAGTTAAAATGTTACTCATACAACACCATGATTAGAAATTTTGACAAAATGTTGCAAGCATTAAATTTGATGGATTGGCAATTAAGCGGCATGAAATATAACTAAAAGCAAATCCATGATCAAATGTTTGCAATAAGTCTACCTTAAAATCAAATGGTTTTCACCTTATATATGTAAACACTGCATAAATTTGCATAAACAATAAACGTTTCGTAACAAATTTATTCTTCATTGAATATTTCACTTTGAAATATGTGTAATATAATCGGAATCAAGTTCTGACTGCTGAGATTAAATTTTTCAATTAGTGAATCAACAAGTTCTATCCTTATGCTCTAAACTAGTATTAGATTGTTCTTTCACTGTAGGGACAGATACGATCAACTAATCCGTATTTCCATTAATTTTATAGAAGGCAAAGCTTAAAAACTGTTAATCAAAAAGAATGATATTTTAGAAGATAAACGAATTACAACCTTATACATGGTTTTTCGTTTTACTCCGCATTTAAAATGATCTGTGAATATTTGATTGTGAACTACAAAATTATTTCCCTTTGTTTAAGTGGGCGGTATTGACATTGTCTGAAATCATTCTAGAAACATTATGATATTGTACGACATTGTAAAACATTTAAAATAATTTCTATCTATTTAAAGGGCGATATGTATTTTTTTAGAAATAGATGATAAAAGTCAGGTAATGCTATGGCAAAAACTTGTATACAGAATAGCTCGATTTTAGTTAGTGTCTTTGTTATGCATATATTCGATCTTATCATAATTTCATTTCGTGTTCTTTTTGAATAACAAGCTCATCCTCCTGATTATATTTATCTTCTTGTAAGACAACCGTCATCTTTTTTGACAAATCTTTACTTCGTAAGGGGCTTTAAACATTTGTTTTACTTAAATCCTCTGAGGTTTGGAAAATTAGGACCTTACCAACGACTGTAAATGTTTATTTCCCTTAATTATGTTGTGCCTGTGTTTCAATGTATTTTTTTGCGAGCCATCTCTTAAGTTGATACAGAATATCTTGTCCTCAGTTCTTGTTCTTGTCAAACATCTTGTTTGTAAAAACATAAAAAAAAATAATTTGACCCTTATTTTGTTGTTTTATTTGGTAAAGTCGGTGATGAGTAGTTAGGTATCATATTTAGGATAACACAAAGAAAAATATGTTGTTTTAAGATGCTTAAAACTGTTAATCAAAAAGAATGATATTTTAGAAGATAAACAAATTACAACCTTATACATGGTTTTTCGTTTTACTCCGCATTTAAAATGATCTGTGAATATTTGATTGTGAACTACAAAATTATTTCCCTTTGTTTAAGTGGGCGATATTGAAATTGTCTGAAACCATTCCAGAAACATCATGATATTGTACGACATTGTAAAACATTTAAAATATTTTTTTATCTATTCAAAGGGCGATATGTACTTTTTTTAGAAATAGGTGATAAAAGTCAGGTAATGCCATGGCCAACACTTGTATACAAAATAGCTCGATTTTAGTTAGTGTCTTTGATATGTATATATTCGATCTTATCACAATTTCATTTCGTGTTGTTTTAAAATAACATGTTCATCCTCCTGAATATGTGTATCTTCTTGTAAGACAACCGTCATCTTTTTTGACAAATCTATACTTCGTAACGGGTCTAAACATTTCTTAACCTAAATCCTATGAGGTTTTGAATAATTAGACCTTACCAAGACTCTGAATGTTTATTTCCCCTAATTATGTTGTGCCTGTGTTTCAATGTATTTTGTTTGCGAACCATCTCTTAAATTGATACAGAACATCTTGTCCTCAGTTCTCGTTCTTGTCAAACATCTTGTTTGTAAAAACATAAAAAAAGTTTAATTTGACCCTTATTTTGCTGTTTTATTTGGTAAAGTCGGCGATGAGTCGTTAGGTAACATATTCCGGATAGAATAAAAATATATGTTGTTTTAAGATGCTTAAAAGGAAGAATTCAAAAAAAAAAAAAAAAAAAAAAAAATTAATCAAACACAAATAGAAACAAAATGCTCTTTTCACTCACTGTTTCCCGTTTACATATGTAAGAAATTCAGTAATGAATGTTTGAAACTAGTACTACTCGAGATTACAATTTTCAATAATCGTGCTTTAGCTAGCATGTTTAAGTCTTAATCTTACTAGAGAGAGCGGAGAAATAGTTTAAAATAGGCAGAATTGGTAGAAAACTGTAAATGTTTAAAACCGTGAAAAAACCCTCTCTGTAGTTAAAAAGGAACATGAATTTGGTAACCGACAGAATGAGAGAAATATGAATTTAACATCTGTTATCTTGATTAAGGCTAACCGCTCTCCAAAACATCCAATATTCCCGGATCCCGTCTCTCATCCCTATATTATTGATCTCGAACCATAGGCTTAAGAGTAATCAAGAGAACCAAGATTCTAGCATACACCATGAATAACATAAGAATTATACTGCGCTTAATACCAGTGTAAGTCTAGTTTTTTTCGTTTAGATTTAGTTCACGAGACTCCTGCAAGTTTATATTTTTGATGATATTCTCCCTGAAATTGTTACAAGTAGCACAAAATATTTAGTCGCAATTTAAAGAACAGTCAATAAACTCCATCAGATAGAGAGAGAGAGAGAGAGAGAGAGAGAGAGAGAGAGAGAGAGAGAGAGAGAGAGAGAGAGAGAGAGTAACAGAATGAGAAGAAAAGCACAAGAATTTAAAGACGACATTTGTAAGGCAGGTATTACAGATTTTGACTGACTTACACATGTAAGGTGCCGAACCTTGGGAAGATACAACCTTCAATTATCTCGGCTGCCTGTCTTTATAAAATGTGTTGGCATGATAAATGATTTTGTCGCATTGAGAAAAATACAAGCTGTTGTTTTGTATTACTAAAAATACTATATCATGAATTTTATTTATTCATATAAAGGAAACAAATCTTTAAGATAGATTTGGCTGGAACCAGTGAAAATATTCTGGAAGACTTCGCATTTCCTGCGGTTTTTAATCACAAGCGTATATCAATATTACATCAAGTTATTGTCAATATATATACGTGTAAATGCAACAATTATTTTCTTTCTCTAATATTTCACAAAATTTCTGTTCATTATGCAGTAGGTTTAAAAAAAATGCGTCGAGAATTCCGGAGTAAAATATAAATTTGGACAACAATATTTTACATATATATCTGGTTAGTAAATGTAAGCTTGTGTACATAATGTACAATTGATTCATTGACTAATACTATATATTAGATTTAAATCAAAAGTCATGTAAAACATTTTTGTTCTTATTAAATCTCAGTACAATTGTTTTGATTCCAACTTTATAAAATCCAAAAGTCAATTTGTTTCTATTTACACAACAACAATAAATGGATTTTAACGGCAATATTTCATGATCATATATTGTCTTATCCATTGCTTTTCAGACAATAAAAAAGTCAATTCCGGAGATAGATCGAGATTAAATTCTCAAGGGAAAATAATCAGATTTTTATACATACAATTTTTGTCTTTATGGAGTATTTGGAAACAAATACGATAAATAAAGTATAACTATAGTCCTAAATATTTAGAAATAAAGATATTTAAGTGTCAGTCTTTGTAAGAATCAGACAGTGTGTGAAGGATGATATGAAAAAAAAAAAAAAATGGTAGTGTAATTTGACTATTTGCACCATCAGAATTAAGGAAAAAGACAATATTTTCCATATCATGTTAAATTATAATTTCATTGAAATGAACTGAATATGACCATTTCAAGGGCAGATAATTCTGTCATAACCACATTTTTCTAACATTCTATTGCAAAATTCCTGCTCAAAGCTTGTGATGCAAAGATCAAATAATAGTCTTTTCAAATAGAGAAGGCATCCTTGAGTGTTATTACATTGTCAGATCGGTGGGTTTTTGACATGCATGTTCCTCATTTTTCGATTTTGCCTGATTCTTACAAACACTTACACTTAAAAGTTTATCCACATTAACCTGACTATTTCAAAACACTGTTTTAATATTGCTTTAACGTCCTTTACATGTACGATTACAGTACTGTATCTTAAAAATATAAGATGTCTGCTTTATTTATTAAAATAGTATAAATAGCTATAGTGACTTATCAATTATAAAGAATCGAACTAACTATCGCGCATACCGACTGCTAACCTTATATCTTAAACAAGCCTCGCTCATTTAACGACTGATAGGTTGTTGTATGTTGATACAAACGATTTATCAATATCTGTATTTGTGTAGGTTCAATTCAAGAAGGTTGGTGGTTCTAGTAAAGCAGAGGACGCTTACCTTACTGGTGAACCTGGTCCATACTCCCAGTTTTTAGTGGAGTCCGCGTTGCTTATTTGCTTTTGTTACTTTTTCTTTTTTTTCTTGTTCTTTTTTGCGTATGTCTGTTTTCCATGTCTAGTTTTAGGCCCTGGATTACATTCTTTTGATTACTGCTATAACCTTGATTATTCTTTCAATAAAGAATTATAAAAAAGTACGAAATAATGCATTATACGCAACATTGCACTGAACGAGTTCATTGTAATTTGACTTTTAAACATAAGTTTAAGAACTTATGTCTAAAAGTCAAATTACAAAAATTACATCGTTAAAACATGCTGTTACCTGTTTAATAAATGGAGACTCAATATATCTGAAAAAAAGGCCTAAGGGAGTGCACAATTTTTCTAAAAATATGTCTATAAAATATTATCGTTTCAATTTGTCTTTAAAATACAATTCTTGATTCATTATTCTTTAGTGAACTGAGAGTAAACAAGGAAAGCAAGATTCTACTTTACACAAGTGAATATATTCCATGGATAAAGACTGTACAGGGAAAACGGACACATGCAAAACAGAATTTGAAATAATCAAAATAACTTGTATAAAGAAACAAAACTGAACAACCCGGACGACTTTACTATGAACTGGGAGCATGGACCAGGTGCACCGGTAGGGTAAGCCTCTTCGGCTCAATAGAAACACCTGTTGAGTCGCACATTAGATTTTACTTCCGGGGTAGAGATTGCAGATAGGAAAACTACGACTCGGTGAAAAAATCGGTTCTCATGGAGCAGGTGGTAAATCATAACAATTCAATAGTTCAAGACTACGGCCATAAAACCTTTCAGTAATGGCTTCAATCTTGGAGCAACATAACCCTATTCAAGAAGCTTATTTGTAAGAAGTCTAACGCGGTCGGTACGAGTAGATTCGGTAAACTCTGGTATAACGTATACATTAAGATATGAATACTCCATACAATGGTGCCAAAGGGATGTTGCTACAGATGAAATGAAAGTTGACACTACGGAATGGTAGTCACTGTGTTTGTCCTGTCATATAATTTGGTCATGACTACTTACTATCGATCTCTAAGGGTAGGTCAAGATTTACGGCTGACATTTTGTGTATAAAATTCATTGAACTAGGGTTATTTAAATACAAAACGTCATCTTTATAGCCGAAGCATAATTCAAAGTATCTGGTTACACGATGTTTCTTCTTCTGGATCAAAGCAGCGATAGGGTCAGCATTATAAATTGCTTGTGAGTATTTTTTCAATGTTTTTAATTATTTAACACTTATTGTCATAAGGGGCCAGGCTTTGGATCCACTAATGACATTATTTTGTGTCTGTACTAAAAACAGGCTGATTTTGCTTCAAAATGATTCCAGTAGTACAATATCAACATTTAACCATGTTGTTGATTAAATTGCATACAATATATAAACACTTCATTCAACAAACGTATAAAAACAGCGGATAGATACAAAACATGTGTTGTTGCTGATTCCAATGGATTAAGCCTCAATATATGTTAAAAAAAAACAAACCAATAAACCGGCTGTTTTAAATACAAAATAATTGTAAAAATGTAAATTCATCTAAGTATTCAGCCCTTTGATATGTGAAAAAAGAGCTTTCAATTATATCAACTTTAAAGCAGATCGTATATCAATTGTAGTTTGGATTTTCCGCATGTATGATAAAAGCAATTATCTGCCAACTTAAAATCGGATTGAAATCAGAGATTGTTGCTTCAAGAAATTAGTTAAGGTTCGTGTTATTTGTGTTTATCTTTGCGTGTATTTAACCGTTCGTTTTTTGTACATTTTTTTTTACTCATTCATTTATATATCGGTATTGATTTTAGTTAAAAAAACAACTGGGATGAAAGTGTCAGCCAAAGGCCACCCATAGGTCTTCAATGAAAATCGAGTAATCAAGGGAACCAAGAGGAAATCCTCATACTACATGGCAACTATAGATGGCTCCAGAATATCATTATACACAGATTCAGCGAAATACTTGCCACTATATACTCAAATAACATAATAAACTAAAAGTGAAAACGAAACAAAGCATACAGAGGCCAGAAATTCCTGACTTGCAACAGGCACAGAAATGCGGCAGGGTGAAAGTACTATCGCCACTGTGGAAAAAATATTACATGTACACAATTAAACACACTTTTAATCAGTTCAAAAAGGTAAACCTTGCTAACAAGTGGCATTAGTGTGTGTTCAATTACACTAGATTATAAACAGTTTATGATTTTATTGCCATTCCTGCTTACTTGCATAACCTAATTATCCTTATCTCTAAAAAATCCAACATGGTTTAGGTTCATAAAATGATACGAGTGTTATATTATTTGATTCTTTAAGAAAGACGATAATCAATATTGGAAGAAAAGACGTAATTGTCAGTGAAAAATAAATGTTGATCAAAGGTGAAAAAAATAATTTTTGACAAAAAAAAAAAAAAAAAAAAAAAATCCCTAAATCGATAACGTAACACAAACCTTAAACAAAGCAAATAAACAGGATACTGGGCATAACAACCAAACACAAATAAAGCGAAACAAAATAGAAAAAAAATTACCCATCGACTTTTAGTGCTTCTCAAAACATTGTCCTGAACAAACCATTTATCAACAGTTAGACTTACGAACCAGCAAGTTTATATGTACAACCATTTATTATAGAAGTATTTAAGCACCTAAACAATATTGTCGTGATCAAAATTATGTTAACCAAATAACAATGGTTTTAAAATATAACATTTTAACCTAACTGATAGATTGTTAACCTATTCTCTTTTGTCGTTATTTCAACTCGGTCTAAAGAACCAGTGTTCTTCTTTTAGTATTATTTCTTCATCAACAACAACGATAACAACAACAAAAAACCCCAACGCCCCCACCCCCATAAAAAAAAGACAAAACTAAAACCACAACGCCCTCACCCTCGCTAAAAAAGAAGACAAAACAAACAACACAACTTTAAAGCAATAACATAATACACAAAATAAAGTTAAATGACGTAATGAGGCAATTTATATTTATATTTTTTTTGCTTAAATCATTGTTTAGATTATCGCATATTTTAATCAAGTTATGTAATTATCATTTTCTAAAAAATGCCATCGAAATATGCTGTAAATAAAAACATCTCAAATATGCCTATTATTTAGCAAATGACAAATATGATAAAATTTTAAGCGTTGCACCACTATTTATATAACTGATGTTTGATATATAACAGTATCAATGTTTATGACTAACATTTGTTTTCATACGATAATGAGCATTGATGTTATATAAACCAAAAATCGCTGATCTGAACAGAAGATTCAATTTCAAGGCACCAACTAATCGATACGAGAACTTGATAAAGCTGTGTGTAATACTGAAGTGAAGGCATAAATTGGCCAGACAGTTAAGTCAATAGATAAGTCCCATAATGTATCGCTTATTTAATAATGAGGGCGTCTATTAGAAGCCAGTAGGCAATTTTCTGTAATTCGATATAAGGTTTGTCCATTGCAAATCAGATAATGCTGTACAACGTTTGCAATTTTAATTACGTTTCCATCTAGCACCACAGAGGCGTGAAAATATTATATTCTGTTTGACTCAATCAGCTGCAGTGCTTGGAATCAAGAGGGATATCTTATTACAATGTTATTTGTCGTTAATTGGATGAGTCATATTATAGGCGATATCAATTAAGATTTGGACAGTAAAAGAAAACAAATATTTTTATCAGTTCTGTTTTTAAACTTGCATTGATGAAACTCGATCACCAATATGCAATAGCCTAAAATAATCACCAATTTAAGCACTTTTTCAGCATTATTTACATAATGGAATAACGGCTATTAACATGTTGGCAAAGTTGGATTTGATATGTGATTGGAAGTAAAACATTGCGTACTTTAAACGTTCAAATGAATCAGTGAATTTAAATTATAATTCAGTGTATTTATTGTAGAATAAAACGCAACACAAGTCCAGTTATTGAAGTTTTTTTCACTTTAGACATAGAAAAGGTTAAAAAATCTAGTTTTGAATATTGTATTTGTGATTATTTATTTGAGAAAATATAACCCACAATATATTGTAAACTTTTACTGAAGTCAAATAAACAGTATTTCTTTATCGATATACGTTTGTTTTCTGCGAATGTTAATCCTCTATAAGTATAGCCATAAAAAAATGACATTTATTGCCACAGTTGGAAGTCATTTCATTTGATATTTTTTGATCGGTACAAATAATAGCTTAATTGAATTGAAACAATTCTTTACAGAATCACGACTGTTTTGCTATATTAGCCACCTACTGGCTGGCGTTGATATTAAAAGGTCAGAAACATGAATTAATATTTTTTTACAGAAAATGATAATATTTTTAACAGAAAATAATATTTCCACATTCTCAGAGAACATAGAAAGAATTTTTGTTGCGAGTCCCATTTGGTTATTTCTGTCTTCTCGTCAACAAGAACCAAAAGAGTTGCAAGACACCCACTTTTCATCGTTAAACAATTACAGATCGAAGTGCAGCTTGATTCCACCCAAAGATAATAAATTCATACATTTTGATAAATATTTTATTTAGCATCCACATTCAATCCTATTAGTTCTAGTATAATAAACTTTTCGAGTGTATGTTTTACATATTGACAAACATAAAGTTCCAATTGATTTCTGTTGATCTTATCAGCAGTTTGTGCTTTTTCATCGAAATTTATTTTTACATTGTTAATAACATAATTACTAGTATACCCATACTTCTTTCAATCACTCGATAATGTACATCCACGTGTACATGATAAAACACCTCATTTTTTATCGATACACTTCCAATATCGGAGCATAAGAATTAATATACTCAATAAGGCTTAAAAAAGTTAATGATCGTAAAACTTGATTTAACATACCTGCAAAGTATACCATCGTGTTAACTTTCATCGTTACTGCTAATGTCAAAAACAAATAATGCACCACTTTTGAGCATATTGCACGGGCGAAGACACCCTCCCTCTTTTTCTGGGATATATTTACTTCTGTTTAACAGTAACTCCACAATGATGAGTAATGTGATCAAACCGTTTGTCAGCTCATGTTCTTCGATTGGGTGAATTCCATTTAAGAGTAAATTAAATCGTACCAAATAATAATAATAATAATAATAATAAACGTCAGTAAATCACGGTGTCAAAATTTGTACAACCCGCTATCAAAATGGCATTTATATTCCTAGAAGTCTAAATGCATTTTGTAGTGTCTCGGTAATAGATTTACAATCCAACAATATAGCTAAATGAGATTACTGAAAATAACATGGTACGTACTGAACAAATCAACCAATAAACATTGCAAATAAAATTGACATTAATCAATTATTTCCGTTGATCCTGGGATATGATCAGAAACTACGGACGCTTCACATTTAAATCCTTACTAAAATGTTTAAAATCTATAAATGTGTGTCGCTAATTTCTCAGTGGAAAGTAATTAGATTCCGAACTGAGGCAACTTACGCCATCAATAAAGAACCAAGGATGTTACTGACATCAATTTTAACTCCATCTTGAAGAGCCCTCAGTAATAGATAGCTATTGCGGACATGCGCATACAAATTACATCGTTTTATGAGTAAAATGAAGAATATTTTGGATAAAACGTGTATTTACAAATAATGGAAGATTTAAAAACATCAAAATGACAAGGAACATGACGAAATCACTTTTGTTAATTATTTACTACTATTTAACAACGTCAAATGTGAATGGGATAAGCAAGAAAATCAGAATTGGTGAGTATAACGATTACTTCTTAATTCGGCGAATTACGTTCATGAACAAAATTTTAATACTTTTTATGGGCAACTGAATTTGTTGTTTGCCTTGCATTTACTTAAGTCTGACATTTTTTAGCAATCGATGGTAAATAGAAGAAGTTAATCTTCTCGACAATATTTTCTCTTTATTACATTTGTCATGTCTGGTGTTTTCTTGAGAAATAGAGTATTGATCGTGTAGATTGTCTAACGACTTTTTCCCCAGGGAGTTATAACTTTATAGGAATGACCAGTTTGTCATTTTGATAATTTAATTGTATTACAGAATGATGTGCATTCTCTTTATATGATTTGCATTTTGGATATCACTGTTAAATTCCCTTAAGAGTATTGATGATAAATCTCATATTAGATTTTTCTTGTTACGGAAATAATTTCTAGTTATATCAAAGACAATTACATTTTGAAATGATGCGTATTCGAAACGAAGCTAATTTAAAAGGTTTTGATTTGAAGTCTTCCAAGAAACATCACTGATATTGTCACTTTTTGCTTGGCAGGAATCATATTTTAAACATCGTAGATATAAAACAAAGCTGGCTGACTATGGATACGCTGAAATGTAGAGATTTAGATATAACTAGAAACTCATTCACTCGCATTTCAATTTGAGTTTGATCAATTTGATTTTATTGCAATCAAAACTCATATGTCATTGACAATGAATATATGATACGAAATAAACGAAACAACAAACGAGAAAACAACATGTGGCACCATATAAAACTCAAAGGCAACTGAAGGGAAATATAAAAAAAATATATACAAAAGTCACCAACATGATCGTCGCTAAATGATGATATTCAATAACCTATATCGGCCATAGAAGAAAATTTGATAAACACACATTTGCTGCTTTTGAGAATATTGCTCATGACAATGGATGATACAATATTTCTTATGATTAAATTTCATTATAATTTAATTAAATCTACGCAACAGATGACTGAATGTTTGTTTATTTTTTCCGTTGGATGTTCCTGGGTACCAGGAATGTAAAGAGAAACAGCAGGTTACAAGTGCCTAGAACATTAAGTTTACTTGTACAAATATCCATGCACAATGAGCGAAAAAAAAATACATAGGTCCAGCATAGGTCTATACCGAGTAACTTCCATGGCTAGAAAATAAGTGACATTTAACGGGATCAATAAACAAAAATAGATTTACAATAATTTAAATCACTGAAAATATATACTCGTTTTCAATACATTCCCTAACATTTTTTTACTTCATCATACATGGGACAGCCTTGACGTAAAAAGTTCGTGAAAAGAGTGATGCCTTTAAGGATCTTTTCCCGCTGTTCCATTGGTTCTTCTATCATTTAATCTGCCTTTCGGAAATATAGTTTTGTATTATATAATTCGAAGCATAGCTTTAATTTTAAATTTAGAATAAATGCAAAGCAGTCAGTTGCATCAATTTAATGTGCATTTGATAACGTCACAGAATATGTATATTATTCGGAATTATAAATCAGACCCGCTAAACAAAAAAAAAAAAAAAAAAAAAAAAAAAAAAAAAAAAAAAAAAAAAAAATGATATGGCTGAAGTTGTCTGATGTGTAAAAATGAGATTTCAAGTATGTTGATACTTGTGGTGCTCATTTCAAAGCAATGCCTACTACCAATATATAAAAAGACATAATTACAATTAAAAAATAAAGGCAAAAACAAAAAACAGAATCATTGCACGTAAGAGAAATGCTTCTGGCACATACTTTAAAACTTGTACTTATTAGATCATATATACATTCTGTTTTAGGTGCTATATTTGACCAGAAATCTAGACATTTAGTAAATACCTTCAACAGAGAAGTTTCTAGACTTGACAGACCAGGCCAGTCAATTGAATTTGAACAGACAAGCAAGATCGTAGACTGTCAGGATAGTTTTCTTGTTAGTAATGCAAGTAAGCAAAGATTACATTCACAAAGATTATTTCTGATATATGAAAAAGCTGTCATCTTTAAAATTATTTATTTTAAATCTTGGTATTTTATGATTGTACCCATTAAATTTTGTCCTTTTTTCGAGGGAATATAATTATATGTGTCCATTTCTAGATACACATGTTCGATATTTATAGAACATCAACTGAAATGTAAGGTTTCAGAATTAACTTAAAGAGATAGACCTAGGGTAAAATGACACAACTCTTGCAAATAACTGGCAGGGCTGTAAATTAATAACATCAAAATGAACTGTCCCGTACTACTATACATCGTGTACTAAGTTACAGCCCTAGATTAATCCTACGAGGAGGAATGACCCGGCCAGCGAAAGCTATATTTTTATATAGCCTAGCTGGCCGAGAGGTCTAGGGCGCTCGACTTTGTGCAGGCGGTGTTGCCATAGATGTCACAGCAGCACGAGTTCGAGTCCCCCGGAGGGAACGACAAAAAAATTGCATCGCAAATTTGACAGTTCTAACATCGTTGGGAATTTTTCAGACCTTTCTATACGTTTATATCTTCCCTGTATCAATTTGATCCGATGGAGCCGTGTAGCAAATAGAGTGGTCACATTCTGAGACGTTGTATATATATATATATATATATATATTGTAAATATTGATATGCTGCTATGTACTACAAGAAGTAACTTGTAGGAAGATCTAAATCCAAAAATTAGTTGTATAAAAAATACTTAAATCCACAACTATCAAAAAGTGTAGCCAAGTACATCAGCTAGAGGTTCTACCATGTTCAATACAAGGACTGAAGCCTAAATGCTTTAGGTGCGCTCTGAAATCTGAGATGTGAACATATCTTATGTTTAAAAAAAGTGGTAGTGCGCTACTAAACTTTCTTTTAAATAAAAGCATGGGAAATTGTATTTGTAGTTTATAAAAGAGGAAACTCTCACATACTATCAAATACCTTTTTAAATAAAAATTACTAATTTTAATGTTGATAAAGCATTTAAAACATGGAGGGCTCTAGCACGACATTTGTATATAAACAATTTTAACTTGTATACAAACCATGTACAATCACGTTTTTAAATTACCTAGGGGAAGGATTTAGTGCCGACATAAAAGTGCTCGTATATGATTTTCAAAAACCTAATTATTGGACTTAATAAACTTGTTTTATGAGTCTGGCGTAAAGAACTATAATGATGCCAAAGTGATTATTTTAAGTCATGCAACTAGTAAATTAAGTGTATTTGTTTAAAATCGGTACACATGACAAACACGACAAAGTCAAATTATATCAGAAAACGTAATAGTCACAGCGCAAGTATATGTATTTTTTTATAAACATAAACTTGCCTGGCAGGTGACGTCCTTTACGCCTATAAATACCCACTCAGCTATTCAAATATTCAAAACTATATAAGGTTCTCATTAAAAATGAAAACTTAAAACTCAAAAAAATAAATCAAGAAAGTCTTTTTATATTTTTGTATTAAGTAAAGCTTGCATAAATGACTGAAGAATAACTTCAGACAGTTCATAGACATCTTTACCTTTCCAAAATCTTAAAATGTTCCAACGTTTGTGTAGTTGTAGTGTATAATAGGGTCACAATTATTAACAATCTTTGAAGAGATTGAAATAAGACTTATAAACCAATTAATTTACTATAACAACCGTTAAAACAAAGCAAACAAAAAGTTTGCTGTTGGTTTATATATCATCTAAAAAGATGTTCAATGCATTTGCATGGATATGATAAATAAAAAAAATAATATGTGTGTTGAGTTTTGAGTACGGTTGTAACAATTTTTAAGCTGTGCACTACGGGAAAAATATAAAAGAATTCTTTATGATAAAGTGCAAACACTAAAGGATTGTTTAACAGATATTAAATTATTTAGATTATTAACTTTTTCCTATAGAAATACCCATTACCCATGGAATACGAACATAATTACAAATAAACATTTAAATCTTCTATTTAAAAAATATTGAACATAATTTTGCTAATGTTTAATTCGCTTTGAAATAGTTACTTTTAAACCGACTTCCAATATTGCCCACTCGTCCCTTTATGAAATCCCTATTCTCAATCTCAATATAAATATTGTTGGTATTTTATATTTCGAAAAAAAAATGGGTTGACGCCGCTGCTGGTGAAGCTAAAGTCACCTAGGGTATTTCCAATCCCATCTGACTAGAAGTGAGACTTGTCTGATATTATTCATAACACAAGCTGTTTCCCGAATCTTGCAGTGTAACGATATACAAAAGCCCAAAAGGGCCTTGGCTTCATTTCTTGTGTTTTCTTTCACTGTAAAATTTCACGGTGTTGGATTCGGATTTCTTTTCGATATTTGTGTTTTTTTTTAAATTCATTTCGGACTGAACATTTTAAGTATGCTTTGTCTAGATATTGGTCGTTTCTTTTTAATAATAATGCCAAATAAATCTCCGGCAAAACAAATAAACTTTGTCACAATCAATACATTCAGTTTAATTATGTTTTTTTTACATATTTGGCGTTGGGAGAGATCGATAGATTCCCTGTTATAAGTGTTTATTTAGGTGCCAAGAAAGTTAGTGACACAATTCAATGTAATGATTTTACAAACATTCATATTAGCGTACGTTAGTGGCTTTTCAAATCAGTTAACCAGGTAATAACAAAGTGTAAAATGTTAAAGTATAGTAAACACCATGTAAGATATTGTCCAGGCAGATCAATTGATATTGGTAGCACATAACAATTTCACCCTACAATATTTTTGTTTGAATGTAAGTGCGATTTAAGATAGAATAGAGAGGTTGGGTGTCGTAAGTTGATAAATTTGAAAATATGTTCTTTACCAAACCGTCTACATAATGAACAGGTCAATAAATCATATCCCTTTCTTTTAAAGTTCGTAGTGCTTTCTATGTAGTTGGTTCCATTCTTCCATTTCAGTTAACTAAAAATTAACCTCTTTTTAAAGAAATCATAGGTTGGTGATCCCTAATGGATGAGAAATGTTTGATATCAAAATTTGGTCTTCTATGGACACACTTTTTAAGGAGGCAGACCTATGGTAGGGAACACAATTCTTACAAATCCATCGAACGTTTATATTCAGCATTTTACATCAATCTCAAGTATATATCAAACTAACTTGTATTGATTTCATTCTGTTTCAAATGAAAGCTTGAAAGACTTTGGTGCAATTGAATATAATGCAGACATATCACTGAGTTATGTCTCCTACCCTAGGTCTACCTCCATATAGTTATAATATGATATTATGCTCGACGTCAGACGCTTACCCTACCGGTGCACCTGGTCCATGCTCCCAGTTTTAGTGGAGACCGAGTTGCTCATTTACTTTTGTTACTTTGTACATATGATTTTAGTTATTTTATATTCTTTGTTGTGAATGTCTGTTTTCCATGTCTGGTCTTTGTCCCTGGATTACATTCTTTTGATTACAGCTATAACCTTGTGTCCCTTGATAACTCTTTCAAGCCCATTTTTATATAATCATAACTTTCTTCAGCTGTTCGTTTATTTAGGCAGACTTGTCTTTCTTTTTTGTTATAAAAAACAAACAACAGTACTTACAATTGATATGCACAGTCAGAAATAATTTTATAATTCCTTAGCAGAAATTTCATTGCAATTCCGCCATTTTTGTTGCTAAGTGCCGATTTGTGACATGAAATACTGATAATTATATTTTTAAATTTCTGTGTTGACAGACATTTAATTTCTCACGAATTTGGAAATAATCAATTATTTAGTAGGAAGGATAACCTGCAGAAGAATTTCTGACACAAGATAAGGCGGTTCATCTTTGTTTTCGTCAAATACCAATAACCAAAAATCGTCTTGGTTACAAAATCCCGACCGATTTGACGATTTTAACATATTGATCTGGATTTAAATTGTCATCCAATTTGAACAAATCGCATTTTACGGAGAAACTGTATTGTGATATGAATGAGCAAGTTATTTTACACATTTTAAATATCGGTAGGTGGAAATAAAACTGTAGACTCATTTTTACTTTAGATTTGAATAATATGATATATCTGTGACGCCGTGTACAAGATACGAAAATAAAACTCTTCAAATAGTTCGAAATCGACCTAGAACAAATAGTATTCATAAAGTGGTACATGTATAACAAGACCGTTTTATATTTTCTACTGGTATACTGGGCATATCGCTATACATGTTTTATACAAGATACTATATTCAGATATATAAGTTACATTCCTCATAATTTAATAGTTTGGCAAAGACCTTGACAAATTCTAAGTAAGTTATTCCAATACCCACATCTATTTCAAGCGGGATAATTCATTGGTAAAAATACTTCGGCTAAAAGTAGTGTGTTTTAAAGTTCACGATCTTGTTCATTGATCAGGTGATGGGTAAATTTATTTATATATAAATGCTATAGCGCAAAAGATAGTCTGTTGAACTGAATGGTACAATCAAACAAATCTGTTATAATACTATGCAATAAAGTAATACGCTGTACCGCTATAATTTTAGTTGAACTTTTCTTAATTGTATTTCTCCTTCATTTCAATTTTTTGTATAAAGACACCCTCATTCTGATTCATAATTATAACCATTGGTTATACGTGTCTTTGATAAAGGAACCATTCATTGCCTCATTCAGCATCATAAATTTTGTTTTTAATCTTGAACATTGTGGATTTTACACTGAAGAAGAATATCGCTTATCTAATATATTCAATGTAAACTTAACCATCATTTGGTAATGTTGAACATATTTAGACGTTTATTTAATTTTTCGTAATGTATCTGTATCGTTTTTAAGATCCATCACGAGTTTTTGTTATCATATTTAAGAAAGAAAATATACATAGCCATATATTTTGTCGTTATTATGGAAAATAAACGTTTGAATGTTTCACCTTTAACGTAAAAAATTGGAAGTGATAATATTTCTTTATTAAAATTTTATGAAATTGTTCATAATTAGGATATATGTGATTCAAATATGTTTTAAATGTACTTAAAAAAATAATGAAATGATTGGATCCCAAGCTTTTTTGGTGTGTTGAATAAATTCAAATATACATGCTATTTATATACCTAAATTTTCAACTTATGATTTGAAACATTTAAAATATCTGTTGACTGAATTTGAAAAAAAGAGATAATAAAAAATTATTATAATTATTATAACTATTTTTATAATGTTCCCAAACGAAGTTGGGGACATACTATTTTATTGTCTCTCCACCCCCCCCCATCTTAAACACAGGTGTTCAAGGTGTTTTCGGAAATTGCTGAATGAATATACAACAAAGTATATTTTCACGAATAGCTATTGTATAAGTATTTTAAGCAAAATTCAGTATGCTGTACTTTTCGAAAAACATAGACCATGCCATACTTGGTTAAAAAATAGGATACCACCAGGTCTGTCGATTAGCTAGATTATAATTTAAAACAAAGTCGACTCTCTAAGGTTGCAACCGGCCACAAAAAAAAAAAAAAAAAAAAAAAAAAAAAAAAAAAAAAAAAAAAAAAAAAAACAATTAATAATAATAATAGTAATAGTAATAACAATAATAATAATAATAATCAAAATCAAAGAAGTTGCACATGTTACCATAAAGGAAATATGAAGCATCCTGTTACATGTCCGCTGCGCGTAACACTTACATATAGTTTCGAAAGTGATTTTATTTTCCATACAGAACTTAGGTATGGCAAAATACATTGTTGACATCCCGCCTTTTATGGATTTTATGAATCTGTCAAACCACCGATTAAATACATCATTTAATTGATGGTTTAAGAAAGTAGAATGATTACTTTTAATATAAAATATAACCAAGCATTAATGCATATTCAAGTAGCATATTGAGTGGGTGCCGGTATAAGAAAAAGGAAGAATATCAATATGAAAAACGAGGGGAAGATTATGGATTGTATCAGCTAGTTTCGCCATATAAATGAGAACGCGTCATGGTCATACGATAACGAAAAAACACATGTCAAATTAACAGATATTAAAGCAGAGGGAATATATTAATATACTATGAGAATTTGAGACTAAGCAGGATGAAAGAGTAATTAAGGGGACCAAGATTCTAGCGGAAATCAAAAGAATATAGACCAAAGATAAGCAGACACAAACAACAGAAAACATGCAATAACCAGCATAACACCTACAAAGAAAACAAATGTGAATGAGCAACCCTGATACTACTAAGAACTGGTAACTTGGACCAGGTGCACCGGCAGAGTATTCGTTCTATACCTTTCTTGAAAGACTCGCCGAAATCTACATATTGAAGAAAAACATAGAAGTACCCATTTGTGCTTGTTTCAACTCTGTGTTTTTGACCCTGGCTATTGATTTTACTAGTATAAACGTTTATCTAAAAAGTAATCTCAATTTCATTTTGTCGAAGTGAATGGAGTTGACAGTTCCATTATGTAACGTTTCTTAATTCAGAATTATAAGCTTTTTGGTTCGGTTTAGAATTAAATTACTTCAATTACGTTTTACCATTATATTGTGCAACCGCATTGCCGTACGTAAATTATATAAATGGGCCGTAAAAACGAATAAAAAGAGGCCAATTAAACAACAAATTTTCCAGTACTAAGCATAAAACTCGTATCATTATTTCACTAATTGGACAAGTCGATACTCTGATAAATATTTCAGAGAAACCCGTGAATTTGAAGTCGTAGATCTCATGATTTGTGCGTTGCATGTCGAATCAATTTTGTACAATTCTATCACTTTTCATTTTAGTAACTATGGTAACGAATTATTTAATTCCCGACGCAAAAGATTTATTTTGTTTCTGTTAGATAATGGATCAGCAAGAATGTAAGAAATAGAAGTCATTTACCGAACATTACTTTCCGAAAACTATTTCCTGACTATAATATCGACCTCGCAGACGTACATCATGGATATAAAGTAAACTTTTGACAAGTATAGAATTATTGCATAGAGAAATAATAATATGGAGATGTTAAACTTGACGTTTTCATTAAACCACTCACTTCACTATATTATTCTAGTATTCAGTAAATAATTAACAATGTAAATGTATGAATAATATGTTATTTTTATATTTAACAATTGAATTGTCGGAAAAAAAACAGGTAATAAACATAAGACTAAAGTAGAAGTGTTGGAACTTACACTTAGATTTAAAATACAACCTTTTATACGCAACTTCATGGGACACGTCAAATGTCTATTTAGTGCTCTATTGGATTCGCATGAAAAATTAAGATCGGATACAAATTTTATATTCTTATAAAATTACAATCGAAGGTGAAATCTATAGTCAATATTTCATATAAATATAATTAACTGCTTTCACTATAAACAAAATATATATGAACCAGATTGATTTCGTTTGGCTTCAAACATTTAAAGAACAACGAAATATGTTTTGTTGGTTTAAATATTTGCCTTAGAAGACCTTTCTTTCATTTTCTTTTTTTTCCGAGTTGGTCATTTATTTTTGCTATTTGTAATGTATTAGTTTGGTTATTTTATGTTCATTGTTGTGTGTGCCTGTTTTCCATGTCTACTCATTGTCCCTGAATTACATTCGATTGATTTCTGCTAGAATCATGGTTCTCTTAATTACTCTTTCTTCCTTGTGTTTGGAATATACAAACTGGAAGACTGTATAAGTCTGGATCTATTTTTAAAAAGTTTATTGAATCAAACATTGAAAAAAGCTGTTTTATAGTTGAACCAAAACATAGAACTTATAACCGAAAACTTCTATTCGGAAACGTCTATTCGGAAACAGGCAACCGGAAAACATGTTTTGATTATATTCAAATTTCATGTAGAATTCTTTTTCTCCTTTGAGCGATGCTAGCTACAGTTTTTTTCAGCGTCCTTTTTAAGATAACAAATACATACACAATTTTGAAGTTAAGAATATGTATTTTATTTCAAAATAGTTTGACTTTTACAAATATGGCGAACTTTTTGAAAATAATTAATGTAATACTTTCAATAAGATATCTTTGCTGCAAACAAATCATACATTGCATTAGAAATGCCCATTTTCTTTAATGCTCATCTGTATTGATGGATTCCCCCCCCAAAAAAAAAAAAAAAAAAAAAAAAAAACAAACAAACAAACAAACAAACAAACAAAAAAAAACAAAAAGCAAAAAACAAAAAAACAAAACAAAACAAAACAAACAACAAAACAAACAAAAACAAATACAATTTAAAAACAAAAACAAAAAAACCAAAAAAGTTTTATCGACATATAAACTATATAAAAGTAGAATTGTTCAGTTTAACTTCTCACATATTAACTGTTATTAAAAAGAAAAGGTGATTAATGTTTGACTCGTACATGAGAAAAACTAATTTTGCAGAATAATATCAAACGATCCATATCTTTTTCAATGTAGAACTGTCAATGAGAGCTTGGCTTCATGCAAACATAATATTTATATAAATTATCTTTAGCATCAGTTGTTTCTTCAGATTGAAAGCTTAGTGTATTTGGCTTAGTGGGAATGTTATCCAAGAAAAAAAAGGAAATGATTAAATTCAAGTTTCTCCAGGGAGGAACGTATCCGTAGGATCGATCTAAGTTTCCACCATGCTTTTCGACAATAAAAAGAGTTATTTCGAATTTGATTACGAAGAAAATGACGTTCAGCTTAACCTGGCGAGATCGTTTCAATCGATTCGGGACATCCTTGTGCTTTCCAGTCTATTAGAGTAACACTGAAACAACGGAACATTAACTTATCAATTATATCAGCTTTGCAGAGAGACTCCGATTTATTCACCATATCTAAGCTTTTATCCAAACTATACCGACAAACTTGTAAAAGCAATTAGAGTGGACGTTTTTCTGAATTAACGTTTGGAAAATGATATCTCCCCTGACGGAGCGTATAAATAATTATTGCAGTTGTTTGAGGTGATATAAGTTTTACACAAAATGTTTAGAAATTTCTTTTGTAAATATATTCTAATCCCTTTATGGAAGAATCCCAGCAATTAATGAGTATTTAACTACAATATCTTTTTCTTAATACAGATGAATTTGTTTTCATATACGGACAATTTGATTTTATTCCTCACGGGAAAAAGTTGCAATTCAATTTTGCAATACACAGCATTTAGGCAAATAAATTGATTACATATCTTCAAATTATAATGATAGCATGAAAACATAAGGAATGAAAATATTTTATAATATTCATAAATTGTACAATTAGTTGGAGTAAAATACCATTTACTGCATGAAATGAACAAGTCTTTAAGAGAAAAAGAGAAAACAATGCTGATACTATACCTATAGTGCACACAAATACTGACATCATATCCATACAATATCTATGACCATAAGTTGTTGAGGAGACATAACATCAAACCGTTTTATAATCGTGTGCTCCAACACAAATGAATATATGATAGCAAAACATTAAACAATGACGGGTGGTACGTCTAAGGTGTGATTAACGGGTGGTACATCAAAGGTTATATAAAACAGGTAAAACCCTATAAAATCGAAAAACCTTCTTCTCAAGGTAAACGTTTATAAAGGTGGCTGGACGTTATTTACATTGCTATGATTAAAAAAAGTCTGAATGAAATAATATTAATAAATTGATGTAACGTATGTATAATATTGTTCACGAAGGCATGTGTTGAAAAGTTAACGAATGTATGTAAAGTAATTATACATTCTTTTTTTATAAGAAAAGGTTATTCATCTCAATATTACAAAACGGATTCATCTCCAGAATCAAAGAATGGTTGTCAGTAATAAGATTTGACAGTACATGTAGTGGGACAACGCTTGACCAATTTCATTCGTCAATCTAAAGTAAACTATGCTTTTATAGGATCCTGGATAGGTTACATGTATCTTAATTATTCCTTCAATTTTGACTATAAATTATCACTCTTGTTCTTCGTGGAGTTTCCTGTACAATTGAGCTAAGAATTTTTATTATACATATCTATCGTTTCAGTATGTGAACTCTTAGAAAACGATGTTTATGGAATACTTGGAGCATTCCAATCCTGTGCCTTATCTACCATACAGTCGTATACAGATACCTTTAAAATTCCATTTATATCGCTAAGCATGCCACAAGAGACGTCGTCGGCGGAACCATATCAGTTGTACATCAGACCAGCTTATATTGAAGGTCTATTGGATGTCCTATACAGAAAAGGATGGACCAAAGTCTATTATATATATGAAACAGATGAAGGTATTTCTTGTCTTGACTTTTCAAATTTCTTACGTCAAGTGAATAAATTACGAACTTTATTTTGCCATAAGCGATTGAAAAGAATTTTAAATACTGAATCTTTTTTATCATGATATTGATACCGATGAAGATTCAGTTTCCAGAAAATGTTACTACAAAGAAAAACTTTATAACTCGATAGAAGCTTATTTCTAAAATAATTAATTTTACACAGGCTAAGGTAATAATGTTCTACGTATAATATGCTTGAAATAAAAATCTAGTCTGTAATTGTACAGGGTAAATATACTCGTGGAACAAGGCTTGTTTTCCATTAACCGGTACAAACCAACTGTCACTAATTCTACTTCCGGTTTGTCCGGTTCGGCGACTGAGGCGATACACTGGGTATGAACCAATAACGGAACACGTATCTATGGTTCAAGTGGAACGAACCGTATAATGGAAAGCATTACTTGTACTTCCCATGCAGATAAGAAACTTCTGTTCTCAATAATACTGGGCACAATGCAACTACAAATAAATTTAAAAAAAAAAAAACAAAACAAAACCAAAAAAAATAAACAAACAATATTGGAAAGAAAAATTATAAACGGAAAGAAAGACCCTCTTACAAAATTAGCAAAAAACAAGAAAATCTATAGTATTTCATTTGTATATCAATTGTAGGTTAAGGAGGTAGACCTAGGGTAAGGGACACAATTCTTACAAATCATTGTAGCGTTTGTATTCACAACTTTACATCAGTCTTATATCAGCATCGAAGTAACTCGGACTGATTTCATTCTGTTTCAAAGGACAACTTAAAGTCTTTGGTGAAATTGAATATGATACAACCATATCACTGATTGAAAGAGTTATTTCCATTACCCTAGGTCTACCTCCTTAAGGTTCGAGAACACGATTGATGTGTCGTTGTGCATTTCAACAAAACCATTTTGACACAAAAAAATTCAAACCCATCGTACTCAATAAAAACTTCACCAATATGGAAACATGTATGAAAGCAGATTTGATCATTGCCCTACATTTCTACAGTAAAAACTAAGCAATTACGTTTAGGAAAGCAGAGGAAAAACAATCAGGAAGAAACCCAATAAAAATGAACTATATTCGTATATATAAAGGTATTAATTTGTGATCTCGTACCTTAAGTGCTTGAAATTGATATATGATAACAAAAACAAAACCTGCAATAAATCAACAACTTACAAACGTATTTTAAGTAAAGTAACATATCTGATTTAATATGAGGAACTAATGACCATAAAACACACTTTTTGTATCAGGTCTAGTTAGATTGCAGCAGTTATTTCAGAAGATCAATGCAAGGGAGATAAATCTAGACATTGTAGTAAAAAGAATCGATACTGTCGCACATGGTCACCAAGAGCTAAGAAAAGAATACAACACAGAGATAAAGGAGGATTTACGTATATTTCTGGATCTGTCTATAGAACGTTCTCAGGAGCTGATAACCGCTATTGTACGTTCACAATAGTTTTTTTTTCTAAATTTCACAATCGTTCAAATGTAATATATTTAACAAGATTGATTAACAAATAAATTTATTCTTAAAACGTAAATGTACTCGCACAATACTTTCTTATATGCCTGCAACAGTCTTAAAATTTCCGTTGGTGCTTATTGTACGAAAAGTTGAATTACAAATCGGGAAATCCGAAAAAAAGTAATGAATAGTAAATGTGGCATACATTTAATATGGAACGATATTTTGTATTGGTTTGCCGATTGCATTCAGCCTTGACTAGTAATGTTTTTTTTTTCTCAGAAAAATGATAGAGATATTAGCAACTACAGGTTTCACTTTGTATTGGTTGACTTGGTAAGAAACGTATTATATAAAAATAACTGTGGCAATAAAGACCAATTTATTAAATATATTTTCGCCATATTTCGAAACTGTTTTGCAACTTTCAGAGCTATAGCTTGCTTTTAAGATAGACTCAGCAGAAAAAAATAGTAGAAATAAATAAAAAAAAAAATTAAGACAAAATATATAAAACAAAAAACAAAACAAAACACAAACAAACAAACTGACGCTTTACCTCATACAAACTCATTGTTAGTGGTTTTATTTAATTTAAAGTTTATTAGTTATGTTGAACATTTTTTTTCTTCTTCTTATTTTGCATCATTTAAAGCTCATTCGATTAGCAATACGACTGAAACTAGACTGTTAGACGCTTAACGTTTACAAATATGCCTGTTTTAGGGAATAAAAGATATGAACTCGACAGTACTTTCAGCAGGAATGAATATCTCTGGATTCAGCTTAAAAAAGGAACATGAACTTAAAACATATTCTTCTTCTAACCAATATCGAACTGTAAGTACATAATTGCAAACTATAAATGCAAATGCATACAATTTCACAAAAAAAAAAAAAACAAAACAAAACAAAACAAAATAAAAACATACAAAAACAAACAAACAAACAAACAAACAAACAAACATAAAAAAAACCAAAAAAAAACTAACACAAATTTGCTTTCTAAATCAAACAATGAAAGTTTTTAATTTTCAAATTTGGCAAAATGTTGTAGACAGAATAGGGCACGATAGTTTCTATAAAACTACGAAACTGTACAGTCCGGTCTTTCACATGTAGCATAAGATTTTAACCATGTATTGACAAAAACTTGTTTAGCAATATACTTCGATTTGAAAAAAACAGTACACATACTTTTTTCACAAATAGTCAAAAATGATAAAATGTTAAAAAAAACAATTCATTTTTACAATATCAAACAAAAATCTTCAAATTGTAGTTTGGGGATGTTCTGGTCCGTGATGCAGTTTTAGTCTTCCATCGAGCCCTTAAAAAGAAAGGTTCTTGGTCAAAGGAGACAGATACCCCTCGTAAATGTCGTGATTATGAGGGACTTATCAAATATAGACCGGGAAAAGCAGTGCTTGGTGAATTAAAGGGGGTAATTAGTTAATACTGTTTAAAATACTAAGCCTGCACTAATTTAATACATAATATTTTTCAATTCTTATTCATTCATTTAACTTAATGAATATTTTCATGTCTATAAATTATAAGAGATAAACAATGTGTGTTTAAATTTAGACATTCTTTATGGATGCCGCCTTAATTGAACTCTTTGAGACAGGGATTTGCTTTGTAAAACTAGGATATGTGGTATGATTGCCAATGAAAGCCAAGCAACAAAAAAATCAACTTCTGCAGGTCACCACACGGTCTTCAATGTTTGGCAAAACTCACACAATAAAGCAAGAAGGAAAAGGCCAAAAAAAAAAAAATAATAATAATAAAGGGGAAACTTTTGCTTTTTTTTATATTCAAAATTCAAGCAAACACTTGCTAAAATATATCGATTATCCTGTGATATTTTAGGGTGAGTACAGTGGAATGAGTGGCTTAATAAAGTTTGATGATAATGGATGGCGAAAAGATTTTGAGCTACCCTTCCATGAAACTCGTATGAATATGGGAATTGCTAAGGTAAGTTAGCAATGTGTTAACTTCATACATAGCTGGTTACCATAATTCAAATCAGCCAAACTTTAGTTCATTGAGTTCGAATAAAATTTATCTTTACTATCAAAAGAACCGTGGCATTTCCAATTGTGACTGCGGTTCTGTATGAAATTCTGCATGTTGTAAAGAATCAAGTTTTTGTTGTTCCTTTGTCTTTGATTTTTTAATAGCTATTTTACCAAATTGACATTAATTGTGTTTAATGGAAACGCAATATTTGAAAAATCCTCTCAGATGATGAAAGAAAGTAAAACAAATAAAATATAATGCACGATATTAGAAATCAGCAGAAAAGAACAACAATTGGTGCAATATATAAAATACAAGCATGTGTAAACAATAAAAAATCCACTATGATGCATTTCTCTATATCAGAAGAAAATCAGATCATCTTTCCAAATTCACATAATGAGTAAAAAGTAAAAAGACTGCATTGTATGTTGAAGGCCGGGATAAGACACTCGGCAGACAAGCACACTTCGATTTGACCATCGAGGGGATGTTTTACTCCGGGATAAGACACTTACCAGACAAGCACACCTCGACTTGACCATCTAAAGGTTGTTTTGTCAATTAAACCAAACTTAATGAAACTTCTTTATTCATTTTATTAAGATTTTCCCTATAAATTTTTATTGTTTATTTGTATAAAAGAACATTTATTTATTTTGAATTCTTTCAGATTGGAAACTTCTACCCAAATAAACCTCCAGGTGACAGACTTTCATTGCATGAACCAGAAATTGTGATTGGGCCATCGTTGAATAATACCAAACAGCAAACTGTTAGGAGAATCGTGACTGTTGCGGTGACAATTAAAACTTTTAAATAAATTGTTTCCTTATGAGGCTTTGCAAGGGTTTTAGAATATAACTTTATACATGGAAGTTCGGTTAATTCAATAAATATTAAATCACGATGTTAATTTCAAGACTATTTTTTGTAATCATCAAGAAACTCTGTAAAACAAATTATTGTTTACGGTCAAATTAAAACTAAAGAAAGTATTATTCCTTTCAGTGCCTCATGTCCAACTATGATAGGTCTCACTTTGACGAAAATGTCAATGGAAAAAGTAAAATATCTTACATGGATCAAAGAATATGTAGCGTAATATGTGATAGTTGTCATATTCATGAATAAAGGAAAACAGAGTATGTTTTAGAGTTTTGTATGCCACATTTGAGACCTATTTCAAGTTGGACACTTCATGTTTGTATTATAATATAGAATTTGGCTAATACAAGTCGAAGATATAATTTGTTTTGGTAAAAGGTTTTGGATTTATATTTTCTAAATTTTGAAGAAAACAATTGCACGGCATATTCGAAGTTTTAACAATAAATTCCTTCCTATATATTTCCCTAAGAAAAGTCACGCAAAACGAACTAGAAATAGTAAACTGTAAATATATTAATTTTTACAGTTGGTAAATTTAGCTGTATTTTGCAGATCCTGTATAATTAACATATTCTCGAGACTTACTTTTCAGGGTTTAAAATAGTGATTAGCGTTAAACAATTGTTACGAATGAATTTGGTGGTACTATTATTCTCGCTTTTCTCTCCATCTAGCTAAAACTAGGATACCGCAAGACTTAACAGCCTTACAGTTACTCATACAGATAATGTGAAAAGCGTTGCTTATTTGAAAAAAAAAATCGAATATTTGTTAACGTCTGGTGTTAACCTTTCCTAGCAACCATTAGACGTTTGCCTTGAAAAAAAAGAGAAAAAAATGATTAATCAAAAATAAGAGCAGATGATCTTATTGGGATTTTGTTATCAGTCGCATCAAGGAAACATTGGTGTTTTTTATAACACAAAGTCATTTGAAATCAGACATTTTAGAGAATAATACATTTCATATCGCATTTACAAAATAATTTTCAGGAAGACCCGTATGTCATGTTCAACGAACCAAACGAAACTAAACGAAAATCAATACGGTGTGGAGTTGAAAACTTTCACGGATATATAATTGATTTAATTGATAAAGTAACACGGTACTTGAAAATCAACTATACTCTCTGTCTTGCAAAAGACGGTATATATGGAAAGAAACAAGAAAATGGAACATGGACAGGAGTCATAGGAGAATTGACAAGAGGGGTACGTTCTTAATATAAAATATGTATAGTTAAAACTTAAAAAGAAATAGAGGGTTCTTTCTACATATAATGATATAAAGGTTAATAAAAACGCATTAAATTAAATCTTCAGATTGTTTTGATATCAAGTTTTTTAGCTATAGCATGTACATTTAGTCGGTATAAGGATACAGTATAATGCCATGGTTTACAATGATTACATACATACATACATACATACATACATACATACATGTGAATGAGATTTATATGTGGTTGAAATGATGGGAATATTTCAAGACCTAATTTAAAGGCTTTTAACTTATACGTTAATTGTGACTTTTATCATCATTTAGACTGCAGATATAGCGTTCTCTGCCATGACCATATCATCAGAAAGAGAACGTGTTGTAGACTTTACCAAACCATTCATGAGTCTGGGAATCAGTATTATGATAAAGAAGCCAACTAATAAAAAAGCTAGCACCTTTTCATTTATGGACCCCTTGTCCTACGAGATATGGATGTGTATCTTGTTTGCTTATGTGGGCGTCAGTGTTGTTTTGTTCCTTGTCAGCCGGTTCAGTCCAACTGAGTGGCATGTTGAGAGTGATAGAACAATAAAAAACGATTTCACAATATCAAACAGTTTGTGGTATTCCTTGGGAGCTTTCATGCAACAAGGCTGTGATATAAGCCCGAAGTAAGTACTTTTCAATACGAATAATTGGAGTGGAGTGCATGTAGACAAATAAACATTGGAAGTAATATTTTGAGATTCAAAGCTTTCGTATCGACATAACTGTTTTATACGCTCCCAAAGGGAGCGAACCAGTCTCAGTAGCGTTTTTAGTTAAGTTCAAAACATCATATTTTTTCCAAGATATGGATTGTCAAAACAGTCAACAGAGGACGCTCCAATGTTTACGAAAATACCATTACCCATAATGTCGTATGATTACCAAAACGACCCAAAGACATTTCGGACCACGACAATCGAACGAATAACCATGACTTGCGCAATAACGTAAATCTGTTATGGTTATATTATCAACTTGGTTCTGTATACTTATGGTAAGAAACAAACATCATTATCCGGTTTGAACCTGCATTTTCAGTAGCTGAAAACAAAGCATAATGGCAGCTTCATTTGCGTATACTTGTACATGTGCGATTGATGACCAAACCAGTCTCGGAAAATATTTGCTAGTATCGATAATTAAATACAAATCGAATCATAACTTTTCCAAGATAGGATTGACCTTATAGTCAGCAGTATGGCGCCCGGATATTTACGAACATAACGTAATCAATATTACCCATAATTATCGGTCTTAAAAATTGCGAAACGAAATAAACCAAAACGAAACGAAAATAATCAATATAAGAAAGAATCGAAACGAATCAATTAAATAAAATGAATTAATTCGTTATAAAAAACATAATTTAACTGTACAAAATGAAACAGATTGAAGCGAAACTAATTGCAATAAAAGAAATCTTTTAAGAGGTTTCGCAAATTTAAGAAGCATAATGTTATCCAGTGCCGCACGAATCGACCAAAAGACATTTCGGACCATGACAACCAATAATTCCTTATGAATGACAGACAATTCGGCAAATAGACATATCAGACTATGACAATTAGCATAATGGTTTTGGATAAATATGTATCATTACAAAATTTACCATACTTGAAGGTTAATATGGTATAGGCATTGCCTAAATCAGTGAGCACCGTGAGCTCTACCATACATGACAGTTATAAGTATAATATATCAAATCAGTGCATGGGGAATGGAGCAAGCTATCTTCATCAACATTTGTTTCTATATCACTTGACCGATAACCAAAACTGTCCACACTGTAGGGACAATTTTTATGCTCACCACAGGAGGTCACTGCAGTCTGTCTGCTTAGACCTTAACATTATATTGCTGACAGACATATTATTTTTCATAAAAGATTGATTTTATTTTAAAAAAATGATTTATTGATCTATTCATCAGCATTTATGATTATAAATGATATATTTATCATGCACTTTAATCTAATTATTGATAGCTAGATACTAAAAACGCATTTCAAATCAATTTCATCTTCCTTAAAGAGTAATCAAGGGAACCAAGGCTATAGCGATAATCAAAAGAATGTATTCCAGGGACAAAGACCAGACACGGAAAACAGAAAAACACAACAAAGAACATAAAGTAACTAAAATCATACATACAAAGTAACAAAAGTAAATGAGCAACTCGGACTCCACTAAAAACTAGGAGCATGGACCAGATCCACGAGTTCATGATGACGACCATAAAACTTTTGTAGTGATGACTTCAATCTTGTAGCAACATAACTCTGTTCCAGAAGCCTATTTGTTAGAGTTCTAGCGCGATACAAAAAGTTTGCGTAGTTTCGGCAAGCTCTGGCATAACGTATGAGTTGTCATACGCAGAAGCCGAAGGGATGTTGCCACAGATGAAAGGAAAGTTGACAATTCTGAATGAAAAGTCATCACGTTTGTCGTAAAGTTTGGTCAATAGTTTTCCTTTACCATCGATTTCTAAGTGTAGGTCAAGATATGATGCTGACTTCACAGTGTCTGTAGTATCCTTTATCTCAAGTTCTTTTTGGTAGATGCGATGTATCAAATCCCCGAAATTAGGATTGTTAAAAGATAATGCGTCATCTATATAGCGGAAACTGAGATTAAAGGATCTCGCCAATGAAGGGATCGGTGCATGATGTCTAGTAAACATGAAATATGCAGAAAATACCTCTTTTGTCAAGATCGAGTTAATAATTTGCAATCTTAGAACTTTATCCATCAATGTTTACAAAAATGGATATTGATAATATTCTAAAATAAAAAAAGAGTTTAATTTGAAGATAATGGAAAAGTTATGCATTACAATTTAAGTTGCATAGAGAATTACTAACAATATATATAAATATATTGAGGGGATGCGCACAGGCGCGCAGTAAAAATGGTTTGATATTAAATATGACATATTCTTCTACAGTGGGTGAAATGTGGATATCCTTTGTGGTAAAATTAGATAGAAATTAAAGTTTCAACCTAACAGCGCCAAAATATATCCCTGACAAACCATGTTTTGCAATTTAGGGGGGGTGCACGCCCGCCACGCCCCCGCCTGAATCCGCCCCTGTGTATGGAGAGGATATATATAGGCCTTGCCTGCTATCCAATCCTATTCAAGTTATTTACTGAATAAAATATGTTTAAAACATCAAATCAGAGCTGACAATTATTATCAAAGTTGCTTTTTATTAATGTTTTTTCGGGAGCGTTAAAAGGTTTCACCTTCATCATATATATAGTTATCTGGTTTTAACTATTTTTACCATGAATTAATCGATGAATTTAAACATGTATCTTACTATTATTCCCTAATCATGAGTAAGTTCCCTTAAAAAAACAGAAAACAATTAATAAAACATGTTAAACACTGTTTTAGAAAACAGACGTTTTGGATTAATAAGAAAAACAATTTACAACATTTAATTAACTATCAGTTGAAAAATGTTTTTTTTTTGTAGATCAGTTTCAGGTAGGATTGTTGGTAGCGTTTGGTGGTTCTTTACTCTCATCATTATATCATCCTATACCGCCAACCTAGCTGCTTTTCTTACTGTTGAGAGAATGAACACACCAATAGAGTCGGCTGAGGATCTTGCAAAACAAACCAAAATTCAATATGGCGTATACGAATATGGAACGACAGCAGATTTCTTCAGGGTAAATCATTTTACTATGATATTGGTTAATAAAAATATTAGAGGTTTTAGTTCAACAACATGAATTCATACCAAAAGAAAAAAAATCAAATGTTTTTGTTTAATGAAGATGTAATTCACATCTCTTCAGACATGTTCGTGATGATACTGGAAAGCCATACAAATAGTTGCATTATCTACATATTATTATTTGGACTTGTTTAATTCTTTGTACCTTAACTATATGTGTTAGAGTGTACAAGTTTCAACCGAATTCAATGTCAATTTCAGCTATCAAAAGTAGCCGTTTATGAGAGAATGTGGGCGTACATGACATCAGCTAAGGATGTTTTCGTGAAATCCACGGAAGCCGGGAAAGCTAGGGTTCGATCTTCCAACGGCAAATATGCTTACCTGATAGAATCGTCAACAAACGAGTTTATTAACAGCAGGAAACCTTGTGATACAATGAAAGTTGGCAGTAACCTTGACTCCAAAGGTTATGGAATTGCTACACCCATTGGTTCAGATTTAAGGTAAGTTGATTATAGATTCATTATAAGGAAGTTCTTATGTGTGCTAAGTTCAAGAATCCTTGCTATCAGTTCTCTGCAACAATGTAACAATTATTAGCATGTAGTATAATGATTCAAAACATATTTTATATATGGGTATGAATTTAAGTGTGCATTTAACCATTTGACAATGAGTACTCAAAAATTATGTTAGTAACACAATATCGAGGTGAAATTAAGATAATTATTTTGTAAAACGGGTCATAAACTTTATTTTGAAAGTCAATTCAATTAACAAATATTATATTTCCAACTGTGCATGCACATTACAATACATTAATATGGACGTCACACGTCCTATATATGTGTAGAATATAATTATTAATGGTTAAAAATATTCTGACAGTAGTGACGGTTGTCAAAACGAAAATAGACAAATGCACAAGTGCGGAGGCCCTGTAATGTCTTTTAATAGTCGTTTGATTTTTTTTTTGCTTATTTAAGGCAGCGTTAATGATTGTATCATCAACATGGCTTCTGTATACTTTTGGCTAGAAAAAAAAACATCAATATCCGGTTTGTACCTTCAGTCAGAGCAGTTTCATGTGCGTATACATTGTGAATGCGTATTGTGGATCAAACTAGTATCGTAAATTATTCGCTAGATTCGATGAATAAATACAAATCGAAGATATGAATGGCCAAGACAGTATACAGCATGGCGTCCAGATGTTGTTACGAAAATGACGGAATCAGCGTTACTCGTGATTCTTGGGTGCTTGAAAGGTGCAAACGATTATGAAACTAAATGAAACTAAAAGAATCGGTAACAAATTAATTGGAACGAATCAACTCGAAAGAAAATGAATAAAAATGAATTAGAATCGAAAAAAAGTCCAAAGAAATCGAAACAGAATAATGCGAAACCAACAAAAAATAAATTTAATCTTTAAAGATGTTTCGTATTTCATAGTTAGAGCGACCAAAAGACATTTTGAACCATTACAATTCGGACCATGTATTAAGACAATTGTCGTACACGAGGAAGAGGAGTTAATTAAAATTTCTAATATGACGTCTTCATACCGTCAAACAGTACATGTCGGTACAACCCCACCTTTAGCACATACGCACTATCTCTTTTCTTTCGCTGTCGCTACGAGACAAAACACTAATTTAATAGCGTTCACGCGATGATTTAAATACTGAGAGGTTATCTCATCGAAATCAATTATATAAATACACACATTTAACACTTGCGATGACATAAATATTCAAACTTAATCCAACGTCAATACGGGAGAGCTTGAACGGAACAGCCGTAATTTTTGCTACGCCTAGGGAAATTTTTGTCACCAGAATTACCGTATTTGTCATATTAGAAAAGAAGTAATTCCTTGCAGGGGTAAATTTGTATTCATTTTAACATGGGTTTGGCATTTATATTCTCATTTAACACAGCGCTGTCGCTCGGTGTTAAGTAATCGAATATAGATGAAGTACCCATCTTAAAAAGAGTACAAATCTACCCCTCCACGAATTATTTCTTTAATATCATTGGTTGTATAGAAATGTATTTAGTTTTCTCAGAAGAAAGGCTAATAGTTTGAAGGCACATATAGAGCACCGTCCATCGTAGGCAGAGCCGAAAATCAAATTAGATTGCCCATAAACGTTACGGTTTCTTATGTATCTTGTTTTAAGGGACCAGCTAACCCTAGCTGTTCTGCACTTAAGAGAAAAGGGAGACTTACAGTCATTGAAAAAGAAATGGTGGGATAAACGTTCAGAATGTGGAGATCAAAACGCAGCACTGGTAACGTTTGCATTGTTGTTATTTTTATTTCACATTAAACAAAATGTATATATACACAAGATATATTGTGTTTGTGGTTTGTGTTCATTAACGAATTTATTTGTCCGATTTTCCTTTTAAAATTATCATATTATTTTTTCGAAATCATGAGTTTTCTGAAGAAACACCTTTGTTTCGTGAAAAGTTTGTTTTCGGTCATATTTTCGTTTTCCAGAATCCAACATACAATGTATCTGCAGTTTTCAATGGAAACATATTTTACAATAAAGCATTTAGCGCAAGGGATAGTAGTAAATATTTTGAGAGCCATCTCATGGCGACTTTAGTCTCAGAAAATGATTTCGAATACATATCACATTAGATTCAAACGAATAAAAAAACTTTGATATATGTATGATTTCAATGGTTATTTTAGTACTTCGCACACATGTGTACTCTTAGACGAAAGACATATCTACACGTAAATAAAGATTAATTAGTTAAACACTATTGATATGTTGTCTAAAAGAATACATAGAAAATAGAAAATAACTTCATTTGTAACAGGATGGCAGTGAAGCAGAGTTGAAATTGCACAACGTAGCTGGAATATTCTACATTTTGATAGGTGGACTTAGCCTGTCTGTTATCATAGCTGGTCTAGAGTTTCTATACAGGTCAATTGTTGATTCTAAAAAGACTAAGGTAAAGACAATTCAACTGGAAAAAAGGTTAAACTTTAATTATAATTTTATAACTATGGAGTTCTACAGAAAAAAGGAAGACACCTAAATTATAACAATTATATGAAAATAAGACGAAAATAAACCAGTTCTACATGTCCAATACAAAGAAATGGCACAAATATTGCGTACCAAATTACGATCATAATTAGATAAATATGAATGTGATCCGTCGGGTAAAATGTTTAATGTCATAATAACATCGAATACAAAAATTGGATGATTTAAAAATTTCCTATCGATAAATATGAAGATCTAATGAAACCCCTGCATTCAGAGTTAAAGTAACACAGTTTCGAAAAATAGAAGTATTTACACAGCATAGTGTTCTAAAAACAGAAAACATAATTCTTTCATCAACAAAGTAGACGAAAACTTTGCGTTTCAAGGGAATCAAGATTCTAGCGAAACTCAAAATAATCTAATCCAAAGGCAACGACCCAACATGGAAAACAGACAAACACAAAAAGAACATAAAGTAACTAAAATAATAAATACAAAGTAACAAAAGTAAATGAGCAACTCGGGCTCCAGTAAACACTTTGAGCATGGACCAGGTACACTGGTAGGGTAAGCATCCTATGCTCTTCTAGAAACACCCGCCTTTGTTGTTCATAAAAAGTGAAGTCCGCTCAAGACAAACGAGGAAAGGAAAACTATGACACGTTGAACAAATCAGTTTTCATGGTGCAGATGGATACACCGTAACGATCCACTTCAATCTTGTAGCAACATAACCCTGTTCCAGAAGCCTAATTGTAAGAAGTCTAGCGTAATACAAAAAGTCTGCTTAGTAACGCAAGCTCTGGCATAACGTATGAGTAAGAGGTGCTAAAAGGGATGTTGCGACAGATAAAAGGAATTCTGACAATTCTGAATGAAAAGTCATCATATTTGTTGTAAGTTTTGGTCAATTATATTTGGGTTTACCATCGATCTCTAAGTGTAGGTCAAGATGTGAGCCTGATATGAGCCTGACTGTGAAGTATCCTTTATCTCATGTTCTTTTGGGTAAATGCGATGTATCAAATCCCCGAAACTAGGATTGTTTAATGATAATACGTCATCAGTATAGCGGAAACGGAGATAAAAAGGTATAGTATGAAGTCAACCTCATAAGGGTGAATGAATAGGTCAGCAAGTAAAGGAGCCCATTTTATTTCGATTGGAATGCCGACCGTATGTTGGAAAAACCCGTCCACCAAACTGGACAAATGTGTTGTCGATCAAACATTACAGTATTTTGAGTATGAGTAATCTCTATCAAGAACTATATTTGTATCTAGGTGTACCATCTTTTTTAAAACTTCATGACAATGAAAGATTACATTTAAATGCAATACATTCTATTTCATAAATGTTATTGACTCATTGAAATAAGCAATTATTATCCAAAACATTCTGAACTAGTTAATGAAATTCTCAATGCAAAAATAAGCATAAGCATTTTGTTTCTATTTTACGTTTTCATATAACATGAAAGTATATGATTGTGATTAAATACAGCAAACATTTGGAACTATAGTTAGAAACAAAGCTCGCCTTTCTTTCCGTGGGTCAATGGACTCTGGAAATCCAGAATCTACAACTCCTCTGAAAAAGTCCGGATCATCAGGAACGGTAAGTTTAAAGTAAAAGACAAGATGCTTATTAAACAAAGACATATGTCTATAGATAATAATGGTAGTTCTAAGAAACATTCAATTTTTCACCTTATACAGTTTATAGATTTGCGCTTGAAATGATTACGTCTGATGTTGACAGAATTCGCTGTTATTCAAAACTTGAAATAAAGCACGTTAATTTGATAAAAGTTGCTAGTAACGTTTAATTTTTAGTTTCCGCAGCAGACGTTTGATTGATTAACAACACTTTTTGCATCATGAAAATGTCACTTTGTATAGGAAAAAAATAGACACATATAGTGTGAAAGTACTTTAATTCGTGGATACCAATTTTTGTGAATTAGGAAAACAGAAGTTCGTGGAGTTTTGAAATCGTTCTTTTGAGCTTTTTAGTATACACATCAATAGGATTCTCCTTTCTTTGTTTTATTTGGAACCGAATTTCGTGGTTTTGTCTACCACCGAACAATATTACTTTCACACTGGTAGAAACAAAACACCACACAATTATTCTATCTTTCTTAAGAATGGATGTTACATTTTGTGTGTGTTAAAATTGCTTTAGAAAACGCACAACATTTTAAAAGTGTTACGAAGTCTTGAAAACGTTAGTTTTTGTGTATGATGAAATTGATCTCTCATTTTTCAGTACACATACACAGGACCTACACAACTGCCTGGTTTTGACCCATATGTTGATACTAACACCCATACTCAAGTGTGACAGAGATGTGATTTACAATCATCGATGAATATATGCAGGTAGCTTCTGAACAATTTTTCGAGTTGTGAAATGTATACTCTTGATTAGAAAGTTGTAAAAAAGAATGTTTTTGAGTGTATTTGTTTTTCATGATTTTCAACGTACAAATGCTTTTGTTAGTGTTAATGGTTTATTCGTGTCAAGCAAAAAGATATTTATTTCTGTCAGTCGCATATTTTACATATATTTATGGATATTTTTTTAATCAGAAATTGTAACCGGTGTGTATATAGTAAATGTCAGTATAATGAAAGGTGAATAGAACATTTATGGGAGATTTGGAGTTTCAGACTATGGATTCATATTTGACTCCTGATTATTTGATGTCTGATGTGTAAACAGATACTGGTTGCGAGACGTGTCGCAGATTGTTAACCCAATGTAAATTCGAATATGTATAAATTAGACAAGGATTATTTTTGTGAAAGTGTTTGACTGTTTTTACACAATGTACAAGCACATTCCTTAACAATCAATCAATTAAAAAACACTATGTTCATGCAGTCATTATCTATTATCTAGAAAACAGATTTTTTACTGAAACAAAAAACGTTGAGAGAAAAGTGGCCATCAAACCAGCTTACACCTAAAAATATAACTTTCAACTATGTGAACATTGTACATATAATTGTTGATATAATTTTCCTAAATTCGTGAAACAAAACTTTGCTAAATACAACTACTTATGTGTTTCCAATGTTAAAATAGTCCCTAATAAACCAACAAAAGACTTTAAAATGGTAGTGCACACATGTATTGGTGTGACTTTTCGTAGCCATATATATAATCGTTTTAAATATGTCTTGCACTGCTTCTTAATTAGGTGTTGTTTAAAACCTTCGATGACACTTGCATATTTTAATAATGTACCAATATTACTGTTCTTTTTGTGTTTTACATTACAACTCGTTGCTGGTACGATGATGTTCTGTTGAAATATATTTCATCCCTCAATTAAGTTGAAATACATATTTGATTTGAAATTTGCAATTATGTCATCTTATCCAACTGCTGATTGTTTAATAAAAATGTATTAATTTAAACTCACATTTTATGCATTATGTACACAGGCAAAATTATTTCACATGATTTTCACAAGAATTTCACATGATTTTCACCTGAGTTGAGCAAATAAATTAAGTGACAGAGTTCACGTAAAATTCGGGTAAATGGAGCCTTCAAGTGAAATTCCTACGTGTTCCCGCGAAATTCGTGTTTAGTGAATTTCACATGAAAATCATGTTAATTTCATGTGAATTTCACATGAATTTCACGTGAAAAATATTTGCCTGTGTATCATGTTGAAATTTTACTGTATTTTTAGCATATTGATCCACTTTATCTGTGCTAAAATTTACAATAATTTGTATTTCCTAATTACATATAACTTACAGTGCATGTCATATGATGAATTGTTCATATCTAGAGCTGTGAATTAAATGTTTGTTCGTAGTTCAATGTTTTAAATTATCATTTGTATTTTCTGCATATTCACTGATGTCTCACCCAGTTCATATGCCCTTGATTGTTTAAAAAAGTGTATTTGTTGTTGTTTCTTAACTTTTACTAGATACAATTGTCTGTTTATGATTTTTTTTTCATATATGTTAAACCAGATAAGCTTATACAGCGGGATAAATTTGAACAACTGACAGTACGTTTTGTTTTGTTTGCAAAACAACAGGACGATAAAAGGAAACAATAGCTATACAAAAAACTGGACAATGGGATACCATTTAAGTTGATATTTAACATTCAGATGATGAGCAAGGTTAATTTTCCAAGGCAGAGTTTCCATACTGAGTTTTCCCTAAGATATTCCATTTCAAATAATCTGATTGGTCAAGAATTGAGTTGAAGAAGAGAACATCAAAAAAAAAAAAACAAAAAAAAAAAAACAACAAAAAACAGAGAAAAAGAACAAGATTTAATCATTACTAAGTATTATTTATAGTACGAGTGACTGCCTGTATCTAATTTACAATTAAAGGGCTTGGTTTTGATCGAGCCCGACAGGACGAGATCATATCCACAGCACTTAGTTGTCAAATAGATATAGACTGTCACGAGTGATGTTAATGATTTGTGGATAGGTCCAATCAAATAAATACGCGTCTTTGTCAATATTTTCACGGTACTTAGGGTTTAAAAAAATTGATAAGCGGCATTTTTTGTTAGAAAAAAAAGTGGTCTGAATTGGCCGATTTAGCTTTCCTGTTGACGTCGGAGTAGGAAGAAAGCACCATGTATGAAGCAATGCACTGAATCGTTAATTTTGCAAATTTAACCGCTGACAAAGAGCAATCAATCTGTGAAGTCATGGGTTCTACAAACTTGATGGAACCGGATTAATCATCATTGGACGACATAAAATTATCCCAAATAGCCGAAACAATGGTGAATGAACATTCTGTATTTACTGGGATTCAGGGCATTTCAATGAGTCAATTAATACGAACAATTTTTGACGAACCGCTTGATTTAACTTTTGATATCTTGCTTCCAGAAGTCAAATCAGAAGCTCCAAAACAAGAATCGGATTCCAGTAAATCTAGAGTTCAAAACTCAGTAACGGACAGCACGTTAAAACATTAATAGAAAACCAGGAGAATTTGAATACGGACAGCAACGCGAAATGGGCATTCAAAGGGTTTGGAAAGAGGAGGGAAAAGCGATTAAATGAGATTTCAGAAATTCATACCATGAACTTGGTGACAATGAAATACTGATTACAAAGGTTTATTGTGAATTTTTTTAGACTCTTTTTTAAATTCAAATGTTCATGTTGTTTTTTTTTTCTTGATTAAATATACATTTCATTTTTTTCAATTTATTGCAGCTAGAAATTGTCAGAATATCTGTACAAAATCTGGAAAGGCTGACACTTATTGTACTGTTGTAATGACACAAGGAAGCTCCGCATGTGTTTCGGATTTACAATAACCAAAACATCTAACAAACAGACCTACAACATTCACAAAACAGATTTGTGTGTCTCAACAATCATTTACTATATGAGTAGAAAAAAATATTGTTATAGTTGCGTTCCTTAATATGATTATTGCAACAAATGTTATAAAATTATATTATAGAAACGAGGCAAGAATTAAGTGAAATTACGTGCGTCAATGGTGTGAGAAAGTAAGAAATGAGGCTTGATATTCTTGTAAAAAATATTTGATATATATACATGTAAATATTTCATCTTGGTCATTTGAAAAGCCCGTTGCAGATATTTCAAAATATACATCAGGCTTATTCGGTTTTTCCATTATTAGGAATATATGGTAGGTGATGAAGTTAAAAAAAACAAAACTGGTCGTGACCTTGTGTTCGAATATGAAAAGTACAATTGTAAACTTCATGACGTATAATTATAATAAGAAATAATCAATTGAACCAAGATTATAGCGGAAATCAAAGAATATAATCCAAGGACAAAGACCAGACATGCAAAACGCAATAAGGAACATGAAGTAACTAATAGAATAAATACAAAGTAACAAAAGTAAAAACTAGAAACACCCGCCGAGTTGCTCATAAAACGTCAAGTCCGGGATAGACGAAAGAAGAAAGTAAAACTATAACAAGTTGAACAAATCAGCAGTTTTTATGATGCAGATGGATACACCGTTATGATTCACGAGTTCATGATGACGACCATAAAACTTCTGAAGTGATGACTTCAATCTTGTTGCAACATAACCCTGTTCCAGAAGCCTAATTGTAAGAAGTCTAGCGTGATACAAAAAATCTGCTTACTTATGAGTTGAGATACGAAAACTGCATACTGGTGCTGAAGGGATGTCGCCACAGCTTAAAAAAAAATAGTCATCGCATTTTTCGTACAGTATATTCAATAGATTTTCTTCACCATCGCTCTCGCAGTGTGGGCCGGATATGCGGCTGACTTCACAGTGTGTATTAGTATCCTTTATCTCATGTTCTGTGGGGTAGATGCGATGTATCAAATCCCCAAAACTAGGATTGTTTAACGATAATACGTCAACTATACAGCGGAAACTGAGATCAAAGGATCTAATGTTTTAAGTCGGGATTCTAACTGAGTATGGGGAATAAAAGTTTACAGGGTTTAAAATCATAGGTTTTAATGCTATTAAATTCTGATAATAATTTCGAATTGAGGGCCTCCAGAAGATCTTTTGAATTTTTTCCGGATCCACATTGAATTAATGCCACTACGTGAGTATTGTGGTAGGGCTGCAGACCCTATTTGACCGTTACATGTATGGGTATAGAAGTTAAAAGTTTTGAAAGAGATTTGGTGGTAAATTTTGCAGATCCAGCTGTGTAACGTTATCTATGTGGATTCTTTTGGGGTTTAGGAGTCCAGTACATAGACGATAATTCACAATTATCGTCTTTGGTAGAAAGACCAAAAATAGGATAGCACAGATTTATGGTTTTCCACAATCTCTTCTTTGGAGAGTGTGATAGACTATAAGTCTTATCACTGCTATTATTTTCTACGTCTACTCCTGATGATAAACATTGGATGTAAAATTTTTTGCTGACAAAAACAATGTTGTTAGGGCTTAGTCTGCTGGTAGGATAATATATAGGCAATGTTTTTGTACATCGGGGTCTTTGAAAATTGATGTAGCATTGGCACTCAGTGACCGTCTTAAAACTTTCATTCGTTTCAATATTAATGAACTCACGGCCTATAACCACTCTGATAGAGAATCAATGTCTTCTTGTTCTCGCTTTATCCATTTTCTTGCAGAGTCCTCTACAGCACACGTAAGAACTTTGAAGTTATAATTCCAGTTTATGGAGATTCGTTTTCGATGATGGTTTAATCTCAAGTAACGACGTGACCGGAAGGACCATATTTAAATTGAAAGTTTTTGCAAGAACAGTCAGGTGGTTAAGCTATAGAAATTAAAAGTTTTAAAAGATATTTTGTGGTACATTTTGCAGACAAGCAGTAACAACTATATACATTCGACAATATCTTTTGAAGAAATCTTCCTTTAACTAATCATGTTTAGATTTCTTTTTATTTGGGGAAAACTGCTGCAAATATTAAGTACGAGGCTCCATGAGAATAAGCCAACTTAAAAAAAAGACAAAACAAAAATCATAATTTAAAATACTAGTTTCATTGTAGTCACATTTTACTTACAGTAAGAAGGGAAACTAGATTGGTTAAATCACTTCCGGGTATTTACTTGCTGAACTTTCCAAATAGCATTTCGTCCTGTTATCTTCAATCTGAGTAGTCCATCATATTAACCATACTGTTGATCTGTGACGTCTTTCAAAGAGCAAAATCTTATAAAATCATACATTAAAAGTTTAAAATATTTATGTTTCGGGGCTGTTTATGTCTGTTTCTAGAACAAAATATTCTTTTTGAATGATAATAGTTGTAACTGTCTCGATGTTTTGATGTTTTATAAATGGTAATATTTGGTTTTGATTTCAAAAGTTTGCCTGATTCTTATTATACTTGTACCTATGCTTTATGTACCTAATGAGGCCAAGTCACATATTTAGTGAAACGTGATATAACATGAATAAGACATTAATTCTGCTGGTAATTCTTTGTGAATTGTCGCCTGGTTATGAATAAAAAAGGAACATGGACACGGATTCAATTTTAGAAGAAAATAAACTCCGGAAATAAAGTTTTCTAAATATGGATTGCAATTTAGAATCGCAAAATAACAGCTACTCTTGTATGCATAGCTCAAATAATTTTCTTGTTTAATTATTGGAATACACAGACCAAATATTGAAGTAGGAATATTCAACAGGTCTTGAAAGATTGATTCATTGCAATATTTTCTTGCTTCGATATTATGATAAAACTTGATTGTTGTAGAAGACATTTAAGTAAGTAGACCTATGGTAAGGGACACAACTCTTACAAATCATTGGAACGTTTGTATTCTCCATTTTACATCAATCTCATGTAGCATCAAAGAAACTTGGACTGATTTCATTTTGTTTCAAAGGAAAGCTTGAAAAGCTTTGGTGAAATTGAATATGAAACAAACATATCACTTATTTTAAGAATTATGTCCCTTATCTTAGGTCTACCTCCTTAATAATATTGTTTAAAATTAATAGTTTTATCTAAGCATAAAAGATATTCAATGAATACAATAATCATGAAAAAAGTCGACAATATGGCGATGGTAATCATATAACGTGTAGTTTATTCTATAGTTTTTCAATTCCAAGGATCCGTGTCTCACTTTTGTATCATCGTACGTAGCCGTGAAGACACAATCCATTCATTAAAATAAGATATTACATTGAGTTACCTGTATTCTACACAATCTGACACAAAGTAAATATTGCATCCTTCAAATATATGATGCATCTATGTTGCATCAAACTACAAATGATCTACCACAAAGGTCATGATTTTTAGGACGTTGTTGAAGCAAACCTACCGGGGTCCTTATTAAGATGGAGTGGATGATATAATCTTTTTGTAGCCTTAACCACATGGGAAATAAAGATCAAATCATAAACTCAGTATTGAATGATAGAATCTTGATCCGTTCATCCTTAATATGGCTACAGATTCAACTACCGTTAATGCATAGCGTTTGGTCCCTTAGAAACAGTTATTAAAGGAAAGTAATCAGAAAATATCTTTTCACCAAAGGTCATGAGTTGCAAGACAATAAATTACTTTAACAGTGACTGATTTTTATTCCCCGATCAGAGTGGCTAGTTCTAGTTATCACAAGGAACAATAATGGGACTTTAAATTCTCCAGGGTAGGTTATGTGTTATCATTAGACTTAACTATTACTGTTTTTTTAACACAACATGTGTTTAAACCTCTTTCTTTATGATAGAAAAAAAATTCGATGGCTTAAAAGATGAAACAAAGGAAAAAACAAAAAGTAGTTGTCATTTGAAATACATATAACACTTTAAATGACATTTACTGTTTTATCGTGTTTTATTTGCAAGTGACCAGTGTATTGAAATCGCGAAATATTCTGGAGGTCCGGTTGCAAACTACAATAAAACCAGGTTAAGTTTTAATTAGCATATTCATTCTCCTTAAAGTATTGTTACCAACTTGTAAAAATACGTTTGAATTTGATAATGACAAATACAAGTTACCGATAAACGGTCAAAATATGGAAAACAGGCTCAATAATGGGAAACAGACTAGACCCAATGTACAAAAAAAAAGAGTCACAATAGTCCAAGCATGAACAAAAATGGTTCAAATACAGTTTAGAATCATACAATATGGGATTCATGGCTAAAAAGCCTACATATTTTTGTTTTGTTTAAAATGTTATCGTAAACAGAAATTTACATGTGGCTTTTTATATAACCCGTGCTGATAGAAGATTAAAAAAACTAAAGAATGCACTGTAGAATTCAAAATAAAGAGAGATAACTCCGTAAATGACACTAAAACACAATAAAAACTGTTAGAGTTTTAATGTGGATTATCTCATAAGAACAGACAGGTGCGATTGAATAATTATAAATTTCATCATTTAGACCTATAAGGCAACTAAGTAACAAAAATAAAAATGTGTAGGCTTTTTTTAGGTGTACAAAAACACAAACAAAAAGAACAAAACAAAGCAAAACAAAAAAAAAAAAATATATATATATATATATATTATTCTACTAATTTATGTCATCTGATACACATGAATTCCTAAATCGTTAAATTGTAGTTCGGTGAAAGCATGCGAAATTTATTCATACTAATTCGTACATGTAGTACTCTTTAAACAGATACAGTAAAATACAGTGCTATGGATTCTTCCTTCAAATAATTGATTTTCATCTTTGCAAATGATACATCTCAAATTTTTAAAATTTGATGGGATTTGTCATGTTATAAACTAGCGTGTCATTTCCCTTGCTGCCAGCATGTATTTGTAATTTATATTGATTTTTGTCCATTACAGCGAGGTATTACACAATCACAGGAATTTAACTTTAATTATGTTCCACATTAAAGAAAAGTATAACGCAGATTCGAGCAATTTTCATGAGCGCGTATATACATGCTGTACCTATTGAAATATAATAGATTACAACGCCAAAATTTAATCATTTCTAATGGCAGTTTATTTATAACTGTTTTTAAAGATATTTCCTAAATGCAGTTTATCAGAACTTATATAGATTGTGCATTAAATAAGCATTTTGCAAGATTTATCGTTCTTGATTTTGTTTGATTTGGTTGATTTTAGTTGGAGATAAATGTATAAAATGTTCTCAAAAGTACAGATCTGAGTATGAAAAAGACAACTGTTATGTAAAAACAAAGGATATGTAGATAGAAAAAAATATAGTTTGTTCAGTATTTTTTTCCACCATGAACCACTTTAATATGGACAGTGTCTAATTTTTATATGGACTGGTATCTAAAACATTTGTCCCAAGAAGTTTTTCAGAAATAAGTATTTTATGACTTTCAACCGCCTACAATTTACCCCGTTAAACGACTTTCCTGTGTATGTTTTATAATAAAAAATGTTGAAATTAACAGGTTCATATGTTTGTATGTACATAACAGTAGCTTAAGGCTACTTTAATCTTACACTTTCAGTGTTTGATTGTTTTCTTTGTTTAAGGCCTGACCAGTTCACGTAATGGGAAAGTCAAATATGATTCAAAAGAGAACCGTTAAACACTAACTGTGCACATGTTCTACGGTTATCTTTTGAAAGAATTATTTCTTGTACTGAATAAAGAAACAAACAAAAAACGAAAAAAAAAACAACAAAAAAAAAAAACTGTAATTTTTTCGACAATACCGCAAACACATGGCATAAGCTTGCCAAATTATAACTACGCTACAGCATATCATATACTGATTCATTAAGATATTTAAAAACCCTTGAGGGAATCACAAAAAGAATTATAGGATTGAATCCATGGGATTAGACCATAAATGATTAGAGTATTGTTAAAAATTTACCAATTCGCTTTAACTCTGTTATTCGTTGTATTTGTAGTGTAACAAACGACAGATATATTAATTATTTAAAATCATTTATATTACCCCTAAGTTGTCCATTTCTGAGTATCCAGCTGCTTTTAATACTTCAAGTGGATTCTTCTTCTCAATCTTCACTGACGATTTAACAGGTGGTCTGTACCTCTGAAACCAGGAGCAGAGTGAAAAATATAGATGTTGGATAGTGTTTTGTTAAACCTAATTCAGTTGATATTAATTGTCGCCAAAAAAAATTGTGACAAAAATATATTAGTCACTCCTTTTGAATATCTGGCATTCGGGATTTGACTTCTTTATTGGCAGAAAAAGACACATTTATTAATGCTTAACTTCACTATAACCACACACATGGATAAAGCTTTCCGGGGCGTACCAAATGACGTGCTTCAAAGTGCTTTAGACCACAGTCGTGGTAAAACGGTGGTAAACATATATTGCCGACATCTAATTCATATGACGGTCTTTCTTCGACGACATAGATACATTTCACAAAACATTTTGGACGTCACAACACAGTTGTGCTCCAAAACTGTCGGCATTTCATGCAACACAGGCTTCGTACAAATATATGAGGAAACAAGCCCTACTAGATTCGAAATAAATCTTTGTTCCATTGTTTTACCACGAGCTGGAAATTTATATGGATACTAAATATTGCGACATAAATTACCAATGATAAAACAATAATAAAATAGAGTTTCCGTGATTTATATTTTAAATCGTCATGCATCTAAGAGGGACAAAATCTAAAAAGACGAACATTTTTGTGTTTCCGTCTTAAACTGTGTATGATAAATTCAAACAAAGCGATACTCATGGCTATCACAAGTCTTCCAATAAGAATGTGGAAAATACCTGACACGTTACTTAAAGTCAGTGGATTTTTTTTGCTGTCCTGAATAAAACAGAATGTTAAATAAGTTCATAGGAAGCAAATGCAGCTTGCATGTTCAATAAACATTTCAATTTTACTTTTCTAAATGAAAAAAATATATTCTAAGGTAATGCATGATATTACATGCATTCAACTATGTCCATGGATAAAATTTAATTTACCACAGTTAAGCTTCTTGAGTTGGTTTTCGAAATATGATTAAAAAAATTGATGACGAATAATATCTAGTCAAATAAGTTTCAATTCATAGTTACTTCCCTTTGCAAAAAGCAGACATGGGACGACTGAAAAGGAAAGATCAAAAACCTGAAAATAAGGAATAAGCTAGGAAAAAAACCATCACAAAACAAGAACAAAAACAAACAAAAAACAAAAACAAAAACAAAAAAGCAAAAAAAAAAAAAAAACATTGAAGACAATATACCAAGTTCTTATCTCTGATTTCATTTTGGAATTTCAAATTAAACCTTGCTGTCAGTACCACATTCTCCTTTGTCCTACCACCCATCTTTGTTCGAGTCTATACAACACTCCCTCCTGACTAAGTTTTAGTATAACCAATGTAAGATTTTTGCTACTTGACAAAAAATATACGTGCAGTATGAGTTTAAAATTTTATTTAATTATATTTCAAAGACTGAAAAGTAACAATAGATACGCGTAGTCACCTTTTGAGTCTCTTACTCTCTTCACGCCTTCATCGTCAGAATCCTGCATGACTGTCATAATTTGCTTCCATATATTTCCACATTTTAGCAAAGGTTGTTACTGTTGATTGTGTGGACTCATTAATAATTGTATAAAATGAAATAAATTTTGTCATTTAAATTAGAAATTTAAAATTGCCAGTTCAAAACAGGCGTTCTTTAATGAAAATAAAATATTGAAAAGAATGACTGGCCGTGAATTTCTTTACTTCATTTTATTATTGGAAGCGTCTAGTCAAATCTGTTTGCCTTTTTGACGCCGTTTTACTAGTGTTTCTCTATATCAAAACTGTTTATGCATTAAAGTTAATATTTTGTATCCATTGAATATGGTAATCGAATGTCGGTTCGATTAAAGCCAGATTGAAATCGAAATGAAACTTGAATGTAGTGAAGATACTCACAAAATCCATGGATATTTTCATTTTGAATGCAAAAACGTGATCTCATATTCGCTTTGATAAAACCACTAAAGAATTCTATTATTAATTGCAATGATATAGTTACCCTAAAGTACTGTTCAGTAGCGCCTTTTTTATAGCCACCATAAGCAATTTTGCTTTGTTCTACCAAATCATCAGCACCACGAATTGGGGTAAGTAAACGTTCTATGGTCAGAAAAGCCGCCAGGTTGGCTGTGTACGAGGATATTAAGATTAAGGTAAAGAACCACAATGCACTACCAACCACTCGACCCGATATAGATCTACAAATACAATTTCCGCTTTTGTTTTTTTTGTTATGAATTTGAGTCTTTTTTTCAGAATTTAGGATAGTTAATAGCAGACAACGAGCATACATTAAAACATTTGATTATTGTTTATTTTTTACTGATGTCAGAAATTATTCTTATGCGATATATATTCTCTCCACAATTTTTTTTTAAATCAGGTTGTTTCATCTGTTTTACAATATAAGGGTCATTGCATGAGTATTAGGATATATTATCCCTCGTAGTATATAATGAATAAAATATTATTTGATAAAAAGAAAAAAAATTCTCCCTGGACAATATTTCAGAATATCATTTGAATTACTGAATACAATTAGAATATTGTGTTTTACTCGTTGTCATATATCATCGATCAAAGTACCTTATACATGTATCAATTGATCGTACATGTATACAGTAAAAGATGTGACAAAGTTGGCCCATTCACAGACTGTCATATATATTAAATCAATTAATTCTTTCTCTCATTTGTAAAAATGTAAATATATATCGACATTGGAAAACCGACTGGTACAGATGTTCTCAGTTACCTTTTGTATAAACTAAGTGGATTACTAACGACTCACTATGAGAACCACATCTATAAAATATGATCACTAGCTTGTTAAAGCATTATTGTACACTATTGCGTTTATAAGTTTGTATGGACTTTCTATAAAACTTACCTAGAGTAACAATGTAAGAAATTTAGAGATTATTTTTGGTATGCATCCAGATATTGATATTTGCCCAAGATTGGTTGCACTTTTCATGCATTGTATTGTCATAGGCAAAAATTGTAATACGGTAAAATGACGTTTTTAGCATCAAGTAAACTCATGAGATGAATAGAATTACAGTTTACAAAGCTTTGAGTAAAAGATCAATTAACAAAACTTACAAAACATTTAACGTAACTTGACTTCAGAAAACATTTGTAAATAAATATAAACTGCATCTTCGTTTCTTGTTTTCTTTTTTGTATATAATCGTTGAGGGAAACATGATTTATTTTACTCAGACGTGTCAGAAAAAATAAGGGTATGAATTAAAGTAAAGCAAACTACTCAAATATTGTTAAAATTGACTAAATAGAAAAATATATTATAAACCTTTCAAAACATACCAAATATTGAATATAGATATTGAATTGAAAATGTGTTTCAAGTACACATTCAATTGCAAATCCTGCCTATTCGCACATAAACCCACGTTGTCCATGGGAAAAAAAGAGAAACATTTTGTAAGACGTGTGAACAATGGTTTAAAATGTTTTAAATGTGAAAGTGCAGTGTACGTGCTGTGTTGTCTGAGAGATCAGAAGTAAACATGTAAAAATGGGTTATAATCTAAGAGGGGAACTTTAGAGCCATGTTTAAGATTCTTAAAATAGAAAACGTAGCACTCATGATGTTGATCTTTCATCTTATTACTTACTAACAACTTTTTATTTGACACTCATGGTGGTAAAATTAACATATGTAAAGACATTTTACCACTTAAAAAGAGTAATTTGCTTGAACATAAATAGTATTGTAACGGAAACAGTGACATTGACTTATGGCAAAAAGTAATATGGTTACTTATTTTTTGTAAACGAATTTTGCACAGTAATACAAATTAAACCAGAAGGATGAACGATCACAAAATCACATTTTCAAACCTTTGCATAAACGAAACACTTACATAGAGTAAGATCAAAACTGTAGACAATATCGGATTATTAGGTTAATCATAACTCGAAACAAATGTGTATTTGTAAACTGTTACAAGTTATATCCTTCTATTATGGATTATTCTTAGTATAGGATATTAAAAACTTTATTATTAACAACAAAAACTACTTGTTTTAGTTTTAACCTTTGCGCATTAATTAATGTTGTTATGAATAAACAACAATAAGACATAACAACGACACAAACAGGTAAAACAGTAAGGAAGAAAAAGTATGTCAATGAGATGCAGCAAAATGTAAATCCTACCGACACGTTACCATCTAATCACATTTTACGTTAATGTAATTTTACAACATTAAACCTAACTGTTTTAGTATTTTCTATAAACGCTTAATCGTGCAAATACCCAAACACATCAAAAGAGGAAATAATACTTTAAAGTTTGAGATCGAAGAATTGTCAACGTCAACGTTCAGTTATCGGGGATTTTATCACTTTGTTGTCGGAACCTATCAGAGTTTACATGTGCTTAAAGGTGTGCTTACACTTAATGAACACCTTCCATTTGGGGACATCGGAAAGTGGTTGTATTTGCCTTTAGGTTACACGCTGGTGCATTTGTTGCGTTTTACCATATCGTTTTTTTTTCTACATTTAAAACTGTACTTTCTCAAACTAGAAAACCTAGAAAATCAAATCATCTTAAAAGGGGACCCCTTTAAAGAATATATGGTAGACAAAGTATTATTAGTCGCAAAATGTAATAGCCACATAATTTAATTGATAGAGAGAAAAATTGAAAATAAGTGTCAGCTTAGGCTAGTTGATGTACAGTAAAGGACATGCAAATACTGTTAAATACATACATACATAAATCTTTTTTTTACCGGCATGCAGCTACATTCATTCAGGTTATGATATAATATACAGACAAAATGGAGGTTTGTTAATTGTTTATTTACACTTTCATGAGCAACCATGGGAATATATCAGATCCCTTCTGCATCAGGGCACCAAGAGCAAACTATAATGTGTTTGAAAAAGTAAAAGTATTCGATTGATCTCGATCTCTTAAGTTTTCAATCACTCTCCATTCGTATGAACTCCATCGACCTACGAAGAACAAAACAAGACTGACCGCCAGGAATCCAATCATAACGCAAATCCAGACGATTTTGTTAAGGGGGTCCATAAAGGAGAAAGCGCCAGGTTTTTGTTTGTCAGGCTTCTTGTACATTATACTTATTCCCATTTGCATAAAAGGCGTGGTAAAATCAACAACTCTTTGTCTAATTCCTGTGATAGTCAATGAAGCCAGTGCTAGGTCTGTTTCCTAAAAATAAAGAACCAAAACCGAAAAGAAAGAGCCGTTTCTGAAAAAAAAGGACAAAAACAATTGTAGAGTGTAAATTCGTATGAAAAATTATTTAGATTTGTTTGCTTAAAATATACTGAAACGTTTTTTGTTTCGATTGATAGATAAACACAAAAGAAGTGACTCTTTAATTATTATTAGCACTTGACAGCGCGAAAATCACAAAGCGCGAAAATTGATACCAATTGCAACAAATATTAAGTAGCAGTCCGCCTAAGAATCATACAATTTTCACTGAAAGTGATTTATTGATGTCAGATATTTTATCCAAATTGACTTTAAATCAGTTGGGTATATAAGAAAAAAAAAACAATGAATAAAATAAAAAAAAAATGCAAAAAAGTTTACACCGTTACCATAGCCACAACCACTCCTTATCAACCACCTATTTATGGTCTAATAATCACAAAAATGTCACAAATTGAATGTATTTTTTATTTATATCTAATGGTGGAAATTTACCAAACTAAACAATTATATAAATGAAGTGTGTCTTATTGAAAACAATTTACAATAAAGTACAAAGCAATCTGATTGGTTAGGATCTGGTTACCATAGCAACCAAAATTCTTAATTTCTGACAATTTGAAATATACGAAAATAAGCTATGTTTAGACCCGTTTTGCTAACAAGAGCAAGAAGATATTATCCAAATGTTTGCATGGAGGTGTATAAGATGCTCTCCACCGAAACATATCAAAAGTAAAAATATGTAGCATATCTTCGTTTTTTTTGCTGATTTGGACCTTAAATCACTCCCATAAAGACTTTTCTCCTTCTTAACTCTTTTTATACAAACTTTGTCCAGACCATAACTTGTTTGTTTTTTGTTTGGGCAGAGTGCTGCAAACCAGGTTGGGAGACCTTTGACCTTTGATTTTTATATCAAGGTAAAATAACTTACAACTTTTGGCAAAATACGATACACAATTTTGTTTGTGCCATTATTTTTGGTCTTTTTACTTGGATATCTGACCTGTTTGACATTTAAGTAAATCACATCAAGTTAGAGTGAAATGTTCTAGATTGGATGACTTTTGACATTGGCCTTCGACTCCAAGTTCAAATGACATACACACTTTTGTCCGGGCCATAATTTTCTTTTGTCTTTTTACTTAGACATCTAATATTTGGTGTGGGGTTATGTTTTCTCAAGGCGAGGCGCCTCGTACTAGATTGGTTGACATTTGAACTTGACCTTTGTCATCATGGTCAAATAAAATATCAACGTTTGACTTGATGAGTGTTAATGAGGACAGATGACTGCTGCTAAATTGTTTTTTTTTTTATTAATTTCTGCATTTTGAGTGAACTCAATCGGACCCAATAATAATATTTCTTTTTTTATCAACTCTTGACATTATATTCCATTTTCATTTTTTAATTCCTGTTTTACTGAAATGCACATCTTCTTATCAAAATGTCCCAGGAACACATTCTTTTGATTTCCGCTAGAAACTTGGTTCCCAAGATTACTCTTGTAAACATAAACATGTAGGTTCTTGTTTACAGAATATTTCAAAATCTTTTATGATTTTGTTGTTTAAACATAATGTCACAATACTGTGACTTACTCAACATGGAATTTTGTGCCAGAAATCTAGATAAGAACAACTGGAAAATCAACATTTATAATATATCATAGAAACATTATAAATGGATAACTAGAGGCTTAAGAGAGCGTGAATAGTTCACCACCTGGTTTACCATTTGCTTATTAGAAAAAAATGGCAATGAGACAGGCTAAGTTAAAATTAACTGAATAGTCAAATACAGGAAATGCTTTTAATAGCATTTTATGACCTGAACCAGAATTTTGCTGAAGGCAACAGTTTCTGAATTATTTTTAAAAAACTCCTCTGACCTCTATGTTCCATTTTTAATATATGCAGCCATATACATTTTTAACGGATTTAAAAAAACAAAAGTCATTTCGAGCACAATATACTAAAGAATTTATATGCTTTAATTCCATTAACTGATCTTAAATGGTTTTAGAGAAGAAGATTTTCAAAATTGCACATTACATGTTGAAAAATTAAGAATTGTTTCAGGAGCCATAACTTCTACATTAGACGACGAATCGCTTCGAAAATGTCGGTAGTGGTCAATCTTTTAATGCTGAACTATATAACCCTCCAAAAAAGGGCACCAATCTTTGAGTTGTTTGCAAAAAATTGCCTTCTGACGCCTATGTTCCATTTTAAGTAACAGGGGTTATGTTTTTGTCATGGATCTAGAATCCCAACATTTTTTTGTGTGGAATACCATACAGAACAATTGTTTTTGAGGAGAATATTTTCAAAGTTGTACATACGAGGAACGCCAAAAAAACTTTTATAGGGGTCATAACTCCTACACCAGTTGTAAATATCGTTTGCAGAATTTCGGCATAGGTTATCTCTTAATCCTGGACAATATTACCCCCTGCCAGAATTTCGCTAAAGGCAACGGTTTTTTGACTTATTTAAAAAATAATGCCTTTAGACACCTATGTTCGATTTCTAGTAACGGCGGCTATGTTTTTTTCACTGAATCATCAATCCCAAACGGTCATTGTGTGCACAATTATCTAGAGGAGGAGAATTTCGAAAATTTGTCGATGACGAGGGACGCCAAGTGACATGAGATTACTTGGCCTTTGGCAAGGAGAGCTAAAAATAACAAATGTTTGTTTACTGGCCTGTTACCCTACATCTATTACTTGTAGATGTCTAGAAACTATGTGAGAACCAAATATGGGTAACCTAAAATTATACACTTCATCTTGTCGTGGCATTTAAGAATAAACAAACATAATTGTAAAATACGAACTACTTTAATTCATAGTCAACAAGTTCATATGATCTTTCTACTTATTATTGCCCATACATGAGATCAGAAGTAAACTTTAATACAGTCAATGGAATGTAAAATATAGGTTACAGACTTCGTTTGGATGCTGATTCAAAATCCTTGATGCATCCGTATATGACTTCAGTCATATAATCCTGCTTTCATATTTAATGAGGCATGATACCAAAAGTACTAAATCGTGATGTTCTTACATTTACTTTAAGTTTTTTGTCTTCTTTGGCATATTCTTTGTTTATTTTTCCATATATTTAACCATCATCGAAAACGAATCTCTTTGTGATTATTCTTTCTAAAGGTCCCAAGTACCGTGAACCACGCTCCATAAATTGGAATTATAACTTTTAAGTTCTTATAGATGCCGTAGATGACTCTGCAAGAAAATGGATAAAACGAGAACAAGAAGACATTGATTCTCTGTCAGAGTGGTTAAAGGCCGTGAGGTCTTTAATTTTGAAAAGAATGAAAGTTTTAAGTAGGTCAGTGAGTGCAAAGGCTACATCGGTTTTCAAAGACCCCGATGTAGCAAAAACATTGTCTACTGTACATGACAAATATGTTGTCGTACCAGCAGACAAAGCCCTAAAAACATTGTTTTTGTCTGCAAAACGTTTTACATCAAATCTGTATTATCAGTGGTAGACGTAGAAAATAATAGCAGTGATAAGACCTATACTGCTACCACACTCTGCAAAGAAGAGATTATGGAAAACCATAAATCTGTGCTATCCTATTCTGGTCTCTCTACCAAGGACGATGATTGTGATTTACCGTCTATGTACTGGATTCCTAAACCCCACATGAATCCATACAAACAAAGTTTCATAGCTGGATCTGCAAAATGTACCACCAAACCTCTTTCAAAACTTTTAACTTCTATACTCACAACTGTCAAAGAGGGTATACAGTCTTACCGCAATACTTATTACTCCCGTAGTAGTATTAATTCAATCTGGATCCTGAAAAATTCGAAAAATCTTTTGGAGACAATCATTTCAAGACTATTATCTGAATATAATAGTATTAAAATCTATGATTTTTCAACACTGTATACTTCTATTCCCCGTACTCAGTTAAAATCCTGACTTAAAAACATACAAAAAGATGCTACACCTAGATACAAATATGTAGTTCTTGGTAGAGATTCCCCATACTTTGTAAGAAATAATTTCAAATCATCTACCAAATATACAGAGGAAGATGTTTACAAAATGATGGAATTTTTAATAGACAACATATTTGTCCAGTGTGGTGGACGTGTTTTTCAACAAATGGTCGGCATTCCGATGGGAAAAAAATTGTGCTTCTTTACTTTGCTGAACTTTTCCTTCACTCTTATGAAGCTGACTTTGAAGCTGATCCGATCCAAAAGAAAGAATATCGTTTAGCTTTAGCTATATCCTTTAATCTCAGTTTCCTCTATATAGATGACGTATTATCTTGAGAACTTGAGATAAAGGACACTACAGACACTGTGAAGTCAGCCTCGTTTGTTGACCTACAGTTAGAAATCGATGATAAAGGAAAATTGTTGACCAAACGTTACGACAAATGTGATGACTTTTCATTCAAAATTGTCAACTTTCCTTTCATCTTTGACAACACTCCTTCAGCACTTGCGTATGGAGTGTTCATATCACAACTCATACGTTATGCCAGAGCTTGCCGAAACTACACAGACTTCATATATCGCGCTAGAACTCTAACAAATATGCTTCTGGAACAGGGTTATGTTGCTACAAGAATGAAGTCATCACTACAGACGTTTTATGGTCGTCATCATAAACTCGTGGATCGTTATGTTGTATCCATCAACACCATGAAAACTGATTTAATCCACGGGTCATAGTTTTTCTTTCCTGGTTTGTCTACCCCGGACTTGATTTTTTATGAGCAACTCGGCAGGTGTTTCTAGAAAAGCAGAGGACTCTTACCCTACCGGTGCACCTGGTCCATGCTCCCAGTTTTTAGTGGAGTCCGAGTTGCTCATTTGCTTATTTTACTTTTTATGTATGTTTTTAGTTACTTTATGTTCTTTGTTGTGTATATCTGTATGTTTGGTCTTTGTCCCTGGCCATTACATTCCTTTGATTACCGCTATAACCTTGGTTCCCTTGATTACTCTTTCAACAGTGATTATATTGAAGCTGACATAAGCATTTCCTGGATTACAAAAATATATCCTATTTGAGTAAGGAATAAAAGGATATAAGCTGAAGTAAATTCGTACCTTTTTGAGTGTTCATTTGTAACCCATTTGATGAAATTCCAGGGTGTAATCTTTTCTTTGTCCATTGTTATCAAACGTCACCTTTCCAGTTAGACCTATAACATTATATACCTTAAAGAAAAAAAAATTACATATATGACAAAAAATCAATGATTTTGCATGCGTAGAAAAAGGCGGATCAGGTTTTCTGACAGCCAACAGAATTTAACAGCGAAGATATATATATATTTATTTATATATATAAATATATGCTCGCTATAAATATACAATAAAAAGCATCAAGGCATCATAATATTCCTGTGATCTAACCTCTTCTATTGATTTGGCTAGCAAGCCACCAAGTGTATTTGAATCTGGTTGGAAATCGCTGTCGCACGTTGAACGAGTTCTAGTTTGTTACTATCATTTTTTTCATTTAGTACTTCACTCCTGCGCCGATTAGTCGCATTGCATCTATCATAATTGCTTTGTCAACCTGTAGGCGCAGAATCGTCCTAATGAATAATTGAAGGCTTGCAAATATACAAGTGTTTTAGATATGCAATTTATCACGATATTGAAATGTTTTTTTTTAACTAAATTTTTGTCAGATGCCTATATAAATAAAGAGCTGCGCTTTAAGCGCATGATACGCCTTTAACTTGTGCTTATGCTGTTAATGAATGTATATGATCAATTAGAAATACTGTGAGCCACGGTCAAATACCACTACCCCCTCCAAAAAAGTAATTAAAAAATGCACCAAACAATTTGATACTATCAAGGCTATCCCAAGTTTAACTAAGTTTGTTGTCTTAATTTTTCACCCATACATTTCTATTGCTCTGTTTTAAAGATTTTTCGACGAAAAAAAATTTCTAAAACGAAAACATAAAATTTGACATTTATACAAATCGGAAGGGAGCTTGCTTCAATAGATATTTACAATTACCAAAGTTTCATAAAAAGTTGAGGAAAGTGTTTTTTTGAGTTATTGTCCGAAAACTTGGAAAACCCGCTTTTTCAAGTATAAAAATTCATAACATGGAAACGACAAATCTGAAATTTATAAAAATCGTAAGGGAACTTACGTCAATAGATATGAACAATTCATCAAAGTATCATTAATGTTGGTGAAAGCTTGTTATTGTCCGAACTGAGGACGACGGACGAACAGACGGATTTAGACGGGCTTATAAAAACATCATCTAGTCTTATTTCACGTACATGTTAAGAAGAGGCAGTAAAACAGGATTTCAATCGTTATATTTCACACAAATTAGTACAGCTTTGTGGATATGTTCTGTTTACCTTGAACGTTAAACAACGTATCAAGTAAGAAAAGGATAGACACATAAATGTCAAAATATACTTTCATTAGCAATACTGCATAAAGATATGGAAATAGTTTTAAACATTTCCTGCCTTTCATGGTCTCGACTGCTCAAAGTAACCGTCTAGCCTAGAAAATTATCCACAAAATTTGAACAACGTCTGATATTCATTTTACGCGACGTTGTCCGATTGTCAAACTACGTTTAATTTGAATAATGTCCAAAAATTTCAAAAGGCTTATGTTCAGCGGTTAGTTAGAGAGGAAATGAATGTATGTCGCTGCATGGAACTTGGGTAATTGATTTCATTCAATGTACACATAATTAGACGTAACATACCTGCAATTTTATAAAATTTCATAAAATGCCATGGCATATGAAGTATTGTCATGCTTTAAAGTTAGCCCTTAATTGTAATTAAAACTTCCCTTTTCACAAAGTACACAGAACAAGTCCAACGGTTAACAAAAATGCCAACTCAGGTAGTGTGTGACTTTCTTGAAGGATGATAAATTATCATACACTATCAAAAACTTACTGTCAGTGGACTATCTGTTTTTTGTTCTATTTTTGCCGCCAGATATTTTCTATCCCAGGCTTCTGCAATGATACTAAAATATAGGAATTTTTAAATGGACTTCTCTTCGTCAAATCGACAATGACGCCTTCGATAAAGAGAAAAGCGACAATATTGACATCCAAACTGACGTTATGTTTGTATGTGACGTGCATTATGCTTGATAACGTCTTCAAAACCATCATAACGTATGGCTTTGTACTTTGAATATTGCACCAAGAGTTTAAAATAAAAAAATGCTGAAGTCATTATTAAAATTTGCTGTATTTTTGTATGTTTATTTGGTTGATATCTGCTCTCCATATTGAAAGTTCAAATGTAAGTGAACAATCAAAAAAAAAAAAAAAAAGGAGGAGGGGGAAACAAAATACAAAAATATTATGATCGGCGTATTGACATTTGCGTTATTTCAGGGAGAAAGTCTGAGACTTAAAATTTTTCAGTGTGTTTGTCATTTTTGACGAGTCTAGATAGCTTCTGATAAACCACTGCTATCTTAATGATCATGATAGAAATAACTCCATGCATTTAATGCCTTAAATTTACAACAATCAAAATCAATCTCCATTTATTTGAATCATAACAAAAAAAAGTCTAAATGAGGGATAATTGCTTTTTTTAACTGTAAACATTTTCATTTTGAGTGTAATACAATAATGATACAAAATAGTTTATCATCTAGTATTTTTTTGTTATTCTTTTCGGAGAACCCAAATATATAATGAATCCCATGTGTTCATATGAGGAATATGTCTCGTCATCCACGACCATACTCCATTTATCATTCGCTATTTTTTTTTAATTATCAGTTGTATTGTATATTATGTAGAAGTATCAATATCCTTATAAAAAAGTTACGACAGGAGAACTGTTTCGTATTTATATACAATTTCCTAAAGGAAGAGGTTGATTTACGGTTTTCGGGAAAAAGATATTTACACCTGATCTTTGAATTCATATCTACGATATTGAATAGTAGGTAGGTAATTGATAGTAAAGCAAAAAAGCGTCAACTGAAGTTTCTGTTTGTGTGTGAAAAATTTTACGCCTTTTCAAAGCAGTTATCTATGAAACTGTGGTATATAGCTGTTTAAGTATAAGTAACAATTTTTACTGTTTCACATGTATTGTTAAATCATACTAGTAGAACCAACCTTTTATCTATATTAATTGATGGCTTTCATTATGAAAATGTGTTTCTGTTTTCAAAAGCCCGTTTACATTTAAGAACTTTTTATGAACAGAAGAAGTGGTTTTAGCCCGATGACGGGCTGGATTGGTCATACTTACTTGTTCTAGGGTAAGATTGTAAGCTTCTCTTGACGATAAATCTAAAATAATTCGCATGTTACAAGTAAATTGATGATGGTAATAGTCAGTATCGCAAAATCGATTTCTGTCAACTCCACGTAAAACTGCATAGGAGTCATTTATATTTGTGATCTTTTGTGGGCGCAATGAAAACGAACTGATGCCAAGGTTTTTCTGTGCCTTATATATAGCCTGAATTCGATGCAGACCTGTATAATACAAAGAATAAAGACTTCTCAGTAACTGTTGATTGTAAAAAATATGAAAACACATTCTTATGACACAATTGATCTATTTTATTTAAGGATGGTGATTTGAAGGATCATGGTAAATTTATACCCACTGCCGCCAGGAATCGCCAATAAACATGCAACTTTGTAGTAAAACCAGAAATAAACAAAAGCTTTCCCACGATAACTAAATTCTTACTTTGATTTGTAAGGAGAAACCTATTATCGATTTCTGTAATATTTCTCCTTTGCTTTATTTCTATGATATATTTGTCGTGTTTTAAGTCCTCGTTGACAGCTTTAACGGCGTACTGGAAGGCCTCCATTATCCCTAGGTGATCCTTACTTAACGTGGAATCTTGGATAAATGATACATCTGCACGATGAAACAATTTATGGTACAAATAAATTATTTTGAAATGTATCCGAATGAAGTTATATTTAGATAAATGTTATGAACGCTGCTCACAAATAAAATGAAATAGTTTATTCAAATATAGATTTTAACAAATCCAAAACTTATTACATGACGTTCCATGCACCATATTTTAGTCTTTATAATCATAAGTTAACTTTATGACAGTAAAAAGGGGGCTCTATTTGGCTAAAATTATTATACTAGTTAAAATGTTACTCATACAACACCATGATTAGAAATTTTGACAAAATGTTGCAAGCATTAAATTTGATGGATTGGCAATTAAGCGGCATGAAATATAACTAAAAGCAAATCCATGATCAAATGTTTGCAATAAGTCTACCTTAAAATCAAATGGTTTTCACCTTATATATGTAAACACTGCATAAATTTGCATAAACAATAAACGTTTCGTAACAAATTTATTCTTCATTGAATATTTCACTTTGAAATATGTGTAATATAATCTGAATCAAGTTGTGACTGCTGAGATTAAATTTTTCAATTAGTGAATCAACAAGTTCTATCCTTATGCTCTAAACTAGTATTAGATTGTTCTTTCACTGTAGGGACAGATACGATCAACTAATCCGTATTTCCATTAATTTTATAGAAGGCAAAGCTTAAAAACTGTTAATCAAAAAGAATGATATTTTAGAAGATAAACGAATTACAACCTTATACATGGTTTTTCGTTTTACTCCGCATTTAAAATGATCTGTGAATATTTGATTGTGAACTACAAAATTATTTCCCTTTGTTTAAATGGGCGGTATTGACATTGTCTGAAATCATTCTAGAAACATTATGATATTGTACGACATTGTAAAACATTTAAAATAATTTCTATCTATTTAAAGGGCGATATGTATTTTTTTAGAAATAGATGATAAAAGTCAGGTAATGCTATGGCAAAAACTTGTATACAGAATAGCTCGATTTTAGTTAGTGTCTTTGTTATGCATATATTCGATCTTATCATAATTTCATTTCGTGTTCTTTTTGAATAACAAGCTCATCCTCCTGATTATATTTATCTTCTTGTAAGACAACCGTCATCTTTTTTGACAAATCTTTACTTCGTAAGGGGCTTTAAACATTTGTTTTACTTAAATCCTCTGAGGTTTGGAAAATTAGGACCTTACCAACGACTGTAAATGTTTATTTCCCTTAATTATGTTGTGCCTGTGTTTCAATGTATTCTTTTGCGAGCCATCTCTTAAGTTGATACAGAATATCTTGTCCTCAGTTCTTGTTCTTGTCAAACATCTTGTTTGTAAAAACATAAAAAAAATAATTTGACCCTTATTTTGTTGTTTTATTTGGTAAAGTCGGTGATGAGTAGTTAGGTATCATATTTAGGATAACACAAAGAAAAATATGTTGTTTTAAGATGCTTAAAACTGTTAATAAAAAAGAATGATATTTTAGAAGATAAACGAATTACAACCTTATACATGGTTTTTCGTTTTACTCCGCATTTAAAATGATCTGTGAATATTTGATTGTGAACTACAAAATTATTTCCCTTTGTTTAAGTGGGCGATATTGAAATTGTCTGAAACCATTCCAGAAACATCATGATATTGTACGACATTGTAAAACATTTAAAATATTTTTTTATCTATTCAAAGGGCGATATGTACTTTTTTTAGAAATAGGTGATAAAAGTCAGGTAATGCCATGGCCAACACTTGTATACAAAATAGCTCGATTTTAGCCAGTGTCTTTGATATGTATATATTCGATCTTATCACAATTTCATTTCGTGTTGTTTTAAAATAACATGTTCATCCTCCTGAATATGTGTATCTTCTTGTAAGACAACCGTCATCTTTTTTGACAAATCTATACTTCGTAACGGGTCTAAACATTTCTTAACCTAAATCCTATGAGGTTTTGAATAATTAGACCTTACCAAGACTCTGAATGTTTATTTCCCCTAATTATGTTGTGCCTGTGTTTCAATGTATTTTGTTTGCGAACCATCTCTTAAATTGATACAGAACATCTTGTCCTCAGTTCTCGTTCTTGTCAAACATCTTGTTTGTAAAAACATAAAAAAAGTTTAATTTGACCCTTATTTTGCTGTTTTATTTGGTAAAGTCGGCGATGAGTCGTTAGGTAACATATTCCGGATAGAATAAAAATATATGTTGTTTTAAGATGCTTAAAGGGAAGAATTCAAAAAAAAAAAAAAAAAAAAAAAAATTAATCAAACACAAATAGAAACAAAATGCTCTTTTCACTCACTGTTTCCCGTTTATATATGTAAGAAATTCAGTAATGAATGTTTGAAACTAGTACTACTCGAGATTACAATTTTCAATAATCGTGCTTTAGCTAGCATGTTTAAGTCTTAATCTTACTAGAGAGAGCGGAGAAATAGTTTAAAATAGGCAGAATTGGTAGAAAACTGTAAATGTTTAAAACCGTGAAAAAACCCTCTCTGTAGTTAAAAAGGAACATGAATTTGGTAACCGACAGAATGAGAGAAATATGAATTTAACATCTGTTATCTTGATTAAGGCTAACCGCTCTCCAAAACATCCAATATTCCCGGATCCCGTCTCTCATCCCTATATTATTGATCTCGAACCATAGGCTTAAGAGTAATCAAGAGAACCAAGATTCTAGCATACACCATGAATAACATAAGAATTATACTGCGCTTAATACCAGTGTAAGTCTAGTTTTTTTCGTTTAGATTTAGTTCACGAGACTCCTGCAAGTTTATATTTTTGATGATATTCTCCCTGAAATTGTTACAAGTAGCACAAAATATTTAGTCGCAATTTAAAGAACAGTCAATAAACTCCATCAGATAGAGAGAGAGAGAGAAAGAGAGAGAGAGAGAGAGAGAGAGAGAGAGAGAGAGAGAGAGAGAGAGAGAGAGAGAGAGAGAGAGTAACAGAATGAGAAGAAAAGCACAAGAATTTAAAGACGACATTTGTAAGGCAGGTATTACAGATTTTGACTGACTTACACATGTAAGGTGCCGAACCTTGGGAAGATACAACCTTCAATTATCTCGGCTGCCTGTCTTTATAAAATGTGTTGGCATGATAAAGGATTTTGTCGCATTGAGAAAAATACAAGCTGTTGTTTTGTATTACTAAAAATACTATATCATGAATTTTATTTATTCATATAAAGGAAACAAATCTTTAAGATAGATTTGGCTGGAACCAGTGAAAATATTCTGGAAGACTTCGCATTTCCTGCGGTTTTTAATCACAAGCGTATATCAATATTACATCAAGTTATTGTCAATATATATACGTGTAAATGCAACAATTATTTTCTTTCTCTAATATTTCACAAAATTTCTGTTCATTATGCAGTAGGGAGATTTAAAAAAAATGCGTCGAGAATTCCGGAGTAAAATATAAATTTGGACAACAATATTTTACATATATATCTGGTTAGTAAATGTAAGCTTGTGTACATAATGTACAATTGATTCATTGACTAATAATATATATTAGATTTAAATCAAAAGTCATGTAAAACATTTTTGTTCTTATTAAATCTCAGTACAATTGTTTTGATTCCAACTTTATAAAATCCAAAAGTCAATTTGTTTCTATTTACACAACAACAATAAATGGATTTTAACGGCAATATTTCATGATCATATATTGTCTTATCCATTGCTTTTCAGACAATAAAAAAGTCAATTCCGGAGATAGATCGAGATTAAATTCTCAAGGGAAAATAATCAGATTTTTATACATACAATTTTTGTCTTTATGGAGTATTTGGAAACAAATACGATAAATAAAGTATAACTATAGTCCTAAATATTTAGAAATAAAGATATTTAAGTGTCAGTCTTTGTAAGAATCAGACAGTGTGTGAAGGATGATATGAAAAAAAAAATGGTAGTGTAATTTGACTATTTGCACCATCAGAATTAAGGAAAAAGACAATATTTTCCATATCATGTTAAATTATAATTTCATTGAAATGAACTGAATATGACCATTTCAAGGGCAGATAATTCTGTCATAACCACATTTTTCTAACATTCTATTGCAAAATTCCTGCTCAAAGCTTGTGATGCAAAGATCAAATAATAGTCTTTTCAAATAGAGAAGGCATCCTTGAGTGTTATTACATTGTCAGATCGGTGGGTTTTTGACATGCATGTTCCTCATTTTTCGATTTTGCCTGATTCTTACAAACACTTACACTTAAAAGTTTATCCACATTAACCTGACTATTTCAAAACACTGTTTTAAAATTGCTTTAACGTCCTTTACATGTACGATTACAGTACTGTATCTTAAAAATATAAGATGTCTGCTTTATTTATTAAAATAGTATAAATAGCTATAGTGACTTATCAATTATAAAGAATCGAACTAACTATCGCGCATACCGACTGCTAACCTTATATCTTAAACAAGCCTCGCTCATTTAACGACTGATAGGTTGTTGTATGTTGATACAAACGATTTATCAATATCTGTATTTGTGTAGGTTCAATTCAAGAAGGTTGGTGGTTCTAGTAAAGCAGAGGACGCTTACCTTACTGGTGAACCTGGTCCATACTCCCAGTTTTTAGTGGAGTCCGCGTTGCTTATTTGCTTTTGTTACTTTTTCTTTTTTTTCTTGTTCTTTTTTGCGTATGTCTGTTTTCCATGTCTAGTTTTAGGCCCTGGATTACATTCTTTTGATTACTGCTATAACCTTGATTATTCTTTCAATAAAGAATTATAAAAAAGTACGAAATAATGCATTATACGCAACATTGCACTGAACGAGTTCATTGTAATTTGACTTTTAGACATAAGTTTAAGAACTTATGTCTAAAAGTCAAATTACAAAAATTACATCGTTAAAACATGCTGTTTCCTGTTTAATAAATGGAGACTCAATATATCTGAAAAAAAGGCCTAAGGGAGTGCACAATTTTTCTAAAAATATGTCTATAAAATATTATCGTTTCAATTTGTCTTTAAAATACAATTCTTGATTCATTATTCTTTAGTGAACTGAGAGTAAACAAGGAAAGCAAGATTCTACTTTACACAAGTGAATATATTCCATGGATAAAGACTGTACAGGGAAAACGGACACATGCAAAACAGAATTTGAAATAATCAAAATAACTTGTATAAAGAAACAAAACTGAACAACCCGGACGACTTTACTATGAACTGGGAGCATGGACCAGGTGCACCGGTAGGGTAAGCCTCTTCGGCTCAATAGAAACACCTGTTGAGTCGCACATTAGATTTTACTTCCGGGGTAGAGATTGCAGATAGGAAAACTACGACTCGGTGAAAAAATCGGTTCTCATGGAGCAGGTGGTAAATCATAACAATTCAATAGTTCAAGACTACGGCCATAAAACCTTTCAGTAATGGCTTCAATCTTGGAGCAACATAACCCTATTCAAGAAGCTTATTTGTAAGAAGTCTAACGCGGTCGGTACGAGTAGATTCGGTAAACTCTGGTATAACGTATACATTAAGATATGAATACTCCATACAATGGTGCCAAAGGGATGTTGCTACAGATGAAATGAAAGTTGACACTACGGAATGGTAGTCACTGTGTTTGTCCTGTCATATAATTTGGTCATGACTACTTACTATCGATCTCTAAGGGTAGGTCAAGATTTACGGCTGACATTTTGTGTATAAAATTCATTGAACTAGGGTTGTTTAAATACAAAACGTCATCTTTATAGCCGAAGCATAATTCAAAGTATCTGGTTACACGATGTTTCTTCTTCTGGATCAAAGCAGCGATAGGGTCAGCATTATAAATTGCTTGTGAGTATTTTTTCAATGTTTTTAATTATTTAACACTTATTGTCATAAGGGGCCAGGCTTTGGATCCACTAATGACATTATTTTGTGTCTGTACTAAAAACAGGCTGATTTTGCTTCAAAATGATTCCAGTAGTACAATATCAACATTTAACCATGTTGTTGATTAAATTGCATACAATATATAAACACTTCATTCAACAAACGTATAAAAACAGCGGATAGATACAAAACATGTGTTGTTGCTGATTCCAATGGATTAAGCCTCAATATATGTTAAAAAAAAACAAACCAATAAACCGGCTGTTTTAAATACAAAATAATTGTAAAAATGTAAATTCATCTAAGTATTCAGCCCTTTGATATGTGAAAAAAGAGCTTTCAATTATATCAACTTTAAAGCAGATCGTATATCAATTGTAGTTTGGATTTTCCGCATGTATGACAAAAGCAATTATCTGCCAACTTAAAATCGGATTGAAATCAGAGATTGTTGCTTCAAGAAATTAGTTAAGGTTCGTGTTATTTGTGTTTATCTTTGCGTGTATTTAACCGTTCGTTTTTTGTACATTTTTTTTACTCATTCATTTATATATCGGTATTGATTTTAGTTAAAAAAACAACTGGGATGAAAGTGTCAGCCATAGGTCTTCAATGAAAATCGAGTAATCAAGGGAACCAAGAGGAAATCCTCATACTACATGGCAACTATAGATGGCTCCAGAATATCATTATACACAGATTCAGCGAAATACTTGCCACTATATACTCAAATAACATAATAAACTAAAAGTGAAAACGAAACAAAGCATACAGAGGCCAGAAATTCCTGACTTGCAACAGGCACAGAAATGCGGCAGGGTGAAAGTACTATCGCCACTGTGGAAAAAATATTACATGTACACAATTAAACACACTTATAATCAGTTCAAAAAGGTAAACCTTGCTAACAAGTGGCATTAGTGTGTGTTCAATTACACTAGATTATAAACAGTTTATGATTTTATTGCCATTCCTGCTTACTTGCATAACCTAATTATCCTTATCTCTAAAAAATCCAACATGGTTTAGGTTCATAAAATGATACGAGTGTTATATTATTTGATTCTTTAAGAAAGACGATAATCAATATTGGAAGAAAAGACGTAATTGTCAGTGAAAAATAAATGTTGATCAAAGGTGAAAAAAATAATTTTTGACAAAAAAAAAAAAAAAAAAAAAAATCCCTAAATCGATAACGTAACACAAACCTTAAACAAAGCAAATAAACAGGATACTGGGCATAACAACCAAACACAAATAAAGCGAAACAAAATAGAAAAAAAATTACCCATCGACTTTTAGTGCTTCTCAAAACATTGTCCTGAACAAACCATTTATCAACAGTTAGACTTACGAACCAGCAAGTTTATATGTACAACCATTATTATAGAAGTATTTAAGCACCTAAACAATATTGTCGTGATCAAAATTATGTTAACCAAATAACAATGGTTTTAAAATATAACATTTTAACCTAACTGATAGATTGTTAACCTATTCTCTTTTGTCGTTATTTCAACTCGGTCTAAAGAACCAGTGTTCTTCTTTTAGTATTATTTCTTCATCAACAACAACGATAACAACAACAAAAAACCCCAACGCCCCCACCCCCATAAAAAAAAAGACAAAACTAAAACCACAACGCCCTCACCCTCGCTAAAAAAGAAGACAAAACAAACAACACAACTTTAAAGCAATAACATAATACACAAAATAAAGTTAAATGACGTAATGAGGCAATTTATATTTATATGTTTTTTGCTTAAATCATTGTTTAGATTATCGCATATTTTAATCAAGTTATGTAATTATCATTTTCTAAAAAATGCCATCGAAATATGCTGTAAATAAAAACATCTCAAATATGCCTATTATTTAGCAAATGACAAATATGATAAAATTTTAAGCGTTGCACCACTATTTATATAACTGATGTTTGATATATAACAGTATCAATGTTTATGACTAACATTTGTTTTCATACGATAATGAGCATTGATGTTATATAAACCAAAAATCGCTGATCTGAACAGAAGATTCAATTTCAAGGCACCAACTAATCGATACGAGAACTTGATAAAGCTGTGTGTAATACTGAAGTGAAGGCATAAATTGGCCAGACAGTTCAGTCAATAGATAAGTCCCATAATGTATCGCTTATTTAATAATGAGGGCGTCTATTAGAAGCCAGTAGGCAATTTTCTGTAATTCGATATAAGGTTTGTCCATTGCAAATCAGATAATGCTGTACAACGTTTGCAATTTTAATTACGTTTCCATCTAGCACCACAGAGGCGTGAAAATATTATATTCTGTTTGACTCAATCAGCTGCAGTGCTTGGAATCAAGAGGGATATCTTATTACAATGTTATTTGTCGTTAATTGGATGAGTCATATTATAGGCGATATCAATTAAGATTTGGACAGTAAAAGAAAACAAATATTTTTATCAGTTCTGTTTTTAAACTTGCATTGATGAAACTCGATCACCAATATGCAATAGCCTAAAATAATCACCAATTTAAGCACTTTTTCAGCATTATTTACATAATGGAATAACGGCTATTAACATGTTGGCAAAGTTGGATTTGATATGTGATTGGAAGTAAAACATTGCGTACTTTAAACGTTCAAATGAATCAGTGAATTTAAATTATAATTCAGTGTATTTATTGTAGAATAAAACGCAACACAAGTCCAGTTATTGAAGTTTTTTTCACTTTAGACATATAAAAGGTTAAAAAATCTAGTTTTGAATATTGTATTTGTGATTATTTATTTGAGAAAATATAACCCACAATATATTGTAAACTTTTACTGAAGTCAAATAAACAGTATTTCTTTATCGATATACGTTTGTTTTCTGCGAATGTTAATCCTCTATAAGTATAGCCATAAAAAAATGACATTTATTGCCACAGTTGGAAGTCATTTCATTTGATATTTTTTGATCGGTACAAATAATAGCTTAATTGAATTGAAACAATTCTTTACAGAATCACGACTGTTTTGCTATATTAGCCACCTACTGGCTGGCGTTGATATTAAAAGGTCAGAAACATGAATTAATATTTTTTTACAGAAAATGATAATATTTTTAACAGAAAATAATATTTCCACATTCTCAGAGAACATAGAAAGAATTTTTGTTGCGAGTCCCATTTGGTTATTTCTGTCTTCTCGTCAACAAGAACCAAAAGAGTTGCAAGACACCCACTTTTCATCGTTAAACAATTACAGATCGAAGTGCAGCTTGATTCCACCCAAAGATAATAAATTCATACATTTTGATAAATATTTTATTTAGCATCCACATTCAATCCTATTAGTTCTAGTATAATAAACTTTTCGAGTGTATGTTTTACATATTGACAAACATAAAGTTCCAATTGATTTCTGTTGATCTTATCAGCAGTTTGTGCTTTTTCATCGAAATTTATTTTTACATTGTTAATAACATAATTACTAGTATACCCATACTTCTTTCAATCACTCGATAATGTACATCCACGTGTACATGATAAAACACCTCATTTTTTATCGATACACTTCCAATATCGGAGCATAAGAATTAATATACTCAATAAGGCTTAAAAAAGTTAATGATCGTAAAACTTGATTTAACATACCTGCAAAGTATACCATCGTGTTAACTTTCATCGTTACTGCTAATGTCAAAAACAAATAATGCACCACTTTTGAGCATATTGCACGGGCGAAGACACCCTCCCTCTTTTTCTGGGATATATTTACGTCTGTTTAACAGTAACTCCACAATGATGAGTAATGTGATCAAACCGTTTGTCAGCTCATGTTCTTCGATTGGGTGAATTCCATTTAAGAGTAAATTAAATCGTACCAAATAATAATAATAATAATAATAATAAACGTCAGTAAATCACGGTGTCAAAATTTGTACAACCCGCTATCAAAATGGCATTTATATTCCTAGAAGTCTAAATGCATTTTGTAGTGTCTCGGTAATAGATTTACAATCCAACAATATAGCTAAATGAGATTACTGAAAATAACATGGTACGTACTGAACAAATCAACCAATAAACATTGCAAATAAAATTGACATTAATCAATTATTTCCGTTGATCCTGGGATATGATCAGAAACTACGGACGCTTCACATTTAAATCCTTACTAAAATGTTTAAAATCTATAAATGTGTGTCGCTAATTTCTCAGTGGAAAGTAATTAGATTCCGAACTGAGGCAACTTACGCCATCAATAAAGAACCAAGGATGTTACTGACACCAATTTTAACTCCATCTTGAAGAGCCCTCAGTAATAGATAGCTATTGCGGACATGCGCATACAAATTACATCGTTTTATGAGTAAAATGAAGAATATTTTGGATAAAACGTGTATTTACAAATAATGGAAGATTTAAAAACATCAAAATGACAAGGAACATGACGAAATCACTTTTGTTAATTATTTACTACTATTTAACAACGTCAAATGTGAATGGGATAAGCAAGAAAATCAGAATTGGTGAGTATAACGATTACTTCTTAATTCGGCGAATTACGTTCATGAACAAAATTTTAATACTTTTTATGGGCAACTGAATTTGTTGTTTGCCTTGCATTTACTTAAGTCTGACATTTTTTAGCAATCGATGGTAAATAGAAGAAGTTAATCTTCTCGACAATATTTTCTCTTTATTACATTTGTCATGTCTGGTGTTTTCTTGAGAAATAGAGTATTGATCGTGTAGATTGTCTAACGACTTTTTCCCCAGGGAGTTATAACTTTATAGGAATGACCAGTTAGTCATTTTGATAATTTAATTGTATTCCAGAATGATGTGCATTCTCTTTATATGATTTGCATTTTGGATATCACTGTTAAATTCCCTTAAGAGTATTGATGATAAATCTCATATTAGATTTTTCTTGTTACGGAAATAATTTCTAGTTATATCAAAGACAATTACATTTTGAAATGATGCGTATTCGAAACGAAGCTAATTTAAAAGGTTTTGATTTGAAGTCTTCCAAGATATTGTCACTTTTTGCTTGGCAGGAATCATATTTTAAACATCGTAGATATAAAACAAAGCTGGCTGACTATGGATACGCTGAAATGTAGAGATTTAGATATAACTAGAAACTCATTCACTCGCATTTCAATTTGAGTTTGATCAATTTGATTTTATTGCAATCAAAACTCATATGTCATTGACAATGAATATATGATACGAAATAAACGAAACAACAAACGAGAAAACAACATGTGGCACCATATAAAACTCAAAGGCAACTGAAGGGAAATATAAAAAAAATATATACAAAAGTCACCAACATGATCGTCGCTAAATGATGATATTCAATAACCTATATCGGCCATAGAAGAAAATTTGATAAACACACATTTGCTGCTTTTGAGAATATTGCTCATGACAATGGATGATACAATATTTCTTATGATTAAATTTCATTATAATTTAATTAAACCTACGCAACAGATGACTGAATGTTTGTTTATTTTTTCCGTTGGATGTTCCTGGGTACCAGTAATGTAAAGAGAAACAGCAGGTTACAAGTGCCTAGAACATTAAGTTTACTTGTACAAATATCCATGCACAATGAGCGAAAAAAAAATACATAGGTCCAGCATAGGTCTATACCGAGTACACGAGTAAAACACGACAAACATCAACAAAACACAAACTGATAAGAAAGACACAAAATAAAATAATAAAATAACAATAGCGAGTGAGCTTAACAGCAACGTAGTTTTGTGTAAAATTAGCTTTCTTGAGAAGGTCCCATGTGATAGTCATCAACAAAAATGGATTCCTTTCGATAATCAGCAGATATAACTTCCATGGCTAGAAAATAAGTGACATTTAACGGGATCAATAAACAAAAATAGATTTACAATAATTTAAATCACTGAAAATATATACTCGTTTTCAATACATTCCCTAACATTTTTTTACTTCATCATACATGGGACAGCCTTGACGTAAAAAGTTCGTGAAAAGAGTGATGCCTTTAAGGATCTTTTCCCGCTGTTCCATTGGTTCTTCTATCATTTAATCTGCCTTTCGGAAATATAGTTTTGTATTATATAATTCGAAGCATAGCTTTAATTTTAAATTTAGAATAAATGCAAAGCAGTCAGTTGCATCAATTTAATGTGCAATTGATAACGTCACAGAATATGTATATTATTCGGATTTAAAAATCAGACCCGCTAAACAAAAAAAAAAAAAAAAAAAAAAAAAAAAAAAATGATATGGCTGAAGTTGTCTGATGTGTAAAAATGAGATTTCAAGTATGTTGATACTTGTGGTGCTCATTTCAAAGCAATGCCTACTACCAATATATAAAAAGACATAATTACAATTAAAAAATAAAGGCAAAAACAAAAAACAGAATCATTGCACGTAAGAGAAATGCTTCTGGCACATACTTTAAAACTTGTACTTATTAGATCATATATACATTCTGTTTTAGGTGCTATATTTGACCAGAAATCTAGACATTTAGTAAATACCTTCAACAGAGAAGTTTCTAGACTTGACAGACCAGGCCAGTCAATTGAATTTGAACAGACAAGCAATATCGTAGACTGTCAGGATAGTTTTCTTGTTAGTAATGCAAGTAAGCAAAGATTACATTCACAAAGATTATTTCTGATATATGAAAAAGCTGTCATCTTTAAAATTATTTCTTTTAAATCTTGGTATTTTATGATTGTACCCATTAAATTTTGTCCTTTTTTCGAGGGAATATAATTATATGTGTCCATTTCTAGATACACATGTTCGATATTTATAGAACATCAACTGAAATGTAAGGTTTCAGAATTAACTTAAAGAGATAGACCTAGGGTAAAATGACACAACTCTTGCAAATAACTCTGGCAGGGCTGTAAATTAATAACATCAAAATGAACTGTCCCGTACTACCATACATCGTGTACTAAGTTACAGCCCTAGATTAATCCTACGAGGAGGAATGACCCGGCCAGCGAAAGCTATATTTTTATATAGCCTAGCTGGCCGAGAGGTCTAGGGCGCTCGACTTTGTGCAGGCGGTGTTGCCATAGATGTCACAGCAGTACGAGTTCGAGTCCCCCGGAGGGAACGACAAAAAAATTGCATCGCAAATTTGACAGTTCTAACATCGTTGGGAATTTTTCAGACCTTTCTATACGTTTATATCTTCCCTGTATCAATTTGATCCGATGGAGCAGTGTAGCAAATAGAGTGGTCACATTCTGAGACGTTGTATATATATATATATATATATATATATTGTAAATATTGATATGCTGCTATGTACTACAAGAAGTAACTTGTAGGAAGGTCTAAATCCAAAAATTAGTTGTTATAAAAAATACTTAAATCCACAACTATCAAAAAGTGTAGCCAAGTACATCAGCTAGAGGTTCTACCATGTTCAATACAAGGACTGAAGCCTAAATGCTTTAGGTGCGCTCTGAAATCTGAGATGTGAACATATCTTATGTTTAAAAAAAGTGGTAGTGCGCTACTAAACTTTCTTTTAAATAAAAGCATGGGAAATTGTATTTGTAGTTTATAAAAGAGGAAACTCTCACATACTATCAAATACCTTTTTAAATAAAAATTACTAATTTTAATGTTGATAAAGCATTTAAAACATGGAGGGCTCTAGCACGACATTTGTATATAAACAATTTTAACTTGTATACAAACCATGTACAATCACGTTTTTAAATTACCTAGGGGGAAGGATTTAGTGCCGACATAAAAGTGCTCGTATATGATTTTCAAAAACCTAATTATTGGACTTAATAAACTTGTTTTATGAGTCTGGCGTAAAGAACTATAATGATGCCAAAGTGCTTATTTTAAGTCATGCAACTAGTAAATTAAGTGTATTTGTTTAAAATCGGTACACATGACAAACACGACAAAGTCAAATTATATCAGAAAACGTAATAGTCACAGCGCAAGTATATGTATTTTTTATAAACATAAACTTGCCTGGCAGGTGACGTCCTTTACGCCTATAAATACCCACTCAGCTATTCAAATATTCAAAACTATATAAGGTTCTCATTAAAAATGAAAACTTAAAACTCAAAAAAATAAATCAAGAAAGTCTTTTTATATTTTTGTATTAAGTAAAGCTTGCATAAATGACTGAAGAATAACTTCAGACAGTTCATAGACATCTTTACCTTTCCAAAATCTTAAAATGTTCCAACGTTTGTGTAGTTGTAGTGTATAATAGGGTCACAATTATTAACAATCTTTGAAGAGATTGAAATAAGACTTATAAACCAATTAATTTACTATAACAACCGTTAAAACAAAGCAAACAAAAAGTTTGCTGTTGGTTTATATATCATCTAAAAAGATGTTCAATGCATTTGCATGGATATGATAAATAAAAAAAATAATATGTGTGTTGAGTTTTGAGTACGGTTGTAACAATTTTTAAGCTGTGCACTACGGGAAAAATATAAAAGAATTCTTTATGATAAAGTGCAAACACTAAAGGATTGTTTAACAGATATTAAATTATTTAGATTATTAACTTTTTCCTATAGAAATACCCATTACCCATGGAATACGAACATAATTACAAATAAACATTTAAATCTTCTATTTAAAAAATATTGAACATAATTTTGCTAATGTTTAATTCGCTTTGAAATAGTTACTTTTAAACCGACTTCCAATATTGCCCACTCGTCCCTTTATGAAATCCCTATTCTCAATCTCAATATAAATATTGTTGGTATTTTATATTTCGAAAAAAAATGGGTTGACGCCGCCGCTGGTGAAGCTAAAGTCACTTAGGGTATTTCCAATCCCATCTGACTAGAAGTGAGACTTGTCTGATATTATTCATAACACAAGCTGTTTCCCGAATCTTGCAGTGTAACGATATACAAAAGCCCAAAAGGGCCTTGGCTTCATTTCTTGTGTTTTCTTTCACTGTAAAATTTCACGGTGTTGGATTCGGATTTCTTTTCGATATTTGTGTTTTTTTTTAAATTCATTTCGGACTGAACATTTTAAGTATGCTTTGTCTAGATATTGGTCGTTTCTTTTTAATAATAATGCCAAATAAATCTCCGGCAAAACAAATAAACTTTGTCACAATCAATACATTCAGTTTAATTATGTTTTTTTACATATTTGGCGTTGGGAGAGATCGATAGATTCCCTGTTATAAGTGTTTATTTAGGTGCCAAGAAAGTTAGTGACACAATTCAATGTAATGATTTTACAAACATTCATATTAGCGTACGTTAGTGGCTTTTCAAATCAGTTAACCAGGTAATAACAAAGTGTAAAATGTTAAAGTATAGTAAACACCATGTAAGATATTGTCCAGGCAGATCAATTGATATTGGTAGCACATAACAATTTCACCCTACAATATTTTTGTTTGAATGTAAGTGCGATTTAAGATAGAATAGAGAGGTTGGGTGTCGTAAGTTGATAAATTTGAAAATATGTTCTTTACCAAACCGTCTACATAATGAACAGGTCAATAAATCATATCCCTTTCTTTTAAAGTTCGTAGTGCTTTCTATGTAGTTGGTCCCATTCTTCCATTTCAGTTAACTAAAAATTAACCTCTTTTTAAAGAAATCATAGGTTGGTGATCCCTAATGGATGAGAAATGTTTGATATCAAAATTTGGTCTTCTATGGACACACTTTTTAAGGAGGCAGACCTATGGTAGGGAACACAATTCTTACAAATCCATCGAACGTTTATATTCAGCATTTTACATCAATCTCAAGTATATATCAAAGTAACTTGTATTGATTTCATTCTGTTTCAAATGAAAGCTTGAAAGACTTTGGTGCAATTGAATATAATGCAGACATATCACTGAGTTATGTCTCCTACCCTAGGTCTACCTCCATATAGTTATAATATGATATTATGCTCGACGTCAGACGCTTACCCTACCGGTGCACCTGGTCCATGCTCCCAGTTTTAGTGGAGACCGAGTTGCTCATTTACTTTTGTTACTTTGTACATATGATTTTAGTTATTTTATGTTCTTTGTTGTGAATGTCTGTTTTCCATGTCTGGTCTTTGTCCCTGGATTACATTCTTTTGATTACAGCTATAACCTTGTGTCCCTTGATAACTCTTTCAAGCCCATTTTTATATAATCATAAATTTCTTCAGCTGTTCGTTTATTTAGGCAGACTTGTCTTTCTTTTTTGTTATAAAAAAACAAACAACAGTACTTACAATTGATATGCACAGTCAGAAATAATTTTATAATTCCTTAGCAGAAATTACATTGCAATTCCGCCATTTTTGTTGCTAAGTGCCGATTTGTGACATGAAATACTGATAATTATATTTTTAAATTTCTGTGTTGACAGACATTTAATTTCTCACGAATTTGGAAATAATCAATTATTTAGTAGGAAGGATAACCTTCAGAAGAATTTCTGACACAAGATAAGGCGGTTCATCTTTGTTTTCGTCAAATACCAATAACCAAAAATCGTCTTGGTTACAAAATCCCGACCGATTTGACGATTTTAACATATTGATCTGGATTTAAATTGTCATCCAATTTGAACAAATCGCATTTTACGGAGAAACTGTATTGTGATATGAATGAGCAAGTTATTTTACACATTTTAAATATCGGTAGGTGGAAATAAAACTGTAGACCCATTTTTACTTTAGATTTGAATAATATGATATATCTGTGACGCCGTGTACAAGATACGAAAATAAAACTCTTCAAATAGTTCGAAATCGACCTAGAACAAATAGTATTCATAAAGTGGTACATGTATAACAAGACCGTTTTATATTTTCTACTGGTATACTGGGCATATCGCTATACATGTTTTATACAAGATACTATATTCAGATATATAAGTTACATTCCTCATAATTTAATAGTTTGGCAAAGACCTTGACAAATTCTAAGTAAGTTATTCCAATACCCACACCTATTTCAAGCGGGATAATTCATTGGTAAAAATACTTCGGCTAAAAGTAGTGTGGTTTAAAGTTCACGATCTTGTTCATTGATCAGGTGATGGGTAAATTTATTTATATATAAATGCTATAGCGCAAAAGATAGTCTGTTGAACTGAATGGTACAATCAAACAAATCTGTTATAATACTATGCAATAAAGTAATACGCTGTACCGCTATAATTTTAGTTGAACTTTTCTTAATTGTATTTCTCCTTCATTTCAATTTTTTGTATAAAGACACCCTCGTTCTGATTCATAATTATAACCATTGGTTATACGTGTCTTTGATAAAGGAACCATTCATTGCCTCATTCAGCATCAGAAATTTTGTTTTTAATCTTGAACATGGTGGATTTTACACTGAAGAAGAATATCGCTTATCTAATATATTCAACTTAACCATCATTTGGTAATGTTGAACATATTTAGACGTTTATTTAATTTTTCGTAATGTATCTGTATCGTTTTTAAGATCCATCACGAGATTTTGTTATCATATTTAAGAAAGAAAATATACATAGCCATATATTTTGTCGTTATTATGGAAAATAAACGTTTGAATATTTCACCTTTAACGTAAAAAATTGGAAGTGATAATATTTCTTTATTAAAATTTTATGAAATTGTTGATAATTAGGATATATGTGATTCAAATATGTTTTAAATGTACTTAAAAAAATAATGAAATGATTGGATCCCAAGCTTTTTTGGTGTGTTGAATAAATTCAAATATACATGCTATTTATATACCTAAATTTTCAACTTATGATTTGAAACATTTAAAATATCTGTTGACTGAATTTGAAAAAAAGAGATAATAAAAAATTATTATAATTATTATAACTATTTTTATAATGTTCCCAAACGAAGTTGGGGACATACTATTTTATTGTCTCTCCACCCCCCCCCCATCTTAAACACAGGTGTTCAAGGTGTTTTCGGAAATTGCTGAATGAATATACAACAAAGTATATTTTCACGAATAGCTATTGTTTAAGTATTTTAAGCAAAATTCAGTATGCTGTACTTTTCGAAAAACATAGACCATGCCATACTTGGTTAAAAAATAGGATACCACCAGGTCTGTCGATTAGCTAGATTATAATTTAAAACAAAGTCGACTCTCTAAGGTTGCAACCGGCCACA